>OZ010796.1:462693454-465093454 GCA_963932465.1 Maratus speciosus
CAATTATATTTTAAAACTTACTTTGAGCACTTTGCGAACTTTATAACAAGAAAATTTTCATTCCAAAATTTTAGTGCCAATGTGGCATTTAGGGATTAAAATTAAGGGGTCCAAAAATGATCCACCAACCTTCAAGGGGTTAACCCATTAACTGTTGGAACTGTAAGATAGGGATCTTCAACTTTTTTACGTTTGCCACCACACATATTGAAAGATAACCTTTCGCTTTATTTAAAGTTCAAACTATCTGTAATTAATAAAGCCAATTTTTTTAATTTAAAAATAGTGGTATCCGTATAGTTATTTTAAATGTATTTTTAACGCTGCGAAAACGCAACACTATCAGGTAGCGAATTAATAGATGTATCAAAACTTAATATTATGCATTACGCAATCGAAAACTAAAATAAGATAAAATTTACTTTACATGGGCATTATAATAGTTTTGGTAAACCAGTAAATATAAAACAGTGATACTTTATAAATTCAGTATAAGCGAGTATAATAAACAATGAAAGTGTGTATCTAAAAAGCAATAATAATAATAATAATAATAAGTAATTAAAAATGAATGTCATTAAATTAGTTAAAAGATAAAATAAATTAAATTACATACATGAAATATTTAAATAATTCACGAATTACCTAATGATATACGTAAATCCATGATTACTTAATTTATTGCACGATTATTATTTTTTTAACACTGCTGGATTCTTAAAATATATTCATAATGAATTTGGGAGTTTTGCTTTTTGGAAAGAATAATTAAATATGCCTGTTTTATTGCTATAATATATGGAATAGTTCTTAAGAAAAAATAAATTATTTCTGTCTTTACAGCTTTAAAAATTATTGTTCTAACATAAAAGGTTGGGATAAAATAAACTATCTGTTACTGAAAATTATCCCATAAGATTCGTAACAATCTTTTAATAAGTAATTATTATTTTATATATACATAAATATCTACGCAATTAATTATTAAATAATAAAAATTGTTTAATAATAATAATAATAATAAAAAAACTATATTACTTGATAGTACATTAATAGTATGACTTTTATGCGAGGATTATCGATTACGAGACGGGTTTTTATTGGACACGACTTACGAATTATCTTAATAATAATAATAATAATAATAATAATCTTACATGTTAATTGATTACATTTTTCTTGAAAAATACTTGCATCAGAATTCTTAAGTCGGGTCTTATAAAACACACTTCGTATTTGAAAATTCACACAGAGATGTAAAATTTTTAATGCATTATCCAGTAATATAATTTTGTTATTGTTACTATTATTATAATTATCATCATTATTATTAAAGAATTTTTATTACTTAATAATTAATTGCGTCTTCTTTAAATACTCAACACGATATAATCGTTAATCATTAGTTTCTAAAAAAATTATGTAGGTTTAAAAATATGTATTAATTAAATGAAAATAAATTCCCACCTTTTATTTGAAACTTCTCTCATAAGATTCGTCATATTAAGATTCATAGTATTAATACATTGTTAAGGATATTTTAATTTGTTGTTATTATTAAGAAATTCATGATAATTAATTTCATCTTTCTTTAATATTAATTACATCAGAATTTTTTAGCAGTGTCCATAAAAATAATTACTTTTCTTACATTAATGAAAGTTCTCCCGTAAAAATAATTTTTACTTTTTAATTTACTATTTTTGTTATTATACAGTTAATATTATTGCTTGGTAATTAATTTAATACTCTTTCAATACAAATCATTGTTCAATATTAAACAGCGCCTATGAAAATCATGAATTCCCACTTTTACTCCCATGCATAATTTTTGTAATATTAATGTACTATTCTTGTTATTGTTACTAATTTTATTACTAATTCATTAAAACTTCTTTGCTACTAAATGCAACGCAGCGATAAAGCAAAGTCTATAAAGAAAATTCTAATTTATTTGAAATTTTTTTAAAATAAAGAATATAATTAATTTAATTGAACATTTAATTAAATAGTAAGACAAAGCTCTACTGTCCAACTGACCAAAGACTTAATACTTAAGATAAACACGGAGCATTGATAATATCTTGGAGACTCTTCAAAGAATATTTTGTATTAATTCCCAAATTCCGAATTTATTTGAAAATTCTCACATATTTTTTGTCATATAATGAACTGTTCTTGTCATTGTTACTAATTTGATTACTTTCTAATTAATTAAAACTTCTTTACTACTAATTGCAATGCAGCGATAAAGCAAAGCCTATTAAAAAAATTCTAATTTATTTGAATTTTTTTCTATAAGAAATATAATTAATTTAATTCAACATTAAATTAAATAGTAAGCCAAAATTCTAATCTCCAACTGACCAAAGAATTGCACTTAAAAGATGCGCGGAGTATTCATAATATCTTGGAGACTCTTCTAGCAATCTTTTACATTAATTCATAAATTCCCACTTTTATTTGAAAATTGCATAATTTTTTCTAATACTACTAATGTATTATTCTTACTCATTTCATTAATTTCTAATTAATTAAAACTTCTTTACGACTAATTGCAACGCAGAGATAAATCAAAGTATATTTAAAAATTCTAATTTATTTCATTCTTTTTCTATAAGAAATATAATTAATTTAATTGAACATTAAATTAAATAGGAACTTAAATTAAATAAGAATTTTAGGATGAATTAAATAGGAATTAAATTGGAACTTAAGAGACACACGGGGTATTCATAATATCTTGGAGACTCCTCTAGCAATCTTTTATATTAATTCACAAATTCCCTTTTTTACTTGAAAATTATCGCATAATTTTTGCAATTTAAAAATGTTATTCTTACTAATTTTATTAATTTCAAATTAATTACAACTTCTTTACTACTAATTGCAACGCAGTGATAAAGCAAAGTCTATTAAAAAATTCTAATTTAATTGAAAAAAAATTTCTAATAAGAAATATAATTAATTTAATTCAACTAACCAACGCAGCGATAAAGCAAAGTCTATTTTAAAAAATTCTATTTTATCTGAAAAATTGTTCTATAAGAAATGTAATTAATTTATCTGAACATAAAATTAAATAGTAAGACAAAATTCTAATCTCCAACTGACCAAAGAAACATACTTAAGAGATACACGGAGTATTCATAATATCTTTGAGACTCTTCTAACAATCTTTTGATTCCCAAAGCTTTGTATTACAAGCAGAAACATGATCTACTCAATCGTAAATAAACGCTAGCACGTGACTCTTGTCCACTAAAGTGGGAAAAAATCTTCCGCTGTTTTCTACCCCCTTCACCTCTGCTACTCATCATTCAGTAAGAGGTTTCGTGCCGCTTTTATTGGCATAAGTAACTGAATCGAAAGAAGTGAGATGTATATAAAGTATTTGTTTCTATGCATTAATGAGATGTACGAAGTTAAATACTTTATCAAAAATTAGGATAAATGATTGATCATGTTGTAAAAAATAATACGTAGAAATCAGTTTATAATAACGGTACTGAGAATTTATCATAAATAAAGCGCTATATTTTTCCATTTTGAAAGATATCTGCCTAGTGATTAATACAATACTTTTACAGTACACTTAATTTAAAATAAACTTACTTTTACTGCAAGACTTAAAGATTTTGTTAGATTTAATGCGCCTAAAATTCATAGTATAATATATATCCAGTAAGCCCAAAAAATCCGTTTTTAAGAGCATTTGACAGTTAAAATAAGGAAAATTCGTAACATATATATATATATATGTATATTCCGAATATATGTGTATAGTATATGCATAGATATAGATATATGTTGCATATTTTTTGTGCAAAAAACAAGTTTTTTTACTGACATAGTTTTTTCTTTTTTTTTTTTTTTTTTTTTTTTTTTTTTTTTTTTTTTGTAAAATCAACATTTTATTTCTTTAAGCATTTATAGCACTCAGTTTTATCTTATTTTAATCGCATTTGACTCTATTTGTTCCATTTCGACTGTTAAAAGAAATTTCTATTTATGATTTTAATTTTCTTTCACTTGAAGAAATTTGGTAAAACAATTAATTAGTTTCTACATACGTGTTTCGAGAGATTAGAGAAATAATGCATATTTCAGAAGTTATTTTCCATGCATTTTTTAAAAGTTCTAATGAATTATCCAAGACTGTTCTTAACCCTCCGTCTACCAGACGGGTCCATTGGACCCGACAGGTACATACAAAATATTCATTCAAACCAGAAATTTCTTTAAAATAAACTAAGTATATAAACCAGACAAAAATAAGGTAAATAAATAAGCTAAATAGTTTTAAATAAAAATTCTGGTGTAGAACGTTTTATTAAAACTTGAATAAAATTCCCGGTAGATCTAGGGTTAAACGGTATAATTAAAATCTTAATTTATCTTAAATATATTTTTCAAGCTGATTGTCAAGCATTATACAAAATATAAAGAAATAAAATTCTATAAAAATATAATAAAATTTCACATAGTTCCTAGTTGTCTAAAAAAGTAATCCCAAGGAACAAGTTCAACAAAAAAAATAATAATAATACAAATAAAAAATTTAATTGACCTGAAAATTTTTAGGGTATTTTGAAATATTTGTTAAATATTATTATTTTTCCGAAAATATATAAAATTCCAATTAAATCGTTGTTTAGCTATTTATCCATTTTGTTGTTGTTGTTATTTATATCAGTTCAGGAGGCTGGTAATGTGGAAAAATTTTTTTCAAGGCATTTTCAATGAAGCAATGAATCATACCGCATGCACATTTGTGTCCCTACGGCATTCATTCAGTGCATTTTTAGCTCACGAAAAGATAATATTTATCAAAATTTCAATAGATGTGATCCACTGTCGTGATCCACTGCCACACGTCCGCTGGCATGCTTTCGGCTGAGTGCACCGAAGAACAATGATTTATTATACATTCATAGCGCTTTCGTAAAGCAAAAGTTTCTGCTAAGACTGTTTATCGATATATAGACACGTGTCCGTGTATTTATGCGTATATATAATGTATGTGTGTATATATATGTATATACACATATTATGATTTAGAGTTATAAACTTATATCTGATTAACTTTTCTTTACTTATATCTAAAAACTATTTACTTATGTGTCTTTCAATATAAACTCCTTAAATATCTATAAATTTGAGTGAATACAGATACACAAGGACTCTTTTCTTTTAGGTATAGATTGCTTAAAAATAACATATATTATTAACATATATATTATAAATAACATAAACATATTATTTAAAATAATATGCTTAAACATCATTAACTTATACTATAATATTTTCAGTTAGCACTAGAACGCCCGGAAGGAGTCGAATCGACTCCGACCACATGTCAATTGGAGCCAGAAAATTTTTCATCAAATAAGTTAAATTTAAACCACGCAGAAATACGTTAAATAAACCAGTTAAATAATTTTAAATAAAAATTCTGGTGTGGAATATTTTTATGAAGTTTGGGCAAAGTTTTTGGGCGTTCTAGTGTTAAAGGAAATTTATTATTATTTTTTTTCTAACCTGTTTATGTAAAGCGCAGATAAGTTATAAAGAGGAGAAATCAACATTTAAACTTTTCAATAATTTAGAGAGCAACTAATCTCTTACTACCAAGTTGTCCCCAGATTTATTAACGTCTAGCCATTGAATCAAATTTAAATTCAATTACTCAGCCTTAAATCTAATATTTTTATTTAAATAAACTAACTTTCTTCTCAAGAGACTAGACAAATTGCGAGTGAGGCGGCTTGTTTTAATCTCCTGGAGTACAATTTTATTTATTTATTTTCTCAGAAAAAAAAATAAATTACATTTAAACTTATCTGCAAAGACTGAGTAATCTTTAAGTTACTCCATAAGCTATACGTATCTAAAATTATACCTTTCAGGGGCAAACTACTTCTAATGCTAAAATATTAAAATGATTGAATGACACCAGTATTTATGAACAGATTTATATTAAACTACGTAAATTCTTCGCGTACATTACATTAAGCAAAATTTAATTCCTAAATTCCGGTGCCAATGGGGCATGTGAGAATCAAAATTAAGTGATATATACATAGTTGCCAACTTGCACGGATTTTTCTTACCACTAAAATTTAATAGAAATTTTTGACGTCAAAATTGTTTCAATTTCGGCTATTCAATTAGCTGAGTTTTCCTATTAAATTTTAGTGGTATGAAAAATCCGTAAAAGTTGGCAGCTATGTATATATAATGTACTGGTGCCCTTCAAGTGGTTTTAACCTTTAACCCGTTGAGGGGCACCGGCATATATTATATACCACCTACGATTAATGAAGTTTTACACCAGAAATATTTTATTAAATTTTACTTTTTTAACTTTGGTGGAAAAAAAGCCGTAAAATTGCTTTTATTTATTTTGAAATAGAATTTTTCAAAGATTCCTGTGGGAATTTAGCATTTCACAAACGCAATTGCTTGCCCCTCAAGGGGTTAATAGATTGCCAGTGCATCAGTTCCTAAGCGGGTATTTGAAGCCTTTAACCCTTAATTGCATGAATTATTCTTTTAGAATTGTGTTTTTTATTTTTATATTAAGGATTAGACACCAGAAATCTTAAGACAGATTTTTAACTTTATTTAGTAGCATATTTTTGTAATTTTTAGAGGATTAATTTTTCTATATAAATATAGTGGTTGTAAGAACATAATTTATGTATTAAAAATTAAATAAAAAGGTGATGGAAATTTACATCACTATGGAATTAAGGGTTAAATTTTGCATTTTTAGATTAAGGTAGTTTTCCTTAAAAATCATTCGACGCTATCCAACTGTATAGAAACTTGGATTGTGCAGGCTATCTGATTATCCTTTTGCTCGTGTCATTTCTATCATCGAAATTATCAGAAAAATACGAAATTTTAATTAATGACGGATTAGGCTGCAATATATTTCCTGTAGTGATGATGTCAAAACGCATAGGCCCTTTTGCTCACATACACGTAACTGCCAACTTTTACGCTTTCTATACTACCGTTATTTTTTAAATGAACAATTTGGTTTATTTAATCGTAATTGTCTGAGATTAATTAAGGGAAATTTTTACAGAAAAAAAAATAGTGATAAGATAAAACGTTAAAAGTTAGCACCTATTAGTACAATATTTAAAGGAATGCCACAAAGGATGACATCTCAAGGAAAAGTAACTAAATCTAATTTTCGTGTAAGGATGGGACCCACGGGCCACTAAGATACCAGCTCAAAAATACCATTTCAGAATAAAGAACTTTGCCATGTTTAATGGCATAAACTTTGCGATTAAGTAAACTAACTTTGAAATTTGTGGTGGCAAATCCCCAGTATAAGACATCTAATTATTGCTTAATCACCCTGCATACATCGTGCGGAATTCAATTCTTGTAGTTTAACTTCAACTCTCTTACATTTCGGGGATATAAGCGTGCTTCTATATTTTATGTAGAATATTATTGCTGTTAAAGCTGCAGTCTTTTATTTGTTTTCTGTGGGAAATTAAAGAATTTAACTATAATTTCATCAAAGTGTTACAATGAGTGGTGCGCTCGGGGTATGTGAAAATGGCGCCAATGTGCTACCATTTCAGTATAGCAAGCTCTGCCTTCTGCGAATTTCTGAAATTCTGCGATTGAATAAGGAAAAGGTAATAGTGGAAGCCTGGGTCCTATTTTACACTCCCTAGGTGCATTATTGCCTGGTTACAATGAGTTAAAAAGAATTTTATTATTACTATTCCTTATCAATTTTAACAAAATAGTTTTATCTTACATAGAAAATTACATTAAAAATTTTCTGAAAATATCAGAGTATGTGCTTTTTTTTGCGCGGGGAGGGGGGTGGGGGGGTGGGATTAGTAACTGTTACCATTAAAAAATCTATTTTCCAATTGATTTCAACGTCTTTTCAATGAAATTTAAAACAGATTACGTAATTTAATGTTGAACAAAATTCAATATGATTTATATTAAGACTACAAAATCTCTTTTAGAGAATACAAGTTTTAGTATTTTTATAAGTGCTAAAGATTATGTATCTTTAATACATTATCTTCGAATAGTAACATTCACCTTATTTGATAACGTAATTTAACAGCAAGATTACGATTCGGAAATAGTGGCACTCAAAATCCGTAATACTGGGCAGCTATATATTCAGGGCTCGCACCTACTATTTTCGCACTATACTACCACTATTTTAAAAAGATAAATTTTATAATAAACTTCTATTGCAGATTTTAAAGGAAACTACCACGAAGATATTTTAGTTGAAATAGTGGTAGGAAGTGCAGAAGAATTTAGGAACACTGCAAACCCTGTATATTTACACGAACAAATTTTTAGGTTCAAATGAAACGAATTGTTGAAGCGGACTAACAGCTATATGCAACTATTTTATTAATTTGGGCCTTAATTTTGTTGATATGTATATGTTTTACCTCAGTTTATACCCTTATTTAAGACAGACTGAGAAAAACAAGTAAGTTAAAACAGTAAATATTAATATGATACCTATATATTTTTAGAAATTGCACAGTTACGTTCTTTAGAAATTGCGCAACATAATACTTCTGTGGGTTTTTTATGATTGTTGTTATTGTTGTTCTTTCTATTACATCATTTTCTAAGGGAATGAATTTCATTTAGAACAAAATTTAACAGAAACCTTATAAAACGCGATTTCCTCTACTTAACTCTCTTTTGAAATTAATCATTGAACGCTCCATTTTCCAGAGCTGTTCAAGGGTGTGACAGTTTTATTCTTTATTTCACTTATGGGTTTTCACAACATTCAGTATTTTAGTCCCTTTTTCCAGAGAAGTAAGGATAGGAATACTTTGAAACACACAGCGAGTTCAAGCTAGAACATCTAATGCACTTAGCAAATAAAAGATCTCTAATTAAAAAACTCTCTTGCCAAAATAAGGAAATACTTTTAACAAAAATAATGCGATTGTAATGACATTGCTTTAAACTTTGCTTCATAATTTTTAAAGATAGAGCTATGTTTTTTATGTATAGAGATATGTTTTTTAGAACAAATGCATATAAATTTGATGTGTTAACGACCAGATGTTACACAAATGGCAGAGGTACACAATAGTGAAATAGGATTTTTTATGAGTTTTTAATGGCTTTAAAGGACACCGATATTTTTTATGAACTTTGAAGAGATTCCAAAAAATCATAAGAATTTTTTTAGCGCAGATGCACGTATAAGTTGTGTTTTTGGAAATATATTGGAATTTTGTTAAGCACAAAGTGTTGTTTTTACGATTAAAATGTGAAATGACATGTTTATTCTATAAAACAATAGTGAATGTATTTTTTTTAAATAGTGAATTTAAAAATATTTAAGTAACTATCTTATGAAACTGCTTAACGAGTATACCACAGACAAGCATGATATCCCATTTTTTTAGTACAGGTAATGCCTGATAAAATCGGTATAGATGTAAATGACCTGTATTTCTGTAATTTTAGGTTTATTTATATTTTAATATTAAACAGGTAATTACTTTATACATGAAGGGTTTCTTTTGTTTGTTAGTTTATAGTGAAAAAAAAATTAAGAGTAATTTAATGATTAATATTATTTGGTTATAGTTAGTAACTTTATAAATGGCAAGAATTTTGATACTTACTTTACCAAATATTTATTTATTTTTTTTTATGGAAGGAGGAAAAATATTTATTATTATAATATATTATTATTATATACAGGGTCCGTACGAGTACTGTTATTTTCAAGGTGAAATACCAGTATTTGTTTATAAAAAAAAATAATCTAGTTCAAATGCGCGAAATTTCGTTTTATTTAAAGCAGAGAATTTCTATAAAAAAATACTGATAACGAAGAATTTTCTGGTCTTGAAATTCAAGGACCGGTACGAACCCTGATATAGTGTTTGCGTTAACTAGAATTGTGTCTTTCTTTGGGATCCAATCTTGGCTGTTTTCACATCAATTGTTTCACATATTATATTATTATTTAACACAGAGTGTACAAAGGAACAATTTTGATTTTTATATATAGTTTATGTTAAGGTTATAAAAATTTAAAAACATTAAATTAAAATTGGTTCTTCAATTCGCTTGTTACCCGAAAATCTAAAACCCGTTTGTAAGATAAATAAAATTTTATATATTATATTTTTATACATTTATTTTATAAATTTTTATATATTTATATAAAAGTATTAGCTGGACTTGAAAATTCTGTCGTTTAATTTTCTTTCATGCCTACTTTTTTTAAATTCAGATTTCTTCATTGGCCCCACTTTTTTGAAATGGTAAAATTCCGATTGTTTTCACCTTAATGTGAAATGTGAAAACTATGGGAATTTTACCATTTCAAAAAAGTGGTGCAAATCTAGAAATCTGAATTTTATAAAAGTAGCCATGAAAGAAAATTTAACGACAGAATTTTAAGCCCACCTAATAAGTTTTCGTAATATCATTAAATAAATTTTATTTTTGTAATGTCAATATACATATATAATTTTCATTGCGTAATGTTAGTTAATAGTGTCTCTATAATATATTTTAAAATTTGCATTAATGCCGTAGAGGCCAGTTTTAAGGTCAAATTGACTCCAGTCGTTTTGAGTAGCGAACTGAATTAGTGTGGATAGTTTGATTATGAAGTTATACAAAAGTCACATTAAAAATGATTCCAAAAAATGCATTTGACATATTTATTTTCACTTTTCCAGAAATTAAAATCAAATGAGAATAACAACATTTGCATTAAGAACTTAATATTGTTAAGTCAAAGAATGAAAGTTTTTCTCGCACTTTTTCATGAAATTATTCATTATGTTGTTCTGTATACACCGAAGAAATAAATCTTGCCATAAAGACAAACCTTAAATATGACGATCATGTACACATTGCCACACTGTAAAAAATAAATTGTTGGTTTTACAGTATAATACTGGCAGCTGGGGCGCCAGTAGTATACTGTAAAATGAACAGTAATAAATCGTAAATAAACAGTAGTAAACCGTTATGTTACTACTTAGTGGTATATTACTGTTTATTTATTGTTATTTAACGGTATAATTGTTGATTTTACAATATTATACTGTAAAATCAATAATTTATTTTTTGCAGCGCACTACCTTTACTTGAGAATGCGGATCTTATAAGGTAACCATGTGAGATATTTTAGTGAAAAAGAAAGATGGATAAAATATATAGTTTATTTTATTGAGACCTACCACAATTCTATGAATCGCAATAATGAAAAAAATCTGTAAATTCCTAAACATATTTAATTATGAAATAATTCAAGGATTTAAATATAAATTTTTATTCCAAACATTGCATTTTATTTAAAAAATCATATTTCTACCGACAAAACTGATTCTTAATGTGGCCCTCGAAACAAAAATTTCGAAAAATCCACGTTTACAATAAAATGACGCAATACGCATGTAAATAATTAGGTAAAAATATATAAAACTTTTTTTACGTTGTACTGTCTATGCTTTTATGTGCGTGCTCTTTTTCAGGTTTTACGTCCATTAATCTTAAATATATTTTTTCACGATTTACCATATATAAATTTGTATGTCTGAGTTTGAATGTAAAAAAAAAATAAATAAATAAATAAATAATGCAATTAAAATGATGTAACTCTCTATACAGTGTTTTTCAGTATATCCATTGAACTGGCTTCGGTATTTTTAATTAATTATTTATTTATTTTTGAAAGAAAATTTTGAAAATATGATTATTGTTGTATAGAAAGTACAGTTTAACCCCTTCGGGACGAGCATCTTTTACAGAATTGTTAATCTTTTATCACCGGTTTTTCCAAACAGAAATTTTTGCCTAATTGAATTGTGAAAATGCTCGGATTAAATAAGGCAAAATGTACAATAAAAATTTTTACTGGTGAGAATAATCACGGATTCTGAGCACCTTACGCGGCAGGTATCCCGGTCGCTCGTCCCCAAGGGGTTAAAAAAAAGCTTTTTTTTTCATATATATATTTTTAATAAATATTTTTAGTAATCCTCAAGAAAAATTATGATTTAATCTTTTTCGCATTAAAAATGAGAAAAAAAGTGAAAAAAAAAAATAGTTCATCTTTGAGCAGATACATCAAATTTAAACATGGATAAAATTTTAATTTATAAAAATTTAAATTTAAGTAAAGATTTTACATATGAAAAGGAATGTGTATATAAACACACATTTCCAGAACAGAAATTCAGTAAAATGTATTTATAAATAAAAGGGTATAGTTTTGTGTTCCACATTAAGGCACATTAAATATTTTAAGTATTTTAAAAAAATCCGCAAAAATAAGTTACAAAAAAAAAAAAAAAAAATTCAAAATGAAAAAAGTATGCAGAAATAGTTAATCTTTCAGCAGATATATCAAATTTAAATATGGATAAGTTTTCTAAATTTTAATTTATAATAATAATAATAATTTAAAAAAAAAAACTTTTAATGATTTTACATACGAAAAGGAATGTGTATATAATCACACATTTCAAGAAGAAAAAAATGAATAAAAAGTATTTATAAATAAGGAAAGTATAGTTTTGTGTTCCGGAGCACTTTAAAAGCACATTAAATATTTTTAATATTTTAAAACATTCCTCCCAAAATACACAAAAAAAGAAGAAAATACATTTAAGTGGAAACTTCAAGCAAACAAACAAAAAAAAAAGAAAAGAAAAAAAATCAAGAAGTTTTGATGGTTTAAAATAAATACTATGTTGTCAGAACGTGAATTAATGCCTAGCATTTACTCTTCGGTGGAATCCTTCGAGAGGTGTATACACTCAAACACGTGCGCAGTGAGAGACTAGGGATAAAAACAGATGTTATACGCGCGACATACAGACAAACAGCTGAAATTGAGCACTTAGGGAACGGATAAAAATAATTTTTGCTATAAACTTAAATAAATCGTGAAGAGGATTAATTTATTCACAAAGCAGTAGGGATTTTTTAAATTTAGATTGTCTAAGGGGGAAAAAATCAATAATATAAAATAACGTATTTTGATGAATGTTTTCACAAAAATGCAGCAACATTTTTTGTAACACAGGAATATGAAACATTTAATATATATATATATATATATATATATCAAACTAAACCTAAAGTAAATGTAAATTACAAATAAAGGATTATCGAAACATTGTTAATTAAAAAAATATGTAAATTAAAATATTCGTTGATATTAAAAGAGAAAATTTTACAATCTGATTAAATTATTCAGGAGCTTTACATAAAACTTTATTTTATATCATTTCGGATGTATCATTACTATTTGCACGTAAAAATTGTTGTCTGCAAGAATTGTAATAATGATGACATGTTAAGTTTCATATTATAGATTTGGCATTTATATTTCGCAAACTTTTAAGACTTAATAATTGGCTATAATATAAATTAAAACTTATATTACATCATGAACAAGATTGTAAATTGTCCTATATAACTACAAATCACTTCCGAATATATACAGTATTAATTTTATGAGTATAATTTTAAATTTAAATTTCACTGTCATGAGGCAAAAAAGAAAAAATATGTATGCATGAATAATTATGCTATCAAACAACTTATATTCTGTCTTAAAGTATAATATCTGAAAATCTAGCAATATTTTATTTTGTTTTCTAATATTTCCAGTACACTGAGTCTTTTTGAAGAATAAAAGAAAATATATCAATATTATAACTATAAATTTAAATTTATTTAATATACAGATTTTGTATAGTATTTTTATTGAATATTTTCAGTAATAAAGCAAAAGTTACTTAAACGAATTTTTAATGTTCTTTAACTTTATTTTTAAAATATTTTCCCTTAACCCGTCCCTCTCATCCTCCCCCCCCCCCCCCAACCCACGAAACACATTTCAGCAGAATAAGCCGTTTTACATCAAATGATATATTTAGAAGCTCAATGGTCTGGTCCCCTATTTTCATGGCAAATTTAGAACAAGGTTCATACGGTCTTTTAATTTAAGTGTACCACTATTTTAGTGTCGCTATTTTAGAATAGTAATCTTCACCTTATTTAATCACAGAATTTGCAATAATTTTCTGCGTTTAAATAAAGCCACGAATACAAATCGGAACTAATAGTACTCAATTTCAGTGGTCATACACATCATGTTAGACAATATTTGAGAACGCGGATTTGAATTATACTACTAAACACCTAGTAAAATTTTAAACATTCCGGTTTGTAGCATTTTTGCTTATAATTCCTCCTGTTGAAGTGGCGTTATACTTGAATTTTAATTGAAGTAATAAAATAATAATAATAATAGCTTTCAAATATAATTAAAATTAAGTTAGCCGGATATAACTGACATAATAACAATTTCTTGTAAAGAGATGTCACTAACATCAAATTTTCAAGAAAAATTAAATTAGAAAGATATATTTTCTAGATTACTTACGGAGTAAATGTTTTGAAAATTATTTGATATTTAATCAATATTCTAATTGACGTTGGACATTTCTTTTAAGCTATCATAAATGAAAAGGGAAGTGATTAGTAATCAATGCATGAGCGCAGTGATGATTTAAAAGCATTTCAACACTTTAAGATATGGTTTACAATATCGTTTAGTAGTTGGCAGTGAAGAATTTGAAACTGAATTAAAATGTGAGAGAGAAGGTGACTTACTTTGGTACCGGTGAAGTCCGCTTCTGACTCCCGGGATATCGGTTTGTAGCTGCGGCAGAGAAAACGTCTAGTCACCGCTCAATATTTCGCCCTTCACTCCGCTAGATTTCAAATGAATCGCAAAAAACATTGGATCAAGTCCGCATTAAGATCTAATCACTAGCGTTAAATGAACGCCGAAGGACAAGTGCCGGAGCGGG
Source organism: Maratus speciosus (assembly GCA_963932465.1). NCBI lineage: Eukaryota > Metazoa > Arthropoda > Arachnida > Araneae > Salticidae > Maratus > Maratus speciosus. The sequence goes on from OZ010796.1 coordinate 462,708,346, forward strand.
TTCGTGAACTTCTTTCGTTTCGAGCAGTGCCTGCAGGCGAAGTTACCATCGCTACGCGTCTGGCTGTATGTTGTTGGCTGAACGAAGCCGTTCGGAGCTTGGCCTGAGTTTGAATAGAGTTCCTAGCTGCGCGGAGGGACTTGAACTACGTGGAGCGTGCGCCACTGTGCGCGGGGGTTCCACGATCATTTGAAATGCAGCTCCCACCAAGCTACTGGTCTCAAATTCTGCATGTTGGAATCCCTCCCACAAAGTTCCCCTCCCTTAGTGTACCCACCCCACCCGTTTTTACATCAACCTTAGTCTCCTACGCGCTTGCCTAAGTCTTTGCCCCTAACAAGAGGCCTGGATTTTTGGGTTTTTTTTAATTTATTCAGCGTCTTTGATAGCGGGAGCTGCTTTTTCTTTCTTTCTCTCTCTCCCCTTGCCTCTCTCTTCCCTCTCTCTCTTTCTCTCTCTCTTTCTCTCTCTCTCTCTCTCTATTTCCCTCTTTCACGTTGGTTCTGCATTTGAATAAATATTTCGCAACACTATGCATAACGATACGCAGCAAAAATTAATTGGGAGGTGTAGGATTCGCCGCATAGGTTTCCTTTGATCTTCGCTTCAAATTGAAAAGGGGGGCTTGAGCGAGTATGTTAGCTACCTGTTTTCGCTCGTGCAGATAGACGCAAAAATGGGTTGCTAACCGTTTTCATTGATTCGGAGTAAATTTACCTGCAATGTATGCCTTGTCATTGTAATTTTCACTGCAATAAATATCATTGTTCACATTCTTCCATTTAACACTGTATAACTGAAACTAATTTCAACATACATTTTCCCCCCTTTATTTTAAATGTCAAAACGGCAAAGTTATAAAGATCTTTATGAAAAATATTTTTCACTGAAAAAAAAAAAAAAAAAAAAAAAAAAAAAACCTCCGTATTTCTTTTATTGAATAAAATTAGTCAAAATGTTCAGCCTTTGACAGTTTAACAAATCTGTATTCCCTATTTTTGTTTTTATCTCAAGCGCACTGATTTGACATTTCATAGATACGTTTCTGTTTGTTATTCGCTGAAAGGCAATTTTATTTGAAAGAGATGAATACAAGTATTATTCCATTTTTATTTTTTCAGTAAGTCACTCTTTTCAGTTATTCTAATTGTTTTGTCTTTCTTGTTGACACAATTATAAAACATGAGAAAGAGAAGAAAATTCGTTGCATAATTCCTTTTAAAATAAGCTCCAATCGTTTAAAATTGTGGTCAGAAATACTTTTATTAAAATTTCATAGGTGTTAAAATCATATAAGTATAAATAACCCCTTAAAATGTAATTTTTTTAATTAAAAGTTACTTGTCTAAATTTCGATTTTCTAAATCTGAAATATATTTTTGCCAATTAAATATTTAAAATTGAAATAGTTTGGAAAATGTAAAAGTATTAAGAATAATTTAAAATGCTTAGACGTAAGAAAATACATTAGATTTAATACGTGTATTAAATTTATATGGAAATAAACATTGAAATAGTAATTAAAAATTTGTAAGTACCATTATAAATAATATTTTTTATAAAACAATATTTTAAAAATATTTTTTACTTCTAAAACATTTCATTTATATTAGTAGTTGGAGCTTGACCTTCAAGTATACGATTAAAGCTAATAAAACGCTATAAGCGAACAGAAGGGCTACGCCGATAATACTATGAAAGTGAATACTATGACTTATAATAATTTTATGGTTTATGATCTATATTTAAAATTATATAATAATTAGGTTCAATGCGTTAAACTTATGAAATTTTGTTACCAAACTTGGCTTTAAGGGGAAAAAAAAAATCTTAATTTCTCTCGTATACGCAGCCACTCAAATAAATCTGTTTCCGAAGAAATTTTATTTAACCTTCCGTCTACCAGACGGGTCCATTGGACCCGACATGTACATTCAAAATATTTATTCAAACCAGAAATTTCTTCAAAACAAACTAAATGTATAAATCAGACAATAATAAGTTAAATAAACAAATTAAATAGTTTTAAGTAAAAATTCTGGTGTAGAATGTTTTTATAAAACTTGAGTAAAATTTCCGGTAGTTCCAGGGTTAATAAAATTATCTTTATTTAAAAAACAACCCATTTCTAGTTGGTGCGTAATTGACTTCATTTATTAAAGAAAATTTCTGGTATGAAAACAGGCTTATTTTAACCGCGGCTTATACGTAAAAAAAAACGGTGTTCAAGAAAAATACACAGAAAAAAAAAAACAATTTATCTACCGTATATACCGGTGTATAAGTCGACCCCTAAATTCGAGAAAAAAATATGTTTTATACCAGTATTTTCGGGCATCTATATTCGCCTTATTTAATATCAGCAAATTCTGCATTTAGATAAGACAAAGATAACTTTTCTAAAATACTGGTACACAGTCTGTTATTCCTCTCGAATTTGGGGTCGGCTTATAAACGAGTATATGCGGTATATATTTCACACACATCACACAAAAATTTAGATATTATTTAATTTTTTTCTTCTTTTAAATATCTATCTTACTACCGTTTAGAATAAAGAAGATATAGGATTTTATAAAACATTAAACGTATATCATAAGTTTATTAAATTGTATTTTAATGTATTTAAGTTATATATTTCCATACATTTACATAAAATTATATTTCCGTAATTTATGTACAGTCGTGGGAAAAAAAAAAGTAAACACCCCTACTAACTCCTCAACAAATTATCGTAGAAGGAAGTTACTGGTACCGAACGATTGGAAATAGTCTATTTTTAAATGATGTATATAAAATTTGCATAGGGGGCCATCTACATATTAAAACGAACCATAACTTTTTTTTTTTTTTTTTTTTTTTTTCAATTGAAGTACACAATTCTGACAGCATAAATGAACTCTATACCCTTCAATTAGCCCCAAAACAAATTTTTATGCAATTCGTGCTATAAGTTTCTGAGAAATTATTTATTTTAAAACGAGCGTATTTTAAGGGCTGTATCCAAATTGAAGTTCGGTACTGGATTGTTAACCGAGAAAGCCCTTTCTTGATCAATGCACCTGAAGCGCCACTCAAGGAGTCAATGAAGCCTGTTAGATTACAGGAGTCAATGAAGCCTGTTAGATTACAGGATAGCAGAATAAATTTCAAAATATCTACTCGCTTCTATCATAGATGGCCCCTTAAACCATCATTTTGCCGTTTTTTAGGCATAAAATGAAAACTACTTGGAAGAAAAATGTGAAATTTTGGATTTCCATAAAGCAGGACTTAATAATTCTAAATCCATAAAAAAAAATGTAGGTTGCAATTCATAATTTTTTCGAATATTAATTTCATAATTCATATCCTAAAATTATAAAAATTGCAAATTCAGCGTATTTATGTTTGGGTATATTAGTATTATTGCTACAAAAAAAAAAAAAAAAAAAATAGCATATTAGGAGCATAATTCCAGGAGATATAAATAAAAATATGAAAATGCAATTTAACATTACAAGAACTAAATTTTGAATGTTTATAATTCAAAAACTTATCATTCAAACGACTTGAAATTCGGTGTCTAGGCACAGATTGAACCGAAGATTTGAAATATAGCGTTAAAATCGGGTATTGCCATTGAAAAAAATGAAGTTTGGATTCGTTTTAATATGTAGATGGCCCCTAAGAAAATTTTATATACATAATTTAAAAGTAGACTTTATTTCTAACCGTTCGGTACCGGTAACTTTCGTCTACGATAATTTGTTGAGGAGTTAGTAGGGGTGTTTACTTTTTTTTTTTCCACGACTGTACATAGATTATATTTTAGTAGTGTTCACAAATAAATTATTTTACTGTTAGCATCAATTTACATTAAACGATTTTAATACTCATTATGTACTGTAGAATTAGCTTTTTAAAGGTAATAATTTTAATTATGCATTAATGGTTAGCAACTGTTGCACGAATGATTCAGGTACCTAGTCACCATCTTTATTTCTTTACTTCAGTCAAGTGAAAAGACCCGTTCGCTAATGTTAATCCTATGGAAGAAATTTATAACGATATCTCTGTTGCATTTCAATATTTTTAAGTGATTTTTTTTTCATTGGATAGTTGAGATTGATCTGTACAAAGGTCGTTTTTTACTTTTTCAATTTTGATGGCAGAATTTTTTTATGGGGATGCTTTCAGTTTAGATACCGGTTCCAAAAATGAAAGTGTCCTCATTAAAAATATCTGTAAAAAATAAATAAATAAATAAATAAAATTAAAAAACGGCCTTCGTAGAGATTGATCTCAGCTATCCAATGCAAAAAAAATCATTTAAAAATATTGAAATGCAACCGAGATATCGATATAAATTTCTTCCTTAAGATTAGCATTAGCGAACGGGTCTTGTCATTTAACTGAAGCAGCCTCTTAAGGGTTTTCATACGTTCTAGGGGGCGAAAAATCTGCATATTTTAGAAATTTTTTTAAGGAAGGGAATAAAATTAATTGAAAAACTAATAATTACACGTTACTTTCTGTTGCTTCAAGTATATAAAAATGTTTTTTTTGTTAAATTTGGTCACATATTACGTCGGAAACCTGTAGCCGCGTTGACCCGTACCAAAATATCCAGGCTCTATGGGCAGCATCCTAACTTCCTAACCCCAACAGTGTCCGAGAGGTTCTACTCTCGAAGCTAGAAGACAGGAGGTGCTGGGTTCGAATCTAATCGCGCCCGTCGGCCTAATCGTTCGGAGTTTTCCGTGGTTTTCTTCGAACCTTGGATTTCCTTGCGTAAATACGGGTTAGGTTCCATAGAAAGTCCCCCACGCAGGGCATCCCCCAGTTCGGGCACATATACCTCGTGTAGATAATTGGCCATCATAAACAACACCACAACACCAGCTAACTTCCTGTAGAAACAAAATATATTAAAATAGCAGTTTCTTCTTGTAAAAAGAGGTTGTAGCTACGGCCCATCGGCTCAAGTTTTTAAATTTTTGAAAAATAAGAGAATTGCGCTATTTTCAAAAAAAAAAAAAAAAATCATTTTTCGTTATCATGCTGCCCATGTTGAAAAATATAGTTTCCAGAAAATCGCATTTAAAGTCTTAGGATTCAGTATATTTTGATCTCACAATTTTACCCGACTGCCAAGAAGGGTTATGCACTGTAAAAAAAAACAAAAAATAAAAAACAAAACAAACAAAAACAAAAAAAAAAAAAAAAACGGACTGAAAAAACGGAAATACTACTGGCAATCTAGACGCCAGTACTATTTCCGCCTTTTTACGGGAATTTTTACCCATAAATTACAGAACATTTTCCGTTTTTAATCAGAAAAACGGAAAATGTTCTGTAATTTATGGATTAAAATTTGGATGGGTATGGATTAAAATTTGGATTTATGGATGGGTAAAAATTTCCGTAAAAAATCGGAAATAGTACTGGCGTCTAGATTGCCAGTAGTAGTTCCGTTTTTTAGTCCGTTTTTTTTTAACAGTGTGTGTTTTACGCGTACCTGGGTATGTGGATTTCTTTATACCCTCGATACATCCCAACGGCTGGATAGATTTTAATGAATGAGGTCTCTAACGATTCGACTTAACCATCCGATGGTTGTAGGCTAGATTTTGTTTTTATAAATTCAAAACGGTGGCCGTAAAATAAAAAATGACGGTAGAGACGAATAATTTTTTTTACGCATCATATTGAGTGATATATCATTGGATAGGTCTTTCAAAATGAAGGCGATGTTTCATTGACTATTTTATAGTCAGAAGCTCTGTTTAAATATTACACAACCTGGAAGTTGTGTAGATAGGATCTCTAGCTTTACAACTCTGGCCATCATAGAAATCTATATGCCTCATCAAAACAGTGTTTATAGATAGGAACTAACAATTAAACACAACTTAAAAGTCATCAATGCAAGTAAAATAAAAAAATAGGTAAGTAATATAAAAAAATAGTTTCACATTGATGAGAAATTATTAATTAGTTTGCTTTTTACGCAGTCGAGTTTTTTGATATTTTAAATTTAATTTTTACTTGTTGTCCATATCTTTCTTGATAATTGAGATATCACTTTAAGTCTTTCTCCCAGTCATTATACACACTATAAATGATTTAATTTCCGCCAAAAACAAAAAATCGATTTTTTGAAAGTTGAGAACGTATGTAACCCCTTAAGTAATGGTGTGGAAATGGTGATGATTTTTTTTAGTAAAATATGTTGGAGAGAGGTTTTTCAAAATGCTTCTCCAAAAATTCAATCGCTGTTGGCCAAGAACAATTCTTAAACCGGATTCATGAACTGCGTTATGACAGCATCATTCATTTTTTTCTTCTTTTTTCATAGTTTTCGAGCAACCGTGTTTTGAAATATCTATCTTACTGCCGTTTAGAATGGAGAAGAAAATCAAGTTTTCATTTCTGGAAAGGAAAAAAAAAAACTCTCCACGATGGATAAAACAAGGGAACATATAATAACTAGACCTCGTTCAGACGGATCTTATAAAAGAGTCAACTTGAATTTGACATCGAATTTTTTACCTTTTCTGAGACAGTTGAAAACCTGACTAGCAGTCGCGACAAGGGGAACTCCTGTTACACATCTCATATGGCTTATGCATAGTGTTGCCAGTTCCACTTTCACAAGAAATTGGGACATGGAGACAACAAAACAAAACAAAACTAAAAACGGCACAGTTAGGGTGAAACCCCCAGCATTGTTCAAATCACTATTACAAAGTTTTAAATCTATTTTATTCTTATCTTTATTTTTGAAAGTATGCAGTAGAGATACATTAAAAAAATATTGTTGAGAGAATTTTGAAAAATTATACTTTTATTTGCTAAAATTGTTTTTTTTTTTTTTTTCATAAATATGGTCAATAACTCGAGTAACTGATACCACCCCTATTTTGAAAACCCAATAATTAAATCATAAGCTATAACAGTCAAGAGAAATATGTTACAACTAGATAGCATTACTTTGCAGACTTTTACAGGAAAATGCTTATTTGAGTTAAATTTTCGCTGAAGTGTCAGGTTAGGTCTCAATAACTGGAGATTTCACCCTATACCAATTAAATCGGGAGAAAAAAAATACAGTAAATACTATGAAAACAGAATTCTATGTAACGAAATTCTTACTTAAACGTAAAATATCCATAATCCACATTAAAGAAATACCAGAAAAGTATATCTTCCAAAACGGAAACCGGTCTAAAACGGAATCTTTTTCCAGTTATTTGAGGTTCCCTTTTATTTGGTTTTACTACATAAACATAATCGTACACAAAAAACTCCCTGAAAGCGGAATCACTAGCGACTAAAACAAAATTCAGTTTTGGACATTTTTAGGTGCGTTCGTAATTATATAGCAACTATAGTCGGCGTCTGGTCCATCCGTCTGTCTGTTTTAGAGGTTTGCACGGGCCCGAGCCTGAAGAATTAGAACAATTTTTTCAACGGGCCAGGCGAGAAACAAAATAAATAAGCCGGAAAAAAAATTGAACGGGCCGATAAAAAAAATTAAGCGGGCCTGACGGCCTTCTATAAAAACTTAATCGAAGCTGATAGAATACGAGACATTTTCAATGAAGGTGACTTTCGCGAGAATAAGTATAAATGTGCATCACGAGCCGATGCCAGTTTGACAACATCAATACAGAAATGTAACATGTCCAGCGTAGAGATCAACATCGACAGTTAAATTGTGTCTGAGCCCGGGCTTATTTTTTTCAGCTGACTCGTGCCGGGCATTTCTTTTAGTCGAGCAAGGCCGGAACTGGACTTTATTGTTCTCAGAATGTGTAGGGAAGGTAATATGTTTTGTAAAAATATTAACAGTGATAACGAACTTCTCTTAACGGAATCTTTGGAAATATACCTTACCTCAAATTCGCTGCTCAACAATGAGAAATTATCTGACACATTATCTGACTCATCTTAACGGTAAAGGCATAAAATTGGCAGGCACTATAGAAAGGATTTAAAATTGAACAGCGTTTTCAATTTTTTTTAAATAAATAAATTACTTATCGAGATATAAGATATTCTTGTCACGTGACTGCAGGTTTTCTACTTTCTCGTGATATTGCTTCTAAAATTCGATTCAAAAATTTAACTTTGACAGTATTTTCTCAAAGATATTATTGCCTTTATCAAAAAATGCATAACGTTATTCGATTACATATTTTCTGAATAAGAACACCTGCCAATCTTATGCGTTTCCAAAAAGAAATGAATACAGAAATGCATCAGATAGTAGCTCCTTTGGATTTGAGAAAAGCCTTATTAAATGGCAGAGAAATATTTTTACAAATTTGCTTTTCATTATACAGCTTCAAAAGTTATCATGTTTTAACCCTCCTTTTTTTTTCTTTTATTCGAAACTACATTAAATTTTTAATGAATCCTTATTTGAATGGTGAAACGTCTAAGAATCTAAGTAATCATTAATGTTGCTATTGTGTAATTTTCTGTCTTGCGAACACATAGCAATTTTTAAAATATACTGTAAAATTATCCTATAAATATGTATGCAGTATTATTCTTTAAAAGAATCTTAATTGTATGTTTTGAAAAACCTGAATTTTTTGTAGAAATTGTGTCGGGCCTCATTTAATTACTTTTTACACGTGGCAGGCCAGGCTTGTTTTCACTGATTTTTGCACAGGCCGGGCCGACCAAGATTGCTTTTGTTCGGGCCGGGCCAAGATCGCTTTTGTTCGGGCAGTGTCCGGACCTGGGAATTCCGGCACGTGCAGACCGTCTGTCTGTCCGTCTGTTCGCATATAACAGCGCAAAAACTACCCAACCGAATTGTTTGAAATTTGATAAAGATAATCATTTCAGATTTTCGTCGAGTCATTTCAAATTTTATGAAAAGCGAATCAAAACTTATAAAGATATTAATAAAAGTTTTCTTCATTATTTTAAATCCTATCACACGTAATTATTTCAGTGATGTCCCATGATAGGTAATGATTCTAGGGTGCCATGGTGATTAAGTCCTATTTATGATGGAGTCGTATTATTTCCGTATTACTCAATTTCCGACTTGTTCCTATTGATCGGTTATAAATGAATGGTATCCTTTCAGTAGGGTTTATGAAATTTTTACGTTTAAAACATGGTTCTGTTATAAACAGATTACATTATCCTAGGTTGTACTGAACCACTTACCTTAAAACTTTCCAAAACATAATCTGTACGTACCGAAAAATATTTCGATTTAGACAGATATCTGTGTTAGCAGGTAAATTTATAACATATTTCTTTCGGCAGGATCATAAAAATATCCGTTATACACAAGTTCTGTTTGCACATGCTTTGATATATTAACCCCTTCGGGAAGAGCGTCTTTTACGGAATTTTTATTCTTTGGTCACCGTTTTTTTAAAACAGAAATTTTTGCCTAATTGAATTGGGAAAATGCTCGGATTAAATAAGGCAAAATTTACAATAAAAATTTTCTGGTGAGAATAATTCCCGATTCTGAGCACCTTACGCGGCACGAGTATAAGTCGCTCGTCCCCAAGGGGTTAAGTTCCACTCGATGCAGACTAACGAATAGCCATGGTACAAATAGAAATTTAAGAAAATTTGTGTATTATGAAATATCGGGACTTTTGTCTATCTGTGTAGTGGCATACACTCTAAATTAAAATGTCTGAAATTCAGACACTTAAGTGTCTGAAACGGTGTGTTCAATTTTCAGACATTTCAAAATGTCTGAATTTTTTCAGACATTTTTTGTGTCTGAATTTCAGACACTTCAAACGTCTTAATAGCATCCATTTTTTTTTTCAAGCATCATACGTAGCCATGTTTGACCACGTTGAATCCTGGAAAAATATTTGGCTGGGGTCCTGCCCCCTCCCCCCCCCCCCCCTACAGCCTGATTTTTTTGGTGTTCTCAATTTTGGTATGCAATTTTTGTTAAGCTGATAATTTAAATCTTTTACGGCATTTTACTGATTATAATCAATATTTTGAACTTCAGGAGTAGAACAAGATTAAAACTAAAAATATTTATCTAAATATTAGATTTTTTAAATTTGTTTTATTTTTAATCTTATTTTACTTTAAAAGTTCAAAATATTGATTATAGTCAGTACAATTTCGAAACAGATTTAAAACATAAGCTTTACAAATATTGCACATCAAATTTGTGGGCACTAAAATCGTAGGGGGGCGGGGCACGGCCCAGTATGCCCATTCTTTAATTAAGAAGTTCTTTTGAAAAAAATGCAACCCTGCATTATTGTTATCTAAATTGAGATGTCCGGTACTCGGGAGTATCCGTTGTGGAGGTTAATGGACATTCCCGAATAGCTGAAGCATCTATTTAGCGAATACTTTTTTAATCCGCATGGCATACATATTTGTATATTTTTACCTCACAAAAGCAGACATCTTCGATTATCGGACAAATTCAACGGCAAGGGCTATTGATGGCTTTTAAAGTACATGGATAAATATATATATTTCTTATAATCTTGTCCTACTCTACTTCATATAATTTAAAAATAGATTTTTTAAAAATTTATATTGCCACATAGGCAATTTTACATATATATCAGATGATAATCACAACTATGAATAAATAAATAAATATTCTACTTTATCCCTTTGCACTCGAGGGCTCCGGAGCGGAGCCATTTAAAATTTGTCTTCAAACTCGAGGGCTCCTCTACGGAGACAATGCAAATAATTTTGTGATACCTGTCTAGAAAAGCCAAGATTACATGGTATCACAAAATTATTTGCATTGTCTCCGTAGCGGAGACCTCCAGTTTGAAGATAAATTTTAAATGGCTCCGCTCCGGAGCCCTCGAGTGCAAAGGGTTAATATTGAGAAAAAAATTACCTCGGTATTTTGTTTATTTATATTTTGTGTTTTTAATCTGGTCCTACTCTAAAAGTTCAAAACTTTAATTATAATCAGTGCAAGATTTAAGGTATCAGCTTTACGAAAATTTCATACAAAATCCCCCCCCCCCTCCCCGAAAAAAAAATGAAAATCCTTATCGTTTAAAAATTAGATTTTTTAAAAATTTATATTGCCACATTGGCTTATTGTTATCATTCCTATTAAACACTTTTCATTAGATATCTTTAAAGCAAAATAAAGCCGCAAAAAAAGAAGTTACCACATAATCACTATGATACACACTTGCGATGCTTATCAGTAAAGTCTAATGGGAAAATGACCTTCGAAGTGAAATATATTTTCTACACGCAGCAAAATCAAAATAAACAAATGATTTCCCTTTTCCTGACTGGGCTACTTACATCTATGTTTCAAAGTCAAAAGCTTTGCACATTTAATCTACTCGGTAAAAGATTTAATAGCTTTAGAAATATATCTAAGAAATATTTGAGATAAATATTCTTTTTCAATTATATATAAATTTCATAAAAATCAATTGATTTTTTTTTCCAAAAGCGAAAGTCTATAAATATATTTTTTAGTTTCAGCTAAATATTGTTCAATTGAAAAAAAAAAAAAAGAAAAAAAAAAAAAAAAAAAAAAAAGGCAATCCCGAAAATCGGGATTAAAATTGAAGCGGGATCCCGGGATATCAATCCGGGATTGTAATCCCTAGCTAGGAAGTAAGAAAGCTTTATGAGATCTTTCAAAGTTTTTTTTTTTTTCTATTTCCTTGTGGTTGTTTAGTATGAGATAAGCATTAGTCATTGAAAGGAACTGCCATATTGAAAACAAAACAAAACAAGGCAATGAACTTAACTTCTAAATATGTCTGTTTTTTAGTGATGTTATTATTTTAAATTTGAGAAAAAAGATGAGAATAAATAATACATAATTTGTAATAAAAGACAACGTCATAAATTAAAAAATATATACTTCTAGAATTATTATTATTATTATTATTATTATTATTATTATTTTTTTTTTTTTTTTTTTTTTTTTTTTTTTTTGCAAAAAGATTCAAAATTAATTAAATTTCATGTAATATTTTGTTTAGTACAATAAATAAAATCATAAAAGACACTAATGTTAGTACTATAAAGAAATTATAACACTTACTTAAATCGCTGTTTGCAAGAGGTAAGAAAAATTCCTCGATTTGAAATTTTAAAAACTACCACAACCACAGTGAGGGAGAAAGACTTGCACCAGTTTAAAAGGTAATACCATAATACATCCGACTAGCCATATTCAAAGAATGAGATGTTTCATCCTCAAAACAGGACCTGCCAGACAAAAGTTTCTTTTTTTTTGCCAGCTTCGACAGGACGAAGATGAATAACACAATATTATTGATATAAATTAATACGAGTTAACACTAAGCTCATTGCACACGCTTTGTAGAATTTCCGGGTGTAATCTTCAACCGTCGTCTACTTCTGTTCTGTGTCTATCCCGCCCTTATATCGACGACAGCTTCTAAGAGACATTTGATGTCGAACACACACGTCAGATGTATGTATTCAATAAATAAATAATCCAAGTTAATACGAATTAAAATCACAGTACTTCATATTTCGCAAAAAAACGAATTAAAATACACGCGTACATAAAAACAAACTTCGTTTGAATTACAACGTATACGACTTCGAAGGAAGACATCTAAAGCGCGTGCGCAACTGGGAGTGCGAGTACCCCCTGGTGGTTATTGCGTCGGAAGAATCAAAACGTCTTAAATTTAGACACGTTTAAAGCAATGAAGTGTCTTAAAATAAGACGTTTGCGGATATTTTAGACATTATTCTCAGTTCATTTGCACCATGGTCATAGTAAGACACTTATGTATCTTAAATTAAGACATCTATAATGTCTGAATTTTCAGATTAAGACACTTAAGTGTCTAAAATTCTTTTTCAGTCACATATGTGTCTAAATTTAAGACGCTTCTATTTGCAGTGTACCTGCCAAATCTTACGCTTTTTTGTACTACAAATATCTAACAAAAAGTTTTGCCTCATTTAACAGATTAAGTTTATAAAAAGGGAGCTGGTTAAAATCACGTAGGATCAAATTCCTCAAAAACAACATTTTTCTCATTTACATCTGTGTCATGAGACTCTGATTCCATAGCGTCTTCCGCATAGCAGAAGAACTGTTTAACATCCTTAAAATTACTAAATGGAGCTTCTAAACGTGTATTTGTGGGGGTTTTCTTAACAGTTTTCCGATGTGAATGTTCATGAGATAAATTTTCTTTTTCTGTATGCATGACTTCTGTTTTCCTTGCTGTGTTAGAGAAATACCAGGTATTTGTAATTTGCTTGAAGACTCCGAAGAAGACTCGTTTGATTGAACTTTAAATGAATCTGTTGTCACAAGCTGTGATGATCAGTACAATCTAAAATGATTTTGTTTAGAAGGATCGAAATATTCTATTAGGTGGGCTGTGTCGCTGACATCGAAATATTCAAGGCCAGAGGACACGAATGTGACGTCATCACTAATCGAGCGACTTCTCACTAGTGTTGGAATTCTCACAGAAAAATTTTGATTAGCAATTTTATTTTATTTTATTTGTGGAATATCTATCATCTTATAAAACAATAATTACTATTTAAACTTACTGGTGAGAATTTGGAATCCCCCAATAAAAAAATCATCCAGTTAAGGCAACACTGGCATTCCGCGTCTGGCTGAATATTTATTTAGAGATTCCGAATTTTCACCAGTAAGTTTAAATATTATTGTTTTATAAGTTGATAAATATTCCACAAATAAAATAAAAGAAAATTGCTATTCAAAATTTTACGGTGTGAATTTCAACACCAGTGATAAGTGATGATGTCACACTCGTGTGTCTTGGCCTTGAGTATTTCGATGTCAGCGGCTGTGTTGAGTGTGGCAAAAGTTTCAACCGCGGTAAATTTCCTGGCTTGCAGTAGGAGAAATTATCACGGAATTCTTTCTTAACAGTATCAAATGATAAAGCGGCAGATGTATCAGCTATTAAATAAGCTTGAGTTTGAATGCCTATGGATTTTGAAGATTGTTTGAGTAAAGTAAAAGATTGAACCCCTGCAAACGGGGTTCTGGATGCAAAAAGTTTACGAGCTCCTGGACGCGAAAATTCTAGTTTTTAAGTAATTTTAACAGTTAGCACAGTTGCCAACTTTTACGCTTTTTTCGTACCACTATTTCTGAACGGAAAAATTTGTCTTATTTTATCCTCAGTTTTCAACTATCAAATAAAATAAACTTTTCTGTTCAAATATAGTGGTAGGAAAAAAGCGTAAAAGTTGAGAGCTATGAGTTAGGATTTCTTTTTCACGGATCCAGTTTGGACACGAGTGAGTGTATGTTCACCCTTACAGTTTGTGCAGCGTTTAGCGTTTTCGAAAGATTTATCGTCATGTCCGAATCCTGCGGTAAATGCACAGACAACTGAACCACGACAGGTAGTAGTAGTGTTACCGTAATGCTGGCATTTAAAATATCGGAGAGGGTTAGGAATATCAGGCCGGACAAGACAGCTCAGGTAAACAGCTTTAATTTTAGTTGGTAAAGCGAGGCCTCTGAATGTCAGAATAATGTGCTTTGTAGGAACCACTTGCCATTCCAACGGATAGAAATAAGGCATACATCTATCACATTTTCATCTTTTAAATTTTGTAGAATTTCTTCCTTTATAGACAATAAAATTTCTTTTTCAGATATTACACCACGGCTTGAATTCAGAGTTTGATGAACTTTAACAGAAACAGAAAATGAATCCATTGTTTTGCAATTTAAAAGAAATTGTGATTGGTTGGCTGAAGAGACCTCCACCAGCAAATCTCCAGATTGTATATTTTAAGTGAATAAGCATCCTAAAACTGACTGGAATATTTTTCAAATGACAATATGGTAATGTTCTCTTAAATGAGCTATCTGAAAGACTTTCCGTACGTTTAATTATTAAAAAAAACGAGTTAATGAACTGTTCTGTGCAGTTTGTTGCTTTCCCAACGAGAGAGAAATAGAAGGAAATGAAGTATTTCCATCCATATTAAAAATATATAATTCAGATACCGGACGCACCACCCACTACCGAGCCCAACAAGGGGATGGAAATTCATGCAACAGTGCTGACCACAGCCCATACGTTCACAAGACAATCCCATGTCAGTCTACACCCTTAACGAGATGACTAGCAATTGCCTGCTCACTTGATCCCTAGCCAGTGACAAGTTAGCTGACCCGCCGATTGATGAATACGAGACCAATATGCACCTCCCGTCTACCTGAAAAAGAGGCCAACGTAGTGGGTTGTTTTCCCTCAAATGCCATGATCCCCCTTTCCAGGGGCACGGGTCACCACGCACGGAATATACGTGGGTAGTTTACGATTCTCCATAAGTCGATATAGACAGGATGGTATCGGCTTATGTAGAATTACCCTCACATTCAAAGGGGAAACCACAGCGAACGTGAAACAAAGAGAAAAGAATAGAAAAGAAAAAAAAACAGAGGAAAAATGAAAAGAGAAAGATCGCTCAGGTACTTTGCGAAGCCCGTGAATACCTAAAGAAGGTATCCCCTGGGGGTATTTGAATGACAGACTAAAGAAATAATTTTTAAATTTCAAGTATATATAACAAACTTGGTTTATACTGACATACTAATTATTTTTATATTGGTGAAATAGATGGATTTTAAACGTCTATTCTTTTGCGAAAAAAGTTCATGAAGAATTTTGAACGAAAATCTAAAAAAATATTTGATAGCTAAACATACATTATATGACTTACATATTTAAAAGTGTTCCATAAAATATGCAATTAAATATCCTGCTTCTTATAATTAGGGTTGAAATGTGTCGAGGGGAAAATGGCACTTTTTAAATGTCCGCCTTTTTTATAACCCTATTTCCAAACAATAATCTTTTTTGTAGTTCACTAAAACATTCGCCATTTAAATACACCTCGAAAATTATTGTTTGGAAATAGTGGTATTAAAAAGGTAAACAATTTAAAAGATGTCATTTTTTTGCAGGCTAACGCTTAATAACTACTTAATATGCTCTCATAGTTACCAAACATTCCGATATTTGAATAGAATTTTTCGTCTTATTTAATCGTAAAATTTCTGTCATTAAATAAAGCTAATATTTTTGTTCTGAAATAGTGATAACCAATAAAATAAAAGATTGGCACCTATGTGCACTGGCGCATACATGGATAAAACAGAAAAACCTATACTAACTAGACACCGTTCCCTTTAAAAGCATCAAGCTATATCTAACATCGAATATTTTCTCTTTCTGAGACACTGAAAATTCTTACTAGCAGCGGTCGCAACCTCAGAGACACTGGGGTGGCTACGGATGGGGGAGGGGGGGGGACTCTTGTGGTGACACATCTCATATGGGTTGTATGTGAGGGTTACTTATTAACCTAAATCTGATGAAGTTGGTGAAGCGGATTTATTAAAAGCTCTTTAATATAAATTTGAAGTAGATTTAACAAACTTTGTATTCTATTAAAATACCAATTTTTATATTGAGGAGATAGACGGCTTTCAAATGCTGATTTTTCGCGTGAAAAAGAGTAGAACGTATTTTGAATTAAAGACTATGAAAGAATGGATAACTAAAGTTAGAAGGAAAAAAAAGAAGAACTTCAAATAACTAGTCCTCTTTCAGTCGAATCATTTCAAATCATCAACTAATATTTGACATAAAAAATTTCCCCTTTCTTAGTCTGAGAATAACCTGACAAGCGGTCCCGACTATAGAATAAGTAACAGGAGAAATATCTTATTACTAAGTAATAGGAGAAGTATCTTATTACAAAGCAATAGGAGTGGTGTCTTATTAATTCAATGCCGCGACAAGAGAAATTTCTATAAATATCACATATGGGTTGTGCATGAGGGTTACTTATTAACCTGAAACATTTGAATTTCGTGATGCGGATTTATTCAAAGTTCTTTAATTCATATCTGAAAAAGATTTAACAAACATTAGATTCTGAATAAATACCATCTGTTTTCATATTGAAGAGACAGATTGATTTTAACCCTTTATCTACTGCATTATGATCTACTGAAATATTTTTCATGTAATATTTTTTTTTTTTTTCAGTTACTACAATGAAAATTAAAGGATAAACATAAAAAAAAAAAAAAATACTCACCCGTGAGAAATTGAATTATTTATAGGTAATTAATTAAAGTGGTACTTTAAAGTACCGTCAGTACATTATGACTAAAATATCGTAACAGAAAACCCACAAAGTATTTCAACTGGCACCAGAAAGTATTTTTGATTTAATAAGTACGTGAAATAGGCTTTTTCTTATTTACAAGTAAATCGTTTGGCAAATTCCGGTGCCAATCATTTATTTCAGCACTTTAGAATTGAAAACGCTCTGCTCCTGAAAGGGTTAAAAAAACAATTTTTTTTTTTGTAAAGTTTCGATCTTGTTAGCAGTCCTTTAGTTATGCGACGTCAATATTCCAGGGACAACATGTTTTCTCGCATCTCCACATATTCAATATATGAATTTACATATGCCATTTTTAGCACAGCAAAAACAAGCCAATGCCGCAACTTTTTCGAATTCCTATAAAAAATAACAATGAAACAGAAAAGAAATACCAGGGAAATCATTATTACACTACATTTTAGTAATTACATTTTAAAGCAGATGAAAACGATGGACACAGACGAAAAGTAAACAAGAAGTTTTTCTCCAACACCCAGTGTACCGACGGTACTTATAAGTACCACCGAGTAATTCAACTGCTAAATCAAATACATACACCGTTCACCTAACATAGATAGTCAGATTGTATTCTAAGATCATATCATTCCTCTCTAAAATAACAAACCTAGAACTACTGCGGCCATGTATTCGGATAAAGTGGAGTTAAAAGAGAGATTTTTGCAAAGTACCATTAGAATATTTGTAATATTCACTATGGTATAAAAGTTTAAAGTGAGTAGTACTTATAAGTACCGTCAGAAGGTAAAGGGTTAAAGTCTCTGATCTTCACATAAAAAATGTTATAGCATATTTTGTTTAAAACCTTTCACTAGAACCTCATCTGTGGCTCGAAACTTAAATGGTTAAAATAGTGTTTTAACATAGATTTTGGACTAAACTTTATTTTAAATCTCATGCTTCATATCTGGTATAAATAATTTTTTCATTCCACAATTTAAAATAACTAGCGTCAATCGACTAATAATAAGGTCTATACTGAAGAATGCTATAGTTAGATTTTGCTTAAGAGGGTCAGCCACGCATGGAGATTCTAACAGACTTTAAAAATATCAATAATAACGCATATTTTCGACATACATTTCTTTGGTAAATTTTACACTTCTATACCGAACGGGAAATCATTCGGTTAACTAGTTCAGGAGTTATACAGGTTTAAAATTTAGAACTCCTAATATTAAATTCATTTTAAATCGTCGCACAAAAGAGTGCCATGCAGGTAGTTTTTTAAGCATAACTCAAAAACTACTTGGCTGAATTAGCTGTAATTTAGGATTCGCATGTTTGTAGCTTCTATATGTCGATTTCTGTTAAAAGAATTTATACGTTACAGTTCATATATATTTTTCAATTAATCTCTTAAATATATGTATTTTGAAATTAATTTTCGAAAAAATATCAAATGTAACATATATATATATATATATATATATATATATATATATATATTTAACAGAAATCAAATTTTAGAAGCTTCAAACATACAAATGAAAAAGTACATCTCATTCTGCCTAATTATTTTTGGGTATTACTTAAAAAAATACTCCCATTGCAATCTATTTTGCAAAGATTAAAAATTAATTTAACTCTAGGAGTTCCAAACTTTAACCCTCCATCATTCCTGAAAAACCACTTGACCAAATGACTTCCCGTTTGGTATCCGGGGGTAAAAATTACAAAAGAATCCAAATATGGTGTCAAAATTAGGTGTTAGTATTAAAATTTTTAAGTTTGTTATAATTTCTATATGTAAGCGACCTCTAAACAGTGTTGCCAGATTGGGGACTTTTTTAATTCAGATTATTTGACTGTCACCACTTTTTTAAAATAGCATAATTCGCCTATTTTTCATAATTTTTAATCTAGTTTTAAATAGGATGAATATTTCTATTTCTAAAAAGCGGTGACAATCAACAATCTGGGTACAAAAAAGTCCCCAATCTGGACCCACTGCCTCTAACCGAATTTTAATTATACCATTAATTAGTAGACGTTATTACTAATCGATTGGTACCACTAAAATTTTTATACGATGATTTGCGTCAGAGTCAGAAGGTTTAATTTTTTTCACCGACTGTATAATAGCATTATAATTATGATAGTTAGAATAACGATTTTCTACTTTGATTTTTTTCAAAATTCGTGAGTGAGATTGTTATAACAAAGAAAATTTAATAGTTAAAAACAGATACTCTGACTGAGATTTTTAAATTATATGTTCTATTAAATATCCGATTAAAGATATCTGCTAATTATTAGGTAGTCGGAAAAGTCACAATACATAGCTGCTGCTTTTTTTTTTTTTTTTTTTTTTTTTTTGTTACCACTATTTCCAAATAGTTATATTTGCCTTATTTAATCGCAAAATCTTAGAATAAATCAGGCGAAGGTTAGTATTACGAAAGCGGTATAAAAAGCGTAACAATTGTCGGCTCAGCGTCACGATTTTTTCGACCATTCAATATAGTGCACTGTTGCATAAACATATGAAACAAAATAATTACCGTATATGCTCGCATATAAGTCGACCACATAACTTTCGAATGCAAATTCTGGAAAAAATAAAAACCCCGCGTATAAGTTGACCCCCTAACTTTTTACTTCGATTTTGCACAAAATCAAACCAAAGATTTCACTTGCCAATGCGAAAAGGTAGTAAGTAAACAAAAACAAATCATTGAAATTTTTTTCAAACATAAATTATTATTATTTGTATATTTTATGCATTATTTTGTATTCATGCACATAAAAAGCCATAATTTTGCAGTATTCGAAGTTTTTGGTTTTTCTTTTTTAACTGACTCGCGTATAAGTCGACTCCCCCCAAATTTCCTTACAGAAAACTGTCAGAAATTCCTCGACTTATACGCGGTATATACGGTATTTGTAATTTTAACATAGAAATATTTTTTTAAGAGAAAAGGCATATTGCAGTACACAAGAGGTTATTCGTACATTTAAAAAAATAATTTGGTAAAATTCGTACATTTAAAAAAATAATTTGGTAAAATTTTTGTAAATAATTGAGTCTAGAAGCTTTTTTTTTTTTTTTTTTTTTTTTTTTTTTTTACTGAAACATTATAATTTTAAGACAAAAAGCACATCTAAAGTCATGTGTTAGTCAATACAGTATGGTTTAATTGATGTTTTGAGTTAATCAAAGTTTGAAATAGTTAATTTCCGAGATAATCTCGTTACTTAAATCTGCTTTTGTTCGATCATTTTTATTAATATAGCACAATTCCTCTAATTAAAAAGTCATTATGTTCTTAAGAGAATAAAAATTCATTTGTTATTAAATTTCATCATTTATTTCACAACCTAGAAATACCTCTATTAGAGATTATCTTAAATCTAATAATTGAAAATGACCTCGTTCTGTCGAATCCTTTAAAACCATCAACTTTGATGTCGAATTTTTTCCGCTTTCCTGTGACAGTGAAAAGCATGGAAAGACATCGTGATAGGAGACGGAGGGGAGGGGGGGGGGGAATTTTGTGATATGTGTTGTGAGAAAGGACTACTAATTAGCTCAAACTGATCAATTAAACACTTCGTTACCAGCGTCTCGTACGCGAATTTTATTCTGTTGGCACCACCTATTTTTAAACAATTACATTTACATGACAGAAATATCCTAATTAAATAATCTAAATAGTACAATTTTTTATACCAAAAAGTTTAGTTGTAATGTACTTTTTGAAGATGCTTCTATGCATTTATGGTCTAGAAGGGGTTAAGTGAGGTGGATTTTCCTAAAGTTCCTTAATTATTTTGCATCATTTCAGGAATTATATGTTTATTCAGAAATTCCGAACATATAGCGGAAGTAGATTTTTTACATTTTGTAATCACGAAACGTCTGTCATTAAATAAAGCAAAAATTATTTATTCAGAATTTCTGAATAAAAAAGAAATTCTTAAAATGCACGTTTCTGATGTAAATAGGTTAACCCTCTCGCTGCGTAAGTAATTCTTCGCGATGAGCGTCTTTTACAGAATTTTTAATCGTTTGTCACCGGTTCTTTAAAGCAGAAATTTTTGACTATCGTAATCGGGAAAATGTCCTGATTAAATCAGACAAAGTTTTCGCAAAAAAATAACTGATGGTAATAGCCAAATAGTATTAATTTGACGGGAAAATGCATGCCCGAGTATATCTCGGGCTACGCAGCGAGAGGATTAATAAATCGGCAACTATTGCGAAATGGCATGCAAAACAGCTGATACGCACTATAAATGAAAATGTCTGAAATTCAAACACTTAAGTGTCTGAAATGGAGTGTTCAATTTTCAGACATTTTAAAATGTCTGAATTTTTTCAGACACTTTTTGCGTCCGAATTTCAGACACTTCATACGTCTGAATCGCAGTCATTTTTTTTGTAAACCTTAAAGGTAGCCATGTTTGACCATTTTGAATGCTGGAAAAAATATGGTCATGGTCCTGCCCCTCCCCCCCCCGCCCGCACACAACCACGGCCTATAGTTTTAGGGGCACCAAAATTTTGTATGCAATTTTTATAAAGCTGATAATTGAAATCTTTTTGGATCTTGTACTGATTATAATCAATATTTTGAATTTCTAGAATAGAATAAGATTAAAAACAAAAAATATTTTGTCTTGATACACAGTAAAATATTTCAATGGCGGGCACCTCGGAATCGTGGAATTTGTCCGCCATTAGGAGGTGTCTGATTTTCTGAGGTAAAAGTATATAAAAAAATATGCATGTTGTGAATAAAAAATATGCGTTTCTTAAATAGTGGTGTCCTCGATTTAGGAGTGTCCGTTATGGAGATTTTACTACAAAATCTTCATGCGGACAACTTTGTTTTCTGAACACTTTCCTATTCAACATAAATATATATAATTACCTCAGAAAAGTGAACACCTTCGAATAGCAGACAAATTCAGTATTTCCGAGGTGCCCGCGATTGAGAAGTTTTACTGTATTTAGATTATTTTTTTAATTAGTTTTTAATGTTGTTCTACTTTAAAAGATCCAATATTGTTTATAATCATACAACGTCAAAACAGATTTAAAGTAAAATCCTTACAACAATTGCTTACGTAATTTGGGGCCCCCAAAATCATAGGGGAAGGTAGGGGACACTTCCCAATTTGCCCATGCTTTAATAAATTCTTTCTGCAAAGTATTTAAACCTATATTCTGGTTCGCTAAATAGAGGTGTCCAGTATTCGGGAATGTCAGTTATGGAGGGACTTTTCTTAATGCACAACGCACGCATTTGGTAAAAAATTGTTGGAAAATAAATAATGTATGCAAAAGTTGTATAAGTTAATTTGTGTTTATCTGTGAATCTCAGTCGTTAAATTCACTAAGAGAAAATAGCTTTCTTTGTAAAGGGAAAAAAGTAACTGATAAACATTTGAACGTAAATTTCTTTTGATTAGGCTGGCATTTTCTGCTCTGCTAGAAGTAGGTCAAAGGACATGTGTTATCAAATCATTAGTCTTTTATCTTGATCACTTGCAATTCATCTGTTTAGAAATAAAGAATCGTAAAAGAAATGCATAAATCGCTCATATTGTATTATATTTATTTAATGCCGTTACTGCCTATGCCTACATATTTGTTTATTTTTTATGAAAAATATATGAAGTTATACAAACATCAATTTTAAGTGCAAAATCTAGTTATGAAGTAAACATATAAAATTCTAGCTTTTTACTGATATCCATTTTTAGGTGCGTTCGTAATTATATAAATGGTATCACCTATAGTCGTCGTTCGGTCGTCCGTCTGTCCGTCGGTCCGCATATAGCAGAGCAAAAGCTACGCAACCGAATGGTTTGAAATTTTAAATATATAATTGTTGCAAAATTTTGTCGAGTCATTTCAAATTTTATGAAAATTGGATGTGTAGTTTAAATACAGGGACAGTCAAAAGTTTTCCGTTACATTACGGCAAAGGAAAAAAATTATTTCAAGCACATTTTAATGATGTTGCAGCCTTTCGAACAGAAAGAAATTGATATTCACTTATGAAGTGCACTAAAATATACATTCAGTATAACATGCGGTGCAGAAAAATATTTATAAAATTAGTTATAGTACGAACGCACCTCATTTGCCACGTTTGGCGTGCAATTTCCAACTTGTTATTTTCAAATAACTTTTTTACTAAAATTAATCAAAAATCAATATTATAACTGACTTCAAATTAAATATATATGAATCTAAAATAGAACATTTAAACAAAAACTTACTTGAAATGCTTCGCAGATGGTAAGGAAAATTTCTGGATTTGAAATTTAAAAAACTCACAGAGGGCGAGAACGACTTGCATATTTTTAAAAGGAAATCGTTTCATACATCCGGCTAGTTATACAAAGAGAATGTTTTTCACCCTCAAAGTATAACCCGCCAGACAAAAGTTTTTTTTTTTTAACCAGCTTTACAAGACGAAGACGAATAAAACAGAATTATTGATATAAACTAATACAAATAGCACTAAATCCGTAGCATGCTGTGTTTGTGGAGTTCCCGGATGTAATCTTCAAGCGTTGTTACTTCCTTGTGTCTATCCCGCCTTTATATCGACGACGGCTTATTAGCGACATTTGACATAAAGCACATAAGTCCATGTATGTAATAAATACATAAACTAAGTAGATGGTATTGTAATCACAGAAGTTTACATTCCACAAAAAATGAATAAAGTCAAAATTAATTAATTAAAATCTACGCGTACATAAAATCAAACAACCGTTTGAATTACAAACGACTATCACTTTAGAAAAACAAATGTAAAACGCATGCGCAACTGAGTGCCCTCTGGTGCCTAATACGAACAGCAGTAAGAAAACGTCTTAAAATAAGATGCCTGCAGATATTTTAGACACGTATTTTAGTTCGTTTATACCATGATCGTAGTAAGACACTTATATGTTTTAAATTAAGACATCTATCATGTCTTAATTTTCTGATTCGGTCACTTAAGTGTCTGAAATTCTTTTTCAGTCACATATGTGTCTAAATTTAAGACTCCTCTATTTGCAGTGTGGTTATGCCGTTTTCTATGGAAATATTGAACCGATTTCAATAGTTTAAAAAAAATGGAGTGCGGTAGCTAAACTATAACAAAAATTGAGTCAAAAAATTCAAAATGAAATAGTTATATTAATGAAAGAAAGAAATTTAGATTTATTTTTGTTTGCAAAATTGCGTAGGTCTTGTATTTTTTATTTTTATGTATATTTTTTTTTGCGAACGACCAATTTATAATCTAGCTACTGCCAAAGCTAGTAAAAAAAAAAAAAAAAAAAAAAAAAAAAAAAAAGTGTTGAAATCGTTTCCGTTGTTAATGAGAAAAAAATTATATAAATGTTAGATGTTTTACACGTGACTAACTTTTTTGAGAAACCTTTCAAAATACATGTACACTTTAAATTGCAGAAATTAATCGGTCATATTTGTAAGAAAATACAAGTTGGTTCACAACTATATGTCAAGAACGTAAAGGCAGGTAGCGGGAAACTAAATAAGTAGATTTCGTACAGGAATGTGGGTGCAGAAATGCAGCGTTGAGGCGGTAGAGGGCGCTGTTAAGTTCGGTGGATGAAAGCGCTTCGCTAGCTTGAATCGTCATTCCCTCACGGATTTAGAGCAACATGCATCGTTACACCAATGCAGAGCTTGCCGACATGCATTTTATGTATGGGGCTAAGCAAGTAAATGGTTCACACCCAATGAACGTCCAACAGCTTTTGAACTTGTCGAAGGACTATCCTCTACTATGCGTAATACTGCTTCTTCCATTGCAGGAATTCTACGATATCTTACAGTGCCCTTATCACGCCTGGAAGCATAAAATGATCCACTCGCACACAACTCCTAAAGAAGACGCTCAAATGTTCGGGGATTTAGCAGAATCTTACACGGGTATCTTTCAATCCCAGCAGCAGCCAATCCTTGCGCAGTCGCGTACATGAAATGCATGTCGGTAAGCACCGTATTGGTGTAATAATCCACGTTGCTCGAAATCCGTGCGGAAAATGACGATTCAAGCCGACGAAGAGCATTCATCCGCCGCATTCAATAGCACCCTCTACTGCTTCAACAGTGCATTATCGCACCCACATTCCTAAACGAAATCTGCTTATTTAGGTCCCCTCTACCAGCCTTTACATTTTTGACATATATTTCTGAATTACCCTGTAGAATGGAGCTATGAATAAAGAGGACGAGACACATAGTTTAATGTCTGCCAGTTGTGAATGAAGTGACTGAAGATGTCGTCACAAGATGGCGGCTGTTGTTCGTACACATCGGATAAACAGGGCATTTGGGGCAAATTTCCGCCAATAAATTTAAATAGAATTTTTTTTCTTGTTTAAACGCCTTATTCAAGCAAAATTTCTGACATAAATAAGGCAAAAATTTCTATTCTTTGTTAAAAATGAAATTTTGCCGCAGCAATATTGTAATCTCTTTCACTGACATTTAGAGGAGGATTGTTCATGTACTCACAATATATCGGAAGCGCACAATCATCAGTAGCGGTTTAGAAAGAGTAGCCTTAAAATGAGATTTGACCTCTCTGGTTATAAAAATTGTCTTTAATTTTTGACAGTGACGTATGTGAGATATTATCACCTTCGGGATGATTAACACATTGTATGCGGGCGATAATTCGAAAATGTTCGTAAACTTTATTTATACAAAATCATTTTAAACTAGAACCAATTGGAACAAAACACGCTTGGACTACGCCTTATATTTTCTTTTAAAAATAAATTCTGTTTCGATCACTAATTTCACTAAATTCTGAAAAAACGGGAATTACGGCAGCGCACGGTGGGTGATTTAGCGATTCTAGCTGGCCAAAATTATTTTTGGCGTCAATATAGTCGCATCGCCGTGAAATTGAAAAATGTCATTGATATTCACTATTGAATGTTAGGTATTGCAAAATGTAGCGTGTAGCAGTCATAATTTCGTTACAAGGACTTTCAAAAGTATTTCATAACATTACGGCCTACGGAGGAAAATGGTTTACGGTGATTTTTAATCATGTTTCATAATTTCAAACACTTTGAAATTTATATACATATCTATGAAGTGCACTACAAGATGATTGCTATAGAATATGGTATGGATAGCATTTATTGACCATTTACAGGGACACTAAAAAGAATTTTGTTACATTACGGCCTATGGAGAAAAATTGTTTGTTGTGTATTTTGTTTATGTTACACTATTTCAAAAGTATTTAAATTAATATATATCTCCAAGGTGCTCTATAAGATGCTTACTATTTAATATGATGTGCATAGCATTCATCTTTCATATACAAGGGCACACAAAATAAATCAGTTATATTTCTCTCTATGAACAATAATTGCTGGAAGTGCGTTTTCAGTTGTGGAACGCATTTTAAAATAAAAAATAATTGTATACTATTTAGTGTGTATAAATTCTATAAATCATATACAGGGCTGCACAAAACATCTGAAGTACATTTCCTTTGCTATGCGTTCCCTAACTGTTGTAAATTTTAGCATAATATGCATAATATGATAAATCTATAGTTCATATACAGGGATGTACAAAATTTTCGGCTATTTTTTTCGAATTTAGTTGGAATTGTGTTTTCAAACGTGTTATATGCTGTACAAATTATTACTTAGACATCGATTTTCACGTTATTAAGCTATGAAGTTTTATTATAGCAGTCCGAATGCGTAGAATTATCTTTCATAATCTGATTGACGCATGATTTTGCGTTCTTCTTGATAATTTTAATGATACTTTCTTAACGGTATGGAAGCTAAAGTGATAAAACTATTTTTATATTATTATAACAAATTCTAAAATTTCTTTTTTAAAAATTTAAGATACGGGGCAAACATTGGACAGCTTTAATGAAAGTTGCTGTGTTGTATATTTATACTTATCTCTGCACAGAGAAACCTTATGTAAAAAATGGGAATCCTGAGATATCACGAGAAAATGCCTACATTATGTTTTGTATTGTATCAAATCTGAATTTGGATAATTTGTCTAGGTCAATTTTGTAACCTCTCGAAATTTGCAGCCAAGTAATATATTTTAAATCATTTTGTACTGAGATATATGCATACAACTGGCAATTTTGTCCAAATTTGGTCATAAATTTAAACATTTCGCTCTTGCAAAACTTCATGTGCTCTACATTGTAATTTTCCTCTATAACAAAATATTTTGAACCAAATTCACATTTTCGTTAAATTTTAAATCTTGTTGCCGTTGCATAATGGTGGAGAAGTTTATTTATGCGACTAACTTAAATTCTGTTGTCTTTGATAAAAAGTAAATGGTACTTGAACTAAAATTAAAAAAAAAAAATATTTAGACTTAATAAGCTAAAAACAAATCTAAAAACTGGGGAGGCACCTAGGGGCAACCAATTAAATTGGAACGAAAAGGTAATAATCTAAACTATTTTATCATATCAAAAATTTAGCTTAATCGTGATAACTTTTTCTATATTAAAACTGAAGAATTGAAAAAAAAAAAAATTCTGTTGAAAAAAATGAGTTTTTTCCGACATCAAATATGAAATAACAGATGATATGTGCAAACTTTAAGCAGATAAATCCGATAAAATAAAGGCCATATTTAGTTTGGAAGCGTCCATAATCGAGCAGTATATTTTATTTCGGTTCAAGTAACAGATTAAAGAACTATACTGAAATTCACTGATTCATTCCCAACTAAGAAACACCAAATTTGCGCTAGTCTATGGACCATACAATTATATTTATATCAAAACCAATAGCAGGGTACAACGCCCTAACTATTGAGCTATAACAGGCAAAAAGTAAATTACGCTAGGATAAACTTTTAAAAATCGATATTTGGCCAGCTAGAATCGGTAAATCACCCACCGTGCAACGCACCGTTTTTCAGAAAAATGGAACAGGAGAATTTGAACATAAGATCTTATTCACCGAAAGTAAGCTTTACTAGAAATATAAACGTTGGCGCTTGCATGAGTAGGTACTTCACTGTAGAAAAAAAAGGACAAAAAAAAAAAAAAAAAAAAAAAAAACCGGAGATTCTACTGGCAATCGAGACGTTAGAACTATTTCCGTATTTTAACGGAATTCCCCCCCCCCCCCCCTAAATTCCAGAAATCCGTATTTTTACGAAAATTTCCCCCCATAACTTACAGAATTTTTTCCGTTTTCTGGAATTTATGGGGGGGGGGGAATTTTCCGTTAAAATACGGAAATAGTACTGGCGACTCGATTGCCAATAGAATCTCTGTTCTTCTCCGTTTTTTTACAGTGTTGAAATAACCTCTGCAGGTTCTGAAACATACCAGTGTACATCACTGAATGGTTAACAAAATGTGATTTAACAGGAGCGTGACTACTAGTGCTGCCAGGTGTCCCAATTTTCAGAGGTTCCTTGACCTGTTCTACGAAATCACTGTGCGGGACGACAAAAGTCCCTACTTTTCATGATCTACTTTTTTTATTAATCTCTTTTAGTACCATGGAACCCCTCTCTCTTCTTTTAGTGCCATAGAACTTGTTAGCTTACATGAAATAGAATTTAATGCTGTAAAACTGGTGAAAACTGAACCTGTCTATATTGGGACATTTTTACGGTCTGCCTAAAGTAAATGCTGTAAAAATCTACCTGTTAGGGCGGAAAACTACCTAAAGCAAAATAATTTTCCGATACAAAGCAAATCTGTTTTTTATAGGTATTGTTCTTTGTAGGTATTGTCACTTTGTTCTTTGAAAGCTATGAAAACGGACAGTAATTATAACGGACTCCTGTCAAACTGAAATAAATCATGTTCCTTAAGGAAGTAATACAATAGAAATATAATTGTTCAATCGGAAAGCTTTTGAAAACGTAATTATGTCTAGCGATTGCGCTTTCACAGATTTTACTATATAAGATTATTGTGTTTATTTAAAACTGTTGAACCTTTCTAAGGTGGAATCTCAAGTGACTGGAGAAAGCTACCGATTTAAACAGATTTCAGTATTATCAGGTATATTTTAATTGAAAACGTCCAGTAGGAATCATGATTTTTTTCATTTAACCCTTTGATGAGCACCGGTATATTATATATACCACTTAATTTTAATTTCTAAATGTTACATTGGCACTATAATTTAGAAATTAAATTTTGCTTTCTTTAATCTACGCGACGGAATGCTTTTACTTACATACATATAAATCTGTTCATAAATACAAGTGTCAGTCAATCATTTTAACATTTTAGCAACAGAAGAACTTTGCCCCTGAAAAGGTTAAGACAAAATTCCGCTGACTGATTCCGTTTTCATAGGATTTACTGTGCTTTTACGCCCCGATTTAGAACCTGCTGTGCTGTCCCACATTTTTGTGGTAGTGGATCTGCCAAAACTAGTGTCTACGATGAAGGGTTGCATCGCTGACATCGAAATACTCAAGGCCAACTGACACGAGTGTGACGTCATCACTTATCGACCGACTTCTCACTAGTGTTGGAATTCACACCAGAAAACTTTGAATAGCAATTTTATTTTATTTTATTTGTGGAATAGCTATCATCTTATAAAACAAAAATAATTATTAAAAGTTACTAGTGAGAATTCGGAATCCCTAAATAAAAAATAAGCCAGATGCGGCAACACTGAGTGTTGCCCCATCTGGCTGAAGTTTTATTTCGGCATTCCGAATTCTCACCAGTAACTTTTAATAGATATGTTTGCTTTATAAATGACAGATATTCCATAAATAAAATAAAATAAAATGGCTTTTCAAAATTTTCTGGTCAGGATAATCCTTTCCGGTCGATTAGCAATGACGTCACACTCGCGTCAGTTGTCCTGGAGTATTTCGATGGTAGCGGTTGTATTCGATCATCTATTCGTCGTTGAGTTCAAACATTCTTCGATATGTGTAGTTGTCCTTTTGAGAAATATGCATTTAAGAAAAATAAAGCGTAAAAAATATTTATAAATAAAATATAAATAAAATTTTGTACCCGGACCCCATTAACCGGAGTCAGAAGCAGGTGTTTTAGGAAAACAGATCTTATTCAAATCTCGTTGAATTCAAACAATTTTTTCCTAATGCAATAGCGTTATTGAAATTAAAAAGCCCTTTCGAAGAAAAAAAGGAAAAATTAAGATTTGCAGAATTTTAACGTGTATTTCAAAACACGATACAGCAGCTGTCACGGAGAAATAATTAATTTCAAATATTAACATTGAATATGACAAAAAATCTTGTATGAAGTATCGAGATAATTAAAAATATTGAAATAATATTCAATTGTTTATACTTTATCAACCTTTTAATAGAATTTCCATGGATTGTTATGTCAAAAATGAGTTGCAAAATTATGGCGAATGTATGGGATAATTAGTCATTTATTTGTCTAAAATGGAAACAATTACAACAAGTTAAGTGTCTAAAAGAATAATGGGAAAATGATTCGTTATTTTTTTCAATTATCATGATTAATGGGATTTCAAGTAAAAAGTATTGCCAGTATTTCAATCGTGACTATTCTTGCCCATCAAATACAAGATGTACTTACAGCTGATTTTACATATCCATATTAAATGAAATTGTGATTAAGATTTTTTGAAAATTACTAAAATTGCCTACTGACTAGATAATACGAGGTACACACGTTTATAAAATATTATTCATTTGTTCTTTTAGTCATATATCATTAAAAAAATTAAAAAACAGGTCAGCCTAAATAAGTTAATAGTTACAATAAAATTATTAAGGGGAATTCAAAGAACACAAAAGATTAATTAATCAAATCAGGTCAAGAATTTTAAGAGTGTAAGTTAAGAATTTTTTTTTTTTCGTATTAAGAAGCTTCTGTTTTACAAATAACTTAAAAGATGTCATTCGATGCTAAAAACTCCCCTTTTTTATGCATTTCCTTGTCATGGTTAATTCTTTAAATTACGAAATGTGTGGATATCAATACAGGTATTGCACTTTAAATAACGTTATGTACTACACATTGTATATGGAATGGACAGTTTTCAACGAAGCTATATTGTTTTTTTCTCCGAATGTGAATAATCTAAAAAGTTTTATTGTATGAATTTATTTTATGTTCTAGCTGTAAAGTTAAATTTTCTATTAAGTATTAGATTCTTATATCTTGCTTCATTTAATAATATTGAAACGTGAAATTTAAATATGCGATTGAGGTAATTAATCTTTACGATTTAAAAATTAGAAAATACATCTGTATCTGTACAGATTTTAGAAAATCTCATTTTGGAAGAATTGTTCACAGCTTGCATGCCTTCGTTATACATATTTTTGAAACATACAATAAAAATATTTAGAATTTACCTGTTCTTCTTTCTGCACTTTACCTTTCATGAAAAATCTAAGAAAGGAATTTAAATATCATATATAGAAGAACAGCAGCTCTATTTCCTATAGAAAATGGTGTTCATACCATATTATGTGTGATAGATGACTAGTATTACTACTTGTTTTAAGGGGCTACTTCAGTCACGCGAAAAGACCCGCTCGCTAATGCTAATCCTATGGAAGGAATTTATAAAGATATCTCGGTTGTATTTCAATAATATTTTTAAATGATTTTGTTTTTATCAGATAGCTGATATCGATCTGTAGAAAGGCCGTTTTTTACTTTTTTCGATTTCGATTGCAGATTTTTTTTATGAGGTTGCTTTTACTTTCACCAAAAATGAAACTGTCCTCATTAAGAATACTTGGTTACAAATACGAAAAAGTCAAAAACGGTCTTTGTACAGATCAATCTCAGCTATCCAATGCAAAAAAAATCATTCAAAAATATTGAAATGCAACCGAGATATCTTTATAAATTTCTTCCATAGGATTAGCATTAACGAACGGGTCTTTTCGCTCGACTAAAGTAGCCTCTGAAGCTGTAATGATTATGCAGCGTTGGAATATATTCTGGTTTTTGAAATACTGGGTGTAAATTATTTTAAGAGTACACACACCGGGAATTTTACTCATGTTTCATAAAATATGTCACACCAGAATTTTTATTTAAAACTATTTAATTTTTTATTTAGCTCTTTTTTTTTTCTGTGTGATTTATATTTTATTTATATTATTAAGAAATTTCTGGATAGAAGCGAAATATTTTCACTTGTTATTGGTCAAATGACCAGTTTTTCATATGTCGTCGGTATCATGTCAAACTATCCAATGTGAAAAAAGTTGGTTACTTTTTTAAAATTTAGATTTCTTGATTGGCACCACTTTTCTGAAATGGTAAAATTCCCCTTGCTTTCGCCTTAATTAATAAGTCATTAAATAAAGTTAAATAAGACGAATTTTACTATTTCAAAAAAGTGGTGCAAATCAAGAAATCTTAATTAAAAAAAAAATGCAGCCCACTGTTTTCACATTGGATAGTTTGACATGGTACCGACGATGTGTAGAGTGCTTAGGTTTCATAGATATAGTAGTAAATCAAAACTCAGAATTCTAGAAAAGATTAAATAGTAATGTAATATTTTAACAGGTTCATTTTTTACACAATAAACTAAAAATAGGGACCATACATCACTTTGCCGTACTAAAATATTTGCCTTTATAATCGAAAGATGTCTGTCATTAAATAAAGCTAATATTGCAGTTTAAAATTAGTGGTGTCGAATAGCATTTAGAAATGAAACAAGCAAACACGTCTTGCAAATCTGGTATACGGAACAAATCCTTTTAACCATTTCAGGAGCAAAGTACTTCTGTTGCTTAAAAGCAAAAATGATTGAGTGACACCGGTGTTTATGAACAAAGTTATATGAAAGTAAGCAAAAGCTTTTGTTCGCGTACATTATGCAAAATAAATTTTAATTCCTAAATTCTGATACCAATGTGGAATTTGGGAATTAAAATTAAGTGGTATATATAATATACCGGTGCCCTTCATGGGGTTAAGGGGTTAAGAAAGAAATGAGTGATTTCCAAGAAAGGTTAGAATACTTTTACAAAAACGACATACTTTCTATAACAAGTACAGAAATAGAACAGTTTAAAAATAATAATGCTGAAAAGAACAGTATAAAAATAATAGCTGCAGAATTTCACAGTTAATAACTTTAATGGTATACACTAAGTTAATTATGATTTTAAAATGAAAGAAAAACATGCTACCTGACATAAAAATGGTTGGTTGGTTGATATTTAACGGCCAATTATCTGCACGAGGGATATGGGCACAAGGGGGGAGTGCCCTTCGTGGGGGTCTTTCTAAGGGAATCTAACCCGTATTTACGCATGGAAATCCATGGCTCGAAGAAAACCACGAAAACTCCGAACGATTAGGCCGACGGGCGCGATTGGGTTGGAACCCAGCACCTCCCGTCTGCTAGCTTGAGAGCAGAACCTCTCAGCCACTGGTGGGGCCCTGACATAAAAATATTACTGTATGTAGGTCATTTGTAATTATTTCATAATGACAATTTACACATCTATGTTCCTTTAATTTAATAATTGATATTATAATATGTAATACATTTTCATACATTGTTTTTCCTATTTCGAAATTGGCTGTCTACGTTTGGGGCTAATGTTTTCTAAAAAGCTATATATTTTTAAATTTCTTTTTTGGTTTCTTAGATATAATAGTAAATCAAAATATGTAATTTACAAAATGTAAATTACTAATCTAATTATTTAAAAATAAAATAAGTGATTTCCAATAAACGTTAGATAAATATGACAAAAACGACATATACTCTAAACAAATTTCAAAAGCATCTATCAAAATATCTTTTATGCACAGGGTACATATTATAGTATTGTTCAAAATGAATTATAAACTAGGAAGAATTTTTAAATTGAAAGAAAATACAGGTGGTTGTGATATCTGGTATGCTATTTTTCTAAACTTTTTCTCTATTTGTCTAACAAAAACATTCCCAAATAGAAAACTGCGACATCTGCATAAAACCTTTTAATTCATTTCATTGGCGTATCATCTAAAACATTTTCTTAAAGCATGAATAAATTATGTGCATTTCTATTTGAGATATTATGGTAATAGTGGAGAATATTTTAAACAAATTTTTGAGAAAAATACATTAAAATATAAAATTATCGTAGAAAAAAGACGATGATGTTTTCTTAAAAACCTAGATTTATTTATAATTCAGGTAAAAACAACAGAGAAAACGGTTTTGGAAACAGAAAAGTTTGAATGACTAAATTTTTACATTAAAAGAAAATGACCCAGGTAGTTTTACATATGTATTTGTCGAACGTAGGAAGTCATCTTGTAGGATAGTGCCAATCAACTCTTGTATAAGAGTGTTCTAGTGATCGAATAAGTATTGAGATTTTGCGTGAGATCGTCGTGTCCTAAAAATGGAGTTATGAATAAAGTGGAGAAGACATATAGTGTACTGTCTGCCAGTTACGAGTGAAGTAACTGAGGAGGTTGTCATAAGATGGCATCTGCTTTTTCTAAATCGAATCTATAGTTTCTGAATACCACCGAGGAAAACTTCCCACCAGTAAAACTGAATAGAAATTTTTGCCTTATTTAAACGTCTTATTCGTGAAAATATTCTCTCACAAATATGGTAAAAACTTCTATTTTTTTTTTTTTTTTTTTTTTTTTTTTTTTTTTTTTTTTTTTACTGGTGTCAGTTTGGCTTTTAAAACAGTCAGTTTGTTTCCCCGATTGTCACAATATGGCGGAAACGAAGGGTCTGACTACCGCAAA
The DNA here is from genome assembly GCA_963932465.1 of Maratus speciosus. Taxonomy (NCBI): domain Eukaryota; kingdom Metazoa; phylum Arthropoda; class Arachnida; order Araneae; family Salticidae; genus Maratus; species Maratus speciosus. The sequence continues at coordinate 462,743,256 of OZ010796.1, forward strand.
AATACACTTAAACCAGTAAAATTGAAAGTATGTTTCTGCCATTATTTATGACTGAAATTTTGCATTAATAAGACCTCTAAATACGTAGAAAATTTCTATATAAGTTTACTGGTGGAAGTTTTCACCGGAAGTAATCAGCCGTTGTGAAAGCGGTTACAGTTGAAGCTTCACTATTTTAGGAATATGTCAGTTCCTCTTTATTAATCGTTCCATGGTCCTGAATGTTAACATTTGTGCGTGAACGAACGGTGATGGAATAGGCGCGAATAGCTATTCAATCACCTTCTGAACATTGTTGCCAGATGGGCTACTTTTTTAAAAATCAGATTCTTGATTGGCACCACTTTTTCGAAATGGTAAAATGTGCCTTATTTAATGACATATTAACCCTCTGTCTACCAGAAGGGTCCAATGGACCCGACATGTATATTCAAAATATCTATTCAAACCAGAAAATTTCTTCAAAACAAACTAAATGTATAAATCAGACAATAATAAGTTAAATAAACAAATTAAATAGTTTTAAGCAAAAATTCTGGTGTAGAATGTTTTTATAAAACTTGAGTAAAATTTCCGGTAGTTCTAGGGTTAATTAAGGCAAAAACAAAGTTAATTTTACCGTTTCAAAAAAGGGGTGCCAGTCAAGAAATCTGAATTTTAAAAATGTAGCCCACTGGCAACACTGCTTCTGAATACTGGGCATACACGCTCATACAAAAATGACGATTGTCGTAGGAGGAATTTTTTCAACGTTTGTATGGTCCCTTGAATTTACATACCAGGAAAGAAGTCGAATAATACCTATAAAATATACTGGTATTAAAATTAAAGGGGCCGTATAAAGACTTAAAAAAATTCGCCTACGTTAGACGCCATTTTTATATGAGCGTGTAGACCTGTTATTCAGAGGGTGATGCCTGTTCTGTCATTACTTTATGTTTCTGAAAATATTTGTGAATCTCTGGAAATCTGACTGTCAGGATTGTTTTTGCAATGGTATGATAATTAGGTATTTGCAATTTTGTAGTTGCTATATGCAGTGTGGTAGGAGGTGGATTCGATTGATTTGGAACGCATCTCACCGTTATTGTGCTTTAGATCTGAATTGTAAACGTCGAATTTTCTACATGTTTGCTATAAGCGTAATTTGCCAACAAGCGTTCTTTTTAAATATAACACATCGGCTGATAAGTTCCCGGTCTAATGAAGAAAACACAGCTTTTTTGGTCAAATTCAATTTTATTCATCAACATAGTCTCTTTTAAGAGCGATACAATCATTCCAGCGACTCTCTAACATTTCAATACCTTTCTTGAAGAACGAATTATCTTTGGTCTCAAAATAGGCGTTTGTTTCGGTGATCACTTCCCCATTCGAGCCAAATGTCTTGCCGGCAAGCATTGTTTCAGGTCTGCGGACAAGTAAAAGTCGAAGGGAACCAAATCTGGAGAATAGGGTGAGCGCGGAAGCACTTCGAAGTGTAATTCGTGCAATTGTGCCATCTTATCCAAAGACATGTGACAGGGTGCAGGGGGGGGGGGGGACGGCACCCACTTCGAAAACAGCTATCTCATATAAAAATGTTGATGCAAAATAAAGCCTACACGTTCTTTTTACATGTTTTGAGTGTCAGCTATCTCCTGAAACTTCACTTTACGGATTTCTAAAATGATTTTGTGGACATTTATTATGTTTTCCGGTATAACCACATCTTTGGGGCGACCAGAGCGTTGCGCATCATCGATGTTTGCACGACCACGTTTAAATTCAGCAAACCAGTCAATAATGTTCGATTTTCCTGGTGCAGATTCCGGATAACATTTATCAAACCAAGCTTTGGTTTGCACCGTGTTTTTACCCACGAAATAGCAACGTTTTACCAAAACACGAAATTACTTTTTTCCATTGTTTTGAAAATAGAAAAACTGTAACTTTTGAAGCAACCGTTAGATCATCATAAGGTGCCATCTGTGTGTAAGACCGGGAACTTATCAGCCGGTGTGTTAGAATCTACGGCCCGTGAGTTTTGCCAGCGTGGCAAAAAGTTAAGCTTCGTATTACAGGATTCGTACGCATCAAGGGATTCAGGGGATTTTAGGTGTTTTAGTACCAAAAATTTCGTAAAGTACTGGTCGCTATATCTGAAGATAGAAATTTTTTCCATTAAATAAGGCAAATATTACTTTACTAGAATTCCGAAAAAGACACTTGAAAGTCCTTGAAGCGTACGATCCCTGTATCAGGAATAAAGGATTATTGTTTACCGCAGGTTTCCATTTTTGTGCCGTAACGGTGCTTATAGTAACATCTTATATTGATATTGGAGTGACTTCCTTGGACTTCTTGCAGAACGAACAGTGGGGCCAATTTTGATTTGAGTTAGTTGAATTGAATTTAATAAGTTTTTTGGGAAAGGATTTTTCCCCCCGTCTCAGTAATTAGTAAAATCGAGCTTAATTAATGATCGCCTATATTTAAATCTGTCCACTCCACTACCAATTATCCTGCTTATCGTTTAAAATAGATTTGTTTTTGTTGAGATCTGTGTCATAGCTTCCTTTCAAGAGCAGAGCCCGGAGGTTACGACACAAAGTTAAGAAATGATATATTTTATAATATCATAACATATAACAGATTTCCTTGGCAATAAAATCTAAAACGTTATGATAGATTTCCATGAAATTATGTTGACTATTATTTGAGATATCATGATAATGATAGAAATTTGTGTTTCAAATAACAACGTTTTAAGAAAACTTCATTAAAATGTAAAACTAATCTTGAAAAATAGCAGATAGTGATTTTCTAAAAAACATATACTTATGTATAATTGACGTAAAAGCACATAGAAAGCTGTTCGAAAACAAAATGTTCAAATAACTCAATTTTTACATTAAAAATGACTCAGGTAGTCGTACATATATTTCTCGAATGTTGGCACTCACATAACATATTTTGTTGGCAATAACATCTAAAACATTCTGCTAAATTTTCATTAAATTTTGTTGACTATTACGAGTATTTGAGATGTCATGATAAAGGTAGAGACTCTTTTCCGATAAACAACTTTCTGAGAAAAATGCATTTAACCCTTTATCGACTGCATTATGATCTAGTGCATTTTTTTTCATATAACTTTTTTTTCAGTTACTACAATGAAAGTTAAAGGATAAACATAAAAAAAAAAATACTCACCCGTCAGGAATTTAAATCCTTAGAGGTAATTAATTAAATGGGTGCTTTAAAGTACTGTCAGTACACTATGATTAAAATATTATCGTAACACAAAACCCACAAGGAATTTCAAATGGCACCAGAATCGTGGTAAAATATTTTCGATTTAATAACTAAATTTTTACATTTAAAAAGTGACTCAGGTAGTCGTACATATATTTCTCGAACGTAGGCACTCACATATGCAATATATGAATCCACAAATGTCATTTCTAGCGTAGCTAAAAAGAGCCGGCGCCACAATTTTTTCGATTTCCTATAAAAAAATATTAATGAAAGAGAAAAGAAATACTAGGAAAATTATTACTACTCTACATTTTAGTAATCATATTTTAAAGCAGATGAAAATCAGACTTTTTTCTTATTTACAAATAAATGTTTCGGCAAATTCCGGTGCCAGTCATTTATTTCAACACTTCAGCATTGAAAATGCTTTGAAAGGGTTAAAACAACTATTTTTTTAGGTTTCGATCTTGTTAGCAATCCTTTAGATATGTGACGTCTGTATTCCAGGGACAACATGTTCTCTCGCATCTCCATATATGCAATATATGAATTTACAAATGCCATTTCTAGCATAGCAAAAAAGAGCCGGTGCCACAATTTTTTCGATTTCCTATAAAAAATAATAATGAAACAGAAAAAAAATACTAGGAAAATTATTACAGCACTACATTTTAGTAATTACATTTTAAAGCAGATGAAAACGATGGCTAACTACACAGACGAAACGTGAACAAGAAGTTTTTCTACAACACTCAGTGTACTGACGGTACTTATAATTACCTCAGAGCAATTTAACTGTTAAACATAGTACATACACCGTTCACCTAAAATAGCTAGTCAAATTGTATTCTAAGATCATAATGAACACATAAAAAAAATCCAACACTTATCTTATATCCTTTACTGTGTTTGCAGCAATAAAAAGACGAGCGTGACAATCTGTACAAAATGTCGGCACAAAACACATCGACTGTTTCAAAAATACTCTTCTTCCTCGCAACCCTTCTTTGGTAGGGATCCTGGCTGCGCCACTGTATTTAATAATATAATCAGAAATAACACGTTTCTTTGGAAACAACATCCAAAACAACAGTCTCATAAAGTGTCATGTCTGTTGACTCTTTTCAGATATGCTATTGTGAGATTTTTTTCAAAAAATAACAATTAAAAAATACATATTTAAAGTGCAAAATTGTTGTAGAAACATAGCACATAGAGTTTTCTAAAATGTATTATCTCTATTAAAATTTGATTTAAAATCACGAAAAAAAAACAATTATTGTGAAAATAGACATGGCAATTTTTGTCGTACTGTCCTTGAATTTCACTGCGACTATCATTTAATCGTAGAATTTGCGATATTTTTCTGAAAATAAATAATTCAAAATGGAGGATTGGCGGCGAAATTCGGAAGTCGTAGTGCTGAAATTTAAAGATTTGACGAAACCTTTGAGATGTCGTATATTTTATAATACCACAAACAAATAACATGATTTTATTTAAATATAATTAAAATTTCGTAACTAGTGGAATTCTATCATCCGACAAATTGATTTTATGTAAGTACAAGTTCTTAACATTATCCTCTCCTACAGCGAGCTTTTATTTTTGTAGGATAACTCCTCCGCAGGCATCAAGGTCAAATACCGCGTAATCTCAGCTTTTCTTTTATAAGACTTCTCTGTCATATAAAATAATTGGCTAGCAGTAAACACGCCCAAATTATAACTCCTTGTGAGTTTTCATTATGTTAATGATAAATACTTAGGATGTGTACTGTTAACCCCTTAAGCGTCCCGCCCGATAAGTGTAGGCTACTTTTTTTTTAATGCTGATTGTTTGATTGCTACAACTTTTCTTCAATTTTCTGTAGTAGAAATATTCACCTTATTTAATGGCAGATAAATTGATGCGAGAATAAAGCCAATTACAGTATTAAAAAAAAAAAAAAAAAAAAAAAAAAAAAAAACTGATGGGAATCAAACAAACAGATTAAAACTAAAAGTAGCCTGCACTGCACGTGGAAGTCACACGTGCGAGAATTAAGGGGTTAAACCCATGGAACTATTAATAAAGAGGAACTGACATAGCCTTAAAATAGTGAAGCTTCCACTGTAACTGCTTTCGCTGATTGTTGCTGGGATAAACATCCACCGGTAAGTTTAAATAGAAATTTTCTACTTATTTAAACGACTTAGTGATGCAAAATTTCAGTCATAAATAATGGCAAAATCAGATATTCATTTTTACTGGTGGAAGTTTACATCGACGGTAGTCAGGTTCTGCGTTTCCGCCATACTGTGACAACCTAGACAACCCCCTCTCAGTGACAACCTCCTCTCAATGATGCGAGAATAAAGCCAATTACAGTATTAAAAAAAAAAAAAAAACTGATGGGAATCAAACAAACAGATTAAAACTAAAGATTCTAATACGTGACAAACTGAAAAAAAAAAAAAAAAAAAAAAAAAAAAAAAAAAAAAAAAAAAAACAATTAGAAAATTTAACCATATTTATGAGAGAAAATTTTCTTGAAAAAGCCACTAAAATAAGGGAAAATTCTCTATTCAAAATTTACTGATGGAAGTTTGATCTGGCGATAATCAGAAACTGTCGATAAAAAATTTGCAGCCATCTTGTGACAACCTCCTCAGTTACTCCTCGCAACTCGTAGACAATACACTGTATGTCTCCTGCTCTTTATCATTACCGTCTCAATGCCCAAGGCCTCCGGACTAATTTCGCGACGTACCAAATGAAGATTAACCCCTTGGAGGGCAAGCAATTGGGTTTGTGCAATGCTTAATTTCCACCCGAAATTTAGAAAAAATTTATTTCAAAATAAGGAAAAGCAATTTTACGATTTTTCTCCACTAAAGTCAGAAAACTAAAATTTCCTAAACTTTTTCTGGTGCAAATCCTGATTAATCGTAGGTGGTATATAATATATACCGCCGCCCCTTGCATTGAATTGAATTTATTTATTAAAGGTTAAATTTTAATTGATTCATACATTCATTACGTCGCAGTTTAGAGATAAACTACTGAATGCTTATACTTGTTCGTTAGGATGTATGTGCAATGGAGGGAACAACTCACGCAATTTAATTTTCTTTAATTTCACTATAATAACATACTTTTTTCAAAATATCGTGCAATTTCAATTCAGTGAGTTGAAGGCAATTTAAGTGTTAAACTAGGTTACCAGAGCTTTAATTTATAAATTTATAATTTTGAAAACCCCAGCTCACTTTGGCAAGCTTCAAGGTAGGTTCAGCTGGTTAGCATGCTACAAAAACAAAAGTCCTGTGCAGCACTTTAAAATAAAATGAAAAAGAACTCTGTCTACATTTTTAGTTTTAATTAACTCCAGGAAAAGAAAAAAAGACTCGTTTGATTTTATGGGACTTTCTTTATATAAAGGTTTATTTTGTCTTAAATATTTTCCCCTATATTAAAATTCAACATACTTTTTAAAGATTCAATAGCACCGCCGTAATTTTATTACGTATCTATCTTAAAGATGTGCTTTACTGTTACGGATACTATTTTAACGTCATTTATGATTTTTCAGTGGTAGATCATTTTGCGATGATAAAAGTTGGTGACACTCATTGAAATTTTCGAAATTTTGCCAAAATAATTGTAATCATGAAAGAGTGATTGTTGTTTTTCACGACATTCTCTTCTTAAAATGGGGGTTCATAACCACTGGCCTGCTACCAGTTTTTTTTTTTTTTTTTTTTTTTTTTTTTTTTTTTTTTTACAGAGAATAATGTGCTTAGTTAATAACAGAAACTTTGCTATTAAAAAAGTTGAAGATTACCTTTCGAATATTCTGGTGTCAAACGACTTTCAGGCAAAAAAAAGATTCTGCAGAACTACATTGCATAATATATACATCTCAATTTTTATCTCGTTTCTTTCAACGATACGGTCGTTAGAGGGAGGGGGTCGTATATCGTCAAGTTTTCATGACCACCCTTAAAGTTGAAGGAATATTGCTTTCAAAATTATTCAAACTAAAAATTTTAAAAGCATGATACTGTATATATATGCATCAATATAAATGACAATTACAGTCAATAACTGTTTGGTTAGAATTAGCAATATTTATAAACAGTACATAAACTCGTTTAACCTTTTCAAGGGTAGTGGTTCATTTTTGGACCACTTAATTTTAATACCTAAATGCCTCATTGGCAGCATATTTTTTGGAATGATTTTTTTTTTTTTTTTTTTTTTTTAAGTACGTGAAGAACAGCTTTAACTTTATTTTCAAAGATTTTTTTTTTTTTAAATTCTGGTGTCGATCAATCATTTTAGCATTTTGCGAGTAGAAGTACTTCGCCCCTGAAAGGGTTAAGCTGTTTTCACTTTAAATTGAAAATAATTTTAAAATACAGTAACATTTCCGTATGGTGCACGGGAGTCATAATTATATTATACAGTTTAAAACAACTGGAGAACGAGTTTATTAACGTTTTTGCTTTAATGCAAAGAATTAATTTGAATTAAAAATTATGATCAGTTATTATAATTTCAAGAAAATATTCATTTATTTTTTAAACAATATGTTTCTGAAAATGTGCTGAGTTACATTTTCTGCCGTAAGAAATAACGAGTTTAAAAATCTTAAAACCAATTTTTAAGAATATAAAAAAATCCTACAGGTTCTTGTTAGCAATTTATTAACACATTACCCGCTGGTGTTGCGTTCACGCAACGGTCAAAATAAATGCACATATTTAGGTTATTTACATATCCAGCACTATTTTTTAATTTAAAAATTGGCCTTACTTAAAGTCATAAAATTTTAAGATCATGTAAAGCGAAAATTATCTTTCAGAGTTTGTGATGGCTATAAACGTTCAGCTAAAAAGTTGAAAATTTCAACCTTGTAGTTTTGGCAGTGAATGGGTTAAACCATTTGGATCAGATGGCGACATTTCAGAAATACGGAACTCGCAGGGTTGCCAGTTTGGCCTGCATTTTTGTTCAGAAAATCCGAATTTTTGACAGAATTTAAAAATAGTATTTTTTGTTTTAGTTCATGGCAGTAATTTTGCAGTTACATAAAGTAAAGATTCTTCCTCCACAATTTCCAGTATGAATTCGAAATTCCGAAATAAAAAGGAGGCCAAATTGGAAACCTTTTCGTGGTTTTCTTCGAGCCGTGGATTTTCCATGCGTAAATACGGATTAGGTTCCCTTAGAAAGACCCCCACGGAGGGCACTTCCCCCCTGGGCCTACATCCCTCGTGTAGATAATAGGCCGACAAAAATCAACCCAACCCAAATTGGAAACCATGGGAACTCGTACCAGAAATTGTAAATAGTATGTTTTTCTTTATCTAACGACTGTTGTATCCTGATTACACAAAGTAAAAATTTCCTTTCAGAATTTGAGAGTCTTTACGTTTATGTTTCATCCGGTATGGATTCGGAATTTCTGAATTAAAAAAATCGTGAAATAATGGTGGTGGTAGTGTTTATGACGGCCGATTATCTGCACGAGGGATATAAGACCAAAGGGGTGTGCTCTCCATGGGGGTCTTTCTAAGGGAACTTAACCCGTATTGACGCAAGGATATCCAAGGTTCGAAGAAAACCACAGAAAACTCCGAACGATTAGGCCGACAGGCGCGATTGGGTTCGAACCCAGCACTTCCCGTCTACCAGCTTTGAGAGCAGAACCTCTCGGATACTGGTGGGGCAACTCGTGAAATGCATGCATATATATTCTCCACTGAAGCCAATGGATTAACCCTTAAATGCGCGATTTTTTATTTTGTTTCGAAAAACATATATATGATTCTCCGAAAGGTTTATTATACAGGAAAAATAATGAAAAAAATCAGAGGTACATTTTTCATATAATACGTCAATCTTTTCTTCTGTTGCACATCTGCAATACAAGTAAAAACTACTGTCGTGTGGATGTTTTACGCTAAAATATTGAAAATTAGTAAATATTTTAATAAGCATGTCTCCAAATAGCTTATATTATATAAACATTTATTTTATAAAACTTAACCTTTAACCCTTTAATTCCCGTGATAGAATACGTTCTAGAAATTACGTAGTTCAGTGAATCTGACTTTACACCAGAAAGTTTCAATGGTTAATTTTGCTTTATTTGAATACGGAATGTCTCTTATTAATTAAAGCAAATACTGTTATTTTAATTTTCTGGTGTGAATTAGGTATACACGAATAAAAAAGTCTATTAAAATCAAAACGCTTTTGTTTGCATATATGCAAAGCTGCGCACTAAAGGGTTAACACTAGAGCGACCGGAAATTTTACTCAAGTGTTACAAAAATATTTTACACCAGGATTTTATTTTCAAAACCATTTAACTTATTTTTTTAACTTATTTTCCTTTGGAACAAATTTAACTTATTTTATAAAAAAAAATTTCTAGTTTGAATCGAAATAGTTTGACATGGTAGCGGTCAAAATGACCGCTGTGGTCGTTCAAATGCTAAGCAAAAGTCATGGCTAGTAATTTGCCAGTATTTCGTTGTTCTAATGTTATTTATGCAAGGTGATTAGAAAAAGATGGGAAAAATTTTAAGAGGTGATAGTACACACCCAAACAAACATTTTGTATCAAAGAATGCATGGTCGAAAACTAAACGTAAAAAAGTTAGAGGGCGCCAAAAGTTATGTTCTTATACGAGGCAAAAACACACAATGAACGATTAAGTTAAGTTACGAAAACAAATTCAATGGCATTTGATTACAATAAGTGCTCAAAACATTGACCGGCAGCTGTTATGCACGCAGTACAACGGCGAAGAACAGATTGGCGAATTTTCTGAAACACACCAGGCACCACCGCGCTCGCCAGATCTTTCATGTCTCGATTTTTTTTTTTTTTTTGTGGGGACAGCTAAAGGCTCTTGTGTATGAGACTACCATTGAATCCGCAGAAGAACTTGTCGCCAAGCTTTCGGCTGCTGTAGGGGAAGTTCGCGATATGCCTGGTGTGTTTCAGAAAATTCCCCAATCTGTTCTTCGCCGTTGTACTGCGTGCATAACAGCTGCCGGTCAATGTTTTGAGCACTTATTGTAATCAAATGCCATTAAATTTGTTTTCGTAACTTAACTCAATCGTTCATTGCGTGTTTTTGCCTCGTATAAGAACATAACTTTTGGCGCCCTCTAACTTTTTTACGTTTAGTTTTCGACCATGCATTCTTTGATACAAAATGTTTGTTTGGGTGTGTACTATCACCTCTTAAAATTTTTCCCATCTTTTTTGAATCACCATGTATATTAATACATGGTGATTTTGTTTAGCTTTACTCATATTTTCCGAGTTAATTTTACAGGCTAAATAAAAAAAAAAACAATCACATTCAAATGTTTAATAGCCCAGAAAAACTGCCACACTTGTTTTTTCCCATATAATTTCGAAATGAAAACTAATTATGAAATATTTGTGAAAGAATATTTATTACTTTTTTATTACATCGTAACCATAACGGGTTATGTTATAGATATAGACAACGGCATGTTAGTTTTAACCTGTTTGATACATTTTCTGTATATAAATATAATTTTGATCCATTTACTATTAACTTTACAAAAAATTAAGTTAATTAAGTTAATATTAATACTAGTGCACAAAAATCGCAGCGAAAAAATTATTTGCTATCTGTTTTTATTGCTTCCCATTTATCGCCTAATAATTTTCTAGCCACGTTCTCAGAAAATTTCTATTTTATAGTGGAAATAAATACCATAATTGATTCCTAGGATGTGAGAATCCAAAGTTGTTCAAAGTTTTCCTTCAACAACATTTAAATGTATTGTTATACCAATGACTTTTGTTCTCCGACAATAATTAGTTACAATATTAATCCATTTGCACCTGGAGCGTGAATTTCACTAATTTCTCTTTTTATTCAGCAATTCGGATTCATACCTGAGATTCTGAATAGCAATTTTTACTTTATTTAACGACAGACGTTTCATGATTACATAAAGTAAAAATTCTTCTTTCGGAATTTTCAGTATGGGTTCGAAATTTTTAAATTAAAAAAAAAAATTAATAAAATGGACGCATATATGCGCTAATGATGCAATGGGTTAATACAGGTCGGACGGATATCGAGAAATTTCGTTTATTCCATACATCTCCTGAAGGGCGATATCCTTTCAAGCTACAATTTTTAATATAAATAATTATATATTATTTATGAGTTGATGTTTAAAGCCTATCAATATCAATTGTTCGACAGTTGTCATTATTATAAACATAGATTCATTTTAAAGAGTTGAATAAAGATAATACAGTTTTCGTATGAATGCTATATTGAAAAGTAACATCCATGGATGGAGCCAGGGCTGCTAATTTGGCCTCCATTTTTATCCCGAAATTTCGACTTCATACCGGATCTTTTACAAGTGACATTAAATAAATATGAAAATATTTTTTACATTTTCTGGTGTGAATGCGAGGTATTTTTTAACCCTTTCAAGGGCAAGGTACTTTTATTCGTAAAATGTTTAAATAATTTAATGACACCAGTATTTACAAGATAATTTATTTGTAAACAAGTAAAAGTGTATTTTTGCGTATTTAATAAAGGTGAAATTTTCATTATAAAATTCCGGTGCCAATGTGGCAATTAGGGATTAAAATTATGTGATGCTGTGACGGCATCACCGCCCTTCAAGGGGTTAATAAAAGTGGAGGCCAAACTGGCAACCCTGGATGGAGTTATCTCTTAAGGTTTTAACAAAACCAATCCATGAAGCGTCAATAGCTATAGGGTTATTTATAGATTTTCAACAAACATGGGTTGCCGATTTATTTGTTATTTTTCCGAAACATCGTATGTGGAAACCAATATTGAAAAAAAGTTAAGATTTATTTAAATAAATTTCTTTCATTCATTAGAGGGGTCAAAAATTGCAATTTTGCATATTTTTACAAGATTCAAAGTTTATAAATCTTAAATATTTTCTGAACCAATAAAGATAGACAAAAATTTCAACAAGATCCGGAATCTACATAATTTTCATATTGGATCATATAATTTTTGTAATAGCTCTATTGAAACAAAAATTGAGTAGAAGCAGATACGTAATTCTGTCAAACTAAGCCTGTTTTTTTAAGCAAAAACCTAAGCTTGCCAAATAAACAAACGCCAAGAAGTAGCCATCAGTCCGTATACTCATCTTTATACGGAAGAGATCGTTTCGCTGTGTTAATTAAACCAAACATGTCACTGTAAAACACCATACATCAAATGAACCAAGCATCACAGAAAAATAAAACGGGGAAAAGAAGAATCTTATGAAGAATTCTTTAATTTGAGACCAAAGATAACTTTGAAAGAGTATTATAAACATTGGTACAAAATTTTAAGATGTTAAGATGTTCCGTGATGTTAATAAAAATGAAATATATCGAATTCTTCGCCAGTTGAATTTTTAAAACCACATGATGACCATATAACAGACATAAGAAATAAGGATTAATATTTTAGACAGGTAATTACTTAAGTTACTTACTTTTATAAAGTTCAGTTTCAAAGAATTAAACTTTATATCCTTAATTAGCAGTTTTAACAAAATACGCCAAAAAATGATAAAACAGTCAAATGGCAACGTAATATTTTATACAAAATATCGAAAAAATATTCAAATTAAAGAAATGGATTAACAACAGTGTACTGTGACTATAGATCAAACAGATCAAATCTTAAACAGGTCAAATAACAAGGTATTTTGTTCAGGTCCATTTACATCATATATTATAATATGAGCAAATCTTCTGTCTATGTGTGCGTGTGTGTGTGTGTGTGTGTATGGAAATTTTATCTAAAAACGGTTCTACTGATTTTGACTAAATTTTGTGTCCGACAGTTTTAGGTTACGAGAAGACCATTCGTCTAGGTCACTTGTTTTGAAAATTTGATTACATTTTGGGGTCACTACGAGCCAATTCACTTCAATGGAAATGAAGGTTGGAACAGTTATTAAATTGTTGAACAGTGGCAGTAAACGAAGTCGCAAAGTTGGCTACATTTTGCCAGATTTGACGAAATATTGGTGACATTGGCGACATTTGGCCGGAAAATCGACTTTCAAAGTACCAATGCAAAACGCAAGCTTGGCGCCTAATGAAATAATGTCAGCAAATTCGGGGAAATTTGATGAAAAAATTGGTTTGCAGAATCTGAAAGAATTTTCTAGAAATTTTCAATAGGAGCCGAGATACGTGATTGAACCAATCAGAGTTTAATTAAAAATGTAGTTTGGAAGGATCTTCGTTCTAAATATATAAGCAATGTAAAAATTAAAAATATGTAACACAGTTTTAATATTGATTGTTTCTTTAAATAATACTGTTATATAATAAAATGCTTTATAGCAATAATAGTGTGAGAATTAATTGTTATATCGAGTTGAACTCAAAGCCATAGCTGCCAACTTTTCATTTTTTTTCCTACCACTATTTTTGATCAGAAAAATTTGCCTTATTTAATCCAAAGTTTTCGATGATTATATAAGAGAAATTTCTCTGCTAAAAAATAGTGGTAGGAAAAACTTGGCAGCTATGCAAAGCTGATTTTATCCGGGTGTAGCTCGGTATTCCCCTCTGGTTTATTGCAATGTAAGAAAAGTGCATAGTGGTTTATAGAGGATACCGATGTGTCATTTAAGTAAAAAGAATTAACACTAGAACGCTCGGAAAATTTACCCAAGTTTCATAAAAATATTTTACACCAGAATTTTTATTTAAAATTATTTGCCTGAGTTATTTAACGTAAATGTGCGTTTTTAAAATTTAAATTATTTTGTGAAAGAATTTCTGGTTCCAATTGACATTTAATCATATGGTCGGAGTCAAATCGGCTCCTTCTGGGCTTTCTAGTGTTAAAAAAAAAATAGCCGAATGCGAATGGCTGTTCACAGAACATCTATTCAATACTTAAACAGATGAAATCATGTGGGTATTCGTTCTTTTAAATTTATTGCAATGTAATAAAAGGGTGCAGTGATTACTACAAAATACCAAAAGATTATTTAAAAAAATGAATTGATTAAAAAACAGAGGATTGTGATTAAATGTTACTCCAATAATTGTTTTGATTTTGCTTAACCCGGGAGAACGCGCGCATACCCAGGGTATGAAAGATTTTTAGTTTGCCACCAATAAATACAAATAATAATCGTCACCTTATTTAGTTGGAGACAATTATTACAAATTCTGTGATAAAATAAGTTGAAGAGTACTTTAAAAAATAGTGGTGACAATTGTAAAAATCCATACGCACCCTGTGTTTATCAGGACCGGCGCGAGTCCTCCCGTGTAAAATAAAAATACCTTAAGTAATATGTCAAGAGAATTATCTCTCTATAACTTCCTTCAACCGTTTCCTATAAACAAGGGAATAAAGCATAACATTTCTATTAAACCTTCTTTTTGTAATTTGTATATTTGTGTGCTATTATTGTATAGTTACGTTTAAAATCAAAGTATACTCTTGAAATAAATCATGTAAATCTAAAAAACTTCTTACTTAATGTTCCTTCCTTAATTAAGAAAGTTAGTAAGAATCATCTTGAAGTTCAGCATATAACAGATTGTTTAGAGAGCAAATGTTTAATTAAACGAAGGATTGAATACTTCAAACTAAAGTGATTCCGTCAAAGATTATGTGTAGTCTAGATACAAGAAACAATTCCTCCCCACCCATATTCAATCTGATGCAAATCCTCGTGTACATCTGAAATCGGTATGAATGGATTGGCAATAATGTGTACTATTACATAGCGTGTATGGATTAGGTTTTGAAGGCATCTCCAAATGAAAATTCTAACTTATTTTTAAACTTTTACGAAATACGCATTCATATTAGGCAATATTTTCGATCTCAGTTACTTTAAATGTAGAACGTGAATTCATTGATCGTGGTGATTTTCATCGCGAAGTTTCTTATGACATTACGTATATTTTTAAAATATGGACAATTTCTAATAAAAATTTCTTATATGGGAGACTAGGGAGGGTTGACCATACGGGAGGCTTGACCCACCAATCAGTTTTAATATTTAAAAGAATTTCAGAGTTTTATCAATAGGTACCAACCAAAGCTACTGAAATGCTCAAACAATAGTTTCTGTTTCATACGGATAATCCAAATAGGTGTGAAAAAAATCAATTGTGAGGCGTTTTCAGCCTAAAAGTTTAGAACTATTTTGCAAGCTTTTTTCAGAAAAAATGTATCATATAAATTTAAATAAGTATGTTTTAAGTAATGCAGAGATATCAACCTTTCATTCCAGGCATAAAGATTATAAAGTAAATTAGGCTTAATATAACAATGTGCTATTTTTTAGAAAAGGGCTATGTAGGGAGGCTTGACCCGGTGAATGTGTTCACGAGGGAAAACGATAATTCTCGTTTTCTTTCAAAAAACATCATTGACTAAGGGCGTGGCTTCTACCTTACAGAAAATGCATTTACATCATGTTGTCCATATTTTTTTAAATTGCAAGACGCTTTATATTAAATTCGTACATTGGAAGATATTTACCGATGCATAAACTTGGGAAATCTATCGAAAACGCCAATTTACAAAAGGCTTTCGGAACTGGGAGGAGCTTCTACTCTTTTAAAACTCAATTTGATAAAATTGCCCGTCCGTGATTTGTTAATTAAGGGGTTTTGGAAATCTTTTTACTATATATTGTGCATAATGAAAGATTAATGGTTATATATAAAAATGAATATAAATTTATTCTGCAAACCTACAGTAAAGTGGAGTGATGGAAAAGAAAACGTTTAAAATTGATTAAAGAAATATAATGAAAAATTTACATAGTATCCACTGCGCTAAAAAAATTAATGAAATATAAATATGAAAGCTGATATGAACTTTTTTTTCATTTAAATATTACTTACAATAGGTATGTAGAAGCAGTGGAAAAGACTATTAACCCCTTAATTCTCGTTCCCATCATATTCACGGGCTGTGTCTTTCACTCAGATTGTTTGATTCCCACCAGTTTTATAAAATAGTGAAATTGGCTATATTTTAGTATCGTTTTACCTGTCATTAAATAAGGTGAATATTTCTTTTTTCATAAAAGTTGCGCCAATAAGCAATTTCAATTTTTAAACCGTAATTTAATTCGAGCGTTAAGGGGTTAAGGAATAGAAAGTATGAAAACAGCAGTCTTAACCGTTTCAGGGTCAGTGTTATGTTTATGAAACTACTTAAGTTTAATTACCAAACGCCACAATGGTACCTGAACTTTGCTAGAATGTTTTCCATTTAATATGCATATGAAGTACAGATTTTTCATATTTCGAAATAAATTTGTTCTTATATTCCGGTGCCATTCATTCATTTCAACATTTTAGTACTGAAAGTACTTTGCCCCTGAAAGGGTTAAAAAATGTTAATGATAAGTTAAGTACTCATTCGGCTGCAAAAGAACATAGCATTCATCGAAAAACTTTAAGAATGTATGTAGACAAATTTCAACATGATGAATAGAGTGAGATGAATCCAAACTGTATGACAACTAAAGTTGTCAGGTCGAATGTCAAAAAAAGTAGGACAAGGAGACAAAAAAAGCGGGACAGTGGATAATAATAATAATGCATGAAACCCTATGAAACGGAACCTGTCTCTAGCGGAATACTGTCTTAAATGTTAAAATTTCATTTTCCTAGTTATACAACTATACCTGCTCAGACAAAATTCTGTTGAAAACAATTTTTTTCTCCTCTGACTTGCGACTAAGCATCATATTTTCAAAAATACTTTTTTGAATAACAATTAAAGCATGTAGCATAAAGTTATTCTGATTTTTTTAAGCTGCTTTTATTTCTCTTCGCAAATATTTCAATACTAACACTTTGCACTCGAGGGCTCTGCTACAGAGACATAATCTTTCTTTGCAAAATTTGTTTTTGGCACCAGTAATAAAGGAAAATAAAATTTACCTTATTTAATCAGAGCATTTTTGAAGTTGTGTACTTGAACGAAACTTCTTTTAAAAAATTGGTGCCGATCGAATAAAATTTGTGTAAGAGACGCCGAGCGCAAAGGGTTAAACGAAGTTGGTCAAGCCTCCCATGTAGCGGGTCAACCCTCCCATATTGTGGGGAGCCTTCACCCATTATTTTCTCATGATTAAAATTTATCATTTTTCAAATTTTATATATATTACACTTATGTAGCAATTTTATTTTGATAACTGATTGTATAACGGACAAAACTTTATTCTACGTTCAATGTTTAAAAAATAAAAAATTATTTTGTAAAAAGTGGGTCAACCTTCCCTAGTCTTCCCTATAGATAACAGTGCAGGGTTTCCACGCTTCAGGGAATTTTCAGACCAGGAAATTCTTCGGTACCAGTATTTTTTTATAGAAAATATATCCTTAATTAAGGCGAAATTTCGTGCGTTTAACCTAGATTTATTTTTCTATAAACGAATACTAATATTACACCTGGAAAATTTCGTGAAACGTGGCAACCCTGCAGTAGGACAAAAAGAGGAAGCGGGGATAATTATAAAATGTCAAAATTTCTATGATAATTTTTAAAAGTATTTTTAAAAGTTGTTTGATACATGTAAATATTAAAAAATAAATAAAAATGGATGATTTGTCTGAGTTTAGGAAAGGGGCCTTGGTAATCAAAAAATATAAACATATCTAACGAAATATATATAATTTAAATATGTCATTTTAATAATATCCTATGGAAAACAATCAATTTGTGGTATTTTTAAGTGAAAAAAAATCCTTCACACACTAATGCAAACAGATATGGATAAAGTTAGTGGAGTATTTTTTTTTTTTTAAATCTTTCTTTTATACAGCGCGATGTGAACAAAGATGGTAGTTTTATGATTTCGTTAAATTTTAAATGGGTTTTTTGAAATACATTTATTTTTCTCGAGTTTTAGATAACCCATTATGGATAAAATTGGTACACATCCACAGGTCTTTAATCTGATCTTCAATTCTTTAGATGTCTGCCACGCTAGATTCTTGATTTACTCGAGTGTGTTTCCAACGGCAAGGAATCATGCAAAATTTTTTCAAAATGTTACCATTGAACAACCGTCTACAGATATTAATTTTATTTCGACTCAATCATTTTTTGACTTAATTTCTGCTCATAATAATAAATTTAATTATAAATTGAAAAAGACTAATGTATATCACGAATAATTAAATATAAATATATATATATATATATTAATCACGCTATGATGTATTTTGTACAGGAAAGTAGGATTTTTATCTACAAATCATACGTAGACACTCGACTTAAGTATTCTTAAGTATACGATTTAATAGAAAAGGTTCAATAAGTACCAGAATTCAGCTTGGAAATTTGTTACTACACAATGTTTTAGGCATCTTTTCGTGCTATCTTCTTTATAAATATTCATTTATTTATTTACTTTTTAAAAGTTGAATTTTTATATTTAAAATATATTGTACACTAGTTAACCCTTTATCTACTGACGGTACTTATAAGTACCACTTACTTTAAACTTTTATACCATAGTGAATACTACTAATATTCTAATCGTTCTTTGCAAAAAACGCTCTTTTGATTCCACTTTTTCTGAATACATGGCAGCAGTAGTTCTAGGTTTGGTATTTTAGAGATGAATGAGGCTATCTTTGAAGCAGTCGATGTGTTTTGTGACGATATTTTGTACAGATTGCTACACCCGTCTTTTCATTTCTGCAAATACAGTAAAGGATATAAGATAAGTTTTGGATTTTTTTTATGTGTTCATTATGATTTTAGAATAAAATATGACTAGCTATTTTAGGTAAACGGTGTCTGTATTTGATTTAACCCCTTGAAGGGCACCGGTATATGTTATATACAACTTAATTTTAATTTCCAAATGCCACATTCACCCCAGAATTTAGGAATTAAATTTTGTTTCATATAATGTACGCGAACTAAAGCTTTTACTAAGTTTCATATAAAGTTTTTCATAAATACCGGTGTCAATTGATCATTTTAACATTTTAGCAACAGAAGTGCTTTGCCCCTGAACGGGTTAACAGTTGAATTACTCGGAGGTACTTATAAGTACTGTCAGTACACTGGGTGTTGGAGAAAAACTTCTTATTTACCTTTCGTCTGTGTTTATATCCATCGTTTTCATCTGCTTTAAAATGTAATTACTAAAATGTAGTGTAGTAATGACTTCCCTCGTATTTCTCTTCTGTTTCATTGTTTTTTTTTTTTTTTTTTTTAATAGGAAATCGAAAAATTTGTGGCACCGGCGTTTTTGCTATGCTAGAAATTGCATATGTGGAGATGCGAGAGAACATGTTGTCCCTGGAATATTGACGTCTCATAACTAAAGGACAGCTAACAAGATCGAAACCTAAAAAAAAAAAAAAAACAGTTTTTTTTAACCCTTTCAGGAACAAAGCATTTTAAATTCTGAAGTGTAGAAATAAATGGTTGGCACCGGAATTTGCCAAATGATTTATTTGTAAGTAAGAAAAAACCTATGTTTCACGTACTTATTAAATCGAAATGCTTTCTAGTGCCAGTTGAAATACCTTGTGGATTTGCTCTTACGATATTTTAGCCATAGTGCACTGACGGTACTTTAAAGTACCACTTTAATTAATTACCTCTAAATAATTAAATTTCTCACGGGCGAGTATTTTTTTATGTTTATCCTTTAATTTTCATTGTATTAACTGAAAGAAAAATATTACATGAAAAAAAATACAGTATATCATAATGCCATAGATAAAGGGTTAAAATGCCTGTCTTTAAAAAAATATGTACCATAAAGAAAAATAAATAATAGTATGCATTTTTATATGTATTGTCACATGAATGTTTTAACTGAATTTTTCACCTTATTTAACCGCTAAAAAACATATAAAAAGTGTGAATGAACGCTGCAATTAAGAATTCCATAATTTAACCCTTTCGAGGGCAGAAAAATTCTGTTCGTAAAATGATGAAATAATTGACTGACACCAGACTTTATAATCCTATTTTTTAGAAAGAAAAAAAATCTGCTTTCCGTGGTTTTCCACACTTTCAATATAAAAGGAAAATTTTATTAAAATATTCTTTTTGCCGTTTGCCAGTTTTGGAATTAAAGTTACGTGGTCACGATGCGTGACCTCCTCCCTTGAAAAGGTTAAATTTTAAATAGCAAATTTGTTTTTTGAAATAGCGGTGGCAGTGTAACTTGAAATTTTAAAGGGTGTACGCACCTTGAGTTTTTTTTTTTTTTTTTTTTTTTTTTTTTTTGGCTTAGATATTTTGTTTTATGTTTCTAAATATTCTTTTCTACGTAGATGAGTATCATTTTCCTATTTAAAGTTTCTGCATATCAAAGACAATTTGCAATAACAGAAAACGGCTTACAGATTATACAGGCATTATATAGATAGGTCTTTCCTTGAAAAATCGTTTATGTATGCATCACTTCTTTCTTTTGCGAAACAATTTGCCAAAAAAGCTGATTAAAAAAAATTTCCAACTGTAAATTGTTATAAATGAGAAAATATAAAAATATATAATAGCGTGTTTTTTAGGATTTTTATTATATATATGTACATATCGTAGTAGTTTACCACCCGATTTTTTTAACACCAGTAAATCCATAGAAAAATGTTCTTTTTATTTAAATACAGAAATTGTGCGATTTTATAAAATAAGTATTTCGCATAAAAGTATTGGTATTAAAAATGATATATATATAAATATATATACTGTATATATATAATACATTTGAATCAAAATTTATCTTACAAGTTCATATAACAATATTAACCAAAATTCTAAATGAAGATGGAATGTAATACTATTATACATTAAATATATATATATATATATATATATGACATTTCTGGACAGGTTTGGAAATATTAATATAAATATAAAAATAGATAATGATATCTTTAATCCTTCAAGAGGTATATATTTTTGACATGATGCATATATATCTCCATGAGATACAAATTCACGGCAGTCATATCATCTATTATAAAAATGTGTGTAGATTTTATACTTTTTTTCAAATCATTATTTATTTCTATTAGTTCAAAAAATGGGAAAGAATTTATAAACGTTTGAATTTTGTAAAAGCGTTCAAATTGCACTTTTTGAGCGTCTCTAATTAAAAAGACTTTCACGATGGAAGTGTTTTACAAAAGGATTTCACTTTTTCTCTATATAGGTTTCCACCATGGTACTATTAATACCTTGAAGGGCGGTGGTTCATTTTTGGACAACTTAATTTTAAATTCTAAATGCCACATTGACACCAGAATTATGAAAGCAAACTTTTCTATTTATTAAGTGCACGGAAAAAAAAAAAAAAGCTTTTACTTATTTTCGAAAAAATTCGGTTGTAAATTCTGGTGTCAGTCAGTCATTTAAGCATTTTACGGGTAGAAACACTTTTCCCCTGAACGGGTTACTAAAGAGGACCTGACATAAAATAGTGAAGCGTCAACTCTAACCGCTTTCACTATGGTTGATTGCCGCCGCTGCAGGGTCAAACTTCCACCAGTAAATTTAAATAGAAATGTTATCCTCGTTTAAACGCCTTATTAATGCAAAATTTCAGTCATAAACAATAGAAAAAACCTATATTCATTTTTACTGGTGGAAGTTTACTTCAACGGTAGTCAGGCCCTGCGTTTCCGCCGTATTATGACAACTCAGACACCTCCTCTCAGTGTCAGTTAAAAAGAATTAATACCTCAGATTTAATATTTGCCACCAGTAAAAACAAATGAAAAATTTATCTATATTTATGAAAAAATTTTCGCGAAAAAGACACTAAAATAAGACAGAAATTTGTATTAAAAAATTTACTGGTGGAAGTTTCCCCAGGCGGTAATCAGAAATTGTAGATCCGATGTAAAAAATCAGCCGCCATCTTGTGACAACCTCCTGAGTTCCTTCATTCGCAACTAGTAGACAATACGCTATATGTCTCCTGCTCTTTATTCATAACTCCATTGTTTCCACATACAAAGAATGAGTAAATAAAAAATGACACGGCAAATCGAAAAAAAAGAAGAAAAAAGAAATGTTGGTAAAATACAGGGAAATGACCCCATAACAGGTTTCCTACACTTTCCTCTGACATACCAGTATTTTTACGTAGAAAAACTCGATTTGTATCATCGCGTGATTGCAAAAGGCGAGTTTTTCTGTAAGAAAATACTGGTCAGGGAAATTCTCTGACCTGTAGGAACCCTGTATAGGAATTGGAATCAAAGATCAAATTAATTATGGTCCAGTCCACTTTGCTTTAGAGAGAAAAACCCTATGTAGAATGCAACTTTTATTAGTGATGATGCACAATGATACTGAACAAATTTTTGTTTATACACTTTGAATGTAAACTGTTCCAGCCAGTGGCGGCTCGTGACTGAAATTGTTTGGGGCACTAAATGCAGAACTGTGAAATTTATCCTTCTCTCACCACTATTTCTTTACCAGAAATCCTTGCTTGTTTTTTTTTGGGCAGAATGTTCTGCCATTAAACAAGGAAAAGATTTCTTTTTAAAAATTATGGTAAGAAAATAATAAAATTGGCCGTCATGCATTTAGTGCCCCAAAGTATGGCAGTCACGAGCCGCCACTGGTTCCAGCAAAATGAGATGATTGAAATTTGTTACTCATAAAGACGAACTATTTTTGTATAGGAAACCAAGGTTCTAATCCATTTATTACTATTTTGAAATCACAAGATATCTCAGTCAAATGTTTGTTTATACAATTTGAATGTAAACTGTTTCAACAAAGTGAGATGATTGAAACCCGTTTACTCATAAAGACGAACTATTTTTGTACAGGAAACCAAGGTTCTAATCCACTATTACTATTTCAAAATTACAAGACGTCTCGGTCAAATTTTTGTTTATAGTCTTCGAATGTAAACTGTTTCACAAAGTGAGATGATTGAAACTCGTTATTCATAAAGACGAACTATTTTCGTATAGAAAACCAAGGCGTATTATTTCCAAATACACTGCAAATTAGTAAAACACTTTTGCAACACTAATTGAACATAATAATTAACACTAAAATCATTTTCGATTCTGTTGTAAATGTGTTGCAAATGTGTTGTGCCAAATAAAAAGATTGTGCAAAAAGTGTTGTTAAAAATTACAAGAGAAGAAAACGTGTTTAGAAAACATTTCAAAACATTCATTTTTAAAATTGTGTAATGAATGTTTAATAATTAGTATGTTTTGAGTGTGTGTGTGTGTGTTATTTCAAAGGCACCATCAGGGCTCCCAAATGGTCCGCCAACTGAATACCAATAAATTTTAACAGAAAAATTTATGGTAGGTTTGAGCTAGAATTAACTGTCAAAGGTGCTTTCCGGCGGTTTGTAAGAAAAATCTAAAAAAAAAAAAAAATTCTAAAATAATATTGGTATTCAGTTGGCGGACCATTTGGGAGCCTTGCACCATGTAGAAAGTGTTTTGAAAGTGTTTTACATGTGATGATTTATATTGTTCTAAATTGTTTGGTGTTTACAATGTTTTGTTAATTTGGTGACAAAGTGTTGTGCAGCACAACACTATTGTAAGAAAATATTTTCATCAACTCTTTTTATAACACGATTTCAACACAATTAACAACACAAATTTTAGAACATATTTTTAGATAGCAAACTTTTGCAATATATTAAGAACACATTTCTAGATAGCAACACTTCTGAAACATATTAAGAACACAATAACAACACAAAAACATGTTTTGTATATGAAGTTTTCCAATTCACAACACATTAATGTGTCGTCAATTTGGTGACAAAAAGTGTTGTAAAATGTGTTTATTTTTGTGTTTGAGAATTTGGAGTGTACGTGTAACCTAACCAATACACGTATTATTTCAAAATTATAAGATGTCTCAGTCCAAGTCAAACCTGGATTTTCGTTCATAACTTTAACACAGGGGTGTAAAAATCTAGGCGCCAGCGGGCAGTCTCTCACCACTAAATCTTATTCGCTATTTTTCGTCTAATATTTCGTCTAAATTTTCTGCAAGAATGCTAATAAAATTTAAGCGAAGAAAACTAATAAAATTTAGTGGTGAGAGACTGCCTGCTGCCGCCTAGATTTTTACACTCCTGCTTTAACAGTATTAAGGTATATATATATATATAAGTCTACCTTCATTAAAATAGTAGTTTTTGTAAAACTTTTCTAAGTTATTTTTTTTCCTTTATTTAAAAAAGCAATCTTTTAGGATTCCAAATCTGTTTTAATTTTATTTTTATGATTACTGGAAGTTGAGTTATGGGCAATTTAATAAACAGGAGTAATAAGTGAAATACTGGAAGTAGACGTTGAAAGGTCAGGAGAAATGTAAACAATGCTTCTATGCATAATTTTCTTACGCTTTTTACGTAAAAACGCTAATAAACCTTAATTGACACTTCTAGATAAATTTTGTATGCATCTAAAAGATATAAAAGAAAATCTTTAAATGCGATTACTGGAAACTGAGTTTTTCCATTATCTCCATGCTTGATAAACTTCATTACATAAAATGTTTTAATCATATTTCAGTAAAATTTTCTCAGGATGCTTCCCAGATTTCTCACTATGTTCTGAACTAGAATCTAAGCTCTATGTGATAATGTAATTATTTTATACGTACTCCAATAAATAAATGGTAATTATTAATAAAAAATATGTATTTTCTGACATATTCTGAAATATATTTAATTTTGAAGATATTGTAAAACTCTTAGTTCAGTGCGCCAATAAGTGGAATATTAGCATGTTTCATAAAGGAAATATACGTAAATAAAGCGTAAGCATGAAATTTTGCTAAAAATATGGTAAAAAACACAATTTTTTAGAAGGTTATGAAGATATTGCTAGGATTTTATGTTTTTTAATCATTCTGTATTACAATTGAACTAAAAATGTGTGTATTTATTCAATGTTGTAAATTTTTTTAAAGCGTTTCGAACGTGGGGAGACACCTTAACACTAGAACTACCCATGTTAAATATATACCTAGTTTTACCGCATCCGTCAAATTGACGGATTTTTGATCATAGCTTTCATTGTAACTTTTGACTTAGTTAATGTAAATAAAATAATATAATTTAACAAAAACAACATTTAATGTAATAATTCATTAATTATTATTACAAAACAACAACAACAAAAAAAACAGTTTCTATTTGCATTTTTTGTATAGCACATTTGATAAGACACGCCTTATGGTATAAGCCACACTTTCTGGTATTCCGATGTATTGTATGGTTCCTCTATTATAGTGAGTGACGTCGGTCAGAAATCAAGCTGTGCATGACTTAATGGAAAGCAATTAGCCTTCCTACAATACTGTTTTCCGAAATTGGATTTTTTACAGATTACCCTTAAAACAGATTGCACTTTTTCCCAAGAAATTTATCACGTTAGAAGTAAAACTGATAATGACTGCGTCCCGATTACATTTACCAGTCAGACCGTTCAGTTCTAAACTGAATCGTAATCGGAGCAAAATAGATCCCGTTATAACGGCTGCCGAACACTTTGGATCATTCAACTTTGAAATTGCCAAAGCAGGACTGCACAGACAACTATTTATCTATTTTATTCGCACCACTATTATAAGAAAATAAATTTTATAGTATATTCAGTGGTGGAAAATTGGAGCAGAGGTTGAGCCTATTGACACCACTAAATTTTAGTAGTATTTTTTGTCTTATCTATTGACAGAATTTCCGAGTTTTTATTAAGGTGAAGAATACAACAAACAATTAGTTGTGTCAATAGGCTCCTCCTCTGCGCCAATTTTCCGTCACTGTATATTTCTTGAAAATGTTGTCAAACGTTACATAAAAGATTTTTGTTTTGAAAAGTTGGTGCAATGTATAATTAAAAAGTAGTCGCCTGTGGCAGCCCTGCCAAAGCCGTTTTGACGGGTCTTGGTATAAATAGGTATAGGTCATACTGATTATGGAAATTAAAGTGGGTGAGTGGAAATTGAATAGGAATATTTACCGTAATTTCCGGCGTATAATCCGCGGATCAAACAATCATTTTTCGACCCAAAATATTTTAAAAAGTAAATGTAACTTTTTGGATTACGGTAAATAGTTGGCTTCAATTACTAAATAAAATTTCTGGGTCCAAACAGAATTGTTTTAGCTGCGGATTATACGCCGGAAATTACGGTAACTATTCTTATACTTCATTAAATGTCGTATCATAAAATTCTAGACAATACATAAATTATACAAAATTTTTAAGCATTAAATTTGAAAACCGACAAAATGACGGTCGTGATAGTTCTAGTGTTAAAGATATCATATCGAAATATTGAATAGATTAACTTTCCTTTGTGTGAAATAGGATAACAAAGCGGGAAGTTCCCTCAGTATATGTAATTCGATCAGTAATACCATACGTACCATCAACTACATTCTGAAGCATCTATTTCGTTGCTTTTTTGACGCGAATGGTGGCCAATTCCAGCACTTCTTGTCATGTCATATCACTTGTAGAAAATAAAATAAATCCAACGAATAACAACATCTTTGTTAGGGTTCAATTTATTAATGCAATTAGGAGTTCTACTTTGAATAGCTGTATTTTTGAATGAATGGCATTTGCGACTCTAAATCCCTATCCAAAAGTCCTTCGTCTTAACCCTTTACAACCCAAATTATGTATTCATGAAAATTTCATCTTCTAAAGCATTTTTCGTGAATTTTTGAAACTACATTAGAAGATTAACACAATCATTTGATAAATTTTAGGAGGGTTTTGCCAATTAAAATTAATTAATTAAATTTGTACTTAAAGGGATTTTGTGCAATATGTATAAACCGCACTCAAATCTTTCATTTAAAATATTTTTTTTTTGTATTTTATAGAATTAAAAAATGTACAAATATAATGCTCTGACAATAGAAATATAGAAATATTTCTTAATTGAGCCCCCCCCCCCCCACCCGCTACAATCTTTCAACGTCAAGAAAGCTGAAAAGATGCAAAGGCAAAACAAATCACCCTTCTAAAAATATTTTTATTGTGTACAACCAATAATGTTTTTGGAACAAGATAAAGTAAAGTACCTATAACTCATTCTAAACTGTATTATTACTAATCAATGTATTAAATGAATTTTATAACAAGTTATTTTAATGGTACTTTAAAGTACCGTCGAGGCAAAGAAGGTTAATAGGTACTATTATCCATTTTTTTGTTGAAACAGTTTGCAATCACTATGAACATTAAAGGAATTAATTTACCTTCCCCTGAGAAAAAAAATCTAAAAGGAATTTTCTCGTCACAAGTCGGTCAGAAGTAGTTTTATGAAATCAATCCATTCACCACTTTCTTTTCTAGCATCAAAACTCACAACAGCTGAAACACCAAACCCACATATTAAAACTAAACAAAAAATCAAAACAAACAAACACTTTTTACATTACAATGTAAATCTAGCTGTCCGACAAACACATTATTTAAAACCCGTCATGAAAAAAAAAAAAAAAAAAAAAAAAAAAATGATGATACCATTCTAGTTAATTTTTTCTTCTATAAATCATTGTATTTGTTAAAGCAAATAAACGCTTTAGATGTATTTTCTCAGCAATGACGTACATTTTTACTTTAGGACTTTTCGATGTAAAGTATTATCAATTTCTACGCAAAAAATTATAAAGAAATTAAGATTTTTTCCTCTCATAATTTTTTTAGAAGTGCGTAGTAAAAAAATGTAGATAGAAGATTTTGCTGACGATAAAGACATGTAATTTAAGCCCTTTAAGCTAATTTTTGGCATGTTTCTAAAGGAGAAAACAGTAATTATAATAAGTAGCTTAAAATAGTTTTATCGTATATATATTTTTTTTTTTCACAAAAATTGTGTCTCTTTTTTTTTTAGAAAGAATTAAGAATTAATGGTTCAATATTAACCATTTAATATAGAGAAGGTTTAATATAGTGATAAATTAAACGTTCAGTACAGAGGTTTTAAAAAAGATATTTTTTATATAGATAAAAGAATCTGTTAGCTTGAATATGCGTAATCCAAACTATTTTAAGTTAGCTAAATATCCAACGGTGATTTTAGATAGCAAATGCATTTCTAAATAAGCAAATTTATATGCGACAATGAATTAAATGCATTTGTAAAGAAGACATCGGTAAATAATATAAAAACAATGCTTTACTTTTAGAAAGAATACGAAATCGATATGTCACCCTCCGCGTAGAAGATAAAAAATTATAAAACAATATTTTGTTATTTTATTAAATTATAAAACTCTGAATTTAAAATTAAATTTAGATAAAATTTGTCGATATTGTTAAAAACGATTTTGTATTTTGTTAAATAAAAAATGTATATATTATTTTCGTGTAAATAATTCCGTTCAAACTGAAGCTATATAAAAATAGTCATTTTCGAGACACTAAAATATGTATCTGTTTTAAACTAAGTTGGTTCAAATAAGTGCAATGAACACAAGCTTTTTCGTTGCTCTAGTTCCAGTAAAATAGGAAATGTAAAAGTTTATGTTAAAAAATTCTCTGCTTGTTTTTCATGACAGTTCTACTGGAAACGTATCGCATATCTGTCCGACTTTCCAGTTTGTGTGTAACAGTGTTTCCGAATATTAATTCTCGCGTTACAATATTAAATATTTTTGTCATTATTAAGCGTGAACCTATGGAAGGCAGAATCAAGATCTTATGTTATGGAGATCATTTCATTGCAGATGTTTATTATGTTTATTAAACTTCAAAAACTTTAAAAATCATAAATTTCAAACAGTTTAATATTTACAAATGCATCAAGAGAAGAAAGAAAGGAAGCCTTTTTTCTTTTATCAGTTCAGGAGTTAATCAACAATTTTAATTAAAATATTATTAAATCAACAATTTTAACTTTTATGTGACGTACGAACCAATTACTCCTTGTGATGTGGCATCAAAATTTACCAGGTAATAAAAATAAAAAAATAACTGAAAAACGAACAGGCAAGTCATACAAATTTTCATTAAAAATATGTTATATTACAAAATGTACCGAAAACTGACTTGGATTTATTATGAAAAAGAAGAGATAACTAATGCGAATCATCCTACCTCCTTAGATCAGTGTTGCCAGATTGGGGAGTTTTTTAATTCAGATTATTTGACTGTCACCACTTTTAAAAAATAGTATA
This sequence comes from Maratus speciosus, assembly GCA_963932465.1. Taxonomy (NCBI): domain Eukaryota; kingdom Metazoa; phylum Arthropoda; class Arachnida; order Araneae; family Salticidae; genus Maratus; species Maratus speciosus. Next base: position 462,772,716 of record OZ010796.1, read on the forward strand.
ATTCGCCTTATTTTTCAGAATTTTTAATCTATTTTTAAATAGGCCGAATATTTCTATTTCAAAAAAGCAGTGACAATCAACAATCTGGGGACAAAAAGTCCCTAATCTGGCAACACTGCCTTAGATAAATGATAAACTCTTGATCAATCACAAGATGAGTTGAACTTTAGTAGCAGGGTTGCCAGTGTAGCCACAATTTTTATTCAGAAAATTCGAATTCGTGCCAGAAATTAAAAATAGCATTTTTTGCTTTATTTAATCACATAAATTTTGTGATTACATAAATTAAAGACTCTTCTTTTAAAATTTACGGTATGAGCTTGAAATTTTTAAATAAAAATGGAGGTCAAGCTGACAACTCTGGTTAGTAGAATTGAATGTTTGTTAACCCATTAAATAAATGATAGTTGAATGTTTGTTAACCCATTAACCGCCAGAACTAGAAGGTTCAAAATTTTCAACTTTTTAGCTAAACGTTGTTTGTCACCACAAAATCTGAAAGATATTTTTCGCTTTATATGATCTTAAAATTTTATGACATTAAGTAAAGCCAATTTTTTAATTAAAATATAGTGGTGGATGTATAAATAACCTAAATATGCGCATTTATTTTGACAGTTGCGTGAACGCAACACCAGCGGGTGATGGGTTAAGACATAAATGGACAACGTGAAAATAGCACAAATGTAACTATGTGTATAGAAAAGCTCAGATAGCGGTTTAGGAATTTCTAAAGTATCATAATCTGTGCAAAACTTTAAAATTATCAGAGGCAAGTCTTGATGAAGCTTTAGAAGCTTCGAAACAGCTGTCTGCGTTTTACTATACACATATTTATATTTGCGCTATTTTCACATTATCATTTATTTCCTAATATACCATTTCTAATATATCATCCTAATATACCATTTCTAATATATCATCCTAATATACCATTCATAATAATAAAAAAAACATAGGGATTAACCAATTAAAGACAGATCGAGACTAACGAAAAAGGCAGGCTACCGCGGTCCATTCCTCATCATATGTTTTTTTACACAGACCGCTAGAATGGCGTCATGCTCTTTTCTTACACTTACATTGGTGCATACGAGCATCACGTGACTCCAGCGGTCTGTAAAAAAAGATACGCATAAGCACCGCGCCTTTCTTTTTCGTTAACCTCGAGACTGATGTTGCGTTTACACAACATTATATTTTTGATTTTTGTACTACTTTTTTTATACCAGTAAAAGAGAAAAGTAAAATTTGCCTTATTTAATTAACACATTTCAGTTATTCATAAAGTAAAAGTAAGTGCTTAACAAAAAGTGGTGTGAACTGAATAAAAATCCTGTAAAACATGTTGGTCCTAAACCCTCTCGCTGCGCAACCCGAGATTTTCTCAGGCATGCATTTTTCCGTCTAATTAATCCTCCTTGATTATTCCCACCAGTTATTTTTATTTGTAAATTTTGCCTTATTTATTTGGAGCATTTTCCCGATTAAATTCGACAAAAATTTTTGTTTTGAAAAACCGGTGGCAAAAGAAGCTATTTCAACTATTTTGAAGCTATTTTAATAAAACAATTACGCAGCGAGAGGGTTAATGGGTTAATAAACTAGGTTCAAAAATACGTCAATTTTATTGGCATATATTCATTATAGATATCATAGCTATGTGTAGTAGAGAAAGATATTTTAACCAGAAATTAAGATGTAAATCCAATGAGAGAGAGTACGAAACAAAAAAGATCGCACTCAAATAATGATGTTACAGATAATGTTAATAATGTAATAATAAAAAAGAATTATCTAATAAGAAATCAATTATACCACTGATTGTAGGAATCAAAACAACCAACGACTATCCGCAAATTGCCATCATTCATCTCAGAAAAACTACGAATTCGTAATTTTGTAATCACAATCGAAACATTCATAGTACTATAAGTACTATATATAGGGTGGGGGAGTACACAGTGAGACAGCAGCCACTTTGACATATAGTTGTAACTTTTTTTTCGAGCTGGCACACACACATAACGACCGCATCTTATGCAACACGTGGATGTAGTTTCGGCACTTCAGTTACTCGTCCGACAAAATAGTAAATAATTCCTTATTTTATAGTGGTTAAAGTTAAGTAAATGTCTATTTTAGAGTTTATTTCTTTCAATATGACATATATTTACTTAACCAAATCTAGCTATATCTAATATATAGACTATTTCGTCAAAACAACATAAACTTTTTAAAGCGATGAAATTGATGTAACAGATGTAGCATCCATTTTGTTACAACGTAACGAAAGTACACAGTGAGGCACACAGTTGTGGTACACAGTGAGACGTGTCTTACTGTGTACCTACTATGTGGTTCTGATGTTAAAAAAGTTATTTATTAATAAAAGAAGATTTCTCTCTCTCTCTCTCTGTGTGTGTGAGTGTGCGATGGCTAGGGAAATTTACTAAACGTAAGAGGCTGAAAATTTGCATTAAGGTAGCCCAAGGTCTGCCATTGTCCACCCGAGGCTCATATTTTTAATATTTTGAAAATCTGGAAATATTTATTAGAGATCATAAACTGCAGAAAATTATTGATAGAGTGTAAAAATGTATGATTTATGAAAATATATACATTGTCTCACTGTGTACTACTTGTGGTACACAGTGAGAGATCTTTTGATACTCTGTTATGCTGCTTCTGTGCTTTTATAAATAACTTTTTAAAAACCATTTATGCATTAATGTGTAGTGCATTTGTGTAGCTTAAAGATGTATCAATTTTTTTTTTTTTTTTTTTTTTTTTTTTTTTTTTTTTTAAGAATAAAAATCGTCGCCAGTTGTTAAGTAATAATAATTTTCATCTCACTGTGTACTACCCTCTCCTACTTTTATAGTATTATAATTAATTTGGCTTAATAATTTATCGATCGATAGTAAAGTTGAAAAGTGACCACCTGTACAAATTAGGCACCATACAGGCGAAAAAAAAAATAGAAAGAAAAGAAAACTATCAACTGATAGGGAAAAGCAGTGTTGCCAGAGGGCTCCTTTTTTAAAAATTCAGATTTCTTGATTGGCACCACTTTTTGAAACTATAAAATTCAATTTCTTTTTGCCTTAATTAATATGTCATTAAATAAGGCACATTTTACCATTTCAAGAAAGTGGTGCCAATCTAGAATCTGATTAAAAAAAAAAAGTAGCCCATCTGACAACACTGGGGAAGAGGAGGCAAAGATGGACCCATTTTCAAATAAACGTATCGCTCACCCTCAAGAAAAGTGCCACAACACGTAAAAATTCATTTTGCGTTTTATTCCACTAATAAGTTTGTCATTGGTGCGTCTTGATACAGGAAAAGTTTCATAAGTGTAGATATCCAGAAAATCGCTTTTTTAAGCTATACAGTTGAACCTCGATTATCCGAAGTAATTGGGACCGAAATCGAAATTTTCGGATAATCGAGAAGGCTTCCATTTTAAGATTAAGGAGAAATATATGCAATATTTCTTATTATCGTAACAAGTGCTTAATAAAAATAAAGCAATAGACAAATAGAAACAAGAAAAAAATTACCTGAATTTTAATTTTAAAATTAAGTACCTTTTACATATATCACAAGCTTAAAGAAAGTTAAGTTTAAAAAAATGTTTTGCTTGTCGCAGTTTCGATTGCCTTTGCTTTGAGGCTATATCGTCGGTACCATGTAAAACTATCCAATGTGAAAACAGTGGAATAATTTTTTTTTAAATTAAGACTCCTTGATTGGCACCACTTTTTTGAAATAGTAAAATTCGCCTTATTTAACCTCATTTAATGGTATATTAACTTAAGCGAAAACAAGGGAAATTTTACCATTTCAAAAAAGTGGTGCCATTCAAGAAATCTGAATTTAAAAAAAAGTACCCCATTGTTTTCACATTGGATAGTTTGACTTGGTACCGACGATATCGCGGAGTTTTTTTAATAATATTAGTTCACCAGTATGACAGTCTTTCAGCTGTTGCAGCCATGTCAAACCTTTTTCAAAACATTCGAAAGTTTCAGAATTGCTAATTTGTTCGTTTTCTTCGTTCCATTCCGCATCTTACGGGAGCTCAAGTTAAATTCAAAGGAACTCTCAGAAAGGGGAACGAAAATATTTGCTTACGGGAGCTCAAGTTAAATTCAAAGAAATTATCAGAACGGGGAACGAAAATATTTATATGTACTTGTAGTTCAAAATGGACAGATTGCACACAAGGAATATGGTAGTTTAAAAAAAAGCTTTAAAAGTGGATTTCGGTTAACCGAGAGATTAGGTTAAAAGAGTTTCGGATAAAAGAGGTTATACTGTATTTCCATTTGTCACCATAGAAGGAGAGGGGAATTGTGTGCGGAGGTAAAATTATTCAACCCTCCAAACCTCATCTACATCTTCATTCTTAAGGTTTTTGTGCTTTTATACATGATATTACTGCTGCATGCAGAGCTAAGTGCTATAGTTTCTTGTTACAGTAAAAACATGCGAATCTTCCTTTGTGTCTCCTGTGAAATTTGTTTTGTGGAGAAGGGTCACTTTTCGTGCGGTGTTTATGTCACATGTGTGCTATAATAGAGTTTAGTGTCATCTGAAACTAAAGAAACTACATAAGATATGTTCAGGTACTTGAAATTTCTAATTTATGAAACATTTGACAGTGGTGAAATTTCTATCTCACTATTTCCTCATGTAAGGGAGTACGGGGGAAGAAAGATATGGTATAAAATAGGGGGATAGTAAAAGAAATTTACATTTTAAAGAATGTTATACTTTTGCAAATTTAAGTTCAATGAAAAACATGGTTTGGCTTTATTTGTTACTGCGTGTTCTACAAAATTTACAGCTGAAATACTACAAACACCTACAGATGAAAAATTTCCTTTGTATACATCAAAAGTAGTGAATTCTATTTTAAACTTATTTTGATATTTATCACAAATAAATTTTACAAGAATTGTTTAATATAAGAAAATAAAATATTTGTAGCTCTTTTGACAATCATTTATTCCCAAAAAGAAACAAAGTATTAAAAAAAAAAAAAAAAAAAAAAAAAAAAATGGGACAAGACTCAATATTTCTCCTCTCCCAGTGTTCAATTCCTCCCACCAGTTCGTATATTTAGTATATGGTTTTTTATGCTGCTAATTTAGATTTCACTTAATGACTTGTAAACATAGAACTTATGGAATTTTAAAAATTCATCTTTTTTGTTTTATAAATATAAGTAAAGAGTCAAAAAGCGTTTTGAAAATAGAATTCAATAAATACTTTTGATATGCTGAAATAAAACTTTTAAAATGCAAATGTTAATAATCTTGAAGCTATAAAATTTATAGCGTATAAAAGTATGTTTATAGATTCTTTATTTTGTGTAGAAATTAAAATGAATATCAGTGTTTAAGTGGGAAAAATAAGTTAGTGTTGCCACACTTCTGCCTCCTCTTCCTATATGTTATTATTTTTGATGACCTATTTGGGATAAGATAATATTATAAATGCATACTGAAAGCATATTGTACAAATTTTATAGGGATCTCCAATTTATGCTGCAATAAAAATCAATATTTAAATAGGTATGGTTAATATTTCCAATATTACAAAATTTCTCAACTGAATAATGTAAATAAAGAAAAATAAAAACATTATTTAATTTTAAAAATAAATTAGCAATCAAAATAACATCCATGGTTGCTAGTTTTGCCTCCGTTTTTATTTTGAAATTTCAATTTCACACCGGAAATTTTGAAAGAAGAAATTTTACTCTATGTTCATTACTAAATGTCTCGCATTAGATAAAGCATAAAATACAATTCTTAATTTCTGGTAGTGACTCAAAATTTATGAATAAAAATGGAGGCCAAACTGTCAACCCTGACGACATCAGCCGATAAGACCTATTATAAAGTTGCTTCTTTTTGTTCGATAAGGTTTCCGGTATGAAAGTTTTAAAATGTATATTATAAAATATCGTAATGAGTAATATTTTGAAAATTTACAAAAAATAGAAATTTACAGTTTGCAGAACAATGAATATTATTAAATAACTATTTTTGCAGATTTTTGAAGCATTTCATGTATAATAAAATTCACTGAAACTGAATACCTGAAGCCAGAAAAATAAAAACATTCTAGTCATTATTTTACTTCATAATAAAATAAAAATTGCAACATTGTTTCTAACTTGGTAGAGTTATGAAACAATTTTTTGGAAATATAATATTTCCAGGAACGTTACTTATTAATAAAAACAGGAAAAATTCTTGAAACTATTTGCCAATCTTACTTTTTAAAAATATATCAAATATCACTCTCAGCATTTTTTAATAGTTGAGTACTTGCCGAAATTGTATTACATTTTTAACGTTAATATGAAATTACGTTATTTGTATTTATGATTAAAAAATATGTAAAGACAATATATAGTTTAAATTCTTATTTTCATTTAGAATTTAAATGCGATTTACTTATTTTGATAGACATGTTTGTTAACTTTTCAACTCGTGAGAATTTTACCTTGTTCCAGTAACTATACAATGGTTATTAACCCTTTAATTCTCGCTCCCGTCAATATCATGGGCTGAGGTGTCGTTCGTTATTTCTCGTGACCGTCATATTTCCGGGCTGGAGATTTAATTGCTGGAAAAACTTCTGAAGCCAGAAAAATTTAACTGGCATTTCCGTGTGAAGTCTTTGAATATGACCGTTTGGGTTCGGTTATTGGCGCTGGTTGTGATGTGGGACTTTGTATTGCATGTTTCAAAATATATATAACTCAAAAAAATTTTTATAATCAAAATTTAATGTATATATATTATTTCAAATATTAAAAAAAAAAAAAAATGTGTGATGATAATAAATGAAGATCTCTACAGTAAATTTGTTCTATAACAACTTTTTTTTTTTTTTTTTTTTTTTTTTTTTTTTTTTTTTTCCAGCTTAAATAATAATAAAAAAAAAGGATACTTTTTTATGGTTTTTCCAAATATTAAGCGATCCTTAAGCAGTTAAATGCCTATGTAAAATAGGCTGGCAGACAAAAATTCATATCACATTTTTACATTTACAGTTAAGATAATTAGATTTTTAAAATAACATTATTCAAATCACATGTAAATACACTAATTAGTTCAAAAGATGTTAAATTTTAATGACCTTTGTCTGCGGTTGTATAAGGAGTACTTAAAATTTTAAATCCATTTCTCTCAGAATTTATTTTTTCAAGATTATTCATATTTAAATTGATATACCGGGTGATCTGAAAGACAGGAACAACTTTAACAAGTCGGAAATTGTAAGTCAAATATGGAAAATTAGGTGCGTTCATACTATAACTAACTTTATAAATATTCAGATCTTGGTGCAATATCTGTTGCACTCTTATGTAAAAATGCATGAATACAAAATTTATTACGATTAAATATATTAAAATCAGTAATACGGAAATAATGTTACTCCATCTTAAATAAGATGCAATTACCATGGCAACATAGAATCATTACATATCATGGAATATCATTGAATTAATTACGTATGATAGGATTTAACAAAATGAAGAAAACTTTTATTAATATCTTTTATGTTTTGATTAGATTTTCATAAAATTTTAAACGACTCGACAAAATTCTGTGATGATTATACATATTAATTTCAAGCCATTCGGTCGGGTAGTTTTTGAGCTGTTATATGCGGACAGACGGACAGATAGACGGACGGACCAGACGACGACTATAGGTGCTACGTATTTATATAACTGCGAAAGCACATAAAAATTACGAATGAGATATAAACGAATAAAGACAAAAATATGCGGTTTGCAAAACTTTTTGTGACGAAAGAAAAAAAAACATTTTTCGAATAAATGCAAATGCTTGAGAAAAAAGAAGATGATATCCGCCAATATGTGCCTGCCCCGCAATAAATGTTGCTTAATGCTGTGAACGATGTTGTGCCTTGTCTGAGTACTATGCTCAGAGACCCATGAATACGAGGCCCGAGTCATGACACAAAAGTGACAGCTGTCGTCGTTGGATTTTTTAAGCGCTCGTACGGTCCCTTGAATTTGAATACCAATGATTTTTCCGCTTTATTTTTCTGAGATTAAATAAGTCAAAGAAAACTATCGGAAAATGCTGGTTTCTAAATTCAGGGGACCGGACAAAAGCTTAAAAAAATCCGCTTACCACAGCCGCCATTTTTGTGTCAGAACTCAGGCCTAGTATTCAGGGGACGGTGGTTAGCCAGCTGAATGACGAAGAGCACATTGAACAGTTTACTTGTAACTTGTAGGCGAATTGTTACTTGTAAGACATCTGTTAGTCAAAAAGAAAACTATTCAAGCATTTGTTTTTCCCTTTGTCATAAAAAAGGCATCTTTTTCATAATTTCGGTGCAATCTGCATCTTTAAATCTTTATCAGATTCCGAATTATTAATTTTTAAAGTTTTTCCTGACATTTGGATCATACGGTACATAAATACCTTATATTATAAAACAAAAACATGCCCGTGAGTAAAGCGGACGTCATTTTGACGATGGCAACACCTGTAAAATAATTCTTTCTTTCACTGCAATTTTTTAACTTCTGAACATCGCACAATTTTAATAAGGAAAAAAAAAGAGTTCTTTCAACTGCGATTTGTTTGAAAACAGTATCACAATATATATAAATTTAAAAACAACGTTAAAAACGCCAGAATATTCAAACTTTGAGCAGACTAGCTTCAGTAGCGTTTAGCGTTCTGTCCTCAGTGCAAAGAGTAACGAAAACCTGCTCATTTATATGGGAAAGAAGCGGATTCAAGTGAGAAGTTCAATAACCAATAGGAAAACAGGAAAATATGGTTACCAGCCAATAGGAGAATAGTATAGGTAATGCAACCAAAAGTGTGAAAGCTGCTGGTAATAAATAAGATTGGTTGGTTGGTTGTATTTATGACGGCCAATTATCTGCACGAGGGATATAGGCCCAGGGGGGAAGTGCCCTTCGTGGGGGTCTTTCTAAGGGAACCTAACCCGTATTAACGCTTGGAAATCCAAGGTTCGAAGAAAACCACGAAAACTCCGAACGATTAGGCCGACGGGCGCGACTGGGTTCGAACCCAGCACCTCCCGTCTACCAGCTTCGAGAGCAGAACCTCTCAGCCGCGGTAATAAATAAGAAAAAGAGGATTTTATAAAAGTTTTTAAAAAAAGATTATGTTATAAGATTTCGTAGAATTAATTTTAGTTATGTACAGATTTAAGCCCAGTAGCGTAGTGGTCAGCACGCCTGTCTGCCACGCTACAGGTCGCGAGTTCGGCTCCCGGCTGGACAAGGTTCACTCAATCTTTCATCGCTTCGGGGTCGATAAAATGAGTACCAAGCTTGCGGGGGAACTAAACACTGAGGGTCTCACGTTGGGCTGACCACCGGCCGGGGCACGTGCTGCATAGCACCTCGTTGCACAGGGTTAAGTAAACAGAGTTGGGCACTGTATGCCCTGATTCTTCATAGATCGTACAGTCACAGGTTTAGTTTTAGTTTAATTTTTATACAGATTTATTTGTTTTCAGAACTTTGTGTTAACCCATTACGCGCTGCTGTTGCGTTGACGCAACGGTCAAAATAAATGCACATTTTTAAATTATTTACATACCCACCACTATTTTCATTTAAAAAATTGTCCTTACCTAAAGGCACAAAATGGTAAGATCAAATAAAGCGAAATTTATCTTTCAGAGTTTGTGGTGGCAAACGACGTTCGGCTAATAAGTTGAAAAACTCAACGTTATAGTTTCGGCGGTTAATGGGTTAACATGATTATCCTACTAAAATGTACTCATAAGACATGACTTCTTTTCTTTAAACAATTATATCACATTTTTTTAAATAAGTATTTTTATAAAATCTGAACGCATTTTAATAAATATTCTTTTCCGTACTCAAAATGAAAAGTATGCAAAAAGTGTTATTCTTTCAGAAGCTATATTAATGTTTCATATGTGGTTAAAATTAATATATTTTAATTTAAAAAATAAATTACATTTTTTTTTAAAGAATTTAACTTTGAAAAAGTGAATACAGATATACTACACATACACACCACATATATATACATAAAATAAACGAGAAAAAAATATGTAGAAACAAAGTAAATATATATATATATTTTTTTTTTACTAGCCACGTTAATCTTGGAAAAATATTGTGAAAACATTGCAAACGGCAGCTTTAGTTTAAAAAAAAAGTTTAGAAGTACATGGACATATATTAAAGTTTAAAAATATATAGATAAAAATATTAGTAATATTTACCAACCAATTGCAAGTATTTATCCCTTTCCGGGGCAAAGTACCCTGTTGATAAAATGTAGAAATGATTGAATGGCACCAGAATTCAGGAACTAATTTATTTGAAAATAAGTGAAAGCTTTTCTTCATGTATATAAAAAAAAGAAAATTTTATTCCAAAATTATGGTGGCATTGTGGCTTTCGAGGATTAAAATTAAGCGGTATAAAAATCTAACACCACCCCTCAAAGATTAGTCAGCATTTGTCAAATATTTTTATAATATTTGCCTAATTTTAGTTTTTTCAGGGTGTTTCTTTAAGTTTTTTACTCAGGAAAGGTTTTTTTTTTATTTTGAATATTAACATTTTTATTAATATTAAATTTAATGCTTTAAGTTCTGTATACGAAAAAAATTAAATTAATCGAATTATTCCTTTTCTTCTTATTATTTTTTAGACCAAAAATCTTCATCCATGACTAACTAAAGAGGAGTAAAACTGCATCATTCTCAACATGCAAGTCGCAAATTCCAATGTCCAAATCATATATATTTTTTAATTTCACAATTAAAAGCAATGATTGTTTGAAGTAGTTGAGAAAGAAACTATTTATTTATTTGTAGGATTTCTCTCATATTTGCAACAATTTTTAAACATTGATTGTGCTAAATGAATAAAATGAATGAGTGAATATATTTATAATGAATATTAAAATAATTAACTGATTTTTAAGTATATATTTATAGATACTAGGGTATCCAACCTGGGCTACCCAGTTTACAGAATATAAGTAAAAACCATTTTTAGGTGCGTTCGTAATTATATAAATACGTAGCACCTATAGTCGTCGTTCAGTCCGTCCGTCCGTCTGTCCGTCCGCATATAACAGAGCAAAAACTACCCAGCCGAATGGTCTGAAATTTTAAATATATGATTGTTGCAAAATTTTTGTCGAGCCATTTCAAATTTTATGAAAATCGGATGTATAGTTTAATTACAGGGACAATCAAATTTTTTCTTTACATTACGGCCAATGGGGAAAATTATTGCAAGTACATTTTAATGATGTTACAGCCTTTCGAATGGTCTGAAATTTTAAATATATCATTGTTGCAAAATTTTGTCGAGCCATTTCAAATTTTATGAAAATCGGATGCGTAGTTTAATTACAGGGACAATCAAAAGTTTTTCTTTACATTACCGCCAATGAGAAAAATTATTGCAAGTGCATTTTAGTGATGTTACAGCATTCCGAAAGGTGTGAAATTTTAAATATATAATTGTTGCAAAATTTTGTTGAGCCATTTCAAATTTTATGAAAATCAGATGTATAGTTTAATTACAGGGACAGTCAAACTTTTTCCGTTTCATTACAGGGAATGGGAAAAAATAATTGCAGTGCATTTTAATGATGTTACAGACTATGCACTTATGAAGTGCAAAAACATATACATTCAGTACAATATGGGAGGCAAAAAATAATTATAAAACTAGCTATAGTACGAACGCACCTCATTTGCCATGTTTGACGAGCAATTTCCAACTTGTTTTTATTGAAAGCCGTAATAGATCTTTTTACATTTAACACTAGAACGTCCAGCTGGTGTCAATAAGACACCAATCAAATGATAAAATGTCGATTCGAACCAGAATTTTTTTCGTAAAATCAGTTAAATTTTAACTAGGGAAAACTCAGTTAAATAAATAAGTGAAATAGTTTTAAATAAAAATTCTGGTGTTAAAATGTTTTTTATTAAGGTTGGGTAAAACTTCCGGACGTTCTAGTGTTAATATATTGTTTTAGATCGCTCATTAACAACACCAAAAAGCAGTTTTAAATAAAAATGTCAATTAGGAGAAACTGGGGAGAGCTGACCATAGGGGAGGCTTGATCCACCCTTCAATTTTCATATTTAACCCTCTGTCTACCAGAAGGGTCCAATGGACCCGACATGTACATTCAAAATATTTATTCAAACCAGAAATTTCTTCAAAACAAACTAAATGTATAAATCAGACAATAATAAGTTAAATAAACAAATTAAATAGTTTTAAGTAAAAGTTCTGGTGTAGAATGTTTTTATAAAACTTGAGTAAAATTTCCGGTAGTTCTAGGGTTAAAATAATTTTAGAATTTTGCCAATGGGTGGCAACCAAAGCTACTGAAATGCTCAAACAATAGTCTTTGTTTCATACAGATAATTGAAACAGGAAAAATCAATTGTGAAGAGTTTTCATCTTAAAAAGTGTACTTTTTAGAAAAAAGTTTTTACTAAAAAGTGTATTTTTTAGAAAGATTTTGTAAGATTTTCTCAGATAAAATATATCATAGAAAATTAAGTAAGTAGGTCTTAAATAAGACAGAAATATCGAGCTTTCATTCAAGGCATAAAAATTGCACAGCAAATTAGGCTAAACATAACCATGTGCTATACTTTAAAAACTGGCTATGTGGGAGGCTTGACCCAATCAATGTGAGGGAGGGTTGACCAGATGATCAAAGCTCCCTTAATTAAAGGTTTTTGGAAATCTGATTATTATACACCGTACATAACGAAGGGTTAATGGTTATATTTCTTAAATAATGTAAATTTATTCTGTAAAGCTACAGTAAAATGGGGTGATAGAAAAGAGAATGTTTAAAATTTATTAAAAGAAGATGTGAAAAATTGCTATAGAAGCAAGAAAACAATTTAATGAATTATAAATTGGAAAGTTGGTAGGAACTTTTATTTCATTTATTTCATTTATTTCATATAATACCCATGCTAGGTAAATAGAAATAATGGAAAAGACTAGAAAAGATGAAAGCAGCAGCCTTAAAAACTGTTAAGTGTTCATGCCTCTGCAAAAGAGCATTGCTCGAAACACTAGGAAGGTATGTAAACAAATTCCACCAAGATGAACACAAGGAGATGAAACCAAACTATGTGGCAACTAGTGTTGCCAGGTCGAGTGCAGAAGAAGTGGATGTTTAAAACGGATTTTTTCTCCTGTGCTTTGAATTCCGTCTAAGTAGCTTTGTTTACACATCACATTTTCCCATATAATTTTTAATAATAATTAAACCATGTAGCATAACATTTTTATGCATTTTTTAAAACTAATTTTATTTCATTTAAGAAATATTTTAATGTAAAATAAAGTGGGTCAGGCTTCCCATATTTGGGAAGAATTGACCCATTATTTTCTCATGATTAAAATCAACCATTTTTCAAGTTTTTTATATATTACACTTATAAGGCTAATTCCATGAAAACTTGTCATGTCTGTCACACAGCTGAAAATCGCTATGCTTGTTGGCCACCAATATTTTCGAAAAGTTTGCTTCGAGTTATTCAATTGATGAGATAGCTCCGATAAAATAAGTCACATTTTTCCGTTCTAAAATACTGGTGGGCAAAAATCGTAGTATGTGACAGACATGACAAGTTTTCATGGAATTAACCTTATGTCGCACTTTTATTTTGATAACTGATTGTATAACGAATAAAATGATATATGAATCTTTATTTTAGGTTCAATATTTAAAATGTAAAATATGGTTCAACCCTCCCCAGTCTCCCCTGTATCTATTCAAATGATGTATTGATTTTTTTTTTTTAACCCATTAAGGACTAGAGTTACCATAAGGTCACAGCATAGCTGTCAACCCTTTTGCTGTTTGAATACCAGTAATTTATAACAAAAAATTTCATTTTCCTTAATGACAGAAACTCTGCTATAAAATAAGATAAATATTGCTTTTTTGAAAAAGTGGTACGAAAGGCATTTTTTGTATTTTAAAAAGAAAAAATAATTCCGTCTTTAATGGGTTAAAGTACCACTTTTGTATTAACCCCATCCCAGGATTTAATATCCAAAAATACAGATACTTACAATATTCGATTCTGATTATTTCACAAATTAGTGTTTTAAATATTATATTTTATTTATTTATTGATGAAGTTTTAATTTCGCTAAGAAATATTAGCGCCAAACAAATGCTGAACTATTCTTATTATTACTTTCTTCTGTCTTTGAAAGAAGAAAGTATTGGATTCGTGAAAATTTTCGACTTCGGTTTTTCGACGGATTTACATGTTTTAGGGGTCAGGGATAAAGAAAAACATGGTTTTACAAAATGTCTGTCTGTAAGTCTGTGACTGTGTGTCTGTATGTGACATAAATTTTGTTTGCTCTCAGTCTCAAATACTAATGCAAGGAATTTAATAAAATTTATATGCAGTTAGTCTCTTATTAATTTGATGCTTCTAGTTTTTGGTGTAAATCGCCCAACAGGTGGCGCTGCATACTGCATTTTTCACGATTTCCGCAATAGCTCTATCTCAAGAACTAATGCGCGGCTTTCATCAAACTTCAGATTCAGTTAGACGTTGGCTCAAGTTGTTGCTGATTAGGTTTTAGTGTTAATCGCCCAATAGGTGGCGCTGCTATGCTGGATTTTTCACGATTTTCGCAATAGCTCTATCTTGAGAACTATTGCACAGATTTTCATCAAACTTCAGATTCAGTTAGACATTGGCATATGTTGTTGTTGATTAGGTTTTGATGTAAATCACCCAACAAGTGGCGCTACTATGCTGCATTTTGCAGTATTTACACGATTTTAGCGATAGTCATATCTCAAGAACTAATGCACGGAATTTCATATCTTTAGAATCTTTATGATGGGCACAGATTTCCAATTAATTTTCGCACTGTGATAGCGAATTTTGAAGTATTAACATGCATTAGGTAGAAGAAAGTTTTGGGAATGGCACATCCGACTAGTTTTAAGTGCAAATGGCTTAATATTTTGTAATCGGAATACACGCGATAGAGATAGATTTCGAAAAAAAATCGTGCTTGTAATTTTTTTATAAAATCATAAACAATCAGTAAATTGAGAAACAGCTTTCAAACAAATTGCATTTGAAAGAAAATTTTTACCATATTCAGCAATGTAAAAATTGAAATTTTTCAAAGGTCAGGTGTAAAAAAATATTGCAATGAGACCAAAATTTATCGGTCAGATGTTGCCACCGTCAATATGATTTTTGCGTTACTCACGGAAATGTTTTTTCTTAATAACACACTCATATATATGCAGGGTGTTCATAATTAAACGACCCTACTTTAAAGTTGTCTACAGTTCATAAAGTTGGGAAATTTTGTGAAAGACATAATAAAGGAATGGGAATTTGTTTAAGGAAAAAAAAGTTCAAAATTTCGCCACCAGAGGGCGATTTTTATTAAATTACACATTTAGCATTACGATAGTTTAGAAATTTTATTTATTAACTTAACCTGATTTTAAAGATAGCATTTCACGACATGTTCCAAGCTTTTCCGAGAACACACTGGGGTCAACTGTGGAACATGCTTTCTTTTCTTCCCATATGGTATCTAAAAATGATGACCGTCATGTGGAACATGTTTTGTTATAAAAAATTTTGTTAAGTTATCGCAAATGTATGCTAAAGGAGTAATTCGTTAAAAAACGTCCTCCTTTTTTTTTTTTTGCTCTAACGTATTTCCATACCTTTATTATGTCCTCCACTAAATTTCACAACATTCTGAATAATAGTTTCGCCTGTGGGTAACTTTAAAATAGGGTCGTTTAATTGTAGACACCCTGTAACTAAAATTTCTAAACTACCGTAATGCTAAATGTAAATTTATTAAAAATCGCCCTCTAGTGCCGAAATTTTGAACTTTTTTTGCTTAAACAAATTCCCAACTCTTTATTATGTCTTTCACAAAATTTCACTGCTTTATGAACAATAGTTTTGTCTGTAGACAACTTTGAAGTAGGGTCATTTAATTATAGCCATCCTGTATGTTATTTCTTTAAATATCGTTTTTAGGTGCGTTCGTAATTATATAAATACGTAGCACCTATAGTCGTCGTTCAGTCCGTCCGTCTGTCTGTCCGCATATAACAGAGCAAAAACTACCCCACCGAATGGTCTGAAATTTGAAATATAAGATTGTTGCAAAATTTTGTCGAGCCATTTCAAATTTTATGAAAATCGGATGTATAGTTTAATTACAGGGACAGTCAAAAGTTTTTCTTTACATTACGGCCAATGGGAAAAATTATTGCAAGTGCATTTTAATGATGTTACAGCCTTCCGAATGGTCTGAAATTTTAAATATATAATTGTTACAAAATTTGGTCGAGCCATTTCAAATTTTAGGAAAATCGGATGTATAGTTTAATTACAGGGACAGTCAAAAGTGTTCGGGGAATGGGAAAAAATTATTGGGAGTGCATTTTAATGATGTTAAAGACTATGCACTTTATGAAGTGCAAAAAATTATACATTCAGTACAATATGGGGTGCAAAAAATAATTATAAAACTTGTTATAGTACGAACGCACCTCATTTGCCACGTTTGACAAGCAATTTCCAACTTGTTAAAATTAGTTTTGGTTATTTTCCATGACACTTTTTTCTTTTTTATTAAAGTATGGAACTCGAAATATCATAAGTCATATGACATTAAAAATAATTTATATAGTATGTCTCATCAAGCAGTAGTTTACTTATCTGATTAATCAATAAATTTCAAAATCTCATTTTAAAAGTAAATTTTTAAAAGTTACGAAAATTTAATTTCGAAATTCTTTGAAAATTCTCTATAGAGATAAATAATGTTATTATTATTACGAAGAACAAAATATAAGCGTGATCTTTTAAATTTCAGAAATTAATGTTTTCTCAGGTTGATTAATTAAAAGAATAAAAATGTTGTTGACTAGTAAAGCATTCACGTGAAATAAGAACGTTGCATTAACATTACTTGTATGTGATATGTCGTCTGAAATGGTATTGTTAAATTATTCTTATAACAAAATAAAATGTGATGAGTTCTGGCGAAATTTAATTTTCTTTTCTATAATGTAAACACTGATATTAAAATTCTGAAAATTATTTTAGCTTTCAGTTGCACGTAACAAAGCTTCATTTGTCTTGACGCTAGTTTATCTCAAATTAAACCATAGCATCATGAATGTGTTACGAATGAATGCGTTTCAAAATGAAATATTAATACTATCCAAACCACGGCTATAACTTCAGTTCTGATTAATGCAAAAATAAAACAAAACTAACCCTGCTAATTCGTGTAAAGTTCTTTATAATTCTATGGGGTTTAATTTATCATAAAGGGTTATTTACGTATTAAAAATTGTACCTTTCATTTTTAAAATTGTAACATTCATTATTGATCTTTCATTCGATTTAGTTTGATGAAAGCAGCCCGGTCGTATACGGCTGCTGCTATATTCATAAAAGTGGTACTGAATGAAACCGCCTAGCGCCTACGGCGCCACCAGGTGGAAAATGAGGAGTTAGCATTCCTATTTCGATAGGGAAAAAGTGATTTACAAAGTTGTAGAGCATCATCTATTTAGTACGAAAAGACACCTTGTGAAAATTAATGCGAAGAATAGAACGGTTAAAACACTCGTCTGTTTTTCAGTGATTTCCTACACTGTGGACGATGATGGATGTGGATGTGATTAAACGATCTTAGAAAGAAAAAAAAAACAATTAGTTACAACAATATACCTTTATCTGAGATTTTCAAACTTCTCACCGTCAGCTGCAATGCACATTTGGATGCACATTTGTCGGAAAATAGTAATTTCTCCTTCCGTTCATGTATCGTGACGTCACAGTGCTGCAAATCACGAAAAAACAAATGCGCGTTTTAACCGTTCTATTCTTCGCATTAATATCCCCAAGGTGTCTTTTCGTACTAAATGGATGATGCTCTACAACTTTGTAAATCACTTTTTACCCTACCTCTTTCCGTTTTCGAGATAGGAATGCTAACTCCGCATTTTTTCACCAGGTGGCGCCGCAGACTATTGCTTCATTCAGTAGCGCATGGCTACTTTACTATACCTAGACGCCACTTTTATGAATATATCAGAAGCCGTTCTGACGTTAAGAGGGTGGCAAGGGACTTTAGAGAGCATACTGCAAATTAACTAAAAAATCGTAATTGATATATTAATTAATATCATTACAATATCACCATATACAAAATACTTTTAAATTATCGTTATTATTGTTAATGTTATGAACGTAAAAACGAGACACTTTGTATTTTTCACAGAATAAGTGGATTTTTGCGGTCTTCTAGACAGGAAAGTTGTTGTGTTGTGTTTTAGCACCCATTGGAATTTGTCTGGGAAGTTCTGTAACGCCCTGTAGTATGCATTACAAATAGCTTAACGCATAAATATGCAATTACAAAAGGACAAATAAAAAAGTGATGCGCAGAGAATTTTTTATGTCAGATATGATTTAAATGCAATATATATATATATATATATATATATATATATACATTAAATTATCCATAGGTCTTCCTGTTACGAAAACAATTTTGGCTAATGAAATTTGAATAATATTAACTCCAGTTTAACAGTAAAATATTAATATGATGCAAGTATTATGACATACTAGCAATAGTGCCTTTACCGACGCCTATATACACCGCGGCAATGCTCCGCCCGTGTTTCCCGACTGTGCAAAACTTTCTAGAAGTCCGGCACCGGGCACCACCCCACACGCCAAAAAAAAAATCAAAGAAATATTCGTAAAGTAAACGAAACCAAAGAGCAAGTTAAGAGGGATGGGATGCTTAATAAATACGTTCGGAACTTTATAATCACATACGATTAATTAATAAATAAGTTAATTAATATATTAATTACGCCGACCCTTTTAGTAATCAAATGTTCCACTATTGGGAAACAACGTTAGCCAATTAAAGACGGTGCTGAAAAAACATTTAAGATTTTTTCACTATATTGCTAGTTTCAGTCCTTTAAACAGCTATTAAACCGTTAGTTATTAATAATATCTTTAATGCTACGAGTTTAAATCCCTGATGAACTAATAGTAATGCCCCAGGAAACTAGGTAACATAGACTGAAATGTTCAGTACATTATATCTGTATGATATAAACGCGAGAATGCGATCACAATTATTGTAACAATGATTATGAAGCGCAGTTGAAGTAAAATTTTAGCAGGTACTGTTGTAAAATCGTTACACTCTTTTTTGTAATAAATAAACAAAGAAAAAAAATCTGAAATGATAGATGCATAGCGACCATTAATGACTAATATTAGGCGTACTGATTTAACAATATAGTCAATTCCGCAGCCAAGAAGAGAAAAGAGTTAAATACCTAACAGACACTAAAATCAACACATTAAAATTGATAAAACTACAGATATTTAATAAAATATTAAAATACAATATTAATGTGGTTATCGCAGGCTGGTAGCAACAGACGATCTCAGCACTTTCCCACGAGCCTAACTCTGTGATGTACGCATACTTGCCAACATTCAACTAAACTTCCGTAAAATGTGAGTTAAATTGACGCAGGTTATACGCGTACTAACCAAAAAATTTATTCGATGTATCGTTATACTTTTAAAATCATATTTCTCTAGGAAATCTATTTGAATTAATTTCTTTAGTAAATTTCTTGATCGAAATGTGTTTAACCTGGGTCAATTTAACTCGCATTTTACGGAAGTTTAAGGGAAAGTTGGCAACTATGTGTACGTAACCCTACCACAAAGAAAGAAACACCTCAGCAGATTCAAAGCTGAGAATTAAAATCTAAATGTAAGTGTAAAAGGGTAGTTGTTTAACAGTCTCTTGGAGAGGACAGATCTCCCAGCCACGCCAGAGTACGATGTAATCTTATGAGTTCGGCTCCGTGTTGCCAGTGGGCTACTTTTTTTTAATTCAGATTTCTTGATTGGCACCACTTTTATGAAATGTTAAAATTCCATTTGTTTTTGCCTTTATTAATATGTCATTAAATAAGTGGCATTTTACCATTTCACAAAAGTGGCGCCAATCAAGAGTCTGAATTTTAAAAAAAGTAGCCCATCTGGCAACACTGGTTCGGCTAGCAAGCCGCAATTCCTGTAATCCTCATCCTGTATATAATTGTGTTTGTAACTTAAAATATAGCCAAGATTTTACATTAAATGTGATTAGTTTTCCCAATATGACTCTTCATTATATCTGAAGTATTCTCACCGTACTTCATATTAATCCAATAAAAATTAGACGCTTCGGCTTCATTTCTGAATCCTTCATCAGTATAGAACATTACAGACACACAATCATCAAAAAGAACCGAAGGCAATCAGTTAACGTTATAATCAGAGTAATACTACTAATGAGGGATTCACAATTGAATCCGAAACGTCTAAATTTAATTGTATTCACATTGTATTTTAGTATTTTATTAAATGCCTCAAGTTTTACCAATTTTAACGTGTTAATTAAGAGATCCAGACATAACATTTTTGTATTTTTGAAAGTACCTGAAATATTGAAAAGATACATACAAAAATCAAGGGAAAAGAGCAAGTAAAGAAAAGTACAAGAAGAGTATATATAGCATTAGCTAATCTAAGATTTCAAAATGACCTTGTGATTAAAAAGGAGAAAAAAATTCTGTTAAATTTTAGTAGCAACAAAAATGCCTAAAAGTTGGCAGTTATGTTTATAGATGTCAGCAGTGGCGTAGCGTCAGGGGTGGGGGTGGATCATTTTATTATCGGTGTTATTGTATGCTAAATTTTGCTTTGTTTAATCATATAATGTTCAACGATTAAATTTTCTATATAATAGTGCTGGTATTAAAATGATCCAGCCCCCCCCCCCCCCGAACGCTACGCCGTTGGATGTCAGGTTATGCCACACTGAAATTAACAAAACTAAGAAAATTAAATAGCCCTCAAATTTTATTACAAGGAATTTAAAACGAAATTTAAAAAACATTCAAACAACAACTGAAATACAAAAAAATACAACGTAAAATAAAATAATTAAAAACAAGCAATAATAAGAATATGCAATATTTTAGAATTCAGTAAGTACGGCTTAAATTAAATTCTGCCTATCCAGAGTAACAACATTTTCTTAAAAACAACCTTATTCAATAACTGATAAATACATAAAAACTAAACTTAAGCAAGAAAAACAGTTAAACTCATTTTAAAAAAAAGTTTAAAGTGTTGATAAACAAAAAGCACAAACAAAATGTATCCAGTCCCCTCCTCCCCTAACGCTACGCCACTGGATGTCAGGTATGTGATACTGAAATTAGCAAAACTAAGAAAATTAAATAACCCTCAAATTTTATTACAAGGAATTTAAAACGAAATGACGAACTAAAACAACGAACAACGAACTAAAATACAAAAGCACGCTGTAAAATAAACTAATTAAAAAAAATATTAATAATAATATGCAATATTTTAGAATTCAGCAAGTATGGCTTAAATTAAATTCTGCCTATCCAAGGTAACAACATTTTCTTAAAAACAACCTTATTCAATAACTGATAAATACTTAAAACTAAACTTAAGCAAGAAAAACAGTTAAACTCATTAAAAAACAATTTAAAGTGTTGATAAAAAAAGCATAAACAAAATGTATCGAAACCCCTTTTTTATAAACTATTTAAAAACACTTCACTCGGATGTATTAGCAGAAACAAGCCTTTAAAATACTTATTGAAATAAAATCTAGAATAAATACTTTAAATAATCATAATTTGAAAAATGCCTTTATGATTAAAAAGAAAAAAAACAGGAAACTTTTACTTAAAATCTAATCTCGAAACAAAAGAAAGCGTTAAAAATAAATGTTTTTTTGCCAGTAGATCGCATATTTTTTATAACCTTGAGGCTAAGTATTATTTTCCTTTATTTTTTAATACTTATCATCTAAACTAATTAAATATCGGAAACAACGAAAAAAATAAAAAATAAAAACGAAATCGCAAAACACAATCTGGACAAAAATAGCAAAATAATAAATAAAAAAAGCGAAACAAGACTTAATTCGATAAAATTTATTTATTTCATCTCAGATTAATGAATGAAAAGTTTGCTCGCGTATGCAATAGGGCTGGCGTCACATATATGATTACGTCGATGAAAAAACAATTAATTCATATAAAACTATTCTAATCGACGCTTTTTTGTGCAAGTTTTGCTAGGAGTTATTTGATTTTAATAGGTTTTTTAATTTTTTTCTTTCCAAGGTCGTTAAGTTATTTAAAGCTAATGACGAGAAAATAAAAATCCAAGAGAAATAAAAATCCATATATTTAGAAATGGCGATTAATCTGTGATTTGGAGGTTTTAATTTTTTTCCTGCTCTTGAAATAAAGTGTTTTTCACAATCTTATTTGTATGTTTGTTGTTATTATTTTTTTAAGATGAGGAGTGCTGTGTCTTCTATTTTTGCGGCAGTTTTTATTGGAAAGTGGATGGGAAATTTTGTGTTAATTTTTGCGGTGTATTACTAAAACTATGTTATGTTTGTATACATTGTTTCAAATTGTTTAAAGGCACTAAGTACACTAGCATATTTTTTTTTATTTCTATATTATAAAAAGATTAGATAAATTATTTTCATTATTTATTTGGCCATCTTTAAGCAGTTTTTTAAAAATAAAAATGTATACTCAATCAGCTGAAATAAAATTCTGTTCTGTTTTCAAACTTTTTCTCACGTGAATTTGATTTAAGACGATTTAAAAAGAAATAATTATCTTTTTACACGCATTTTTTCGATTTAGCACGATTTTTTAAATCGATTTTTTAAACGATTTTTTATCGATCTTTAATAATCGATTTTTTAAACGATTTTTTTATCGATCTTTAATAATCGATTTTTTAAACGATTACACGATTTTTTAAAATTAAATCTTATTTTGAATGAATTTTTTCCATTTAACACGATTGAACTGGGTATTTTTAAACACACAGATATCTGTGTATACCGAACGTGATGAAAATGATATTGGCCTAAATACAAAATTGATTTAGGAATGTCTACCATTGGACAATAAATTTCGTAGTTATTTTCTCAAATATCATCCTTATGAGAAACGATCTAGAAAATTTCAACGTGATCTCAAGTCATTATGATTCTTTACCGCGAATTATATAAATACCTAACGATAACAGAAATGCAGTGATTAGTAATATTATAGATGCCAACATCTCTTAACCCTTAAATGCGCCATTTTTTATTTTGTTACGGAAAAATTATATATGATCTTCTGAAAGGTTTATTACACAGGAAAAATAATGAAAAAATCAGAGATATATTTTTCATATAATACGTCAATCCTTTCTTCTGTTGTACATCGGCAATACAAGTAAAAACTACTGTCGTGTGGCTGTTTTACGCTAAAATCATGCAAATTATTAAATACTTTAATAAGTATGTCTCCAAATACCTTATTTCCTATAATTATTTATTTTATCAAACTTAACCTTTAACCTTTAATTTCCATATAGAATACGTTCTAGAAATTCCACAGTTCAGAGAATCTGACTTTCCACCAGAAAGTTTCAATGGTTAATTTAGTTTTATTTAAATAATTATGATGTTTATAGTTAATGGATAATAAATAATAATTATGATGTTAAGATTTTTACAATTAAAGCAAATATTACTATTTTAATTTTCTGGTGTGAATTAGGCATATGCGAATAAAAAAAAAATCTATTAAGAGGCTACTTCAGTCAAGTGAAAAGACCCGTTCGCTAATGCTAATCCTATGGAAGAAAGTTATAAAGCTATCTCGGTTGCATTTTAATATTTTTAAATGATGTTTTTGCATTGGCTATCTGAGGTCGATCTGTACAAAGGCCGTTTTTTACTTTTTCGATTTTGTGTGCAGATATTTTTGATGAGAACACTTTCATTTTCGGAACCGGCTTCGAAACGGAAAGCATCCTTATAAAAAAATATGTAATCGAAATAGAAAAAGTAAAAATGTAGAGATTGACCTCAGATGTAGAGATTGACCTCAGCTAACTAATGCAAAAAAAATCATTTAAAAATATTAAAATGCAACCGAGATATCTTTATAAAGTTCTTCCATAGGATTAGCATTAGCGAACGGGTCTTTTCACTTGACTGAAGTAGCCTCTTAAATTCAAAACAGTGTTGTTTGCATATATGCAAAGCTGCGCACTAAAGGGTTAATTATTCCTGAGTCTAATCCAAAATTTGCATGATCAAACCGGAAAATATATATCAGAAAATGTGCCTTCTTTCTATGAGGTACATTTTCGATTTCACTTTGAAATTTTTGGTTAAATAAAATTTCCACTTGAAAACGTATTCATCTTGGATCAGACTATTTCTCGCAGTAATACTCCAATCTAGTGCAAACTTAAGTGTTTTACCTTCAAAACGAGACAACAGATAAAATCTTATTATGTGTAATAAAAATTATTTTGTATAATGTTGGGATTCAGGAATTAGTGACTGTATTTTTCCGAATGAAAATTTTCTTTATAGATTTTATATTAAATCGAGGAATTATTCATGAACCTTTCTTGAAAATTTGTTTTAACCCTTTCAGGTGCAAGGTACTTCTGATGCAAAAATGTTAAAATGATTGATTGACAACAGGATTTACGTGAAAAAATACATGGACATATGTAAAAGCTGATATTCATGTACGTTAAATAAAACGGAATTTAGTTTTAAAATTCTGGTGTCAGTGTAGCATTTAGGTATTAAAATTAAGTGGTATATATAATATTCCTGTGCCCTTCAAGAGGTTAAACAAAAGCACTAATTATTGAATATTATAATTTCCGTTTTTGTTAATGACTACCTGCCATCGTTCAATAAGTATTTGGATACCTCGTTGATAGAAATCCCCAGTTATTCACTCAAAGAATTTGTCCAACGATATCCAGAAATTTGACGTTATTATTAAACGACACACCGCGCAAAGAGTTCGAAAGCGAACGAAATAGATGAAAATGTGACGGTGCCAAATCTAGAGAGTATGGAGGATGCAAAAGCAAATGGTGTCGAAAATGTTGCCACTTGATATTCCATTTTAATGATCTGAAAATGAACAAAAAAATGCTCATTCAAATAACATAAAAAATTTTGAAAATGCGTTTTATTTCTGTGTGGCTTTTTTCATTAAAAAAATGTTCATGAAATATTTCTCAACCTGATACATCAGCATTCTTTATATGTGAAAGTGCTGCATTTCAAAAATGCAAAGTTAAAAAAAAAAAAAAAAAAAAACCTTCATATGATTTACTGTAGTATATTTTGTGATTTTTCAAACCTAAGACCAGTGTTGCCAGATGGGCTACTTTTTTAAAATTCAGATTCTTGATTGGCACCACTTTTTTGAAATGGTAAAACGCGCCTTATTTAATGGCATATTAATTAAGGCGAAATCAAAGGTAATTTTACCGGTTCAAAAAAGTGGTGGCAATCAAGAAATCTGAATTAAAAAAAAGTAGCTCACTGGCAACACTGCCTGAGACTAATATTCTATTTTTTCATAATGTATTTTTTACACACATTTTTTTGAGGACATATCTATCGTGTAGAAAAAAAGAATTATCTTTAATACAAAGCAAATATTTTAAGTTTTATTAATATATTTTCTATGGTGTGGGATAACTGAACCACTCTGTGTATATAATGGTTATATAAATATAATAGTTGTAACATAACATTATATGAATATATTGGTTGTAACATAATATTTTAAGAATATAATGGCTTTTAATATAATGTTGCATTTATGTGTTTATTTCTAATAGAAATAAAAATCCTCATGTTTAGAAATGATGACTAATCAATATGATTTGGAAGTTTTATTTTTTTTTCTTGATTTTGAAAGTAAGTGTTTTGCACAAACTTATTTATATACAGAGCTGCCAAGTCTCCGGATTTTTGGATACCACTATTTTAACACAGCAAATGTTGTTTTATTTAATGGGAACATTTAGGCGATTTAAAATAACAACATTTTCTTTAAGATAATAGTGGTGTGCAAAACAGCCGGAGACTTGGAAACGCTGTATATGTTTGTTACAATTTATATTTTTTAGATGAAGTGCATTTTGTTGTAATTTTATTTATTTTTAAATAGTTGAAAATGCAAATGTAAGGTTTTTTTATATTTTTTGTTTCAAATTATTTAGAGGCAGTAATTGTATTATCAAAAACTTTAATTACTATATTATAAAAATATTACACTGATAATTTTTTTTGGTTGGTTTTCGCTTAATATAAGAGGTTTATGTTAAACAAATGTTTATACTCCACCGGATAAAACGTATGTATTATGCATAACGTATGTAATACGTTGCAATTGTATGTCGTACAAAGCTAATATTTTAATATTTAAAAGTAATTTCCCTGTACTTGGGATTATAAAATAACTGCAATATTTTATGCAGCGTTAGAAGTGAAAAATATAAGTCACTGGTCTAAGGATCAGTAAAAAAAATGATTGGTTATGTTTTCTACCCTTCACTAGATACATTTTGTTACATTTACTCAAATTCACAAGAAAGAATTTTTATAGGTTTAATTCATTATTTATTCGCTACTTAAAAATAAATTTCAATAATTCCAACTTAATTAGATGAAAAACTTTAAAAAAAAAAAAAGGTACAAAAAATGTTAGTGAAAAATGCATACATTCTGATAATGTGACATAAAACAGAATACAAGACAACAGTGATAAATAAATAAATAAACAAATATATAAATTAAATTAACACCCTAGTGGCAAACTAACATTTGTACCATTGGCTATATCGAGACCCAGTATAGCAAAAGTTTTGCATTTATAGAAAATACATGAAATGCAATACCAATATTAGTTAAATATTGGTTTGATATTGGAAATCTATGAAAAAAACTACAAAGAACTATTGATTGTACTTTCCAATTATTTGCAATGAAACCTCTAATGTTACAGAAGTATTTGCATTACGTTGGAAAGATTCGCAATGAAATGGCAAATTATTTCTGGCCAGTATTTCAACGATATTGGTAATATGTAAAACCCCAATAGTTTGATAATATTTCATGCCAAAATTTCTAATATTGACCAAGATAGAGCCATTTCCAATAAATACTGCCAATAGAAACACAATTTTCCAAATATTGCTTTGCCATGAGGATAATGAAAAATGTAGTATTTTATAAAGAAAATTGTCGATCAGAACCAGCGGAACTCCTCTGTTGATATGTCAAAAATACAGGATGTCCCAAAAATATAGGTACAAACTTTAAGGAGATGTACTGTATATTACAAAAAAAGAAAGAAAATGTACAGGAAACTAGGGTCGTAATCCACTTACTCAGTCAAAAGTACAGGGCGTCTCACTCAATTCGAACTCAGATTTTTGTTTATAATTTTAATAATAATGAAAGTATTTAAACGAAATTAGCAGAAAAATTACTTTTATTTGGGTAAAATGTAACGATACCACAAGAAAAGGTAAAAGTGGCCAATATCAGCACCCCAAACAGCACTATACCAGATGCGCCATGTTCCAGAATGTGGTTTTACATTTCAGACACTGTTACTGATCGAATTACTATATATTCATCCAGCACATTTTCATAAAATCAACGCATTTCGCACAATGCAACGCAAGTCTGTTGAAAATTTCGTTAAATATCCTCTATTTTGTTAAAACCACGTTTGAAGTAAGACGCTCTACACTGTAATAAAAACTCGTCTATATACACTAAATTATTCCTCATTTTTTAACAAATCATTTCCTTGCTCCTAGAAAACATGTTTTATCCGTGAATTCTTCCCGAAAGTCTGAAAAACAGGTAGAAATTCAGTTCATTCCTAGCACGTATGCGTATTGGCTCTATTAATATTAAAATCCGAATTTTTTTTTAAACGAAAAATTCTATAAAACAATATTTCTAATAAAAAAAAAAAGAAAAAAGAAAGAAACTAAACCAACAAAAAAGAAAAGAAACGTTTTCGAATAAAAAAATAACAATTAATTTTCTCATTCATTTAAAAGTAATTACAATTTATTTTTTAAAGTTATAAAAAATATTCGCATTTGAAATATATTTTAAATGAAAACATTTAAAATAGATATTTTAATTAAAATATTAAATTGAAAAAAATCGATTTTGCTCAAAAAAATTCTCGCATAAAAATATAATATTCATATTTTACATGTAGCAATCTACATACATATATTTATAATTCATATTTTTATCCTATTTTAACACTAAAGTATCAAAACCACAGCCACTATCTCATTAACCCCTTAACCGTTGCATTAAATTACGGTTTAAAAAATCAAATTGCTTATTGACACCACTTTTTTGAAAAAGAAATGCTCACCTTGTTTAATGATAGGAAAAATTATACCATAATAAAGTCAACTACACTATTCAATAAAACTGGTCGGAATCAAACAAATCTGAATAATCTGAAAAAAAGACACAGCCCGTGAATATGACGGAGCGAGAATTAAGGGGTTAACCCGGGAGGACGCGCGCCGGGCCTGATAGACCCGGAGTGCGTATGTTTTTTACAATTGTCACCACTAACTTTTTAAAAGTAATCTTCAACTTCTTTTATCGCAACATTGTCTCCGATTATTATTTGTATTTTTTGGTGACAATGTAAATACCCTTCATACCCTGGGTATGCGCGCATTCTCCCGGGTTAAAGGCAGAATCTTCCCGAAATTAACTTCAAAACTTAAAGCTTTTAAAATAAATTAATCAAGCCATGCCCAGCTGAGGCAAACATATTTATTTCAAACTGTTTCACGGCTGTACAGCTGTAGCCGAGTGGTTAGAGTACTGGTCTCGGAACGCTAAGGTTCAATCCCAAGGTAAGAAACTTTTATTTTATCCTCACATTCTTCAATTGCGTATATTTTACCTTCTGTAACGGAGAAAAAAGAAACGGATATTCCTCTATTAACGAAAATATTCTGGTAGCACTGCTGCTAGGGAAATTTCTGTGAATTGAAGAAAGTATTTCTGAGAGTGTATGTTTTTGACTGCGACATTAGTTTCTGATTTATAAATTATTTGTTATAGTGTGCTCCTTCTATCATGAAAATTTGAACCTATAGTTTTAGACATTCTATATTAAAAGAATAGTTTATGGATATTAATTTGCTACAAGTTTTGCCCACAAATGAATTACACCCATCATGCATACCCTGTCTTTCTAAAGATGAATTATTGAACATTATTTACAAAATACACAATTCTAAGTTTTCTTGAGCAGCTGGAAGCAATGTCTGATTAAATATTTATGAACAAAAGAGCCTTGCATATTTTTTGATTTTTTTAAATTGAAAATTATATAATTTGAAGACATTAAAAGCAATTAAATAAGCGGAGAACGGTATCAAGAGATAAAGAAAAATAGTTCTAATATTAGCTGCTATGACAGTGATAAATGGATTTGTCACTGAATTATAAATTGCTAGTGATAGATGGAATTGAATATTTTATGTTTAGAGGTGAAGAAGATTAATTTTCTTTCGAGATAATACTCATAAAAAGTTACTAAACAGATTTCAGTATTGTATCTAAATTTAATAATGTTTTGTTATTTTGTGTGTGTGTATGATTTATGCTTTAGATAAATATATTTATTGCTGTATAAGAAAATTGAACAAATTGTGATTGTTTAAATATTTTCTATAACAGTTGAAAATATTCCCACAGTTTGAATAAATTTAAAATAGTTCCATACACAGTTCCACATTCGTATCCATAACTCTCACACACATTCATTTATACATTTTACTCTTTTGTAATAAAGTATTTTCGATTCCGAATAGAACTAGTTTTTTAAAAAGTGATCTTTAAAAAGATTAAACGTTATTACTTTATTTATAATTATTACTTTAATAAGAAATCATAATTGAAACAAAGAGCTTATTGATGGGTAATCAAGCTAAATAATTAAATGCAGATTAATTGATTATGTAAAGCAAGTGAATTAAACAGGTACACATAAATAATAATATATTACATATATACAAGTAAACAACATTATAATCTATATTTTGTACATAAAGATTTTTTTTCCTTCGTATGTGCTGCGATAGCGAGTGAATTCAGGTCTTCCACAAAATTAATTTTGCAAGTTTTTATAGATTATATGGAACTTTTTGAATTAACGTTGCATTATACATTAGCAGTATTCTGCCAAAATGTGCTCTTGACGTTTCGAGTTGCTTGGGCAGATGATTTCTCAAATTTAAACGCGTATAGCTCAGGATGCCGTATATCGTGTTGTTCCATGATTTTACCTGATACAGATTCCTGAAATATTGTTTAGTCAGTCAAAAATACATTGAAGGGAAAAAAATATTTTTATAGATAAGTCATGAGAACAACAATGATATGCAACGCTGATGTGTATGTAACTTCCCATTAAAATTTGCTGATAAAACCAACACAATCGAAAATTGACATTTCATAAATATAATTTTTGCAATATTTTTTAACTAGGCTAAATAATATTTTGTAATACATAAAATAAATGACGATAAAACCAATGACATTCAATACATATGGCTATATTACTTTCAAATGAAGCAAAATTTGTTTGATAAAAATCAGCTCAATTCAGAAATCTCGTTCCATAGAAGGAAAAAAAAAATAAATATTTATCACCAAATCTAAGAAAAATGCAAAAAAAAAAGTATCATATTAAAGAATCATGAAAAAAATTATATCCAATAGTATTTACATCAAGTTTTGTTGCGTTTTATAGAAATTTCTATTTAATAACTTTCCATATTCAAACATAAATCATTTGCGGCTTCATTATATTGTGGAATGTTGCTCTTGATAAAGTGTTTCATAACATAGGTTTCCATTTTTATTTTGTAATGTTCTTACCTTCTGTTTTTAGATATTATTTTTTTCTTTCTTCCCTTTTTTATTAATCATTACATTTAACAATACTGGAGTGATGTTATTTTCTACGTATTCTAATAATTAGATGATATCTGAAGCTTCTGCAGGGCTCGCAGCGTTCCTAAAATTTTCACACTTTGCTACCAGTATTTTAAATCAAAAATCTTCGTGACAGATTCCTTTAGCATCTACATTAGAATTCTAGAATAAATATTATAGTTTTTAAATTGTGGTAGGAAAGTGCGAAAATTTTAGGAACGCTGCGAGCCCTGCTTCTGTTATATTGTGATTTAACAGTTATTTCATGTACTGTAAAAGAAGACATTCCTTTTTTTTTACGGCATAATATTGGCAGCTGGGGTGCCAGTTTAAAACCGTAAAATTAACAATTAAAAACTCTTAATTTAGAAAGTAATATATCGTTAACACGTTGACTGCCACGCTACGAGTACACTCGTAGCTTTAATATTCGTGGCTTTAATTTATTACTTCCTTACCATTATTTAATAATAAAGAAAATGCTTATTTATTGGCAGAAATTTCGCTGTATTAGTAAAGCGAAATTTACCTTTCAGAATTTGTGGTGGCAAACGACTTTCAAGAAGAAATTTGAAAATTCTTATTTTTTACGATAGTGAACGTGTTAAGTAGTAATATAGGGTTTAATTTATTTATAAGACGGTATATTACTGCTTATTTTACAGTTATAAACTGACACACCAGCTGTCAGTATTATATATCGTAAAATCAACAATTTTTTTTGCAGTGCACACACACACCCGCATATATATATACATAGCTGCCAACTTTTACGCTTTTTCACTACGACTAAAATTTAATAGACATTTTCGCCTTGTTTAGTCGTGATGTTTTGACGATTAAGTAAGATAATATTTTGTGTAAAATTGTAGTGTTATGAAGAAAGCGTAAAAGCTGGCAGCTATATACATATATATATATAATTAAATTATTAAAATTTATTAATGTAAATTAATTAATAACTAATGTACAACACTGAAATGATCATGTTGAAATGAAGTTTAATATAGACCATGTAAGATGACAAACGTGCAACATAAAATGGAATTTCTTATATCAAGGTATCAAGTAACTACATATGTAGAAATCATATATATATGTATGTATGTATCAGACGACTTTTAAAATAAAAGTATTTCTGCCCGTCTGTCGCTTATCTTTAAGAAAATATTTTAAAAAGTATAGCCTTTAAGTAAAACAGAAATCAATACGTAATGTTTGCCGTCGAAAACTATCTACCTTTAAAAGTTTTTTCTAATTCCTAGACAAACTCTTTAGAAAAGTATAACATTCGGGCCTTGGCTGGAGTTGTAATTTTAATTTGAAGAATTTTATATTCTTTCATTTCTTAATTACTTTTGAGGAAAGTTCATAATACCATACTCACTAAATTAATCTTCGTAAGGTTTTTCTTTTTGAATTCCATCTAAACACGCAGAACATATTAGAATTTTCACCAGCTCTCAATTAAAGCAGTTTATTAATTATAGGAGAATAAATTTTAGATTTTGGTTTCAAAGAATGCTAAATGAATGAAATTTTTTTTTATATATCAGCAATTTCACTGAAATATTCTTTTTGGGGGGGAAAGTTTTTATAAATTAATAATATCTTAATTTATATTCATGTTTCAATTTAATTTTTAAAAGCTTATTTTTTTTCCCAAATTGCATTTCAAATGTAAAAAAAGAAAAAAAATGCCTAAAGTAGGGTGACCAAGTGGTTTTATAACGAGACTTTTTTTAAGCTTTCCCAACTCTATTATTTATAACTTTTAAAGCTTGATATATTTTTACAGTAGTACGCAATTCTTTATTTCTTAAAATATAATAAGTGTTTTTAATCAAAAACTGCTGAAACTGTGTGAACCAGCGTCCTCAAATTCGATGACGTCCTCTTATTTCAAGGTTATATGGTCACCCTAGCTTAACCCTTAAATGCAGGAATTATTTTTCTCTTTAAAATGAAAATATTTCATTTCACACCGCTTTTTCAAAATAGAAACTTTTGTCTCATCTTAACGCGGAGTTTCTGCCATCAAGGAAAGCGAATATTTCTCTTCACAATTACTGGTGTGCAAACCACAAACGCACTGGAAAATAGTATGTTGCCAAAAGGCAACAGTAGGCATTTAAGGGTTAAAGATAAATTTAAAATATCATATTGTATATGTGAATTTATGTGTTTCTGACAGGTTCGACCTTAAAATTCCTGGACATGAGGATTGTAAAATTTATGGTAGAAATGAAAATGTAAATTCGGCGTACGGAAACGAACAAGAATTCTATAAGAACGTTGGATTGAAAGTTACTTAGTCAAAAATATAGGATGCCTTATTCAAAATTGAATTCTCTCGTTCAAAATTCGAACGATAATGAAGATATTGTAGCAATATTTGTAATAGATTTTCTTTGTTTTGTGCGAAATTTCATGTCATCACAAGAACTGCAAAAAATACATTGTAATTCAGTCTGTGACATTATACATAATGTCGGCCACATCCCAAAATTTGCAAAGTCTGTCCCAGTATGGCTAAGACACGGATGGTGGTTATTTCCAGTGCTTATCGTGATGCTATCGCATTTCTCTTAAAGAAGGTAAGTCTGTAGAATTTTTTAAAAACATACTTTCATTGGATGACCATCTTCTCCTCTGTGAGTTCTGTTTCCATTTACCCGACTTATCCCTTCGTTTCTGTCATGTATTTTAGAATCACCCTTTAAAAGTTTCGATTTTTTTAATACAGATTCAATTCAAAATATTTAGAGTTTGACTTGTCTTTTATCACTATTATATGTGAAGGATATTTTTAAATCCATATTAGCTACTTTCTGACACAGTCACGAAATCATTTCATCTATGAGAAACATTTCCGTAATAATACTGAAATTGTTCTAATAGTCAATGGAGTTTTTAGAGTGAGAAGAAGAAAACGATTACACTTCCACATTACCCATACAATTGATAGTTTCTGTAGCATACAAATGCTTTTTAAACTTGTGATAATTTTGCACATTTGACTCAACAAAATTCATTTATACAAAGAATTCATTCATTTATATAAAGTACTAATTTACTATAGGGCAGTCCAAAACCTACCTGCCTACCAAAATTAAAAATAAGTTTATCGTCTTGCATTAAACATGATTATTTTTAAATTGTGTGGCATGCTCGTGGCAATAAAGAATTCTGTTTAATGCAATAGTCATCTTAGCGGAAAAATTAAGTGCAAGATCTATTTTCGATAATTACCACCACGGTAGGAAGCCATCTTCATCGAGGTGCTACAGACAGAACATTATCTAAGGTCTTGAATCTTTTACAAGTTCATTGGCTATTGTAAGTAGGAGTCATGTTTAACTCCAAACTTGAATTAATTAATTCTTCTTAGTCATTCCGGACTTTTACACATTGTTGCCAGTCCACTGATTTTTAAAATTCAGATTGCTTGATTTCTATAACTTTTTTCAAATATTTTGCTTTATTTTTGACTTATTTAATCTGCAATTAAATAAACAGAATATAAATAACTGAAAAAAATAGTAGCAATCAAGCAATGTGAATAATAATAATTTAAAAAAATGCGACCTGGAAACTCAGCTTTAAGCTGCCGAAATGTAAATTTCAGTGAAGAAAATTCTTTTCTTAGGGCATATAAAGGATTTTTCAATTTTGCTAAGTGATATAAAAAAAAAAAAAAAAAAAAAAAAAAAAAAAAAAACACGCTAAACAAAATTTCTTTAACGCACGGAAATATTGCATAATTTTCAAAAACTTGCACTTAATGCTACCAGAGAAATCTATGGTTAATCTTGGTAGGTACGTTTTGAGCCACCCTCTATATTTTGGTATTTCTAAAAAGGTTCTTTTTTGAACAATAATGCAGAAATACCATGTTCACGTAACATTGCAATTCAGGTGTTAGAAATAAATAATTCTTTAATGACTGTCTGGAGAAAATGGAAACCTCTGTCTTAAATTAACAACAGAGATGATGCACACGTTCAAATTTTATGATAGTCCAATTTTCCCCCGTTTCTTGCACGTGGAGTGCATTCTTAAATATTTGAACAAGCCGTGCATCATTTCCTACGTAAATTATTTTCCCTTTAACTATAAGAAATGCTAACAATTTTATGATGTTGCTGTATCAATTAGAATGCATATATACTATATATTTTTCAGCAGATAAATGAGCATTTTTTAAAATTTCCAGTGTAAAAGAAAAAACAATAAAAAAGAAGGTCTTTAAAGACAACAATAATAATAATAATAATAATAATAATAATAATAATAATAATAATAATAATAATTCTGGCTTCCATTACAATTAAAAAAGCGAAGAACCATCAAAGCGACTCATCGTCATCATATACAACATTATCATACAACCCTTTCTTCTAATACATTTACTGAGTTAAAAATTTAGATAATTTTTAACAATCTTCCAGCCCGTGTTTAATGATTATAAATAAATAAATATATGGAAAAATAAGCATATATATATAAAAAAATGCTCCTCCAAAATGTTTATTAAATTACTTATTTTTCTTTTTAATTTATGAAGATTATTAAGGTAGTATTTTCAGATATTGCGTCTCCAAAGGTTTTTGTAACACATACAGACATGCAAACACACAGGCAGAAAAATACACAGACAGACTTACGGCAGACATTTTCACAAAAACAGTCAAATCGTGTTCAGTATCGTCTGAAACGTATAAATCCATCGAAAGCCAGAAGTCGAAATTTTTCACGAATCCAATTCTTTATTCTTTTGAAGATAGAATAAAGTAAAAAGGTTAATTTTAAATTTTTCCAGTGCTCTCCTAAAAATCCCCATACTAGAATATTTTGTAAACTATTTTTTATCTAGATCGCCAGATATTGTGTGATTTCAGATACTACTCTTTTACATTTATTTATCAGTAAAATTATTATAATAAACTTTAATCCTTGGATTGCAGTACGTTAAAATACTAGTTAGCAAATGAAGAATATGAAGAATATGAAGAATATATGAAGATAATATTGTAATATGAAGAATAATAAGAATAAGAATAAGTTTAGCTGTTTTATGAGATATGAATTTATAACACTGAGTGAGAAAATTGCTAATAAAAAATGAAATAAAGTATCGGCAAATAATAAACAAAAGCTATGATTAAAAATGCTTTCATCAATAAATATTTAATATGAGATATGAATTTATAACATTGAGTGAGAAAATTGCTAATAAAAAATGAAATAAAGTATCGGCAAATAATAAACAAAAGCTATTATTAAAAATGCTTTCATCAATAAATAATGTATAAAATCAATTTGTTGATAACGCTTCCAGTCCGACAGAAAGAAATATTCTAGAAAAATATATACAGCGAAATGTTTTAAAATAATGCGCATGCTTTTAAAAAACAGCAAGTACACTTAGGAATATTTTTCTGGAACTGAACTTTTGAAGTTCCGATTGCTTTATAAGATTTAATATTATATATTGCAACAAAATGAGAAATTTCTATGCCTCGAAAAATATAATTTCCTCTATATTTTACTCATATTTATACCCCGTTTATTTAAATTTAAATTAAATCCTGTCATTAACTACCAAAATTTAAGGATTTTTGTCCGTCAAAATCGTATTCCTTTTGAAAATTGAGTGGTACAGTAACTCGAATAGTGGACATATGAATTTTAATATTTGCCTTTGAACGTTTCTAGGGTAGATAACATGTTGTATCATTGTTTCTTAAGTGTATTGCTGAAGTTAAAGAGCAAAATTTGTGGAAACGGAAGAATTAAGTGTATTGTTAAATCTTAAGTCTATTTGTTTAAATCTAGAAAGTGAAAATTTTTCTTTCTGCACAGATTTTCAGACAAAGATGGTAGAATTGCTTTACCTTAAAAAAGAATATTTTAGGAAGTAGTAACACATTAGTGCAGTACAAATGATGAAATATATTCAACTTAAGCATATTTCCCTACACTTACCAAATTTAGCAATATCTAACAACCCCAACTTCTCTGAAAATGTTTTTTCCCACGTGACAATTGAATATATGCCGCTTGCACGCGCGTCTCTATAGCAACACCTGAACGCAGTTCAAAGGGAGACGCCTGCTCCCCGAATTGGAACATGCAATCGAACGGCCGAGTGGAGTACTTGGAGATTATTGTAAACATGGTGAAAATATTTAATAGAATTTTCACTTTTCAGAAGGAAATTTGCAGGCTGGTATGGAAATCGGGAATTAGGCAATAACTCGATTAGTAATTTTAGAAGCTATTTATTTATAATAGAAAATTTTTAACTATTATAACTAGAGAAAGTTGTTTGATTCAATTGTCTCAGCGTACTTAAAAAACTTTTTAATGTTTTTATATAAAATCTCACTAAGATATCTAGTTTTCTCATGATACTTTCCACATTTCATATAGAATTTTTTCAGATTAATAGTTAACTCTTTTTTTAGATATATTTGAGTAATAGCAAAACGGAGTTAATGAAAAGAAAATCCTTTATTTTTTTAAGATAAAAAAATACAACTCCATATAATCATAGCTGCCAACATCTTACGCTT
Source organism: Maratus speciosus (assembly GCA_963932465.1). Taxonomy (NCBI): domain Eukaryota; kingdom Metazoa; phylum Arthropoda; class Arachnida; order Araneae; family Salticidae; genus Maratus; species Maratus speciosus. The sequence goes on from OZ010796.1 coordinate 462,810,387, forward strand.
TTTCAGATCACAAAAATTTTATAGAAAATTTTAACTTTTTAAATCGCCGTAATCTGCCGATTAAAGAAGGCAAATATTTCTATTAAATTTTTGTGGTCTGAAAAAGCGGAAGAGTTGGCAGCTATGCATATAATTGTCTGTGTTCAAGTGAGATAAAGTTTTTTCATATCTTTAAATTAGGCTCCTGTAACAACATCGTCTAACACTGCATTACTATACTGTCAAAAAGTAACTACTCAAACTAATTTTAGATATGCGCGACATAGTTTCTGTAAATATTTTCATCAATCTTATGAATAAACAGTTTAAAGATATGTTAAGAAACCTATAACCGGACTTCTAAGATTTGCGATTTTACCTACCTTAATTTCCGGCGCTGATCAAACAATTGTGTTTGGACACAGACATTTTGTTTAGTTACTGAAGCCAAATATTTACCGCGATTTGGAAAGTTACATTTTATTTTAAAAAAATTCTGGGTCGAAAAATGATTGTTTGATCCGCGGATTATATGCCGGAAATTACGGTATTTTACATGCAGTGGCGTAGCGTTAGGGGGGGGGGGGTCAATTATTTTACTACCAGTGTTATTTATTGTAAAAAAAATTTTGCTTTGTTTAATCGTATAACGTTCAATGATTAAATAAAGCCAAATTTTCTGTATAATAGTGCTGACAGTAAAATGATCGAGATCCCCCCCCCCCCCGCCCAATAACTCTACGTCACTGTTCACATGAGTTGTAAATGATATAGCTGAAACACATTTCTCTTTTACAAAATGCGTACGGTGCTACCAAAATTTTGCGTCGAAATTTTTGCTTTATTTAATCTCAGAAAATGATCACAAATTCTGCAATTAATCAGAGAAAGTATTTAAATCTGAATTGAAATTTTTATAAGGATTTTGGATCTTAAATAGTGGTGCTGTATTTCTTAAAATTCTATGTACTCTGGCCTCCAAAAGTTAAAGTACAGAGACTGGATTCTTTCAATTGCACACGGTTTGTCGATATCTACCAAAATTATTCGAGAATTGTTCTTAAACTTCTGGGATGTAAAAAAAATGTTTGATTTCATATTTATCGGTGAAGATTTAGTCGGGAGGACAATTAGGAGACTAATAATAAATTTAATAATAAAATAATATTTGCGATCACCTATGTAACAGAAAATTCTGAAAATGGTTTGTCACAATATTTGATGAGATATGGGCTTTTGTATGAAATAATTTTTAACTGCGCATGCGTGGAAGATTCTAAAATTTTTATTTTATAATTTGGTAGTCAGCTATTTAGGGCAACTTATATAAAAAGTCCAGTCAAATATCGCAAAATTCACAAAGATAGGGGCGATATAGTAAATTGCTTTCTAAAAATAGCTTTATTATAAGGGATTTTCCACAACTTTTCAAACAGCTCACTATATCTTTCTGAGTTTTGACAATATTTGACTGGACCTTTTATAGAAGCTGCCCAGAATAGCTAACTACCAAATTATGAAATAAAAATTTTGAAATCTTCCACGCATGCGCAGTTGAAAATTATTTCATAAAAATGTCCCTATCTCATCAAATATTCAATATATTCATGTTTTAATTGCAGTATACTGTTGCTACTATTCTATGTCAAGTTTTTGGAAAGTGGTGTTAAATTTGGTTGAAAACTCTGTATGCTTTAAGGGTGTATTCCGATCCAAACTGCTTATTTTCTGATTCATTTTAAAATTCATTTTTGCTCTCAAACGCACCAAACTTGGAAATTCTCTTATTTAGAAACTATATAATGTGCGGCGCTTCTTAATTTTTTGATAATTGCAGAAAATGCTGTAAAAAACGCTGTCAAAGTTGGCATTTTGAACCGAATTTTCCGAAGCGGGCGACCTGGGAATGAAAAAAATGGTCATACTGGGAAAATAATTGTTTAAAAATCAAATTCTAATTAATTGAGCTGAAAATGAAATCACACGGCATGTTAAGCATGTCTTCAGAAATCACCCCAGCAAGTTTCATGTTTTTACTTTTAAAAATGAGTCTGAAAATGTCTCAGAAAATTTCGAGCTGTTGAGGGTGGAAAAATATTTTTTCGAATACACCCTTAAACAAAAAACTTTTGAATATTTCACAGACACAATAACATCTCCAAGAATATGAGTGCTATGCTTACACAAATGTACACAAACGTTTAACAGGACCCAAATAGTCATTTAACACAGTGACAAACCATTTTCAGAATTTTCTGTTCCATAGGTGATCGCGAATATTATTTTATTATTAAATTTATTATTAGTCTCCTACCCCGACTAAATAATCACCGATAAATATGAAATTAAACATGTTCTTTACATCCCAGAAGTTCAAGAACAATTCGCCAATAATTTTCGTAGATATTCGACAAGCCGTGTACAATCTAAAGAATCCAGTCCCTGTACCTTAACTTTTGTAGGTCAGCGTGGTGTACGTACCTTGTGCTTATGAAAATCGTATAGAAAAAGTTTTATCTTCGATAATAAATCTGTTAAAAAAAATTAGATGAGATCTGACTACAAACGAAATGATCAACTGTAAAAGTGATGTTTTAATAAAAATAACACATAGAATCCAAGATATTTTTTTTATCTAAAAAAAGAAAGCCTTTGTTTTCCGAAAACATTTTCATATCCAATTACAGATTTCGTTGACCAGAGATATTTTTCATTATTATTTTTGTATCTTCTTAATTTTCTAAAGCTTAGTTTTTAAGCTCTTAATAAATTTTCAGCATTCCTTCGAGCTATTCACACAGCTTTCTATCTGGGATGGTTCAAATCATCGAGCTAGTGTCTACCTGATAATTTACAATATTTAAAAATAATAGAAACTCATGGAAAACCACAATTTCTAATTAGTAACTTCATTTTATTTAATGACAGGATTCTGTGATTAAATAAAGCAAAAATTACTATTCAGAAACAGTGATATTCAAAAGTAAGCACTTCTACCACACTGTATTAGTTAATAGCGATAATTCTATAATAACAGTAATAGCAGTAACAGTTCTCAATAAAAACAATCACACAAAAGCGAAAGATTTTATTAAAAAATATTTAATTAAAAAATATAGTTGTGGTGCTTCCTTAAAACGGATCATATATGACATACCCGGTAAAACAATGTTTTTATTACAATAGCAAATTTGATATATGTAAACAAAACATAGGTTTTACATTAAAAGAAATTGTGATTAAAAATTGTTTTCCTTTAGCACATGGAAATTAAACACATGCATCATATATAGGTAATGAAGCAAATATTCAGTTACTTACTACCAGTTCTGGCAACTTGGTAGCTCATTAGAACTTATAGAGAGCAGTATTCAAATTGTTCGCAGATGGCGAGTTTGTTTGTGATGATGGGCGATTCCTCTAATGGTGCTTAACAATAGAGATTATATTTGAACAGTTTTCGACTAATAAGTACAAGATCGATATGGAAGGACTAATTGGAACTCAACTATTATTCTGATGCCCAAGTCAAGCGATAACTTCGGAAAGGGCTCTTGTTGGTGTGAAAGTGAAAATAGATTTCAAATTAGTAGCTGAATTATTTTCAACATTGCCATACAGGATATCAGGAAAAGACCGAGTGATTTCATTTCAGGAAATGTATATACATCCAAATAGTAAGATAAATTTTTAATGCTTGAGATGATGATGTTTGAAATTTGATTATATGACTTAAAAGTACTTAAAAGTTGAAATAAAATCAGTCTACACCGACATTTTTACCGCGATGTTTTATTTTTTCCGAGAATTTAAACTTCATTTCTACATTTCCTTTTCTTTTTTTTATTATTTTTCCAATTCTCCATATTAATATTTTATCTCCTTTTCAATTTTTGCCTGTATTTATCAGCAAAAATTGAAAAACTTACTTAAATTTACTTAAATTAAAAAAATTACTTACAGTTACTGAAATTGGAAGACTTACTTAAAATTACTTAAATTGAAAAACTTACTTTAACTTACTTAAAAGTTCAAATAAAATCAGTCTAAACCGACATGTTTACTGCGATGCTTTATTTTTCCCGAGAATTCAAACTTTCATTTCTGCATATTTCCTTTTCTTTTTTTTTATTGTTTTTCGAATTTCCTATATTTATATTTTTATCTACTTTTCAAGTTTTGCCTGTGTTTATCAGCATTATAAACGTAAATTCAGAGGCATTTTTAGGTAATTATTTGGAAATATATGTAACAGTTTTGTTTAATTATATGATATGTGCATATATATAAAACCCGAAAAGATACTAGTAATCAAACTCTCTCTCTCTCTCCATATATATATATGTATATATATATGTCTGATTCTCTTGAAAACGGGATGAAAATAAAGTATCATATAATAATCTTTACTTAATGATAAAAGAATTTCTACTAAATATATCGCTGTTCTATTAAAGGGAACTGTAGAATTTTTTTTATAAATTAGGATTATCAGGCTTTGATTGATTGTCTTTTTAGGACACGAAAAGTGGTTATTTTATTAGAATAAAACCACGTAAAAACTCTGACTAGCTATACCGAATTATACAGTGTGTACATGTATAACCTGACCGACCGTTATTTTCACAACCGTTGGTCCTAGACGCATACTTCCAATTACAAAATTGGTCAAAATTAGATGCAGAGTTAAGATAAAAAAAAAAGTTTGAGACGAAAAAACGATTTGGTAAAGAATTACAGAATATAAATTTTTATACGGTCCCCCGGTCCTATAAGTTACATTTAGTAAAATTTTCCTGTTACACTGACAAGTAAGGGACAAAAAGTTCCGTTATTCTACTATTAAAATTGACCGAGTAATATCTGTTTAAAGTTGGAGCATATTTTTTGCAGCAAATTAGGGGTCATTCACAAATTTAGTAGAAATATAATTTCGTCAGATATATTAAAGAAATGGTTGAGAGTAAAATTAGCATTGCAATCTAAATTTGAAATCTTGAATCATTCTGACATATTACTGCAAAATATACAATTTGTACTGAATATATAAGAGGATAAAAATAACAGAATTTTTGTTAAATAAAGGAATCAAAAACAACAGCCTCAATTCTTTACAAAATGATACATATTTTAATATGCTGTTAGATTTGTCTTGAAAATTTTGGGTTGTGCCATGTTCTTTAGCTTTTGAAAATTGATTCTTTTGTATTTTTTAGCGCTGAATCTGAAAATGAACTTCATTTTAAACCATCATGTCATGATTTTTCTCAAAACGCAAATTTCAAAGTTAAAAAGCTCAAAGTTAAAATTGATCCACGCTCCCCTCCCAACCTCATCGGACCCCTGAGCTATTTAGCTGTAAAAAACCCAGTATAAGCCAAAAAATTGAGTAAATTATTGAATTAAATCAGATTAAACTGAATAGAAAAGTTTTACATCTATTTTATAGTATCAGATTTTTCGCTATTTTTTAACCTCTAAATTTACGATTTCCAAAAATTCCTGGCATGATTGAAGTGAAAGCAATGTTTTTATTCAGCGTTAAAAAATATATAAAGCGTAATTATAAAAGTTAAAAAACACAACCATCGCAGGTTTATGTTGTCTAATCAAAAACTCTTTCTTAAACTTGTTGAAGGTTATCTATCCGATTTTTTTGTGTTATCCTCTAATATAAGTATGTGTAAGATGGTAAGCGCCAAAAAACCATAATAATATTACATTGTCATCGGATTTAAGTCAGTATGTAAAATTTAACTTCCATCGACATTTGAAAGTGAGTTAAAGTTCGAGTACAAATTTTAAACTGGAAAGACGATCGTTGCAAGTTAAATGACACCTTATGAAAATAGCATAGTTTTCGTTAAAAGAAATCATAGCCTCATACCTTGAAATAAGTTTAAGTACTTTATATACGATCCCTTAAAGCATGACCGAAGTCATCTGTTTTGAGATGCAAAAAATTGGTATAAGTCATGTATTTCGAAGTTTCATAACTCGGTCAATTTTATCGTTAGATGAATGGGACTTTTTTGTCTGACTTCTTAGTGTCACAGTAAATTTTTACTAAATATCACTTATAGGACCGGGGGAGAGTATAAAAATTTAAATATTGTAATTTTTTAATAAATGTTTTTCTTGACCCAAATGGCTTTAAAAATAATTCTTTACCTTATTTAAACCACTTTTGTAATTTGAAGTATGTATCTAGGACCAACGATTGCGAAAATAAAGGTCGGTCAGGTTATACGTGGACACACTGTATAGTAACTATAACAAATGACATAGTAGAGCAATATCTCTACCTCGTTAGTAAGGTCTTTTGATTCCGTATCTTTCAAGAAGGTCAAATAATTTTTCAACAAATAAAAAATTTATATTTTACATATCATATATATACAGGGTGTTTCTAAACTCATGGTACAAACTTTAAGGGTACGTAGAGCACACAGTAACAATCATTTATTGTATAGGAATGTATGGGACCAAGTGACGCATTAAGGTAAAAACATCAGGGGGGCAATTAGGCCCCTTTTTTTAATTTTCAAAATTTCTCATTCATACCAAATTATTTATGCTATCCTTCTCTTGACATTTCATAATTACTTAATAATAAAATTCACCTTTGAAAAATGTTGGTATGAATTGGAAATTTTTTGAATTGAAAATAGAAATAGAAATAGACAATTTTGAAATAGAAATGACGTTTTTGGTTGATTCCACTGGCTGTAGAGGGCAGTACGTGACTGGTCGCCGTTCAATGCCATGCATTCAAGTAGAAGAAATCGCCATTTTTAATTGTTCTATCGTTCATCATGGAAGACTTTACATATGCCGAAAAGCCGACATATATTTCATGTATGGTCGTACAAATTACAATGCCAGAGCGGTCCTACGAATGTATCAGGAGCAGTTTCCTTGCAGAAGAATTCCTGATCATAGAATGTTTCAGCTCTTACACCGTCAACTTTCTAAAACAGGTTCTTTCCACGTCACCAGACAGGAAACTGGGCGAGAAAGAGCTGTACGCAGTGCAATCCTGAAAGAAATTATTTTGAATTTTGTGAGTGAAAGGCCCGAATTAAGTACAAGAGCTGTTGTAGAGAATTTAGGTGTGAGTCATCCGACCTTCTGGAGAGTGTTAAATGAAAATCAATTTCATCCCTTCCGTTTTCAACGTGTACAAACTTTCAATCCGGAAGACTGTCTTCTGAGGTTGAACTTTTGCCATTGGGTTTTGCAGCAACATGTATTGCAGCCAGACTTTACTGCTCATATTCTATTTACAGATGAGGCAGTATTTACACGTGAGGGTGTATTTAATGCGCACAATTTCCATCTTTGGTCATCTAATAATCCACATGCAACGTGGCCACATGCTTATCAACAACGATTTTCTATGAATTTGTGGGCGGGTATCGTTAATAATTATTTGATTGGCCCATACCTACTACCGAAAAGGCTGGATGGTCGCTGCTGCCTTATTTTGTTTGCAACAGGTTTTACCGGAACTGCTGCAAGATGTTCCGATCGCCATTCGTATCCGGTTATGGTTTCAACATGATGGAGCGACCGCGCACTTCACCACTGATATGCGCAGTTACCTGAATGCCATATTTGGGACGCGATGGATTGGGCGTGGTGGACCGGTTCCTTGGCCGCCGTGATCTCCCGATTTATCGAGTCTTGATTTCTTTTTATGGGGACATCTGAAGAGTCTTGTTTATGAGACTCCAGGTGACTCAGACGAAAATCTAGTAGCTCGGATATCTGAAGCTGCTGCACGTGTGCGGGAAATGCCTGACATCTTTAGACGTGTACGCCAATCGTTCCACCGACGCGACGCTGCCAATCATGTATCATAATTGGTGGGCGCAATTTTGAACACTTATTGTAATATAATTGTATGCATTATTATTTACTTGTAAACTGCATCGTAATTAAACATTTCATCTTTTTTATTCATGTTGTTCGTTTGATAAGTTTGCTAGCTTTGCGATTTTTTTTATTAAAAAATTTCGATTTCATACCAAAAATTTTCAAAGAAGAATTTTATTGTTAAGTAATTATGAAATGTCAAGAAAAGGATAGCATAAAAATTTTCTGGTATGAATGAGAAATTTTTAAAATTAAAAAAGGGGCCTAATTGCCCCCCCCCCCTGGTGTTTTTACCTTAATGCGTCACTTGGTCCCATACATTCCTATACAATAAATGATTGTTACTGTGTGCTCTACCTACCCTTAAAGTTTGTACCATGAGTTTAGATACACCCTGTATATATATGTATAAGGTGAAGTGGGACGAGTGTGAATCCTGATTTTGGAAGTTAGGCGTTCACCCGCTCTTCGCGAAGTCGAGGATAAAAAAAGAATACTCAGCAACTCTGAACGTGGTAAGACCACGGCTTTTCTGAAATCTCTAAGGCTGTGGCGCATGTTTTGTGTCGAAACAACAGCAGTACAGCGCCTAATAAATAGTGTGAAAATCTGCTATCCAAACAGTGCTAAAAAATTATATCCCTTAAATGTGAATGATGCTGAAATCCAATGAGCCGATCGCAGCAACATCCGTATTATATTTTCAAATTTCAATGTAAACGTTCTATTATAATAGCGTCTAGACCAAATCGTCTTGAATTTTAGAAAATATCCTGCAGATGTCGCTGCGATCGACTCTTTGGATTTTTGCATCGTTTGACATTTAAGGGATACAATATTTTAGCACTTTTTAAATTACTACTGGGATAGCCGATTTCCACACTATATATTCTAGACTCCACACTGTTAACCCTCCGTCTACCAGACGGGTCCATTGGACCCGACAGGTACATACAAAATATTCATTCAAACCAGAAATTTCTTTAAAATAAACTAAGTATATAAACCAGACAAAAATAAGGTAAATAAATAAGTTAAATAGTTTTAAATAAAAATTCTGGTGTAGAACGTTTTATTAAAACTTGAATAAAATTCCCGGTAGATCTAGGGTTAAAAATATCGTGAAAGATTACCTCTATTTTTAAAGGCTATCTATTTTCTGACCAATGAGAACGCTCGATAGGTGTTTATGTAGCGCTCTCATTGGTCGGAAAATAGATAGCCTTTAAAAACAGAGGTAATTTTTCACGATATTTTTAACAGTGCATAACAGCAGTACTGCAGCGAGGGGGAAAGAGAGCGGCAAACCAAGCAACATTTTCTCTAAAATAATCATGGGTTGCAAAAATCCGGAGACTTCGCAACTCTGGAAAAGCAATGCACTTCTACTGTGACGTCACTACCTCCAGTGCCATTGGCTTTCTGAAGATAGCTGTGGTAGGACACAACCACTCAGCGCTCCCATCGATGAGAATGACGCGGGTAAAACTATATCAGCAATTCTCATCTAAACATGTGTAACAAACTACAAACATTGTTTCTATGAGATGCAATTTTCACTTTTATTTTCAGTTGGATTTTTTTAGACAATTTTCTCTTCAAATTATGGGGAAACCGGCTCACTTTATTTTATAAAAATCTGAAGCTATAATATAAGTTACATTTATTTAACATCATATAATCACCGGATAAAATTTATAAAATTTATTCAATTCATAGCCGAGTAAATTTTCATCTTCAAATAGAAATGTTTCAAATATTAACTAGTTACTAATTATAATTATTAGACTAATAATAAGCTTGACGCAGCAGGGGTCGTTCGGTAGCTTCAGGGTCCCGAGCCCTGCCTTCCCGACTTTCAGTGACTTTAATTTGTGTAATTTTCCTTTTAAATTTGTCCGGTTTCAATTTTTGATTTTTTATTTCGACCTGGCTTCCGCTAGAATCTCTTATAATGTGGACGTGGCTAGGGACCTACGAACCTGTTTTCCGCAAAAGAGTCGGAATAAGAGCAGAATAAAGGGCTTCGGGCGAAAATAAAGCATCGTGGATGGAAAGAGCCCGCTAGCAGCGGAGAGCGGCTTCTTTCCGTCCGCGTTGCTTTATTTTACTCTTATTCCAACTCTTTTGCGGAAGCCACGTTCATAGTTCCCCAGCCACGTCCCGAGTATAAGAGACTCTAGCGGAAGCCAGGTTGGATAAAAAAAAAATAAAAATAAAAATAAAACCGGACAAATCTAAAAGGAAAATTACACAAATTAAAGACACCGAAAAGCAAGAGTCGGAATAAGGGCAAAATAAAGCAACGCGGGCGGAAAGAAGCCGCTCGCTACCTGGCTTCTGCAAAAGAGTCGGAATAAGAAAGAGTAAAATAAAGCAGTTGCTTTATTTTACTCTTATTCCAACTCCTTTGCGGAAGACAGGTTCATAGTTCCCAGCCACGTCCCGAGTATAAGAGACTCTAGCGGAAGCCAGGTTGGATAAAAAAAAAATTAAAATCGGACAAATTTAAAAGGAAAATTACACAAATTAAAGACACCGAAAAGCAAGAGTCTGAATAAGAGCAATAAAGCAATGCGGGCGGAAAGAAGCCGCTCACTACCTGTCTTCTGCAAAAGAGTCGGAATAAGAAAGAGTAAAATAAAGAAACGCGGACGGAAAGAGGCCGCTCGCCGCGGTGAGAGGCTTCTTTCCGTCCGCGTTGCTTTGTTTTGCTCTTATTCCAACTCTTTTGCGGAAGCCAGGTTCATAGTTCCCCAGCCACGTCTCGAGTATAAGAGACTCCAGCTGAAGCCAGGTTGGATTTAAAAAAAAATTAAAACGGGACAAACTTAAAAGGAAAATTACACAAATTAAAGACACCAAAAAGCGGGAAGGGAGGGCTAAGGGCCCAGTGTTGCCAGTGGGCTACTTTTTTTTAAATTCAGATTTCTTGATTGGCACCACCTTTTTGAAACAGTAAAATTCCCTTTGTTTTTGCCTTAATTAATTTGTCATTAAATAAGGCATATTTTACCATTTCAAAAAAGTGGTGCCAATCAAGAATCTGATTAAAAAAAAAAGTAGCCCATCTAGCAACACTGTAGTCCACCTGGCAACACTGTAGCCCATTTGGCACACTTCAGGGGCCCCTGAAGCTACCGAATAGACCATTGCTGCGTCGAGCTTATTATTAGTCTAACAATAAGCTAATTTATTAAATTAATAATTATATATATATTATTATTAATTATATAATAAACACATAAATTAGTAATATATTTATTAAATCAAATATTAACTTACGGTCTTAATCTAAAAGAGACGAAGTTCTTCCGTGGCGAAAATGATGTTCAGAAAAGGTGCATTCTTGTTCGTCATACCAAATATTTTATTCTAATTGTGCTTAAATTGAAGTACATAAAGTTGAAAGAATATTGAATTTTAACTTACAACTAATCTGCCATGATAAGAGAAATAAATTGTTTAAAATATTGACCGGATTCTTTCCCAAAGTTACTAAAAAGTCTGGATGATATAAAATAACCTAAATTTTAGGCCAATTGAAATACAAAAAAATTCTTATGAAATATAAAAAACAAAATTTCCAATTATAGATAAATTACGCCAGGGATTTGTAATAAATATGTATATCATTAGAGAAAAACATATGCGCTAGTAAAAATCTCTAAAAATGAAATGTTAAGAATTGAAATTTTCAGATCACGAAGCATATTTAAATATGCCTTTAGTTTTCAGAAAACGGCAAAGCATGAAGTAATTTTTTACATAATTTCTAATAATATTCCTTCATTATTATTATTTTCGTTGTTATACTTATTAGTACTTATGTCTTATTCCTTTGCACAGAAAATTTCGTGGTAAATTTGTGTATCACATTGAAGCGAGAAAAAATTGATTTTTCTTCTTCATTCGATATTTAAAAATTCGAAATAAAAAAAGAACATTCGAAGTGAGCATCTGCATCATAAAAATTATTCCATGACAAATATTATTTTTCTAAATCATGATTTTTGAGAGTTTTTCCCTTTTTAACACTTAAAAATGTGATTTATAGAACCGTTTGAAGTAGCACGTAGATATTAGAAATAACGGTCATTACAATTTTTAAGTTTCAAGTATTTTTTATGATTTTTCATTCGTTTAACTGCTTTAAATTTTGATTGCTATAAAATTGATGCTTCATCTGCATCTGATACTTCGAGATAACACTCATCAAATTCTTAAGTGATGAAACAATGATAGAGTCGTATTTAGATTCTATAATACATGGTGTGGCACAAGTAACGCCTTTTTATTTGTACTTGGAGAAACGGTGATAGTTTTGTAGTGCATACGAACATGTCCGGAAAGTTCGTACTCATAACTGAAGCTGTATCTCTTTGTTCCAGAACTGCAATAAATATTTTCTCATAAATGTACACTCCTAATTAGTGTTGACTGCATCAAATTCATCGAAATACACCATATCGGGAATGATTAAGTGCATTTTCATTTTTTCGTTTTCAGTTACACTACTGAAAGTTAACTTCAGTTACACTGCTTAAGCTTATGTTTAGTTTAGGTTATTTTTTAAAACAACTAATTTGTAATTTTAATTTTCTGCGACTCGTTAAATTCATCCTATTATAATCAGAAAAAGAACAAAAATGGTGCATATATGGCGTGGAATTTTTTATTTACCCGATATTTAGAGGAAACAACATGATGTTATTAGAACAACATAATGTATTTAGAATGTCTTTAGAATAACATATTATTACTAGTATTTCACTTTTGTGCAAAGAAACAAAATGGAGAAACGAAACACTCGTTTACGGTTAGACATTTATCGAAATTAAAAACAAAAATTAGACGTAATCCCGCATTTAAGCTTCGGTTTGGCTGTTTTATTAGCTAATTCTAATCTCCATTTTCCGTATCTCGGCATTATTAAAAAAAATTATCCTATCGTGATAAAAAAAAATCCAGGATTGTGGATACGTATTTAACATTTTCCTAAGATAAAAAAAAAATAAATAAATAAATAAAAATTAATCAATATTTCAGCTTTTTGAAAAGAAACACACTGTAAGAGAATCACTTGACAATTGACATTTATTGAAATTAAAAGAAACAAGTAAAAATTAAATTTAAAAAAAAATCAAAAAACCCGACTGCGTAAAAAGCGAACTAATTAATTATGGCTCATCAATGTTAAACTATTTTTTATATTACTTATCTATTTTTTTTAATTTACTTGCATTTATGACTTTTAAGTTGTGTTTAATTGTTAGTTCCTATCTATAAACACTGTTTTGATGAGGCCTATAGATGTTTATGATGGTTAGAGTTTTAGTAAAGCTAGAGATCATACCTACGCAACTTCCAGGTTGTGTAATATTTAAATGGAGCTTCAGACTGTAAAATAGTCAATTCAATGAAACATCGTCTTCATTTTGAAAGACCAATGATATGCCACTCAATAGGGTGCATAAAATTTTCTTGTCGTCTCAACCGCCTTTTTAAATTTATAAAAACAAAACTTAGCCTATAACCATCGGACGGTTAAAAAGAATCGATAGAGACCCCCATTCATTAAAATCCATCCAACCGTTGAGATGTTTCGAGAGTATAAAGAAATCCAAATACCCAGATACGCGTGAAACACATAACCCTTCTTGGCAGTCGTGTAAAAAAAACATACTTCGTGTTTTATTGTTAAAAATCCATATTTTTTTTTTACAGTTTTTAGAAAAACTTAATTTGAAAGTGCCTTATTTATTTTATTCTGTGCTATAAATAGTGAATTTGAGCGATATTTTGGACCGAAGATGTAAATGGTAAAAGCAAATACATTGTGCAAAAATCTCTGAAAAGTTGATTAAACAAAATCTAAATCGAATTGTGAAATAATCTCTTCGAGAGGTTCCCTGGTACACCTTGGAATACTTTCGTGCTCAATTTTGTAGAGCTGGCCTTATACATCACAGCATGAGAGTGTACACAGACAAACAGACAGACTCACAAACTCTTTGTTTTATTAACAGTGCCGAAACTAGGGGTGGAGTGCAGATGGGGCTCGTGCTCCGGGCGCCAAAACAAAAATGCGAAGGGCGTCAAATGAAGATTTTGTTTGTCGTTTGATAAAAAACGTATAGGGGAGACTAGGGAGGGTTGACCCACTTTTTACAAAATGATTTTTTATTTTTTAAATATTGAACGTAGAATAAAGTTTTATATATTATTTTATTCGTTATACAATCAGTTATCAAAATAAAATTGCTACATAAGTGTAATATATAAGAAAATTTAAAAATTATTGATTTTACTCATGAGAAAATAATGGGTCAAGGCTCCCCACCTATGGGAGGATTGACCCACTATATGGGTGGCTTGACCCACTCTGTTTTATATATTGAAATATTTGTGAAGAGAAATAAAATCAGTTTAAAAAAGCTAAATAACTGTATGCTACATGTTTTAATTATTATAAAAAATATTTTTGAAAATATGAAGCTTAAACAAACCTGTTTAGACGCAATCGCAAGTCAGAGGAGAAAATTTTTGTTTTAAACAGGATTTTGTCTGAGCAGGTATAATAGCGCAGCAGGGAAAATGAAACTTTAACATTTAAGACAGTATTCCGCTAGAGACAGGTTCAGTTTTCTTAGGGTTTCTTGCATTATTATGCCCGGATTTAGTAGCCACCCTCCCACTTTTTTTTGTCTCCTTGTCCTACTTTTTGTGACATTCGATCTGACAAATCTAGTTGTCACATAGTTTGGCTTCATCTCACTCTATTCATCATGTTGAAATTTGTCTACAATCCTTCCTAAAGTTTTTCGATCAATGCTATGTTCTTTTCCTGCCGCATGAGTATTTAACTTATCATTAACATCTTTTAACCTTGTCAGGGGCAAAGTACTTTCAGCACTAAAATGTTGAAATAAATGACTGGAACCGGAATATACGAACAAATTTATTTCGAAATACGAAAAAAGGCTATATTTCCCATACATATTAAATGGAAAAGATTTTAGAAAATTCTGGTGCCATTGTGGCATTTGGGAATTAAAGTTAAGTGGTTTCATAAACATACCATTGCCCCTGAAACGGTTAAGACTGCTGCTTTCATACATTCTCGTCTTATGTACTGTTTCTATTTACTTATTGTAAGTAATATTTAAAGAAAAAAAAGTTCCTATCAACTTTCCCATTTATATTTCATAATTTTTTTTTTCGTGCATTGGATACTGTAGCAAATTTTAACATCTTTCTTTAATCAGTTTTAAAAGTTTCTTTTCCATCACCCCATTTTTCTGTGGCTTTACAGAATAAATTTACTTTCAGTTTTATATATAATCATTAATCCCTCATTATGCACAGTGTATAATAAAAAGATTTCCTAAATCCCTTAATTAAAACATTGCCAACGGGCAATTTTTATCAAATCTGAATTTTAAAACAGTAGAAGCTCCGCCCTGTTCAGAAAGTTTTTTTGTAAATTGGTGATCTCGATAGGTTTCCCAAGTTTATGCATCGGTAAATATCGTTCAATGTACGAATTTAATATAAAATGTCTTACAATCTAAAAAAAATATGGACAACACGATACAATGCATTTTCTGTAAGGTAAAAGCCACACCCTTAGTCAATGATGTTTTTTGAATGAAAATGAGAATTCTCGTTTCCCGTCGTGAATGTGTTACGGAAGCCTTGAACATCTGGTCAACCCTCCCTCACATTGACTGAGTCAAGCCTCCCCACATAGTACTTTTCTAAAGAATAGCACATTGTTATGTTAAGCCTAACTTATTGTATAATCTTTATGCCTGCAATGAAAGCTCGATATGTCTGCATTAATTGAAACCTACTTACTTAAATTTCTATGATATATTTTATCTGAAAAAAGCTTACAAAATACTTCTAAAAAACACAACTTTTAGGTTGAAAACTCAACACAATTGATTTTTTACAGAACTATTTCGATTATCAGCATGAAACAGAGTCTGTTTTTTGAGCATTCCAGCAGCTATAGTTGACACCTACTGATAAAACTCTGAAATTCTTTTAAATATGAAAACTGATGGGTGGGTCAAGCCTCCCGTATGGTCAACCCTCCCTAGTCTCCCCTATATATATATATTCAATTTGGATTAAAAAAAAAATCTCGCAGTTGGAAAATCCAAAGCAAACACCAACATAGTTATAAAACAACCTCAGCTATTCTAAGCAAAAAAAGGGAAAAAAATCCTTTAAAACTATTGAAATGCAAGTGAGAAATTTTAAAAAGAAAACTCCCATAGGTTTAACATTAACATTCCAATTGCTTCGCGTGACTAGTATAGTCTCACTCGAAAACACTTGCACGTTAAACCTATGGGAGCATTTTTTTCAGAATTCTCGTTTGAATTCGAATTTTTTTCCGTATGATAGCTGAGGTCGATATCGAACATTGTGAGATTTTACTTTTTTGATTTTGGTTCTATTTTTTTAATATTAGGGTACTTTATAAATTTCAGAAGCGGTTCCAAACAGTTTTACAAAAATGTAAGTGTAAGAATATAAAAAAAAATAACAAACACGTACAAACACAGAACATTCGATATCAACATCATGTATCCCAAGGAAAAAAAAATTAAAGGTAATAAAACGCAAGCGAGATATATGTCATGAACGCTCTCATAGGTTTAGCTTGGGAATGTCTAATGCAGTCTCTTAATTCATATCACTCAGACTTTAAACGCTTCAATTGTAATGCTACAACTATCGTAAAATCTGTGAAAAATGAAAGCTCTCTATAACGGAATCCGGTCTTAAATGAGAAAAATATATATTTGCAACAGAAAGAAAGTCAACAAATATATACCTGATAGGATGGAAAACTCTATAAACCGGAATATTTGACAAAGCTGATTATGTAGTTTTATATGACGTATTTTATGATTACATATTTTACATTAAAAAATATGTCGGCAATTAGAAACTTAGTAAAATCTCTTTGTAAATTTTCTTTGCGGAGAAGGGGGGGGGGGGGGGGGGGGGGGTAAAATCCATGTTTGCTCCGGGCGCAAAAAGGCTTGTTTTGGCTCTGTTTATTAATATACAAGGTGGCCATAATTAAACTGACAGTACTCAGAGTGTTCTGTAGCGCGATCTAATAAATTTTGTAAGAAGATTAAAGAAGACGGGGGACGAAGGATTCCGCGAAAAAAAAAGAGTTCCAAAAGTCACCGCTAGGGGAATATGTTGGGCTGTGTAACAAAAAAGAGAGTTTAAAAAAATGCTGAATTAATACTGAAATAAAATTACTTCTTATTTAGCGCATTTAACGATTTAATTCAAGTTCAATACGGCAATAATACCCTCTTTTCCATTACACAGCGCAGCATATTCCCCTAGCGGTGAATTTTGGAACTATTTTTTTCTCTCGTCCCCCGCCTTGTTTAATCTTCTTACAAAATTTGGCGTCATTCTCTCAATTAGATCGCGCTACAGAACACTCTGAGTACTGTCAATTTAATTATAGCCACCTTGTACATAGATAGATGATAAAATATTATTTAAACCAACTAAACAATAGGCATGTTTCTTCAGCCTCTTTTTCACAATATTTGAGTCAGCGTAGTAAAATAAAACTTCCTTAGTTTGTTTTAAGTACAATTTTAAGTCTAGTCTGATTTTTGTCCTTCAATGATAGTGGCTTTCGGCTTTCTCAGATTTTAATTTTCTGTTACACTGCTTGCCTCACCATTGATTTTTATATTCTTAGCTAACTTTAGAAATTAGATTTTAGAGAAAATTTTGTTTTCCTGTAACTTTTTAATTTTTTTTTTCAGCTGTGGTATCATTAAATCCTGCAGTGTAGCGTGCGGGTCAAGCGTAACAACACTAGTGTCATTTGCCTCAATACTTTTCTACACAGTGAAAAAAATCTGACTAAAATATGAAAATTGTACTGGCAATCGAGACGCCACCCGTAAGGCATGGTGACGTCACGGCGACGTCGTTGTGAAGTCACACTGTGATTTATGTGACCGTCGATGTGACGTCACGTGACGTCGATGTGACGTCACAGTGACTAGAATGTGAGGTCGTTATGGCCGTTTTAGAGGACGTTTGTGACGTCACATTGTGACCACTCTGTGAAGTCACGGTGTGACAAATTTGTGAAAAGTGTATCATTTGTGACTATTTTGGCATTAACTTTGTGACGAACCTGTGACGAAAGCGACAAAGCTTTGAAGTCACATTGTGACCAATTTGTGAAATATGTGTCATTTGTGACGAACTTGCCATAAACACTGTGATTTCAAATGAAAAATCAAATTTCAAATTAATTGGCTTAAAAGACGCAAATAGTGAAAAAGATTCCATGCTGGGACTCGAACCCGGGCCATCAGTACAGCACACTGACATTCTACCGACTAAATCACATGGAACGATACCCAGGCTGGAAAATTTCTCACTATTACATGTTTGCAAGGCTACAAACGCAGCAAAAGATGGAATATTTAGCGTGAACCACCCACATGATGCAAACACGAAACTTAATTAAATCCAGCATTGATTGAAATTATATTAATACTTGGAAATTTTTCCAGAGAGAACCATTCGCCTTGCATACAATATTTCAAATGAAAGTCAAATTTCAAATTAATTGCTTAAAAGGCAATTTTAATTTGAAATGTTGTATGCAGGGCGAATGTTTCTCCCTGGAAAAATTTCCAATTATTAATATAGTTTCAATCGATGCTGGATTTAATTAAGTTTCGTGTTTACCCTATGTCGGTGGCTCACGATAAATATTCCATCTTATGCTGCGTTTGTAGCCTTGCGAACATGTAATAGTGAAAAAGTTTACGGGCTGGGCGTCGTTCCATGTGGTTTAGTCGGTAGAATGTCAGTGTGCTACACTGATGGCCCGGGTTCGAGTCCCGGCATGGAATCTTTTTCACAATGTTGGCCTTTGCGCCTTTTAAGCAATTAATTTGACATTTGATTTTCATTTGAAATATTGTATATAAGGCGAATGATTCTCCCTGGAAAAATTTCTAAGTATTAATACAGCGATGAATTTTAAAATAAAATTTTGCTTTAAATATAAAATCTTATCTTTTTACCGTACTTTTTAGCAAAATATCGCTACTTTGGAGTCCTATTCTTCTAAAACATTTTACATTTTTCCACTTAAAAAATAATGCTTATCAACTGACATATTTTTTTATTAAGTTCTATGCTTGATATTTAGAATGTGTAAGTTTTTTAATTTGTTTTGGTTTGTCATTGCTTTATTAAATACGAACATGGAAACTAACGGATATTAATACAACTATTATTTATAGAGCGGCATGATAAGCGATATTTATTTAAATTTTTTATTCCCGTGTATATTGTACTTTGTGAATATGAGCTAAATAGATTTGGTATGTTTTATAGGAAAAGACTGATCTGGGAAATAGAAAAAAAAAAAAAAAAAAAAAAAACGAGTAAGAAAAATCATGCATTAAGCATAGATTAAAATATACTTTCCAACACTTTCTGAATGCTTTAACAAGACATCGTAATTTAGGGAAATGACGTAAATAAGATAACTAAGTAAACATTTTAGAAAACGCATAAAACATTTGAAAAACTGATTTCAGCAGTTACCGTCCATAGCCAAATATGTTTTCCAATTCTTTTAAACAGCCCTTATTTGATCTGTAGGTTGATACACTGAAAAAAATGAAGTACTCAAAAATGAGCAAACCGACGTACTCATATTGAATTGGATATTTTTGGATCAAAAATGAACCTATGCTTTCTCTATTTTGAAGCATCACATGTTATCAAACCCAAACAAACAAATAGTTTTGTACCCTGTAATGGTTCATTTCATTTATGGCGGCATAAATGATGTTTATTAATGTAAATATTAAATTATGCACAGCATTTTAAAAATAATTGCTTGGAAATAATGTTCTTGTCATAAAAATATTCGATTTGAGTATCTTGTTAAGAATTTTGCTATTTTTCTTTATAAATAATCAATTAAACATTTCTTGTTAAGAACTTTGGACGGGAAATAAATGTCAGTACATTTTTACTTTACATTTTAGGTTTTTTTTTTGGGGGGAGGGGGGGGGCAGTACATAACGATTCATATTTGATCACAGCCATGGAATAAAAAATGAGTACATGTGTTTTTCAACTTTGAGTACATTTGGATAGGAGCTATTTTGTGCATGTGACGCATTTAAAATTGAGTACTTTTTACTCAATTTTGAGTACCCATTTTTTTAAGTGTATATATACTATATAATGGGAAAATTTAGTTTAGCAAGAAAACGCCTAACAGGTTCAAATTCATTTTCAGCAATTTATACTAATGTTTGGAAACATACTTGAATACCTTTGTACAACCCTGTAGTTTACCTAAAATCTTTATTACACGCCACTATTTAGTTAAAATTTAATTCAAACTAAGACACTCTTAAAACTGCTGAAATCACATTTCCAGAAATTATAATATATAGACGGCCATGTATCCAATTCTTTACGTGACACTGTATATCATTTTATCTATATTCTACAAATATTTCTTGGTAAATTAAATGCAGTTCAGCGAAAAAAAGCATAACTCATTTAAAAACCACCGTTAAGCAATTTGCGCCCATATACAGTAATCCTTACGTATACTTTTGTGTAGCCTTGTATAGGAATTATAGCATTTATATACAACATACACTATGCATAAATATAGTGAATCATAAAAGTGCATATCATAATTAAAAATATATTTCCAGCAATCATCGCTAATGAACAGTACTTCGGATACAATATGGTATCTGAAAGATTTTGTGTGTCCCTGTAAATGCTATATACGTATTATTCTTATTATACATGAAATAATTTATAGTATGTAAACCTCAGCGACATACATCAATTTCATTATATATGAAATAGATTAACATAATTAAAGTATGCCGCAAACAATTCCCTCCACCTCTATATCATTATGTATTTGAATTCCTTTTTTAGTCCTGTAAATGAACAATAACTATTCTTTGCATCGCATAGTCAACAGAATGCATATTTTACTGCACTTCATAAATGCATATAAATTTTATTCTGTTTGAAAGCGTGCTTAAAATCATAAAAAATCATTTGAAACGACTTTTTCCCATAGGCCGTAATGTAACGGAAAACTTTTGGCTGTCCCTGTAAATGAACAAAGCATGCTACAAACTTCATTACAAATAGGTACCGTGCGATGGTAAACGTCAATACCATCCAAAAATTTCAGGGCAATCCGAGTATATTTTCGAGAGTTAGAGTGCGCACAGACTGCTAGACGGACAGACGGAGAGACAAACCGAAGTCATAAGCTCTTTTCAACTTGTGTCCTACATTATGTATCCTGTATTATATGAACTTAAAAAAAATATACTAAAGCAGTTTAATCTATAACTTCCTATCAGGCATGAAAAATACTTTATTTCAATGCTTAAATATCATATTTTACTTTTTAGTGCCAATAATTACCCGAATCATACACGTAGAAAATTAATTTACAATAGAAGAAAATTTAATAACCCATTCAGAATGTCTATAATTAAATGTTTGATTAAAATCACAAACAGAAAAATGCTTACATACAATTAAAAAAAATAAATATACCAATTTGAAAAACACTAAAAATAATAATTAGTATTTATAATTGTACTGTTAAACAACAGCAAACTACAATAGATAAATTAAATGCATTATTAGATTTAACAATATCTCAAAAATATTTTCATATGGTATAAGGAATTCCTATTATTTTATAATTTTGGCAAATGTTAAATCTGAAAACATTGGTTTGAAGATTTAGGATTTTAAAAGATAATTTAAAATATTATTAGCACTAAAAGAAAATTCTTTCAAATGTTTCACTACTGTAATATGTTAAAAATACATTTTCCCAGAATAATGTTAATTTCTAATCTGAAACAGTTTCGTAATCTCATGATAATCGAACATCATATTTAACCCCAAAATAATAATAACTATAAATGTTAGTAATCAAAAAATAGTAAGAAGCCGATAAAATAATTCCAAATCATTGTCGTTCCATACATTTTTAATCTCAAGTAAGAGTAAATTAATGTTTATATTAATTCCAGTATGAATGTAGGCATAAATGTCTCTGCGCAGTTGTTTTTTTTTTTTTTTTTTTTCAAGCGATGGCAGATTAAAATATTTTTCTTTACAGTTATCAAATTGGAAAATAACGCTTCTGACAGTTAAAGATCAGTCTCTTACAAATATAACTATTTAACTCATAATATACAACCAGGAATAAAATATTTAAATTAACTAAAACTTACATGCACGTTCCATTAATATCCGTGTATCCTAAAATGGTCATTTCCTTATCTTAAAGTGTTGTAGACGTGTTGTTCTAAAACAAGTGAACTATTTCCCGCGTATTCTCATTTTCTGTGGGCAGACGATTTTCGAGCAGATGGTTTGTTACAGATTGTTTGTTTTTGTATACAAGAAATATGGAATTTGAACGCGCAGAAATTTTCTGAAAGTATCATTCATTAAAATTTTGTATTTGAAGAAATGTCCAATGTATTTAATCTTTTCTTTTTATCCGTACCAAATAATTCAAGTTAAAATGTATTGTAAAGTTCCTTTTTTCTAAATAATTATAATAATAATATTCATAATTAGAGTTTATTAGATAAAACATTGTTTAAATTTTTAAAAGGTGTAAAAATAAATTTAATGTATTAATGACACCCCCCCTTTTTTTTTCTATTTTTTTAAAGTAAAGTTTGTTTTCCTTTATTTTCGAAAAATGCTAATTTTATTTTAAAAGTCTGAAAGAAGTAGAATTTATGACTTCAATACAAATTATAAAAATATTCTAAAGCAAGAAATGCATAGATGACTAAACTCTGAAGACTCTTTCTACATGCTCATTAAAAGGTGCAGATTTAACTGTAATAGAAAATTTTTAGTTTGAAACCACAGAAGTGTTTCGAATAATTGTGGTCGGTAAAAAAAGAAAGAAAGAGTGAAATTTCCTCCCAGCTAACTAAATATGTAAAGTGTATAAATTTAATATTCGTAATTGTAAATATATTATCCAAATGCTAGATAAAATTGAAATCATGAAAAAGTATACATTCACTGTCTTAGATATCAAATTGATAAAATATAGCCTAAAAATTTAGTTTATTTATGCTTGTATCGTGCACTTTATTTATTATGCCCCCCCCCCCTCCCCATTAGTGACGGAATTTACCATTTGCTATCCACTAATATATTTTCATTCCTTATGCCGCTGTAACTCGTGGCTATTTAAAATATTTCTCTTCATTTTCAAAGATTTTTGAAGTTCAAATTTTTTGTCACACTGTGGCTTACAATATGCTGGTTTTTTTGTCACATATGTGACGTGGCGTACGTTACATAGCAGTGACATAACAGAGATGTCACAATTTTTTTTAATTGCCAGAAAAATATAATTTTACAAAAAGTAACATGTTTTGAAGAATTTTCGTAAGTTTTTAAAGTTTTCTAAGAAGTTCACATTTCAGTCACAATGTGACATCACTGAGTGGTGGCATTTCGGTCACAGATGTGACGTGACCACAGTGACTTGCAGTGACGTCACAGTGACGTCACCGTGACCATGCATGCTATGAGGGCAGTACTATTTCCGTATTTTAACCAGGGATGAGGGCGCTTCGACACAAATAACCGATTACTACCACTATATTTTAACAGTATTTCACGCATTATTTAATGACATAATTTGTGAGATTTAATAAAGCAAAAAATACTATTAAAATTTAGTGGTAGTAATCGGCCATTTGGGTCGGAGCGCTCTCATCCGGAACTCATCCATCTCTTTAACGGAAAAATTTCCCCGTAAAATCCAGAAAAATGGAAATTTTTCTGTAATTTACAGGGAAATTTTTCCGTTAAAATACGGAACTAGTACTGGCGTCTCGATTGCCTGTACAATTTCCGTATTTTAGTCCGTTTTTTTTTTTTCTATTCGCGTCAGAAGTTCAGTAGTATTTTTATTTATTTTTCTAAATTGATTTTCATATCAATTCAATAGAATATGAATAGGAATTATACTAGAAATCACAAAACTATTCCTGTTAGATTTTTATAATAAGCAGTAAACTGAGCCAATATATGTGTAGAACCTACGATTTTTCAATCACAGTTAAGAAAAATAATAATTCAAAAGTGCTTTTCTAATGCAACGTTCATTTTAATGATAAAGTGGTAGAGTGCATATAAAATAATGTTTATCATAATTTTTAAGATATTATGTTTGGCTTAAGAATTATTGTTTCAACATTAACAAAAAAGAATTTTTTTTATACTAATGAAAAATGTTACAGCGGTGGAAAATTGGCGCAGAGGCGGAGCCTATTGACACCGCTAAATTTTAGTAGGACTTTTCGGCTTATCTAATGACAAAATTTCTGAGTTTTTGTTAAGGTGGAGAATACTATAAAAATTTAGTGGTGTCAATAGGCTCCTCCTCTGCGCCAATTTTCCACCACTGATGTTACATTGCTGTATGTAGCTTAACCCTTTCCGGCACGGGCCATTTTCGTTGTAAAATGATGAATTGATCGACTGACACCGGAATTTTAAAACGACTTTTTCAGAAATTTAAAACACGTTACTTTAACTATTCATTGTAAAAGCAAAATTTTACTAAAATATTCTTGGTGCCGTTCGTAAGTTTGGAATTAAAATTAGGTATCCCGACCCGGGCACAGTGTGCCGGAAAGGG
Organism: Maratus speciosus; assembly: GCA_963932465.1. Classification (NCBI taxonomy): domain Eukaryota; kingdom Metazoa; phylum Arthropoda; class Arachnida; order Araneae; family Salticidae; genus Maratus; species Maratus speciosus. The sequence goes on from OZ010796.1 coordinate 462,835,027, forward strand.
TTAACACTAGAACGCCCGGAAGGAATCGATCTGACACCGACCATATGATTAAATGTCAACTGCAACCAGAAATTCTTTCATAAAATAAATTAAATTTAAACCACGCAGATTTATGTTAAATAAATCAATCAAATAATTTTAAATAAAAATTCTGGTGTCAAATATTTTTATGAAACTTGAGTAAAAATTACGGACGTTCAAGTGCCAACTGACAGCTTTGAGTATTTTTTTTTAATAACAGGGTTCGTACGCATCAAGGAATTTAGAGGATTTTAGATGTTTTAGTACCAGAAATTTCGTAAAGTGCTGGCCGCTATATCTGAAGATAATTTTTTTTTTCATTAAATAAGGCAAATATTACTTTATAAAAATTCTGGTAGAAGGTGCTTGAAAGTCCCCGAAGCTTACGAACCCTGAATAAAGCAGTTTTTTTAGTTTCCCACATTGTTCTGTTCTTTCGCACGCGTGTTCACAAAAAAGTTCATAATTTTCTAGTTGAATAAAGTTTCTGAACAAGTCAAAAATATTTTAAATTAATGAAATTAGGTGCATATTATACTTTCCACAGGATTAAAACCATATGTTTTAAAGGCAAGGTATTGGTTCCACTTACCCAGGATGCCAGAGGAAGTGTAACCACCTTCAGTTGAAGAAAAAATCATAGCTTAAAATCTATTTCTTAAATTCAGATCTGAGCTAGTGAATCAAATAGGTCATTAAAAAGGATATTAACAAAAATAAATTTAATTATGTCTAATAGTAAATATGTGGGAAAGTTTTAAATTAAACTATGTCAAAACGTGCTTACGCTTACCCCATTTCAACTTACATGGGTCCGACCCGCCTTAATTCTTAGGCCGTTATTTCCAAACCAGTCGTTCAATTAACACAAATAGTGGTATATTTATTTAATATGTGCAATATAAATCTACTACAAGGATTTTTGTTTGGAAATAGTTGCAAAAATGTAGAACTGTTTCGTCACTTGATATTTCTATTTCGCCTCTCAACATGCTCCTTGATTATTGTTCAATCTCTAACTTCAGGGCTGCCACAGGCAATTATTTTTTATATCCTACTCGCACCACTATTTTTAAAGTAAAAATTTGGTAGTATATTTCTCTTGCAAATGTTGGCAAAGTGAATATAAAAAAATTTTGTTTTGAAAAAGTGGTGCGAAATAGAATTAAAAAAGAGTCGCCTATGGCAGCCCTGTAACTTAATTTATAACGATCACTTCATCTGATCAAAAGATTTTTCAAAGTTGCAATTAAGATAAAAATGATATATCAATGTAACAATACGGTTCCTTTTAAAATATCGATTTATTGTCATGAATATTTTTGCAATAACACTTTACGAACGCATTTATTATACACTCAAAGTATCAATATTTTGAAAATCAATGTTATTTGCTAAAAATAAATATTGTGTACTATCTAGAATATATTCTTTGTCACTAGTCTTAATGTCCCGCTGTGGTATCGGCGGCACAACTATTTCCGAATAATAACCCTTGTCATTTTATCCCATAATGTCGGCGAGTAAATAAAGCAAATATCACTATTTGGGAATACTGGCGCTATTGAGGCCGCGCGGGCCACAGTTTGACACATCTGCTTTACACCGATATGGAGCTTGTTTGATCATGGCAGTAAATTGATTTTCTGTCTTTGGCAAATTTTTACAACTCAGTTTAATATATTTTAAAAATAGCTCTCACTTGCTTAAAAGTTACTAAAAAGTTTGATGCAATGCATTTTCTGGATTATAGATTTGTTATAAGTTTAAAAAAAATTCATTTGTTCATTCTTGCTATTTAACAATTTGTAAATTATGAATCTTTAATATAAATTAAATTAAAGGACAAATATAGTTGGTTATTCAAATCAATTATTGAAATATGTTTCAATGACACTTAATTCCATTTGGTTAAAGCAAGAGAAATTTATTTGAAGAAAAGTTCTATTTCGAACTTTCCCACTCCCCCATTTTTCTTCTAACTACAATAAGCTACATGATACCAACCTGGTAATATTTACACACTTATAAATCTATTACTCATCAGTCATTTATTTTTCCACTTCTTGTGGAGAATGCAGCAGTCGGGATTCGAACCACGGGCCTTTGATTTGAACAGTGTTCTACCAATTACACCATTGCACATTTCATCTTTGTTTTTATTATCTTCTCTATCCTTGGGAGGTACAGATCAACTACTTTCAATCTTACGCCTCTTCAGATACGAAAGTTTTTAACGAGTAACGTGGAAGCAGTGGGAACTCACCCTCTACAATCAGCTGTTATGCTTTATGAATATTCATAAAACAGGGATGGAGATAGGAAACGTTGAGGTGTAGACATTAAGGGCTAAGTTTCGCTTTTAGTACTACAAACATATAAATAAGATTTTGAATTAGTAAAAAATGTCAGCTTAGCATATCTTCATGTAAAATAAAAAATATCATAACTAAATTTGAGAAATCTTCAGTGTACTGGAAAAATGATACAAATAAACAGAAATATAATAGAAGGTTCGTACGGTCCTTCAATTTGAGTACATCTATTTCTCAATTGTGTTCCTTTCCTTTTTTGATAGCTGAATTTGTAATAACATCCTGCACTTGAATAAGACGAAGATTAGTATTCGGAAATAGTATTACTGAAATCTAAGTTCTCGTATGAACCAAGTGCGAATCCAGCCCTCCATTTAGAGGGGAGTCATGGCTCCTTTTTTTTGGGGGGGGGGGGGTCGCATCACTTAATAAGCAATTTTTATATTGAAAGCTGTTCCCATATCCAAAATGGCTACTTTTCTGATACTTTTGGGAAGTCGTTTTCATTCATAAATACAAAAAATTACATTAATATTCGTAAAAATATAAAATATAAACATTATATTAGATACCAAGAAATTGAATAATTCATTATTTTCTTATAAAAACAAAGACTCATTCAGAAATTGAGCCTTTTTAGCCGATTTTTAGGACATGACATTTATAAAATGGCCGTCATGAGGGAGCAATTGGTTGTCGTGACATGAAATTCACTTTAAAACCCCACATTTTACGTATGATTCCCGAAAGATTCATTGCCTTTATCGAGAAATGGAAAACGCTAATTAATTATATTTGTTCTGAATAAGTACACTTGCAAATGTATTGCATCTGAGATTGAAAATGACTTCCTGGATGTTGTCAGAAATTACCTGCTTTGGATTTAAGTGGAGCTTTAAAGAGCCAGAAAGATTATCATTGTTGAGCAAGAGGTAAATTTGAAAAAAATTAAATATATATTTCATTTTTAAAATGTGCTTTAGAAATTTTCTTCCTCCAGTGGGGTGGGGGGTGGGGACATGACACCGTGACCTACCCCTTGGACCAGTATCTGATATGAACATAGTAATACATTATTTGTAATTACATTATCTTTTCCTTCGTTTACTTTCTTACAAAGGTGTAATTATTGGTCTAACCTCCCTACCAACAGGGAAAATAGGAAAATTCCCATTTTTTAAAAAAACTTTTCATCATTGTGTTAAATTAAATGTAGATTATGGTTGCAGAATATAACCTCTTGTCCACGGATCATCTAGCTACCACAATTTTAGAATAGAATAATTTACCTCATTTATAGACAAAAACATTTCAAATGAATAAGACGAAGATTACCTTTGGAAAAATCTGGTGAGAAAAGACTTTCAGTCAAAAACGGTTGTGCAGCTGTAATATAGACGGACAATTTAAAAAAAAGTATTATCATTTAAAAATTTATATGATAAATACTTGAATATTTTTCTTTGATAAAAGTTGCTGTTATTTTGGACATTGTAAAATATTATTTCGATTTGACAAAAGCTAATTTAATCAAAACAGAAGTTCTGAAAGTGTGGTCGAAGAACAATATAAAATAATAAGAAAAACACGCTGTCAATTTTAATAATTAGAAACTCTTATGATACTCTTCTGCGTACATATAAATAAAAACTATATTAAAAACACATTAAAAATTAATCCCAACGTTTCATGTTCTTTCTAATGAGCCATCATCAGGGGAGAGGGTTCTTGACCTCCACGAAGCTAAGTTACAAACAGCGCAGTCAGTTTCACAACATCAAACTGAAACATCTCACAACATCAAACTTTTTCAGTTCAGAGTTTTAGAGTTTTTAATTATTAGAATATAAAATAGCTTATTTATTTTACTTGTCTTTCATGCTCAAAAAGTAAGCAACAAATACAAAACTATTGGCATCAAATTTATTATTTGAAATTAAAATTTACAAATTTATGTATTACCATTATTAAACTTTAGCCTGAGATTTCATAGCAAAATTCAAATATGAAATTAAATTTTACATGAATGGAGGCCCGTAGTTAAAATGCATCTGTTTGAATTAGAGTATTACTGAGAATAAATCATTTTACTCTTTAAATCAAACTCTGTGAATTTTCCAAGTTATACAAGATAGCAAATAATAGGCATAAAGAACCATATGCTACATTCAATGCGTCAGATGGCTTAGGCAATGTTGCAAGTAGGTGCAAAAATTCCGAAATTGCTAGAGGTTATAATATCCATCGTAGATTCATAAACTGATGTTGAAATCAAGATAAAAGACTGAAATGTCGGTAAAAATCATGCATTGGAAGTTCTAGTGTTATTTTAGGGGCAGATTATACTTATGCACTGAAGTGCCGAACGCTACGGAGCGCTAACGTCTCAATAAAATAAATAGCATCGCAGATCTTCGTTACTGCACAAAGACAAAGGTTTCATATTTTGGTAAAATATACCATGTAGACTTCATGAGAGTGGATTGTATTTACCGCATATTTCCGTGTATAAGCCGAGTATAGGACTTTTCAGTGAAAAATCGTCCAAAATCGAAAACCCGTATGTAAGCCGATGTTAAGAAAATATGATGAAAAAATCAGTGACTAAAAACTAATAGAAACGTTAAATAGAAAAAAAATGTGCTTTCCGAAATTATTTATCTCCCCTATTCTGCTTTACCGCTCTTCCAAATCTGTTTAATTGCCTTCCGCTGGAAGTTTGTATAAATAAGCCATATAAAGACAAGCTCCGTTCGAAATTGACTGAATAAATGTCAATTGTGGATACAGTGTGACAAACTGCGTTAATTTAAAATAAAATGGACATCGTCACTATCTCTAAATGGGTGAAAGAATCTTGGCTTGAATTACCACAAGCAATGATCGCCTGATCTTTCAAAAAATGTTGCGTCAGTAATGAATTGGATGGAACTGAGAGTGATGTATTTTGAAGAAGATGGCGATGATGATGAATTAGACACTGACGATATTCATCCTGATGTAACAATGAAAGAAAGTGATTTTAAGAAGTTGCTTGAAAACTCTAATAATGACTCAGTTATAGTGAAATATGATTGGTGACTTTTCTATTGTAAAATAATGGAGTATTAAAGTATTTTTTTTAAAAAAAAAACAAGTATTTTGTATGTTTTCTATATTTACCATCTTTTTTATTTCAGAATGTCAATTTTGGAAATTTTCTTAGACTCGTGTATAAGCCGACACCCACTATGGAGCCGAAAAATTGCTTAAAAATTCTCGGAACACACGGAAACATACAGTAACACGACATTCTGTTTATACCCATTTGTTAGCGACAGAGTTCTATTTCTACAGTGCGGGCTAGAAAATGTGTTTTCTCGTTTTGGGCGGCTGCCAAAAACCAAATTCTACTTTTATTTTATGTATTATAAGTTATTTCTTCTTATGTATTTTAGGGGCTATTTCACTGACATCGTGAAACTTCCTCAAAACCGATATGTCGCTCTGATTCCTCCCATTGAGTCAATTAACTCAAATTTTAGTTGATTGCTATTGTGGATATAATAATTACAGTTTTGGGTGACTATTACATTGGAAAAGAAATCAATTTTGATTGTAAATAAAATACTATTATTATTATTACTATTATTATTATTATTGCCATTATTATTATTTTACACTAGATTGAGACCGCAATTGGACCCACTTTTAAGCGTTCCCAATCATGATTATAATGTCCTTTAAAATGAATGTGCTGCTTTTTAGGTGAATGTGAATACTGCCAAATCACAGTTGCTCAAATACGCTATTTGGCTATTGACTTGATTACGGAAGGTTAACGGTGAGATCATATTCACCATAAGATAGGCCTAATCTGAAATGCTTGAATAAAAAATTAGATTTTCGTTGTAATATGAACATAAAATTAATATAAGGTTCAGTTGAATTTGTTAAAGGATACATTGTATCTAAATAATTTTCGGAATTGTATTTATATTATATTTTTCCCTTTTAATATACTTACAACCAAAATACTTTAAGTAAATTCAATTATGGAATATAGATTTATGTTTTTGCTGTGTTTCCATCCTGCTACACTTTTTTACAAAAATCTGATTCCATGATTGGTATCATTTTTTAAACACTCCGTGTATCAGACGGGTCCAATGAACCCGACACAAAAAAACAGTATTAGTTCAAATACAGTAAAATTCAGATAATTGTGATAAAATTGAGAAATTTGTTTGTAAACTCGTATCTTTAGATCTAAATTCGTAAAAATCTAGAAACATTTTTAAAGAATATCGAATAAAAGCTAATGAATTTTAACTTTTTGACTGCGGTTGGATGTATTATTGTAATTTTATGTACGCTGTTTTTTTTTTTGTATTTTTTTTTTTTATTTTGAGGGTAAAAATAATACTATTTGCCTCATTTAATGATATATTATATAATTATTTTATTTTAAAAAAGTGGTAGCAATCTCAATAATGAAAAACAAAACACATCAGTGGACTGGCAACATTCTTTCGTGAACTGAAATTTTTTTTGTTGGAAGCTATTTTTAAAAAAAATGCTGAATTGTCGCCGAAATCTGCTGTTCATTTTCTTTCAAATTCCAGTTGAACTGGACTAATGAACATTTGACATTTTTTTCAAAATTAAGTACTGTTTACAAATGAATCTCAATTTAATTCAACCCATTACCGCCAAAACTATAAGGTAGAGGTTTTAAACTTTTTTTGCTGAAAGTCATTTGCTACCACAAGTTCCGAAAGGTAATCTTCGCTTTATTTAACGCTGAAATAGTGGTAGCTGGGCAATTAATTGAAGAATGCCTATTTATTTGGACCGTTACGTCAACACAACGCCTGCAGGTAATGGGTTGATTATTAATGTAAGTGGTTCCCGAATTCTTTGCTATAGGAAGACGCCGTGACTCAATACTGGTAGGCTTATTGTTAGAGATGAATCAGTATATTATTGTGAGTAAGAATAGCAACAAATAGACACATTGAACTTTATTTTTTTCTCTAATGTTTCAATTAGTATTGCCCAGATTACATCAACGAAATCCTACACCCTATTGTCTTCCTTTTCATTGCTGTATTGTCTACAGAAGGGATATTTATGGACAATAATGTACGGACACATAGTGATTGATTGGTTTAGATATACATGAAGAGTGAAATAAATCTTCATATTCATTGAGCTCTAAGATCACTTGACCTGAATCCAGTGCAGCATACGTGGGAGATGTTTAGAAGGTGGACTGCAGTTGCAATGTTTCTTCAAACACCCCCAGCGAACTCCCACATATCCAAATATTGTTACAACCGCTATTACTGTTTTTACACATATTGTTTTTACTGCTATAAAATGCGATTTGCATTATCATTTAAAGCAAAAATTGTAGAAGTCGAGCTTGAATTACAGGATTATGCAGAGTATGAAATATATGTTCCCACGGAATATTCACAATGTTCAATTTTTCTTCCAAAATATAATAGTCAATAGTTATATTTTAAGTAGTTTTTTGTTTATTTGCTCAGTTTTTAATGTTTATTATAGTCTATCCAGAAATATCTGTTTAGTAAATTTCATTCATATCAAATAACAGAGCAACTAACTCTCCGAATGTTCCGAAACCAGTCATTTCGAAAAGTAATCTGTCTTATGTAATCACAGGATTTTTGTATTAAACAATGTGAATACCACAATTTTAAAATTATGCTACTCAAAAATTCAGAGTGTTGGAAGCTGTACAATAAGTACATATTGTTTTATGAAAAACTTTTTGACCCGCCCACCGTTGTCCGCGCCCGTCATAATAATCTCAACTAAAACTCACATTTAAATGATTCATAATTTTAAGCCGATTTTGTGTGAACTTATATTTATAAACGTAAAAATTGTGAAAAAATATTAATATTTTGTGGTAAAAGTGTTCGTAAGAAGACATTTTCTTATTTTTTCACGTAGGGCCGTTTCATAGACCAAACAAAACTTGTTCACCGAACTTTTTGAAATTTTTACAGATTGTAAACATAACGGTTTTGCAGCCAGTGCAAAAATTTCGTAAAAAAAAAAAAAATAAAAAAAAAAAAAAAAATAAAAATAAAAAAAAAAACATTAATATCTAGTTTTAAAAGAAATACCTTTTCTTCCTGCATTTTTTTTTCTTTGGATTGGGTCCTCAAAAAAAAAAAAAAAAAAAGTTCTCATCGTCCGAACTCTATGAAATTTTAATCGGTTATAAATATAACTGTATCTAAGCTCTCTTTAACATTTCGTGGAAAATATGCATACTTAGTAGTAAAAACATGAGTCGAAGCCGCACCGGAACAGAATGCGTTTTGCGTTTTCATCGAAAATTTCTGAGATTTTATTTTTTTTAAATACTTTTACTCCTCCGAACGTTTAGGAATTTTTGTAAATGATGTAAATCTGGATTGTAGAGATGCTCTAAAAATATTGTGTCAAAAAACGGATGTTTAGTTACGTTTAGCGTAGAAAAAAGACCGCGTCCGAGTGGCGCGAAATGATCTTCTGTCGCATTTTTAAAAAAGCGTTAAAATTCACATTTTTGAAAACGGATTAGATCCTCGAAAAGAAGGTCCTATTTTTAAAAAGGTGTATTTTGTGAACTAGCTTCTCTGATATCGAGCCCTAGGAGCGCATTCCTGAAAGGGAGAAAAAGGGAATCGCGAAAACGACCCTTTTTGAAAATTGTTTTTCCAAGAATTAACATTTTCCGTATCACGAGCGGTTCGGGCGATGGACGTTAAGACAAATGGCCAAAATAAAACAGCATTCGGTTTTTCCCTTCTATGCACTCGGAAAAGCAGAGACTGAGCATCCAAGGGCGCGCTTACAGATTAAAAAAAAAGAATGCGTTTCCGATGAATTTTTAATTAATGTCTCATCTTAATATCGAAATACAGTAAAACCTCCCTAAAGTGACCACGTTCCATTCCATTATTAATTGGTCGCTCCGAGAGGTGGTCTCTTAATGGAGGTCATGTTTAAATCTAGATTTTTAATTGTTGAAAAAAGGTAACAATTAATGATACTAAAATTTATTTTTCACATTAGAAAAAAATATGAAAATTTAAATATCGAAACAAAAGTTAATTACATAAGTTAATTGGTGCAGAGTTTAAAAAATGAATACATTGACGTTTGCCTTGGTGTTACGGTTTTATCTTCTATAACTTTTATTTCCAAGTCCTTTCGAAGTTCAGTAAATAAATGCAATTTATTTTTGGACGGGAACAAATTATGACGATTTCATTAATGTATCTATTGCTTTGAGAGATTCCTGACAGAATAGTGCAGGAAAGCTTATTGACCATCATTCTTACTTTGCCATCAGAGTTATATTTTTATTGACTAAAAAGACACAAAGGGGTTTAAACACTTAAAAGTTGCAGTAATAAATAAAAATTTTAAACTTAGTTTAGAAGTTTGATGAATAATGCGCTCTCCGGAAATATTATTCTAATAAAACCTTCTTAAAGCGACCAGGATAAAACGGAATTTGTTTCATTTTCTTCAAAGAAATTGGTCGCTCATGGAGGGAGTTCAACTCGGGTGGTCGCTGAATAGAGGTAAAATTATTATTGAGCCTATGGGAATACATTTCGTTCCATGAAAAAATGGTTGTTCAGGGAGGTGGTCGCTTAACCCTAGAACTACCGGAAATTTTACTCAAGTTTTATAAAAACATTCTACACCAGAATTTTTACTTAAAACTATTTAATTTGTTTATTTAACTTATTATTGTCTGATTTATACATTTAGTTTGTTTTGAAGAAATTTCTGGTTTGAATAAATATTTTGAATGTACATGTCGGGTCCATTGGACCCTTCTGGTAGACAGAGGGTTAATGCAGGTGGTCGCACAGGGGGGTTTCTCTGTATTAAAAATATCTGAGCTCCAGGTGCATCGGGACCTGGATTGGACTAGCATCACCCAAATTTTCAGAATTCTACGCGCGGTAGATTTCGCTCGCCATCGCTGACACACACGCACTCAGAGAAAGAGGCTGAGCGAAGCTTTCTTTTATTAGTATAGATTATTTGTTTGCTGCTTATTATTTTTTTTAGAATGCGTAAAACTTTCTGGCCTAATATAACACAAGCAGAATTGAGCATTTTTTTTTTTTTTTTTTTTTTTGTAAATTTAAGTGAGATATTTTTTTCTCTTCATTAAGCCTACCTTCGGATTAAAATATTCTTGAAAATCAATATAAACGGCGACGAATCAAAAATTATAAAGATTTGAAAGTTAAAACAATATTCACAAAATATTGCCAAATTTATTGTGTTGTAACGGAGCCGATGTCGTAAGGTGGTGTGGTAGCGGGCAACTTCAACGGCCAAGGCTTATTTAAAGTCGAAGAAATATTTTATTGCATTACAAACAATTAAATAATATTTTCTGGATTATATAAGTCCTATTTACAACGTTTTTCATAAAAGGGTTCGAGTTCAGCTGACAATAATATGTTTATAGAATCAAGTCCAGTCCTCGAATAATAGATCGCTTTCAGTGTAGTCAGTCTCTTATTTATTCAATGTCCACTATTTTCGAAGATAGAGTTCACGATGCTCGACAGGAATGTCGCACTTTTTGTAGGTGTTTAACCGAGGTTTAGGAACCTCCGATCTTCAACTCCGTGATGGAGATATCTTAACAGCCACACCTGGTTATGGCTTTTCTGTGCTTCGGAGCATGCCCCGAAGCCGTCGACCCGTGAGAGATTTCCACTCTGCACGGCCATAAACACCTTGAAGTCTCAACTTCAACAGAAGGGGAAAAAAAGCTCCCGAGAATGCTCTTGCATCCTCTTTTATCAGTTTCGTTTTACCGTCTAGGACCAAAGCCACTCCCATTAGCCACTCACCATCCGTGTTTCATGATCTCATAGACCAGCCCTTTCTCTATAGGCTGCAGTCAGGAACCTTCGCGTCCGGTTTCATCTCTGGTTTCACTTTCTACTTTCCCACGGGAACGAGGCCCTCGTGAACATCAAAAGAATATTTCTCTCGCTAGATAATAGAGTTCTTTTCACCCTAGTGTCATCTGCGAAGATTGATTGAAATTGAGGTATTTATTTCATCTCTAGCGACATTTTCTAGGACTCTGAAGAAATTTGGAGGCTAGGTGAAAATACATTAGCTTCCCTATGCTGGCTTTTGCCTTGTAAATTGAGAGTTTCAATGTGAGATATTGTCGAATTCTCACAACACCCCTCCCTCAAATCATATTTCGGCTACCAGACGTAATATGCTGTAAGGGAAATGGTTAGCTCATACATTTCAAGTGGCCCATATTTAATTATATCAATTCCTAAAAAACAACCTTTTCCTGCATTTTATACTTAGCTTGCAAATGCTGCACACATTTGGTTACGAAATTTCTCTTTAGCAGACAAAACACATTTATATTTTACACGATTACATTTACACATAATAAAATGAATATTAATATATACATATATTTAAGTTGAGTTTGAGTCACACAATCCTCTACTAAATCCTTAACTGCTAAAACATGTCACTTGAAAGCTTATCTCTGAATTTAGCATAGTGTTTGTGCCGCGAAGCTTTACGTGTCAAAACGTTTCTATTCTCCACGCCTTTTTCATTAGGTTTTGGTATGTTTACTCTATAGACTTGAGACTTTTCGCGTCTATTTGGGACGTTTGTAAAAAGATTAGTCGCGGAACTTTTATAATCGATTCTCCCCCGATTCCTTCTTCTCGTACCCCTTTCATACGACTTATGTCTGGCGGAACCTAATCCTGCATTTCCTGACACTGCATTTCTTTTTAACGTATCTTTATCGCGCCTGGATTTCTTGTTGTTCCTGGTCTGCCCAATTCTTACCGGCTTATCTCTTTGATCGACCGTTAAAGCTATACCTATACGGGAGTCATTTGACTTCTCGAAATCCCCACAAATACAATGCGTCTTCTTTATTTTTGACCTTGTTCTAGCTTCGCTTAACGAGTCGTCCGCATCTAGTTCCCTTTTAAGCCTTTCTCTCCCAACCTTGCTTAATCCAACACTTAAATTCCCCTCTCGATCGGGTAACAAAAGGTCCCCTCCGTCTACTTTAAAATTCCCATTCATCTTCCTTAACCCTCCGTCTACCAGACGGGTCCATTGGACCCGACAGGTACATACAAAATATTCATTCAAACCAGAAATTTCTTTAAAATAAACTAAGTACATAAACCAGACAAAAATAAGGTAAATAAATAAGTTAAATAGTTTTAAATAAAAATTCTGGTGTAGAACGTTTTATTAAAACTTGAATAAAATTCCCGGTAGATCTAGGGTTAACCAACGTTCATCCACACTAGATTTTCCTCCCGTATTCACGTGAATCATTTTTGCGCGGGGGTTTCTCTTTTTCGACTCGTTCCCTTGGGTCGGATCGCACCGCTGTTGTTTCAGTTTCAGATTGGCCCCACTTGCGGTTCTCCCGGCGTCTAGAGTCTCTGCCTTTCCCTTCTTAATTTTATCGATTAATTTTTGAGTTTCGTTTCCTAATATATAATACGACAAGTCTGATTTATTCTCTGCTACTATGGTCGTCGTTTTTATATTCCCCACTCCTTCAATTTCTAAGACAATGTGGGCGGTCGGTAAACGAAGCGTATTGTTCGTCAACGGTTGCCTAACTCGTACAGCACCACCGTCTAACTGATTGGGCTTAATTAATTGACTAGGGGTCACATCAAAGCTAGTTCCGGAATCTCTTAACGTCGTGCATTCCTTTCCGTTAATTAGAGCACGGCTAAGATATGGTTTGAAACTGTCCTCAAAATTCGTACCTACGCAAATATGATGAACGCTAGTAATAGGTTCTAAGTTCCTTTTGTTTTCCGGACAGTTGGCTTTTAAATGCCCAATTTTGGAGCAAATAAAACACTTATTCCAATTTTTACGTTCGAAGATCCTTTCTCTTTCGTTTTCCGTGTTATTCTCTCTCTAATTCGTTTTGGTTTCCGAATGCCAATCTCTCATTTCGTCTTCATTTTCCGTTTTTTCCATTCTCCTATCCCGCGAATTTCCTTCAAATTTTGGTTTCGTATTGCACGATTTTTTTGACACTCCTTTTATCGCCTCGTATTCGTCTAGTGCCGTAGCGAGCACCAAGGGATCTTTATAATTCGCCCACGAATCAATAAAATGCTCTTTCAAATCGACCGACGCGTGTCGTTTGATCTGATCAGTGATCAACAAGTCTTTTAATTCAGAAAATTGCGTGATCCCCAAACCGTTAATCCATCCTTCAAGAAAACTATTCAATTCGAATATGAGATCTCTCCACGGGTTTCCTGGATTACGTGCATGTTTATTCAATTTTTGACGGTACGCTTCCGCACTCAGCCTGTATCGAGCTAATAAAAGCGATTTAACATGTTCGAAATTGTCAATTTTTTGAGCTGGTTCGCGTAAGATCAATTCTGCAATTTCCACCGGCAATAATGCTAACAAGTGTGTGACGTATTCATCTTGCTCTATTCCGGACCTATTCGCCTGTCGCTCGAACAAATTCAGGAATAATGTTATGTCGGATCGTTCAGGATCAAAACGATGCATAATAGTTTTAAGAGGTAATTTAACGAATCTTTCGAAACCGCTGCTAGCCGTAGAATTTCGCCTTTCTGAACTTTGCGTTAATTTTAGCTGTTCTAAAGTAAACGCCCTTTCTTTTTCTTTCTCTCTCTCTTCTCTCTCCTCTCTCTTTTTTCCCTCTCTTTCTCTTTTTCTGCCGCGATTCGGTCTTCCCTATCTTTCACGATAAACCCTGCCTGCACTAAAGTTAGTTCCTCGTCGTATTTTTCTGCTGCTTCAATTTTTTCGATTATCGTTGCCATATTGTCTTCTTCATCTATTTCCACATCTAAAACTTCCGCGAGATTCTGTAAATCCGCTTTCCTGCAGTACTTCAGTGAATTTAACTTCGACATGACTACGGTATGTTGAAATGGAAACTATTCGTTTTGTTTATCAATTTAAAAGTATATGAACCTTACACCTCACAAGAAATATTTTACCCCTAAGCACACAATATAAATAAACATTTCAAATGCATAACCAATATGTCAAAATAATTTTATGATTTTTCAAAAGATTTTCAGAATTTCTATATTTTTGTGCCAAACGTAAAGCAAAAAATAAAATTCAAAATTTTAAAGCTTTAGAGTCCCTATACACACAATATGAAAACAATAAGTAATTTTTCAAATACTATAGGCAAACTACATTCCCAGTATTTCTCAAGAACTGAACACTCTCTGCAACCTTTATCAAAATGCATCTATACTATTTAGGGTAATAGTTTAATTTACTCTGTTTGTCATTTAGCAATCCAGCATGCATCAAAATTACTCTTTATACAATCACTCATCAAAATATATTTCTTACACATTACTCTTACATTATATATTCGTCATATAAGAAGAAAAAAAAATTTACTGGGCATTTTTTTTTTGAGTAGTTATGAATTTAGCCTATCTAATTCTTTCTGCATTCCAAACATTAAAAATAATGATAAAGATAACATAACATATAAATTTGCATTAATCGTTAGATTTCCATGCATTAACTACACATTATCGATTTATCATAATCTTACTATTTTCATTTACCTCAAAAAGTTTCTCATATTTTTATTTAAACAACATTTTACTGTCTTATCAGTATGCTAAATAATAGTTAGGGAGCCACTCAAAATGAAATGAGCACACCTGTTGCAGTTTTTGCTTGAAGTATCTTGTCTGGGGAACGGTCCGTTATGGCACTCCGCGGGTGTCGTCCACAGTAGCTCAAGGGTTCGTATCGGGCGTGTTGCGTCCCACTGTTTGTCGTCCAAGGTCCACCTTGCACTGTCTCGATGCACTGTCTAGTTGATCTAGCTGAACTGTCTCATGGGCAATGTCTAGATGGGCTGTCCGTCTGTCTTCCTCGGAACTGTCGTTTCGATTCTTTCGGCTGCCTCTCGAGTTGTTGTCAGAAACTCCGGGTGTTCGCCGTCTGTTTCCTCCTGGGCTTTCCTCTAATAACAATTATTCTTGCTGAGAATCTTCTAGCTGCCACCAAGTTGTAACGGAGCCGATGTCGTAAGGTGGTGTGGTAGCGGGCAACTTCAACGGCCAAGGCTTATTTAAAGTCGAAGAAATATTTTATTGCATTACAAACAATTAAATAATATTTTCTGGATTATTTAAGTCCTATTTACAACGTTTTTCATAAAAGAGTTCGAGTTCAGCTGACAATAATATGTTTATAGAATCAAGTCCAGTCCTCGAATAATAGATCGCTTTCAGTGTAGTCAGTCTCTTATTTATTCAATGTCCACTATATTCGAAGATAGAGTTCGCGATGCTCGACAGGAATGTCGCACTTTTTGTAGGTGTTTAACCGAGGTTTAGGAACCTCCGATCTTCAACTCCGTGATGGAGATAGCTTAACAGACACACCTGGCTATCGCTTTTCTGTGCTTCGGAGTATGCCCCGAAGCCGTCGACCCGTGAGAGATTTCCACTCTGCACGGCCAGAAACACCTTGAAGTCTCAACTTCAACAGAAGGGGGAAAAAAGCTCCCGAGAATGCTCTTGAATCCTCTTTTATCAGTTTCGTTTTTCCGTCTAGGACCAAAGCCACTCCCATTAGCCACTCACCATCCGTGTTTCATGATCTCATAGACCAGCCCTTTCTCTATAGGCTGCAGTCAGGAACCTTCGCGTCCGGTTTCATCTCTGGTTTCACTTTCTACTTTCCCACGGGAACGAGGCCCTCGTGAACATCAAAAAAATATTTCTCTCGCTAGATAAAAGAGTTCCTTTCACCCTAGTGTCATCTGCGAAGATTGATTGAAATTGGGGTATTTGTTTCATCTCTAGCGACATTTTCTAGGACTCTGAAGAAATTTGGAGGTTAGGTGAAAATACATTAGCTTCCCTATGCTGGCTTTTGCCTTGTAAATTGAGAGTTTCAATGTGAGATATCGTCGAATTCTCACAGTGTCAATAGAAAAATCTTGAATTTTTGTATGACTCAAACAAATTTAACAGTAAAATTGCATAAAAATTCTTATGCACTCATACGTGTGTATGCGTTTTAATTTTTCATATGCTGTTTCAGGGTTTACTTGAGCGACTGGAGTAACTTAACTTTGAAAGGAATAATCTGAATGTCACATTGAGATCACTGTTTTCCATTTAAATCTTGCCTGAAGACACCACTGTGTGCAGTTTTGCTAAAAAAAAATTGTTTGTATTATTTTATATATCATATCAATTACAGTTAAATTTAAATGTTTATGTAATTTATAAATTTTATTTCATTTTAATTTTTACGTTTTGCTACTTAATCTCTAAGGATAGTAATATTCAATAAATTTCGACAAGAAACTTCTTTTTCTTAACCTTAAGGGGGGAGGGGGGGGGAGATCACCATAAAACATTTGAAAAAGTAAAAAAGAAAAATGTTGTCCATTATGAAAGAATAACATTTATCCGAACTTCAAAAAAAAAAAAATATGACGATAGGGTAGCTCGGGTAACTCAACCCACGAGGTAACTGGGCCACAGGCTACTTTATAAAAAAACGTTTATTTTTTTTGTTTTAGCTTATGTGAACAATGCCCCTTATTCTCTGCTTCCTAAAACAACGTGTATCAACGAATCATAACTCTCTCTTTGCTGTGAAAAGTTGTCGAAAATTTATGCTTCTTTTTTAAAAAAACAACGCCAATTTGGTTGAAATTCCTCGGCTTTTTATTAAAATACTGTAAATACTTTTATTAAACAATCTTTTTTTTTTTTTTAAAGATTAGGCATATAACTACATTAATATTATTAGGTAGCTATACATATTAACTTCATGTTTCAAATGTAAGCTTGGTGTCCCTGTTACCCCATAAATTTTTCAAGAATGGGGTAACTGGGACATGTATCCGGGGTAACTGGACCATGTTGGATCCAGTTACCCCAATAGTTATAAATATTTTTTTCAGTTTCTCTTACTACGGGAAATAAATTTCTCCATTGTATTTTGCTCACAATAAAGACAATTGTAGAATACCTTATTAAAATTACGTAATAAAATTTAAAAAAAAAGCATATTGGGTGGTATCAAACCAAATTTAGGTTACCAAATCAGGACGGTGATGCCGTTATGGCATCATATAAATTTAATCCCTAATTGCCACATTGGCACCGTAATTTATAATGAAAATTTCACCTTTATTGAGTACGCGAAAATTTACTTTTACTTGTTTACAAATAAATTCTCTTGTAAATACTGGTGTCATTAAATTATTTCAACATTTTACGAATACAAGTACCTTGAATGGAGTTATGAATTAAGAGGAGGAGACATATATGTATATACATACATATGTATTAAGAGGATGAGACATAGACATGTACTGTCTATCAGTTGCGAGTGAAGTAACTGAGGAGGTTGTCACAATATGGCGGCTGCTTTTAAAAAATAGGATCTTCAGTTTCCGATTATCTCAAAGGCAAACATCCCATCAGTAAAATTGAATAGAAAATTTCCTCTTACTTAAGCGTCTTATTGATGGAATTTTTTTTCTCAAAAATGTCGTAAAAATTTCTATTTTTTTTTACTGATATCAGTATGCCTTGTAAAACTGCCAGTTTGTTTCCTTGGTTGTCACAATATGGCGCAAACGCAGGACATAACTACCACCAAACTTAACTCCTACCAGTAAATAGAAAAATTTGTTTCTACCATTATTTATGACTGAAATTTTGAAATAATACGGCGTTTGAGTAAATTGAAAATTTCTATATAAATCTACTGGTGGAAGTTTCCTCCGGCGCTAAACAACTCCTGCGATTGCAGTTACAGTTGAAGCTTAGCAATTTTAAGTATATGTCAGCTCTTCTTTATTAATAGTTCTATGATATCTTGCCCCTGGAAGCGAGATAGCCAAACTTTGAAATTGTACGATACAGATGAAGTACTTATGTAGCCGTTTGTTCATAGATTTACCTTGTTATTTTCGTCCTTAAAATTCCCATGTAACTTTTATACTTATTACTTGTACTAAAGTACGTAAGTACTGACTTAAATTTTATGATTTTGGTATAAATAAATCTAATATTTTCACTTTTAGTACTTTTTTAGACACATTGACAGCAAAGGTTTCCCTTACAACGCTCATTAGTTGATATATAATTTACGTGATCTGCCTGGTTTAAATATTTTAAGTTGTTTACACTTTTTCAAACTGGACCTGATATCCCATATGAAAGAAAATAAACGCGTGGGGAACATAGACCTTCTGGTCCACTTACCCCATTTTTATGGGTCAACTGGACCCATGAGGAAAGAAATATGAAATATGCATATTTATTTATTTTTATATAGTAAAATGTAATTTTGAGCATTTCTATGTGATAGAGGGAACCTAACTAAACACATCTACAAAAGTTCAGACTTTAATTTAAACGAACATTAGCTTTTTGAAGCTGAATTGCCAGAATCTCCAGAGTCGCATTGTAAAATCATGGCCCAGTAGCCCCACGTAACTTTACTCCAATTAAAACCGGTTTTATGATAATATATGTGGAGCGGTAACTATCCAAATGAAGGTAAATTTTAACTTTAAAGCCATATAACTCAAATCAGATATTTTTGCCATTGCTCGCATGATATTTCCAAAACTAACTAACATAGAAACTTAAGACTATGAATCTTATTGTATACTATAGTATATATTTGTAACCTCTATCTATTTTTATGTAAGTATCGCTAATATATTTATTTATTCAGGGTTCGTACGGGTGCTTGAATTTCCAGATTAAGAAATTCTTCGGTACCAGTATTTTATTATGGAAAATCTCTGATGAAATATGGCGAAATTTCGTCCGTTTAAACTAGATTTATTTTTTTATAAAAAAATTATGATATTGGGCCTTGAAAATAACGGTACCCGTGCGAACCCTGTTACTTATTGAATCTTTATAGAAATTTTATCATAGAATTTGTGTTTTATGGTTTAATTGCCTGAAAAAAATTTTCATCTGTAAACTTTATTATTTATTTAGGTTGAAGTTAAAGTACGATATTTTAAGGATATATATCGAATATATTTTTTATCATCTCGTGCGCAACAAATGTATGTCATTAAAAATCTTTAATTAGTCTATCTTAATTAAACTATATTCTAATTATGTATCATAAATAATATGTAAAGGTAACAAAGATTTGTACAATTTATTCTAATAAAATTGTTTAATTTGAAGAAATATTTACAGTTCCAAATATGCTTTTTATATTATGTTAAAATCAAGCAATATCGGTTATCTTCCCCCTTAAAATTCTCTTCCCCTGCTATTCTCTTAAGAGGTTTTACTCACATTTTTTATTTTTTTTTATGATTATTTAACCCAGCTGTATTACTATGACCTCCGTCCCCCAACCCACACACACACACAAAAAAAGTTGTGCACACATTGACGATGGTTGGCATTTACTGCAAGATTCATATTATGATTATATTTTAAGCGAAGTTACTAATAATGACTTTGAATGCAATACAAATAATACAACGATGCTTAAAGAATCCCTAATGGACCAAACAACAACAACAATAACAAATAGAAAAAAAACCCGGCATCATATAAATGAGGGTACTTATATCGGATGTCTACAACAATGTTTAACTTAAAAAGTGGGGAAGGATTGTACTTTGTGCCGATATATTAAGAAAAAGAAACAACGTATAAAGGCACAAATAAAATATGTTTAAAAGCATACAGCTGTTTCAAAACCTGTAACGTTTCCTCATCAGTGCTTCAAATAAAAGTAAAACTAAAACATTGTGTAAAAAGGAGCGTGAGATCGACTCCGTAGCTGTTTGTCAGCCGTATGTCGCATTTCACCGTTGGCAGTAGAGCTGAAAGGTACGCCTTTCTCACTCTCTGCCCCCCCTCCCCTTTTTACACATTTTTTTAGTTTTACTTTTATTTTAAGCACTGATGAGGAAATCTTAGATGTTTTGAAACAGTTGTATGCTTTTAAACATATTTTATTTGTGCCTTTATACGTTGTTTCTTTTTCTTGATGTTTAACTTGTCTTTGATAAAAACTGTGAAATAGAAAATTTCAAAGAGATCATTAATATTGTTACTGAAATGATATTAAATGAAAAAAAGGTGCAAGTAAAAGTTTTTCGTAAAAGCTCATATCATAAAAAAATGATTACGTGTTTCCCGTTGCAGATGATGTGAATGAAGTAGAAATTAAAAAAATATAATTCCTACTGTATAACCTGTTAAAATATTTAGGAGACGTTATACATTTCATTTTACATATCGTAATTTATTTTTCAGTCTGCGTTAAGATGAACACAGGCATTCTCATTGTTTTTGGAAACTTAGTATTAAGAACTTTGTGATTTCTCATTATTTAGAATTGAAATAATAACTGTTGTGCTTCTTGAGCATCTGTGTATTTTTATACTAACCTCTGTGTACAACATCTGTCATCTCGCAGCATTCAACTTGAGCCAAATATTGATTTTATATTTGTGGCCAAAGTAATTCTAATCAATGAGGTATTTTGAGCATCCAGTTTTGCTTATGTATCATTGCTTACGTATATTTTTTTCTTATATCTACATATAAAATGGGACAGTAAACCACAATTTTCGAGTGCTGAACTTTTTAACTTTAATGATTATCAATTGATCGATACTTGAATTTTGAATGTGGCTCAAGTAACCCCTGATAACTGTCTTTTTTTTTTTTTTTTTTTTACTTAAGAAAGTTAACTTGGTAAGTTTTATTTAAATACTAGCTGACCCGCCCTGCGTTTCTCGGACCCGTGGTAATAACCTTAAATGAACCTCAAATTTGTGTGATTTTATACTTTTAACCCCTTCGGGAAGAGCATCTTTTACAGATTTTTTAATCTTTATATACCGGTTTTTTTAAACAGAAATTTTTGCCTACTTGAATCGGGAAAATGCTCGGATTAAATAAGGCAAAATTTACAATAAAAATTTACTGGTGGGAATAATCCCCGATTCTGAGCACCTTACGCGGCACGAATACCGGTCACTCGTCCCCACGGCGTTACCTCCATTTTATCTGAATTAATTTCAAAGGTTTAAATGAAGAAAATGTGAAAAAATGGAATTGAAAGTATATGCTATTTGGTATTTTATTTTCTGCGTAATTTTAGTTTGGAGTTCATGCGTATCGAAAGCGAGCGCAACCGCAACGAAACACTCAGGCTTTTACTGATTTCGTCGAAATTTTCACACATTTTATTTTGTAAAAAAAATTTCTTCCCGTCTGAACGTTTAAAATTTTGTAGGTGATGTAAATCTGGCCTATTGAGATACTCTAAAAATATTGTGTTAAAATACGGACGTTTAGTTACTTTTAGCGTTGAAAAAATATCACCTCTGTGAGGCGCAAAGTGACCTGTGTTCGCCGGTATATTTGAAAAGATTAAAATTCATACTTTTAAAAACCTATTACACCATCAAATGGAAGAAAGTTTCAGCTTTAAAAACATATTTTTGGTATGTCGGTACCCGTAAAATTGCGTCCTGGAGCGGCGTTGCAATAAAAGGGAACAAAAGTTTTTGGAAAAATGACCCTTTTTGAATTTTTCTTTTCAAAGGTTTAAATGCGAAATATATATATATATATATTGTGCAATATTTATAACCTCACTCAAATCTTTTATTTTAAATATTTTCCTTAGTATTTTGTAGAATTAGGAAATGTAAAAATATAATGTTCTTACAATAGAAATATAGAAATATTTTCGAATTGAAAAATCCCCCCCCCCCCCAACGCCAAGAAAGCTGAAAAGATGCCAAGGCAAAAGAAATCATCCTTTTAAAAATATTTTTATTTTGTGTTACCAATAATGTTTTTGGAAAGGGATAAAGTAATACATCTATAACTTATTCTGAACTGTATTACTACTAATCGATGTATTAAATGAATTTTATAAAAAGTTATTTTAATGGTACTTATAAGTACCGTCAGTAGATAAAGGGTTAATAAGTGTTGTTTTGGTGGCGATTATATCACTACAATTCGATGAATTCTCTTAATAAAATGTAATGAAACTTTTGTAAGCATAGCTGCCAACCTTCCACTAATCTTCCGTAATGTCTGGATTAATTTAACCCATGTTAACCACATATCGAACAAGAAAACTCATTTCATGAATGCTTATTTATTTAGTTCCAAGTTTCTACGTGAAACATATTTATTTTCATTTCTTAAAAAATTTTCTGGTTTGAAACGTATTAAACTAGGGTCAAATTAACGCAAGTATTACGGAAGATTAGTTTGAGGTTGGCAGCTATGTAAATGTTATTTTAACCCTTTATTTACGGCATTATGATCTACTGCAATTTTTTCCCTGTAATATTTTTTTTCAGTTACTACAATGAAAATTAAAGCATAAACATAAAAAAAATACTCACCCGTGAGAAATCTAATTATTTAGAAGTAATTAACTAAAGTGGTACTTTAAAGTACCATCAGTACACTATGACTAAATTATCGTAACAGAAAACCCACAAGTTATTTCAACTAGCACCAGAAAATATTTTCGATTTAATAAGTATATGAAATATAGGCTTTTTCTTATTTACAAGTACATCGTTTAGTAAATTTCGGTGCCAATCATTTATTTCAACACTTTAGAATTGAAAAGGCTTTGCTCCTGAAAGGGTTTAAAAAAACTATTTTTTCTTTTAGGTTTCGATCTTGTTAGCAGTCCTTTACTTTTGCGACGTCAATATTCCAGGGACAACATGCTCTCTCGCGTCTCCACATATGCAATATGTGTATTTATATATGCCATTTCTAGCATAGCAAAAACCAGCCGGTGCCACGACTTTTTCGATTTCCTATAAAAAATAACAATGAAACAGAAAAAAAAAATACCAGGGAAATCACTACTGCACTACATTTCAGTAATTGCATTTTAAATCCGATGAAAACGATGGACACAGACGAAAAGTAAACATGAAGTTTTTCTCCAGCACCCATTGTACTGACGGTACTTATATGTACCACCGAGTAATTCAACTGTTAAATCAAATACATACACCGTTCAACTAAAATAGCTAGTCAAATTGTATTCTAAGTCGATAGTGAATGTCTTAAAGCTCTTATTAAATATTAATTTTACTTTCTATTTATAAGTTTTGGCACAAATTTAAGTTCACAAGTCACACAAAAATATGTGTCTTTTTAAACTACATGAAGTTCACACCATCATCACCTGTGGATTAAAACAGAAATACAAGAAGAATATGTAGGTGGATTTACCCTTTCCGGACGAAAATTACCAGATGATAAACGGATATTCATAAATATAGGGTAAGCCCAATTTATCTTACCTATGTTTTTTATATTGAGAAATAGATAATTAATTTTTGAGGATAAGAACGAACATCACGCCATCTCTGATAGCGAAGATTAAATATTGCTAACAAATTGATTATGAGAGTGAAAAAAAATTGTCAATTAAAAACATTGTCACTAATTGACAAAAATAAAATCTGGTAAACCGATAGGGTAATTTATTAAAAAAAAATAAAACGAATCTTAGGAACATTATGGCTTCTTCTACAAAAGATAGCACGACCATTGAAAAATTGAACGCCAACAATTATACAAATTGGCGGTTCAAGGTCGAAATACTATTGATTCGAGACGAACTTATTAAAGTTATTATGCAAGAGGCCCCCACTCCATTGAAAGATGCTTGGACCAAGAAAGACAGAAAAGCAAGGGCTTTAATAAATTTGTCCATTGACGACAGTCAAATAGTGCATGTCAAAAATTTAAATTCAGCTAGGCAAACATGGGACGCACTTAAAAAAATACATGAGAGATCTAATCTCTCTAGTAAGCTGTACTTGCTATGAAAACTGTACAGTACAAAATTAACTGAAGGTGGCAATATGACAACCCACATTACTAAAATTTTAGAGATAGTGGATAAACTGTCAGCCATAGGTGAAAACATAACTGACTCGCACATTTCAGCACTACTGCTATGCTCGTTGCCACCGTCCTACGATACCCTAGATACTGCCCTGGAGGCCAGAGATGAAGCTGAGTTAACCGTACAATTTATAAAAAGCAAGCTTACGGACGAACATATTCGCAGATTAGATAATAGGGAAAATTCCGAAAACAGCAATAAAGCCTATAAAACTCAAGGTAAGTTTAATCATTCAGAACAGAAAAGAGGCAGCAATAAGTACTGCTCGCACTGTAAAATGAAAAACCACTCAAATAAAGACTGCTGGTTTCTAAAAACGAAAAACAACAACAGTTACACTAATAACAGACACTATAAAAATAAAAACAATTCAACATCCCTAGTTTATGAAGAAAATAATTTACATAAAAATGCGGAACCTGAAGAAAGAAAACTCACAGTAAATGAAAATAACAGTGTCGCTTTACTAACCGAAGAGTCCGAAAATAAAGGCACTTTTATAGTGGACAATGGGAGTTCCAGTCACATAGTAAATTCAAAAGAATTTTTTACCAAAATTACAAAAAATAATGAAACAAACGTCACAGTCGCTAATGGTAATAAACTGATTTCATATGGATCTGGAGAGGTAATAATTCATACCGAAAATAAAAACAAACAAATTATATTGCGTGACGTACTATACGTTCCTGACATAGAAACTAACCTGCTGTCAGTGAGTAGGGCAACTAAAAACGGTTGCAAAGTCAAATTTGAAAAAGATAAATGTGATATAATTCACGAAGGCGACGTTATACTTCAAGGTAAACTTAAAAACAATCTGTACGAAATACATGTTAGTAAAGATGAAAATCACAAGCACTATGCAAATGTCACCTACAACTGCTCAAATGCAAATTGCATACATTTGTGGCATAGGCGAATGGGGCATAGAAGCTACGACACAATAAAGTCCATTTTATCAAAGGATTTAGTTGAGGGAATTAAAATCAACAACTGCAAACATAATGCTAAATGTGAGGTATGCATCAAGTCAAAAATCAGCGAGACCCCATTTCCTAAATCAGGTGCATATAGAGCTACAAAAAGGCTCGAGTTAGTTCATACTGATGTATGTGGCCCTATAAATATACCCACAATTGGGGGGAAAATACTTCGTCACTTTTATCGATGACTATACGAGATTTTGTGTAATTTATTTAATGGCAAATAAAAGTGAGGCTTTAGAAATATTGAAAGAATACGTCTCAATGGTGAAAAAAAAATTCGGAAAAATGCCTAGTGAGAAAAGATCGGACAACGGTGGTGAATATACGGGTAACGAAATAGAAAAATAGCTAAAAGAAAATGGGATTCATCATCAGCTTACCGTACCATTTAACCCAAGCCAAAACGGTGTCGCAGAGCGTAAAAATAGGTCGCTACTAGATATGGTTAGAAGTATGCTAAATGAAGCAAATATCCCGCACAAATTATGGGGGGAAGCCATATGTATCGCGAATCACTTACAGAACCGGCTACCTTCAAAATCGGTAAGCACCACACCCTATGAATTATGGATGAATAGGAGACCAAATTTAAAATATCTCAAAGTTTTTGACTGTACTGCATACGCCTACATACACAAATCAAAGAGAGGAAAAATAGATAATAGAGCGGAAAAAGGCACTTTTGTCGGATACGACAGTCGCTCTAAGGCGTACAGAATCTATACAAGTGACGGAAGAGTAATATTGGCCAGAAGCATAAAATTTATAGAAAATAAAATTAATCCAGATACTAACGAAAATCTAGATAGAAGAGAATTAATCGAGGAAACAAACAAACAAACACAACAGAAAGACACGAATGAAATGGAAATAGATCTGAAACCAACACAAAATGAACTAAGTCTACCACCCTAGTCACAACAACAAATTCCACAAGTGAGAACATCAGAAAGAACCAATAGAGGTGTGCCGCCGGACAGGTTTGCTTATGCAGTCCGGCACGATCCAGTATATGTACCTAACAGTTGGGAAGATATGACGAGTATAGAAAGTCCTATAGAAAAACAGAACTGGATAAAAGCGACAGAAGAGGAAATGAATTCCCTTAATGAAAATGAAACCTGGTGTTTAGTTGATCCCCCACAAGGAGCAAGAGTAATTGGGTCGAAATGGACTTTTAAAGCGAAATATGACGAATTCGGAAAAATCAAGCGTTACAAAGCGAGATTGGTCGCACAATGATTTAGACAAAAATACGGGGTAGATTTCGGTGAAACTTATGCGCCAGTAGTTTCCCATACAAGTTTAAGAGTCTTCATAACTGCTGCAGCATACCACAATCTCAATATTAGGCAGATTGACATCAAAACTGCATTCTTACATGGTGAATTGGAAGAAAATGTCTAATGTATCACAACCTAAAGGGTATAAAAACACTACAGAACCCAATAAGGTTTGTAAGTTAAAAAAAGCCCTATATGGACTAAAACAAGCTGCAAGAGCATGGTATTCAAACATTAGTGAAACACTAAAAGAATTAAAATTTAAACAGAGCAATGCTGACAGTTGTTTATTTATAAGAAAAGAAGGGGAAAGCACGGTTTATATAGCAGTATACGTAGATGATATTCTCATCGCAGGAAAAGATGAAAATATAAATGAGATAATAGATAAACTAAAATCTAAGTACGCACTTGAAGATTTAGGTCAAATTTCCAATTACCTGGGGATAAAAATACAAAAGACTCACAACGGCTTTAAACTAAATCAAACAGCAAAAATAATAGAAATTGCAAAAAAATTCAATTTAGAAGATTCTAAGCCATATGGCACTCCAATGGAAACAGGCTTTCAACGATTAGACAATGAGGAAACACAAATGCCAAACAACACTAAGTACCGACAAGCAATAGGTGCGCTGTTATATGTTGCTACAATAAGTAGGCCCGATGTTTTAGTAGATGTAAACATTTTGAGTAGAAAGAACGAAACGCCGTCTGAAAGAGATTGGAAAGGTGTTAAAAGATTAATAAGATATCTCTATTCAACAAAAGACTTAAATTTAGTAATTTGCACGGAAGAACCACCCATCCTGGAAGTATATACTGATGCAGATTGGGGTGGAGATCTAAAAACAAGAAGATCGACAACAGGCAATTTATTCCTTTTAGGAAAGAATACAATACAGTGGATAACAAAACGACAAACGTGTGTCGCACAATCATCTGCAGAGGCAGAGTTCGTTGCAGCGGAGAGCGCAACACAAGAATTAATATGGCTGCTAAAACTATTAGAAGATCTCGATATACCGCAAAGATTGCCTATAGTAATTTATGAAGACAATAAATCTTGCATAAAAATGATAGAATCCGAAAAGTTTTCTAATAAATCGAAGCATATTGACATCAAATATAATGTGATTAAACAGCTGAAAGAAGATAAAATTATTGAATTGCGTTATTGCCCAAGCAAGTCAATGACAGCGGACATACTGACGAAACCAGAGCCCAATCCTGAACTTCTAAATAATAGAAACAAACTGAAATTACAGAACAATCCTCGTTAGGAGATTAAGGGGGGGAATTGTTGACAGATATTGTGAAATATAATCTCCAAACAAGGACATTAAAATAATTAAGCGAAATAAATTGTTTTTCATGTGTCAAATGTGATTTATAAAAGTAATTATCGAAAGTGTTTATGATCTGAAAGATGGAAGTGAAATTTAAAAGTGATTGCACAATCGTAAACAGATATTTTATTATAAACATTTCGAAATACTCAAGAACTATAAGACATTTATAAACTCTTATTTTTAAAAATTCCATAAATATAAATATTGATACAAATTATTTGTTATGCTGATTTATGGTATTAATTTCCTGTTCTTTATTGCTAATAATATTTTATTCATGTATTTTTTCTCTACTTTCACTTGTAACTCAGACTGTCAAACTGAGAGATGTATGTCTTAAAGCTCTTATTAAATATTAATTTTACTTTCTATTTATAAGTTTCGGCACAAATTTAAGTTCACAAGTCACACAAAAATATGTGTCTTTTTAAACCACATGAAGTTCACACCATCATCACCTGTGGATTAAAACAGAAATACAAGAAGAATATGTAGGTGGATTTACCCTTTCCGGACGAAAATTACCAGATGATAAACGGATATACATAAATATAAGGTAAGCCCAATTTATCTTACCTATGTTTTTTATATTAAGAAATAGATAATTAATTTTTGAGGATAAGAACGAACATCACGCCATTTCTGATAGCGAAGATTAAATATTGCTAACAGTGAACACATAAAAAAAATCCAACACTTATATCATTTACTGTGTTTGCAGCAATGAAAAGACGAGCGTTGCAATCTGTACAAAAAGTCGGCACAAAACACACCGACTGCTTCAAAGATAGCCTCATTCCTCTCTAAAATAACAAATCTAGAACTACCGCTGCCATGTATTCGGATAAAGTGGAGTTAAAAGAGCGATTTTTGCAAAGTACCATTATAATATTAATAATATTCACTATGGTATAAAAGTTTAAAATGAGTGGTACTTATAAGTACCGTCAGTAGATAAAGGGTTAAAGTCTATTATATAGTAGTATTATCTTACATGCCACAGGTTTAAACTTAATGTTAGTTGTATGTTCATGGAATAATCAGATTTTTAAAGTATTATTTTTTAGATTAATTTCTAAATTCTCTATTGAAGCAAATTCCAGGGATTAGTTGCTCATTTTTTAAACGAATACTACACATATGTATGAATTTTTATCTTTAATAAGTTTCAACAAAATTTTTGTAAAATAATAACGCATTTCGGATTTTAAAATAAGTTAAAAATTTACTTTAAGATAATATTTTTAAAATATACATTCAACCTGATCCTCATTACGCTTTGCTGCTGTATAACTAGAATCAAAGAACAATTTTCATTTAATAACACAACTCGAAAGAGAAACTGTTTTTTAATATAATGTTTTCAAAGAAGCGTCTTTTGCGTATATATTTTTATTGAAACAAATCGTTCGAAAATCCCTGATCTTTACCATCTATTATAACGAATAGATATAACATTTAGCGATACTTCTTGGGATGCTAATCCGTAACAAAGACATTAAATTTTCTAAAATAAATATTTATCTTTAGACTTTTTACTGATAAAACTTGCTACAAAAGAAAATATGGAGAAATTATTAACTGCAAATTGTTACGATAGGTATGGAAGATTTATTCATATAAAAATGTTAATTTATTCTTATCTTCTTTCAATAGCTATGAAATAGTAATAGATGGTACATTTATTATACTGAAAAGAATCGTATCGTGATAAATATATTTATTTACTTATTTAGATTTTTTCAAATCATTAAATTTTACATAAGTTTTTTTACTGCATGATTTTGTTTTAGTAAATCTTCATATAAAAGTGTTAGCGGAGCTTTGTCCGTTTCGCTATGCGGGTTTTCCCAATTGAACCTGGAACTAAACACACCGGGAATTATCACTCATACTGTATTCGGTAGCGTAAGTCCGTTGGGGCTACGCCCGCTGCGGTCTTGAATCAAACGAGCATTGAATATTTTCATTTTTAAATTCCGAGATTAAATTCAAATTATAAGCATAGTCCTTGACGTTGCTATAGAAACCAATTTGACATTCTTCCAAAGTGAATTAAATCACGGCAGTAGCAAAACGAAATTTACAGTGTTCAGTTAAAAGAGTAAAACGAAACTATTTTAACGAATGTAAAATAATCTCTGAGACATATCGCATAAAAATTTAGCAATAAATTCAGAAATTGCAAAGGAGAAAATTTACAATATTGAGCAAAATAAAATGAATCCGAGTTCCTTTTACGAATGTAAAAAAAAATTTCGCCAAGGAATGCCAAAGAAAAAAAAAGGATAAAAATGACACAATTAAATAATTGCAACTAAAAATTAAATAATCGCAGGTGACATAATATTCTACATTGGGCTTAAATATTGAAACCCGATTCCTTTTAGGAATGTCATAAAATCGCCGCGGAAAATGAAGAAATGCTCAACATCGGATGGAAAATGCGCGAAATATTCAAAATTTGTAGAGCGAAACATTTAATATAATGAGCTAAAAAACAGAAACCGGGTTACTTTTATAAATGAAAAAAAAAAGCCGCTTCGGAACGTGAAAAAAAAGGACAAAAATGCCATGAAAAATTCAAAAATCGCAAAGAACCAATTTTTTTATACCGGGCTAAAAGATTGAAGCGGGTTCCTTTTACGAAAGAAAAGCAATCGCTGGGAAGGTAAAAACCCCTAAAAATTCTGGAAGATTTGAAAATATCGTTCAGAAAAATTTACTATATTAAAGACTAAAAGATTAAAATCGAATTTCTTCTACGAATGTCAAAAAATCGCCCTGGAACGCTAAAAAACGCTAAAAATCAAATAAATAATTCGAGAAAAATAAAAAAATTACAAGAGGGCAAAATTTACAATATCATCTAAAAAAATGAAACAGTTTTCTTTCTACGAATGTCAGAAAATCGCCGCAGAGGTAAGCGAAAAAAAAAATTTTATAAATGGTATAATCTATTGAAGGTCTGCCACAAGCGACTATTTTTATATTCTGTTTGCACCACTAGTTTTAAAAAATGCATTTTGTGGTATATTTCTCTTGTAAAGGTTGTCAAAGCGTATGTAAAATATTTTTGTTTTGAAAAAATGGTGAGAAATAAAATTAAAAAATAGTCGCCTTTGTCAGCCCTGTATTGGTAAAAAATTCAAAAATCACAAATTAGAAAATTTATTATATGGAGCTAAAATATTGAAACCAATTCCTATTACGAATATCTAAAAACCCTACGAAACGCGAGAAAATTATAAAAATCGCATAAATATTTCTCGAAAAATTCAAGAATCGCAGCGAACTAAATTTACTATATTGGACTAAAAGATTGAAACCAGGTTCCTTTTACGAATGTCAAAAGATTGCCAAGTAAGGCAAAAAACATAAAAATCACATTAAAAATGTCGAAAATCTGTGCGAGCAGTAGCTTCTTCAGAAATCAACATCCGGACATATAGACAGTTACATACTCAAAGAAATATCTTTATCTTTATAGACATATATCTCATCATAATTAAGATATTTATTTGCAAAATATTATTAGAAAAATGGTTTTCTATAGTAATCATTAAATATTTTCGAACCTTGCTGGATGCAACAATACGTTAGAGTTCTGCAAAATGAATTTGCTCTTGCTATTTGCAATTTTGAAAGAAACACAGATGTTTATGTTTAACTTATACATATAACGCAAATAATAACGCTCGCTTCTGTATTACCGTAATTTCCAGCTTATAATCCGCGGATCAAACAATTCTGTTTTGAACCAGAAATTTTATATAGCCAAATATTTACCGGGATTTAAAAAATTACGTTTTATTTTAAAAAAAATCTGTGTCGTAAAATGATTATTTGATCCGTGGATTATGCGCTGGAAATTAAGGTAGCGGATTTATCTGCCTAGTTCATTTGCAACATAATATTTTGTGTTGTAAAACAAGTTAACCAGTTTCAGGAACATTCGATGTTAACTTTTCTACTCTGGGAACATCGACTTAAAATTCAATTTATTTTTAAAATCATTCACATTGACATGGAAAACGTTAGATGTTATAACAAACAGACGATTTCATTTATTTATTTATTTATTTTTTTTTTTTTGACATAGAAATTGCATTTCG
This sequence comes from Maratus speciosus, assembly GCA_963932465.1. NCBI lineage: Eukaryota > Metazoa > Arthropoda > Arachnida > Araneae > Salticidae > Maratus > Maratus speciosus. Next base: position 462,867,131 of record OZ010796.1, read on the forward strand.
GTTATGAAAGGTGGTGTTAGTACTGTCCTTATTTTCGAGCGCCACTATTTCAGAATAGAAATATTTGTCTTCTTTAATCTCAGAAATGACACATAAATCGTACAAATTCTGCGATTAGATAAGATAAAGATTATTAATCAGAAACAGTGATGCTCAAAAGTAAGGACAATATGCAACATAAAAGGAAAAAGTACAAAATTTGATAAGAATGGCTTTTGTTAGCCTTTTCCACTGTACCTAATTTAAAAATTTATATGAAATTAATTCCAACTCTTTTAAATATCAGTAAACGCATACTTTCATAATGTCCATAATATTCTCGTATAAAGCAGCGGATAATACTTAACCCGTAGCACTCGAGGGCTTCGCTGTGGAGACAAAATCTTTCTTTGCAAAATTTGTTTTTGGCACCAGTAATAAAGGAAAATAAAATGTACCTTATTTAATCAGAGCATTTTTGAAATTGTGTACTTGAACGAAACTTCTTTTTAAAAATTGGTGCCGATCGAATAAAATTTGTGCAAGAAACGCCGAGCGCAAACGGTTAATTTCTCTACTTTATGTATCTAGGATGCAAAATAGTTCAGTATACCGATGAAAAAAAATATATAGCGTGTCTATAGTGACTACATGCTTTCTTTGTACTAGTCAGACAATTACACATATGTTTACTTCATAAGAAAAAAAATTAAATTATTGACATTAAATATATTTAGTTTTTCATGCATTTCTGAGGTTTAAAAAAGTTTTTATTGCTATTTTTCTTTTATATTTGATTTCTGATAGCTTTTACGACGCACAGTGGAACATTCGGGGTATCTGAGAGGCCAAAATTATTTTCTTAAGCTAATGCAATTTAAATAGTTAATCAATAATTACCTTTTTCAGAAATTTTTTTTTTGTTTTCAGTGGATCCTGCTTTAGAATTTTATGCGTGTATTTGTGAAATGAAAATAAATAAAAATATAAAAATAAAGGTAATGCTTGTTGGGATTCCTTAAAGACCCATTTGTATATAAAGAACGCGTTTCTTAGCTTCATTTTTCTAGAAATTCATGCAGATAAATTAACATTCTGCACTCAAGTTACTCCACAGGAGGAACATCCAACATATTACTTTTAACCCATCCAGGGGCAAGTAATTGTGTTTCAGTAGTGTTGAATTCACACCGAAGTGTGACATCGATGACATGAAAGCAGCCCACAGCATTTTCTGACATACATGCCTAGATCACAACATTTGTAAGAATCTTATTTGAACTTAAATTCAATCTGGATGCACAGTCGTGGAAAAAAAAAGTAAACACCCCCCTACTAACTCCCCAACAAATTATCGTAGACGAAAGTTACCGGTACCGAACGATTGGAAATAAAGTCTACTTTTAAATGATGCATATAAAATTTTCTTAGGGGCCATCTACATATTAAAACGAATCAGAACTTCCTTTTTTTCAATGGCAATACCCAATTTCAACGAGATATTTCAAATCTTGGGTTCAAACTATGCCTGGACATCAAATTTCAAGTCATTTGAATGATACGTTTTTGAATTATAAACATTCAAAATTTAGTGCTTGTAATGTTAAATTACATTTTCATATTTTTATTTATACCCCCTGACATTATGCTCCTAATGTGCTAATTTTTTTTGTAGCAATAATACTAATATACCCAAACATAATTACGCTGAATTTGCAATTTTTATAATTTTATGATATGAATTATGAATTATGAAATTAATATTCGAAAAAATTATGAATTGCAAGTTACAATTTTTTTTGATGGATTTAGATTTATTAAGTCCTGCTTTATGGAAATCCAAAATTTCACATTTTTCTTCCAAGTAGTTTTCAAATTATGCTTAAAAAACGGCAAAATGATGGTTTAAGGGGTCATCTATGGTAGAAGTGAGTTGATATTTTGAAATTTATTCTGCTGTACTGTAATCTAACAGGCTTCATTGACTCCTTGAATGGCGCTTCAGGTGCCTTGATCAAGAAGGAGGCTCTCTCGGTTAGCAAACAAGTACGGAACTTCAATTTGGATACAGCCCTTAAAATACGCTCGTTGTAAAATAAATAATCTCTCGGAAACTTATGGTACGAATTGCATAAAAATTTGTTTTTAAGCTAATTGAAGGGTGTAGAGTTCATTTATGCTGTTAGAATTGTGTACTTCTATTGAAAAAAAACAAAGATATGGTTCGTTTTAATATGTGGATGACCCCCTAAGTAAATTTTATATACATCATTTAAAAGTAGAGTTTATTTCCAGTCGTTCGGTACCAGTAACTTTCTTCTACGATAATTTGTCGAGGAGTTAATAGCGGGTGTTTACTTTTTTTCCCACGACTGTACCTCTTCTCGGATGTGGCGACACACATATTTTCTCCCATCACTACCAAATATAGATATCGTATTTTCAACACTCCATATCACGATTTTCCACTGACCTTTTGTCCATGAAATGTATTCTTCTGCTAACTACATTCGTTTCTGTTGCTGCTTTTTATTATCAATGGCTTTTTTTTCTGGGAACCTTACTTTTGAAGCCAACCTCCGTTTTCTTCGCCGCTCAGTTGTTGCACTGACAAAACCCCCAGTTGCAATCATTTCATTGCTAATGTCCGCAAATGACATTGACCTGTCCCTAGGGAGTAAATTTGTTTTATTCTCCTATCATCAAAATCTGTTACGCATTTTCCGGTCTTTTCCTTCTTTCTTTTGTATAAATTGTGTTTTCTAATAACATAAATAAAACTTTCGTACTCGTGATATCGTCACATTTCCACCAACTTTTCTCGCATTTGCTGCATATGAAAGATCATATTCACATAACAGAACAACCATGGATCCAGGGATGCCACAGGCGACTATTTTTATTTTCAATTCGCATTATTATTTTTAAAATACAAATTTTGTAGTATATTTCTCTTGCATATGTTGGCAAAGTGTATGTGAGAGATTTTTCTTTTGAAAAAGCGGTGCGAGATAGAATTACAAAATAGTCGCCAGTGGCAGCCCTGTGGATCTCATCTGGTTAAGCAGTCATCACTTTTCCTGGATAAGATTCTTTTATTTATATTTACACCATCAATAGCAATAAACAATACTCACAAACATCCAACAGGAATTGCACCTCAGTAACCATCTTTATTCTGCAAAATAAAACAGCCAAACTACCTTTCACACCATAGAACAGCACCTTGCACCGGCTCATAAACGACATCTGATCTTCGATCTTCATAACGACGATTCGGTTTGGCTGGTAGTAACTGTCAGTATAATCCGCTTTTTAATTTCACGCATCTGTGCTTCTTTCTCTGACTTAAAGTAGCATAATTCTCCTTGTAATGCAAGTATTTAGCGTCTGTTTATTGTTTTCAATTCAGTATTAAATTGCTTTTTGTTTGATATATGAATCATTGCATTGCGGAAGTGGAACAGCTTTTATAAGCGTTCATAGTTGAAAAACATTAAGATTAAAAAATTATCTGTAATTTTGGCCATTACTGTATGAGTACGGTCTGCACGACTTCACAAGTCTGACGAAAATGGTGTCTCGCAAGGGCGTCGAGGGTTTCATCATAGGTGGATGTCATCTCCTCATCACGAAGTTCTAGAGTGACTGGAGCATCTGACCTCCACCTGCCGCGCACCACATAGCACATCTGGTTGAGTTCGTCAGTAGAGAGCCCTTCCAAAAGAAACATCCGAAAAGAGGCTCTCTTAATATGCAGGATAGTCTTCTTATACTAAGGCTGCCTACGCTTAAAAAGAGCCCCCAAATATCTCTTTCTGAGCAGGATCATTTGTACGCTTATAGAGCCTTCTCAGTGCACGTACTCTGGATCTCGTGCACTCTAGTTCTGAACTTCACAAGCACGTGTCTTAGAAACAGGACGACACTTCCGATGGTCCCAACACAGTCTCGCTAAAGGTGACTCAAGGTGTTCAACAACTAAATCACGAAAGATCCAATCGTATGTTGCAGATCTGCAGTCGGAAAATCCTGGAGAAAATGCAACCAGACCAGGTCTCGAAGTCTTCACAAACGGTGAATCTCCCTCGATAAACGACTACCCGGTCTATCTTGATATGTTCAAGTCCATTATGATCATTAAGCATCACCTGCTCAGGAATAGTCCAGTTAGTAATGCTATGTGCACATTTACAAACCAAGTAAACAAGTCAATAAAACTTCAACCTTGATGACTATAAAATCTCGCCACACTGTCTGGACTGTCTATAATCTCAAAATAATTGTGAAGGGCGAAAGAGACAACCTCTTTACTCCTCTGATCCGTTGACCTGTCCGCCCAGATGGAAGACTTAGCATTAAAATTCCCCATGATGACAATGTTATCCCCGGGGATACCACACCAACTGATCAATGACTGGAAGTAAATTTTCCGACTGAGAGCAATAGAACGATATTATCAGCATCTTCTCATCAGGGGTAATACATCAAATAGCCACAACATCCCGGGTACGTAGGGCAGCGCAGTACGCAAATCGGGGACTCACCCAGAAAGCAGCTGTGCTCCGACCGTCCGAAGAAATGACTTCCGAATAAACCATCGCGTACACTCGATTCATTTAGTGAGATTACACAAATACTATGCGACAACACAGTTTTACTAAGATGGTACGAAACCGCAAAGCTGCGGTTGACATTGACGTGGAAATACTGAAAATTATTCCGTATGATTTCTTTTCTCAATAAATTTAATTTTCTTTCAGGAGATGTAATATTCACAAGAACTAGCGGTATGGCACTTGGGAAGAATAATCTTGCCTACTGGACCCCTCATGTTGACATTGGTACAGTTCGAAAAGACCAGTGCAATATTTCCGAACAAGGTCTTGACCACCGCAGTATCCACAATAGGGAGTGTACGACAAACGTGCCTGTGGCCATTCTTCCATCAGCGATAACTTTGCAAATGTCATCGACAGCCCGAGAAGTTCACTGTGTTCCAGCCAATGTTCAATCTCTTATTGCCAGAAAATCGCTTGTGCGACACCGGATCCAAAGAGACAACTACGTTGCGCCACTCTCCAACTGAAACTTAGTTTCAGGACGAAGTCAGCTCCATCCAGAGCCATGTCCTGACATTTAAGTGCTTAAATGAAAGCGTCGGCCTTGGTGACGGGGTCAACGTCAAAGATTATAATCTGAAGTTTGCGCTTTCGTGGTTTTGAGATCGATTGATACTTTGTCAGTCCAAATTGCTTCAATTCAGTTGCTAGCCTCTAGAGGTCTGCGGCACTATCAGCTGTGATTAACACGCATCCATGTGAGATAGTACGCATACTTCTCAAAACCAGTTTGGCCTTCTGGGGTTTATCTAACTGGCTACTAATTTTTGAGTAGCATCGGAAGAAACAATCTCATCATTCGGATGAGTCATAAGAAGATGCCGAACTGGAGGGAGTCGAGATACCGCTTGGCTAACCCTCTTAGCTTCAGCATCTCTGTCCTAACCAGGGTTGTTAGGGACCTCAACAGGAGTTCCTGTGCGTTTCTTTCAACAGTGGTTTTCTTTTAATCTTTGACATTGCTGTCTTCCACGCGTCTGAGTTCTTTTGGACCACTTCTAAGTAGAGACCACCAGATGAGTCCCCCTCCTTCCGCGAGAGTTCTTGCCTTTGAGTGACTTTCGCCTTTTTAGCTTTAGCCACTCTCTCACCAGTGGAAGAACTACCCTTCTGTGAGGCTTTCCCTCCGAAATTAACCAGCCAATCGTGCTACTGGTCAACGAAGTCTTCCAATTGTGCAAGGAAGTTCCTGAAGAAGGATTGCTTCGGGGCATTCAGTTGTTTGATTTTGTTCAACACATAGAGGATTCTCGCACTTAAAGTATGTGTTTCCTCAGCGAATACAACTGACAGGCCCATCATCTCCGAAACGGGAATATCGATGGAGATCAGCTGACTCTCAGTTTTTATCCCGACCGTTAAATAAAAATAGTTAAAAGTTAAATAAAAATTTATTACTTCTCTCATTTCTACAATTGACCAATAATAATAATAATAATAATAATAATAATAATAATAATAATAATAATAATAAAACAAGAATTATAACAGCTGCTATTGCAAATACAAAACATCCTCTTGCTTTTGAAAATGTAAGCTTTGACACTTTGAAATTCATCTCGAGCTTTCTCAATAATACTCCAGTCTATTTTACTTGATAAATATGTTTATTACAAATATGAAAGATGAATGTATTTAAAATTGCATTTCATTGCTCAAAAGCAAAGAGATTAGAATGCAGAAAGTTAGTTTTACATGTGTTTATTCAAACTTACACATAAAGGAGATTTCTGAGTCTTATTCATCGCCCATTTGCCACAAATAAGTGTACTCAGCGAAATGATTTCCTAATAAAAATTTAAATCATAGATTTGATTTAAGCTGGCGAGATGCTGTGAATAAATTTCCAAAGAGTCAATACAGATTAAAAATCTTTGATGGTGCCTTTAAATTCTAATAACTAAGGAAAAAGATCAAAGAAGTCTTTTCGCAAGAAAATGAGCTTCTATTTTGAGCGGAAAACTTCTTAAAATAAATTGTTAGAAGAATGAGACCTAGGGATATGTATGTAAGGCGCTCTAGATAAGTTACGAAACAGTTCGCTTTCAAAAAAAAAATAATCTTATTGAATAACATTTATTTTTTAAGACATGAATCAGTTTACTTTTTATCAAATAATTATGGAAGAAATTTCTATAAACATATGTATATACATATGCATATATGTATATGTATATAGGAATGTCCTTTACCACGAATTCTACATCTAATTATTTTAATTTTCCTTTCAATTTGCAATTTTTAACGATTTTAATTTTAGTGTATTCTTTCAAATACCGTGTGATCTAAAAGTTAAAATAGAAAAATGCAATAATTCGCAAAATATATACAGTAACATATTGCGATTTGCACTGAAGTGCAATTTAAAATCACGGGATCTCTTTAACTTTTAGGGCAGAAAAAATTGTATTTCTCTCTAACAAATGGCCTTTTAGTTGTGTGTTTCACAACGTAACTAGAAATACAAATGTTGAATTTGACGGATGTCGTTAGTGTGAATAGGTACTCTGCAGTGCATCGAAAAGAGATTTCAGCCGTAATTCTTGTCATATAATTGCTTAAATAGTTCACGACAGCAACTTAGATGTCTCCTATCTGATGGATATTGTTACCTTTCGATGATAAATGAAAATTATTCACATTTTTTTCTATTAAAAGAATTCCATATACTTCCGTGTATCTATATTATAAAGGAGAAACGTATCCGTGCGTAACGCGGACGTCATTTTGACGGGGGCTACAGCAGAAAATTAACTTTATTAACTTTTATTGCAATTTTTTAAATTTCTGAATATCGTACATTTTCCATAGCTGCCAACTTTTACGCTTTCTTTTTACCACTAAAATTTTATAGTAAATTATGTCTTATTCAATCGTCGAAATCGCACGATTAAACAAAGCGAAAATCTCTATTAAATTTTAGTTTTAGAAAAAAAGCGTAAAAGTTGGTCTCTATGATTTTCGATCCACCGTTGAATAGTGAAAGTTTATTAGATTGGATTTAGGTTTTGGTGTTAATATTCATATAAAAGGTTTACTATACAATGATCTCATGTTAATCTAAACATTTACACGTTTGCTTTTGCTCTGTTTTAAAAATGCGCTTTTTTCGAAAATTAAGCTGATCCGATAATTTTGTAAAGAAATATTAAAGTGGTACAATAGTTTTTAATTGATAAAATATGCTGTATGACTGGCCGTATGCTAAGTTGATTGTATTACACAAGTTGCGTCAATTGATTTTCTCTTTCTACAGTCATATTTCAACGTTAAGTTACATGTTATTGAATATAGGTCAGGATATCGACGGAAATCGCAACGATTTCACTATGGAAATTCGAAACTCCCGCACAATGGTCGAAGTGTGTGCTGGTGCGTTGTCGTCCAAGAACGACCAACTGCCATAATGTCGGTATCGAGGACGAACTCTGCTTGCTTGGACCATGAATTGCTTCAACAGTTCCAAAAAGAAACGTCTAGTAGCTGAAGTACCTTCAGCAATGAACTTCTTGTAAATGAATCGTTGACCGACCTTTGCAAACTCAAACACGATCATGTTACACTGTTACAACAAACCGGATGCACTTGTGAACGTGAAATCGTATTGCTTTACAAGATGTAATGTAATCGTCCTTTTGACATCACCATCTATTGGCCTTTAATATAACTAGTCCGGAAAATTTTAGAACGGACGGTGTATTATTAAAATAAACCTTTGAAGAGAACTCCCAAGAAAACATCTGACAAACAAAACATTTTGCAGGAAAACATAGGGGAGACTAGAGAGGGTTGATCATAGGGGAGGCTTAACCCACCCATCAGTTTTCACATTTAAAAGAATTTCTGAGTTTTATCAATAGCTGTCAATCAAAGCTACTGGAATGCTCAAACAACAGTCTTTGTTTCATACAGATAATCGAAATAGGTGCGGGAAAAATCGATTGTGAGGCGTTTTCAACCTAAAAGTTGTGTTTTTTAGAAATATTTTGTAAGCATGTTTTAGATAAAATATATCATAGAAATTTAAGTAAGTAGGTTTTAAGTAATGCAGAAATATCGAGCTTTCATTAAAGACATAAACAGTGGTGGAAAATTGGCGCAGAGGAGGAGCCTATTCACACCATTAATATTTTATTCTATTCTTCATCTTAATAAAAACTGTCATTAGATAAGATGAAAAATTCTACTAAAATTTAGTGGTGTCAATAGGCTCCTCCTCTGCGCCAATTTTCCACCACGGCATAAAGATTGTACAGTAAGTTCGGCTTAACATAATAATGTGCTATTCTTTACAAAAGGTTTATGTCGGGAGACCTGACCCAGTCAATGTGAGGGAGGGTTGACCAGTTACTCAAGGCTCCCTTAATTGAATGGTTTTGGAAATTTTTTTATTATACACTGTGCATAATGAAAGGTTAATCGCTATATATAATAAACAATTAAATTTAAAAAATCAAAAAACCCAACTGCGTAAAAAGCGAACTAATTAATTATTTCTCATCAATGTGAAACATTTTTTTTTTCAATTCCTACTATTAGCTCACACTCTCGCTACATATATCTTGTTCAAATTTTCAATCGTTAATAAAATACTTATTATTCATCCAATCAAGCTCAAATAAATTTTTTAAAACTTGTAGTGGATGACTTGTAGTGATGTTTTCTTGAAGAAGGTTTTATTATAAAAATAATTCCGGAAAGCGCATTATTCCTCAAACTTCTAAACTAAGTTTAGAATTTTTTTATTATTATTCCGGTAACTTTTATCATGCATGTGATTTCCGCGTTTTTGGACACCGGTATTTTGTTAGAGAAAATGTCATTTTATTTAATCGGAACATTTTTGCGATTTAAGAGAACAATATTTTCTCTAAGAATATATTGGTGTGCAAAAAAGCGGAAATCACATGCCTGTTTTATGTGTTTAAACCCCTTTGTGCCTTTTATTGAGATGTTAATGTCATGATTTGTAGTGCTTAAAGGCAGATATACTGCTAGCAGCCACTGCAGCATCCTTAAAAAAATCTTCCTATTTCTATTTCCTACATTAATATTATCTTGCCCTTGTTTTGGAGTTTTTAATAACAATTATCTTTTAAGTCTAAATCTTTCAATTATATTTTTTTCCTTCTGTGATACTTCGTTTTTCTTCAGGTTTTCGGAACTTCTATTTCTTTATATCAAATCTATAATTAATATGTAAGAGGCATCCCATAAATCTTAATTGTGCATGTTGTGACGATAAGCCCCAAGAAAATTTGTGAGTATTATTCGTACATTATCGAATCATTTTTAAGTTATTGACCACCTTGAATTTTCCGTTACAGACATTGCATTTTTAAGTTGTTTTATTTGAAGATAGAATGCTGCACATTGTGCTATCTACCACTGTGTCTTCAAATTTGTGCTCTATGTCATACGTCTGAACATTGAATTCTACTACAGTTAGTGCAAGAGCTGTAAAGATTTAATTTCTGACAGTTTCAAATTCTTCTGTTATTGACTGATCAGTTTCCATGATGAACTTAAACTTTATGGTTCTAGGGTGAGAAGTAGATGACGGCTGTGGATTTACCCGTTGTAAAATTTTGATTTTTTTTCATTACAGTCCTTTTTTATATGACGAGTATTCGGATTTTTGAACGATTTTTTAAAATGTCGTTGCTCTTTAAGGGCTTTCAGATATATTTTTTAACACATCCATAGCATCCTTTTTTTCAGATTGTCTCAGTTTTAAACACGTGGCGCGCGGTTATTCATTTGTGTTCCGGGAATAACAAATGCACCTTTTGTCTTTTGATTTCGGTTCACTTAAATAAAAAAAAATTCCTTGGTTGTCCAACCTTTTTCTGGTAGTAATTATTACTTCTGCCCTGTAAATATATTTATTCTTAATATTCGAATCTGACCATCTCTTATTTTACTTCAAAAAAGTTCTTTAAGCGATGTCAATTTCTCCATCTTTGATTCTGCCAATTATAAATGAATGGATCAGCCGCTTATTCTGGTCTAACATAACAGATGACCAGATTATATTTGCTGAAGACAATGATGAAGATTATATTTGTGTAATAAATAGTCTATCAGGATATTTTTAGAATGAACAGGGAATGGTTCAAGTCTAAAACATAATTTTTTAAAATCTCATATAATTCTCATACCGAAATTTACACTTCCGTACCTGATAAAAACTTATTTATATTCAAGAGTTGCAAATAGTGGCAGCTGAAATTGATTTATTCTATATCTATATGCATATATAATTACAAAAATTTTTTTTATTACATTGTACCGGTGCGTACAAAATTTTTGGCAGCTTTTTAAAATTTATCATATGCTATTAAATTTTCAAATAATTTTTATATTGGCTTAAATAATTATTTTTTAAATATAACACGAACAACTAACTATTGTAACTGTAAAATACAAAGTACCTATATTTTTGTAAAGATTCCATACTATCATTAAAAAATACTTACAAAATAAGTATGTTTTTAGCCAAAAAATATCAATGGCAATTACATCCACAGAAACGCTATTCTAAAATCGTTAAAAGGAAATTTGGTTTTTGAGCCAATTTTTGATGGTGTTGTTGTGGAGTTAGGCTGCTATCACTTTACATTTTTTTCTCTCTAATGTGTTAGATGTTATTTGAAATATCTAAAAGTGAAATTACTGTAAGTCGATTTTTGGACTTTTTCCCGCTAGATTTGCAAAATCTTACACTGTGCGCCAGTTTCTGTGATGCCAGGAACACAAGAACTGGACACAAAAGGAGTGGAGTCGAGTACTCCTTACGGATGACAGCCGATTTAGTCTGACGAGCGATTCAGGATGTATACAGATCTAGAGAGAGCAAGGAACACGTAATCACCCCTCCATCATCATCGAAAGTGACTTTTTGCAGGTGCCGGAATTCTTCTTTGTGGCGGTATCATGCTTGGTAGCCTTCCAAACCTCTACGTCTTCCAAGAAGGTTCAGTCTCTGGTGCTGGCTATTGCGCCGAGATTTTCTTGCCTCACGTGCGTCTGTTTAGAGGTGCTGTGGGTACGGACTTCCTCTTCGTGGACGACAACGCCCCCCCCCCCTCCCTCACCATACAGCGGCTGTCGAAAAGCTCCTGCATAGTGAAGATATTCAACGAATGGATTGGCCTGCAAAGTCCCCAGACCAAAATCCCATAGAACACGTGTGGGACCTTCTCGGGAGATGCTTGGCAGGACGTGACCAGGGCCCAGCAACGATTCCGCAGCTGCATTTGGTGTTACAAGAGGAATGGATTCGATGCCTCAACAGCTCCTTGATAATCTCGTCCTCAGCATGGAAAGACGCTGTAAATTCTGCATCGTAGTCAGGGGTGACCATATCCTTTATTACAGACTGGATTTTCCCTGTCACGCGTCTGTAAGATGGACGCTTCTGTCTTTTCTGTAGTTGTGCTCAAAGTGACCTTTTCAATAAAGTGCTTTTGTATCATTTTGATTACTTGTTTAGATGTTTTTTATCACTTGTCCCATATTTTCACGTTCCTGAGATCTTATGGTATGATTTCGTTCGATGTGGAAAGCTCATGCTCGACGTTACATTCGAAAAACCCTCCCGTCCTTAATTTTTGAACATGAGTTTATATATACACTATATTGCCATTAATGACCGGTAACTTTCAATTTTAGACATTTTGTCGAATATTTAGAAACATACTCGACAGATTCTTCTGGAATTTCAGGATTAAAAAAAATAGGTATGACCTCATATTTAACAATGTCGATTTGTTAAGGGGGCAATTAATGGGCCAACCAAAAATCAAAGAAAAAAAAATAATACTTGGGATCACCCTGTAAAATAAAATGCACGAAATGATCTACCACTACCGAATATAAATTAACAGACATTGCGCAATATGTGTATTCTTTTTTGTAAGAATAGCACGTATATTAATAGAGATACAGTGATTTATTTAAAAAAATTAAAAAAATCTTGCATGATTTGTGCTTATAACATGCAGGGTTTTGAACGAAATTTAACGCCGGTTTCAGAAAGATTGACAAAATATAGTAGAAACAATATAGTGCAATTGGAATATAAATATATTAAATCTTTTAGAAAATATGAACAGTTGTATGAAATAATCTTTATCTGCGCATGCGCGAACGATAACAAGGGTCATTTTACATAATTTAATAGTCAACTTTATACAGCAACTTATTAAAAAAATCTAGTTTAATATCGTAAAAATTCAGAAAGATATCGGCATTAAAGTGAGCAAATTTTTAGTTGTTCTCTAAAAGCAGCTGAATGATAAGGGATTTTACACAAATTGTCATTTTTCATTAACTGACTTTCAGAAAAAAGTTAGTACTTAATGAGTGTCAACGAGTAGGTTTGGGAAAAACGCTTCCATTTTGATACTTCTTTTGATCATGGTATAAGCTCGTTCTGGTGGTTATCCAAGAAGAACTAAAGCATCAATAAAAAATTAAAATTAAAAAAAATAAAAAATAAAAAATGCAATTTGTGGAAAATCCCTTATCATTCAGCTGCTTTTAGAGAACAACTAAAAATTTGCTTACTTTAACGCCGATATCTTTCTGAATTTTTATGATATTTGACTAGATTTTTTCAATAAGTTGCTCCATAGAGTTGACTATTAAATTATGTAAAATGATCCTTGTTATCGTTCGCGCATGCGCAGATAAAAATTATTTCATACAACTGCTCATATTTCCTAAAATATTTAATATATTTATATTCCAATTGCACTATATTGTTTCTACTATATTTTGTCAATGTTTCTGGAACTGGAGTTAAATTTGGTTGAAAACCCTGCATGTTATAAGAAAAAAACATGCAAGAATTTTTTAATTTTTTAAAATAAATCGCTATATCTCTATTAATATGCATACTATTCTTACACAAAAGAATACACATTTTGCATAATGTCTGTTTACGTATATTCGGTATCGAAATTTCTCTTGCACTTTAGGATTTAATGGGGTTTTGAGCTGAAAAGTACAATTTTTGGCGAGCTAGAAACTTAGACATTTTTAACTTTTGTGAAGTTCTTGCACAGAATAAAAGCACATGAATAAAAGTATATACAAACACTTGGATAAAATGTAGTTACATATTATAAATGCGTTATAAAATGTCAAAGTAAAAGTAATGTGAGTGGGCGTGGCGTCCCAGTCGTATCTTCCTTTATTATATTATCAAAAAGAAGAAAACAGTCATCTTCCTGTAGTTCAACCCCTTCCGCTACGAAGAGCGTGACTTTTATTGATGTGACTTCGTCTTTAATCTTGTGGTTACCTCTCCTATTTAAGATAGGACGCTTACTTTGTATCCTGCTTTGACCAGAATTTATAAACGAATTTATTAGAAAATACGAACTTACTTATTTTCAAGTACGTTATAAAACGGAAATTTTAATTACATACCCTGGATGCAAGCAAAATAAAAAGTGTCCTTTTTTTAAGGACACCGCCCGCGAAAGGGTTACCGTGTATGTCAAATACAGATCTTTTTTCTTATTTCCAAATAAATTTGTTCGTAAGCTCCGGTGCCAGTCATTTATTTCAACATTTTAGTACTGAAAGTACTTTGCCCCCGAAAGGGTTAAAAGATTTTAATGATAAGTTAACCCTTTCAGGGGCAAGTAATTGCGTTCTTGTAATGTTGAATCCAAACCGGAATTTTAGAAAAAAATTATTTCAAAGTAAGGAACAGCAATTTTTGCACTTTTTTCCACCAATGTTATAAAAGTAAAATTTAATAAAAAATTTCCGGCGGAAATATTGGTTAAAATTAGGTGGGATATTACATATACCACCGCACACCAAAGGAGTTAACCCATTAACCACTGACGTTGCGTTCACGCAACAGTCAAAATAATTGCTCATGCAATGATTTAATAACATTGGCACCACTATTTTAGAATTTAAAAAAAATGTCTTATTTATTGACAGGATTTTTGCTATTTTAGTAAAGCGAAATTCACCTTACTGAATTTGTGGTGGGAAACTACTTTCAACAAGAAATTTGGAAATTTCTATCGTAATAGTTTTGGCGGTTAATGGGTTAAGTGTTCATGCGGCTGCAAAAGAACGTAGCATTGATCAAAAAACTTTAATAAGGTATGTAGATAAATTTCACCAGGATGAATACAGTGGGATGAAGCCAAACCATGTGACAAATAGAGTTGTTAGGTCGAGTGTCACAAAAGTAGGATAAAGAGACAAAATGAAGCGCGGCAGTGGCTCCTAAATCCGGACATAATAATACATGAAACCCTATGAAAACGGAACCTGTCTCTATTGGAATACTTTCTTAAATGTTAAAATTTCATTTTCCCTGCTGTACAATTATACCTGCTCAGAAAAAACCCTGTTTAAAACAAAATTTTTCTCCTCTGACTTGCGAGTAAGTCTAAACAAGTTTGCTTAAGCATCATATTTCTAAAAATATTTTTTTATAATAATTAAAGCATTCAGCATAAAGTTATTTCGCTTTTTTTTAAACTGATTTTATTTCTCCTCACAAATATTTCAATATGAAACAAAGTGGGTCAAGCCTCCCATATAGTGGTTCAACTCTCCCACATGTGGGGAGCCTTGACCCATTAATTTCTCAGGATTAAAATCAATCATTTTTTTAATTTCTTATGTATTAAACTTATGTAGCAATTCTATTTTGATAACTGATTGTATACCGAACAAAATGATACATAAAACTTTATCCTACATTCAATATTTAAGATGTAAAAGATCATTTTGTAAAAAGTGGGTCAACCCTCCCTAGCCTCCCCTATAACACAAAATAGCATAGATATCATCATATATATGGTACATAAATTCATTTTTAGATTGCATATTCACAATTTTAGATGACCATTTGTATTGGTTTATAATGGTTATATACAGGGTTGTCATAAAAAAAACACCAATCACAGAACGCCGTTCGCCAGATAGTCAGCATAGAAAACGGATTCTTGCCTCTGTCATATGCAAATTTCCTCTCGTGTTTTTTTTGGCCGTTCGCAGAGCTGTTTTTTGTGCGTGCATAACGCGTCCTTTTATTGCGATACACGTACCGTTCCAGTATACCTATTTAGGGTTTTCGCATGCGCTGAGCATTTTGCAACGAAAAAAAAAAATTGGGCGTTGCCATTCGGAAATTTTGAGTTTCTGTACCTATAACCGTAACCGTGAGCGCCAATTTGTTGCCGTTCACAGAATCCCGAGCTCATACCTCTGAATAACTATATCTGAAATCTCATCTCGATCGGCTAAACGGACCGGCCGCTAGAGTTCCACATATCAACAAATTTTTTTATGACCACCCTGTATATATATATATATATATATATATATCCTTACCAATGCTTTTAAGAAAATGCGTCTTGTTTAAATCGTTTAAATGTATCTCAGATGACGGAGATTAGCAATAAGTGAAACGAAATTGGTTAAGCATGCATGAAGATATACAATACAGACCAAGTCAGAGTGGTCCAACTATGGTCCACGAGGATACGATTGCACCATTATTACTGAATATTAAATTTCACCTTATTTAATTGAATAATTTCTGCAATTAACTACGGGAAAAAATTCTATTCGGAAATAGCCGTGCTATCAAAACCGCGATGGACAGAGCAGGACTACGCTGCTGTATCTTAATATAGATGCATGGAAAATAAGCCTCGTTAACTATTATTACAAATTTAGTTTCTGTTCAACAAATACATTTTTATTTATTTGAAGTAGTGTATTTTTTTAATAAACAAAAATATTCACTTAATTTTAAATATTTCATTATTAGATAAAAAATAATATCCATGGAATATCAAGGATAGGATTTATACATGAGGCCGGCTGGCCATACTTTAGGGACCGCTGGGTTAAATATAAAATGTTTTAAATACGTATTTTAAAAGAGTTTCGCGAAAATAATGTTATGAAAATTATGCATATTCATGAAAATATTTTTTTACTAAAGACTGTCAAGGCAATGTACAGAGCATTAAAAGGAAAATAATGTAAAGATTTTTTTCTACTCAAGTTTTTATGAAAATTTATATGAAAGCCAATCTTTGTCACAGACGTATTATTATTGAAACTACAACAGTCGATCAGGATGCATACATACGGTCTTTAGTTTTTAAAAGCCACTGTTTCGGAATAGTAATAATCACCTTATTTAATCGCAGAATTGTAATAATTTTGCATGGTTAATTACATTGAGGATTATCATTCGGAAATAACGGTATTTAAAAGTAACGAGCGTACGCGCCTTTTAGATATGTAGTTATCATAAGCTTTATTTTATAATAACAAGATTAGTTCAACACCAAACTCAATTGTAGCAAAACTGTTGATTTGCGTAATGCTACCCTATGTTTAAGTGTATATTCCGAAAATTACCACCCTGCAGGTATTCCATATAAAATTCAGGAATTAACTATGTATTTATTTCCTATTTAAGCCCTGTCTTATCCCAATAATAAAACTGATATTTGGATGTAATCACAATTGCGTTATAATATTGGTGTTAATGTAAAACGAAGTTTCAAAAGAAAAAAGTGAATTGAACAGTTGTTTAAATTTTGGACGTTTCCTGACTTTTGATGCTTTTAACATTCTGAAAAAATGTACGTAAATAATTTTAGATATAATTTCAACATGTTTTGTAAAATCAATTTCACTAAAGTGCACAGCAATTTCACTTAATCATATCGAGACCAAACCTTTTTCGTTGCTGAGGAAAACTGTTCTGTGATCAAAACAGATTAAAAGAAAACATCCGAATGGTAAAAAAAATAAGGTCTGTCGGAATCATATGAATATATTTTGTGTTCTATTAAAAGGACAATATACTTCTAAAAAACACTTTAAATCTACCTCTGCCTTCTAACCTATATAAAAATGTTTATGCATTCAGTGTTGACAATTTGCAACTTAAAAACACAAAACAACAACGAAAAAAAAACATAGATTGCTTTATTGCCACAGCATTTTTGAAATGGTAATATTCGCCTTAATTTTGATTTTTTTAAATCTCTCATTGAATAATTATGAATATTTCTATTTCAAAATCTGGCAGCAATCAACCAATCTAAATTTGAAAAAAAAAAAAAAACTAGTAAACCGGCAACATTTTATGCATTTGTATAATAGATATGAATGGGTATCATACTTTACAAATGCAATTGGAAAAAATGATATACCTAATGAATTTTTACAAATGTGTAATAAAAAATAAAAGTGTAACAATGCTCAAATTCACTTTGAAATTTCAATATGCAAAATTTTTTAGAGTTCAAATAGCTAAATAGAATAAAAAGCAAAAACCGAGAGAATCTTCATAAAGTTTTACACGTTTCAACAATTTTACAGTTTGAAATGGCGCACAATGGGACGTTTTGATGATTTAGGTGGACAACATTAATTTTTCCGATTTTCTCGGAATTTGACAAATCCGCGTATACTGGTAGCTGAATGTCTGTATTTTCGAGATCCGTACGAGTTTTGTAGGAAAAATCAAAGGTATCGATTAATTATGACCGTAAAGAAACCATTGGCGCAGTTGGTTTGAAGGAGTTTCAAAAGTTGCACTTAGCTTCCTCTAAGTTTGAAAGAACTTCGTGACTATTCTGTTTTATTTGAAAGCACGAGATTGCTGAACATATCTCACAGGTTTGTCAAGGTCAGATTTAACCCGTCTTTGTTTGAAAATAAGCGATATTAAACCCGCTTAACTGCTTTTTCTAAATGTTGTAAATCTGGATGATCCTTGATGTTGTTTACAAATTCCATCTTAACTTTTAACATATTATTCAGCATTATTCAGCAATAAGCATTTTTTATAATCAAAGTGCCAGTTCTAAAGTATTGAAAAATTAAGCAAACTCCTGCAGATATCTGCAGATCATTAAGTTTTGATTAATAAACAAGCATCATGTTAACTTGCAGTGCATGTATGTATGTTTAGTTCAAATCTTGCTAGTCAAATTTAAACCACTTTCAAATATCCGAATGGGCCGAAACAATGAAAAAATATGTAATTTAAATGACAATACAATATTATTATAATTTAAAGAACGTAGAAGTTTGTTTAGAATACTGTTTCTACATGGCTTCACAAAAATTTAGGTTAAAACTCGCAAGTTAATTTTAAACCAATTTCAATAATCTGATTGAGCTTTGCTCGGGATATGTAGTTCTGATGATAATTCAATATTATTATAATTTATGGAACATAGCAGTTACGCTTTTGTACAGGGCCACATAAATTATTAGTTCAAATCTTGCAAGACAATTTTAAACCATTTTAAATTACCTGATTGAGCTGAACCTTTGCCTACATGTGTTTTTTCCGATGACAATTCTATTAAATTATAATTTGACGAACGTAGAAATTATGCATTTGTTACAGGGACACAAAAAAGATCGCGTAATGATTGTTGCTAAAAAGCAGAAATTTAATTACATTTCAACAAAATTACTATAGGTTATTGAGATACACAATAGCATTTTTTAAATAAAGAACAAAGTGCGTAGTAGTTGTATTTCTTTTACAGAGACATATAAAAGTTTCGGATGCATTACCGTCTGTATGCAGAAATTTCATTTCAAATTGAATAAAATTTATATAGGTTATTTATTCACATAACAGCATTTTTTCAACCGAAAATAATTTTGGTAGCATTTTTATGTTTTACAGGGTACCACAAAACATTAAAGTTTTTTTTAATGTGATTTTATTTAAAAATTTTTATTTTTCAGGATGACTACACAAATTTCTCGAGCAATTCTAAATAGACAAAAATACAAAAAAGAAATGAATGTTAACTTGCATTTGTGCATTGAATTGTTTTTTACATAATTGTAAGATAACTATGTTTAACACATTATTTGCAATGCATTATACAGGGTGCCCACTAAAGTCCTTCCCACGCTCTTAATTGTCGAACGGTGTTAGCTATAGTCATAAAAGTGGTGTCTAGGTATATTAAAGTGGCTATGCTCTACCAGATGAGATCGCTTCTAGCGCCAACTGGTGCAAAAGAGCTGAGTTAGTATTCCTATCTCGAAAGCGAGATTAATATTCAGATCGAGATTCATTTAGCATTCATGTTCACAAGGTTCCGTCATTTACTTTCATCCCATATTTCGAACCGTTTTAGCGATAGGAACGCTAACACCGCCATTTTGTACTAGGTGGCACTGTAAGCGGTCTCATCTAGTAGCGCATAGCCTCTTTACTATACCTAGAAACCACGTTTATGAATATAGATGCTGTCGTTCGGCAGTTAAGAGGTTGGGAACGGAATTTAGTGGGCTCCCTGTATTTTTATTTTAAGACATTGTTGTTAAATAACCAAATATGTATCACTGTTTGAGTATTTTATTAGTGATGCATTAAAAAAACCCCAGCGAAAACTAATTAAAATTCAACAAAATAATTTTGTCCACCTAGATCGTCAAAACGTCCCACTGTGCAGTGTAACTACTGAACGAAATTGGGTTTTTTTAATTACAGTACACAAAATGTACGAGCTACTTAGTTTTACATAGTTAATAAATTATTGAATTTTAATATTAGGGAGTTCACATTATGAAACAATCTTGATTTTATTGCACACCTAAAGCTATCTTAAATAATACGTTTAAACATTAATTCAGCCTACCTTTTAAAAATATCGTAGTACGTAAATTCCAACTTGTTACTTTATGAAAATACAATACAGAAACCACTAATAAATGTCTTTCCTGTAGCTGTGAAAAACATCACCGGAGTAGAAGTGTATGTTTGAAGTCAAGCGAAATAAAATAGAATCTCTATTCTGGGTATTTATGTCGAAGAGGCCAAAAGAGATAAAAGTTCTCTTATTAAATTCTTGAAAAGAACAAAAATGCATAGTACATTTTAAAAGATATCAGGGAAATAATATGCAGAAGGTAGAAAACGAAAGAAAAATTAATAAAAACTGTTTATATAAAAAGAGAGATTGAGAAAAGACAATCAATTTCTTCATTCTTAAACAGAACGTGCTGACCAGATAGCCATTATTTTCAAGGTAAACTCTAGGATAGATGTTAGAACATGTCAGCATGACATTCACATTAAAAGAGGTTCAACCCAATGGGATTGAATGGATGTGCTAGGGAAAATAGTGAACAATTTGCAATAAGATTTTCTTCTGTCGAATAAGTAAAGCAAATTTTAATTTTCAATGATGATAGACTATGAAGTTTACTCCATAGAAATGAACTCGAAATGTATAGTGTTAAACTTTCAATACTGCATTGATAATTGAGAATACTAAAATAGGGAGTACTTACGATAATACTAAATTTTAACTTATAATAATAAGAGTGCCTAAAGAAAAACTTAATCTAGGTGTTTGCTTTAATTGACATGCTTTTAGTGACTACCAACTTTTACGCCTTTTTCATACAACTAAAATTTTAAAGTAAATATTGCTGTATTTAATCGTCGAAATCTCACGATGAAACAAGAAGAAAATCTCGGTAAATTTTAGTGGTAGTAAAAGAGCGTAAATATTGGCAGCTATGACTTATGGTATTAACCCTCTCGCTGCGCATCCCGAGATATGCTCGGGCATGCATTTTCCCGTCAAACTAATACAATTTGGTTATTCCCACCAGTTATTTTTTAGCAAAAACTTTTTCTTATTTAATCAGGACATTTTCACCGATTACGATGGTGAAAAATTTCTGCTTTAAAGAACCGGTGACAAACGATTAAAAATTCTGTAAAAGACACTCATCGCGAAGAATCACTTACGCAGCGAAAGAGTTAACCCCTTGAGGGGCGGTGGGATAAAATATACCCCACCTAATTTAAACAAGATTCTCACCAGAAAATTTTATATCTTTAACTTTGGAGGAAAATCGGTAAAAAATTGTTTTTCCTTATTTAAAAATAAAATTTTTCGATTATTCCGGTGAGAATTCAATATTTAGGGACATTTTTGTTTGTCCCTCAAGAGGTTAATATTATATAAAATCAAAAGTTCCATAAAATGCTTTATCACGAGAATTCGAATATGCATTTCGCTTCGCATGCATATCTAAAACAATCATGAAAAATGCGTTTAGAATCGTAATTCAATATGCCATTACAATATATATTATTACGTGAAATCTAGCTCGTTGGTTTACGTAAATATACTACAGAAGAAACATCAGAGTAGAAGATTATATTTAAAGTCATACCACACATATTAGACACTTTTTTTCCGAATATGTTTGTCCAAGAGGCCAAAAGCAAAAAATGTTCTCTCATTAGATTCTTCAAAATAAATAAAATGTAAAGTACAGCAAAACAAAACCAGGGCAGTAGTATGAATTAGATAGAAAATGAAGGAAAATTAAAGAAAAATGTAGATACACATTAGGGTGGGTCGAAAAAACCGAAATATTTATAATCGAAATGTAATACAGTAGAAAAGTTGCCTTTTGTAATAAAGAATAAATTCGTAAAATATTACACCGATCGGTTGATATCTTTTACCGCCGCAAGGGGTCCAAAGTTTGCAAAAATCGCAAAAACATGTTTTTTTCAATATATTTTTTTAAATTATCCAAACGTAGGAATACAATTTCTAATAGGAGGCAATAGCTACTTGAAGATATAAGAAATGTCCCGGTAAATGTTCATTATGATAAAGTCGTATCTTTTACTGCCGCAAAGGGACCATATTTTTTTAAAAAATTTCAAATTTTCATTTTTTCTAATTTTTTTTAATTACTAGAATATCTCTAGAAATAAATAAATTTACTTCATATCTATTAATATGTCATAAATTTTATTAACTATTTGTTATCGATTGGAAAATAAAAACGGTAATCATTCAGTTTTCTTGACAATCGCTTCATCTACTGCTGTTTTGCTGCATATCAGCAATTCATATACCAAAAATCACAAAAATGATTTAAAATGAACAAAATATTTTAGTATTTTATTATTTAATATACAGAGATGTTTAACCGAAACGGATTAAATAAACTTAAAACGAAGAAATATTTAAAGTAATTGAATTTTATTATATGACTTGCTTCCAAATAAAGCCATTGTTCCTCAAGAGGCCGAAATTAATCATATATGATCCCCCCTCTGTTCTGGTCCACAAACATTACCAGCACTTCAGAGACTAATTTCACGCATCTTTCTTCAGACTGAGTGGGACAAGGAAAATTATAATAACTGGTATGTTTAATCGAACATTCTAAACTCACCAGCCTCGTTAGATCGTCAGTCGATAGACAAACCGTAACAGGTGGTTTCGTTAGTTTACAGTTTTGCCACTCGATTAGATCCATACAATTTTAAACTTCAAAATTCAAGTCTGGAATGACGAAGTGACGGATGGCACTATTCTTGTCTACAGAACTTCGTGCTTTGGCACTTTACTTATGGCTGGGGTCCTGATGTCCTCTTCTTCATATGTTATCATTCCAATGAGGTTATTTTTATGATTTGCGAAACAGGCATTTCGTGAAATTACAGGAACTGTAATCTTTCGTAGATGATATGGCAAGTAACGGGGGTTACTATTTATAGTCCAGTGAATCTGAAAAACATGATGGATTCATTTTAATTGTGAACCAACTGATGCAGTACACTTTCAGGATGCACTCATTAAGTACATCCTGAAAGCGTACTGCATCAGCCGATTGCCAAATTGAAAATTGCGAAAGCACGAAGTTCTGTGGACACGAATACTGCTATCCGTCATTTCGTCATTCCATACTTGAACTTTGAAGCTTAAAATTGCATGGCTTAAGTCGAAAGGCAAAACTGTAAACTAACGAAACTACCTGTTACGGTTTGTCTATCGACTGACGATCTAACAACGCTGGTGAGTTTAGAATGTTCGATAAAATATACCTGCTTTTATAACTTTCCTTGTGCCACTCAATCAGTAGAAATGAAATTAGCCACTGAAGTGCTGGTAAAGTTTGTGGCTCAGAACACAGTGAGATTCACATACGATCAATTTCGGCCTCTCGAGGAACAATGGCTTTATTTGAATGGCTTTTATATGCAAAATAAACTTATTTTGCTTACTTTTTAATTTTTCATCAACATGATGCATTTCTCAAGTGCAAGATAACCAGCAAGATCTACAGCAAGATAACCAGTAGTAAAAAGTTTTGTCAAAAGCTGGAATCCTGGTGACAATGCAGGACTTTGCGAAAAGTGTGCAACAATTGAACTCGTTTTGAATCAATTTTGTAGAAATC
Organism: Maratus speciosus; assembly: GCA_963932465.1. Lineage (NCBI taxonomy): Eukaryota > Metazoa > Arthropoda > Arachnida > Araneae > Salticidae > Maratus > Maratus speciosus. The sequence continues at coordinate 462,891,001 of OZ010796.1, forward strand.
GAAAAGGGCACAACTAGTTTAATGCATTTTTGCAGAAAAATGCGACAACTTCGATTGGAGTAATTCAGATTTTAACGGCAAGAACAGCTATAATAATGAAAAGCTGTTGAAACAGTACGAGGAGGTCCACAGCTAATTATCAGAAAAGGGGTTTCAATCGATATTTGAAGAATGAAGAAAAGGGCTTAACAGCAACGAGACAGCATTTTTTTTAAATACTGAAACCAGTGAAGTTTTCTCTTTAAAGAGGACAAAGACGTTAACTATTTCCAAATAGTAATTTTTGTCTTATATAGTAATATCATTATTATCCTCCATTCATATTGCGGGTTATCAAAAAAAGAACGACACTAATACAGTGGTGGACATAATTATAAGCCATCTACCAAATTTCACATAGAATTAAAGAAACGATATAAATCTTAAAAATGCATTACATAAAATATGACACAATAATGTACCTTCACACGTGAATGTACATTTAACAGCCACAATCAACATGTATGGGCGGATGTAAATCCATATGCCACTTTTATTCACATGCTCATCAGCAACGTTTTTCTATCAATGTTTGGGCAGGAATAATCGGAGACCACCTATTCGGACCTGCCAGAACGCCTTGATGGGAAAAAAATATCTCATGTTTCTGCAACAGGTGCTGCCAGACATATTGAATGCATGTCCCCACATATCCGGATTGTAATGTGGTTCCAACAAGATGGAGCACCAGCCCATTATTATCTACAAAACGTACAGAACTATCGGGGTAAAACATTTCCCAACCGATGGGTTGGGCGAGGTGATCCTGTAGCTTGGCCATCGCGCTCGCTAGATCTCTAATGTCTAGATTTATTTTTGAGTGGACAACTGAAGGATCTTATGTATGAGACCCCCTTTGAATCAGCAGAAGACCCGAATGCTGCAGTGAAAATGTGTGATGTGCCTGGGGTTCCCGGGGCGGTCATACCTACCATCCCTGTTTTTCAGAAAATTCGCCAATGCTTTCTTCGCCGTTGTACCGCATGCCGGTCACCATTTTCAACACTTATTGTAATCACATGTCATTAAACTTGCTTTTGTCCTTTAATCGTTCTTTGCGTGTTTTTGCTTCGTATAACAGCATTACTTTCGGCGTCCTCTAGCACCTTTGCTTTTTAATTCCGACATTGCATTCTTTGATGACAGTTGTTTGTTTGGGTGTGTACAATAACCTCTTAAAGTTTTGCCCATCTTTTATGAAACACACTGTATATTGCTGAAACTAGCAATAAATGTATTTTCTAGAGCTATGAAAAAATCCACTACTGTTGAAAGTTACGTTCCCCATTACGAAGTCAAGCAACACATATTAGACTTGCTTTTCCAGGTATGTTGCGGAAGAGGCAGAAAGAGAAAAATGTTCTATCATTAAATTCTTTAAAGGGAATAACAGATATAATTCCACAAAAAATATATGAGGAAAGTAAAAAATTGAAAAAAAATTAATGAAAACTGTATCTATAGAAAGAAAGATAGAGGAACGACAGTCAATCTTTTCAATCTTAAAACTGAGCACGCAGGCTAGATAACAATTCAGTTCAAGGAGTCAGTACATGTCATGCATGAAATTCACATTAAAAGATGTTCAGCCCGTAGGGCCTGAATGGATGTGATGGGCAAAATAGTGAACAATTTACAAAAAGACTTTCTTCTGTTGAAAGAGTAAAGAAAGTTCTAATTTTCGATGATGATAAACGATAAAGTTTAAGCAATAGAAAAGAACTCGCAAAGTATGATTTTAAACATTCAATACTGTATTTATAATGAGAGTGCCTTGAGAAAGATTTAATCTTAGTTTTTGCTATAATTGGTATGTGTTAGGGACTAGTCTCTTGAGTTTCAAATTAAAAGTTTAAAAAGTTGCTAGTACACATTAAAATTAATACATGCACTCAAAAATTGTTTTAAATAGTGAATTAAGTTTTCAGCTTAATGAAATCATCAAGTTGATTTATTAACTTAATTTTAGCAATGCGTAAGATTATTTTCTGGAATTTGTAAGTTTAAATGTATGAGATAGTGCACTAGAGCGTTACAGACTGTTCCGTTTCCTCATTTTTTTTTTCTCTTTCCAAATTAGTCGAAAAGTGCGGATGATTTCGGTTCATCTGTCTGCCATCAGTCCGCGTTTTAACTTTCTTAATGCACGTGGACTTTTACGCAATTTGTATATCTTAATGATATTTTCTATAGGACATTCCCATTGAAAATTGCGTGCGTAGAAATTAGGTTTCAAATATATTATGCATTTTCTTCATTCGTTGTATCAAAAGATGAAGTTGTGTGAAATATTCTGTAAGTGTTGGAAAGTATCTCATAATCTAAGCGTGACTCATTATTTTTATTTCTTATGTTATTTACTGCAGTTAAGTTTTAATAAAAAATTGTTGAGTTTTAAATTTAGTTTCTGGGAATCATTTAAGGAATAAACATGCGGAAACGATAAAGTTATAACTTGCGTGCGTTTACAGGGACACGCAAAAGAATTCCCTTTTAGTATGGTCTGTAGGACGGGGGGGGGGGGGGGGGATTGTTTGCGGAACATTTTAATGGCATTACGCTACTTAGAATATGGTGTGCGTAGAAATTATAATTCAGTTTTAGATGCACACAAATCGGTCGGTTGGTTGTGTTTATGACGGCCAATTATCAGCACGAGGGATACGGGCCCTAAGGTGGGGTGGAGAGAAGGCCCTCCGTGGGGGTCTTTCTAAGGGGACCTAACCCGTATTTACGCTTGGAAAACCAAGGTTCGGAGGAAACCACGAAAACTTCCAACGATTAGGCCGACGGATGCGATTGGTATCGAACCCAATACCTCCCGTCTACCGGCTTAGAGAGCAGAACCTCTCGGCCACTGGTGGGGACACACGAAACGGTTATAGTGTTGCCCCGTAAATGCGTTTTCAGCCATTTTTAGCTAAACCAATTTTTTTTTAATTATGTGGTGTGTATAAATTCTATTGATTATGGCAATACAAAAGAAATTATAAGCATTGACATCTATGGATGTGAATTGCTTAAACTTTGTTTTGAACGATGTTACGCATTTTCTAGATGGGCTATATTTTAATGTACTAAGGGATAGAATATAATTAAGTGAAAAATGTATAAATACAGATACAGGGCTGCGCAAAATAAATATGACACTTTACATTTCATGCAAGATGATTGTTGGAAGTGCCTTTTCAGTTACGTTGTACGTTTTATATAGCTGAATTAAATGTTAATATAGTGTGTTGTGTGTATAAATATCTGTAAATCACAAACAGAGGGGCTGAAAATACTACAAATGCATTACAGTCTATGGAAAGGAAATTACCGAAATTGAATATTCAACTGTATTTTGCATTTTCTAGATGAATTAAATTTTAGCATATTGTGAGGTGTGTATAAAAAATTATAAATCATATACTACATATCATTCGGGCTCACATATCATAAAACTCCCCTTAGTTTCGTCCCGTTATAGTCTAAGAACCAAAATTACCAAAAGTCAATTTTCAACAACGTTTTGATTTTTCTAAGTGAACTAAGTTTTACCATACTCAAATATGTGGTGTGTATAAAAATACATAGATCATATACAGAGCTGCACAAGTTTCAATCCCTTACAGAGTACGTGCAGTAATTGCTGAAATTGAGTTTTCAAATATATTATGCATTTTCTTCATTCGTTGTATCAAAAGATAAAGTTGTGTGAAATATTCTGTAATTGTTGGAAAGCGTCTCATAATCTAAGCGTGACTCATTATTTTTATTTCTTATGTTATTTACTTCAGTTAAGTTTTAATAAAAGTTTGTTGAGTTTTAAATTTAGTTTCTGGGAGTCATTTAATCAATGAACATGGGGAAACGACAAAGTTATAAAAACTGCTAAGGATTAAGATAACCTCTGCACTCCCAGGACGTACGCCGCGTACGTCGTCTCATTTCAGTAATCAGCGACCAGGACGTATGCTGAGTAAGTCCTTTCATTTCAGGCTTCTAGAATGCTTTTGAATGGTCTTGTTATTCATAGAAATGCTGGTGGTGAACATGTTAGGTTTCAAGATTTATTATAAAATGTTCCGAAGAAATACTTATAGAGAGTGACAGCTATAAAGAAACGTTTTCTGCTCGTAGTAGTAAAGGAGACGAAAGTAAAACACTCCATAAACTTTTTCAGATTCCAAGCACAGATTGAAAGTAACGCCCCCAAAAGCGATACCGTATTTCTACAACTAAACATGTTAGGAAAGATACTCGGCTAATGTGTTCTGGTTGCGAAGATTTTCCAGGACTGTGCAGTAGAAGCCATTTTGATCAATGTCATAAACCTTTAAAATAAATTTCTGAGTTTTAGGTGTATACTGTATGTATGTATATCAGTGTATGTACATAATTTGCAAGTTTTATATATTATTTTAACATGTATTATGATAGCGTTGTATATCCTTTAACGACCTTAAATTCATTACTATTACAGCACGGAAGTTATGAAATGATTTATGACACAAACATTTTACACCGCACAGCCTGGTATATAGCCCTTCACCAGTGAAATTAAGCCTGGGAGTGAAGTGGTTAATACCCAAACCTGGTGACAAAATGATTATGAACTTTTGAAATTGTGATTATGATTCCTTTAAAGAATATTATGAGTTATACTAGTTTCTTATGATATAGCTTTCAATTGGGGGAAAAGATCTTGATTCAGACTATCTATATATGTCTTTTCTTTTCTTTTAATTTGATCTATATTATAATCCCTATCTTTGAAATTTTAAATTAATGAAATAATGGCAAATATTAACCAGTAAAATTAAAAAAAAAATCAAAATACGAATTTTAGCGGGAAAATAATAAACCCTACGTGTACATTCAAAATATTTATTTAAGACAAAAATTCCTTTAAAATAAACTATATGCATAAACCAGACATTAATTAATTAAATAAGTGAAATAGTTTTAAATAAAAATTCTGGTGTAGAATATTTTTTTATAAAACTTGAGTTATAATATTTGCGGTAGTTCTAGAGCTCATGTACATATTATAGCAGGGGTGCCAAACTGTGGCCAACCAGATACCAGTAAAATTTTATAGTAATCATTGCCTTATCTAATCATCAAATCTCTGCGATTCAAGAAATCGACTATTTATTTAACCCTTTCAGGGTCAAAGTACTTCTATTCACTGAAATGATTGAATGACACCGAAATTTACAAACAAGTTCATTTAAAAATAAGTAAAAGCTTTTCTTCACGTACTTAATAAAAGGAAAATTTTCAATCCAGAATTCTGGTGTCAATGTGTCATTTAGGGATTAAAATTAAGTGGTCCAAAAATGAACCACTGACTTTGAAAGGGTTAAAAATTTAGTCATATCCGTCAGACCAGAGTTAGACACCACTGTGTTATAATTTGCAAAAATTCTATGTTTTTAGCTTAAAACAACTTTTGAATGAAAAACAATTAATGAAAATTTCAATGCTGGTAAAACAGGTCTCTATTTATTATGTAACATTAATTATCTAGATAAAACATAAAGAATAAATTAATTTATAGTTCTATTAATTATCACAAAATGTCTTTTATTTGCTCGTTTTGGAAATAAATGTGATAAAATGCACGACACTTAACAAGGAATTGTTTTTCTTACTAAATTTATTCTCACATCTATGTAACTTATACCGAGATTTTTCTCCTATATATAAATATCTTTATAATATAAATTGTTTAAATATAGAAACAAAGGAACAAATTATTCAGAAAATAAATTAAACCAACCCAAGAATTTTCATTTTACCAGAAAGTGGCGAAAAATGAACTTTTATCTATTTAATTTTCTTCTTTGTTATATTTTCTTTCTAAGTGTTTTAATTCAATCTTTTGCAAAATTATCATCAATTGTTCAAAAATAAAGAACTTTTATTCTCTAGTTGTAAAAAATTAACTTTATTTGACATCAAATGATACTTCAATTCACGTTATCTAATTGAATTAAACTATAGGATGCTTGGCAGCATTCTTTAAAACATCTAGAGTGCTAAATTAAGTTTTGAATCAAATGAAATCACAAAATACAAAGTTAATTTCAATTATTTTTTAAATCAATTTATTCTTACATTTAAAACACTTAATGTGGTTGTTTAGAAGTGTTTGTCATTAGCGGATGTTCTTCAATCTGGTCTAATTTGTATCATTTATGAAGAATATATACAGGTTGTCTAAAAATGAACCGAGATTTTAAAAATTCAATAATATGTAAACGGTGACTGCTAATGCAGTTATACTTGCAGAAGAGTAATGTGTAAAGTCGGAAATTTCTTTACAAAGGCTCCTAGTTTAGGTTCCAAGCATCACCAATTGATGTGCCGAACTGTCAGAACTAATGGATAGAAATGAATTAGTTCACACCGTTTTTCCAGTTCATTTTGTTTGGTTGCATTAACGCAAAAAAGGTTTTTCTTTTTTAAATTACAACATTTTTTGATGATTATTACAGTTTTATAGGGCAACGGCATGCATCGGTGATGTTTTGAACTAAAACAAGGAAGCGTTAAAAAGAATTCATGACTTCAGGCATTAGCCTGCTGAATGAATAACTTCAATATCAGTCAACGTTTACTTGTTATCCTATTCTAAATACGCTCAGTGCACTGTATCCATAATAAAAAGTACGAAGAAGTAACACGTGTCATGCTTTAATATTTAGCTTAGTTCTAGAATTACGAATGTAATCAAAATTAAAATATACAGCAGGAAATGTAGCAAAATCAGAATTTCTAACACTTTCAGGCTTTATTTAACCCCCATAATAGAAGGACGGCGAACCCGCGAGCGAGAAATCCAATTGCCACAATCTTTTCAAGAAAATATTCTTCGACTTATTTTATGAAAAAAATTCTTATAATAAAATAGGGGGGGGGGGAATTATTCATGAAAAGCGGTGGCAATTGCCCTTCTTGCATGCGGGTTCGCCCTACCTGCTATAATAGCTATTCCTACATCGTATTTGGAAGAAGAGTTTGCTTGCTCAGTTGCTTATATATTTTGAGCAGCACTAATTTTTTAATAATGACCTTCATCAGTTGAAAGAAACTTTTGATTTGAATAAAGTCAAGAATTTAGTTCGAAAGAGGATTATTTCGCACTTATTTTTAGATTATTGTGTTTTTAGAAATTTGTTAAGGAGTTAACAATATTTATTAATTATTTATTTTTTTACTAACCAAACCAAGGAATCTAACAAGAATATACAAATAAAAATATTTTGTGAAAAAATAGCTTTAAGTAAAAAAATCTGAATGCTTATCATATTAATTCAATGCATTTCATCTTTTACTGAATGCATATCACAATGCACTGTAAAAAAAGAGGAAAATATGAAATTTAAATCGGGGGAATTTAGGGGGGATGTTTTTGTGAGTCAATAAAACACAACTCATGAGCACTTCATCAATCATTCGTAACTTTAACTTTATGAGCTAGTGTAAAATATTGTTGCAAAGTCTAGTGCTTTTTTCCTCAAAGCCACTGGATTTAAAGCTTCCTTTAGAAAGTGCCCTTTGTAATATTATTTCACTTTATTTATAATAATCTTTCTTTTGTTAAATTAACATCAAATGTTTTCAAAAGAAATTTTGGGTCACCCTGTATATATTTACGTAGGGTTCCAATGTACCCGGCAGGTAGCTACTGTATGGTCTTTTTTTTCGGTAGTCGACAGGTTAAGCCATGTGATCAAAATATCGCGCCACAGAGAAATCACCCAATGCTTCATATACACTGGTCATCAAAATTAAAGCATAATGGCAGAAATGAAAAATAACTGATACTTAATGAAAAATTATTAATAGAAAATTTTACAAAAGTATTAGTTAACATAAATTACAATGTTTGTCAGTTGATTATTCTCAAAATATTGAAATGACAACCAAATTTATGGAAATTGGAAAATGATGGAAAAATTAAGTCACCTCTTGTGGATTTTTTTTTCTTTAATATGGTGTATGGTCACCTCGGACAGATATGCATATCTTACATCTTGATTTCATAGTCTTTTTCAAAGTGTTGATCAAGTCTTGTGGAATTGCACGCCAGTCTACTAAAAGTGCACTTTTCAGCTCCTGGAGGGCCCGAAGAGGCACTTAGCGCCTGAAAGTCGGCGCTTTAAGGTATCTCACACATGCTCAACCGGGTTCAAGTCGGATGAGTAAGGTGACCAGTCAATTCGAGTGATATCTTCTGTTTGCAAGTATTCTGACGTCACATATGCTCGATGTGACCGAGCATTGTCATCCATTAGCTAAAACTTTGGGCCAACAGCTCCACTAAACAGTCTAACTTGGGGTTCGAATACCTTCTCCACTCCACATATCTCCGAGCGGTTACAGAACCTCCTTGAACGATATGCAGCTCGGTGCGGCCATTTTTCATGATTCCCTCCCAAACCATTAAACCGCTGTCCCGGAAACGGGATATTTCATGGACAAGGGAAGTCACGTTGCGTGTTCCTTCATCTCTCTAAATCAAAACACGTCTAAAATTAGTGTTCAGACTATAGCTGGACTCTTAAGTAAACAATACTTGGGTCCAGTTTTCTTGGCTCCACTGAACATGACGACGGCACCAGTTTAAACCGTCTCCTTTGGAAGCAGGAGTGAGTGGAACACAAACTATTGGTTTTATTGCATACAGTCCACGCTTGTAAAGCCTTCCTGCAACAGTAAAACCGCTAATTCACGTTCCTGTGGCATACTGAATGTCTGAAACTAAATCTCTCTTAGGATCTTCGCGGTTTCTTCGAGTCGACAATGTCAGAAAACGGTCTTCGGATGCAGTTGTTGCTCTTGGTCGCACTTGAACAAGCTGTCTATCAACGGATACAGTGCTTAAAAAGCAACCCTAAGCTCTTGATATGCCACTTTGAGGGATATTCACATCTTGGGCAAACTCTATTTGCGCTTGTCCTCTAACGATTCTACCAATTATTTTCCACTTTTCGCCTTCCCTTAAATTATGCCTTTGAGCCATAATTAATGAATATTGATCACTGCCAGACACCACATTTACTTTAAACAACACTACAGACCAAAATTCCAACATACGTCTATTGCGCACCCCATTGTCAATCTCCGAATTTGTATACTTTTGGCGCTAGCGTATGCGCGGAAGAGCAATTTTGTGTTCAATTATGTTTAATTAACACTAGCAGGAATGACCGAGCTAAGCTCGGTCAAAATTAGCTTTCTGTTTATCTCGATATAATTTTCCCACTGAATCATTCTTGCTGTTTTAGATGCAATTAGCTTGACCATAAAACATAGTGACCCAAAATGACCTACTTATCGAGTTTTTTCGAACATCCGACCTATCACAATGCTCTTCTCGAGCCTGAAAACGATGGAATACAAAATTTAGTGAAAATCGTTAGTCGTTTTCTAGGTAAAATAAGCTTGATCCACGTTGATTCAAAAAACCACTAACCGAAATTCATCGACAGATGTGAGCTATTTCAATGGTCTTTTTGTACTGTGAAACGGTATAACAAAAGAAATTGCCAAAATTGTTTGAACCTTTTTTAGATTCCGTTAGCTTGACCCGACCCATTATCACCAAAATGACCCACTAATAGAATTTTCTTGAGCATGCGACCCAGCCCAATGTTTTTATCTTGTCCAGAAACGGGTTAGTACAAAGTTTTGTCAAAATCTTTTAAGCGGTTTTTTAGATACAGTTAGCTTGATCCTGATCCATTAGGACCCAAAATGACCCATTGATTGAATTTTCTTGAACATACGACCCTGCACAATGCTCTTATCATGCCCGGAAACGGTATTATACAAAATTATGTCAAAATGTTTTTAAGCGTTTTTTAAATACAATTAGCTTGACCCTGATCCATTGTGATCCAAAATGACACACTAATCGAATTTTCTTGAACATGCGACCTAGCCCAATGGTCTTCTCGAGCCCGAAAACGATAGAATACAAAATTTAGTCGAAATCGTTTACACCGTCTTTTAGATACAATAAGCTGGACCCTGACCCATTGTGAGCCAAAATGACCCACTAATCGAATTTTCTCGAACATGTGACTTAGTCCAATTCTCTTCTCATGCCCAGAAATGGTATACGTAATATAAAATTTGGTCAAAATGTTTTGAGCATGTTTTTAGATTCAATTAGCTTGACCCAGGCCCATTGTGACCCAAAATGACACACTAATTAAATTTTCTCGAACAAGTGACTTAGCCCAATGGTCCTCTCATGACCAGAAACGGTCGTATATTAAAAAATTTCGTGAAAACGTCTTGAGCCTTTTTTAGATATAATTAGCTTGACCCTGACCCATAATGGCCCACTAATTGAATTTTCTCGAACACGTGACCCATCCAATTGGTCTTTTCGTGCCCGAAAACAATAGAGTGCAAGATTTCGTCAAAATCGTTAGCGAAGTTATCTAGATAAACTTAGCTTGACCTACGTTGACCCAAAATGACCCACTAATCGAATTTTCTCGAACATGTGACTTAGCCCAATAATTCTCTCGTAATCCAAAACTGTAGAATATAGAGTTTAGTGAAAATCGTTAAAGCCGTTTTTTAGATAAAATTGGCGTGATCCATAGTGACTCAAAAATAAGCCACTAATCGAAATTTCTCGAACATGTGACCTAGCCCAATAGTTTCTTCGTGTCGAAAAGCGGTTGGATGTGAAATTTGGTCAAAATCGATTGAGCCGTTTTTTAGATATAATTAGCTTGACCTTGACACATTACGACCCAAAATGACCCACTAATCGAATTTTCTCGAACACACGTGACCTAACCCAATGGTCTTATAATGCCCGAAAATGGTAAAATACAAAATTTCGTCAAAATCGATTGAGCCGTTCTTTAGATATAATAAGCTTGACTCTGATCCATTATGACCCAAAATGACCCACTAAACTAATTTTCTCGAAGACGAGACCCATCCCAATGATCTTTTCGTGCCCGAAAAAGATTAGATACAAAATTTAGCCAAAATCGATTGAGCCGTTCTCTAAATATAATTAACTTGACGCTGACCTATTATGACCCAAAATGACCCACTAATGGAATTTTCTCAAACACGAGACCCATCCCAATGGTCTTTTCGTGCCTGAAAACAGTAGGGTACAAAATTTCGTCAAAATCGTTAAAGAAGTTATCTAGATAAACTTAGCTTGACCCACGGTGACCCAAAAATGACCCACTAAACGAACTTTCTCGAACATGTGACTTAGCGCAATAGTTTTCTCGTAATCCAAAACTGTAGAATATAGAGTTTAGTGAAAATCGTTAGAGCTGTTTTTTAGATAAAATTGGCTTGACCCATAGTGAACCAAAAATGACCCACTAATCGAAGTTTATTGAACACGTGACTTAGCCTAAAAGTTCCCTCGTGTCGAAAAACGGTTGAATGTGAAATTTGGTCAAAATCGATTGAGCCGTTTTTTAGATATAATTAGCTTGACCTTGACCCATTACGACCCAAAATGACCCACTAATCTAATTTTCTCGAACACGTGACCTAGCCCAATGGTCTTATCATGCCTGAAAATGGTAAAATACAAAATTTCGTCAAAATCGTTAGAGCCGTTTTTAAAATAAAATGTACACACACACACAGACACAATTTTTGCTTGCATTATAGTATAAGATAAATTATTGCAACATTGGGCTGGTTGCAACATTAACTTAGTGAGCATATTTTTTATCATTATCCTTTAATTTTGATGACCAGAGTAATTATGAGCGAATGTTAAAAGTTCTCAAGAAAAAGTGTTTACATTATTTTTCTTTTTTTATATTGCCCGCGGAAATTTCTATCTACTCTGAAAAGTGAAAATTATGCCAGGTCAAGATAGGACTTTACGCAGGGCTCGCAGCGTTCCCAAAATTTTCACACTTTCCTACCACAATTTTAAAATGATAATACTATTCTAGAATTATATTGTAGATGTTACAGGAATCTGTCAAAAAGATTTTTGATTTAAAATGCTGGTAGCAAAGTGTAAAAATTTTAGGAACGCTGCGAGCCCTGCTTTACGGGAACTCGCGAAACTTAATGGCGATGCTTTAAAAAAAAAATAATTAATACGTTAATTTTATTTGTCATTTTTAAGAACGTAAAATCATATGTAGAGAAGGCGATGGAGGGTTGACCCACTTTTTACAAAATTATTTTTCACATCTTAAATATTGAACGTAGAATGAAGTTTTATATATAATTTTGTTCGTTATACAATCACTTATCAAAATAAAATTGCTACATAAATGTAATATATAAGAAAATTGAAAAATGATTGATTTTAATCATGAGAAAATAATGGGCCAAGTTTCCCCACATATGGGAGACTTGACCCACTTCGTTTTATATTGAAATATTTGTGAAGAGAAATAAAATCAGTTCAAAAAAAGCAAAATAAATTTATGCAACATGAATTAATAACTATAAAAAAATGTTTTTGAAAATATGATGCTTAAACAAACCTGTTTAGACTTAATCGCAAGTCAGGTTGGTTGGTTGTATTTATGACGGCCAATTATCTGCATGAGGGATACGGGCCCAGGGGGGAGTGCCCTTCGTGGGGGTCTTTCTAAGGGAACCTAATCGGTATTAACGCTTGGAAATCCAAGGTCCGAAGAAAACCACGAAAACTCCGAACGATTAGGCCGACGGGCGCGATTGGGATCGAACCCAGCACCTCCCGTCTACTAGCTTCGAGAGCAGAACCTCTGGGCCACTGGTGGGGCTAATCGCAAGTCAGAGGAGAAAAATTTTGTTTTAAATAGGATTTTTTCTGAGGGTATAATTGTACAGCAGAGAAAATGAAATTTTAACATTTAAGAAAGTTTTCCGATAGAGACAGGTTCCGTTTTCATAGGGTTTCATGTAATATTATGTCCGGATTTTGGAGCCATTGTCGGGCTTTTTTTTCTTCTTGTACTACTTTTTGTGGCAATCGACCTGACAGCTCTATTTGTCACATAGTTTGGCTTCATCTCACTGGTGAAATTTGTCTACGTACATTCTTAATGTTTTTTGATCAATGCTACGTTCTTTTTTAGCTGCATGAACACTTAACTCCTTTGGTGGGCGGTGGTATATGTTATATCACAACTAATTTTAAACAAGATTTCCACCGGAAAATTTTAATTAAATTTTACTTTTATAACTTTGGTGGGAAAAAGGTTAAAAAATTGCTGTTCCTTAGTTTGAAATAAATTTTTTCTAAAATTCCGGTTTGAATTCAACATTACAAGAACGCTATTACTTGCCCCTGAAAGGGTTAACTTATCATTAAAATATTTTAACCCTTTCAGGGGCAAAGTACTTTCAGTACTGAAATGTCGAAATAAATGACTGGCACCGGAGTTTACGAACAAATTTGTTTGGAAGTAAGAAAAAAAATGTCTGGGTTTCACAAATTCTGGTGTCAGTCCATCTTTTCATCAGTTTAAACGCAGAATTACACCGTGCCGGAAAGCGTTAAACGGAAAAGATTTTAGAAAAATTCTGGTGCCATTGTGGCTCTGGGAAATTAAAATTAAGTGAAATCATAACCATACCACTGCCCTTGAAAAGGTTAAGACTGCTGCTTTCATACTTTCTAGTCCTTTCGACTGTTTCTATTTACCTATTGTAAGTAATATTTCAATGGAAAAAAATTCTCATCAACTTTCCCATTTATTATTCATTATTTTTTTTTCTTTCAGTGGATACTATAAAAAATTTTCATATCATTCTTTAATCAGTTTTAAGCATTTTCTTTTCCTCACCCCATTTTACTGTAGCTTTACAAGGATAATTTTACATTCCTTTTTATATGTAACCATTAACCTTTCATTACGCATAGTGTATAATAAAAAAAAAATTCCAAAACCACTTAATTATAGGAGCCTTGAGCAACTGGTCAACCCTCCCTCACATTGACTGGGTCAAGTCTCCCTACACAGCCCTTTTATAAAGAATGGCACATTATTTTGTTAAGCTAAAGTTACTGTACAATCTTTACGTCTGGAGTGAAAGCGCGATATTTCTGCATTACTTAAAACCTACTTACTTAAATTTCTGTGATATGTTTTGTCTGAAAAATGCTTACAAAATATTTCTAAAAAAAACTTTTAGGTTAAAAACGCCTCAGAATTGATTTTTTTTCATACCTATTTCGATTATCTGTACGAAACAAAGACTGTCGTTTGAGCATTTCAGTAGCTTTCGTTGACACCCATTGATAAAACTCAGAAATTCTTTTAAATATGAAAACTGATGGGTGGGTCAAGCCTCCCGTATGGTCAACCCTCCCTAGTCTCCTCTAACTGTTTTCGTAAATTTCTTATTTTCTCTTTTAATGTGTAGAAAAGTTTATGGTTTTCAAGTCTATTGTAACTGAACCACTGTTAACCTCTTCAAGGGCGGTGGTTCATTTTTGGACCACTTAATTTTAATCCCAAAATGGCACATAGACACCAGAATTTTGGAATGAAAATTTTCCTTTTATATGTACGTGAAGTAAAGATTTTACTTATTTTCAAATACATTTGTTTGTAAATTCCGGTTTCATTGAATCATTTCAGTATTGTACGAATAGAAGTACTTTGCCCCTGAAAGGGCTAATCAAACGTTTAATCAAATTAACATTATTTAATAATAATGATGCTACATTCAAATTATTGGTTTCTAAAACTATCGCTGTCATCTTGTGCGCTTTTTGTTATTTTAATACAAAATTTTGCCTGTTTTGGCGATTAACAATATTAATAATTATTAATATTTTCCTGGTTTCTTCGAATGTTTGAAATATAAACCCAATAAATACAATATCTCCCTAGTCGCAAAACCTTCTATGAAATTTAAAAATGTAGTATGCAGGAAAATAGATCCAATAGAGTCAAACCATTTATCAGGAGTATACGAAATACCTTTCACCAAAGAAAATGGAACAAAGCACTTTTATATAGGTGTGACAAGTAGAAAACTTAAAACCAGAATCAAAGAACATCTAACAGACATCAAATGCAACAGAAGAACCACAGCTTTGGCCAATTTTATGTATTGTAATGTTTTTCATTATACATGTTGTCTCGTGACCTTGTTTACAATGTTATTGTTTTGTTAAATTATATGAAAATTAATCCACGCTCACAAATAGCTGATTTAATTTTAATGTAATTTTATGTTTGCAATGTTTTTTATTATGCATCATGTCTCGTGACATTGTTTAATATGTTAATTGTTTTTAAATTATGTGAAAATATTTTTTATCGTGAATGATTTTGAAAATGTTGCCGTTGGTGCGACGAAACGATCGTCAGTCTTAATAAAGATATTTTATCACTTTTTATAGCATTATTTTACTTAATTTATTATTTGTTGATTATCTTTCACCATGTATAACATTAATATAATAATATTCCTAAGCATGAATATTTTTTTGGGCCTATGATCCGTAGTTGCCAAGTATCCCTATTTTGAGTACCACTATATCCAAATAGAAACATGAACTTTATTGAATGCAGAAAATCTCCAATTCAAATTAACATAAAAATTTTGCGATTAAGTAAAACAAATCTTCAGAAATAGAGGTACTAAAAATACGGGAGACGGCATAGCTAATAATTAGGGTTGCACATTTTGTCGTGGATAAAATGGCCGCAAAAATGCTTATCACTACTGTTTTCAATCAAAAAGTTTCGCGATGAAATACTTTCAATAGATATCTACCGCGAAAACTGTAATTTGGAAATAGTGGTTTTAAAATTGTTTCGTGTCTTTTCTTCCGCGACAAACGCTCAATACTAATGATAATCTATCCAGAATTTTATCACTTTTCCTCATTCACATAAAAAATATGTGCTAAAAGATTTTTTTTCTCATGTTCTGTTAAATAATTACTGTTCCAAGTTAAAATTGCTAACACACTTATTTCAAATATACACGAACGAGAATTAGGAAACACTGACTAACCGAAATAGTTTTCCTGTATGTTTGAGAGAAATAATTAAAACTAAGTCACATACATCATTCTTTTCTCTGGAACTTTAATTTGATGAAAATGTTATCTAATTAACATACAAGTGCGATCCTCCAAAGTTTTGAAATCGCCTGTCCTAAAAAGCAATGAGGAGCGTTCTATTAATTATGTTTCAAGCATATCCAGGGCAGTAACATCATGAAGTACACAGATATTCAATATATGCACTGTCAAAATTAAATTTTGGAAGATAAATTACTCTCTAAAATATGAAGTTAGAACTTATTAATGTTTTCAGTGGTCCTAGTTAATTTAGAAGCTTTGTATGATATGTGTTGAGTTATTAAATTAAAATAAAACCAAAATGTTTTTTCTCTAAAAATATAATAAATTCATTCATATATCATTGTCGCTTCTAACATTTTTATATAAAAAATTCATTAAAACCCACATTTACATTATTTCTCATTCTTTCTACTTGCAAACATTTTTTTTTTTTGTTTTTTTGTTTTTTTTGTTTTGTTTTTTTTTGCAAAAGAAAAAAAAATAATAATCAAGAAGTATACAATCATGTGCGAATGAAATTTATTAAATATATTTTAAACTCATTTATTTGAATTTTAAAACTTACAACAGTTTTACTTCTGGTGCCTCATTTATTCATGTAATGATGTTTTCTGGGGCAAGCAAAAATCAAATTCAATGCTTTTTCTTTCATATTTATTATTTATTCAGTGAATTTAAATTAGTTGAAACCAACATATAACTGATTTCATAATACAAAAGATTCTACAATAGAATTTTCAAAACTTCTGAAAGTTTGTTTTAAACAAAGGACTTATATTAAAGATTTTGAAGTGAAAAAGAAAAATTAAATTATGAAATGTAATTTGTTTACATAAAATGAATATTTCTCTTAGAAATATAGTTTTTAACAATAAACAAGTTAGAAATCACTTTGTAAAATGAAACCAATTTTTGAGCACGATATATTTATGCCAATAACCTTTTTTATATATAAATATTTTCCAACCTGTTGAAGTAATATTTATTTTTGTGTTTATGTATGTACCGCCCTTTGAATAATTTCCCTGAATCTCCCGCCTGAGCGCCGACAAAAAATGGTGGCTGTCGTAGGTGGATTTTTTAACCGTTTGTACGACCCCTGAATTATGAGACCTGTGTTTGGACTGTGTACCCATATTCGTCTTTCGGTTCGATTTCGTACAGATTGTTGTTCAATGCTGCCGTTAAAACTGTTTCGTCATTTTTTTTTTATAAAACTACAATTGTCCTTATCGAATATAACCTTAAAGTCATTTTCCGTAGCTTTCTTAACGGACAGCAGGTTACTCCGCAGTTCCGGGCAATATGAAACGTCCTTTAGCGTGACTGGGTGAGACGAATTGGTGTTTATTGTAATATCCCCTGCTCCGCGCGAAGTTAACCTTTTTTCGTCGCTTATCATAATGCTCCCGAAATTTTTGTGTTTGAAATTTGTAAATTTCTCCCTTGCAAATCCAACGTGACGCGTATAGCCCGAATCAATAATGAAAAATTTCATATTAACTACCTGCGCTTCATTTACGAGAGAAGTTTCATGTTCCGCAGTTTTTTTTTAAATCGGAGGCTTGTGGTGATTGGTCCGACTATTATATGATATCGGCTTTCCCTTCAAAACAGAAATTAGAAGCGTTCTTCGAGTTATTTTGACCGGTTTTGTAATTTGCGGAGTTGTTTTTGAAACCGTTGGAATTATTGTTAAACCCGTTTTTGTTCCAAGCGTTTTTGGGGAAATTATTTAAAGTTTTATTGTTTAGGTGATAGCATTCTGACACGTTGTGATTTAGGCGTTTGCAGTAGCTGCAGTATTTTTTGCTTTTAGAATTTATTGTTAACAGATTTGTATGCTGATTCACGCGAGCTTGAGCCTGCTTCGCGATTTTCACAACGGTGTTTGTATTCGTCGGTGAGTTTGTTTTTGACAAACTCAAGGGTTAAATCCTCATCATTGCGGGCCTCAAGCGTGGTCACTAGGGGGTCATAGAATGTGGAAGGGAACATAATAGCTGAGCACATATGTGCGAACCGGCTATTTCTTCACCGATAGCAAAAAGCTTATCCGTCAGTGCCAATATATTATTTATATGACCGATCATGTCGCCACCCTCACTTAATTTTTGCGAGTAGAGCTTTCGAAGTAAAAATAATTTTGATGATAAGTTTGTTCGTTGGTGGACCGATTTTAGCGCATTCCATACCCGTTTCGCAGTTTTGAGATGCTTTACATGAATAATCTGTATATATAAGTTTATTATGGCTTTTGCTTTCGAATTACTTTTGACCCAATCTGCCGTTTCCGGGACTGGCGGGATGGCTGTAGCCCTCTTTTAACAATAGCATCTGTAGTTTGAATGACCCATTACTATAATTATTGTTGTTTAATTTTTCAATATTGTGTGTAATTGTGCAATGTCTTTGCTAGCAGCCCTTTTCAATGTTAAATACTGCTTTATATAGATTATTTGTAAGTGTGTAAGTGTTATTGCATGTTATATTGCATCGCGCAACTACAAATCTAATTCGACTGTGATTTGTATTTTTTAATCTACTCACTTCATTAACTAACTCAGAAAAATATTATATATGTCACACACAATGATATAATTTTTCAGAACATTCACTACTTCTTTATAATTCAATATTTCAATATCTATGTTCAGGGATGAAATTTCCGACTTTTTGCATACCAGTATAATCTTAGAGGAAATGTTATTTTATTTAATCGCAACATTGTTGTGATTTAAGAGAACAACATTCTCTCTAAGATTATACTGGTGTGCAAAAAGTCGGAAATCTCATCCCTGTGTATTCGATATTCAATAACTCAATTTTTATATCACAATATTTTATCATATAATGTTTTCATATACTTCACACATTTTCATATATTTTATATATATATTTTTTTCTTTTTCTTTCTCTTTATATATATATATATCCAAAAATATTTAATTTGTTATTTGTGGGCCATAGCTACTTATCAATCTTATAATCTATTAAACGTAGAAAGTTAAATTTAGGGGCCCACTTAATTTTCTTTAATTATAATAAATTATTTCTCAATAATATAAGTAAGTAAAGTTAACTCACCTGTGATACACCTTCATGGGGATGCCAGCACTGTTTCTTTGAGTATGACGCTGGGAAATAAGAGAATTAATTTATTTTGTTTTGTGTGAAGAGTTTTCAGTGAAGACATTCCTGCGAAATAAAATCTTGTTTAATATGTAAACTTTTCCATCAAGTGAACAATCTAGGTTAAGTATAGAAAACTGAAAGTATAATGAAAAATACGATTAATTAATATATAAAGTATGTACGTGTATTTGAGGGATAAAGCTGATCATTTTGCTTATACCCATAACAGCAAACGCCACACGTACTACGAAAAAGGGTGTGAAAAAGTATATGTATTGCAAAAATGTCTAACTCATCAATTTCTCTTCGCGCAGTAGAAGAGAAATTTGTTCAGTTAATTTTCAAAGTTCAATGTGAAGTCCTATTAGAATTTTTCCTTTCTTGTTGATTTGTGGTGTCACATTGCGACACTCAGGCAAGTTAGTTCTCGTTTTAAAGATCGAATAGACTATTTCGTTTCTTTCCAACCTGTACAGTTACTTCACTTGCGCTGGGCAGATAATTACACTTGGTATCTCATATTTAATTTCTACCCAAAATCGTCAATTAATCCCAATCATCCAAGCAACCTCATAGTAAATTGGTATGTAAGTTTATATACCTTAAAATTTTAAATGAAGTAAGTGATCGTAATTAATAAAATTCTAGTAGAAGAGGTATGCGAATAAATATCTTAAAATTAAATTATAATTCGCATGAAATTGTAATTATCAAATTAATTAATTACAAATAAAAATTAAAAGGTTGCGTTGTGAATTATTTAGGTGAGCTCATCCACTTATGAATTAAACTCAATTTAAGCTGTAAAATAAAATGACACACCTTAATCATTTATCAATTAAATAATTACAGAGATTTTTAACTCTTGATTAAATATTTTTTTATTTACATTAAGCACAATTATATACATATACACATTAAATGGTTAAAAAAAAAAGAAAGCAAAACTTTTGTTTGCTGATCATTGATATATGTAGATTTAATCATTAACAAAATGTGTTCATTTAGTTTTATTATTATATATATTTTTTTTATTAAAAGCAATAATTTTCTTATATTATTAAACACCTTATATATATTTAATTTTTGTTTTGTTGGATCTCAGACAGCCATTTACCATAAAATATCATAAAAGGATATTTATAATTTCCAATATAATTAAAGTGGTAAAGAAAAAGATTAATGTAATGCCTTGTATTATATACGGGATGGTGACCTTCATTCATCAGATTTAGAACTGTCGCGATGCTAAGGATCACATCCATACATCATCCAGATTCATCTTCTCATCAGAGCGGCGAAATCGGGATGACGGGATGCATAGCTCCGGACTGCTGTAGGCCAATCCATTTTATTTTAACACCACGAAGACATCATCAGGTCAATTAGGCTTGCTTAGGCTCTCTCCGATATGTCCATCTCGCCTGGGCATTACTAGGGCTCTATTGATGCATTACATTAAATGAAGGCTTTCAGGATCGCTCTTGCGTCTTCGGCATCTTTTTTTAGACTCTCTTTTTCCAAACTTTTTCCTCCTTCACACCATCTCTTGGAAGTGGGTGGAACTATTAGTATAGTCGTCCCTTATTGGATGTGAGAAGATTTTTTATTATCCTTAGATAGACCTATTAGCTAACAGTCTGCAATAGCCCCTTACATATACTTTAATATTATTACATGCCTTCAAGTTTGGGTGGTCTAAAAACCATAAATTTTTTCCAACACTTTTATTAAAGCCATAAATTTATTCCGACATTTTTATTATTTTACGATTTCTAATTATAGACCACTTTCCACTGGCTTCTCATAAAACGACACCATGGCGTCTGGCTATTGTTGTTATCTGAGATCCGAACTATATTCAACATTATACATTCATTTTACAATAAAACAATTTTTTAAAAATATATATTTAATATTTAAAATCAACTTAATAATTTTTGTATGAACTTACACTCCTATTTTACTCGAAAATATAATTATTATAATTTTACACCTATAATTATGTTTTATAAAAAAAAATTGTACAAACAGAAATAACAAATTACGCAACTGTACTTTGACTTCACCAAAATGGTGCGGGAACATATTATTGTTACATGTTGCCCAGCAACTTGCAACTCGTAGACAATACACTGAATGTCTCCGCCTTTTTATTCTTATCTCCATTGAGAAAGTGTGGAAAGCTATAAAAAAAATATGGTTATAACAGCAAGTGTTGATTAGGTATTACGTGTTCATTATTAGAAGCCAATAGATGAACCTGAAGAAGTCTGTCGTGAATTTTATCAGGAATTACTGAACAACAACAAAAACAAAAAAAAAGACACATTCCGGAGGATGCATTGGGATTTGGAGGGCTAAAGCAAAATAACTATTTTTATTCGGATAGCTTATTAAACTGCAACTTGAATGGTTAAATATATTTTATTGTGATATATTTAATCATTAATTTCTTTTAAAAATTCGGTATTTTGTCTTAAAATAGAACTTGGGTGCGTAATTTAAATTTGAAATTTGTTTTCTCGAAAACAGCTATGCTTTTCAAATACTTCAAATTTTCTTGGTATAAAAATGTGATTCACACTATAACAACGTTAATGATAACATATCTGATAAGAAAAGTACTTTATAAAATAAATACATTAGATGAATTAAAAAATTTCATTTACATGATACATAGCTGCCAACCTTTACGCTTTTTTACTACCACTAAAATGTAATAGACATTTTCGCCTTGTTTTATCATGAGATTTCGACGATTAAATCAGTTAATATTTTCTGTAAAATGCTAGTGGTAGGAAGAAAGCGTAAAAGTTGGCAGCTATGATGATATTTAATATATATAATAACTAAATAAATACTGATGTTATTTTTTTTAAAATAGAGGCAAAATAATTACGTCACACACTTCTGAAATAGCTGCTGAATAAGCATTTAAAAGCAGGAAATTGAAGTAAACTGAATTTGAATAAATTTTATAACGTTTAAATTTAAATTTTTAATTGATCCAGTTACAGATTTTTAGAAAATTACAGTTTAAACATATTAATATTTTACATTTTTGTGAAATCCAAAAATCACATTGTTTTGAATAGCGGTATACGAAAATTTAATAAGAGCTTCATATATTAAAAAAGTTCTTGGACAATTCTGGATTACTTATTTATAAGAGAAAATATATATGCATTATCTTCCGATGCCGAAGTTTGCTTTAAAATCAACAGGTTTGCAGCATTTTGTAGCGGTATAGTATAGATTTATGTCATGAGATCAAAACAAAAAGGGATTTATCATCTTATGTTGTCTACGAAAGTTAACGGGGTATTGTTTTCACTTTTAATCAATCCTAAATTAGCCAAGCAGAGCAAGATTTCTGGTACGAAATGATCTAAACAGATTAAACTATTAAATAAACTGATATAAAATATTATGTATGAGGAATGTATAATTTTAAGAAATTTATTTCAAGAAAACTCTTAATGCTGTTTTTTGAGATATTCTTCTACGCGTGGAAAGTTTAATTTATAACGTTCACAATGAGCATCGATATATAAAAATATATAAGAAGCACTTAGTAATAAAAATTCTATTTTAAAAATCATCGTTAAGACTATTAAACCAGTTAACAAAGTAGTGGTTTGATTTTACAAATACTAAAAATATAATGATTTTCGAATAGTAATCTTAGCCTTATTTAACAGATTTTGTCTAAAGGCGAATACTACTATTAGGGAAGAGTGGTTACAAGCGGTTGCTGCAGTGTTGCCAGTGGGCTACTTTTTTTTAAATTCAGGTTTCTTGATTGGCACCACTTTTTTGAAACGGTAAATTTCCCTTTGTTTTAGCCTTAATTAATATGTCATTAAATAAGACGCATTTTATTATTTCGAAAAAGCGGTGCATCTGACAACACTGGGTTGCTGGATGCCTACCCCCGCTATAATTTCAAAAAAGTGGTGCTAATCAAGAAATCTGAATTTTAAATAAGTAGCCCACTGGCAACACTGATACCAATGTAAACGGGAAGTTTTGCAATACATTGAAATTTGGATTTGAGAGTGTTTCGCAATTTTTCTTGAAAAGAGAAGCCATACTTTGTTTTTGGCATCCAAGTGAACGAGCGTGTCCTGAAAATTTCCTGTCAGCTGGCCGCTTGCACCAGGCACCCCTAAAACAACAAAATAACAATTAAAAAAATCTTAATTCAATTAATAGTTAGAGTATTGGCGTAATAGTTTTCCGAAATTCAAATATGCATGAAAATGGTGGCGTTAAAAAAATTCATTCGGCTCCATACAAATGGCCTTTTAGAATGCTTGTAAAAAATTGAAAAATGAGAAAAGTCCTACGCAGCACCATAGAGAATTCAATTCTGAACTTTTCCATTAAAATTTAAAGAATATCTGGCGATTTCCCGTGCAACCCAAATAGACAGGTAAAAAATATAATTGTTTTTCGTATCCAGGGTTTCCAACCAAATTTAATGTCACTTTCAAGAAACTTGACAAAGTAGAAACAACATACTATAATTAGAATATTAAATGTTTAAATATACAAAGACCAGTCAAATATTGTAAAAATACAAATAGTTATCGGCGATATAGTGAGCTAATTTTCGTTTGCTTTCAAAAAGTACCCGGATGATAAGGGATTTTCAACAAATTGTTTTTTTTATTTACTGACTTAAAACAAAGAAGTTTGTATTTAATGAATAGCTTCGTAGCTTTGGAACAGATGTTTAGATTTTTATTTTTTCTTCTCGTTTCTTTTTATTGGTGGGCTCGTTCTGATGATTTTCTAACAAAAACTAAAACATCAATATATTGGATGATTGAAAAAGTTCGTGCCCGATTTCATAGTAGAAGTGGCAGTATTTCATGGCAGTAGCTTGTAATTTTGACTGTGCTGATGTTCTTTTTTATAACCATATTATTAAATGACAGTTATTTACATGTGTCGTGAGTGAACATAAGTTTAAAAAAAGTTTTTTAAATTAATTTGTGTGCAAGTTTAATATTCAAAATGTAAAATGAAAAGTTACATTCTCGTCATGTTATGTTATAATGAGTTTAAAAAAAGGGTTGAGTGTTAGACGTGCTACAAAAAATATTCAGTATGTTTATTCTGATCGTGCTCCCGCTCTTAGAACAGTTAGTGGTTTTGTCGATTTCGAAATGATGATTTTAATCTAGACGATAAAATTCGCTCTGGGCGACCTTCTGGCATTGAAAATGACTTAATCTGTGATTTAGTGAATAATAATCTACGGATTACTACTGAAGAGATTGGTGAGGGCTTAATGTTGACAATTCGACTGCATTTCGCCATTTAAAACAACTTCGGTACTCTTCGAAACTCGATGCATCGGATATCAGCAGTGTTGCATCTGGCTGATTTTTTATTTAGGCATTTCGAATTTTCACCCGTAAGTTTTAATAGTTATGTTTGCTTCATAAGATAATAGTATACCATAAATAAGATAAACTTAAAAAAAAAAAAAGCAATTTAACAAATTACAACGACCATTTGGAAGATGATTTTTTCGAAGACTAAAATTTAAGACATAAAAAATCGCACGGAGTTGATCATACATTACGTACGCCATGAATTAAACATTAACATTCCTGGACCCATCATGAACAAATTTTAAAAGAAATTTCAGTTTTACAATTTTCGGTTCTGTAAATTTTTTAACTTCTACGGAGCTGGTCATACATTACGTACGCCATGGATTAAACATTAATATTCCTGGACCAATTTTAACCCCTTAACGCTCGAATTAAATTACGGTTGAAAAATTCAAATTGCTTATTGGCACCACTTTTATGAAAAAGAAATATTCACCTTATTTAATGACAGGAAAAACTATACTAAAATATAGCCAATTTCTCTATTTTATAAAACTGGTGGGAATCAAACAATTTGAGTAAAAGACACAGCCCGAGAATATGACGGGAGCGAGAATTAAGGGGTTAAATGACATTTCATACATTACGTACGCCATGGATTACATTTTTCGGTACTGTAATTTTTTTAACTTCTACGGAGCTGGTCATACATTACGTACGTCAAGGATTAAACCTTAATATTCCTGGACCAATTTTAAATGAAATTTCATTCTTAAACTTCTAAACATCCCACAATATTACTTTTTACACCGTCGTATATAGAAAAAAATGTACTTTTAAATGCAATTTGTTTGAAAGCTGGATCTCAATTTGTTTCTGAGCTATTAATATATTTTTTTGTAGTTTTTATTACTTTTTTTGTCATAGTGGCAACAGAAGTATCCATCTCTGTTGAAAGTAAAGGGAAAATACAGATTACTGCACAGACCAATCAGAAAACGAATAAAATGCGGATTCAACCAATAAAACGTTTTAGATATGTTTTTGATTTCCTACCCTGACAGAGGGTAATAACCATTTTCCAAATGGTTAATAAAAGAAAATTGCTATTCAAAATTTCCTGGTGTGAATTCAATATTTCTAAATAAAAAATCCGCCAGATGCGGCAGCACTGGAAATCGGGCACGAACTTCTGCAGTCATCCAATAACATGAAACACAAAATATTAAAAATGACAATCCGAGGTAATTTTTTTTTTTATCAACAAGCTGCTTTTAGATAACAGCTGAAATTCTGCTCACTATATCGCCAATATTTTTCCCAATTTTTAAAGTATTTCACTGGCTTTTTTTATACGAGTTGTCTAATATAGTTCGCTGCTAAATTATGCAAAAAATATTGATATCTTTAGCACTTGTAAAATTAAAAATTATTTCATACAAATGCTCTTATTTCATTAAATATTTAATATATAAATTTTCTAATTATACTATGTTATTTCTACTGTATTTTGTTTAAGTTTCTCGAAAGTGGAGTTATATTTGGTTGAAAACACTAGATGCTATAAACACCCTAAAAATATGCAGAACTTTCTTTGATTTTTTAAAGAAACCTTTATATCTCCATGCATATACATGCTATTCTTACAAAAATGAATGCAAATGTTGCAAAATACCCATATCATGTGCTACCAATACACATCATTCCGATCATTTTATTTTACAGAATGATAAAAAATATTATATTTTTTTATTGATTTCTTTGATGGTCCCCTAATTGCCCCAGTGAATGCCACATTCCTTGAAAAATATGACGTCTAACATGTTCTTTATAATCTTGAAGTTTCATAAGAATGCGTCAAGCAGTTCTCCCGAAATTCAACGAAACGTCTAAAAGTGAAAGTGTCCGGTAATTTTTGGACACATTTTATGTACACGGCTCCCACTCGGTCCGTTTTTTTAACACCAATTTTTTTCAAAGAAGAATCCTATTTATAAGCTTCGTAAGGAACTCACCTCGAAGGGCACTTTTGATGCAGTTGTTTCGAATGTTTTTATTAAAAAATAGCGGTTTCCAAAAAGCGGACCAGTGGGAGTCCGGTATATAATCATTTTATCACCATAAATTCGGCATGATTCGGGGTTCGTACGGGTCCTGGAATTTCCAGATCAGGAAATTCTTCGTCACCAGTATATTCATATAGAAAATCTCTCTTTAAATAAGGCAAAATTTTTCGCGTTGACACCATGGAACTATTAATAAAAAGGAACTGACATATTCTTAAAATAGTGAAACTTCAACTGTAACCGCTTTCGCAAGAGCTGATTACCTCCGATGAAAACACCCACCAGTCAATTTATATAGAAATTTACTCCGTATTTAAAATCCTTATTAATGTAAAATTTCAGTCATAAATAATGACAAAAACAGATTTTCATTTTTATTGGGGGAGTATACTTTTGCGGTAGTCAGACCCATTTTTCCGCCATATTGTGACAACCGGTGAAACAAACTTACTGTTTCACCAATCAAACTTACACCAGTAAAAGCAAATAGAAGTTTTTATTATATTTGAGAGACAATATTTCCATGAATAAGACCTTTAAATAATGCAGAATTTTCTATTCAATTTTACAGGTGGCAATTTTTCACCGGCGGTATTCAGAAACTGTAGATCCGATTTTTTAAAAAAAGCAGCCGCCATCTTGTGACAACCTCCTCAGTTACTTCACTTGCAACTGGTAGACAGTACACTGTATGTCTCCTCCTCCTTATTCATAACTCCATTGTTGACACTAGATTTATTATTTTGTTAAAAAAAATACTGGTATTCCACCTGGAAAACAGCGGGACCCGTACGAACCCCGCGATTGTAAGATTAACCGATCATATTTCGAACCAGTTATTTTAGTTAACATTTGAAGTAAGACAAAGAGACTATCACTAAACGAAGCTATAGCGATAATTAGGACAAGAGAAGAACTTTTTATTAAATAAAATTTCTGGTTATGAACATATTTTTTGATCTGCCCTCACAATCAGTATTTAAAGTACATATTGAAACACTCAACATTTGCTGCCGCGTAAAATGATTCTTTGGTGTGATATAACGTACAAGTAATAAAAAAACAAACAACATTTTTAACCCATTCAGGGGCGGTGGGATATATTATATCCCACCGAAAATTAATGAAGACTCGCACCAGAAAATTTTTATTAAATTTTAATTTTTCCAACTTTGGTGGGTAAAAAGTCGCAAAATTGCTTTTTCTTATTTTGAAATAAAGTTTTTGGAAGATTCCGGTGTGAATTCGTCATTACAGATTCTTCAATTACATTCGTCAGTTACTTGCTACTGAAAGGGTTAACCTAAAATGCTGATTTCCGAAGCTTTGTAAACCGTTTCTTAAGGTTCTCAATTATTAAGCACAAAATTTCGGCAATCATCCTTTGAACACTGAATACCTCCAAATTACTCAATCGTATTTGTATAGTGCATGATATCTATGTGCACATTTGCAACTTTAAAATAAAATGCAATCGATAAATAAATTTTACAAAAATTTTCCATCATCAATATACTGCACAAGTACAAATGGCGTAATTATAGATAAGATCTTGTGAGTTGAAGGCCATTTTATTTAGTGCCGAGTTATATATATAAATTATATATGCTTTATTCTAGAGATTTTTCAACTTTTCTTATTTTTTAAGAGTGTGTTTAATCGCGATCTTAACTAAAAATACGGAATCATCAAAAAATTTCTTTTAAATTCAGCATTGTGCAGAAGTACATAGCGGCAGTATGAGCACTGTAATTTACTTAAGTACAAGTTTTGAATGTTCTTGGTTCAAGGCCAGTTTGTTAGGAGCAATACTACATATTTAATGATATATGTGTTGTTTTTCCAAAAGATTCCAGAGTCAAGTCTATTTAAGTGTAATTCATGTTTTTCAGAGTCCTTGATCGCAGTATAATGAACTCGAGATACACTCATTACCCCATAAGCCTAACTGAAGCTTATTATATGTCTTTTTTTATTATTATTTGAGTAGCCGTCACTTAACTAGGAATTTCTAATAAAAAAAAATGGCTTTAAAGATATTTTTTCAAACAATTTATGTTAAATATTAAAGAAATCTGGCAATAATTTCAATAATACATAATTGAAGAAATATATAAATTATATGTAATAATTCTTCAATTATTTTACATTCACATAGCTGCCAACTTGTACGGATTTTTGCTACCACTAAAATTTAACAGAAATTTCTGCCTTATTTAATTATAAAAATTCACTGCAATTCGGCGATTGAATTAGGCAAAATTTTCTATTATATTTTAGTGGTAGCAAAAATCCGTACAAGTTGGCAGCTATGCATTCAACTATGTATTTATTGAATTATACTTAAAACCATATAATTGGCGTAATGTTAACACATTCGCTGCCAAGCTACGAGTACACTCGTAGCTTTAATATTCGTGGCTTTAATTTATTAATTACCATGTCACCATTATTTTAGAATTAAAGAAATTGCCTTATTTATTGCCAAAAATTTCGCTGCATTAGTAAAGAGAAATTTACCTTTCTGAATTTGTGGTGGCAAACGACTTTCAAGAAAAGAAATTTGAAAATTCTTACTTTATAGGCTTGGCAGTGAACGGGTTAATAAATGGGATTAACTCAAATTTGAGCTTTTGTCAATGGAAATTATTATGGAAACTATACAAAACTTTTCCCATTATGCAATAAAATTTTTAAAATTGCGGTTTTCTAACTTTTGTTTATATATGAAATAATTTTTTTTATCATTAATCAAAGAGTATTTTAAAAATGCTTTAAAAGAAAAACAAGCAACATTAATTTCGATTAAAAGCAACGAGGTAAACATATTCTAATAACATAATAACAAACCTCAATTATGTATAATAAATAATATTACCATAATTTCCGGCGTATAATCCGCGGATCAAACAATTCAGTCTGGACCCAGAAATTTTATTTTGTAATTGAAGCCAAATATTTACCGCGATCTAAAAAGTTACATTTTGTTTAAGACTATTTCTGGGTCGAAAAATGATTGTTTGATCCGCGGATTATACGCCGGAAATTACGGTAATAGGAGAAATGTTAATAAAGGGCAATATACTGAATTTGAGCTTTTCCTAAAGTAAGGATAAAGTAAGTTATATAAAACTTTTCTATTTCTGCAATCATATTTTTAGAGATTGCTGTTTTTGTCTAACTTCTGTTTATTTACCTATTTTTTCCCAATTAACCAAAGTTATTTAAAAATGAATTAAAAGAATCAAGTAGCATTAGTTTGAAATAAAATAAACAAGAATATATATTTATAGAATAGATCTAAGTAAATGACATTTTAACCATCATACTGATCTATATGTTGATCTATATGATGGTATTTTAATCACCATATGACTATAATGTTCATCGTTATTAAAATTTCGTAGCATGGTATTAACACGGAATGGTGTCTCCATACCGAAATATTAAAGAAATCTCAATAGCTTCAATAATAATAACAACAGTAATATATAATGTTAGAAATAACATTAATTATATATAATATTTCTTCGCTTATCATATATCCAACTGTATATTTTTTGGACAAATTTAATAAAAGAGGAGGATAGACCCTATTTGAACTTTTTCAATAAGAATATTAATGGAAATTATAGAAATTTTTCCATGCATGTAAACATACTTTTAAAAATTGCGTTTACCCAATTTTAGATTATTTGTGGAACTTTTTTTTGTTATCTATTAAAGATTATTTTAAAAATGTATTTAAAAAATTAGGGTTCGTACGGACCAAGGTATTCAGGCGCTGCCATCGAAATACTCAAGGCCAGAGGACACGATTGTGACGTCATCACTAATCGACCGACTTGACTTCTCACTAGTGTTGGAATTCACACCGGAAATTTTTGAATAGCAATTTTCTTTTCTTTTATTTTTTGTAATATATATCATCTTATATAACAATAATAACTGTTTAAACATACTGGTGAGAATTTAGAGTCTCCCAATAAAAAATAAGCCAGATTCGTAAACACTGTGGTATTCCGCATCTGACTGAATTTTTATTTAGGAATTCTGAATTCTCACCAGTAAGCTTAAATAGTTATTATTGTTTTATATGGTGATAGATGTTCCACTAATAAAATTGCTATTCAAATTTTTCCAGTGTGAATTCCAACACCAGAGAGAAGTCGGTCGATATGTGATAACGTCACACTCGTGTCCTCTGGCCTTGAGTATTTCAATGTCAGCGATTCAGGGTATTTTAGGTGTTCCGGTACCAGAAATTTCGTAAAGTACCGGTCGCTATATCAGAAAATAGAATTATTTTTCTTTAAATAAGTCAAATATTACTTTACAAAAATTTTGGTAGAAACTCCTTGAAAGTTCTTGAAGCGTACGAAGACCTGAAAATAGTAAAATAAAACGTAAATAAAAGAAACAAAGGTAAACATATCGACTAGATCCAATGAAATAACATTTTAATCACCATACCGAATATCGAGCTTATATCTGAAGAATAAAAGGTGTCAGCATGGAAAGCCCACGTGAAATCAAATGACAATCTATCGGATGACAGAAATCACTTATTATAAGATGGGAAAAGGATAGCCAGCAATAATAACCGTAAAGCATCTGTTCGTTTTATCTTTCGATGTATATTTAATTGTTGATGTAAAATAGTTCCTAATAAAATTCACATTTAGAAAGTAGATGAGAGTTGTTTATTAAATTAGAAACATGAGGAACACAATAAATAAATATACGGTAATTTTTTTAAAATATATTGCTGTCTTTTACTTAAAAATCGTATATATTTTTTAATCAATTCCTTTTAGTATTATGAAAATGGAGGAATTCAGAGATTTTGAGGTAAAAGGTACTCCTGAAACTTTTATTGCTATTTTAAAGTTTTGTACTTATGTATTAAAAGGAACGGAAACTTCTTTGGACGCAAGTATGGGCTAAAGATTTGGATATGGTAGTATGCATTGACACATCTTGTCTCTAGGCTTACTGCAGTAACGCTCGCAGAAACAGGGCACAGAAAAAGAGCAGAAAAATTGGATAAAATATTTGAGTACTTAAAAATGATGAAGAAATGTGACTGGTCAAATGATTATGAATGCTATTTAAACCCTGAAAACTTATTTTGACATTTCATTTTTAATTTTTCTGTTGTTCATGGTTTCCTTTTCTCTATTTAGCTCTGTCTTTTAATACGTTGAGTGCCACGGTGACTGACACTGAAGCTGAAATATTTACAATGTTTCAAGTAATTTTTAAGAAAGTATAATCCTGTAATAAATAAAAGGTAAGTAAATTTTAAATAATTTTTCAGTAATTACTTAAAACAATATATACATTTTTAGTTTTATATCATATTATAGACCGTCAACATCGGTGAATGACGCGTTCTAAACGGGAAGTTCAGTGTCAGCCACCGGTGACTGACGTGGCGATTAACGTGTTAAAAAAAATATTTGCGATCTTCCGCCAAAGAAGAAAGATGCTATACATTTATAAAATCAAAAAAGTTTCTTCCGAAAAAACGCACTTGTTGCAATGGGCACAAATGTGATTGTACCTTTATTGCTTTGATGCTAAGCCCAATAGGAACTGTAACGTTTGCAATTGGATCAGCAAAATGGCAAAATAAACCCGCAGTGGTACTCTTCGTCAACAGTGATGAATTAAGGAGGTGGCATGAAAAATAGAATGTCCCCCGGAAGATTTTGGATTTTATGATTATTAATGTTGTAAAAAAGCAATTTTCCCCGGGATCTCCCTATTTTTTCCTTCCAAACACCAGAAAATCCCCCTTCCCAAACAAACTGTCTGAATCTAACACTGTTCGTAAATTCATGGATTCTTATATTCCCGAATTTATCTAGAAAAAAATAAAAAAGACATTACCTAAAATTTTGCCTGAAATAGCAATGACCATCAAAAATTGTATTTGCGAAATAATATAGGAGAGAAAATCGTTACTTAAAAAAAAAGGAAATTATACAATAATTTTTAAGTTTTGATAAAAGCACAATATATTTTCCTATTCTTTCTATAGTTAAATAGCACCACTCTTTAACCCTAGATCTACCGGGAATTTTATTCAAGTTTTAATAAAACGTTCTACACCAGAATTTTTATTTAAAACTATTTAAGTTATTTATTTACCTTATTTTTGTCTGGTTTATATACTTAGTTTATTTTAAAGAAATTTCTGGTTTGAATGAATATTTTGTATGTACCTGTCGGGTCCAATGGACCCGTCTGGTAGACGGAGGGTTAACACGTTCACGCCAGCGCGGTGGGTTACACTCGACTGTCTCAGAGTTGTCAACTTTTCGGCTTTTTGCACACCACTATTATTTTCGAGAAAATGTTGTTCCTTTAACTCGACCAATTGTTCTAATTAAATGAAACAACATTTTCTGTATTAAAATACTGGTATCCAAAAAGCCGGAGACTTGGCAGCTCCGAGACAGTCGAGTGTGACCCACCGCGCCGGCGTGAACGTGTTAATATTTTTTTATTCGCGTATCATAATGTGCTTACAGCATACTTATTATAAGTAAAGGAAAGAATTTAACAAGGAAATAGTAAGTGCTTGTGTTGTTTTATTGTATATGTTAGGGATCGGTAAATTAACATTTTATTTATAAGCACGGCTTTTGGCAATGCCTCTGTGATACTTTATTTCATTTGTTAAATGCGGCTAATTGCTATAGCTTTTTCTTTTCCTATTTTTTACATTTCTTTTATCACGAGAAGAGGTCAAAATTTAGGAAATCAGGGATGAGAGCGCTCCGACACAAATGGCCGATTTTCACCACTAAATTTTAACAATGTTCTTTGTTTACTAAATCCCAAAAACTCTTTCATTAAATAAGGCGAGGAATACCATTAAAATTTAGTGGTAGCAAACAGTCATTTGAGTCGGAGCGCTCTCATCCCTGGAAATAAAAGTTGGCATCTGCTTTTAATTGAGGAGTTCAAAAATGAAGTTCTTAGAAAAATGTTGATGTTTTTTGTGGTCTGTGGCTATGAAAGTTTTTAGAAAAGTTTTCTTCCATTTTCTGAATTAGTATGGCGAAGATTAAAGCAGCCCAGAAAGTATATATATCTTAGGGTCATCTTTTGTTGATATAAAGTCAAGTCAACACTGAGCTTAAGGAGCGCCTACAGGAAGTGAAACCATCCCGCTAAATCTCCAACGAACTTGGAACAGATCTAAAGATGGATTGCTAAGATTGGAATTGATGGTATAAGTGCATATAGAACTGTTTTCCCATTGGTCAGAGCCGTTAAGCCCCTCCCTCCGGTACGACAGCTCATGCGTACAGTGTTGAGCGACCTCAGTCTTCCTTTCCCGCCAGGTCCCGCGAACAGCTGAGTGTCGATGGCAATACTTGGAGTCTTTCATCCAAGCCCTGATAAGGGCCGATCCACATTGCAGAACACTCAACCGTGACCGGGTCCCCGGGAAGCCAAGACGTATGTCTGGACGATCAAGGCATATTAAGAAAGTTCAGGCAAAGATCGAAACTTTATAAAAAAAAAAGACCCAATTCAGTTCCACATATTTTTACATTACATTAATACAAAAATCACGACTTATTATTTTTTTTTTTAATTTTACACGGTGCTAACAATTTTAGAAAACAATGTATGTACAATATTAACAAAATGATAATTTAACAGTTACTTTTTATCATCAGTTTCCTGATGTTTAGAGATTTGAATTTTAGATATGCCGTCCATAAAAGCTAAGGTTGTATGTCCTATATCTTTATGGTGCGTAATATTTTCATATAATTTTTCGAGTTTGGTCGCTAAATTTAGAAAAGAATCTATTTTTAGCTCCGCTCTAATTTTATCAAGAATTTCTGTGATTTTTAAGACGCCATTTTCCAATTCGCTCAGCTGATAGAGTTGTACCGGGGAAGGCGGAGCTTCTTTAGGTTCGGCCTGCGCAATTTTCATTTTAGCAGTTTTTGCCTTCTCCTCTTTTTTTTTTGTTTTTTTCCTTATTTGAGTTCGCTATCTCTGCGTAGCTTTTCCTAAATGGAGGTTTTAAAAGGTATTTTTTACAACCCTTAAAATTTGCCGGGTGCTCAGATCCACAGTTAATGCAGTGAGGCGGCGGTTTTACAGGTTTATTTTCAGAGTCTATACTATTATCGGTATTATTAGCATTTTTTCTCGGACAATATTGGACTTGTGGTCCTGGCCACAGCCTACACAAATGGGGTCCATGACACGCTGCGCAGATATATGGAAAAACTCCTGGCAATTACAACACTGCGCAGCTTTTCTGGGTGCCCTGTAGTTTTCGATCTCGATCCTGATTTTAAAAAGAGACTTAAGTTTAAGAATATTTTTGGAAATTGCATTTTTTGGTAGATGCAAAAGAAATAGCGGGAGGACCCTAGAGTCCTTCCTACTAATCATTTGCACCATCTTGATGGTATCAAAACCGTTTTTGTTTAACTCCTGTACGATATTTTCCGTTCTAACAGTTTTGGGGAGGCCCATAATCACCACTTTCATAGGTGTGTCCGTGTCAGGGACAACATTAAATTGAAATTTTTTCTCTTTAAGGTACTCTACGAATTTAGTTTTGGTTGCGAAATTTTGAGTTATGACTTTAACCCACCTGCCCAAAATTTCAACAGAAAAGTCAGGGTCGCATTCATTTTCTAACTTGGTAGTAAATACTACAATATCGTTAATTTCCCTAACCATAATAGGTTTTGGGGGCTTAACTTTAATTGGTTTTATTTCCTTAACTTCAGTAACCTGATTGCTATTAACAGTTTGGTTTAGGTCTTGAAGTTCGACAGTACTCCTGTCGCCATCTACTGACATTTCCTGGAGTTGATCTTGCTCCATTTCCTCCGAATCGGAGGGTAACTGCCCCACTAGTGGCCGAGAGGTTCTGCTGTCGAAGCTGGTAGACGGGAGGTGCTGGGTTCGATCCTAATCACGTCCGTCGGCCTAATCGTTCGGAGTTTTCGTGGTTTTCTTCGAGCCGTGGATCTTCCATGCGTTAATACGGATTAGGTTCCCTTAGAAAGACCCCCACGGAGGGCACTCCCCCCGGGCCTATATCCCTCGTGTAGATAATTGGCCGTCAAAAATCAACCCAACTCAACGGAGGGTAACTCTACGTTTGCTGCATTTTGGAGATCCAACGCTAAATTTGGCTCATTATTTACCGTTTTAAATCTTTTACAGTGGTGGACATAATTATAAGACACCTACCTAATTTGACATACGGTGAAAGAAAAGATTCAGAGCTTAAAAATGCTTTATCAAATACGACAAAAACATAAATTTATTCTGTTATCACACGTAATTGTTTTACAGAAATGATATTTTTATAGAGTTTAATAAAAAAAATTATAAATACCATGGACAAAATTATAAGACACCCTAACATTTTAATTAAAACACCTGCTTTTTTTCGAAAATAATGTGCAATATGCAAATTTTCTGCATGCTGTTATGACGTCAGCAGTTAACTAAAGCAGACAATAACCGACTTCACGCATTTACAAACATGCCACGAGGTACAGAATTAAAAGAAAGTGAAATTCGCGAAATTTGGAGATTAAATGGAACTGGTGCTTCAGTTAATAATATTTCAAAAGTTATTAAACGCTCAAGATGTGCAATTTTAAATGTTTTGAAAAGAGGAATTAATGCATCTGTGATTAAAAGATCTGGACGTACTCTTTGCTTGTCCTCGAGAGAGAGACGCCATGTGTTTTCGCTCGCTACACAGAATAAGATGACCACTACAGGCATTAAAAATGCTTTGAAACTGAATTGTTCAAGGAGAACCATTCACAGGGTGTTGCATAATGCTTCCTATGTGAAATTTAAAAAATTGAAGAAAAAACCACCGCTTCTAAGGCGGCACAAAATGGACCGTTTAAACTTCGCTAAACAAAGTATGGCCTGGACCTCCAAATGGTACTCTGTGTTATTTTCTGATGAAAAAGTTTAACCTTGGACGGTCCTGACGTGTTTCACTATTATTAGCATGATTTACGGAAGTCTCCTGATGTACAAATAAGCCGCAAAATGGGTGGAGGTTCAGTAATGGTTTGGGCTGGTTTTTCGTCTCAAGGGAAAAGCGATATCGTTTTTGTGCATTCAAGAATGAATTCCGAAAAGTATAAGAATATTGTTAAAGATCAACTAGCTCTATACGGTGAACTTCTTTGTGGCGAAAACTACACTTTCCAGCACGATAACGCGTCGATTCATACATCACACGTGACAAAAAAGTGGCTTTCAGAGCAAAGTATCAATGTTCTTCCGTGGCCTTCTCGCTCCCCAGACTTAAATCCCATCGAAAACTTGTGGAAGATCTTAGCTCGTGAGGTTTACCGAAATGGGAGGCAGTTTACATGTGTCGAAGACCTAAAGAATGCTATAAAATGTGCTTGGGAAGAATTGTCTTGCGATATTTTGTTAGAATTGATAGATTCGATGCCGAATCGTATCTTTCATGTTATAAAAAACAATGGCGGCTCCACCAAATATTGAATAACCATGTTAGAGGATTTTCTTTTAAAGCATTAGTGTCTGCTAATTATGTTGACCACTGTATTTGGAAAAAAAAGGTTGGTGTCTTATAATTTTGTCCATTATGATTTTAAGTTTTTTCATTAAATTCTATGAAAATATGATTTCTGTAAAACAATTACGTGTGATAACAGAATAAATTTATGTTTTTGTCGTATTTGATAAAGCATTTTTAAGCTCTGAATCTTTTCTTTCACTGTAATGTCAAATTAGGTAGGTGTCTTATAATTATGTCCCCCACTGTAGCATTTGGTACAACTAGACCAGCTGAGATACTAGGATTATTTTTAGGTTTTTTTCTTTTTAGGTTTTTTCTTTTTAGTAGACGGTTTCGCGTCTAAATCTTTAGAGTTATTAGAATTTGAATTTACATGTATGTCGTTGCAATTTTTATAATTTAAGGATTTTTTCAACTCCTCGGCTTTCCTAACCATAGCTTCGCGTTGCTCATCAGAAAGACTACTCATTGAGTCTGCATTTTCCATACTTTCAATAAAGCGAATATTTTGCTTTTCTACGTCCCAATTACCATAAGCGTCAAATTCGTCTAAAAATTCATAGTCCGAATCATCCTTTAACATCTCACTATTCATAAGAAGATAATTAGCTAAAGACGATCCCGGTGGGATTGCCTGCAAATTGTTTTTAAAAATCATGCCTGAACCCTTAGATCCCGACCAATAAGACATACTACCTGCCGACGCCTCGCCCGACATCCCTGCCGGCGTCTGCATCAAGGCTCCGTCGCAAGCCAAAAGCCGCTCCACTCAGTACTCAGGAGGGGTGCTGACACACACGCTGTTTGTTGATATAGTGGGCAACTTTTTTAAAATTCAGATTTCTTGATTGGCACCACTTTTCTGAAATGGTAAACTTCCCCTTGTTTTCGCCTTAATTAATATGTCATTAAATAAGGCGAATTTTACTATTTCAAAAAAGTGGTGCCAATCAATAAATTTGAATTTAAGAAAAGTAGCCCACTGGCAACACTGATAGAGATCGGTGATCCACCTTAAAGGTAAACTAAAGTTATATTTTGTACATATTGTATATATTGTCAATTCAACAGATTTTGAAATGTCCCATGTCTACTCTTTTATACGCAAGAAAATGAATTCTGTGTTTAAAAAAAATAAGTTTCATCTACAGAATATTCAGAACCCAACATTGTGTTTGACAACAAGCAAACAGTATTGTTGTAAAATATTTTACTTGCTGTTTTAAAAACCTGCACCAAAGTTGATGGATGTTCTTGAATCAGCGCCAATTCGTTCCCTTTAATACCCAATACAAAATGTTTAACATGTGAAAATAATCTCGTAATTGTTATATTAAAAATTGCATGAATAAAAGAATAAATTGATAAGCAACAGTCTGTGCATTCTTTTTACGTGGTAAACATCGCAGAACATCACAGAAGTTGTTTTGATAGCTGTTTAATGAATTATTGAAACACAATTAAATTTAAAAATTGTGATCTATTTATCAGTGTAAAGTCTTAAAATTTGGAGAGCATTTCAACCCTAATTTGAGGGCAATATATTTATCGTTTTAACAGGAAAACTAAACAAATTACAACAGAGAGGAAAACTGAATAGATTCGGTGTATTATGTTTAATCCTTACAGATCTTATGTCCAATATAATAGGCTTAAAATACAGGGTATCCAGAAAGGTCTTTACCCCAGCCCCCCCCCCCCCCTCCCACCGAAAAAAATAGTTTTTAAGATAGGCGAATGAAATTTACGTCATAATAAAGGTTTAAAAAAAAGTTTTTATTCATTATCTGTAAGCTTGAACATTGGCCTCATTCATGTATTGATCAGCATTACTAGAGGGATAGACACAATAACAGCAGACATCCTACTTTTTAATGTCTCAATATCTGGCACCAGAGATTTGTATACCACATCTTAAAAAAAAAAAAACGCATGAAAAATAAATTGTGAGGTAATGCCAGGAAGACGTGAGGGAAGCATAACACGCACTCGGCTTTTTCTTGATTTAAGTACATTTTCAGTTTTTTATGGACACATTGCATAAGATTTAATAAAGAGCTTTTGAATATTTTATCACCCATTTGATCTGTTGTGCAATGGAATAGATAACAAATTATGGAAGCTTATAACTATAGGGAAAGAAAAATATAGCCGCAGAATTTACCAATTGCAGACTTGTTTCATGTTTATATGTGCAGTGTTATATCAATATAGTCAATTTCCTTTCGGAAAATAAAATCAATAATGTGTACTTAAGTTTCTTAAATGTTTCAATCTTGAAAATCAATTGAAACAATAACGGCATGTCCAGGGTTCTTATCAAGATTTTTCTCAATAGTTATGACTACTTTTATCAGTGTGCATAGAGGGACTTAAATTTGGCTACCAATGCTTTACTAACGCTTTTGATTACCAATATAGTAATTTATGCTTTAATTTAACCCAGTATCCTGGAATTAGATAAGTGGGAGATTGATATTCTAAAAGAGTGATTATAAAACACCTTTACCCTGTATATCCGCCGAAATAAAACTTTAACATTTTCAATACCAACACCTAATATCGAAATTATACTTAGATTCTTCGGTAAATTTTATCTTCGGGTACAAAACTGGAAACCGTTCAAATAGCTTAGAAATCTTACAGGTGTAAAGTTTAGAACTCCTAATATTAAATTCATTTTTAATCTTTGCAAGACATATTGCAACTCGGGAACACTGTAAAAACAAATTGCTGATTTTCGGTATAATACTGGCATCTGGGGGGAGGCAATTTCGAACCGTAAAACAAGCAGTAATAGCTAAAGTGCCCTTATTTTGCCCCCTTGCTAATTGCATCACCATTTATTTCTCCGCTTCTGCGAAAGTAGCGCCACTTACTCCCCAAAGGAACAGGAAACGGAAGGTAAAAGGCGTCAGTAGTGAAAGTTTCGTTCGCGAACATGCATACATATATTAAAGACGCCAGATTTCCTTTTTTTAGAAGACCTCAGCTCTTATTACGTCGTTTGTAGAACGTTATTTACTATACTATAGGAATTTATTTCTTATTCATTGCATGTATTTTACGTAGTAAGATGCTGACAGTAACATACAGTGAGTTTTAGGACACTCTGTTCATCTTTCCGGAACTGAAGCTCTGCCATATTGGGATGCGGCATAGTCTCAATTTCGTCCCCCGTGCAGTTCTTATTTTCGTCCAGGAACGAAATTAGGAATGCTTTTTCATGAACATTATTTCAAAATGAAAATAAAGTTTAATATAAAATAAAGTAATAAGTATAATAAAATAAAATAAAATAAAATAAAATAAGATGAAAAAAGTTTAAAATAAAATTCAAAATGAAAATAAAGTTTAATATAAAATAAAGTAAAAAGATAATAAAATAAAATACAATAAAATGAAAAAAAAATTAAAATGAAATTCAAAACGAAATAATCTACTTACTTAAAAAAAAAAAAAAAAAAAAAAAAAAAAAAAAACACTTAAAAAAATCTTTTATTTTTATTAAAAGAAAAAAAAAATATTGCCTCTCTTGATCGTTGCAGTTTGTGCCACGGACGAAGTGGGATAAAGCTTTGTACGGGAGAATGGTGTTATAATCGTGTGTTTTTCTCCCCATTAAACAGCAAAACTGCAACTTCTCGATGTCGCGTTTATGTTTCCTGTAAAACGTTTTATGGTAAAGCAATAGAAAATTCGCTGTCAAACCATCCTGGTAGAAAAGCTGAGAACTTACAAATCGCAAAATTTTTTTTTATGAAGCCTACGAACGTGCCTGGTCAACCATCATGAAACGGTCAAGGTCTTGTTGCCATCCGCCCTAAAGAGATCAGGGAAGTGCCAGTGATCACATCAGCAACTTCTGCCTGAAGAGGTTCACCGACATTGAGCACTGGATCCCCACTTAAAAACAAAGTTAAATACTCCCATGAGAGGAAGAAAGGCTCAGCCGAAAAAAAATATTCTCTGATACCCACCATTCTCAAGGGAAAGGGGAAGGATCAACCATGTAAAATGTCCAAACGTGATCTAACCAGCGATTCTGATGACGAAATTGACTCTTCTGTTGACATTCCTTATGGTCATAATACAAGTGATAATGATGCAAAGTTCTGCTTGAAGCTTTTTTCTGGTGACAAACATGGAGAACAATGGGTTCAGTGCCTTCAATGCTGCACACGGTCATACGAAATATGCTCAGGAGCCAAAGACAATACAAAATACGTATGTCCCTCATGTTTGGATGGCTAATGTTTCGTTGTGTTATTTTTCTACTGGTAATTAGTATATTTCTTTGTGCCTTAATTTAATGTAAATTAAATTACTTACTCATTTAGAAATAAATTTTGATTTAGTTATAAGTTAAGACTCGGCGTATTGGATTTTTTGAGGGGGACGAAATTAGGACCATTTTTTTTCTTTTGCCATATATACGTAGATACTTTTGAAAAAAAAAAAAACAATTTTTCGCTTTGTTAAAATTTTTTTTGTACGATATTTGCCTATGTTTCTATGTGCGTGGGTAGTTAATATTTATAAAATCCAAATTTGGTAGGTGTTACCTGAAAATTAAAAATTCCAAGGGCCTAAAAGTGACTGGGGGGGGGATAATAGGGCACCTTACCCTATACCATCTTATAACTGTATTAAACCATACGTTTCTGAATAACGATATATTATTTGCTTATTTTACGTTTTATTACGGTTAATTTTACGGTTATAAACTAACACCCCAACCGCCAACACTGAGATCCCTGTATAACAGGAGTTCTTAGTCAGCGGTCAGAAGCTTGCAAGGCAAATGAAGCATGCAAGGCAAAGGTAAAAAATAGTCCGCGTTATCAATGTTAGATATTAGTATTCTCATTTACTATTATCCTAATTTAGGTTTATCTAATTAAGTTATACGTATCAAATTAATAAAGGATTCTGTAGTCATGTAAGAGAATGTGATAAACAACAATTTTTGCCATGAATGCGAACTAAAATTATCCTCATTGTATCCTTCCGCGCACCGCTGGAAATCCTGAAACAGGAAGACTCCTGTTATATATGGAGCTCAGTGGCCGCCAGTATTACACCGTAAAAAAAAAAAAAAAAAAAAAAAAAAAAAAAAAAAATGCAAGTTTTTAAAGCATAACTTAAAGCTCCTCAGCGAAAACAATTGTAATTTTAGATTGATATATTTGAATCTTCTAAAAATCGATTCCTGTTAAAAAAATTCATAAGTTAAAATTCATATTTTTTTTCGAAAATTAATTAAATATACATAAAAATATTATTTAATATATATATGTATGCCCTTTTCACGCGCAACCCTTCAATGCAACGTAAATTTTGAGAGGCATTTAAAAGACGTGAACTGACTTTTTTTTTTTTTTTTTTTTCACAATTTATCGTTAGCATTACATTTTTGGAAATTTTGTATATGAAAATTGTCAAAGATTCATTTTGCAGTGTGCACCGAAATGTGCAGTACTATAACAACGAATTAAAAAAGATAATTAAAAAATATATAATTTCATTTTTTTTCTTATTTAGTGATTAGTAAATTAAAATCAATAGAAAAGTGAAAATTTATCTGATTCTATGTAGTAACTGAAGTGTTAAATAATTAAAAAATATATATTTAAATCATTAAATTGATTAATTTCAAGCTATTCATTACAGTATAATCTGTATTTTAGACTATAAGTTATCTGCAATTTAAAAATAGATAACAGTATGTTCCTTTAAAAGTAATTTGAATGAAATTTATCGTTAATTTCCTATGTCCTACATAAAGCAAAACAGCCATGATTTAAGAATAATGTTTCTTTATGTTTAACAGTTCAAAATAAAACCATTAATATTTATGTCTAGTTATTAGCATGAAAAATTTTGTCCTGAAAAATGTTTGAGGAATGTTGATAAATGATATAAACAAAGATTAAAATATGAATATTGAAGCTGCTAAACATCGTACACAGTATGCATAAAACCAAACATTATTTAATACGTTATTTAAAAGAAAAGACTTACTTCATTATACTTCCTTCATGATACCTAACCGTAATTTACAAAGAAAATTAATGGTATCTTTCATATCCATATTTGTGAACATAATATTCGCTGTCATCTCGCATAAAATGAACGAACTTAAATTAGTGTTTAAAACTCCAAAAAATTAGGTAATCAAAAAGTCAATTTATGTTTGAAAATGTGCAGTCTATTAATTGCGTGAATAACTAACCCAAATTTAAAAAAAAACTGTTTAAGCAAATAAATCACGTTTGTTTAATATAGAAAAAACATAAATTTTTTCGGACTCCAGGCGATATGCAGAGAATCGGTTCCGTCTAAAATCATGCTATCATCAAAATTTCATGAAAGTCATGGGTAAACACCAAGTGACATATTTAATTTGATAGCAATGAAGAATGGAAGTAAGCTTGCCTTAAATGCATTATTAATAACAGACAGAATTAATGATATGCAGCATTATGATACCAACTTCATTATCAGAAAAGATGAAGATAATAGCTTTGATGCGTGTAAATGCAGGATGCAGTTGTTCTGTTGAATTGATCATAAGAAACCAGCAGAGCAATTATTCCCGAGAGAAGCATGCAACATAGGGTCACTGCAAATTGTTTGTTACAATTCTCACTGTCTTGTACACGTAGATTTACAATTAGGATTTAGTGACCGATAATTCATGGCTATTTGTAATTAAATCAGAGTAATTTATTTACTTTGAATTCTGTTTTAATGAGGAATTAGGGAAGAACAAATTTAT
This sequence comes from Maratus speciosus, assembly GCA_963932465.1. Lineage (NCBI taxonomy): Eukaryota > Metazoa > Arthropoda > Arachnida > Araneae > Salticidae > Maratus > Maratus speciosus. The sequence continues at coordinate 462,935,003 of OZ010796.1, forward strand.
GCGATAAATTAGTAGTAAATAAATTTGAAGCAAGGTATTAGCATTGTAATTACTTATCTATTAAGATAAAATCTTTGAAAAATAATTCAAATAAAAATATCCATTCCCATCTTTTCTGTAATTATGCTGTTTAATGTTACAACTATAACTTAAATGTGAAAGAAAAATTTTAGTACATTACCTATCGCATGATTTCAGGATTTAATAATGTTCTCTGCTCATGGGCATTATTCTTACGTGTTGCATTATTGCATAAAACATTTTATGTGCGTTCATGTTTATTTTAATATGTTGACTGCCACGCTACGAGTATACTCATAGCTTTGATATTCGTGGCTTTAATTTATTACTTTCTCACCATTATTTTTAAATTAAAAAAAATGCCTTATTTATTGGCAGGAATTTTGCTGTATTAGTAAAGCGAAATGTACCTTTCAGAATTTGTGGTGGCAAACGACTTTCAAGAAGAAATTTGGAAATTCTTACCTTTTGCGGCAGTCAACGTGTTAAAATAAAAGCATATAATGTGAGAAATAGTTCTTATTTATTTTTTATATACTTACAATAGGTACTGTGAAAATTCGGATATAAATAATATATATTATTTTGTAAATAAATTTAATATGTGGAAATATATAAAATAATGCCTGTAATTTTTTCTTGTTACAGTTCTCACAATCTTTTACACGTAGATATACGATTAGAATTTGGTGGAAGATAATTCATAGCTATGTGAGATTAAATCACAGTAATTAATTTACTTTGAGTTCTGTTCCATGGGGAATTTAGGGAAAACACATTTATGTAATATGACAGTACTACATAATTTTGACTCAAGCTATTATTATGGTAATTACTTAACAATTTAGATAAAATGTTGAATTAATCGAAAAAACTGTCTTATCAAGAATTATGTCTTTTTTTGTAACTTAAACTTGAATGAAAAAATACTAACCCATTAACCTACCTATTATTTCTAATTTGAACAATATGCTCTATAGCTTTACTTTTACTTTCATTTATGCAATTATTTTTATTATTGCACAAAACGTTTTTATATTAAAATTAAAACCTATAATGATGGAAAATTTTCTTATTGATTCCATTATATGACCACAGCTACTGGGCAAATTTAAATAGCAATAATAGGTATTACAGGGTATCTACAGAATCTGGAAATCAGGGAATCATGGAAAAATCAGGGAGGTTTATCAATCTGGAAAAATCAGGGAAAAGTCAGGGAACTTTGTAAAATTACTCGAAAATCAAGGATATTTGTCTATATGCGAAAATCTTTGCATTTTCACCTTGCCAACGAGACTGATTCGTCTATTTTATATACCATATTTTTTCATGTGCTGATTTGTCTTTCCCAAAATTAAAAAAAAAAAAAAAAAAAAAAAAAAAAAAAAGATGCACATGGTATGAGCTTTTGATAGGTAATCAGATGTACTTATTTTCTGTAGATAGTGCTTATATGAAAGGTAATTTACCCATTTTTAAAATTTTTAAATGATACATTAGCATAACCTGACCAGGTGGAGGTCACTAGCTTAATCCAATTAGCTATCCCGTCAGATGTAGATAAGTCTTGGAATTGAATATTTTTCAGAAAATGTGGAAATTTTCTGGTCACTATATATCAATTGGCCAATTTGAAGTTGTTGCACTAAATTTTGAGTTTGGATTTATAAAACTGTCAACCAATACTTAATGAATATTAGGCAATTTTTATGTTTTTCTCTTGTTTTTTCTCCCACATGAGATATTAGCAAGCTGGATAAGTGTGTTATATGAGGAATCGGCATACATGAAAAATACTGCATGTGTATTGTTAATAATGGAAATCATAGCGTATGTGCATTGTTAATAATGGAAATGATGCCGTTTGTATTCTTAATAATGGAAATCAGGGAAGTCTGATAAAGATACTCAGGGAAATAATGGAAAAATCAGGGAACTTTTTTTTTACAATTTCTGTAGACACCTTGTATTATTTGTTAATTGATTTAAAATGCTGTAATATATATATTTTAATATCACTGTAAAATCTTATTTATAATTCTAAAAATATTGCACTTGTTTAGGATTTGTAATCAGGATTTGATGAAAATAAATTAATAGCCATTTGTAATTTAATCAAAATATTTTATTAACTTTGAATTCTGCTTTAGTGAAGAATTAGTGAAGAACAAATTTATGAAATTTCTTACTAACAAATATTTTTGAAGCAAACTATTAACACATTCACGCCGGCACGGTGGGTCACACTCGACTGTCTTAGAATTGTCAAGTCTCCGTTTTTTCACACACCGCTATTATTTTAGAGAAAATATTGTTCCTTTAAATCGCCCAATTGTTCTAATTAAATAAAACAACATTTTCTGTATTAAAATACTGGTATCCAAAAGGCAGGAGACTTGCCAGCTCTTAGACAGTCGAGTTTGACCCACCGCGCCGGCATGAACGTGTTAATGTAGCAAGTACTTAAAAAATGAGATAAAATATTTGAAAAATTAACTAAATAAAAATATATGCTCACATTTTTACTGTAATTATCTTAGGGGTGGCAAACAAAATAGTCCAAGAGCTGTTAAACATTTTAGGGAAGGTATTTGAGGCACCCTGAAAATTTGTGCAACACTTCTTTTGTAATGGCTGAATACAAAATCGAATGTCTGGCTGAAGGATCGTGGCCCAAAAACTGTGCCAGACACGTGCCAAGTGCCATTTTTTGACTACCCCAAAAAAAGGTATTTGAGGCACGCTGAGATTGAGACAGAATAATATTTATACTTAGAAAAAAATATTTTGAAAAGGACAGACACTTTAGTCGGCCCAAAAGCTGTGCCAGACACGTGTCAAGTGCCATTTTTTAACTACCCAAAAAAGGTATTTGAGGCACGCTGAGATTGAGACAGAATAATATTTATACTTAGAAAAAAATATTTTGAAAAGGACAGACACTTTAGTCGGCCCCAAAACTGTGCCAGACACGTGTCAAGTGCCATTTTTTGACTACCCAAAAAAGGTATTTGAGGCACGCTGAGATTGAGGCAGAATAATATTTATGCTTAGAAAAAAATATTTTGAAAATGACAGACACTTTAGTCGGCACAAAAACTGTGCCAGACACGTGTCAAGTGCCAAATGGCACTTGACACGTGTCTGGCACAGTTTTTGGGCCACGATCGTTCAGCCAGACATTCGATTTTGTATTCAAGCATTACAAAAGAAGCGTTGCACCAATTTTCAGGGTGCCTCAAATACCTACTCAAAAATGTTCAACATCTCTCCTACTAAAAGTGCCAGAAGTCCAATTGCCATACTTTTTCCTGAATACATTTATTCATCTTATTTAACACCTTGAAGGGCGCCGGTATATTATATATCATAGTTGCCAACCTTTCTACCACAAAAATTTAATTGAAATTCTTGCCTCATTTAATCGGCAGATTACGGCGATTTAAAAAGGTAAAATTTTATATAAAATATTTGTGGTACAAAAAAAGCGTAAGTTGTTGGAAGCTATGATATATACCGCTTAATTTTAATTCCCAAATGCCACATTCGCACCAGAATAAAAAAACGCGAAGAAAACCCTTTACTTAGTTTCATATAAATTTGTTCATAAAAACGGTGACAATCAATCATTTTAACATTTTAGCAACAGAACTACTTTTCCTTTGAAAGGGTTAATTTCCAGATTTCTTTCCTTCAATAAGTTGAAGCATATTTTCCCGAAAAAGTGATGACAATTGGTCTTCTGGTATGCGAGTCCGCCGTCCCTCAATTATACTGTTTACTGCTAAAACTATAATTTAAACTTGAAGTATTAACTTATTATCTACTATTCTATTTAAAATGTTTAACGTTACCGTCCTTTTATGGGTGTTACTCCTGCATGTTGAGTTGTTTTACAGTAAAAAAAAAAAAAAAAAAAAAGAAAATATCCTATGCATTTTAATGTCAAAATTGCTACAGAAAATCTCGAAACTAGACGATCGATCGAAAATTAAGTCTTTTTTAAACCCTCTGCACAGAACATCTTTGTAAACATCGTTGAAAATTGTATAATATACCAGTCCGAGAGGCCTGTGTTCCGTGCAGAGGGTTAAATTTATGCTTGAAAAATAATCATTGATAGGATCGTCTTTATACGGAAATTGTACCAAACACTAACATTTTCAAGGCAAATAGCTAATTTTGTCATCATATTTCGCTTTGTTTGAATTTACCGTAGAATACTAAACAGGAAGTTATTCGATCAAATAGTTTAGGAATTGCATAGCTGCCAACTTTTATGCTTTTTTCTTACCACTAAAATTTTACAGTATATGTTGTCTTATTAACCCTTTGCACTCGAATTTTTTTTTCATTCGCATTACCAGAAATTCGAAGCGATTTTAGTTATATCTTATTATTTTTTTTAATTCTTTACAAATACAAATGTTATGATATAAAATAAAATAAAATAAAATAAAATAAAATAAAATTATTACATTTTGTAATCGTCCAAAGTGTGATACCTCTCGAAGCAATTGCCAATATGTAATCTTGGCTTTTCTAGACAGGTATCACAAAATTATTTGCATTGTCTCCGTAGCGGGGTCCTCGGGTTTGAAGACAAATTTTAAATGGCTCCGCTCCGGAGCCCTCTAGCAGGGCCTGATTACCAACGGGGCACGCTTACACCAATAAATTTTAAAAGAAATGTTCGCCTTATATAAACGTCGTTTTCGCGTAAAATTTCTGCCATGAATGCGGCAAAATTTTCTGTTTATATTTACTGGTGGGAATGTGCCCCGTTGGTAATCAGGCCCTGCCGTCGAGTGCAAAGAGTTAAATCGTCGAAATCTCTCGATTAGACAAGAGGAAAATTTCTATTAAATTTTAGTAGTTGCAAAAAAGCATAAAAGTTGGCAGCTATGGAAATGTGAGGGTTTAACTCTTTATCTACTGATGGTAGTTACAAGTACCACTTACTTTAAATTTTCATCCCATGGTGAATATTACTAATATTCTAATGGTACTTTGCAAAACACTCTTTTAAATCCACTTTATCCGAATACATGGCAGCAGTAGTTCTAGGTTTGTTATTTTAGCGAAGAAGGAGGCTATCTCTGAAATAGTCGATGTGTTTTGTGAATGGAGTTAAGAATAAAGAGGAGGAGACATGTAGTGTGCTGTCTACCAGTTGCGAGTGAAGTAACTGAGGAGGTTGTCACAAGATGGCGGCGGCTTTTTAAAAATAGGATCTTCAGTTTCTGATTACCACTAGGGCGAACATCCCACCAGTAAAATTGAATAGAAAATTTCGTCATATTTCTACGTCTTATTCATGGAAATTTTTCTCAAAAATGTCGTAAAAAGTTTTATTTGTTTTTACTGGTGTCAGTATACCTTGTAAAACTGTCAGTTTGTTTCCCTGGTTGTCACAATATGGCGGAAACGCAGTACCTAACTATTGCCAAAGTAAACTCTTACCAGTAAAAATGAAAATCTGTTTATACCATTATTTATGACTGAAATTTTGTACTATTAAGGCGTTTAAATAAGTTGAAAATTTCTATATAAATCTACTGGTGGAAGTTTCCACCGACAGTAAACAACGCCTGCGATAGCGGTTACAGTTGATGCTTCACTATTTTAAGGATATGTCAGTTCCTCTTTATTAATAGTTCCATGGTTTTGTGCCGACATTTTGTACAGATTGTCACGCTAGTCTTTTGATTGCTGCAAACGCAGTAAAGGATATAAGATAAGTGTTGGATTTTTTTAATGTTTTCATTATAGCTTAGAATACAATTTGACTAGTTATTTTAGGTCAACAATGTATGTATTTGTTTTAACAGTTGAATTACTTGGTGGTACTTATAAGTACCGTCAGTGCACAGGGTGTTAGAGAAAACTTCTTGTTTACTTTTCGTCTGCGTAGTTATTCATCGTTTTCACCTGTTTTAAAATGTAATTACTAAAATGTAGTGTAGTAATATTTTTCCCAGTATTTCTTTTCTTTTTCATTATTATTTTTTATAGGAAATCGAAAAAGTTGAGGCACCGGCTCTTTTTTGTTATGCTAGAAATTGCATACGTAAATTCATATATTGCATATGTGGAGATGCGAGAGAACATGTTTTCGCTGGAATATAGACGCCGCATAACTAAAGAACTGCTAACAAGGTCGAAACCTTTAAAAAAAAAAAAATCAACCCTTTCAGGGGCAAAGCATTTTCAATGCTAAGAGTTGAAATAGATGATGGCACCGGAATTTGACAAAAGATTCATTTATAAATAAGAAAAAGTCCATATTTCACATACATATTAAATCGAAAATATTTTACCGCAATTCTGGTGCTATTTGAAATACCTTGTGGGATTTCTGTTACGATAATATTTTAATCGTAGGGGACTGACGGTACTTTAAAGTACCACTTTAATTAATTACATCCAAGGAATTAAATTTCTCACGTGTGAGTATGTTTTTTGCATCTCCTTTAATTTTCATTGTAGTAACTGAAAAAAAAAATTACATGAAAAATTTGCAGTAGATCATAATGCAGTAGATAAAGGGTTAAAGTATGGAACTTCTAATGTTAAATTCATTTGTAATCGTTGCAACACAGATTACATTGCGGTTAGTTTTCTAAGTATAACTGAATAGTACTTGCAGGAACGAGCTGTAATCTTTAATTCGCATATTTAAAGCTTTTAGAATACGATTTTTATTTAAAAAAGTTATAGAATGAATTCGTTTTTTTAAAAATAACTTCCAAAATATATATTTTAAAAAATATTTTTTTTTTTTTTTTTTTTTTAAATCATTAATTGTAAACTACAAACTTATTTCACAAAAATCAATTTCTAAATGCCTGAAATACGCAAATGCAAAATTACAGCTCATTCCGCCAGGTAGTTTTTGAGTGATACTTGTGAAATTTTCCGAAAAAAAAAAAAAATAAATATCATGTCAAAATTAGTTGCTCGTATCGGAAAATGTCCGCGTTCGGTACAATTTCAGTAGGAAGACTATCTCTTAAGCAGTTTTTAACAATAAATTGAAAGAAGACATACTTTCCTAAACAATGATTATTTCCGTGTTTAACAGGGATAATTTGGTGATTGAATTGTATAGAGTTTTCCTTTTTTTTTGGGGGGGGGGGGTGCTTTTTGTGTTTATATTTATCTTAGTGAAATGCGTAAGATGATGTCGATTTAAAAAAAAATATATATAAACAGAAATATTTTTAGTGCTATTTTACATGCTATTCATTTTGGAGTTTACAACTACCCCAATCTCATTACGTAGATAATGAAGTTGAAAAAAGTGATAGATAGATACTTCAGTAGAGTAACTGAATGGTAAGGAGTAAAGTTTTAAGAAAAACCTTCTTGACTATTTTCACTTAATTTTATACTTTTCGGACACATACAGTGTAAGGAAAGTATTATGATAAATAACCGATTTGGGGTATTTTGGTATATTTTTGCATTTTAAGTTTCCCAAAATCCATTTTCAGTGTTTTTAAGCCTATTCCTGCATGTGTGTGTGTATGTATATATATTAGATTATGCTCAAGTTTTTAGGATCCCAGAGCATGTTTTTGACGTTTCTTCGATGATGTTGGTTTGTATATATGTGTATGAATGAACACGATAGTGTTTAAACTATGCTTTCTATTAAGCCCCCATTTATTGAGTGTATTATGTTGATTGTATAATGAGTGTATATGTTGATTTAAAGAACAAAAAAAAAATAAAAAAAAAATATTTAGATTAATATTTAGATCATGTTCCTCACCTCCGTGAATCTCTTAATTTTGAAAAAGTATATTTTAGAGAAAAATGCTTAACAAGAATTTACAATGACTGAAAATCAAAAAAGTTTGTTTTAAAAATTTAAAAAAGAAGAATTGAATAACATATAAAAGATGGGTGATGAAAAGAAGCTCCAGATAGGAGATGAATTTTTTGTGTTTTTTTTATATTTATTCGAAATAAATTCATTATGCATTCTTATATAGAATTGCTCCTTAGTTACATATCTAATAGAATAAATAGTTTTTTATGCTGTGTCGCACTACACAAACATAACTGTAGCATAAAGTTCACCTCTGTGAGTTATGTTAACCCTTTATCGGGCAATGGTAATATACTTACTACTTAATTTTTATTGAAAACTGGTCAATTCGCATCGGAAGCAGTGTTGCCAGTGGGCTACTTTTTTTAAATTCAGATTTCTTGATCACCACTACTTTTTGAAACGGTAAAATTACCTTTGTTTTCGCCTTAATTAATATGTCATTAAATAAGGCGCATTTTACCATTTCAAAATCGTGGTGCAAATCAAGAATCTGAATTTAAAAAAAAGTAGCCCATCTGCAGTGGTGGAAAATTGGCGCAGAGGAGGAGCCTATTGACACCACTAATATTTTATGGTATTCTTCATCTTAATAAAAACTGTCATTAGATAAGACGAAAAATTCTACTAAAATTTAGTGGTGTCAATAGGCTCCTCCTCTGCGCCAATTTTCCACCACTGCCCATCTGGCAACACTGATCGGAAGTTTTAGGAAAATATTTTGTTTGTATAGTTCTGCTGATTAAAAAAAAAAGCCACATTTCATTTTCAAATAAATCTGTATGCAGATTCTGGTGGCAGTGAATCTTTTCAACATTTCAGCCACAGATAACGGGTTAATAAAAAAACTGTGTTTCTGAAAAAAATAAATATAATGTAGCTGGGCCATTGCTGATGTTTACTTGCAGTAAGTGATAAGTTTCTAAAAATGATAACATCTGTCTTAAAAACAAACTTTTTTACGGAAAAAATTTGTATTGAAAATGTGCACTTTTGGGAAAATGACCCACATAGTATATAGAAAATTATTGTAATCGTGATGCATGCAGTGGTGTAGTTGTAAAAATAACAGAAGGTAAACGCTCTAAGCAGAGGACATACGCTCAAGGCGAAGCGTATACCCTAGAATGTATATACTATAGCTTTCTTGAGAAACAGAGGGTATACAGTGTTCCTTAAAAATTCCAGAAGTTATACGGCGTATACCCCCGTATACCCTCCACTACATCCCTGGATGTATGTATGTGTGTGAGTGAACATAATAACATGTCCGAACTGTTATTTCGATTGCGTTAACGATTGGCAGATATGTTACAGATACCTGCGGCAAGAGCTGTCTACACTTATGGAAAAATTGGCCGATGGGATAGATACCTAAACCATTTTTAAACTATTTATCACCCATTTCGTCAGCAGAGGTAACTGATACGTACAGCTTCTATGCGGAAATTTATAAAGGAAATGCGCATGTGCTGACATATACATACACGTCCACTGCAAACTTTTCGTCAAGCTTGGACATAATTGGCGACATATCGCCAAATTCGGCGTCCATAATGAGTCACAAAAATAATGCCAAATAGGCACTAATTCAAGAATTTCATGAAATTTCCATATTATCGCAGTTATTACAATAAACTTATTTTTCTACCCACAGGCTAGCCTGTCAATGTGGCTCCTTTCGGAATTCGAGTCCACAACCATTTGGCATATGTTACGAGAGAGGTTTGGAGCAAAACTATTCAAAATATCGTAACCATTGTTGTAATTCTGGTACACTTGAAACTAATCATTGCCAGGATTGCTTATAAGTGACTCCAACATTGGCTGTAGATCCGATTGTAGAAGGTTAGCTCTATAATTCAAGTATTTTAGTTTAACAAATTGCATGTGTTGCGTTAACTATTTTTTCAGTTACTTTTAGATTAGGGTAAATCCGGAATTTATGCCGCACATTTTTTTAAATTTGTGTATAAAGTCCCATGGTGGACATAAAATAAAAAAAATCATGCTTCGCTATTTAATGTTAAATATACAACGCGTGTAATGCGACAAAAAAATTCAAAACAAATTATTAATATTTTTTAACAATGTTTTTCTGAAACATTACACTGCGGCGCATCACCCGTACATTCAGGCTGAGTCGCGCACTTGTGCGGTAGTTATGCCGCGCTTGTAATAAGAATAGAATGAAATTATAAATTAAAATATTCAAAAAAATGTTCATATTTGGACTATAATTAACGTTGCAATGACAAAATGAAACTAAATGAGTACAATGAAACGTATTGGTAGATTCAAATCAATAATTGTTGCCTACTTTCACTATTAAAATTATCGACTTATATTTTTTTAACTTTAAATTTTAATTGTTATTTCAACAACAACGTAACATCAATGTATTAGAAAGGGAAAAGAAAAAAATTAAAATTGTGTTTACATAATTTATTTATTAACCCTTTCGGGACCGGTTGCTTTTGCACAAATTTTAATCGGTTGGTACCAGTTTTTTTAAAAGAAGTTACCTTTACTTAAATAGTCATGAAAATGCTCTAATTAAACAAAGCAAATATTACTTTTCTTTTTTATTGGTGCCAGAAACAAATTTTGTAAGCTCTTTATGAAGGTGCTTATATGCACCTATGGTCCCGAATGCGTTAAGAAACCTGTTTTTTCGACTACAATCTACAGAAAAAGTGTCGAAAAGTACAGTATTTAGGTAACTACATTTAAGCACATGATGCAACGAAGCCAATTACTCTTCCTCTTTTTTGGAGTTGTTTGCAAAGAACGTCTGCGTTACGCGTAATCCAATTTTTCATTATTATCATCTTGACTTGCATCTTTCTTGCCCTTCTTACTTTTTATTTTCCCCTTTTTCGCCTTTGGTATTAGTAAATTTGATAACATTCCTATCACGGTTAGTCTGTGCAAAAAGAAAGGGAAAATTTAATAACACTTAATCATCCCGTACAAAAGAAACTGCCGCATGTATGCCGGAATAGCAGTGCGGCATGTATCCCGTTTTTCATGGTGCAGGCATCGGCCATCACAGTTACCTGCCATCGTTAAGGGGAATGGCGTAACCATACATACAGTACTCTATACAAACGCTACACTTAGTTTTGATTTCGAAATCATGCATGCATTTAGTAATTAGTGTATGAAAAGTATTTAAACATAACGTGTTTAAAAGTTTGGACAGTGAAATCATGCACCTACGTCAAATTAAGGATTGTACTTCTACAAGTAAAAATCGAAATGGAATTCACGCTATACACTGTTTAAAATAATCTCATTGCGCACCTATACTGTGCGTTTGACGACCATCTATCGATAATTACCAGAAATACAAGAGGTGCGGCATCTATCCCGTATACGGCGACTCTCCCGGAGTTACCCTACCTGGTATCTGAATGGCGACTGTTCTATAAAGTGGTTGGAAAGTCGACTGCAGTCAATGCAAGTTTTTAAAAATTAAAAGGTTTGTTTTAGAAACAAAGATATTAAAAACAACAAAGGTTTAACCCCTTCAGTGGCGGTGGTTCATTTTTGGACCACCTAATTTTAATCCCTAAATGTCACATTGACACCAGAATATTAGAATGAAAAATTCCCTTTTATTAAGTACGTGAAAAAAAAAAAAAAAGAAAAAAAAAAAAAAAAGCTTTTGCTTATTTTGAAATAAATTTGTTTGTAAATCCTGGTGTCATTCACTCATTTCAGCATTTTCCGAATTACCTTGCCCCTGAAAGGGTTAAGCATGTAAAGAATAGAACCTCTCTCTTGAAAAGAAGATTTTGTGCCCTAATTGATTTTCTTTGGGTACTTCATTACATCAGGTGCAGCACGGCATTTCGATGGTTTCAATCTTTTCTGAATTGTACTGAACTCTGGGCCGTCTTTCAATATTTTCAGTGGAAGCCATGATATTCAAAGGCATGTGCAGAGTTGCCGTGTCCCTGGCTTTTTGAATACCGGTATTATTTTATTGAAAATGATGTCCTTTTATATCGCAGAAATCTCCGATTAAATAAAAAAAAAATTCATTCTAAAATATTGGTATCCAAAAAGCCGGAGACTTGGCAGGTCTGCATGTGTTCCCTAAATATTATAAAGCATTCCTTTATTGGAGAAATGACTGAATTGATTTAATTTCATCTTCGATTTTCTTATCTCTTTTTTCTTCTCGTTGTTCAGCAACTATTAGATTTTCTATTTGAACTTCGGAATAATCACGTTGATGAAAGTTTCGTTGTTCTGTGAGAGAGCAAGGTGTTTGCTCACTTTCATTTTCTTTAGCCTGTTTCTTCCATATTTCTGATTTGCATCTTTTTTTGTTTGTTTTCGACTTTTTATCGTTTATTTGAAGAGTTGTCTTAACTGTTTCTACCTCTTTTAATCTCAGCCAAATATCTTCAGGTGACTACACTTCTTCGTATGTATAGCTACATTCTTGTCCCTAACCTCTGTGAAAGGTTGACTGAACATTTAGAAGCCATATTCTTTGACATATTTTGAAAAAAAAAACAACCATGTCACGACAATTTTGAGTAAATCGACGCTTTTGTTTATCGGTTTTTGGCGTTTTAAGTCTAGAATCACACCCAATTATTCATCTTATAGAAAACTGATATTTGCTAGCTCCTCATAAGTTAGATTTAACCCAAGAGAACGCGCGCATACCCAGGGTATGAATGGTTTTTAGTTTGTCGCCTATAAATACAAATAATATTCGTCACCATATTTAATCGGAGACAATTTTGCGATAAAAGAAATTGAAGATTACTGTTAAAAAGATAGTGGTGACAATTGTAAAAATCGTACGGACTCCGGGTCTATCAATCCCGGCGCGTGTCCTCCCGGGTTAAAGATTACTTACAATTACACGCTAATAAAAAAAAACAAAGATAATTGTAACCAACATCGTAAAGAATAATAGAAATTTGAAGTAATCGGCATCAAAATATGTTGCTAACAACAATAATAAAAAATGACGCACTTCTGCTATATATCCATCAGGAAAAAAAAAATAATGTGACATATAAACTTCGTTTGACAATTTTTTCAGGCTTGCTAAATTATTTTGATAATGACTATGTCGAATGTAGAACAAGAAATTTAGGAACTAGAAACAACATTCCTGGGTGATAGAAGTACACCGAATCACTTTTCAGAATTTTTAACGCTCGGGTGAGAGCTAAATTAATTACAATTGATTGGGTATTCAGTTATTATAATTACGGTCCAGTTTATATTTCCCCCATCTAGCACTGACTATAATTATAAATTAACAATTCCAATTTTTACATATTTTTTTAATGCACGCAAGTGTTTAGTTTATTTTCGGAGCTTTTTATCAAGTTATACACATGACGATATAATGTTATATTGGTTAAATTAGATCCTCGAAATTGTAATTTCTTAGGGATGACAAATTTTGTGGCCCCGATTTCTAATATATGTATCAGTTATTTATTTTTCTTTACATAACAGACAAGAAAAATTCAAATCTAGTTATTTATTATGATGAATTTGTTGTCGTAATTATAATTTATAAAAAATAATTTATAATATCTTTCAATATGCATAGCATTTAAGGTTTTAAAACGTTATTGTAAAAAGGGATAAAAATAAATAAATAAAAAATAATGGAATAATAAAGGACAATAACTGTTGGAAAACAACTTAAGTGAATAAGTTAAACATAAAAAATGGTGTCAGTGATATATTGCACAACTTGACATATGACAAACTAATAATAATAATAATCATGAAATTGACTCCTACAAATACCAAGTTCCAGATATTTTATTATTATAATGAAGAAAATATTTATACAAATATAAAAAATAATTCAGCAATGAGTTTTGCAAGCTCTCTAGATTTCATAGTATTCCATTAAAACCTTGCGTTTGTAAATTCCGGGATTAAGTTCGGATGTTAAGTAATTATAATCCTATTATAAAGAAAATAAAAGCTTTTAATTTTTTATAATATCATTGCTCCGGGAGAACACTACTGCACCTTTCTTTCTTACTTACTTTACTTACAAGTTTTGTTATTTTTTAAAAACAAACATGCGATTAAAGCAATGGCTAAGCTTTTTCTTAACCTTTTGATTAAGAACCGAACGAAACATGTTTTTAAGACCGAAACCGAATTTGGGTAATCTTCCAATTTTCGGTCGAAAACGAAAATGTCACCAAAATTTTTTTAAGTAATTAATACATACATAAATATGCATAATTATTAATTAATTATACATGTGAATTAAAGATACATATTTATTAACTATAATGTGTCCCAAGTTATATATCTGTGATTCGGATCAAAACATTTCATTTTCATATAAAATAAAATGTAATTAATCAATTACGGATAAAGAATTATTTTCTAATTATACGAATTTCATCTAATTAATATATATTTTATGTATACATACCTCGATTTATCTTTCATAATAAATTTTGTAAATGATCATCTCTTATACTAGAACATTTTCAAAGAGTATTCGAAACACTTCTGTGGTTTCAAACTAAAAATTTTCTATTACTGTTAAGTCTGCAGTTTTTAATGAGCTAGAGAAAAGAGTTTACAAAGTTTAGTGATATGTGAATTACTTGCTTTATAATTTGCACTCGCTTCGTAAGCTACTTATGACTGATAATTATAAACAGTGAAGGTCATAGCAATAAATAAAAAGTGTCTCATTTGAGCCGATACAGCTCAAATCGAAGAGTAATGTTGAAAATTTCCGAAAGAAGAAGCGTGATTTTTGGAATCCAGATATTTTCGGTCCGGCCGAATTTTCGGCAAAACTCAGATTTTGGATCGAAAACTAAAACGAAATCGAAATTTCGGTCGATCTCTACTTTTCATTAAGGGCTAGGACAGACGATTAATATTATGTTCAATCGTACCACAATTTACAAAACAGTTTCTTTCTCATAGATTTCTTTTGAAAGTATACTGGCAAAACTGCATACATATTAAGCGTCCTATCTTAAATGGGAAATGTAACAGCAAGATTAACCCCTTCACGGTCGCTTAATATTTGAAAAAACCATCAAAAGTGTACCTATTTTTTTATTACAGAAATTGAATAATTATAATGTTTCTAAATAAAATATGCAATTAGTTTATTTTTAAGACGAAAAAACAATATTTTATAGCCATATTCATATTTGTATAAAAGCCATCATGCGAGAATTATGTGTCGTAACCTCTTAAGCTCCGCCTCCGATAAATGTAGGTTACTTTTTTTTATTATTCAGATTGTTTGATTCCCACCACCGTAGTTTACGGCAGATAAAATGATGCGAAAATAAAGCCATTTACACTATTTAAAAAAAAAACTGGTGGGAGTCAAACAATCTGAATTAAACCCTAGAACTACCGGAAATTTTACTCAAGTTTTATAAAAACATTCTACACCAGAATTTTTACTTAAAACTATTTAATTTGTTTATTTAACTTATTATTGTCTGATTTATACATTTAGTTTGTTTTGAAGAAATTTCTGGTTTGAATAGATATTTTGAATATACATGTCGGGTCCATTGGACCCTTCTGGTAGACAGAGGGTAAAAGATAGTAGCCTACATTTATCGGGGGCGGAGCTTAAGAGGTTAAGACACATAATTCTCGCATGATGGCTTTTATACAAATATGAATATGGCTATAAAATATTGTTTTTTCGCCTTAAAAATAAACTAATTGCATATTTTATTTAGAAACCTTATAATTATTCAATTTCTGTAATAAAAAAAAATAGGTACACTTTTGATGGTTTTTTCAAATATTAAGCGACCGTGAAGGGGCTAATATTCCAGTTATCATCTGAAAGGCTTGATTCATCAGAATCCATATCAAAATGACAAAAAATATTACAAATCTATGACAAATCTATGGCAAATTATAGATCGTACAAATCAAACCAGAGTGCTAATATTCAAAGACTTCAAATGGAAATTCCAGTTCAATTTTTCTGGTTTCAGAAGTTTTTTCCAGCAATTAAATCTCCAGCCCGAGAATATGACGGGCACGAGAAATAACGAACGACACCTCAGCCCGAGATATTGACGGGAGCGAGAATTAAGGGGTTAAAGAGGAGGCCACATCAATCAAGGTCACGCGCTACGTAGCGGATGGGGTTGAACTACAAGAAGATGCCTAACTGTTTTCTTACTTCACACCACTAAAATTGTAAAGTTTTTTTCACCATGATTAACATGTTCACGCCGGCGCGGTCGGTCACAGTCGACTGTCTCAGAGTTTTCAAGTCTCCGGCTTTTCGCACACCACTATTATTTTAGAGAAAATATTGTTTCTTTAAATCGCCCAATTGTTCTAATTAAATAAAATAACATTTTCTGTATTAAAATAATGGTACCCAAACAGCGAAAGACTTAGCAGCTCTGAGACAGTCGAGTGTGACCCACCGCGCCGGCGTGAACGTGTTAATAGATGAAAAGTCTCTGATTAGATAAGGCGAAGAAAACTTCGTGGTGTCAAGTGTATTTGCACCCCACCCCATTTCTCGCTACGTCGTTAAAGTCTTGCCAGTGGGCTACTTTTTTAAAATTCAGATTTCTTGACTGGCACCACTTTTTGAAACGGTAAAATTCACTTTGTTTTCTCCTTAATTAATATGTCATTAAATAAGGCACATTTTACCATTTCAAAAAAGTAGTGCCAATCAAGAATCTGATTTTTTAAAAAGTAGCCCATCTGGCAACACTGCGCCGTTATTTTGCAATAAATCTGGTAAACAAGATTCACATTCCATGAGTGATTAAAGATTTAGAAAATATTCGCAGATGGTAGATATTCTGTCACGAAGCTAACGAGAAAGACAGGCTATCGCGGTGGGTCCGATTCTTCTTTATTTACAGACCGCTGGAGTCACGTGATGCACTTTTTGTAACCTTCATTGGTGCATTCGAACATCACGTGACTCCAGCGGTCTGTAAAAAAAGAAGAATCGGACCCACCGTGGTAGCCTGTCTTTTTCGTTAGCCTCGATTCTGTCACGAGGCTAAATAGAAAGACCGGCTACCGCGGTGGGTCCGATTCTTCTTTTTTTTACAGACCGCTGGAGTCACGTGATGCTGTTTTCGCACACCTTCATTGGTGCATTCGAGCATCACGTGACTCCAGCGGTCTGTAAAAAAAGAAGAATTGGACCCACCGCGGCAGCCTGTCTTTCTCGTTAGCCTCGTTCTGTCATATATGACGTCACACCAAAAGCCCGCGTATGTGGATTATCAGCCCATAGCTGCCAACCTTTATGCTTTTTTCCTACCACTAAAATTTTATAGATATTTTCCCCATGTCTAATTGGGAGATTTCGACGATTAAGTAAGACAATATTTACTGCAAAATTTTAGTGGTAAGAAAAAAGCGTAAAAGTAGGCAGCTATGTCAACCCCATCTACAAGATGGTGCAGCTGTGTTAATTTATACCGGATTTCAGCATTAAGTTTGTACGCTTAGTATGTATGCGATTTTGGTATCCTACTATAAGTGCATGGCAGAGATAATTTTTCAAAAATGGGTGCAAATAGAATAAAGAAATAGTCGCTGGGAACAATATACAACCTGTGGCCAGAAAGTTCGGTGAATGAATTTTTATTTCAAATACAGTATTGTACAGCATCAAATACAATTTACTGTCCTTCAAAATAATCTCCATGGATGGTAATGCACTGTTGGGAACGAGTATATAAGTCCTGGTAACTCCTGTAAAACAGTTCTTTTTGAATGGCTTTCAGCTCGGCCGTCACGGCGGAGTCCGTTGTCGCTTAAAGAAACCAAGGTACGGTCGGAAAAATCGCGCTTAAAGACAATGCTTTTCGCATTCTTCCTTTCTAAGGGTCTGATTCACAAAGAAACCCCCCTGAGTACGCCACGCAAGGCTCCTGGACTCTTCACCACGATAATGCCCTGCCACACACAGCCTTGGTTGTACGGCAGTTTCTGGCCGCGAATGGAATTGTGACACTTGATCACCCCCCCCCCCTCTATTCACCTGATTTGGCACCTGCAGACTTCTTCCTCTTCCCCAGATTGAAGTCAGCCCTGAAGGGAAAGAGGTTTACGGACATCACAGACATTCAACGCAACGTGTCGGCCGAGGTGAAAGCCATTCCGAAAGAACTGTTTTACAGAAGTTACCAGGACTTATATACTCGTTCCCAACAGTGCATTACCATCCATGGAGATTATTTGGAAGGACAGTAAATTGTATTTGATGCTGTATTATACTTATTTGAAATAAAAATTCATTCACCGAACTTTCTGGCCACAGGTTGTATGTCCCAACCCCGTAATCAAAGGTTTAAAGCAGGGGTGCCAAACTGTGGCCCTCTGGATACCGCTAAAATTTTATAGAAATCGCTGGCTTATCTAATAATCGAATCTCTGTGATTCAAGAAATCGACTACGTCTTTAAAAAATAAGTGGTATCAGTTGAGCCATAGTTTAACACCCCTGTCTTAAAGAAAAATACAGTAAAATGTCACTGTAGTATGTGTCTGCAGATGAAAGCTTGGCTCAAAAATGTAATACAAATTAGTTTTCATTATATATCTGCTGTAGTTGAGTAGTATTATAGGGAATAGTACATTAAACATTTTAATACGAAAATTCAATGATTCAGAGCAATCAAATGTACGAAATTATTATTTACTGATTTCTTTTGTTTTTGCTGTTATTGCGAAAAAAATCCTTTTTTAAAAAAATGCCAAAGAACTCAACTACAGATTTGCGTATTTTTCCACCAAAAAAAAAAAAAAAAAAAAAAAAAAAACCCAAATATTAGCATGCATTTCGCAAAAAATATACTAAGTACGAAATGTGCAATATTACAAATTTCCCCAAGAGTATCATTGTATATTAGGGTGGGTCGAAAACACCGAAATATTTATAACCGAAACATAATAGCGCGGGAAAGTTGCCTTTTGTAAAGAATAAATACGTAATAGAATAAATACGTAAAATATTACACCGATTGGTGAATATCTTTTACCCCCGCAAGAGGGCCAAATTTCGGAAAAATTCAAAATAAACACACTTTTTGCAATTTTTTTGAAAATTATCCAAACATACCAATTCAATTTCTAGTAGAACGCAATAGTTACACCAAGATATTAGTAATGCAACAGTAAAATTTCATTTTGGTGACATCATTACTTTTACTGTCGCCACAGCTCCAATGTTTCTAAAAAATGTGAAAATTAAAATTCTTCGTTTTTTCAATTTTCAGAATTTTAATAATATTTTGTAAATTTTTACATTTCTAATAGGCTGGGAAAGGCATTTTATGTTGTTAATTTCATGCAGATTGTTAATTATGTTCACTGTAATTCTATCAAAAAATCTACTCAATCAAAGAAACACCTGCAGCTGCCTACACGTAAAATTATTTTCTCACTGCTAGAGGGCCATATTTCACTTGGTTCTTTTTTTTTTTTTGCAATATGCTCCTTTCGTTCTATCCTTTGATGGCCCTAAAGATAGAAATACCTGCCAGGTTAAAGAGGGGGTAAAGTTTCATCTTCGCGAAGTGAAAGAAGAAAACATCTCTTAGATACTAGAACCAGGTCTCTATTATTTTCGTCATTTGACCCCATTATCTGGTACAGTGTTGCCAGTGGGCTACTTATTTTAAATTCAGATTTCTTGATTGGTACCACTTTTTTGAAACGGTGTTTTGAAACCTTTTCCCCTTGTTTGCGCCTATGTCATGAGATAATTTTACAATTTCAAAAAAGTGGTGCCAATAAAGAATCTTATTTTAAAAAAAGTAGCCCATCTGGCAACACTAATCTCGTAAGGCGACTTCTATATGCAATGACATTATAGATTTTTTAAAGAAAAATGAAATGTAAACTGTAAACATAATTGCAGTCGGACTTGGTGGAACTGCCCTTAACACAGGATGCAATGGTGTGTTACATGATTACTTGAGAAAAGTTTAAAAAAACAAATTAGTGGCTTCCTTGTTCATACTTCAAACAGCTTCCAATGAGAATTTTTTTTCGAACATCTTGATGACAAAAGGCAGGTCCTCTGTCATATTGTGGCCCAATTGCTTGATCTCTTGTGATTTGCGAATCATTAGCAATTGCAAAGTTTAGGCCAATTTAATCTGATTACCTAGCTGTTGGTAAAGATGATTTGTTAACTGACCAGAAGTATATATCTGAAATATTGCAAGCTCTTTCAACAGGCGTGTGTTCAATTTATCTTTCTTTCCGAGTCCCTGGACCAATATTTCACGCAATGTGGATCACTACTGCTAATCGAATTTTTAGACTCTTTTGTTGAAACAGAAGAACCCTCTTCTTAACTTGTCATACTGTCTGAGTACATCCTGAAAGTGTACTTGGTTCACAATTAAAATGAATCCATAACGTTTTACAGAATCTGTGTACTATAGTTATTAACTCCCGTTACTTGCCAAATCATCTACGAAAGATTATAGTTCCTGTAATTTCACGAAATGCCTTTTTCATAAATCACTAAAATAGCCTCATTGGAATGATAGCATATGAAGGAGGAAATATTAGGACACCAGCCATGAAGAAAATTGCCAAAGCACGAAGTTCTGTGGGCTCGATTAGTGCCATCCGTCACTTTATAATTCCAGACTTGAACTTTGAAGCTTAAAATTGTATGGATTTAGTCGACTGGCAAAACTGTAAACTAACGGAACTACCTGTTACCGTTTCTCTATTGACTGACGGTCTAACAACGCTGGTGAGTTTAGAATGTTCGATTAAGATACCAGCTATTATAACTTTCAGTAGAAAGTAGTATAATCAGTAGAAAGATGCGTGAAGTTAGTCATTGAAACCCTGATAAAGTTTGTGGACTAGAACAGTGGGAGGATCACATCTGATAAATTTTGACCTCTGCTAGGCTTCATTTAAAAGCAACTCATATTATAAAATTCCTTTACGTTAAATATTTCTTCATTTTAAGTTTATTTAACCCGTTTTGGTTAAACATCTCTGTATGTCAATTAATAAAATACTAAAATACTTTGGTAACACTAAAACCGCGGTTAGGGGCATTTTGACCCCTGCCAAATTTGATAATAGTCGATTCGAACCAGAATTTTTTTCATAAGATATGTTATACATATGAAACGCAATAAATAGGCTAATTAAATAAGTTAAATAGTTTTAAATAAAATTTCTGGTATGAAAAACTTTTTTATAAAAATTGAGTATAATAGCCGGCGGTTCTAGTGTTAATTTTATATCATTTTTGTGATTTGCCGTGTATGACCTGCTGATATGCAGTAGAACAGCAGTAGATCAGTGTTGCCAGTGGGCTACTTTTTTTTAAATTCAGATTTCTTGATTGGCACCACTTATTTGAAACGGCAAAATCCACTTTGTTTTTGCCTTAATTAATATGTCATTAAATAAGGGACATTTTACCATTTGAAAAAAGTGATGCCAATCAAGAATCTGATTTTTAAAAATGTAGCCCATCTGGCAACATTGCAGTAGATGAGGCGATCGTCTAGAAAAATGACTGATTACCTTTTTTATTTTCCGGACTATTACAGATAGTTATAAACATTTATGACATATCAATAGATATAAAGTAACTTTATTTACTTTTGGACAGATTTTAGAAGTTTACTAGAATTGAAATAATTGAAATATTTAGATTTTTTTAAAATATGGTCCCTTTCCGTCGGTAAAAGATATGACTTAATCGTAATGAACATTTAACGGAGCATTTGTCATATCTTCATGTAGCTATTGCGTTCTATTAGAAATTGTATGGGTGCGTTTGGATAATTAAAAAAAATTAAAAGAAACATGTTTTTTGCAATTTTTTGAAATTTTGACCCTTTGCGGTGATAAAAGATAATAACTGATGGGTGTAATATTTTACGAATTTAATCTTTATTACAAAAGACAACTTTCCGCGCTATTACATTTCGATAATAAATATTTCGGTTTTTTTCGACCCACCCTATTGTATATCTTTAATACACTCAGGAACATTGAAAATAGCGCACCAGAAGGGAGCATCGGATTGAAATGAAATTTCATACACATGATGATGATATATGTACATACAGATGAGACATTCACTTTATCCGAAAATCAAGACAATTAAACAAATACAATGTGTACAATTAGACAAATACAGTGCAACTTCAGCAGAGCGTCGGACCGCCGACTACTGCAATACATGTGGCAATGCGGTCCGGCATTGAGTTGATTAGACGTCTGATGTTATCCTAAGGCAGATGGGCCCACAAATCTTGAACAGCTACCTCTAAATCATGTACAGAGTGACACGGCGACATCTGGCGTTTCAGCTGGTCCCACACATGCTCTATTGGGAAAGTTTGGGGAGTGGGCCGGCCATGGAAGTGTCTGAACATGAATTAGGAAGTCTTGAGCAACTCGAGCTGTATGCGCAAGAACATTATCTTCCTGGAAAATAGCCCCTGGAAGACCATTTAGTAAATGTCCCACGTGGAGTCGAAGAATGTAATTAGCATATCGCTAGCCCGTTAAGGTCCTACGTACCACAATTATAAGGGGGCGGCTATCATAGTCTATGGACCCTAGACCACTACACCTGCAGTGCGGGCAGTGTGTGGCGCAACAGCGTTGGTAGACTTGTACCGTTCACCAGGGCGCCTCCTCACCCGTACGCGGTTATCATCTGTCCCCAAAATGAACCGGTATTCATCACTAAACGACACGTTTTGCCAATCAGTGGTCGTTTTGGGGGCAGATGATAACCACGTAAGGGTGTGTGGACGCCCTAGTGAACCAACACTGTAGCGCGTCGCACTGCCGCACAGCAGGTAAACTGGTCTCGGGGCCATAGCCTATAATAGCCGGTCCCTTCAAATTGTTGTACGTGGAATCTTAACGGGCCAACGGTATGCTGATGACATTCTTCGACTCCATGTGGTACCTTACCAAAATGGTCTTCAAGGGGCAATTTTCCAGCAAGATAATGCTTTTCCGCATCAGCTCGGCTCGAGTTGCTGAAGATTTCGTATTTCATGTTCAGACTTTTCCATGGCCGGTCCTCTCCCCAGACGTGCCTCAATAGAGCATGTGTGGAACCAGCTGAAACGCCAGATGCCGCCTTGTCACTCTGTACATTGTTTGGGGGTCAAGATTTGAGGGCCCGTCTGTCTCAGGACAACATCAGACGTCTAATCAACTCAATGCCGGACCGTGTTACGGTATGTATTGCAGCAGGCGGCTGTCCGACTTGCTACTGAAGTTGCACTGTATTTGTCTAGTTGATTTGTTTGTTTATTTGTTTAATTGTCTTGATTTTGGGATCGAGTGAATCTCTCATCTGCATCATTATGTGTATTACATTTGATGTCAATCCGATGATCCCATCTTGGTGCGCTATTTTTAATGTTCCTGAGTGTATTTTCAAGAGAAGTGTGTTACAGTCACTTTAAAACAAATAGCATTTTAGTTTAAATTAGTTTTAGACTCTCGTCTAAAACGACTCAACTGTCTGACAAAAAAACCCCAAAAAGAAAAAAAAAGAGAAAGGAAAACAAAAAAAAGAGGTGAAATCAATTTTTCTAGTTTCTGGTAGTATTTCGACAAACATATGTTTAATTTATTGCAAGGTATACAGGGTGAGTCCAAAATCATGGGATAAATTTTGAAGAGTGGTAGAGCTCACTATAACAAACAATTATTGTATAGGAATATATGACCGGAAGTGACGCATTGAGGTACAAACACCAGGGGGGTAATATGGCGCTTTTTTCATTTCAAAATTTCTCATTCATACCAGAAAATTAATGTACTATTCTTTTCTTTATTTGAGACAGACATTTCATGATTACATACATAAAATATTCCTCTTTGAAAATTTCGGAATTTTCTGGTATGAATGAGAAATTTTGAAATAAAAAAAGCACCAAATCCCCCCCCCCCCCCCCCCGGTGGTTGTACCTCAATGCGTCACTTTCGGTCATATATTCCTATACAATAATTGTTTGTTATAGTGAGCTTTACCACACCTCAAAGTTTGTCCCATGATTTTAAACTCACTCTGTATAGTATAACAATCAGTTACTGCATTATATTTGAAAAGATATATGCAAAAAATTAATATGCTTGATTAGTTTTTTTACTGAATATATATTTTTTAACTCTATCATGTGGGCTTGAATGATACGATGGCGGGAAAACAACCTTTTTTGTCTGACTTTCATCTAGAATGTCTTCATTTTTATCTAAATCCAAAAATTTTCTTTTTTACGGACATCATAATTTTTTGTTTTGCGCAGAGATATTTTTCTTGTAAATTAGAACAAAATAAAGTTTAAAATACAAACCTACCTTTCATTCCTTTAACAGGAGATAAGGTATCTTTTTAGAAAATAAAAGTTATCTTAAAACGAGACAAAAAATTTCTAAGAAATTCGTCTCGTTCAAATTAGATCTAAAAAGGACCTTTTAAAAGGTAACATAATTTTTAAAATCGTATTTTTTCTGCAATCTTCTTTTTAGTTTTTCGTAATTCCAACTAACGTATGTTTAGTTTATTTGAATAAATTTACAACAATGAATTACTGAATTATCTTTGAACAGATATACGCAAACATCGACTACCCCAGATTAGTTTTGTAATAATTTTACAGAATATTTGACATTTTTTTTTCATTCTATCACGTCATCTTGAATGATTATGCAGTTGGAAAACAAGCTTTTTGTCGTCTGGATTTCGTCTAGAATGTCTTCATTTGAACTAAATCCGAAGTTTTTTTTTTTTTTTCTTTACGGATGTCATCATTTTCGGCTTTGTGCAGAAATATTTTTTCCTTAAATTTCAATACAAATAAGTTTTAAATAGAAACGTACTTTTTAAACGACTGATCGCAGAAAAAAGAGAGTAATGTTTTTAACTGCGGAAATGTAAAATCCTTTATTCTCTGATAAAATTGACATGGGTGATGGATTTTAATAAACGTAATACCAAAATATATGTCTTTGTGCCATTGGCCATAGTTATATACAATTCGTTTCCTGAAATAATCATATATCTCGAAAATGCTTATAAATGATTGTTCTATTGAAAAGTGCATCAGGGCCTTGCAACTGATTCTCTATGGCTCGATGGTAGAGTTTCCGGCTGTCAAGCGGAAGGTTGTGAGTTCGAACCCAACCAGTTCTGTTGTAACTGAAAAAAATCGCTTCCGGCTCGGCCTACAGGCGGAGGTAGATTTCAAAGTTAAGTACTAATTTCACCAATAAAAACTAATTAAAAATTAGAGATAAACCCAGTTTAACAATTTTATCAGGCCGCTTTTGACGAGTTTTTAATTTCATTTTTCTGTAAGAGCTGGTTTTATCAGGATCATGTTAATGCGATAAATTTTTCTTCAACCCCTATTTTTGTTTAATTTATTTTTGCTGCAAGAGTTGATTCTATCAAAAACTTGTCAATATAAAAGTTGCAGATAATATTAAGAAGATTTATAATAAATTTAATCGGATTTAATATCTTGTGAATTGGGGAAATTATGAATTTTTGTCTTCTTCACCCCCCACACCTTTTTTTTTGTTTTTATTTATTTATTTATTTATATTTCTTTTTTCTTTTTTGCGGCAAGACTTGGTCCTATCAACAACGTGTCAATATAAAAGTTGTGGATAGTATTGAGAAAATTTATAACAAGTTTAAGTGAATTTGATGTTTTGAGAATTGACAAAGGTATATTTTTTTCTCCCTAAAACCCAATTTTTTCGCCCCTTGAGACCATTTTAAATTTTATCAAGAATCTGTGATACATAAATTTTTGGCTCTTTTCTTAAAAGTAATTAATAACTTTAAACTGGTTCGATATGTATTATAATTAAGAAGTTATGGGTTTTTTCGGTTTTCACAAAACCCCTCCCTATTTCCACCCCCTTGGGCAGATTTTGTCCATTTGCAATCCCCGCTGAGATATTAGCCATCTCAACGTTTCTGGTGAGTTTCAAAACGATCCTTGCATAATTGCGACATTTATCGTGCGGGCAAAATTTAGTACATGCACACGTACATATATATTAGTTTTGGGTTCCTGGGGTCATATAATGAAAAGTTATGAAGGAATTTTTCAAAAATCACACCATGGTAGCGACTGCAATAGGTAGTATTTCTTATGAAACCTACCTTAAAAAGTGTGAGTTGCTTTCAAAAAGGTTTTTTTTTTCGTTTATTCATACATTTTTCATTCTTAAACCCATATTCTCGAAGTTTCCAGAACAATCTAAGTTGCTCTGCTAAAACAAGAGTTTCTGGAAAATTAGGTTGCAGTATGAAAACTTATTTCTCTTCAGTCTAAGGGTGTTCTACAGTGAAAGAGCTTTTAAGAGCACTTAGTTTAATTAAATCTGAGACTCGCTGTTTATTCCATCGTGACAATAGCGTGAACTTATGAAAATTTAACAATTATTCATCGCTGACGGTACCTATTGACGGTACTTATAAGTATCACTCACTTTAAACTTTTATACCATAGTGAATATTACTAATATTCTAATGGTACTTAGAAAAAAAAACGCTCTTTTAACTCCACTTTATCCGAATATATGGCAGCTGTAGTTCTAGGTTTGTTATTTTAGAGAGGAATGAGGCCATCTTTGAAGCAGTCGATGTGCTTTGTGCCCACATTTTGTACAGATTGCCACGCTCGTCTTTTCATTGCTGCAAACACAGTACAGGATATAAGATAAGTGTTGAATTTTTTTTTATGCGTTCAGTATGATCTTAGAATACAATTTGACTAGTTATTTTAAGTAAACGGTGCATGTATTTGATTTAAAATTTGAATTACTCGGTGGTATTTATAAGTACCATCAGTATACTGGGTGTTGGAGAAAAACTTCTTGTTTACTTTTCGTCTGTGTAGTTATCTATCGTTTTCATCTGTTTTAAAATGTAATTACTAAAGTGTAGTGTAATAATGATATCCCGGGTATTTCTTTTCCGTTTCAATGTTATTTTTTTATAGGAAATCGAAAAAGTTGTGGCACCAGCTCGTTTTTGCTATGCTAGAAATGGCATATGTAAATTCATATATTGCATATGTGGAGATGCGAGAGAACATGTTGGCCCCGGAATATTGACGTCGCATAACTAAAGGACTGCTAACAAGATCTAAATCTAAAAAAAAAATCGCTTTTTTTAACCTTTTCAGGAGCAAAGTATTTTCAATTCTACGGTGTTGAAATAAATGATTGCGACCGGAATTTGCCAAACGATTTATTTGAAAATAAGAAAAAGCCTATATTTCACATACTTATTAAATCGAAAATATTTTCTGGTGCCAGTTGAAACACCTTGTGGGTTTTCTGTTACGATATTTTTTAGTCATATTGTACTGACGGTACTTTAACACTAGAACGTCCGGGAATTTTACCCAAGATTCACAAAAATATTTCACACCAGAATTTTTATTTAAAACTATTTAACTGATTTATTTAAAGCTTTTCTGCATTGTTTAAATTTAACTTATTTTATGAAAAATTTCTGGTTCCAATTGACATTTAATCATTTTGTCGGAGCCGATTCGACTCCTTCCGAGCGTTCTAGTTTTAAAGTACTACTTTGATTAATTACCTCTAAATAATTAAATTTCTCACGGGTGAGTATTTTTTTTTGTGTTTATCCTTTAATTTTTATTGTAGTAACTGAAAAAAAAAATATATTACATGAAAAAAATTGCAGTAGATCATAATGCCGTAGATAAAGTGTTAATAGGTGGGCTATTTCATTAACAATATTTCTTACATTATATTTAACAATTTTGTAATTTATATTGCCGCTTTATCTCTAACTGGTATGAAAAATTATGGCGGCTATTAACATTTTTAGAATATTCTGTATATCAAATTTATTAGATAAATCTGCTGCAATTTTTAATGCATTTCAATAAATCACTGCGATGTCATTTTGGCATGAAAAGCGCTAAATAAATTATGAAATTAATATCTGAAGAAATATGAATTGTAACTTATAAAAGTTTTCACAGAAATCGATTTTTAGAAGCTTCAAATATCGAAATTTAGAACATCCCCTCATCACCAAAGCCACTTTTGAGTTATGATTCAAGAAGTCGCATTGCAGTTTGTTTTGCAAACATTAATAATGGATTTGAGGTTTCATATGGGGTTTACGCGCAATAAAAATTAGTATTAATATTTTAATAGCTTTTTTTTTGTCCAACATAGTTAAAAACCGTTTATGAAGCCTGTTTGTCTGCCCGTCAGCCTGTCCGCATTCTAAATATGTAAATAAACTCGGTAATATATCTCTTGAAAATATACTCGGATTGCCATGCAATGGATATATGTTATTGTGGTTTTGCTATATATTCGTTATTGAAACTGAAGTGTGTAGCATTTATAGTTTTTTTTACAGGGACACTCAAACTTATTTCATTACATTATGGTCTATGGAGAACTATCGTTTGCAGTGTATTTTAATGATGTTACTCTATTTCAAATGTAATATTGAAATTGCGTACAACCCTGGGGCACGCTAAAAATACTTACTGTAGAAAATGACGTTGTACGTTCATTTAGATGGACACACAAATGAATTGGGTTACCGTACTCTCTATGAATGATAAAAAATGAAACTATGTTTTCCGATGTGGTATGCGTTTTTGTTTAACTTTTTTTAATACTACGTGGTGTGTATAATTTCTATAGATCTTAAACAATAGTTACACAAGATATTTCTTAAGCATTCTAGCGTAAAAGCATGAATTGTTTAATTTTTTTTTAATTATGTCTTTTCCGACTGAACTATATTTAGTATACTAAGACATTTTTGTAGAATATAAAGAAATACATATACAGATGTACGTTAAGAATCGAATACATTTCCGTGTATGGAAGTTGATTACTGGAAGTACGTGGTCAACCTGTACGTGCGTTTTTTTTTCCCTGAACAAATTTTAGTTCAATATGAGCAGAGTATAAAAATCTGTATATAAAATAAAGTGCTGTATAAAATTATTCAAGTGCGACTATCGGTGGAAATTACCAAAGAACTGTGTTATACGTTACTTGACTTGTTATACATTTAGTAACTACTCTAAATTTAGCATACTATATAGCGTATATAGAGATCTGTAGATCATATACAGTGATTCATTAAAGAATTCGAGTTCTTTTCCGGCTAAAGACGGCAAATGCTGAAATTGTTTTTACCTTTATAAATGCTGAAGTTCCGTTGAAGCATTCTGGTAGAATTGGAAATCTATGCTTGATGCATAATTTGTCTTTCGTGTTTTGGGTTCAACTCAACTTATGCTTGCTTTACAAAAAGTGAATGCCATACAACTCAAAACTCACAGAAAGAGAGTCAAATTTACAATGTTCAACTGAATTAGTTCTCACCCTGCACAACACTGTAATTACACAAGTCGAAATAAGTATCAAAGGGATACTTTTATGTTCTACGCTCCAAAACAGCTCTTAGGCATTCATAGAACTAATTTAATGTAAGTAGAATGTAGGGTAAAATTCAATATTTTTAAAAAGGTATTTTCTTTTCATTTTCATTAAAAAAATTAGAAAGAACACGAGAATGCCATGGGAAGCAACTAGTTTGTGGATCTGTTCAATATGTACAAGCCAAGCGATGTTTAATTCTTTGATATTAAGCTACTTTTAACAAATGCTATTTATATATATATATATATATATATATATATATATAAAAAGATAGTCTTACATCATCAACGGCAGGTTAAAGTCTGGGAAGAAATTTTATATTTTTTGACATAAAGAATAAATCGAGTTACGGATTGCGTTCTTTGTATCAAAGATTTAAAAATATATTTACAAACTTTTTAATAACTTTGTCGGTTTAAATACGTTGTGTTCTACTTCGTGAAAAATGGGTAATAGAATAAGAGAAAATAATGAAGTGTTTGTAGTTAAAATATTTATGAAAATATACAAGAAAAGGGATTATTTAAAGGCTTTGAACTTTTTTAACTATAAAATTATTTTCCAAAAACATTTTAAAGTAAAAAATAGAAAAAAATACCTAAACTATTTTTGAAAATTTTAAATCACACATTTAATGTCATAGGAGAGTAAACAGCCAATAATAATTCGAATAATAATATCCGCCTTATTTATTCTGTTATTAACTAAGGTAACTATTACTATTTGAACAAAATGGTAGATTGCCAAAAACCGTCCAATGTGCAACAACGTGCCACATTAATGGGGTCGAGGGTCAAAAATTTACTTTCTTTATTTCACACGTTCTCGCCGGCGCGGTGGGTCACACCAGGGTTGCAAGTGGGCTACTTTTTTTAATTCAGATTTCTTGATTGCTACCACTTTTTTGAAACGGTAAAATTACTTTTGTTTTCTCCTTAATTAATATGCCACTAAATAAGGCTCATTTTACCATTTCAAAAACGAGGTGCTAGTCAAGAATCTGAATTTAAAAAAAGTAGCCCATCTGGCAACACTGGGTCACACTCGACTGTCTCAGAGCTGGCAAGTCTCCGGCCTTTTGGATACCAGTATTTTAATACAGAAAATGTTGTTTTATTTAATTAGAGAAATTTGGCGATTTAAAGGAACAACATTTTCTCTAAAATAACAGTGGTGTTCAAAAAGCCGGAGGCTTGAAGACTCTGAGACAGTCGAGTGTGACCCACCGCGCCGGCGTAAACGTCTTAAAGATGTTTTTCATGATTTTTTTTCTGAAATGTATTATTTTATGACAGGGTTCGTACGCATAAAGGGATTCAGGCGATTTTAGGTGTTTTAGCACCAGAAATTTCGTAAAGTACTGGTCGCTATATCTGAAGACAGAATTTTCTTTCATTAAATAAGCCAAATATTTCTTTACGAAAATTCTGGTAAAAATTCCTTTAACACTACAACTGCCAAGGCGGTCATTTTGACCGTTTCGAAACTTTCATTCCGTGCCAAAATTTATGAAGTATTGAATTATTACCTAGAACCGCCGAAACGGTCAAAATGATGCCGTCAATTTTAATACACATTTTATCTAGTAGGTGTCGCAACAATCCATACTTCATACAGCCATACTTCAACAAAGATTACAGCATTACCACAGGTAACTTCTTTACTTCACTGCCCCTTGCAGATAAGCTGAAGTCCCTAAAAACAAGCATTGTTGGCATAGTCAATCGCGGACGAAAAACAAAATTCCACAGGTCATAAAATCTGAAAAAATGTCTTTGTACAGTAGCCAAATTCTTTCCAAAGATGATATTACGTCAAGTTTATCAAGGGAAGAAAAATACATATGTTTTATTCTAAGTTCCCGACATCCCTCAGTTACATTTGGAACTCGTGATAAACATTTACTATAAACTGCAAAGTTCTATAATTCTACAAAATTTGGCGTCGACGTGCTCGACCAAATGGCACGGAAGTATTCTACAAAAGCTCGTTCTAGACGATGACCCCTACAAGTGTTTTATAATTTTCTTTATCTAGTGGGCATCAATTCTGAAAACCCAGTAAAAAAGGGTGTTATATTCCAGTATTTTGTTAAAGAGAAAGCCGCTCTCTTTAATCCCTTTATATTATTCTTAGTATTTTCTGGAAGAAAATACTGGTAGATACCTCTTTTTTTGACTGTGTTTTTCCCTGACAACTCGCCACCCTGAATATTGTATTGCTCAATAGATAAATATAAATGTTTGTTTTCACTAAGTTTATTTTTGATTTTAGCAATTTCGATTTCTCATGAAAAATATTTTTTACTATAAGAATAATCTTAAAATAAAAAATATAAATAATATCTATATAGATATACTATATCTCAATCTCAATATAGTATAATTATAACATAATAAAATAAATATATATATATAATAGAAATTATGGAATATATATTATTATATGGGCAATGATGGTAATAATAGTAATAAACGATACTAAGAGTAAAAAATGGCAATTAAACAATAGTTAAGCATGGTAATCCACATCGGTCAAAATGACGACATTGGCGGTTATAGGTATACGTTTTTGCTGGCAGTTCTAGTGTTAAGCATATGAACCCTGTATGAAGATTACGGATAAATTGTTTTTGAAAACTTTGAAACTTTTTTGTAACCATTTAAATTTAAAAATTTTAAATTTATTTAATATTTTATATAAACTATATAGACTATTTTATATATATGAACCACTCGTCCGATTTCAATAATTTTTCACTGTTGTCTGCAGATAAAAGTTTCTTGTTAATTTTGTCTTCAGGATTTATATTTCTTACAAATTTATAATAATTTAAAAAAAGAGAATTTTAAAGAGTATTTTTACTTTGAGGATATACTTTAAAAATTTTCACATGAAACTGAACATCCCGAAGACAATTTATTGAAATTATAATATAAAACTCTCTAGAAAATTTCATACACATATCTTGGAAAAAAGTTTAGATATATTATTTTAAACATGACAAATTATGAAAAAAATCATTTGGAGATAAATAGACTTAAATTTTTACTTACAGGCATGGAAGAACTTATAGTACAACACAAAAATTTTATTAGCAAGAAAAAAAAAAATGCAATTTTTTAGAATGTTGATCCCCGGATCTCCTTAAAAGGTTTTGAATTTTTGGCGAGATCTGACAGCTTATACATGTCATCATTTACAATAATTATGGACAAAAAAGGATTGATTTTAAAATATGGTAACATTTCGATGTATTTTACGGAACACCTAAGAAACTGCCTACTAAAAATTAAAAATTTTCTTAAAAAACTTAAAATTCATAAAAATATCAATTTATGTTATGACTTAATAAAAAAAAGTTTTTCAGATGTAGTTTACAGGTTGTTTCAATTGTGTTTATTAAGAAAAAAAAAAAAGAAAAGAAAGAAAGAAAGAAGAAAAAAGAAACGTGTAAATCTGTTCACTCGTTAAAAACGTATCGTAGCAAAACCGTTGAAAAACAGTATTTCGAGGTAATTGAGTTTTAAAATTTGCCTTTGCAGGTATTGCCAGTCTGTGCTTCTCAACATTCACGACAGGGGTGTCAAACTGTAGCCCGTCAGATACCACTAAAATTTTATATAAATCACTGCTTTATCTAATCATCGAATCTCTGCGATTCAAGAAGTTGACTTCTTCTTTAAAAAATTAGGGGTATCAGGCGGACCACAATTTGACATCACAGGTTTGCAGGCTCGTATGACCGTAAACTTGGATCAACTGTGCGATATTTTTAAAGGTTTAAACATAATAATAGTAATAATAATAATAATATTTACATTTTTTCGTTATTTCAAATATTTTTGATCCCTATCATGAAACCTCGTCACCTGCATACTTAATCTAGATTACTGGTGTAACATCGAAAAGACAAATATTGATGGTAAAATCTGGTAATACATTTAACATTATTATTAATTCACACCATTACAGGTTTTAAATGCTCTGTAAACTTAAAAGTGTACAGACCGTTCGAATACCACCACGCAAACTTTGCAGAACGAGAATCCTCGCTCAGAAGACATGGAAAAGTGCCCAAAGAACCATGACTCTGAAACGTATAGTTTTCGGGAAAAATACCAAAAAAGTATGACGTCATATCTGGAGCACCGGAAATAAGCTTTATTAAACCTGATAAAATTGCAAACCGGGAAATAAACAAGATTTAAATATACAAATTTCAAGTCCTTAAAATATACAAATTGAAGCCGATGGGCTTCTGAAAAGGGGAACAACTTAAAAAGAGTTAGATTGTAAGCGTATCTCTAATAAAAAAATGGGCAGTTCGGATCGTTTTAAAAGGAAGCAGTTAAAAACTGTCATAAATTTTTGCATACAGTGCTCAGCAAAAGTTTAGACAATGATCGATTATGCTTCTGTACTGAGAAGTATGTAACGAATTGCTGTAACTCAACTGTCATATATTACTGGGCCGTTATCTTTCATACACAAACAATAAATTTTAATTTATACACTTTACATAATATATAATGACCAAAAAAAAAAAAAAATAACATTGTGGCAAAAGTATAGACAATTTGTCTGTTAACAGAAAAATATCCATAAATTAAAATCGAACTGCACATACATTGTGTGCTATTAATTCAAAAATGTGAGTTCACATCGAAGAAACAAAATCCTGCATCACTTGGGAGTCTATTTCTTACCAAACACGTTCAACAGCAGATCTAAGTTCATTTACAGAGGAGTATTGTAAAAAAAAATCAATAAACCGTATGAGATATGATGCCACAAAAGTTTTCGATTGGGTTCAGATCAGAGTGACATACGGGCCAGTCGAGAACAGTACCGTAATTTCCGGCGTATAATCCGCGGATCAAACAATTCTGTTTGGACCCAGAAATTTTATTTAGTTATTGATGCTAAATATTTACCGAGATTTAAAAAGTTACATTTTATTTGAAAAAATTTCTGGGTCGAAAAATGATTGTTTGATCCGCGGATTATACGCCGGAAATTACGGTAATATTTTGAGAGTTAAACTAATTTTTTGATTTCTATGCAACATGAATAGACGCATTACCTTGCTCAAATAAATCCTTTGGAAGAGCTAAAAGTTCACCAAATGGCTGTAAATTGTTTTCCAATGTATGTATATAGTCTTGCGCTGCTTGGCGACCATTGAGAACACTGAAAAAATCCGCCTACGACAGCTTTCATATTTCTCTCAGCGCGTAGGCCTGATATTCAGGAGGCAGTGTCTTTACTTTCGGTCAGTGCAATGCTAATGTCAGCGCTCCCACTCGGTCCATTTTTTGAACACCACTTTTTTTCAAACAAAATTTTTATTTGTAATTTTCATCGAACCTAACCTCGAAAGGTGTTTTTGTTGCTATTGTTGCAAAAACCTCCCAAGAATTTTTCTCTTAAACAGTACTGGTTTAAAAAAAACGGACCAAGCCCTACAGTGCATTATAAACTGCTAGGAGGTATGTGACGTTATATTTATTTTGCATGCATTTGTTTGCAAGACTATGCATCGCCGAGGTATGGTTGCTAACATTATGTACTCATAGCTTGGACTTGTATTCTGCACAGTTTGTACGGTGGTATCCGAACAAACTGTGTGTGCTTTAACACTAGAACGCCCGGAAATTTTACCCAAGCTTCACAATAGTATTTCACACCAGAATTTTTATTTAAAATTATTTAACTGATTTATTTAACGTATTCCTGCGTGGTTTAAATTTAACTTATTTTATGAAAAAATTCCTGGATCCAATTGGCATTTAATCATTTGGTCGGAGTTGATTCGACTCCTTCCGTGTTAGCCACCTTCCTAGTGTTAACCCCTTGGGGGGCGGTGATATATATTACATCCCACATAATTTAAACAAGATACGGGCCAGAAACTTTTAACTAAATTTTATATTTTCAACTTTGGGGGGGGGGGGGGGGATTTCTTTACCTTACTTTAAAATTAAATTTTTCGATTATTCCTGTGAAACTTCAATATTACAGAGACATTATAACTCGTCCCTACTTGCCCCTCAAAGGGTTAAGAACACAAATCCCCGTCATACGAATTTTTATCAGAATTACTTGAGTAATATTCAAAAGATGAATATTGGCTATATAATCTTGTACCATGTAACATTTTGATGAGTTCGTAGGATTTCTGATGCAATACTCACACAAAAAAATATAGCTATTATAATCTTGCACTGTATACAATATTTTGACTAGTTCGCTTCTTATGCAGCTAAAAATAATCATAAAGATATTTTCATTCGAAAAGCATCATGTAAAAAATAGAGCTTTAGAGACTTAATATGCTTTTGAAATACATCTGAAAATCATAACATGTGTAACGGACGCTAAGGCTTCATAAAATCACTTTCATATGCTACTTTAAAAAAAGATAGAGAATTAATCAGAGATATCTTTCTTATTTTCTAAACTAAAAAAATATCCTAGAAATAGACAACCTATTCATGTTTTGGAATGAACAAATGCAAAACATAAAGTTATCCTAGGAAATTTTTCTTTCGTCGAAATTCTAATGCATTAAATCAGGATAAATACTAAAAGGAGGAAAGAAAAAAATACATTTTAAGAAAAAAGTAAAAACTTTGTAATTTAAAGAAAAGGGAGACTGTATTCAAATTGTGATCCATCTAATCCGTTTAAAAAGACTCAGGACGTAATCCAGAAAAAAATAAATTGAAACATTTCGAAAGAATAATAATTTTTCCGTTAAAATTATTATCCTCTAGAATCGACAGATGAAGTTTTTGGATGCTTCATAAAATTTTGTATTTTGATGAAGAATATTTTTTGTGAAGGGGATAACAAGGTTTTAAATGTTAAGGAAAATTTAAGATTCCTAATAACTGAAACTGATACTGTTGACAGTTCATAAAATTTGATTAGGCACTCCTTGCGTGTATTGTAAGCTTGGAAACGACTTTTATTTAGATATTTGCATATTTCTTATTGAATTAACCATTTCCGAATTAAAATATGTTATAGTAAATACTTTTTGTAAAGGAAATACGCTTTTTTTTGTTTTTAATCCAATGTCTTATAATATACAAATGAAGCAAAGTCCTGCATGCATTAATAATTTATATGATTATCTTTTTTTTGTATTAAGAACTTTTTCAATAATATAATTATTTTTATGCTGTTAAACATCAGCATAGGGTTTATTTACTGAAAAAACATTCTAAATCTTGATACCCAAACTTTCTACATAAATACGAATTTTAATTGGTAGTTACTTATTCAGAATGTAAATTTTATTTCTAATATTCATTCAGTTTTTTCATGTGAAGATGCTTTGTATTTAAGTTCATCGAATTTTGAGATTTTAAGAATATCTATAAAATCGTGTAACTTGTTGAGCTGCCTTATTTGTGTTCTGTGGTGTGCAATTTTCACTTGTGGCAAAATGCATGTTCCTGTTGTGTGGATTGTGTTTTCTGTATATACCTCAGAGAGTTGTTATTTCGTAAGAAAATCAAATTATTTTTACTTCGTTTGTTATTAACGTTACAGATTTAATGTAGTATATTCATCCTAACATTTTTAAATAAATAAATAATTACTATTTCTACTTTAACCCTAGATCTACCGGGAATTTTATTCAAGTTTTAATAAAACGTTCTACACCAGAATTTTTATTTAAAACTATTTAACTTATTTATTTACCTTATTTTTGTCTGGTTTATATACTTAGTTTATTTTAAAGAAATTTCTGGTTTGAATGAATATTTTGTATGTACCTGTCGGGTCCAATGGACCCGTCTGGTAGACGGAGGGTTAACACTAGAACCGCCGTAGCAGTCATTTTGACCGGTACTACCAAATAAAAATATTTCGATTATCACAAGAAATTTCTTTCTAAAATAAGTTTAAAATATACCCCGGAGAAATAAGTTAAACAGTTTGAAATAAAATTTCCGGTATAAAATATTTTTATAACACTTCAGTAAAATTTCCGGCGGTTCTAGTGTTAACAAGTTATCTCGTATAGTTTAGACCACATTTTATCCTTTGCAAAATAACCTACATTTATGGTTAACGACTTTTCTCTCTCACAGATGAAGTGTGCTTAAGAGCCATTCCAAATAAGAATCACCCAGAATCGGGGGTCTGTGATTAAATGGTAAACCGATTCATGTGATTTTTTTTCTCAGAGAGATGACCATTAGAAAGAAATAAATCCAGAATATTAATGCCGTGGGACCATTGGTTTTCATTTGGTGGGGTGTCAAAGGTCAGAGCGCCGCTTGAAAAATTGAATTTTTATGTTTTGCATAGTACTTCTCATAATATGCATTGAAGTTATCCCACAAATCAAATTGCATGTTTGTATTATGTAAGGTTGGCCCTTTGCTATTCAAGAATAAAAATTATGGGATATGTGTAATGTAGTGAGCTAGGAGGCTTCAAAAATTGATTTTTTTTTTCGAAATTTCACTATAGTTTTGACACATGTAGCTCTTTGCATTGAAATCATCCCATCCTTTTTAACTGCTGAATGCTTCCCTATGATGAAATGAAACATAGAAAAGTAGACCCCACCATGGGCAGACTTTAATGCATTCCTAAATTTTATGCCAAATTTCCAAAAAAACCTATTTTTGCCTATTTTAAGTGATGTATATTAGACATGCATTAAAGTCAGAAGCTTCTACAATAATAATAGAAATGTAGAATAACTATTCACCTTTCAAAATCACCAAACAGAATCATGGGCACTAAAGCAGTTTTCATTGGGTAATGGAAATTGCATTGTAATATAATTAGGAAATACGCTACCACGACCATAGCCTTCAATCATTGCCAAGAATAAAAACGCTTACAATTATTTCTGAAATCATAGCTGCCAACTTTTACGCTTTTTTGCTACCACTAAAATTTAATAGAGATTTTTGCCTTACTTAATCGAGTGATTTCGACGATTAAGTAAGACAACATTTACAATAAAATTTTAGTGGTAAGAAAAAAGCGTAAAAGTTGGCAGCTATGTGAAATGCATAATTTTTTTATTCTAACATGAATTTCCACCTGTGTAAAAATAAATATTTTAATATGTTTTTGTTACAGGCAGTGAAGATGTTTTAATGAAGTGAAAAGAAGCATGTAAACTAGATGATGATATAAGCATAAATCAAACACTTTGTGCGAATTTTAATACAAAAGTTAAAATCTCTAACAACGATGTAACGCACAAATACGTGCAAAGACGACACATAAAATCCCATACCATCGTTTCTAGGATTCCCGTATCCCCCGTATGGAGGAATCCTGCGACTCCTTTTTTTCAGTTAGTTCTGGTTCATTATGTCATTTCTTTAGGATATATAAACTCTTGTTTTCACTTTTTCAATTATTCCATAAGCCAGTATTCTAGGCTATAACCGAGGGGTTCTTCGAACCCATTTTAATTTTTGTTTTTGTTTTTTTTGTTTTTTTTCCTCACTGGGAATCCCGGAGTCCTCGAAACGATCGTATGGGATTTTTTGTGTCGTGTTTGCACGTATTTGTGCGCTGCTACAAGATCAAGTGGATTATTTCCAGTTTCTGAACTTATTAGGCCAAACGATTTGGCATGGTACTGGGGGAAAAAATGTACCCCCAGAAAATATTTCTGAAAAAGATCTGATAGAAAATCGAAGTGGAACTACCCTAGAACTTGGGGATATGATTTGTGCAAAGCACAGATACGAATTTGGAACAATTTGGGCACCACCTCGCTATTGCCAACACCCTGCATAATACTTCTCCAATTGCGAACGAACCAAATTCTGAGCACAGTGCTTCATATTTCAAAAATATATAAGGCCTCAAATCCATGCCCTTTCTTACCCTTGATTTTATGATTAGGATGTTCGCAATAGAGAGGTGGTGTCCAAAAAGTTCCAAATTTGTATCTCTGATTTGCACAAATCATATCCTCAAACTCTAGGGTAGTTCTACTTCGATTTTCTATGAGATCTTTTTCAGAAATATTTTCTGGAGGTACATTTTTTTTCATTACCATGTCAAATCGTTAAGCCTGGTGAGTTCAGAAACTGGAAATAATCTACTTGATTTCGTAGCAGTATATGGCCCACAAGCACATTTGTTTGATAACTTGCATAAGGAATATTCATCCATGTTTAAAATAACTTTTAAAAACAGTCTTACTTTCAAACAAACATTCTGCAGCAAGACTGAAGTAGCTAATAATAATCTAGTTTAAATACTTCTTTTCACTTAATTAACCCCTTGAAGGGCACCGGTATATGTTATATACCACTTACTTTTAATTCCCAAATACCACATTCACACCAGAATTTAGGAATTAAATTTTGTTTCATATAATGCACATAAAGAAAAGCTTTTGCTTAGTTTCATATAAAGTTGCTTATAAATATCGGTGTCAATCAATCATTTTAATATTTTAGCAACAGAAGTGCTTTGCCCCTGAAGGGGTTAAAACATCTTCACTGCCTGTAACAAAAACATATTAAAAATATTTATTGTTATACATGTGGAAAGTCATGTTAGAATAAAAAATATATGCATTTCAGAAATAATTGTAAGTATTTTTATTCTTGGCAATGATTGAAGGCTATGATCGTGGAAGCGTTTATATTACAATGCGATTTCCATTACCTCATGAAAACTGCTTTAGTGCCCATGATTCTGTTTGGTGATTTGAAAGGTGAATAGTTATTCTAGATTTCTATTATTATTGTAGAAGCTTCTGACTTTAATGCATGTCTAATATACCTCACTTAAAATAGGCGAAAATATGTCTTTTTTTCTGAAATTTGGCATAAAATATAGGAATGCATTAAAGTATGCCCATGGTCGGACCTACTTTTCTGTGTTTCATTTCATCATAGGGAAGCATTCAGCAGTTAAAAATGATGGGATGATTTCAATGCTACATGTATCAAAACTATAGTGAAATTTCGAAAAAAAAAAAAAATCAATTTTTGAAGCCTCCTAGCTCACCCCATTACACATATCAAATAATTTTTATTCTTGAATAGCAAAGGGCCAACCTTACGTAATACAACCATGCAATTTGTTTTGTGGGATAACTTCAATGCACACTATGAAAAATACTATGCAAAACATAAAATTTGACTTTTTCAAGATGCGCTCTGACCTTTGACCCCCTACCAAATGAACTAATGGTCCCACGGCATTAATATTCTGGATTTATTTCTTTCTAGTGGTCATCTCACTGAGAAAAAAAATCACATGAATCGGTTTATCATTAAATCACAGCCTGGGTGATCCTTTTATGGAATGACTCTTAAAATAATTAATTAGGGTTTTTTTGGAACACTACAGTTATTTTCTGTACACGACTGCTAAACAGATAAAGATTCTGAGCTTAACCCTCTGATTCCCATGGTAGAATACGTTCTAGAAATTCCGTAATTCAGAGAATCGGATTTATACCAGAATATTTCAATAATAAATTTAGCTTTTGGAGTGTCTGTTATTAAATAAAGCAAATATTGCTATTTAAAATTTCTGGTGTGAATTTGGAATATCTGAATTAAAAAATCCACTAAATCGGAAACGCTGATGGTAGCACATATGCTACCATGGGCATTACAGGGTTAAAGTGGAGTCAGAAACACCACGAAAACCCAAGCTCGAATCGGGATCCAAATTTGCAGCTCCTAGAAACAGTGGGTAGCGACAGGGGATGCTGCATCATTTTACTTCCCATATCGTTATTTACTAGATTTGGCCTTATTTAGTTATTGTACATTATACGATTAAATAACTTTGCAAAACTTCAAGTGGAACTGGTTAATTGGAAGAGATATTCAATAACTTCACAAAAGAACAAAGAGTTACATCTAAAAGTCAAAATGGATTTATTTCTCCCAAACTGTCTAATGACGATTTGACATGTACAGTCATTATGGTACTCTTTTCAATTAATTCAGTGTCCAAGGAGGGAGAAGATCTTGGTTAAGAACAAAGTTTATAAGTTAATTCATTGGTAAAAATAAAACCACTTTTAAAATATATTAACCCTTAACGGACCAATGCCGCCATATAAGCGGCATCGGCATCCTTCACCAAATTTATTCGCTTGGCTCCATTTTTTTTTTTTTTTTTAAGAAACAATTTTAGTTGTACTTTGAGAACATGTGCAAGGGAAATTTACTAAAAATTTTACTTTTAAAATATCGTGGTGCGAATAGAATATAAAAATAGAATCATGTATTTAAATCAACTGTAAATTAAGGGTTAACTTAGAACTTAACTAAAGACTTTTAATTTGTTATTATTGGAAAAAAAAATTAATTTAAGTTTCTTAATCGTCCTTGAAAATTATTTTATGTTTTAGATGTAGGAACGTCCACGGAGGGGAATTTCGACTTATAATTATTAAAAGATTAAATATTAAAATTATTTCGTCTGAAATGCATTTAATACCTTACTTAAATCTTAAATATATATATGAATAAAAATATTAGAACATTTGGTACATTTCCTAATATTTATCTTTTTTTGACCGTAAAAAGCACCTTTTTGCGCGAATGATCCATTATATAAGTATACATACATTTGCAATATAAATATGAATATGGGGGGAAAATAACCCACCTAGCACCACATTTTAGATTTTAAGGATTGTTCATCGTTTTGCATGATTTGAAAAAAAAATTTAATTGGAACATAACTTTTCCCTACGTTGTGTCTATTTAATTTTATTTATTAAATTTACATTATTTTTTTTTAAACAGGAAAAACTTTCAAACAAATAGAAGGGGTAAAAAAGAGCCCGATCGTAATAAAAGGGTTAAATAAAGCAATATGTATGAGTAACACCTATTTTGTGGGACTTGCAGATTAAAAGACCGTAAACAATCAGCCGTGATATATTTAAATATATTTAAGTAAGTAATTCTTCGCGATGAGCGTCTTCTACAGAATTTTTAATCGTTTATCACTGATTCTTTAAAGCAGAAATTTTTGAGTATGGTAATCGGGGAAAATGTCTTGATTAATTCAGACAAAGTTTTCGCTAAAAAATAACTGGTGGGAATGACCAAATAGTATTAATTTGACGGAAAATGCATGCTCGGGCTACGCAGCGAGAGGGTTAAGAATGAAATGTCCGATTACAAAAAAGCCAGATTACCAAAGGGGAAAACTTCCAATAGTAAAAATAGAATAGAAAATTTTGCCTTATTCCTGACAGTAATTTTTTTCATAAATATCATTTGCCATCTCAATTTACAAAAGGTAATTTTCACCTTTTTCGATAGAAAAATTTCCATCACTAATTAAGGAAACAGTGTTGCCAGATGGGCTACTTTTTTTAAAAATCAGATTCTTGATTGGAATCACTTTTTTCCAATGGTAAAATGTGCCTTATTTAATGACATATTAATTAAGGCAAAAACAAAGTGGATTTTACCGTTTCAAATAAGTGGTGCCAATCAAGAAATCTGAATTAAAAAAAAGTAGCCCACTGGCAACACTGTAAGGAAGATTATTCTATTTTTAAATAACGACAGTTTCATGGCCTATAGGACAAATGGAGTTATGAATAACGAGGAGAAGACATATAGTGTACTGTCTACCAGTTGCGACTGAAGTAACTGAGGTTACGTATGACTGAGGGTTAGGGTTAATTGTTGACGGCCAATTATCTACACGAGGGATATAGGCCCTAGGGGGAGTGCCTTCCGTGGAGGTCTTTCTAAGGGAACCTAATCCGTATTAACGCATGGAAATCCACGGCTCGAAGAAAACCACGAAAACTCCGAACGATTAGGCCGACGGGCGCGATTGGGTTCGAACCCAGCACCTCCCGTCTACCAGCATCGAGAGCGTATGACTGAGGTAACTGAAGTAACTGTCACAAGATGGTGGCTGTTTTTTGAAATCGGATCTATAGTTTCTGGTCATCGCCGGGGCAAACTTCCTATTAGTAAAATTAAATAGAAAATTTCACCTTATTTAAGCGTTTTATTCACGGAAATATTTTCTCACAAATATGGTAAAATTTTCTATTTGCTTTTACTGATGTCAGTTTGCCTTGTAAAACACTCAGTTTGTTTCAGTAGTTGTCACAATATGGCGAAAACGCAGGGCCTGACTTCCGCCAAAGTACACTACCACCAGTAAAAATAAAAAATCTGTTTCTACCATTATTTATGACTGAAATTTTGCATTAGTAAGGCGTTTAAATAAGGAGGAAATTTCTACATAAATTTACTGTGGGAAGATTCCACCAGCGGTAATCAACCTCTGCGAAAGCGGTTACACTTGACGCTTCACTATTTTAAAGATATGTCAGTTCCTTTTTATTAAGAGTTCCATCATCCCCACCCCTCCTAATATAGATTTCCATTAAAGAATTTTTCAGGAAATAATTATGTAAAACCGACGGTCACTAAGTCACATTACAAACTTATGTTTTTTCTCTGCATAAATAATTTTTATGTAACTGAAAAATATTATTTAACTACACGACATCTGTTATTACGCCCAAAAATAAAATAATTCGACTGTGATATAAAATACTCCTTTATTGGATTTATTGTACAGTCATGCAAGAGATTTTAAGGCACGACTATTTATCATCGACCGTAACTCACTAAAGAAATACAAGTCATTTGTTTAAAATAATTAATCTATTTTACCCCAAAACAATTTTTCATAAATAATAAGGTCGCCTTTTGCGGAAAGCCATCACAAATACTTAAAACTTAAGCAACAGCAGTCATTAGAAAAAAATTCGAATAGAAAATAAAGAGTTACAAACTTGTCTTTTCAATGATGCAAATAATGAAATACAATATTTTATGCATCGTTGTAAACTCATTTTTTCCTCATTTTTTTCCTTTTTTTCGTAAAATAATGGATTAAATCACCACAAGATGAAATATCGAATATTTGAAGAGACTTGATCTTTTCAGCAATGCATTGAGATTTTCTTGCTTTCCAATTAGAGACTCTTTTTTATGCTTTCTTCTTCGAAATAATTCTTTAAAAGGATGAAAGAAAAACGTTCTTGTTGTTAATTTATGGCTTAGAGTTTTAAAGTTTTATCTAAAATGGAAAATATGATAAAATTTTCTTTGCATTTTAAAACGCAAAAAGTGGAGTAAGAAATTTCATATCGTCCCATTTTTATGTGCTTTAAACAGACTCTGATATATTTTTTTTAATTAGGCACGAAAGAAAAAGAAGATGAGAAGTTGTAATGAAATATACTTAAGCGATAGAATGGCTGATGAAAGAAAATGTTTTAAAGAAACTACTGCAGTGAATTTTCTTACATTTCAATTAAGATCGTAATTATTGAGTGTAAGTAATTCGCAATATATGTGAATCAAACATGAAGTGTTGAATATTTTTTAAATTTATTTATTATGATTTTAGGTATTCATATTTAGTAATTAACACTTTCAGGTGCATAGCACTTTCATTACTAAAATGTTGAAATGAATTAATGTCACCGAAATTTACAAGCAAATTTATTTGGAAATAAGATAAAGCTATACTTGTATGATTTGAACCAGAAATTTAACCCCCTAATCGTCGCGTAATTTTAGGGAAACCCCTTCAAAAATCGTCGATTTTATTTTATTTCCCGATTTTATTATT
The DNA here is from genome assembly GCA_963932465.1 of Maratus speciosus. Taxonomy (NCBI): domain Eukaryota; kingdom Metazoa; phylum Arthropoda; class Arachnida; order Araneae; family Salticidae; genus Maratus; species Maratus speciosus. Next base: position 462,980,000 of record OZ010796.1, read on the forward strand.
CATAAAATTCTGAGATTATTAGTAAAAGAAACAGGGTATTTTCTTAATATTTAACCCTTATTGAGGGTGGTTTGAAGTGTATGAAATCCCTTAATTTTAATACCCAAAAGTCCGATAATCCCAGAAATTTAATTAAGAAAAGTTTCTTTAGCAGTCTTGCGAAATTTGTCTTTTTCTTATTCCGAAATAAATCTGTTCATAATTTCCGATGTCAATCTTTTTTTCGACATTTAAGCAATAAAGGGGCTTTGTTCCTGAAAGTGTTCAAGATGGATAAAGTTTTTAAAACTTACAATTTTATTTATCTTTTATTTGATTGTATTGTGCACACATGACGTGCAGAGAAGCTTCGATGCAATGCTGCAACCTGTGGTTACATTTTAAGTAAATCTAAAGACATATACAAATCAAATAATTTTTTATATTACTACAAGGACGATAATTTCATTCAAATTTAATTTCAAAATCGGCATTCAATATATTTTTCAAAATTTAGTAAATTTTGAATGTAAGGAAAACTTTGAAACATGCCTTGCATAGTCCTACATTACAGTCCTTGCATTCATATTTGGTTTATTTTTTAATTTTGTTTTTATATTTATTCTCATGGGAAGAACAAATTTTTCATTCTGTGTAAGGTTTTGTCCGTAGGGGTCATAACATCCAGAAAACGGCGTTCACATAAACGACTTGATGTTGATAATTGTTCTTTACAAATCATTCAGATGCGCATAAACAGGCGAAGTTTTGTACAGTTTTGGATTAGGTGGATTTTGAGGATCGTGAGCTTCATTATTCCAAAAATGTATTTTTTTTTTAATTCCCTCTACCTATTGCACAATGTAGCGACAAAAAAGTTTTTTAACAAATAAAGTGTAGTCCAAAATATATTTTCTTTAACTTTTACTTTTAACTACTTTTTTTTTTTTTTTTTTTTTTTTTTGCAATTTTTTCGACAGAAGTAAGAGCAAGAAACAACAGCATTTTATTTTAAGAAATATTTTGCCATACCAATCTGCCTTTCTCTCTTTTTCTCAAACATTTCCCCATTTCTCATCATAGCGATTAGTTTCGATTACAATATTATCCACCAATTCCTCATTTATAAAATGTTGACAGTACTGCAGAATACCCGAAATAGCTTCAAACGGAACGTTAATCGTAGGCTCCGATTTGAATTCCAAGCATGGAAGTGCGTAATATTGGTTCATCATCACTATCTTCAGTTTCCAATTTTTCAGAGTCAAAAACATCTGAAAAAATGGAATCTTCTGATTCCTTTCCAGATATCCCAACACTAAAATCATTCCCTTCACTTGAGCTACTAAACATAGAAATTTATAAATTGTTAACCCAGATGTATTCAGATTTGAAACAAGCAAAACATGTATTTCAACTCATACAATTCCTTAAATTAAACATTACGATATTAAAAGAGTTTCACATCTTTTAAGCGTTTAAGACTTCCTTAACGAACCAATGCTGCAATATCCGCATAAGACAATTTATTTCCTGGGCACCGCTATTTGTTTAAGGAACAATTGTACTTGATTTCGGACAAGAAGCGAAAGAGAAATTTACTAAAAACTATACTTTAGAAATATAGTAGCACGAACAGTATATAAAAATAGAATCACGTATTTAACACTAGAACGGCGGCGAGGGGTCATTTTGACCCTTTCTGAATGAATACATGTCGATTCGAACCAGATATTTCTTTGTAATACAAGATTAATATATGCTGTACAAAAATAACTTAAATAAATAAGTTAAATAGTTTTAAGTAAAAATTCTGATGTGAAATATTTTTTTAAAACTTAAGTAAAAATTCCCGCCGTTCTAGTGTTAAGGCGTAAAAATATTTTCGGGAAAGAAAAAATACAAAGTAGATACCAGAAAAAAATAGCTAAGGTCATGAGACGACCAGCACGTGAGTGTCACGTGCGGAACAAAATTTGTTCATGCAGGTTTGCCCGTGAATGTCTCGGGCGCGACGGTTAAGGGGTTATTTCCATACAATGTAACACCATCCGGCGAAGCTTCTCTTTGATTTTATTTATTAAATAAATATAAATTATTATTTATTTCTGATTTGAAACATGAAAAACTTAGCACCAAAAAGAAAATTAGGTAAAAAAGACCCCAGTGTTAACAGGAGGGTTAAAAAATTATTTTTTTTCATATTTCTTTATATAAGTGTATGTCTAGTTGTGATTGTTAAAAATGAAATATGTATACATACAGCATTAGATAATATTTGATGTTACATTTGGTATTTATGTAATTTTAAAACCATGCGATATAAAATATTTATTTACAGTACAGTAATACCCCGACTTACGTCACCCCCAGGGATGAGAGCGCTCCGACCCAAATGGCCGATTACTACCACTAAATTTTAATAGTATTTCAAGCATTATTTACTGACAGAATTTCTAAGATTTAATCAAGCAAAGAATGCTATTAAAATTTAGTGGTAAAAGTCGGTCATTTCGGTCGGAACGCTCCCATGTCTGGGGGTGACGTAAGTCGGAGTATTACTGTATATAAAAATATTTTTTTTCTTCAAATACATCTGAATATTTTGCGTATGACTGTATGAAAACTACTGAAATACGAGATACTTTATTGTGTTATCTCTCTCTCACATACATACATATACTTATATGTGTGTGTGTGTGTGTGTGTGTGTTATCAAAATTAAACTTGCCCAATTCAGCGGGCGTTGCATGACCTCTAATGACATATAATTTGGACATCAAACATTTCTGATAATATCGTCGGTACTATGTCAAACTATCCGATGTAAAACAGTGAGCTATTTTTTTTAATAGATTTCTTGATAGACACCACTCTTCTGAAATTGTTATCTTTCAGCTTGTTAATTACCCCTTGTTGCCTGAATTAATATGTCATTAAATAAGGCGAATTTTACTATGTCAAAAAAGTGCTGGCTATCAAGAAATCTGAATTTTTAAAAAGTAGCTCACTGTTTTCACATTGGATAGTATCACATGGTATCGGCGATATGCTGAAGATTTATTTATAAATAAAGTGAATTAAATTAAATTAAAAAATTAAAAAAAACCCGACAGCGTAAAAAGCGAACTAATTAATTATTTCTCATCAATGTGAAACTATATTTTATATTACTTATAATTTTTATTTACTTATATATTTTTTACTTATATATTTTTTTATTTACTTGTATTCATGACTTTTAAGTTGTGTTTAATTGTTAGTTCCTATCTATAAACACTGTTTTAATGAGGCCTATAGATGTTTATGAAGATTAGAGTTTTAGTAAAGCTAGAGATCCTACCTACGCAACTTCCAGGTTGTGTAATATTTAAACGGAGCTTCTGACTTTAAAATAGTCAATGAAACATCGTCTTCATTTTGAAAGACCTATTCAATGATATGCCACTCAATATGGTGCGTAAGTTTTTTTCCGTCTCTACCGCCATTTTGTGTTTTACGGCCGCCGTTTTGAATTTATAAAAACAAAACCTAGCCTATAACCATCGTACTGTGTTAATACGAATCAATAGAGACCTCATTCGTTAAAATCCATCCAGCCTTTGGAATGTTTCGAGTGTATCCACATACCCAGATACGCGTGAAACACATGACCCTTCTTGGCAGTCGGGTAAAAATTAATAAAAAGTCATAAAAATTACTGGATATCTTGTAAAACGTTAATGTATTGCTTGCTTTTTTAAAGTTTTATCTAAAGTTAAAAATATGATAAAATTTCTTTGCATTTTAAAACGCAAAAAGTGGATTAAGAAATTTCAATTTCGCCGAATTTTTATATACTTTTAACCCCTTGAGGGGCACCGGTATATATTATATACCACCTACGATTAATGAAGTTTCACACCACAAAAGTTTTATAAAATTTTAGTTTTCTAATTTTGGTGGAAAAAAGGCCGTAAAATGGCTTTTACTTATTTTGAAATAGAATTTTTCAAAGATTCCGGTGGGAATTCAGCATTTCACAAACGTAATTGCTTGCCCCTCAAGGGGTTAACAGCTTCTCATATATATTTTTTAAATTATGAGCGAAAGAAAAAGACGTTGTAATGAAATATGTTTAAGCGATAGAATAGCTGATGAAAGAAAATATTTTAAAGAAACCACTGCAGCGAATTTCTTACATTTCAATTTCGATCGTAATTATTGAGTGTAAGTAATTCGCGATATACATTAATTAAAAATGAGGTGATGAATATTTTTTAAATTTATTTATAATAATTTTAGATATCCCTGTATATTAATTAAATAAGGTTCATTTCTTCATAATCGTTTAGAAAAGTGTATGGCTATCTGTGATACTCAAAACAATATATACAAGATGAGATAATATTTGATGTAATATTCGGTATTTATATCATTTTGAAATCATACATGAGTTATTAACTAGCAGGAATGACCAAGCTAAGCTCGGTCAAAATTAGCTTTGTGTTTATCTCGATATATTATTCCCACTGAATCATTCTTGGTGTTTTAGATGCAATTAGCTTGACCCTGGGCCATAGTGACCCAAAATGACCCACTAATCGAATTTTTTCGAACATGCGACCTAACACAATGCGACCAACTCCTCGAGCCTGAAAACGATGGAATACAAAATTTAGTGAAAATCGTTAGTCGTTTTCTAGATGAAATAAGCTTGACCCACGTTATTCAAAAATGACCCATTAACCGAAATTTATTGAACATGTGACCTATTCCAATGGTCTTTTTGTACTGTGAAACGGTATAATAAAAATTTTTGTCAAAATCGTTTGAATCTTTTTGAGATACAGTTAGCTTGACCCCAGCCCATTATCACCAAAATGACCCACTAATAGAATTTTCTTGAGCATGCGACCCAGCCCAATGATTTTATCTTGTCCAGAAACTGTGTAATACAAAACTTTGTCCAAATCGTTTGTGCCGTTTTTTAGATACACTTAGCTTGATCCTGATCCATTAGGACCCAGAATGACCCACTGATTGAATTTTCTTGAACACGCGACCCTGCCCAACGGTCTTATCATGCCCGGAAACGGTATTATACACAATTTTGTCAAAATGTTTTGTACCGCTTTTTAAATACAATTGGCTTGACCCTGACCCATTGTGACCCAAAATGACCCACTAATTGAATTTTCTTGAACATGCGATCTAGCCCAATGGTCTTCTCGAGACCGAAAACGATAGAATACAAAATTTAGTCAAAATCGTTTAAGCCGTTTTTTAGATACAATTAGCTTGACCCTGACCCATTGTGATCCAAAATGACCCACTAATCGAATTTTCTCGAACATGTGACCTAGCCCAATGGTCATCTCATGCCCAGAAACGGTAAATTATAAAATTTTGTGAAAATGTCTTGAGCCGATTTGTAGATTCAATTGGCTTGACCCTGACCCAGTGTGACCCAAAATGACCCACTAATCGAATTTTCTCGAACATGTGATTTAGCCCAATGGTCATCTCATGCCCAGAAACGGTATATTACAAAATTTTGTGAAAATGTCTTGAGCCGTTATTTAAATAAACTTAGCTTGACCCTGACCCATAATGACCCACTAATCGAATTTTCTCGAACACGTGACCCATACAATGGTCTTTTCGTGCCCGAAAACGATAGATTTAAAAATTTCGTCAAAATTGTTGGAGCCGTTATCTAGATAAAATTAGCTTGACTCACGGTGACCCAAAAATGACCCACAAATCAAATTTCTCGAACAAGTGACCTAGCCCAATAGTCTTCTCGTTCCCGAAAATGGTTGGATACAAAATTTAATCAAATCGATTAACCCGTTCTTTATATATAATTAGCTTTACCCTGACCCATTATGACCCAAAATGAACCACTAATAGAATTTTCTCGAACACGTGACCCATCCCAATGGTCTTTTCGTGCCCGAAAACGGTAGGGTGCAAAATTTAATCAAAATCGTTAGAGCCGTTTTCAAGATAAAATTTACACACACACACACACAATTTTTGCTCGCATTATAGTATAAGATTAATATCACATAAACAGGTTTTTCTTTTTATATAATATCTAGCTATTAGACATATGACTATATAAAAACTATTCAAACATGCGAAATGTCTTTTGTATTGATGTGTGTACATTTATATAAGGTTATCAAAATTAAACTTGACCAAATTTGAGGACGTTGTAGGGTTTTAATTGCATACAATTTGCACAATAATAATTTAATGTCATGGGCTAATAATTTATTTTGAAAAATGTACTAGAAAATATCGATAGATAGTGCTCCTTATCTTATGAAACGTGGCTGGGCAGAGTTTTAAAATTTTAGTTAATTAGAAAATATGATAAAATTGTCTTTTAAATAATATGATAAAATTGCATTTTAAAAAGAAAATAGTAGAGTAAGATATTTCATATCCTAGCATTTTTATGCGCCTTTATGGAAATCAGGTATATTTTTTTAGTAGACTTAAAAAAAAAAAAAGAAAATTAAAAGTTATAATTCCATCCAACGTAGATTGGCCATTGTAATTAGTCTGTTAAAACCCATGGTATTTTTGACGATATTAACAGTCACTTATCTAGGTAAAAATAAATAAATAAGTAAATAAATTATAGCACCTATCTGACTAAGAACATACAAGCAATGATCACTGTATATTGCAACGAATTAGAAACCAGAATTGCCGGTGGAATTAGTAACTAGAGTTGTTCAGTGTTGCCAGTGAACTACATTTTTTAAAATTGAGAATGCCTGATTGGCACCACTTTTTTGAAATAGTAAAATTCGCATTTTTTATTGACATATTACTTAAGTGGAAAACAAGAGGAATTTTACCATTTCAGAAAAGTGGTGCCAATCAAGAAATCTGAATTTTAAAAAAAGTAGCCCGCTGGCAACACAGTGCTCGTTCATAATTTCTTGCCATGAATGTTAAACGTGAATATGCCCAACCTCCGAATATTTCATTTTAACCCTTTCCGGCGCAGCGGTCCCACGTCGGGACCACCTAATTTTAATTCCAAACTTACAAACGGCACCAAGAATATTTTAATAAAATTTTGCTTTTTCAGTGAAAGTTTAAAGCAACAAGCTTTTAATTTCTAAGAAAGTCGCTTGTAAATTCCGGTGTCAGTCAATCATTTCATCATTTTATGAACAGAATTTTTCTGTGCCGGAAAGAATTAAAGGTGAAAAAATAAGCTTCAATTTGCGCACTATTTTGTACTATTCTTAGGGGGAAAAAAAACGAAAAATTTTATGGGTATTTCTCTGTTTTTAGCGACTCGTTGCTCAGCACCCAGTTTAAAAAAAGGCGCCCTTCTACATTAGGCAGTGGTGGAAAATTGGCGCAGAGTTGGAGCCTATTGACACCACTAAATTTTTATGGTATTATTTAGTTTAATAAAAACTCAGAAATTTGATCATTAGATAAGAGGCAAAATACTACTATAATTTAGTGGTGTCAATAGGCTCCACCTCTGCGCCAATTTTCCACCACTGCATTAGGTGATGTGGAAAATACATTTTTTTCCCTTTTTATCGTTTCCTAACAAAAAAAAAAAAAGGATTATTTTAGGAGAAAAAAATGGCTGTAAAATATTCCAAGTCCATTGTTTGGCATACTTAAGTTTGGCAACGTGGCTAAAAAAAAAATAATGTTAATCTCAAACAGTTAAAAAATGAAGCTTTTTTTTTAACAATGTATGTTTACTGACCCAATTATTTTTATTAGTAAAACATGTACATATATATATAGTTTCACCTTAATTACACTCTTCACATTCAGGTTTGAAAGCGATCTTGATGTTCGTTAAAAACCTCAGTAGTTCGTTCCGGGAATTGATTCGGCTGCGTATAAATCCATCCCTTTCTTCTCCACCCCTTGTTGCCACTGACACTTCTGACAAAAATCTCACATGCTTCTCTACTGTTTGAGGTAAGAGAACTTTCCTTTAATCCCATTTTCAATTTGAGACTCTCTTTTGATCAATCTTTTTATATCTCCGACGCTCAGGTACAAAATAACAGTGGTTCCAAGGGATTGTCCCAGCTAATCATTTCAAAATACTCCTTTGACTTGAAATTCAATTTGGGAAATTAAAAATGTCGCATTTTCTTCTCTTAGTTTGTTTTTCGAGCTTTGAGTATTGTTTTCTGATCACATACTCGAATGTGTGGTCATTCATCTTTCAGCATCACCAAGAAAAAAGGTTTACAAAGTGAGTAAAATAAGGTTCCTTCTGGAAAACTTCATGAACGATTGTATTAAACCCTAGGGACGAGCGACCGGTATACGTGCCGCGTAAATTGCTTAGAATCCGTGATTATTCCCACCAGTAAATTTTTATTGTAAATTTTGCCTTCTTTAATCCTAGCATTTTCCCGATTCAATTAGGCAAAAATTTCTTTTTCTAAAAACCGTTGATAAAAGATTTAAATTTATGTAAAAGACGCTCGACCCGAAGGGATTATACTTTTCACTCTAGAATGCACTTTAATTGATCATGTATTCGGATAAAGCGGAGTTTAAAGAGTATTTTTGCAAAGTACCATTAGAATATTAGTAATATTTACTATGGGATGAAAGTTTAAAGTGAGTGGTACTTATAAGTACTATCAGTAGATAAAGGGTTAAATAGGAAGTACCGACTATCGGTGTTTTGTTACATGCTACATTATTTCTCAAAAATAATTTATGTGTTCGTATTTGTATATCATAAATGAATGTATATAAGGATTATATTGTTTCTAAGAAATAATGGAACACATAAAATGCAACTACTGCCCGTTGGCGAAATTAAGCATGTCCAAAATACGGGAATTCACGTTTCCCGTTGACAATGAGTTAACCTTTAACCTTCCGTCTACCAGACGGGTCCATTGGACCCGACATGTACATTCAAAATATTTATTCAAACCAGAAATTTCTTCAAAACAAACTAAATGTATAAATCAGACAATAATAAGTTAAATAAACAAATTAAATAGTTTTAAGTAAAAATTCTGGTGTAGAATGTTTTTATAAAACTTGAGTAAAATTTCCGGTAGTTCTAGGGTTAAATGCATGAATTTTTCTTTTATTATTGTGCTTGTTTATACATATATGAAGGATTAGACACCAGAAATTTTAAGATAGATTTTTAACTTTATTTAGTAGCATTTTTGTTTGATTTTTTTTTTTTCTTTTTTTGCAGGATTAATATTTCTACATAAATATAGTGGTTTCTAATAACTTAATTTATTTATTGGAGGTTAAATAAAAAATGATTCAGATCTGCATCACTATGCATTTAACCCTTTGTTGCATACTGTCCACTACAGTGGACCAAATTGCCAAATTTTTCTTATCCAACCTATATCATTCACAGTTCCTATTTAAAGATCCTTTCAGTTCCTTTTTGACATTCATGCTTTCAGGAAAAAAATCGAGATGGTGCCACAAGATGGTTAACTTACTTCTATACATAGAATTAATATGTATGTCACATCAGAATGCCGGTAAGTTGTTCAGCATGAACTAAAATGTTTCTAAGCCCATAATAATATTATTTAAATTATACTTTGTTCATTAATTATTGTTTTTAGATGTCTTGGCCTAATAGACAATTGAAAAACAAGTATAAAAATAACTTTTTTGTTTATTTTATGAAAGGTTTTACATAATGTCCCCTATAGTGGACGCCATGCACAGCATCAACGTTATGACATTTTACTCTGTCAACTGAAGTGGACGTCATGAGTGTGAACAGGGAAAATTTTAAAATATAATTTTGAAGTGTTTAGAAATGGGAATGGGTAAAGAAAACACTTTCTCCGCAAGCTCATCCATCGAATATACTGAAGCTGAAAAATAAGGTTTTACTTGCTAAAACACCACTTCAGATGTTCAAGATAATGTTTGATAAAGAACTTTGTAAATTATGACATTTGAGTCTAATAGATATCATATAGATAATCAAATCGCACAAAAATGAAATAAATTACAGTTAATGAAATGGAAGTATTTTTAGGCATTAGTCTTTTCATGTCTGCTGTGGATTTACGCTTTAGACGTCGATCGACTAAATGGAGTACTAAATCGACTAATGCTACTAAATCGACAACATTTAGTAGCAGATGGCCTGTAAATCGTTCGGAGGATATATTATCTGTTCTTCATTAAAATGACTCATCATTATAGAAATCCCCAAAAGATGTAGACTACGACCGTTTGCAAAAAATTCGACCTATCATTTGAACCAAAATTTCAATGATGTAGCCGAACAAAAGTCAATCAGTGGATGAACAAATGTTACCTTTCAAGGTAAGCATTCTCTAAAAGTGTATATGGTAAAAAAATCTTGCAAGTGGAGATATAAAATGTGGATAAGAGCTGGACAATCTGGATTTGTTCATCAATTTGAATTTTATGGTGACAACAAGAAGTCTGTGGTATCTAATATGCCTCCTGAAATTGGGGAATCAGGCCAAATAGTGGCTCGTCTTACACGAGCAGTACCAACTGGAACTTATATTTTTTTCGATAATTTCTTTGATTCACCAAAGCTCTTAGTATTTTTGAAAAATATCGGTCTATTTGCAACCTGCACCTTACGTAAAGATCGAACAGAACACCGCCCTCTAAAAACAGAGAAAGAGATGAAATTTGATGGAAGAAGTTTGACTATATGGTAGACAAGGAGTACAATATCTTAGTATGTCAACGGTTTGACAATAAACCGGTGACTGTTGCTTCAAATATACACAGTGTTGACCCCAAGTGGAAAATAAAGCAATAAGACAGGAAAACAAAATAATACTTTAAAATTGACCAAGCAGCTCTGATTGAAGCTTGTAACCAAAATATCGGAGGAGTAGATAAATGTGACATGTTGCTGGCATTATACAGAACTCACCTCAAAACCAAGAAGTGGTAAAAAAGAATTAATTATATTCCATTTAATTGATGTAGCTGCTGTGAGTGCGTGACTTTTAAACAGAAGCTTGTTTCCAAATTGCGACATACAATTTGGAAAATTTAAACTGGCTGTAGTAAGCGGACTCATTATCAGTCAGTGACTCGACAACCTGGTGAACCGCATTTGATTCCAGACTCTGAAGAATGTGATGTGCTGGAAGACAAATAAATAAGACAATTGCCAGTAAGAGGAAATTCTGAACACAATGACACCAGATATGGCAAAGTGGCTCACTTTCCCCCGTCAAACATCCCAAAGTGCAAAACGATGCAGGATGGAACTATATAAAAGGAAGCCAACATATTCATGTGTAAAATGTAAAATTTACGTATGCATCGATGCAAAAACTGATTGTTTTTCAAATTTCACCATCACTGAATGTTTTCTCAATGTTAACTACAATTATTTTTAGAATACGATAATATTCTAGAAGAAAACTATCATAAATCTTATTTTCCTAACAGCACTACATTTCAATTCTGTGTTCATGGTGTCCACTATAGTGGACAAGCTGTAACTCAAATAATAAAAAATTATTACGCGTAAAATAATTTTTTTCTCATTCAGCATGATCCTTTTATTAGGAAAATACTAAATTCGCCAGGGTTTTTTTTGCCAGGGATTTGCCAGTTTTAGAGTATGCAGCAAAGGGTTAAGGGTTAACACATCATGCATAAATTGCTTTCGTTGTTTTTAAGTATTAAAAACCTGTAAAATAATTTAGAAATTGAAAATTTGTTCATAGCATGCAAATAAATGCCATACATAAGTATTAACACATTACCGGCGGGCAATTTGTATCAAATCTGAATTTTAAAACAGTAAAGGCTCCTCCCTGTTTTGGAAGTCTTTTGTAAATTGGTGTTCTAGATAGGTTTCCCAAGTTTATATATCGGTAAATATCTTTCAATGTACGAATTTAATATGAAATGTCTTACAATCTAAAAGAATGTGGGCAACATCATATAAACACATTTTCTGCAAGACAGAAGCCACGCCCTTAGTCAATGATGTTTTTTGAATGAAAACGAGACTTCTCGTTTCCCGTCGTGAATGTGTTAACCCAGGAATGCTCGCGCATATCCAGCATGTATACGATTTAAACTTTGTCACCAATAAATTCAAACAAAAATCGTCATTTTATTTAATCATTGACATTGCTCACAAATTCTGTGCTGAAATAATGTGAAAATTACTTTTCGAAAATAAGTGGTGAGAAATATAATAACCGTGGCCATACTGGATATTTCATACCCTGCGCGTGTAATCCTGAGTTAACACTATATTGAGCGCAACAGTGGTACCAAACCTGGCGGTTTTTTATTCAGAAATTTCAAGTTCAAACCAGAAAAAAATAATACTAATTTTTCTTTGTTCTATTCACGAGGTACCTCTCATTATAATAACCCAATATAACTATTTAACTTTCTGTTGGAGAATTTAGAATTTCTTAACGATAGCTTAACCCTTTATCTACGACATTATGATCTACTGCTAATTCTATTCATGTAATATTTTTTTTTCAGTTAATACAATGAAAATTAAAGGATAAACATAAAAAATACTCACCCGTGAGAAATTTAATTATTTAGATGTAATTAATTAAAGTGGTACTTTAAAGTACCGTCAGTACCCTATGACTAAAATATCGTAACAGTAAAGCCACAAGTTATTTCAACTGGCACCAGAAAATATTTTCGATTTAATAAGTATATGAAATATAGGCTTTTTTTTTTATACTTAGAAATAAATCGTTCGGCGAATTCCGGTGCCAATCATTTATTTCAACACTTTAGCATTGGAAATGCTTTGTTCCTGAAAGGGTTAAAAAAACTATTTTTTTTAAGGTTTCGATCTTGTTAGCAGTCCTTTTGTTATGCGACGTCAATATTCCAGGGACAACATGTTCTCTCGCATCTCCACATATGCAATATATGAATTTACATATGCCATTTCCAGCATAGCAAAAACGAGCCGGTGCCACATCTTTTTCGTTTTCCTATAAAAAATAACAATGAAACAGAAAAGAAATACCAGGCAAATCATTACTACACTACATTTTAGTAATTACATTTTAAAGCAGATGAAAACGATGGATAACTACACAGACAAAAAGTAAACAAGAAGTTTTTTCCAACACCCAGTGTACTGACGGTACTTATAAGTACCACCAAGTAACTCAACTGTTAAATTAAACAAATACACCGTTCCCCTAAAATAGCTAGTCATTTTGTATTCTAAGATCATAATGAACACATAAAAAAAAATCCAACCCTTATCTTATATCATTTACTGTGTTTGCAGCAATGAAAAGACGAGCGTGGCAATCTGTTCAAAATGTCGGCACAAAACACATCGACTGCTTCAAAGATAGCCTCATTCCTCTCTAAAATAACAAACCTAGAACTACTGGTGCCATGTATTCGAATAAAGCGGAGTTAAAAGAGTGTTTTTTGAAAATACCAATAGAATATTAGTAATATTCACTATGGTGTAAAAGTTTGATGTGAGTGGTACTTATAAGTACCGTCAGTAAATAAAGGGTTAATAAATGATGCATAAATGCTTCAGGGCGGACTGGATAGTGTTGACTCTGATCATTTACTTTAAAAAAATCTACAACATTTCTACTGCGTGATATTTTATTTAACAAAATTTCAATTCAATTCTTTCAGAGAAAATTATCTTAGCCGCAAAATCTGTAATTCAACAAGACATAGAGTACTATTTGAAAATGGTTGCATTCAACAGTTAGGACCGTACAAACCCTTTACAAGTACCGTAATTTCCGGCGTATAATCCCTGGATCAAACAATTCCGTTTGGACCCAGAAATTTTATTTAGTTATTGATGCTAAATATTTACCGAGATTTAAAAAGTTACATTTTATTTGAAAAAATTTCTGGGTCGAAAAATCATTGTTTGATCCGCGGATTATACGCCGGAAATTAGGGTATTTAACCCTTTCAGGGGCAAGGCATTTCTGCTCCAAAAATGTTCAAATAATTAATTCACACCGCAATTAACGAACAAATGTATTTGAAAATAATTAAATGCATTTTTTCACGTATATTATGAGATCGGAATTGTACTAAAAAATTACTGGTGTCATTTGGCCATTTAGGCGTTAAAATTAGCCGTTTGCAGACTGCAAACGGCGCCCCTCAAGGTTTAAAAATGTATAAACACATAGCTGCCAACTTTTACGCTTTTTCGTTACCACTATAATTTAAAAGAAAGATTCGCATTATTTAATCGGCAGATTCCGTCGATTATATAGGAAAACATTAACTATTAAATTTTAGCGGTGAGAAAAAAGCGTGAAACGTGGCAGCTATGCATAAACATATGCGAATTCAGATATGGAATCATAAATATGTATAAATAATTTTTATAAATATTTATGATTCCATATCTGAATTCGCATATGTTTATGCATAATAATAGAAGTAAATAAAGAGTGTTTTTTTTAGAGGCATACAAATTTAAAACGAAATAAAACACATAAAAATAATGTTAATGGCCATGATATTAGTTTTATTAAATAAATAATGTTATGCCATTAGTGTTTCAAAATTATTTCGAGTATATGGGCGCCGAGGCTGACGCGAATGAAGCGCAATCTGGAAGTACAATTTTTGATCATTTTATCGGGCAGCTGGGGTCGTATATCAGCAATAACGAGGCAAATGTGGATTTCCAAGTGGTCCAACGTCTGTGTTTTATCGGCGTAGACCATAACCTTACATTTCTCCACAGAAAATAATTCATTGGTGTGAGATCACACCAATGGATTACACTAATGGATCACACGAATGGAACTGGCCGTGGAGACCAGTTCACAGGTCCATTACGTTAAACTATGTTCTCACTAAATGTCTCCCGCAATAAACTGATGGTGATTTTCACAATTTGAAACGTTGTTCTGGCGTAAGTCTATCCATGGTGAAATGACAAAACACACTGAGCACAAATCATCTGTCAGCTGTCAAATTGACTGTGACTAGAAACAGTGTTGCCAATTTCAAAACCACACCTCTAACAAAAACTTCCTTAATAATATTTTCGAATAGTTTGATTTTCACTATCTTAAAGTAAAAAAAAAATATATATATATATATATTCGCTCGATCGCGTAAAATTCTCTACGCAAATTGCAAGAAACCTTTTATCTTATTCCTAGCACAGGCACAATCAGAGATTACAGCGCAATCAAAATGATGCAACAACTTGTTTCAGCATCATGATTGCAAATATTTGTTTTACTTTTAAGTAATACCATTTACTCCGACAGAAGCAAAAGGTTTCAATCGATTGTTTGAATTTCGTAGTTTTTAACAAAACAATTTCTGGATTCTTTAAGAATTTTTAACTTTCTCGCACTATACGCTGATGCTGCACTTGCAGATGTCTAAAGAGCTCTTACTTAAAAAGAATATTTCTACTCATGATATCAGAAATATCAATTACTATACTAATTTAAGAAATATGTATTTTATAATTGTTCATTTCAAAGAATTGGATTCAGCAAATTCCAAGATAAACTCAATATTAATAATGAAAAGACATTGCTTGATCATAATAATATTTATCAAACGGTACAAAATAGTACAAGCTGTGAGAAATGTTGGAATAAGATACTTGTAATTATTGTATATACCGACGTACGACGTGCAGATCAAACAGATATATCTCGAAAAAGAAATTTAATTTAATATAATGTAAGTTATAAATATGTATGCTAAACACTTATAATGAAACAAAGCTAAAAAAATGCTATAAAAGTGATAAAATACCTTTATTTAGATTAACTATATAGGGTAGATGGCCATAGAGGAGAGATGGCCAATCTAAATATCTCCAAATCTCCATAGATTGCAATATAAACATTGTTCGTATGAAATAGTTCAACGAGTTTTTTTATTGCGAAGTGCAGTTGTGTTTTTCGATTATAAAAAGCAAGTGTAATTTTAATGTCAATTAAATAATTGGTTGGATATTTTTCTTACTTAGGTATCTGAATGTTTTGCAGTACGTACGTTATATATATTTTTTACTATATGGACTTTTAAGGCACGTATATAATCTAGTCTTTACTTCTAAGACTAAAACTAAGACGTACAATGGCTATTGATGTTTTAAATTGGGCGACCATCAGTCCTTCAATTTCAGGAGAGATGGCCACATGAAATCGAGGAGAGATGGCCACCTTTAATCAATATTTTAAAATTATACTTAGTGATGTTTTTAACTAAATATAATTAAATTTAAAATAAATATGTAAAGTTTATATTGTAAAGAAAACAAAATACATTTAAATAACCAGATTCTACAGATTCCGAGTAAATAGAATTGGATTAGGATCACTGTGTTGGTTGTGCAAAACAATATAGTATCACATCCAAAAAGAATGTCTGGATACAATGCATAAGGTAACTGAAGTAGTTCCATGAAACGTGTACAAATTATCAAGACCTTTGCCAAGCATGTGGTAAGATTTTATGAAAAGTGAAGTATTGAAATTATACTTCAAATTTTGTTTATTCTAGTTTTCTTCACTCATTTTCCATCATATAACTGTATCTTTACATATTGCTATATGTTTTTCATGATTAACTATATGAAATGTGTTATTTTTTTGCTATTTAAATTAACTTTTTCTTTCAAGGAGAGATGGCCATCTGCCATTTAAATTTCAATTTTGTTTAACACTTTTTGTTTTCAATATTTAATTATTTTTTGCATAAAATATTATGAGTATATGTATAAGAATTTTAAATATGCATTAATATTTCTTGTATTTGCATTCTAAGAATTTTTATTTCATTCTTTAAAAACTATGGCCATCTATCCTAGAGTTACCCTAATATATTGTATATATGGTTATATAATATATTATATAACTATATTATTTTCGTCCGTTTAAACTAGATTTGTTTTTCTATTTAAAAAATACTGGTATTTGGCCTTGAAAATAACGGTACCGTATGAGCCCTGGAAAAGGCTAAATAAGCCACGTATTTTCGCCAGTAATTTTATAAAAATTAAATTCTCCCCTTAAAGTTAGTAATATCTTTTATAGCTGAACATATAATCTTCAGGTCTGTATAAGTTTTAAATCCGAAGAATTTGTAAAAATGGCCTTTTAAAGTTAAAGAGTTTGATTCTATTTTGTTCATGGCAATGATTTTGCCCGTTTTTTTAACTCCGTAAAACAAAATAATATACAATTTATTCTATAGGAAATTATTTAAAATTTTGAATGATACTAATTTTATTTTGTTTCATTGAGTCCTGCAGTGGAAAACAAAACAGGATCTTTTCGGGAGTCGCATTAGAGTCCATGTCCATTTTCCCAACACCCTCCTACTGCCTAAGAGCTAGAGTTTTTACATCACGGAATATAGGCCTATCCACAGCAGTGTTGAAATACTTTTAAAAGTTAAGATATTTACTATTTTAAGAAATTCTAAGAAAAAAGTTGTTTGTTACTTCAATGTAAAATATTTAAAGGTCTATTAAATCGATTTAATAGACCGGTCATATAATCAAAACAAACTCTGCAACATAATCCAAGCAATTTTGCTTAATATTAGGTTCATATATATTTGAAATGTAAATTATGTGCATTTTATGACCAAAATAAAAGTGCAAGTTTGAACATTTGAAACATAAAAAGTAAATTTTTCTTTTTAAATATTTTCTTATTCATCTTACACAAATTATAAGAAAACATCACTTTAATTCCTGCTACATAAAAATCAATAGTTTAATACATAAATTTTAATCTGCATCTGAATATCATGAATAAATGTTACAGATATTTTTATTTTTTCACAGTATTTCCTCCCATGCAGATTAAAAAAATAAATTACTGTTATTCACACATACTTAATATACAGGGTGGCTGTAATTAAACTACCCTACTTTTAAGATGTCTACAGACTAAACTATTGTTCAGAAAGTTGTGAAATTTTCTGAAAGACATAATAAAAGAATGAGAATTTGTTTAAGCGAAAAAAAAAATTAGTTCAAAATTTCGACACTAGATGGCGTTTATAATGAATTACACATTTAGTATACATTTACTATGGTTTATGTATTTTATTGCAACAAAATATGTTCCACATGACGGCCATCATGTTCAGCTACCATCTGGAATCGTAAGATAGTTCCACAGTTGACCGCAGTGTGCTCTGGAAAATGCTAAAAACATGTCGTAAAATGCTGTCTTTAAGTCAGGTAAAGTTCTTGGATTATCATGACTTACAAAATGTTTCAAATGCCTCCAAAGTAAAAAGTCACATGGATTGAGGTCTGGAGATCTGGGAGGCCATAGATTACGAAAGTGGCGGGTGATGATACGTTCTTCTGTAAAGTGATTCTTAAGGACGTCCTTGCCACACTGCCTAATGCGTGGAGGAGCTCCATCTTGCATAAAAATTGTACGTGAAAGGAACTGAAGTGCTTGCAGATCCGCAAACATTTTATTTTCCAACAAGGATGCAAATAGCTGACTGGTGATCGAGCATGTTAGTGGACCTCTAGCACTTAATTCCTTGAAGAAATAAGGGCCGAGAATAAACGATGCAGAAAACCCACAACACACCGTCACTTTTGGTGAATGCAACGGAACCTGTAAGATTAAACGTAGATTTTCTGGTTCCCAAATTCGGCAGTTGTGAGTATTCCCTGAACCGTCCAAATGAAAATACGCTTCGTCTGTCCAGAGGATATTCCAAGGCCATTCTGAATCAACCTGAAAGCGAGCAAAAAGCTGAAGTGAGAACCGGTGTCGAGTCTCGAAATCATGTGGAAGCAACCCCTACACAATTTGAAGCTTCTACGGATAATATCGTAGGATAATCCGCATGATCTTTTGGACAGTTCAACGAGCCATATCATCCAATGCTTCTGCCACATGACGGACACTGCTACTAGCCTGTACTTTGGAAGCTTTGTCTTCTTCCACCTGAAGCGCAACCCTCTCTATTGCTTCTGAGGATACAGGTTTTCTTCCTCTTCCAGAACGAACATTCAATGATCCTGTTTCTTCAAATTTGGTTACTATTAATCAGGGCTGCCACAGGCGATATTTTTATATTCTGTCCGCACCACTATATTTAAGAAATACGTTTTGTAGTATATTATTCTTGCAAATGTTGTCAAAGTGTATGTAAAAGAATTTTGTTTTGAAAAAAATTGAGCGAAAACGAATTAAAAATAGACGCCTGTGGCAGCCCTAATTAATCGAAGATTTTTAACAATCGACTTTTCCGAATACGTTTCGAATTCCAAAATTTCTATAGAGCAACAAATGCGGAATTACCGTTTTGGTAAAACAATTTTACTAAGAAAGTTCGGTCTGGTAAACGTAACGACATTCTTATTACAAATAGCAAGCGCATTAGAAAACAAAATCTCCGCGAAAGTTTCTAGATTTTATAACAGCTGCTGCGTGAGGTTGGCATAAATTTATTTGTATTTTTATTTAAAATGTAGGATTTCACGCTCTCTGGTGGCGAAGTTTTACCAGACGTTTCCAGATCACAGCTGTTAGTTTGCCCTTTTTTAAATTCAGAAATTTGAAATTCTAACCGGAAATTCTGAAAGAATATGTTTTGCTTTATATAATCAAGTAATATCCTAAATTAAACAAAGCAAAAAGAACTACTAAGATTTCCTGGTGTGAATTTAAAATTTCTGATTTAGTAAAAAAAGTTCTGTTGAAAGTGTTTTGTTGTAATAAAATTTGTTAACTATTGTAAATGTATGCTAATTCACCGCCCCCTGAATACTTTTCAGCGGGTGGCCTGGATCTTTGTCTTATTTAATCTGAGAAAAATAAAGCGTAAAAACGTTTAAAAAAATATTGGTGTTCGAACTGAACGGACCGTACACATTCTGAAAAAAAGCTGCCATTTTTTTGTCAGAGCTCAGGCTTAGTATTCAGTGGGCGGTGGCTAAATGTGTAATTCATTAAAAACGGCTTTTGGGGCTAAATTTTTGTTCGCTCAAATAAATTTCCATCCCTTTATTATGTCCTTCACAAAATTTCACAACTTTCTGACAAATAATTTCGTTTATAGACAACTTTAAAGTAGGGTCATTTAATTATGGACACCCTGTATTACTAAGTTATTATATTCTATCAGTTTATGTTTTTTCAATTAAAGAATTGAAAATTTGAAACTCATAAATCAGCAATAAAAACAAGCCTGACATTGCTTGGTTCCATTTTTTTCATCTCTGATTCTTTTGGAAAGCCAAAAGTGGCTACTTTAGGAACTGTTTTATAATTACTCCTAAAAAAGTGCATAATACATTTAAAAACTCTTAAACATAAGTAACATTTATCACAATGAACATAGAAAGCTAATTTTCTATAACAGCGTGAATATTTGTACGTACACATTGAAAAGTCGGTTGATCCACAACTACGGCATACAATCCAATGTTGCCAGTCCTGAGATTATCTATTGGATGGTGTTGGATTATCTCCCGATATAGTACTTTTTCTCTAGAGTAGTGAAATACGGCCTGTAAAATTTTATTCGACAACAGTAGAGTTGATAAACCCGAAAATTATCACAGAGCTAATGTTTGTTTACTAATCTGTAAAACTCTCCCAAGCATATATCATCAACGGTGTTATGAATAAAGAGGGTGAGACATATAGTGTAGAGTCTACCATTTGCGAGTGAATTAACTGAGGAGGTTGTCACAAGATGGCGGCTGATATATTACATCGGATCAACAGTTTCTGATGACCGCCAAAGCAAACTTCCACCAGTAAATTTTAAATAGAAAATTTCGCCTTATTTTAGCGGCTTATTCATGCGAAGTTTTTTTCACAAATATGGAAAAAATTCGTTTTTACAGTTGAAAGTTGGCCAGGGTATTATAATATATTTCACCGTCACTGACAGGAGGTTGCTTATTTGTCACAATATGGCTGAAATGCAGGGCATGACTTCTGTCGAAGTAAACTTCCACCAGTAAAAATAAATAGCTGTTTTTGTATATTATGACTGAAATTCTACCTTAACAAGGCAATTAAGTAAGGAGAAAATATCTATTACAATTTACTGGTGGAAGTTTGCTATAACGGTAATCAGCGTATCCGGTTACAGTCGAAGAGTAAGTTGATAAATTTTATTAATCAGGTTTATAGATTTTATTAAATTTTTATTGATCAATCTATACTACTAAAAGAAGAAATCGCTCCGTGTGCGTGTGCGTGTGTGTGTCTGTCTACGATGGATAGAGAAATGTACCGCACGTAGAAGTCTGAAATTTTAAGTGAGGTTAGTTCAGTACAGGTCCTGATGCACCTGTGGCTCAGATTTTTTATTTTTTAAGGGCCGGGCCCCTGAGCCCTTTAAATTTTTATGCACTAAATTGTTAATAACTTGCCTCCTTTTCATCCGATCTTTTTCGTTTTAGGAGACATTTCTCTATTTAGTTATTCTCGCCTTTCTACTTTCCAGTTATGACCCTTGACCCATGGGGCCCGTTGCAGGGTCCCTTGAAGTTTTTGTGCAAATAAATTGTTAAATTGCTTTCTTTTAATCCGATCTTCATTTCTGGGATCCTTTTTCCATTTAGTCGTTCTCACATTTCTACATTCAATATAAGACCCTGGCCCACTGGAATCGTAGATCCCGGCCAGGGCCCCTTGGACTTATGTGCGCAAGGCATTTTTCACCCCCTAATTTTCTCACCTTCTTAGTGGATAATTTTAAAGTTGAGTCTTGGACTCTTCTTCCATGACCAATACCCTCATACTTTTATTGGCGCCCTAGGGCCCTTTTTCAAACATTTACCCAATCTTTTGTGCATTTCTTTAAAATAATATTCTTACGAATAATTCATACCCTAAGCTTAATTTTGACTAATTGAAGATCTAAAACGCTAAGTATTAAGACATTTTAACATTTTTTTATGTTGGAGCCCTGTTTTTAACTGTCAGTTGGCCCCTTTTGGGCACCCTATTTGGGATCCCCTATATGGGGATCTTAAAAATAGTCCGATTCACTAACTTTTTTTTCTAAAACATCTAAGGATCTCCAGCTACCACATGAACGACAAAAAAAAAAAAAAAAAAAAAAAAATTCTCAGACTTCAGCTACCACCAATTTTGAATATTAATCGCCTTCTTGGGGCCCTTGGTGTAGCTTCTTTAAAAATGATCCGAATTCCTTGTAATTTTCTTTAACATAGTTCTAGCGTCCACCGATTATTTTAAAAACTACTAAAAAATATCTTCATACACAACTACATGCCAGATAAACTTCCTAGCCCCTTGGGTCCCGGTACAGGCCCCTTGAAGTCCTTGCACCATAAATTGTTATTAAATTGCTCCCTCTTAATCCAATCTTCATTTTTGGAACTCTTTTCCCTTTAGTTATTCTCGCGTTCCTACAATTCATTTAAGACCCTGGGGCCACCTATGGTCCCGTTCCAGGGCCCCTGAACTTTTTGTGCGCCTTTCATACTTCACTCCCTAATTTTCTCACTTTCTCAGTGCATAATTTTAAAGTTGAGTCTTGGACTCTTCTTCCAGGAATAACACCCTCATATTTTTATTGGGGCCCTAGGACCTTTTTAAAGCATTTACTCAATGTTTTGTGCATACCTTTAAAATGTTATTCAATCCAATAATTTATACTATTTACTTAACCCTCTGTCTACCAGAAGGGTCCAATGGACCCGACATGTATATTCAAAATATCTATTCAAACCAGAAAATTTCTTCAAAACAAACTAAATGTATAAATCAGACAATAATAAGTTAAATAAACAAATTAAATAGTTTTAAGTAAAAATTCTGGTATAGAATGTTTTTATAAAACTTGAGTAAAATTTCCGGTAGTTCTAGGGTTAATTTTGACTAATTGAAGATATAACGCGCTAAGTACTAAAACGTTTTAACATGTTTTCATGTTAGGGCCTTGCTCTCAAATATTAGTTGGCATATTTTGAGTCCCATTTTCAGGGCTCCCAAATGGTCCGCCAACTGTATACCAATAAATTTTAACAGAAAATTTTATGGTAGGTTTGCGCTGGAATTAACTTTCAAAGGTGCTTCCGGGGCGGTTTGTAAGAAAAATCTAAAAAGAAAGTTTTTCTAAAATAATATTGGTATTCAGTTGGCGGATCATTTGGGAGCTCTGCATTTTATAGCTCCCTTTAAAATAGTCCGATTCACAAGCTTTTTTTCCTCTAAGAACTTATTAGGTTCTCCAGCTACTACATGAATGACAAACAATTTTCAGACTTCAGCTGCCACCAATTTTGAATATTAATCGCCTTCTTGGGGTCCTTGTTGCACCTTCTTTAAAAATGATCCGAATTACTTGCAATTTCTTTAACATAGTTCTAGCGTCCTCTGATTACTTTAAAAACTACTAAAAAGTACCTCTATACCCAACTACAAGCCACTTAAGTCCCTAGCCCCTTGGGGCCCGGTACAGGTCCCCTTGAAGTTTTCGTAACCATAAATTATTCTCTTAATCCGATCTTCATTTTTGGAAATCTTTCCCATTTAGTTTTCTCCCGTTTCTTTATTCCAGTTAAAATCCTGGGACAACCTAGGATTCCATAGGGTCCGATCCGGGGCTCCTTGAAATTTTTGTGCAGCATGCATTTTTCACCACTTAATTTCATCGCATTCTCAATTCAAAATTTTAAACTTCAGTCTTACAATCTTCTCCCCGGACAAACACCCTGTTATTTTTAGTGGGACCCTAGGGCTCTGTTTTAAGCATTTCCACTCATTTTTTGCTCATTTCTTTAAAATTTTATTCTAATGATTAATTTATACCGAGTGCTTAATTTTTACTAATTTGAGATCTAAAGTGCTAAGAACTTGCACCTTTTAACAAGTTTTCCTGTTAGGGTCCTGTTCTTTAGTATCAGTTGTCCCTTAAAAACGGTCCGATTCACTAGCTTTTTTAAACAACTTAAGTCCTCCTGCTACTAAATCAATGACAAAAATTTCTCAGACTTCAGCTACCACCAATTTTGAATATTTTGTGGCTTCTTTAAAAACTATCCGATACTATTACAATTTTCTTTAACCCTTTCAGGGGCAAGGCATTTCTGCTTTAAAAATGTTCAAATATTTAATTCACACCGCAATTTAAGAAGAAATTTATTTGAAAATAATCAAAAGCTTTTTTTCACGCATATTATGAGATCGAAAGTGTACAAAAATATTTCTGGTATCATTTGTTAATTTCGGCATTAAAATTAACCGTTTGCAGACTGCAAACGGCGCCCCTCAAGGGGTTAGCATAGTTGCAGCGTCCTCCGGCTGCTTTAAAACTACAAAAAAAAAATGTTCTTATACCAACTACATTCCAATTAAGACCCTGGCCCCCAGTGCCCGGTCTTTCTTTATTCCTCAACTACCACTTTTTTCGAACATTAATCTCCTTTTTCAGCATCAACATACATTTACTCACTACAGCCGTAAATTAAAAATCGCGTTACTTTAAAGCCAGATGAGGGATTTCTTCCGTTTATTAAATATCGTGTTAATGTTAAAAGTGATTCATGAAATTTACAAAGGGAGGGGGCATTTTCCACCGCTTGGAGGCGCATTCTTTCCTCGGATTCTAAGGACCCAATTTCAACGGGATTTGGTTCATTCAACTTTGATAGCAATTCAGCTTTTTATGAAATTTTATCTGAGATTTCAATTACCAACATTTTCTAACATTAATAATGCATTTTTTTAAATTCTATGGGTTTTTTTACTACGAGGTTTGGCTTACTCAGCTGATTGTCATGCGGAGCACTTCCGGTACATGCTGCCTTAGGTAGCGGGGATCCAGGTTATAGGTTCGTTCGGAAAGAAGTTTTTTGGGGACACACTATACGCTGTGGAAATCAATTGGGGGCCTCCGAAATTAGGTTAATTTAAAAGAATTTCAAAAGGTATAAAATTATACAAACTTGAGTTTTATTTAAGGTTATTATTTATAGACCCGCAACGCCGGGCGGGTCTGCTAATAAAGTAATACATAAAAAAATTAAGTTTTTAAATTTCAATAGCGTCTGTGAAAATATATGCCACAGCATTTTTTTTCAAGTTACCATGTCATGTTTATATGCTGAAATTTTTAGTTAACATTTAATTAACTAATTGAAAAACAGTTTAAAAATTAGAAATTCAAAAGCAAGTATTTTAATAATAATGAGTTTGATTTAAGAAAAATTTATATTTTCTATGAATAATGAATTAGTATTAAGTTGCTTTTCTTACTAAAATAACTGTAAGCATGATTTTCTTAAAAATATACTCAGTACCTCTAAATTAGTCGTTTTATTTTTTTATGCTAAAACAATCCAAATATCCTAAAGCATAGTTGCTTACTTTTATGCTTTTTTTTGTCACCCTCTAAAATTTAGTAGTCAAATTTTCCTTATTTAATCGCCGAAATTTGCAACTAGATACCGCAAAAATTGTTACTAAATTCCAGTGCAAAGCCATTGCATATTGAGTTTGAGAGGATTAGAAGAAATTGCGCAAGTTTATTTGATTTTATAGCCTAAGAGGGGTTGCTTAGACGAGGAAACCAAGTATGTAGAGCCTAATGTCCCTCACGGTTTCTTTTATTAAGGATTTTAAAAAAAAATTCAATGTCATAGCTACCAACTTTTGCGCTTTTTTCTTACCATTTTAATGTAAGAGTAAAATTTTCCTTATTTAATCGGCGAACTCTGGGATTCAATACTTCAAAAATTTCTTTTAAATTTTAGTGGAAACAAAAAAGTGTAAAAGTTGGCGGCCACGCAGTGTTTAGCCCGAGTTGAAGCTGCCGTAAACGTGATAATGCGCGGAATCAAAAAATTAAACTTCAGCCCTGCATGGGGAGATCCCATACGCGATGCGGGGCGGATTTGAATAGCATATGAAAAAAAATTACGTATGCAGTGGTGGAAAATTGGCGCAGAGGCGAAGCCTATTAACACCAAAATTTTTTTTAAGTTTTCTTCATTCTAAGAAAAACTCAGAAATTTCATCATTATACAAGCCTAAAAATGCTACTAAAATTTAGCGGTGTCAATAGGCTCCTCCTCTGCGCCAATTTTCCACCACTGCGTATGATTCCTCACTGCTGGAAAGCAGATTTCTCCAACGACACTGGGTAGTCAGGTCATAACGGTGGTGCCTGATCAAGCTTAAATCCTGATACTGGGCAGCAGTGTTGCCAGTGGGTTACTTTTTAGGTGCGTTCGTAATTATATAAATACGTAGCATCTATAGTCGTCGTTCAGTCCGTCTGTCTGTCCGTCTGTCTGTCCGCATATAACAGAGCAAAAACTACCCAACCGAATGGTCTGAAATTTTAAATATATGATTGTTGCAAAATTTTGTCGAACCATTTAAAATTTTATGAAAATCGGATGTATAGTTTAATTACAGAGACAGTCAAAATTTTCCTTTACATTACGGCCAATGGGAAAAATTATTGCAAGTACATTTTAATGATGTTAAAGCCTTCCGAATGGTCTGAAATTTTAAATATATAATTGTTACAAAATTTTGTCGAGCCATTTCAAATTTTATGAAAATTGGATGTATAGTTTAATTACAGGGACAATCAAAAGTGTTCTGTTACATTACGAGGAATGGAAAAAAAAATTATTGCAAGTGCATTTTAATGATGTTACACACTATTCACGTCTGAAGTGCAAACAAATATACACTCAGTACAATATGGGGTGCAAAAAATAATTATAAACTAGTTATAGTACGAATGCACCTCATTTGCCACGTTTGACGAGCAATTTGCAACTTGTTTAAAATTCAGATTTCTTAATTGGCACCACTTTTTTGAAATCGTAAAATTCACCTTATTTAATGACATATTAATCAAGGCGAAAATAAGAGAATTTTGCCATTTCAAAAAAGTGGTGCCAATCAAGAAATCTGAGTTTAAAAAAAGTAACCCACTGGTAACACTGCTGGGTAGCCCCACTGGATGAAGGAACAAAGCGTAGCCCAGGCGACTAATGAATTAATGGATTCGAAATTTCTGAAGCAAAAAATAAATTTCTGAAATGGAGTTATACGATAAAATAGCGATGAACAGAATGAATGATTTTACTATTCAAATGAATCATTCGGGCAGGCACAAAAACATACTTTACAATCTTTGTGTATATTTTAAATCAACTACCACCAGAAATTTTGTAAAAAAAGAAAAAAAGTGCATAGTTGCCGACCTTCGTCATTTTCTTAATCATTTATCTTCAGAAATTTTGAAGATAAAACAAATTTTATATTTTTATGGGATTATAAACCTAGTAAGGACCAGCGTTACCATATGGTCACAGCATATCTGTGAACCCTTTTTCTGTTTGTGCACCAGTAATTTATAACAAAAATTTTCTTTTTTTTAATTACAGAATCTCTGCTATAAAATAAGATAAATATTGCTTTTCTGAAAAAGGTGGTACGAATAGCATTTTTTTTTAATTTTAAAACGAAAAAATAATTCCGTCTTTAACAGTCTAAATTAATTCTAATTAAAACAAGAAAATTGTTTTTCGATAGAAAAATTCCGGTAGAAATGAATAATAATTGGCAGCTATGCTTTTGCGCATTCCCGAACAATTCATTCGAATAGTAAAATCATTCATTCAGCCCAGCAAGTGTATATATGCGACAGTGATACAAGTGACTTAAATAGTATATATAGAAAAATTGTCAAATTTTCTTACTTCTATATTTTTCCATTATTTTATTCTTACATTTATTTCAATTCGCTGCATAATTTTATTGTTGCTTTTGTATCGAAAATATAAATCTTTAATATACTTTCATACATTTACAGGGCTTGTACGTTTCAGTCAATTTTTCATGATAAATCTCAGTAATTATTTATAGTACAATGAATCTATGTTAAACGTACCAAATCTCGCCTTATTTAAGGAGAGATTTTCTATAAGAAAATACTGGTACCGAAGAATTTCATGTTCTGGGAATTTCAGGACCTGAACGACGACCCCTGCATATAACTTGAAAGCATAAGTTCGTGTACGTGTAAATGAAATATTTTAAAAAAGGAATTTATGCAATTTGAGAATTACACATTTTTTTTTTTCTCTCTCAGTTTTTCTTAGCACCTTCGCGAGAAGCGGCAAGTATACGTGACGCATAAAATGCCCAGAATTCTTGATTATTCATTCCAGTAATTTTTAACTGAAAATTTTGCCGTATTTAAACAGATAATTTAGGCAATTAAGTTAGAGAAAAAATTCTATTTCCTAAAACCGGTGATAAAAATAGTAATTTTCTAAAATCGTGATTAAAAATTCTGTAAAAAGACGCTTGTTACGAAGGAGGGGTTGATAAACATAGAAACGTTTCTAATTTTTTTTTTCATTTTTTTTTTAGAATTTCAATTATTTTTTGTTTTTATTTATTTCAAGTTTTGATAAATTTTACTGCTCATTTTACATAAAAATTAATTTAGGGTGTAATAACAGACATTTACTTTCCGACAAAAGTGGATACATAGCTGCCAACTTGTACGGATTTTTGCTACCACTAAAATTTAATAGATCATTTTGCCTAATTCAATCGCCAAATTACACTGAATGTTCATAAAATTAAATAAGGCAGACATTTCTGTTAAATTTTAGTGGTAGCAAAAATCCGTACAAGTTGACAGCCATGTGCACATTTAAAACCAGAGTTGCCAAGTTTCCGGATTTTTGGATACCAGTATTTTAATAGAGAAAATGTTCTTTTATTTAATTGAAACATTTGGGCGACTTAAAGAACCACATTTTCTCTAAGATAATAGTGGTATGCAAAACGCCGGAGACTTGGCAACTCTGATATAACTCTTTTCTAAAGATTCCAGATTTGTGTACAAAACAGTTTTTTCATCTCTCTCATTATTTTCTTAATAAATATCTTAGATATAGACATTGAAAAATAGCTTCTAACTTTGAGAATTTTTCCTTATTCTATACTTTGATATAATTCAAGTTACTACATAAATTTTAGTGCTCATTTATGTCGAAAATATAACCTTAGATATACCTATCAGATTGTTAGTTTATGGACGTAAGTGCATATATATGAAATCTTTTGGGAAAAAATCTATTATTTAGTCACAACAAATGTTTTTTTGACCTCTCATATTTTCTTTATAAACAATTTACATAGAAACATTACCAAACATTTTCTAGCTTTCAGAATTTTTCATAATTTTATCCTTTGATTTATTTCAAGTTGTTGCATAAATTTTACTGCTCACTTTATATCGAAAATACAACTTTAGATAGACTAACAGACATTTAACTTGCGGGCATAAGTGCGTATATATGAATTATTTTTCAAACAAACTTCGCATTGCATACAGTTGAACAAACATAAATTTTCATGCACGAAAACCTTATCAGAAACTCTAGAATTCCGTAAATTTCCTTCCTAACTTTGAATAATTATTCCACTCACTGTTTCAACTCCAGTGTAGAAATATTGATCCACAGATGCAGCGCGTTGGATCAAAACTGGAACACAGGAAAAGTTCATTAGGTTATTCTCGCGCTAAATCTCCCATTTTTCGCGCACATTAAGCTAATTGGACTATAATCTACAATTCATGGTGGGGTTCGGAAATATCAAAAAATTTCTTATTCGGTATCAAAACTTCTAACTCAGGCACGCAGGAACCAGCAGTACATTGAATATTTTGTTCTTTTATTTCAGTTCGTTAAATAAGATTTGACTTATTTATTTAATATGAATAATTAAAATAATTGTAATTCTGGCTTTTTTGTATATAACTGACATTTTAAAACTATTTATGAAAAGTATTAGTTTTTCTGTGCATAAAATTAGAACTATATAAATTAAAAATACACATTTATATAAATTTTAACCCTTAAATACCGTGTGTTGCCTTTCGGCAACATACCCTATTTAGCCTTCAAAAATACTATTAGAGCACTACTGAATCTCTAATGCCTAATGCTGCCAATAAAACACATACTGAAAATATTATTAAACCAATTTTCAACATCTAAATGACAGCACTAGTGCTGTTTAAGAATAAACATAGATTTATTTTTTCAATTGTTGCTACACGTGCTTTTTATTTTATTTGGAAGCTTGCGAAATACCCTATTTAGTTTTGCAGTGAGCAAGTAAAATTTATTCCTTATTATAGTTCTTAAAATTCATGTGTGATAATATTATAGAATTTTATCTAGGAAAATTATTTTTTCAATTAAAGCCTAGTGCTGCCGATTGGCAACAACCTGTTTTTTAGCCGAAAACCATACTTAAAAGGAACTATATTTTTTTAAGTATTTTTTCGATGATTTATTTAAGAAAGGAAAGACGAAAAACATTTTTAAATTAATTTTTTTTAAATCAGGCATTTAAGGGTCACTAGCTTTTGGTGTAGCTTTTCGTGTAAATGAAAGCCAGCATTGTAGGTGCTAAGGTTTACGGATTTTAAATACCATTATTTCAAAAAAATATTCCTCGTCTTTATATAATCGCAGAAATTTACGATTAAGTTAGGCGAAGAATTTTTTTAACACTAGAACTACCGGAAATTTGAGTCAAGTTTTATAAAAATATTTCACACCAGAATGTTGTTTTAAAACAGTTTAAATTTATTATTTAACGTTTTTCTTTTTGTATCTTTTAAACTTATTTCATAATCAAATTTCTTAGCCGTCAAAATGACGTGCTCACGGTAGTTCTAGCGTTAAATATATAGCTATATTCAAAATTCTAATTACCCATGACCTCCTCCCCCCCCCCCACAAACTTCAGGTTTTTATCAAATTAAATTAAACAAGAAATTTTATTAAGTGAAACAAAATTCAATAAATAACCACACATAGAATCAACAAAAATTTCGTTCGATATTTATTCTGTTTCGAATTATGGTTATTTGACTTATAAAAAATCCCGAAAGTTGGAAGCTATGCCAATGGTAAGCATTATGAAGTTTTGTTCAGATTCTTGTTGAAAAGAATAGAAAAGGAAATCAAATATTAGCAGAAAAACACCTAATCGGCAAAATAAAAATGTTTTGATTTTTACAGAGCACATTATTTTATGATAGCAAATAGCAACAGTGAATAGGAGCTAAGTAACACCTTACAATTCATCTATTATTTTTGAAATTATTTAACACTAGAACCCCCGGAAGGAGTCGATTCGACTCCGACCATATGATTAAATGTCAATTGGAACCGGAAATTCTTTCACAAAATAAGTTAAATTGAAACCACGCAGATTTACGTTAAATAAATAAGTTAAGTAATTTTAAATAAAAATTCTGGTGCGAAGTATTTTTCTGAAACTTGAGTAAAATTTCCGGGCGTTCTAGTGTTAAGATTATTATATATTTAGGCACTTTATATAACTCTTAATGGTACAAGGCTATTTATAATTTTCAATACACTATTCGGCATGACCAGTAATCAATCTAATTTCTGTGGCTATGTTCCTGAAATGTAATATTTATCTACACACTACCAGTCCATTATTAAGGGTCTGATATTTTTTTAATAGATTTTTAATAAAAGGATAATACAGACTTATACTTTAAAGGATTAAGGCTCCTGTCCCTGCCGGCAAAGGCACTCACGAGCTAATGCTAATCCTATCGGGAGGGATTTTTCTAATATCTCGTTTGCATTTTGACATTTTAATTTAATTTTTTTTTATTTATTTATTTTTTTTTTTTTGCATTGGATAGCCGAGGTCCGTCTTTACATCGCACCTTTTTTTTTTTTTTTTTACTTTTTCGATTTTGGTTTCAGATATTTTTTAGAATGGCACATTCATTTTCAGAACCGGTTTTGAAAGTGAAAGTAACTTTATAAAAAAATATTTGCGACCAAAATCGAAAAAGTAAAAAAAGGTGCAATGTAGAGACGGACCTCGGCTATCCAATGCAAAAAAAAAAAAAATTTAAAAATGTCGAAATGCAAATGAGATATTAGAAAAATCCCTCACCATAGGATTAGCATCAGCTCGTGAGTGCCTTCGCCGGAAGGGACAGGAGCCTTAAGTACGTAAAAGTGTTAATCTTTCCTTTTTTCTAACTCATTAACCCTTTGAGTGGAGATGGGATATATTTTATCCCAATTAATTTTAATCAAGAATCGCAGCATAATTTTTTATTAAAATTTTATTTTTATTACTGTGGTGCAGAAATGCTGTAAAATTGCATTTTCTAATTTTGAAATAATATTTTTTTTTTAAATTCTGGTGTGAATTCTACATTACACAAGCACACTCACTTACCCGAAAAAGGGTTAAGCTAATTGGATTAGAATCTACAATTTATGGCGTATTTTGGAAACATAAAAAATTTGTTAAGGTTAGTTCGGGCAACTGGGCCATGACTTTAAAATGTGACCCTGGAGCTTCTGACAATTCAGCTTCAAAAAGCTAATGTTCATTTGAATTAAAGTCTGAACTTCTATAAATGTGTTCAGTTAGGTTTCATCTACCAGACAGAAATGCTCAAAATTACATTTTAATACTTAAAAATATAAAAATATGCATATTTCTTCTTTCTTTCCTCATGACTCCAGCTGCCCCATAAAAATGGGGTAAGTGGACCAGGAGGGTCTATGTTCCACACGCGTTTATTATTATTTTTTTCTTCATATGGGATATCAGGTCCTGTTTGAAAAAGTGTAAACAACTTAAAAAATTTTAAACCAGGCAGATCATGTAAATTATATATCAACTAAAGAGTGCTGTAAGGGAAACCTTTGCTGTCAATGTGTCTAAAAAAAGCACTAAAAGTGAATTATTAGAATTATTTATACCAAAAACATAAAAATTAAGTAATTACTTATGTACTTTAGTATAGGTAATAAGTATAAAAGTCACATGGGTATTTTAAGGAAAAAAATAGCAAGGTAAATCTATGAACAAACGGCTACGTAAGCACTTAAGTGCTTTGTCTATATCCAGGGGTCGCATTACATAGGGAAAATTTTATTGTTCTTATCAGAACCCTTACTGCGTTACCTTCATGATCATTTATTTAACATATTCTAAAGAGAGGTGCCGTGAATATATTATTTTCAAAATAGTGGTAGGAATAATAAAAGTTCCCCCATAGAATGCGACCCCTATGAATCGTACAATTTCAAGGTTTGGCTATCTCGGCGTATTTGCATTCTTAAAATGTTGAAATAATTTAATGTCACCTGTATTCGCAAGATAATCTATTTGTAAACAAGTAAAAGTATATTTCCGCGTACTTAACCTTCCGTCTACCAGACGGGTCCATTGGACCCGACAGGTACATACAAAATATTCATTCAAACCAGAAATTTCTTTAAAATAAACTAAGTATATAAACCAGACAAAAATAAGGTAAATAAACAAGTTAAATAGTTTTAAATAAAAATTCTGGTGTAGAACGTTTTATTAAAACTTGAATAAAATTCCCGGTAGATCTAGGGTTAATAAAGGTGAAATTTTCATTATAAAATTTCGGTGCCAATGTGGCAATTAGGGATTAAAATTATGTGATACCATAACGGCATCACCGCTTCTCAAGGGGTCAAGGAATTTGGTTTGATACCACACAATATGCTTTTTTAAAATTTTATTACGTAATTTTAATAAGGTAATCTATAATTTTCTTTATTAAAAAAATGGAAAAATTTATTTCGCGTAGTAAGAGAAACTCAAAAAAAAATATTTATAACTATTGGGTAACTGGATTCAGCATGGTTCAGTTACCCCGGATACATGTCCCAGTTAACCCATTCTTGAAAAATTTATGTGGTAACTGGGACACCGGGCTTACATTTGAAACATGAAATGAATATGTATAGAAACATAATAATATTAATGCAGTTATATGCCTAATCTTTAAAAGAAAAAAGTTTGCTTAATAAAAGTACTTACAGTATTTTAATAAAAGGCCAAGGAAGTTCAACCATATTGACGTTGTTTTTAAAAAAAGAAACGTAAATTTTTGACAACCTATCACAGCAAAGTGAGAGTTATGATGGAGTTGACACACGTTGTTTTAGGAAGTAGAGATTAAGATGCATTGTTCACAAAAGCTAAAACTTAAAAAACATCAACAGTTTTTTATAAAATAGGCTATGGCCCAGTTATCTCGTGGGTCCAGTTACCCCCAACTAACCTGATTCGGTATCAAAACTTAGTGGGTTTTTGAAAAAAGTAAGCTTCTTCAAGCAAAACTTCTAACCAGTTTTACATTGAATATTTTGTTCTTGTATTTCAGTTCGTTAAGATTTGACATCTTCACCGAATATCACGTTCAAAAAATGTAATCTTAATTTTTGTATACAGCTAAAAGTATTTGTATAAAGTATGCGTTTCTGTATTTTTTCTGTTCATGGAGTTAAAATTACTGCTTTCGCAATATAGCAAACCAATGAATTTCAAACAACAAAACCGTAGACCACAGAGCTACCATTGTTTCCGAATATTAAGCTCTACCTTATTTAATCGCAAATTTTTTGTCGTAAAATAGAATGAGTGTTACTATTCGGAAATAACTGTTGCTCTTCGACCAACAGTTGAATTGTTGGAAACCCGTAATGGAACTATTATGGCATTTATTTTTTAATTGAATGAAATACTGATTTTAAACGAAATGTTGATTTAATGGTATAATTTATTTTGTGCACGAAATATTAAGTGTTTGCTATTAAATATATCTTTTCAAGATATCTACAGTCCTCAGCAAAAGTTTAGACACTGGTGATATTTCACCTTTAAATAAAAAATACGTACACTTGGGTTATAGAAATGGCTGTACATATTTTTAAATATATTTTAAACATTTTGGGGAGAACTAACGATTTTAATGCAGGATATTATTTAATTTAACTGAAAAAAGTGAAATTTGCGTATTGCAAAAGTTCAGACACTTTCGTGATTTTTGGCAATTTTTCACGGAAAAACGCAAATTTCAAACTTATGACGTCACCAGCATGAAGTATTTAAGTGCACCTCACGATAGTATTGGTTAGTGAAGATGCCGCGAACTAGAAATTTTCAGTCAGATGAAGTAATTAAAGCATGGAAGCTGAAACTCAAAGGAAGACTATTGCAGAAATTTCAGCTACTTTGAATCGTCCAAAGAAGTCTGTCTATTAAGTACTGTCTAAGGGTGACTCTTTGAAAGCAAAATATAGATCTGTAAGGCCTCGTGTGGTCAGAAAACGAGATTATAGAAGGATCCATAAACTGGCATCTAGGCAAATGATGACTGCTGTCGCATTAAAAGTGAGTGAGAGCTTTCTGTGTCAACGGATATTTTTGTAGATGAATTAAAGAAAGATATAAATAAGTATACATGAACATGATAAAACAACCAGTCGACAACAAGGAGGTGAATCTTTAACCCTTTCCGTCGCGGAGTAATTCTGTTTATAAACTGATGAAATAATAGACTGATAACAGAATTTATAAACGAATTTATTAGAAAATATGAACTTTCTTATTTTCTCGTACATTATAAAAGGAAAATTTTAATTAAATATTATTGGTGCCGTTTGTCAGTTTTGGAATTAAAATTAGGTGTCCTTTTTTTTAACCCTCTGTCTACCAGAAGGGTCCAATGGACCCGACATGTACATTCAAAATATTTATTCAAACCAGAAATTTCTTCAAAACAAACTAAATGTATAAATCAGACAATAATAAGTTAAATAAACAAATTAAATAGTTTTAAGTAAAAATTCTGGTGTAGAATGTTTTTATAAAACTTGAGTAAAATTTCCGGTAGTTCTAGGGTTAAGGACACCGCCCTCGAAAGGGTGAATGAGTTGGGCCTCGCTTTGTTTTAATTCTCAAGTATCTCTGGAGTTTCTCAATGGTCGCCAAGTAGCGAAACACTACATACATATTTAAAGCCATTTGGTCAAATTTAGCTCGTCCAAAGTATGTATTTGAGCAAGAAAATACGTCTATTCATGTTGCATATAAAAAAAATGGTTTAACTCATAAAATATTACTGTTCTCGACTGGCCCGCGTGTAGACCTAATCTGAACCCAATCGAAAACTTTTATGGCATCATATCTGATACGGTTTATGCAATTTTTTGACAATACTCCTCTGCACACGAACTTCGATCTGCTGTTGAACGTGTTTGTTACGAAATAGACTCCCAAGTGAATAAGGATTTAGTTTCTTCGATGGAAAGTCACATTTTTGCACTAATGGCAGAGAATGTAGGTGCAGTTCGATTTTAATTTACGGATATTTTTCTGTTAACAGACAGATTGTCTATACTTTTTCCACAATGTTAAAATTGTTTGTATTTTTTTTGTCATTATATATTATGTAAAGTGTAAAAATTAAAATTTATTGTTTGTGAATGAAGCATAAGTCCCCAGTAATATATGACAGTTAAGTTACAACAATTCGTTACATACTTCTTAGTACAGAAGCATAATCGATCATTGTCTAAACTTTTGCTGCGCACTGTATGTGAATGAAATAGAATACTTTTTCTCTCAAAAAACCCCATACACTAAAATACCTCATTCGGTGACAAACTATCTAACTCAAGCACACAGGAACCGGTAGTGCATTGGATATTTGCTTCTATTTTTGTTTATTAAATAAGATTTGATTTATTTATTTTATATTAGTTGATAAAAAAATTGCAATTCTGATTCGTTTACGTAACTCATGTATTAAATTCATTCGTATTCACAAGAAAAAAAAAATCTGCTTTCGTGATTTTTTTCCCGTTATTTCTGGCACATAAGCCACGCCTAATGTGTGTCTGTTTCGAACCAAAAATTCCCGTTGTTCAAAATAAATCAAACAAGTTCCCTGTAGATAGGTTGCACTTTTATTAAATAAAATTTCTGGTAAGAAACAATTTTATTTGAGCCACGGCTTGTACATAAAAAATTACGGTACATAAAATTAAACTTTCTGCTTTCGAAATATTGTCAACTAGTCCGGCATTTTTAATTGAACTTGTAAGCAGTGTTGCCAGCAGGCTACTTTTTTAAAATGCAGATTTCTTGCTTGGCACCACGTTTTTGAAACTGTAAAATTCACTTCGCTTTTTCCTTAATTAATATGTAATTACATAAGGCACATTTTACCATTTCAAAAAAGTGGTGTCAATCAAGAATCTGATTTTAAAAAAAGTAGCCCATCTGGCAACACTGCTTGTAAGTACTGATATCGTCGGTACCATGCCGAACTATCCAATATGAGAACAGTGTTGCCAGTGGGCTACTATTGATAAATTCAGATTTCTTGATTGGTACCACTTTTCTGAAATGGTGAAATTCCCCTTGTTTTCGTCTTAGTTAATATGGTCATTAAATAATGCGAATTTTACTATTTCAAAAAAGTGGTGCCAATCAAGAAATCTGAATTTTAAAAAAGTAGCCCACTGGCAACACTTTTTCATATTGGATAGTTTGACATGAAACCGACGATATAAACAAAGTATCCATTTAATGCAGGGGTGTCAAACTGTGGCCCGCCAGATACCACTAATTTTTTAATGAAGAAGTCGATTTCTTGAATAGCAGAGATTCGATGATTAGATAACGCGATGATTTCTATAAAATTTTAGTGGTATCCATCGGTGTATAGTTTGACCAACCTGATTTAATGGTTCAGTTTATTTGGAGAACAAAATTGAAAGTGTATGCTATAAATTTAATTATTTTATTATATCTCTATGCTTGAAATGTAAAATAACTTCTGTAAAAAGCATACATTCTCAAATAACTTTGTGCTACGCTAAAACAAAAATAAACATCAACCTATCTTCCAACTTTTACACTTTTTTGTTACCGCTGAAATTTTATATAAATTTTTACCGTATGTAACCGTTGACTTGATAAAGTGGATTGAATAAAGGGAAAATTTACTATTAAATTTCAGTGCTATGCAAAATGCGTAAAAGTTGGAAACTACACATTATACATCATATTTTCAATTCTATCCGTGCAATAAAAAATAAATACAGGTAGAATATAAATTAGTTGTGCAAAAAATGTTTTG
This sequence comes from Maratus speciosus, assembly GCA_963932465.1. Taxonomy (NCBI): domain Eukaryota; kingdom Metazoa; phylum Arthropoda; class Arachnida; order Araneae; family Salticidae; genus Maratus; species Maratus speciosus. The sequence continues at coordinate 463,018,001 of OZ010796.1, forward strand.
TTATGTGCACTTAAACAGCCAAAGGTGAGAGTCCATATGCTTATAATGGCCAAACACTTTAAGTTTACTACTTTAAGTGCACTTTAACCCCTTAAGTGGTTAATTTGTTTGACACAATAAACTAAAAATAGGGATCATACACCACTTTTACTGAACTAAAATATTTACCTTATATAATCGAAATATTTCTGCCATTAAATAAAGCTAATATTGCAGTTTAAAATTAGTGGTATAGAAAAAATTTTAGTAACGAAACAAGCAAACTTTTCTTGCCCGTACGGTTTACGATCAAACCAGTTTAGTGTTTAAGTAACCCTTTAAGTTTGCAAATGTCCTATTAGTAAATCCGTTCTTACATTTTTATTATTTTAACATAACCAAATCGATTGGTAAAAAAATCGTATGAGTAGAAATTTCTCCAACTGGGTGAAAACGAGTGCAGACCGGCACTCAAACCCAGAACCTTTGGCTTTAATTGCGAATGCTGTTCCATTTAGGCAATCAGGACGCGATTTCCATCGTATGATTTATTTATCAATCAGACTGATTTTACTAAAATAATAAAAGTGTAATTACTTATCCATCTTTTATTGCAGTCCCTTTATATGCGGTTAAGGGGACAGTTTACTTTTTCAACAGTTTTGTTTATTTTAAAAATGTGGTTCAAATTGTGAACTCACTGCATTTCAATGTTCAACTAAAAGAACATTTCGAAAAAAAATTAACTGCATATTTAATTAAAAATTTTAAAAAAGTTTATAAAAATTTGATTTTTTTAAAAATCCCTACTATTTTTTTAAAAATTGATATTTTTGACCTTTTTTTTTTTTTTTTTTTTACCAAAGATTTTCAAATGTGTATTACGAAAGACTGCGCCTGGATTTATAGATACATCTAATATTATATTTAATATAATTTTTGTGTTGTTAGATATAGAGAAAAACGATGAAATCTAACACATCTTCACATACTTTTATTTTTTTTAAATAACAGAAAACCCAAAGGATAATTCCATGCGTAGATTTATCACATATATAATAAAGAACATGTAAATAAAAGTTTAAATCTCTATTTCAAATACAAGTAAAGCATTTTTAAAACATATAAGTGAAGAAAATAGGAACATGGAGGAAAAACTATTTAAAGTTTTAATTTGTGTGAGTCATTGCGCTGAGTGTATTAACAAAATTTACAATCTCTCACAATATAGTTATCGTATAGGTAAAAATTAGGTGTCAAAATATTGACAATTAAACAGGCTTTCATTTATAATTAAAAAGGGAAAATCGATTTTTTAACCAATTTTAAGGTAAATTGTCCCCTTAAATCTGTCGAATTGTTTCAAATAAAATGCTACATGTGAGACCAGAACCATTTCCAAATGTTCCAATTCTATGTTATCTAATACTAGATGTCATTTCCGAATGGTTGTCTGAGTGAATTGTGTTGGCTAGAATGTTGTCGAGGTGGATCAACTGCAAGAGCATTTTCATTTAAAGCCAAAGATTTCAGTTCAGGTCCCAGCCTGGATCATTTTCAGTCAGTTAGAGACATTACTACTCATAAAATCAGTTCTTGATACATCGTCGGTGCAATGTCAAACTATCCAATGTGAAAACAGTGGTCTACTTTTATAAATTTCAGATTTCTTTATCTGCACCAGTTTATCGAAATAGTAAAATTCGCCTTATTTAATGACATATTAATTAAGGCGAAAACAAGGGGAATTTTGCCATTTCAGAAAAGTGGTGCCAATCAAGAAATCTGAATTTTAAAAAAGTGGCCCACTGATTTCACATTGGATAATTTGACATGGTACCGACGACATGTTTGTGAGCATGTTCATGTCTATCAATCCAAATGCAGCGCTGATTCATGACTTCAATTCAGGAATACATTTCGGAAGAAACAGATTGTAAACCTGATTTTTGATAAAACCATACAATGAAATCAAGGTGTGAAATTACTGGTGCTTAAGTATTAATACCGTCGCCTCAATTCCAAAACTCAGACTGCAACACAGACGTAAGACGTGTATCCGCATTTTTCAAATTCACTACCAGCCATTGAACTGAAGCCTTACAATTAATATTGCGAAAATTATTCATTTACGAAAGTGCCAAACTAATTAGTATCCACTCTGTATTTTTTTTAAAAAATGACATCAAACGTTTATCCTTCTGTGTTTTTAGTTGAGCTGTCTTCATGGCAGACCCGATGCTATTGCCAATAATGTTATCTGAGTGAATTGTGCCGGACAAGGTAGCTCAATAATCACAACGTTTACAATTCAAGCCAAACGTTCGACTCTCGACCTGGATACATTATCACTCAGTTGGAACACTCTCATTTCGCATTACAAACATACATGTCCGAGCGAGGATTCAATCCAAAATCTTCAGACTGGCAAGCCTCCTAAACATTAGATAAAAATGTAGAACTGTGAAGGCGTGCAGGCTGCATGCTCGTGTTGTATGTGAATATAAATCTTTTAATCTAAATATTTTGAATCAGTATGTTTATCCTATTAATGCTCAAATACTGTTTGGATATAGATTATATTTTATTGTTTTGCATTATATTGACTTCAGGTTGTTTTTTTTTCTTTTGTGGGAAATTTAGAAAATTCATTTATAAATTCCAGCATAGTTGTAAATGTATCCTACAATGTATCCTTTTAGAAATTATTATGCTATAATATCTCATTTTTGGAATTTATTGTTAAAGCTGAAAGGTTGCATTCACTACGAATGTTCTATATGAATTTAATGTTTACCAAAAATTATACACATTTTAAAGTAGGGTTTCTATATTGATTTGCTGTTATTTGTACGACATCATTATAACATTTAATGGTGTTAAAAATACTTCAGTCTCGTGAACATTACGACGGTGGTATTAAAAAACTCCCTTTGAAGTCTGTTGAAAATGTGAAATAAATAAGAATCAACTTCGGAAAAGCATTTGAATAAATGAACAAAGACATAAAAGGATTATGAATTTCAGACTATTTCCTAAATGATGAATTGAAATGAGACATAAAATAATGACTCTCATTGGATTTTGAACAATTTAATACTATTTAAATATGAAATATCTTCTCAGTTCTTCGTAATGTGTTAAAAACAACTTCAGACAGTATTTCCAAAGCTATCACTTTAAAGCAAAGTTGTAAACATGGAACTATGAATAAAGAGGAACTGACATATCCTCAAAATGGTGAAGCTTCAACTGTAACGGTTTTTGCTGTGTTTCATTACGGCTGGGGAAACCTTCCACCGGTAAATTTGAGTAGAAATTTTCTCCTTATTTAAACGCATTATTAATGTATAATTTCAGTCATAATTGTTGGCAAAAACAGATTATTTGTTTTTACTGACGTAAGTTTACTTCGGCAGTAGACAGGCTCTGCGATTCCGCCATATTATGACAACCTATACAACATCTTGTCAGAGTCAGTGAAAGAGATTATAATATGCAGACCAACTTCCACTAGTAAAAACGAATAGAAATTTTTACCGTATTTGTAAGAGAAATTTTGCATGAATAAGCCTCTAAAATAAGGTGGAATTTTCTATTCAAAATTTACTGGTGTAAGTTGGTTTCGACGCTAATCAGAAACTTTTGATACAATGTAAAAAATCAACCACCATCTTGTGACAACCTCCTCAGTTACTTCACTCGCTGGTAGATTCTGCAGTATATGTCTCCTCCTCTTTGTTCAGAACTCAATTGTTATATAAGACAAAGTTGTTGTGAAATACAAGGTAAAGTTAAAATGATTAAAAAATTCCGGTTCATAGATACTTTTTTCAAAGCCAGTGATTTACCTTACCCGTGCCCCTAATTTTTCACGCATTAGTTTATGGATGCTTTTTTGAAAAAAAAAAATTCAAAATATTTTATGTAAATTATTTTTAATGAAAAGTGATACATTTAACTATTACATAGTGATATTTAACAAAAGGTAATAAATGAAACAAACATTGTGGCCAATCTAAATCCATTTCCTCTGACGTTTTTTGTGTCTCTAATGTTTTGCGCATGTTCAAATGAGACGAAATTAGTAAGTCTTACCACTTCGTTGGTCCTCCTTTGGCAGCGTAAATATCTCTCACTCTTCTCGGCATAGTTGAAACAAACGTTGCCACTCAGAAATTGAATTTTATTGCCATTTTTCAAGAAGAATTCATTTCAACTGCTGATTGTCACTGTTGCTGATTTGTGGTGCCCTTTTTCGAACTTCCTTCTTTAAGTATCACCACAAATCCTCGATAGAATTGATGCCCGAGTAGTTCGGAACCCAATCTAGAACAGGGTAGCATTTTGTTAAAGACAGGCTTTTGTTGTTCCTGCTGTATGCGGTTTGGCTAAGTCTTGTTGAAAAAGATAGCAAGATTGAAGGTCAAGTTGCTGAATTGAAGTCGACAACAGATTCTGCAAAATGCCCCGATAACATTATGCATTGATAGTCCTGTCATATGGCAGCATTTGGCCGATACCAGAATAAACAAAACACCCCCAAAATTGAACATATGACGGGAACTTACACTCTTGTTTGACATTTTTTGCGCTCTTGTTTGGTATAAAAGCTTTATTTGCTTGCGTATGAACAGACAACCGATATTTCCTTACAAAACTGGAAAATAGGATTTGTTCGATCATATCACACTTAATCGTTGCTGATATGTCTATTTTAAGTGGTCCACAGCCACACAGAAAATGTTTCCTTTTCTGAGCAGGAGTTAACATCGGCTTACCTTTGCTTTTACAAGATTTTATGCCCATTTTATGCAATCTTTTTGTAGCCATTTTACGAGTCACTGATCTCCCTATGCTTGCCATAGGGATGCGGATTTTTCCATTGTTCCTGATGTTACGTTCATTACCACTCGACGGAACGTTCGATCTTCTCGGGCCGTTGTTGTTTGTAGGCGACTAGTACTGTTTCTTGGCTGTATTTCTCCGGTTGCAACAAAAATTTTCAAAACATTACGCACTGTTGATCCAGAAATAATCAAGTCTCTGCCTATATTTTTCTCATTAGACACTCACTATTTCGTTTTTTGATTATCTTTTTACGCAACTCTACCGTCAATCTTTTATCAGACACTTTCTTCTTATTAATTGATTTGAAATCACTTTTCTTTTTAAACAGTACATGCCATCAGTCTCGGATGCGATAATTTGCATAGTTGGAAACAACCAGCCAATCAGAATGGTAAAAAACTTTCTTTAAATGCACGTGTGCAAAACATAAGGGCTATATATTTTTCAAAGGGAGAACGTTTTACATAAACAAATCTAAGTGTGCGACTTCTTTTATTTTTTTATTCAATGCAATTCATTTTAGACGATTGACATTTCAAGAATTTGATTATTTATGTAGACAAAATTAAGTTTGCGTTTTCTTTCTTTGAAAAATTTCCCTTTTAAACTGGTGCGCAAAGAATTAGGTCCACGGGTGAGGTAGTTGGAAGCTTCAACCAAATTTGAACTTCACCGTCAACATAACTAATAAACCAATTCCATATTGCTTTCGCTCTATATGTGTTTAATGTTTACTAAAAAAAATTACTCATTTATAGTGTTGATTTTTCAGTGGCGTAGCCAGGGGGTGTACCGAGATGCTTTGATACTAGTACCAATAATTTTGTAAAGTTTTAACTGCGCATTATCAAACCGGTGAATTTACTGTTGTTAAATGAATCGAAGGAAACTTTACGAAAATGGTGGTAACCAGAGCATCTGAGTAACAACCCTGGCTACGCCACTCTTTGTTGTTATTTATGCGACATGAATATCATATTTTATGGTATCATGTTATAGAATACGACAGTTTCCTAATATTTGCGACGGTTGATATTAAAATTCTCCCTCAAAAATGTTTTGAAAGTCACAGACTCTTGTTGGGGTACTGGAACAATAATTCCAACACAATTTTTATATACAACTTTTCTAAAATTATTATACTACTAATAAATGATAAATTGATATCATTTCTAAAATTATGAAATGTAGTAGAAAATAAAGAAAATATCTACCATGGGGACATTTCGATTGATATCGTTCATTCATATGACAAATGTGAAAGACAATTCAGAAAACGCCCTTCTGAGAAAGTTTAGCCCTGCACACATGATTTTATTTTGAATAAAAAATTAAGTTAACTGCAAGCAGTGTTCGTACGCAAAAAGAGATTCAAGGGATTTTATGTGTTTTAACACCAGAAATTTTGTAGAGTACTGGTCGCTATATCTGAAGATAGATTTCTTTTTCATTAAATGAGGCAAATATTACTTTACAAAAATTCTGGTAATAAGGGCTTGAAAGTCCTTGAAGCGTATGAATCCTGGCAAGGGGTTTATACAGTGGCGGCCAGAATTGTGGACATTTTTTGAAATTTTCATGTTTTATAAATTTGTGTGCTTGGAGAATGTAATAAATTTATCTTAAATACAAATGTTTATATATCAAATTCCCGGAAATTTAATATAGAATGTAAAAAAAAACGTAATCAAAATATCTGGATTACAAAAAAAGTTACGCTTACAAAAAATAAGATCTAACTTAGATTTCATTATATTTTAAAGTTACACTTACACATCCAATATTTAGTAGGGTAACCCTTGTTTTTTATTACAGCTTCACAGCGTCTTTTCATTGAGAGAACAAACGCCGCCAAAAATTTTCTATAGGATTCAGATCAGGGCTGTTTCCTGGCCAGGGTAATAATTGTATGCTTTTATTTTTAAACCATTCTTTGTATATTTTTGCCGTATGACATGGAGCTGAATCCTGCAGAAAGGTAAATGGTGCTTTATTGGGGAAGAGATCCCTGATAGAAGGTATCAATTTTGGTTCCAGGACAGTTCCGATATATTTTTTTTTACATTCAGAATACTATCAATCACTTGAATGCGGCCCACACCATCTGCAGACATACAGGCTCAAATCATAACATTTGTTGGGTTCTTTGAGTTGCTTCAATGCAATCAGGATGCTGTTCTTCCCTTACTCTACGTCACCAATATTTTAGCCCATCACTACCAAAGAGCGATATTTTACTCTCATTGCTCCGTATTATTTGCTTCCACTGATTTTCTGACCAATTAATGTGTTCTTTTGCTCACTGAACTCGTCTCTGGTGTCGCTAAAGATTTAAAAATGTTTTTTTTCCTCGGAATTCTACCATTCAGTCCAAAACCTGCTAATCCTCTCCTTATTGTTCTTGAACTAACTGAAATACCCATTGCATCCATTTCACATCTAACAGCATCTGAAGAAATTCTTCTATCTTTGAGGCATATCCTTTTTATCTTTCTATTGTCAGAAGCACTTGTGCATTTTTTTCAGCCTGATCTCGCCTTATTTATCACTGATTTAGTTTCTTCATAACGTAAGCACAACTTTCGTACGGCAGATAAAGTGACTGATCCACCAACCTGTCTTGCAATTTCAGCATAACAGAGACAATTTTCTCTCAATATGACAATTTTGCTTCTTTTTGTAGGTACCCAGTCAGTTCTTGTTGTTGATGACATTGTTTTAAATTATTTGCATTACGAAAAAAATAGAAATATTAAAAAAAAAAGAAAACATTATTCTATTTAGTTACACTAGTATTCACTCTTCTGCAAAATTCATCCCCGCAAAATACCGCTTTTACAAATCAAAATATTCTAAAGTTTAGTTACTGAGATCTGATTGGTTCTCAGAACAATAATTGGGATTAGATAGGAAGTTTTTATTACAATACACTTCAGCATTCATGGCTAATTGTGTTTGTATTTTAGACTAAAGTAAGCGTAACTTATTTTGTAATGTAGATATTTTAATTCAATTTTTTTTATTAAATTCTACTTTAAATTTCCTTGAATTTGATAGATAAACATTTGTATTTAAGTGAAAATTAATATATTCTATAAGCACGTAAATTTATAAAACATGAAAATTTCAAAAAATGTCCACAACTTCTGCCACCACTGTATATATTTATACCATTAAAATTTACACTAAAGAAATCAGATATATAATTACAGTAGCTTAATATATTTATAGTCCAACTCTAAAACTAATGTAAAATTCTCTTAGAACAAATTTTATATATCATACAGTTTATTCAATAAATGTTAGTATTTTAATAATATCTAAAATAACTAACTATTTTTATAACACTACTATAAAAGCTAGTAGAGAACATTAGTGTTCCAATAATATGAAAACAGTTATTTAATTTACCGTAGGGTTAGCTGGCGTAACTGGACCCACGAGGTAACTGGGCCATAGGATATTTTATAAAAAACCGTTGATATTTTTTAAGTTTTAGCTTTTGTGAGCAATGCACCTTAATCTCTACTTCCTAAAACAAACTGTGTCAACTCAATCATAACCCTCTCTTTGCTGTGATAAGTTGTCGAAAAAAAGATTGTAAGTACTTTTAATAACCCATCACCCGCTGGTGTTGCGTTCACGCAACGGTAAAAAAAAAAAAAAAAAAAAAAAAAAAAAAATCATTTTTAAATTAATTACGTCCTCACCACTATTTTTCAATTAAAAAATTAGCCTTACTTAAAGACACAAAATATTGATATAAAATAAAGCGAAAATTGGCGTTTATAATTTGTGGTAGCAAACGCCGTTCATCTGAAAAGTTGAAAACTTCAACCTTATAGTTTTTGGCGGTTAATGGGTTGAACAATCTTTTTTTTTTTTTTTTTTTTTTTTTTTAAACTAGGCATATACCGTAATTTTCGGCGTATAATCCGCGGATCAAACAATCATTTTTCGACCCAGAAAATTTTTCAAATAAAATGTAACTTTTTAAATCTCGCTAAATATTTAGCATCAATAACTAAATAAAATTTCTGGGTCCAAACAGAATTGTTTGATCCGCGGATTATACGCCGGAAATTACGGTAACTACATTAATATTATTAGGTAGCTATAAATATTTACTTCATGTTTCAAATGTAAGACCGGTGTCCCTGTTACCCCATAAATTTTTCAAGAATGGGGTAACTGGGACATGTATCAGGGGTAACTGGACCGTGTTGGATCCAGTTACCCCAATAGTTATTAACATTTTTTTTTTTTTTTTTTAGTTTCTCTTACTACGGGAAAAAATTTCTCCATTTTTTTGGCTCACAATAAAGACAATTATAGAATACATTATTAAAATAACGTAATAAAATTAAAAAAGGCATATTGGGTGGTATCAGACCAAATTTCTGAACCTCTTGAAGGGTGGTGATGCCGTTATGGCATCACATAATTTTAATCCCTAATTGCCACATTGGCACCGGAATTTTATAATGAAAATTTCACCTTTATTGAGTACGCGAAAATTTACTTTTACTTGTTTACAAATAAATTCTCTTATAAATACGGTGTCACTAAATTATTTCAACATTTTACGAATACAAGTACCTTGCCCCTGAAAGCGAGATAGGCCAACTTTGAAATTGTACGATACAGATGAAGTACTTAAGTACTTATGTAGCCGTTTGTTCATAGATTTACCTTGTTAATTTTTTTCCTTAAAATGCCCATGTAACTTTTATACTTATTAGCTATACTAAAGTACATTAAGTACTTACTTAATTTTTATGTTTTAGGTATAATTAAATCTAATATTTTCACTTTTAGTGCTTTTTTTAAACACTAAGGTTTCCCTTACACAAAGGTTTCCCTTACAACGCTCATTAGTTGATATATAATTTACGGGATGTGCCTGGTTTAATTATTTTAAGTTGTTTACACTTTTTTTCAAACAGGACCTGATATCCCATATGAAAGAAAATAAACGCGCGTGGAACATAGACCCTTCTTGTCCACTTGCCCCATTTTTATGGGTCAACTGGATCCATGAGGAAAGAAAGATGAAATAGGCATATTTTTTTTATTTTGAAATATTAAAATGTAATTTTGAGCATTTCTATCTGATAGAGGGTACCTAACTGAACACATTTGCAAAAGTTCCGACTTTAATTTAAACGAACATTAGTTTTTGAAGCTGAATTGCCAGAATTTCCAGAGTCACATTGTAAAATCATGGCCTAGTTGCCCCACGTAACCTTATTATTAGGGCCGACACTTATTTAACACTATATAATATAATTAGCACTAAAACCACAACAAATTTTACTTAAGTTTTATAAAAATATTTCACATCAGAATCTTTATTTAAAACGTTTTTTTAATTTATTTATTTAAATTATATATGTGCAACATACATTCCTAAAGACATTTCGGGTTCAAATCGACGTCTATTCCTTTCGTACAGTTCTAGTGTTAAAATATTATTGACTCTCCTATCAATACACTAAATCAAGAGCTTCGAAAGAAAAACTCGTAAGTTGAAAATATTTAGATTTTCATACGATTTCAAATAGAGCAATTTCCTTAACCTTCATACCCTGTAGAAATTTTACTCAAACTTCATAAAAATATTCCATACCAGAATTTTTATTTAAAAACATTTAACATGTTTATTTAACTTAGTTCTTTGTGGCTTTTATTTAACCAACTTTATGGATAAATTTCGGGTTCAAATAGAATTAAATGAATTATAGAAACGCATCGATTAGACCCATTCAGGGTAGGAAGTTTAACCCTTTAGTGCGTAGCTTTGCATATATGTAAACAACAGTGTTTTGATTTAATAGATTTTTTTATTCGCATATACATAATTCACTCCAGAAAATTAAAATAGCAATATTTGTTTTAAATAATAACAGACTTTTCGTATTTAAATAAAGAGGAATTAACCATTGAAACTTTCTCGTATAAAGTCAGATTCTCTGGACTACGTAATTTCTAGAACGTATTCTATCATGAGAATTAAAGGGTTAAAGGTTAAGCTTTATAAAATAAATAATTATATAAAATAAGGTATTTGGAAACATACTTATTAAAACATTTACTAATTTACAATATTTTAGCGTAAAATAGCCACATGACAGTAGTTTTTACTTGTATTGTAGAAGTGCAACAGAAGAAAACTTTGACGTATTATATGAAAAATGTATTTCTGATTTTTTTCATCTTTTTTCCTGTGTAATAAACCTATCAGAAAATCATATATAATTTCTTTGAAACAAAATCCAAAAACCGCGCATTTAAGGGTTAAAAATAAGTCCACCTGCTTGTCTAGACTTCAGAGCGCTGGATGTTTCCTAGGCATGGTTGATTTAGTGAATCGGATTCCATTTTAAACGGAGGTCCGGATCCGTTTATCTCTCCTATAGAAAAGATATGAATTTAATGTTTACCAAAAATTAGTAAGAATTTTGGTAAACATTAAATAGAAATGCTTTATTAATTCTATTCATGATGAAGTTAAAATTTGGTCAAAACATCCTACTACATCACTAGCTTTCATAATAGTAACTATGTACAGGAATCTTTCAATCCTTTTTAACCCCTTAACAGTATGGCCTGAACTGGATTCGGGCAAGAACACTTTGCTTGCTTCGTTATTAAAAGCATTTTGATACCACTAATTTGTAACTGTAAATTTATCTTTATTGATTGTCAGATATTTTTCGATTAAGTAAGGTAAATATTTTAGCATGGAAAAAGTGGTGTCCAGCCCCATTTTTAATTTTTTTGTAAGAAAACAAATGTCACTGTTAAGGGGTTAAACTTTACTTCGTATTTTACGATAGCTTTACTTTTTCTTTTTAAATTTTATTTTCAATTTATAACGTAGCCCTTTCAGGAGCAAAACACTCCCATTCGCAAAATTTTGAAATGAATGAATAACACCGGAATTTACAAACAAATTAATTTGAAAATAAGAAAAAGGTATATGTCACATGAATAATAAACCGATTTTTTTTTACTAAAAATCTGGCGCCATTCAAGGTTACCATTTTGGCCTCCAATTTTAATCCGAAATTTCAAATTCACACCGTAAATTTCTGAAGACGAATTTTCACTTTATGTGATCGCTAAATATCGCTCATTAAATAAATCATAAAGTACTACTCTTTATTTCTCGTATGAACTCGAAATTTTTGAATAAAAATGGAGGTCAAACTGGCAGCCCTGGTACCTATGTAGTATTTGGGAATTAAAGTTAAGTGGTTTCATAAACGTACCACCGCCCCTGAAAGGGTTAAGAAGCATTGGGACATATTATATCCCACTTGATTTTAATCAAGATTTGCCTCAGAATCTTATAATTAAATTTTACTTTTATGACTTTGGTGAAAAATATTGTAAAATTGCATTTTCTTATTTTCAAATAAAATTTTTGGAAAATTCAAGTATGACCTCAAGTATGAACTCCAGTATGAACTCAATATTATAGTAACACAAGTACTTGCCTCTGAAAGGGTTAACGCTGTTTTCAGTAGATTACGAAGATCTGTGAAGATATTTTATGCTTTTTAACACTAAAGATACCGGTAATTTTACTAAAGTTTTATAAAAATCCACCAGAATTTTTATTTAAAACTTTTTAATATTTTTATTTATCTTACTTCTGTGTGATTTATAATTTATTTATTTTCTGTAGCAATTTTTTATTTGAGTCGAAATATTTTCATTTGGGACCGGTCGGTTGTTGGTATATTTTGTGTTAAATTATATTAACCTTTTCAAAATTCAATGATAGTCATTATTTTATTTCTCATTTCCATTCATCATTTAGAAATAAAAAAAAAGATTTGTGAAATTCATAATCCTTTTATGCCTTTGTTCATTTATTCAAATGCTTTTGAAATACTATTTATTATTTATTTCGCATTTTCAACAGACTTCAAAGGGAGGTTTTTAATATCAACGTCGCAAAGTTCAGGAGACTGACGTATTCCTTAACACCATAAAATCTTATATTCATGTCGTACAGGTAACAACAAATTAAATGATCACAACAGGAAGAATCATGCATCACGCATCGATTCTGACACATGTTCGTGTCTTAATATGTATCGACTGGGAAAGAGAATAGATAGATCATTTAAATATCTTATTTTGAAATATTTACTTTAAATCAGGAACAGCCGGAACAACAAAAGCAACAACGTTTAACAATAATTTATTAAAATTTTATTGAAATTTAAACTTTAAAGTAAAGTGTAACCCTGGTTTTCGAACATATTTTTTTCCAAAGAATTGTTCGTGAAACGAGTAGTTCGAGAATTGTATCAAATTTTACCATAAGAAATGATAAAAATACGATTGGTTCGTTTCCACCTCCTCAGTTACTACATGTATTTACCTATAATGTACACCAAATAATATGCAAAAAAATTCTTAAATTTAAAAACACATACCACAATTCAAAACGCAATTCCAAGCATTGCTCAAAGACTATATTGTAACCGAAATCTTTTATGTGTCCCAGTAAATGAACGATAAATGCTATGTCCACTATATTCTATATGCTATAGTAAACATCTTGTACTGCACTTCAGTGATGTAATAAATTTCAACATGTTTAAAATAGTCTAACATCATTAAAATACATTACAAACGATTTCCCACTATAGATTATATTGTAATGAAATTATTTTGAGTGCCCCTGTAAGCGAATTTATAAATGCTACACACTTAAATTTCAATACCAAACATGCTTTGCTAAACTTTAATAACATGTATTAATTACATGGCAATCTGAGTATCTTTACGTAGGTTAGAGCACGTACAAACAAATAGATAGATAGAGAGACTGATATAAAGACGGACGGAGAGACACGCTAACAGACAAACCGAATTCATAAATACTTTTGAACTATCTTGAAAAGTGATAAAAACATGTCCGTGAGTAATTGTGACGTCATTTTGACGGTTGAAACATCTGAGCAATAAATTTCGCTTTTACTGTTTGTTTTGTTTTTTTAACTTCTAAACATCACCCAATTTCAGTTTTTGCACGGTCGAATAGGAAAACAAATTATATTTCACATGCAATTTATTAGAAAAATGTATCTCAATTTACTGATTTTTTATGATTTTGAATATTTATTTATAATAATTTTTAAATGTGGTTTTTTAATTGTATTTCCATCTTCTGAAGTCCGAATACAGATGATTAGCCCGTTTGCACTTAAAACAATATAAATAGTTCAACATTTCTTTCCAGCTAATATTCCATAAATAAATTAAAACTTCGTCAATAAATATAGATAATAATATAAATAAAACACGAATTTAAGTGACATGTAATCGAACTGCGCCGTTAAACCACTGAAATTATCAAAATCTAAAAGGCTGTTATAAGTAGCGAAATATTAACTCCTGACATACGCTACTACAAAAGTATGGCTTTTAATAGATTTAAAAACTGGATACATTATTTGCATTTTTCAGATAAAAAATATTTTTGGTGTTGTTAGTAAGCAATCTAAAATATATATATATATTATTTACCGTAATTTTTCCCGCGTATACGCCGCAGCTCAGATAATTCGATTTCCTACCAGAATTCATTTTAAATAAAATGTGACTTGCTTTTGGTTATCATTTATTTGAATTGATTTTTTAAATAAATTTCCGGTGTGAAAAAGACTTAATTTAGCCGCGGCGAACGCGGGAATATCGGTATCCGCGGGAAATTACGGTAAATGAAAAAATCTATTAAATTTTCCAATAAAAATAACTGGTTTTCACATATATTCTGTAAACCTGGGTTCGATCCTCTAGTTTTTATTGGTGTGAGTAGAATAAAGAAATTAACGCTGTATGATATGTGTCCAAACCCGTAATCAAATGATTAATTGTAACGAATGCTACAAGAAAGCCTTAACACAGCCATTTAAACATAATTTATCAAAAATAATACATTGTTTTCACGCTGAAATTTATTTTTCATATAAATGAATTTTCAGAGACGTAAAATATATTATTAACACTTTGAGCTCTGGTGGGCCACTTAATTTCAATCGACAAATGTCACAAAGGTACCAGAATACTCAACCAAATGTATTTGGCAATAAATTAATGCATTTTTTCGTGTACATAATAAACTGATTTTTTTTTTTTTTTGCAAATACTGGTACCTATGTCACATTTGGGTATTTTTAAGTAATTCCCCCTCCAGAGCTGAAAGGGTTAAATGCAATATGTATCACATTCAGAAAAAAAGGAATATGCTAATAATGGAAATAAAGCATAATATCTAACGGTAGCATACAAATATATCTCGTTCACTAAAATAAAAAAAAACAAATGAAGAAATTTACAAATCATCAATCTTCATTAAATATATATTTCTAATGTGTCATATTACGTACAACCTCAAAAATATTTTTACAAACATATTCTAAAAAAAATAATAATTATCTTATACTTCAAAAACTACTTTTTTGTAGTAAAACCCATTAGTTAATAAAAAGAAAAGTGCGCATTTAAACTGATGGCATTGAGGTCAAATGCTATTCACACTAATTGTATATTACTCTTATTTCAAAGAATAATGTCTGCCGAAAAATAAAGAAATCGATAGAAACCCCATTTAGTTAAGTTAAGGGTGGTATTAGCTCCCACATCCCCCCTTTTATACTTAACCAATGAACCTCCAAATCTAATCAGGGAAGCGCCTTATCACACTAAACCTGTATGCCAAATTTGAAGCAAATCGGATAATTCTGCATGAAAAACCTACTTATCTAAATTATATGGGGGTTATCCCCTCCGTTCCCCCACTTTATACCTAACAAATGAACATCCAAAGCTACTCAGGAAAGCGCCTTATCAGAATAAACCGGTATACCAAATTTGAAACAAATAAGATAATTCTGCATGAAAAACCCATTTATCTAAATTAAGGGGGATTAGTCCACTTTTCCCCTTTATACTTAACCAATGAACCGGAAGCGCCCTATCAGAATTAAACTGTATCCATAAATTCAAGCAAATCGGTTGTTTCTATCAAGAGTTATCGCATTACGTACATACAGAACCTGCGGCAGTGTTGCCAGATTGGGGACTTTTTTAACTCAGGCTATTTGACTGTCTCCACTTTTGAAAATAGTATAATTCGCCTTATTTTTCAGAATTTTTAATCTATTTTGAAATAGGCCGTATATTTCTATTTCAAAAAAGCGGTGACAGTCAACAATCTGGAGATAAAAAAGCCCTCAGTCTGGCAACACTGACCTTTAGGGCACATTAGCTCTCAGGATTTGATAGCCTGTGAGATAAAAACTGACAAATCTATTATATTCAAAAATTAAAAACCCTATTGCACTATAACATTTTATAGTGCAAATATCTTTAATTATTACTAGAATTGAACATTAATCGCGGGAAAAAAATTTAAAAGAAAATACACTAAAAAATTTAACAGCACTATTTCCAAGCAATAATCCGCATAGTAGATTTCTACAACATTTGCTATAGATATGTACTCCGAAGATTAAGGTTTGGAAATAGTGATGTTAACTATGTTTTAGCCATTTCTTCAACATCTAACTCTTTTTAGAATGATTAGTCCAAAGTAATGGTATTTTTTAATTAAAAAAAAATATTTACATATATAATGACATTTTTTATTGGATAGGAAACAATAATTTAAAGGTAAAATATTTTAGCATATTTTTTTTTTTAATATTTTTATTACTGTTTTCTCCTCTTATTTTCCCTGTATCTTATTATCTCTTTTTCTCCTAGCATGTTTATTACAATTAGAATTTATAATAAGACTAGTGTACATTCCATTCAAAATGATTTTTATTCTTAGAAATTTCATAAAAACTTTCCATTAACAATTGTACGCTTTTAAATTCCTCTATGACACTATTGTCTTAATTCTTTCTTTCTTAATTCTTTAATGGAAATGCATGCTTCACTCCACCCCTGAAATTTTCCGACACTGATTTATATTTATGAAATGAAAATAATCTACTCCGCTTTCTAAATCCTGTTTTACGAATGGCGATAATGATAGGCCGAAACAAACCGAGGAGTTGAACGCCTTATAATAAGAGCAAAAAATTTAAGGCATAATCCTTAGGTAGTACCATATTTTCTAAAACGTCTCATTAAATAAAACTCAGACCTGTCATTTCATGCAAGGTCTGATTTTAACCAGCCGTCTAGGAATTCCAAAACGCAGACGGGGGATGAAATTGCTATATATTTTTCGGCGTTAAAAAAAAAAAAAAATAAAATAAAAACACATTAAATAAATATAAAGTAAGATTTTCCCCGAAATTCTAGATAATTGACTGAGAAAATTCCAGAAATATTACTCTCATTTTTTAAACATCTCTGATAAGTTTCGACGTTGTTTAAAATATAAGTAAACTGGATAAATTGTAGATCTCACATCTATAATTTAGCGGGATATCTTTAAAATTAAAAGTCGCTTTCAGTATTTCGCAATTTTTTCTTATTAATTTAGGACGCTAATCAAATTTTTCAGAAAAGTGTATTATTTCGGAAAATTACTAATATTTATCATATTTTCCAGCTCTGTATTCAAAGGATTTTCCACGAATTCTATGAATGACAAAACCCTATGTTTATAATACGAAGAAATATTATTTATTGAGTAGGTATAACAAATAATTTTTAAGAAAAAATGAAATAGATTTCGATGAATTGTTTTGTGGTACTTTGTTATTACCCATATTAGACACCTGACACGATCCCGAAAATTCCATTTCAAAACTGCCCAAAATCAATGCACTTAATCCCACCACCCGAAATGAAAGAAAATTAATTCATATTTTAATGCATTTATGTAAAATTAGCTTATATATCTAATATTAATTTTATGTTTTACATAGAAAAATGAATACGTATACAGGGTTCGTACGGGTACCGTTTTTTACAAGGCACAATATCAGAATTTTTGTATAGAAAAATAAATCTAGTTTAAACTAATGAAATTTTGCCTGATATCAGCAGAGATTTTTCATAAGAAAATACTGGTACCGAAGAATTTCTGAGTCTGGAAATTCAAGCACCCGTACGAACCCTGGGTATATACTCATACTTCTCAAACTTTCGATTTTTTAACTTGAAATAGTAATATTTTGAACCAGAATCTTTAATTAATAAATGAAACCAAATAAGTACCACATAAGAGCAAGAAACCTTTTTATCATTTGATTAAATATATATATATATATTTTCCCATGCCTTCTCTCCCGTTAAAGGCGATAGACTTGGAATGTATGTAATCGTAAGTCTATTGTTTTTTCATCTAAAACAACATTGTGAAATTTTCATGTTAAATTTTGTTACCCTACCCGGTGCAAGGCTCTAATTCATATTCATTTTAAATTCCATTGTTCCTAATATCGCTCATTTTGTTGCGCAATAGACGATGATATATTACATTTAATTGTATATATATATATGCATTTAAGCGGTGCTTATTATTATCTCTACTTCAGAAATTAACTGTATTTTTCTAATGATATCGTAATATTGCCCTTGAAAACGAGCTACGAATCATTAGTTCCAATTTTATCCCTTTTTACATTCATTTTGTAGTTCTTCTTATGGAATTAACGTATATTCAATTTTGATATCCTACATTTCGTACAATGAATGTACTGGTGCTGACAATGATTCATTTGTTTCTGGTCTTTCTTCATTGGTTTAATTGTTATTGTTACATAAAGCTTGACAAAATATTTCAAATATTTAGGATTTCCTACATATTTATCGTTATCTATTTATCTTTTTTTATGCATTTACCTTACTGATAATATTTACCCTTCGCATATTTTAAATGTTATGATGTTTTAACAGTGTTCGTACGGGTCCTTGAATTTCCAGACTAAGAAATTCTTCGGTACCAGTATTTTTTATGGAAAATCTCTGCTTAAGTTAGGCGAAATTTCGTCCGTTTAAACTAGATTTATTTTTCCATAAAAAAATTCTGATATTTGGCCTTGAAAATAACGGTACTCGTACGAACCCTGTTTAATACTTCATTTATAAGTGAATGGATCTAGTTATTATAAAATTCATTAGTGATTAGTTAATTTAATAATCGACGATACAATTTAATGTGTATAATATCTATATCATGTCTTGATACTCAATTTATAAATTTTATTTAAAAATGATGATGATTTGTAATATTCTATAACGGTTATATATATATATATATATATATTGGAAATAATTTTTTTAAACAAATATGAATTGTAACTTAGCAATTTTTTAATTGAAAGAAGACGTAATTTCCAGTCAATTGGACTATTTCCATTTCCATTTTTTTTTTTTTTTTTTTTTTTTTTTTTTTTTTTTTTTTTTTATGAGACAGTTTGTTTATTAAAATATATGGCCTGTTCTTTTTGTTTTAGACCGACTGTACTTATATTTTCAGAAGAAGTTCTGTTTTTCTCATTATTTAATATATTTCCCGTTTAACTACATTATTAGTAACATAAAATATACAAAACAAATAGCACACTCGCAAATAAGCAAATGTATAAATAAAAACGGCAGGTGTACACCAGTCTACCTTTTACATATTATTATCTGGGATTAATGGTATTTAAAAACAGGCAGGTGCAGCAAGACATAGAAATATACATTTGTTTCAGTAGCACTACAGTTATATTTGACTAGCGGCGGGGATGACTGAACAGGTTGGAACATAATCTAAATCTGGGTTTTGAACCACTGTAAACCACGAAGTCTGAACTATTATAATGATGTAATACTTTGTCCTGGAAGTTAAATTTCTATTACGCGTGCTATAATCAACATCAAGTTAGTTCCTGAACCCAGATAATTAGTTGTTCGGCAGTGCACTAGATTTTATGCCAGTTCAATATTATTACTAGTCTTACATTAAAATATTTAATCTTAAAAGAAACAAAAATTTGAATTATTTGGAAAATATAATTGTATTTTTGTATGTAATTTAATTTTGTTATTTTTATACTAACATCTTACGTTACTATACCAGACTCGCCCGGCATTTCCGGGGATAATAAAGTTACAGTCATTCAGGGTAACTTTGAACCATGGGGTGTAACTTTGCACCACCTCCTAATTTTCAATATTTTTGACTCCAAAAGACTAATTAAACTCCAGAACTGTGCTCTGTTGGCAAGGTTCTAAACTAGGATTCCTACTCTTTATTTTAGAAAACAAATTTGCAACATTATGCGCAATTAATTGCATCATCTAACTATATTTGTGAAGTACTGTTTTCAAGTTAGTTTTGAATGCTGTTTTTAAGTTATTGTGATCCAATTAAATTTTCATAGTAAGTAACAATATACTCCTTTATCAGACATATTATTATCTAAATGTTGTAAATGTGTTAATATTTTGTGATTATATATTTATTAATAGTTAATAAAATGTAAAATAAGAAGGCATTAACATTTTACCGCAATTTTAGGGTAACTTTGAGCCGGCTCAAAGTTATACTGATGTTTATAATTTACTGATAATATGTGCTACTGTCAAAAATTTCTCATATTTGAACGTATATTTTATATAAATGCCGAAAGTGTGCATTAGATATAACATGTAAATATTTTCACAAATATGTGTAAAATACATAAAATTCATTTAGAGGCGTGATTTGGAGCGGAACTACTCAAATTTGACATTTCATACGTTAGACGTTTTTAGGTGTGTTCGTAATTATATAAATACGTAGCACCTATAGTCGTCGTTCAGTCCGTCTGTCCGTCTGTCCGTCCGTCCGCATGTAACAGAGCAAAAACTACCCAACCGAATGGACTGAAATTTTAAATATATGATTGTTGCAAAATTTTGTCGAGCCATTTCAAATTTTATGAAAATCGGATGTATAGTTTAATTACAGGGACAGTCAAAAGTTTTTCTTTACATTACGACCAATGGGAAAAATTATTGCAAGTGCATTTTAATGATGTTAAAGCTTTCCAAATGGTCTGAAATTTTAAACATATAATTATTGCGACATTTTGTCGAGCCATTTCAAATTTTATGAAAATCGGATGTATAGTTTAATTACAGGGACAGTCAAAAATTTTTCTTTACATTACGGCCAATGGGAAAAATTATTGCAAGTGCATTTTAATGATGTTACAGCCTTCCGAATGGGCTGAAATTTTAAATATATAATTGCTGCAAAATTCTGTCGAGCCATTTCAAATTTTATGAAAATCGGATGTGTAATTTAATTACAGGGACAGTCAAAAGTTTCCCGTTACATTAAGGGAATGGGAAAAAATTATTGCAAGTGCCTTTTAATGATGTTACAGACTATGCACTTATGAAGTGCAAACAAATACACATTCAGTACAATATCGGGTGCAAGAAATAATTATAAAACTAGTTATAGTACGAACGCACCTCATTTGCCACGTTTGACGAGCAATTTCCAACTTGTTTATTCTTATTTGAATAATACCAGTACTAGTATATATTACTGTAACTATGGATATATTATTGAGTTAAAACATGGAAAATTGTTTTTCACTGCATTTTTGTGTTTTATATGGACAACAAACAGTTTTTGTTTAAATTTCCAAATATTCATGGTTGTCTTCTTCCACTCTCTTATGCCTGATATTTGTTGTACTATCATAAATTATACAAAACTTGTGAAGTTGGGAAATGTAAATTCGGAGTCTTTACATATCTGAAAACATTTTCTGGGGTTCAAAGTTGTCCTAACTATAATACTTTTTTTATAATGAATAATTTTAGATAATATTTATTATATGGTACAAAGTTACCCTAAATGGCTGGGTAAGTTTGAACCAGGTTAACAGTCATTTCTTCTCTTTTATGCCCCTAGTTGCAACAATATTCTTAAAATAAAAGTATGGCATGTGAAAATAGAGAAAATGCGGATCAAAGTTACCCTGAATGACTGTAAATAGACTTAAGATTATCTTAAATACAATATGGAAGACGCGGATATATAACCTTAAAAATACTTAAAGTGACCTGTAATATACGAATGAATCTACTGCTGAGGACCCCGTTATCTTCGGAAAGATTTATTTCCAGGCCCAGTCCGTCACGAATCTGTAGACAAAAAAGTTAGCCACAGCCTAGCCTTAGCGTGCCAAGAAAATTTTAACCAGAATCTGGTCCAAGACTAATGAGAGAAAGTAGACAGCCCAGAGGTCCAACCCCGAGTCCGTGTAGACACTTTACTGAAAGCAGTAACAATTATTTTTCTTTTCATTATTAGAGACTCCGACATCCTGCCCGTCGTCGCTAATAATAAATGGAAATAATTACGTCATAAATATTTGGACATAAATCATTTTAGTTAGAAAGGAGACTTTAAAGAAGTCGAGAGAATTTCAAAAATTTCTATACGAATTCCGAAAAAACTTGATTTAATAAAGGACAAAATTTTTTAAATTGGCTAAACGTTTGTATTACTTTTATGACTGGCCCGGAGTCACCTGCGAACGCGGAAAATCGGAAATATGCATTCATGATAAAACAACAAAATCTTATAAAAAAATAATATTGGTTTTAGGTATATTGGGACTAGTGTTCGTATTTCCCGGAACCAGAATTTTCAGACTTCTATACGCAATAAATTTCCCTAGTCCCCGCCACAGGCACACGCACACACAGAAAAACAATTCTTTTACAAATATATTTGGGTTTATGTTTGTTTTTATACTGGCTGATCCCCCCCCCCCCCAACGGGCGTTTCCCGGGTGATGGGTATTACACAACCGTGTAATACACCTAAAATCAGCGTCGAACTTAAAAACTTTTCTTCGGGATGGATTTCTGTAGCTCCGGGGGAGTGGGCACTGGGTGGGCAGACTACACTTCTAACCCATTAATAAGTATAATATACTATTTATTCCGGAGTAAACCATCCGTTGTTCCGGGGCTGATGTCTCCCAGGGGTCACACTTATTTTAACACTGGTAAAATAACAGTACCGTTTCCAGAAGTTACTTTAAATCAGGGTTGGCCAACTGCGGTACGCTCGATATCACTGAACATTTATAGTAATCATTGCCTTACCTATTCATCGAATCTCTGCGATTCAAGAAATCGACATTTCCTGTAAAATTTTAGTAGTATCCGACGTGCCACAGTTGGCCACCCCTGCTTTAACACGTTCACGCCGGCGCAGTGGGTTACACTCGACTGTCTCAGAGTTGTCAAGTCTCCAGCTTTTTGCACACCACTATTATTTTAGAGAAAATGTTGTTCCTTTAAATCGCCAATTGTTCGAATTCAATAAAACAACATTTTCTGTATTAACCTTTAACTGATGTTACCGGTCTCTCAGACCGCGGCTTTTTTCAATTTTTATAGTTTAACACTAGAATGCCCGGAAGGAGTCGATTCGACTCCGACCATATGATTAAATGTCAACTGGAACCAGAAATTCTTTCCCAAAATATGTTAAATTTTAAAAACGCAGATTTACGTTAAATAAATCAATTAAATAATTTCAAATAAAAATTCTGGTGTAGAACATTTTTACGAAACTTGAGTAAAATTTCCGGGCGTTCTAGTGTTAAATTGCAATTTTCAGTTTAACTACAAACACTACCGAAATTTTGTTCCGTTTGGAACTTTAGTACTATCACCAGAGACTTTTGAATAGGTGAATTTTAATTACAACAGTCCTGTGCAAAACGTTTAGTACAAAAACACCATCCTATGAGTTAATCGTGCCTTTTATTCATCTTTCGTTGCAGCGGTCTCACAGACCGCTTCACACTAGTTATGTGACAATTTCTGTGACATCAGTTAAAGGTATCCAATACTGGTATCCAAAAAGCCTGAGTCTTGGCAGTTCCGAGACAGTCGAATGTGACCCACCGCGCCGGCGTGAACGTGTTAAATATATCTTAATCTTTCTACGGTAGTCTTACTTTAATCTACAAGGAAAAAATTCGTTTGTTTGTGTGTGTGTTTGCGCCGTGTTTTCAAGAGGCTGTTGCGCGGTGAGTTACAATACGGTCAGTTACTTTGGCAGGTACGCACTTGTATGTCTGAAGTTATAGACTTCGGAGCTCACTTTTTGATAATTAGCCGATATAATTATTTAAAAAAATAATAATGAACATCGCAAAATGGCATGCTGTCAAGTTGCCTGTACCAAAACCACATTGCTGGGAAACGTCAAGCAGAAGGAGAGGAAAGGCAGAAAAGTTTCTCTTTTTTTCGAATTTTGATTCTGTGTCATTTGTTTATCAGGCAAAATACGAAAAAACAGAAATTACAACTTATTCTGTTTACTTTTCCGGGTCTAACTCTGTTATTTATTTAACAAAATTTTAATGTTTAGCGTTGCAAAAAAAAAAAAAAAAAAAAAAAAAAAAAAAAAAAAATATATATATATTTTTTTTTAAGTTGATTTCGAGTTTTTTTTCTGCATATTTACAAGGCAAGAAGAAAAGAACTAATTACGTGTAGAGTTTTTCTGAGGGAAGAAAGAGCCAAATTCCATCAAAAATTAGATTTTACAAAGTTTTATAATACTTATAGCTCTAGAAATTCAATACACAGTTTATTTAGAACAAAACATTTTGTGAAAAAATTGTCTTTAAAAAATATCATCTTACTGAAATAACCCTTTCAGGGGTGGTGGTATGTTTATGATACCACTTAATTTAAATTCCGAAATGCGACAACGGCACCGAAATATTCGTGTAACTTTTTTCCGTTTATCATATATGTGAAAAATAGCTTTTTCATATTTGCAAACAAATTTGCAGGTAAATTCCGGTGCCAATCATTCATTTCAACACTCTAGTAATGGAAATGCTTTGTCCCAACAAGGGTAAAAGACACTCAAAAAGCAAAAATAACGAATGAAGAAAATTGCACTGTAATACACGGTTCGTACGAGTATCGTTATTTTCAAGGCCAAGTATCTGAATTTTTTTATTGAAAAATTATTCTACTTTAAACAGACGAAATTTCGCCTTATTTAAGCAGAGATTTTTCATAAGAAAATACTGGTACCGAAGAATTTCATAGTCTGGAAATTCAAGGACCCGTACGAACCCTGTAATAGAGTACCGTCAACCGGGACTACTTAGTCCTTGCGGGGTGACTTTGGTCCATCCCATAAAAAAGGTTTTATTCTTCGTATTGAACAAACAATACAAGATAATTCGGAGTTTTCGCCCTTGAAAAATATTTTAGACCCTACTATAGGGTATTTGAATAGTTTGGGGGCAATTAAAAATTTTTTAGAGGCAACACTGGTTCTGTTTCTAAAAAACTGTTTTCGTTTGTAGATTTTAACTCCCCAAACTTTCTATAGTGAGACAATCGGAATAAGCAATACAAATAATGTAAGTGTATAAGTATTACCTTTAGTAACCTGTAACCCATATGTGATCATAGTTTTTCCTTTAACTTTTTATTTTGACAGAAAATGTTTACGTTTTCATAAAGCTAACATGAAAACTAGTTTTTCGGGGCTACTTTGTGCCAGACCTTTTTTGTTCCGGAAGTAGCCCCAGTTACTCAGAAATGCCTTTTTACAATCAAATCTCTTTAAAAAATGTATTAAGTAACATTTTTTTCAAATGTTGCTTTAGCAAAATGTTACAGTAATTATTTTTGTTCCAGTTGCTGAGGATAACATGATGAAAACTGTTTCTCATGTCTTTAATATTAACATTTGGTTTATTGTGTTTAAATGTTTTTTTTTTAAAGAAAAAAAAACATTTGTTTATCAAGTTTTCAGTGTTAATTCATTAGCAGATCCTATTGCAAACATTTGCTAATTGGTTTCATATTCCAACATATGAATTGTACTCATTTTATGCGAAAATAATTGAATGGACCAAAGAAGCCCTCAGCAGCGGCTATTTCGTTCCAAAACCTTTAAAAATAGTTAAAAAATAAAAAAATATATAAAAAAATTACCTCTTTAAAACCATACAGTTTGCTTCATTGTTTCCTGTTAATTGATTGCAATTCAATTTCAACGTTGAAAAATCATGTATAATATTTTTTAGTAATGAAAATATTAGTTGAACCAGGAAAAAGTGGCCCAAAGTTGACGGTAATTATAAAGAGAAAATGTGCTAAATTTAAAAAGAAAATTTTTAGCATTTAAAATCTTTTACGTGATATAAATGCTCATTATGACGTTATATGAGTTGTTTTTAAACTAGAAATATTCATTTTAATCGAATTCTATAAGACATTTTCTTACACAGATACCCATTTCTTTTTAATTTTTATTTGCATGTTTCAATTTTTTGCTCATAACATGCAAGGAATGTTTGCCGAAACCTACCTTCATAACCACTTATGGAGTGGAATGATCTGACCAACTCTTTCTCTAGTTCACGCAAGCCAAACATTTTTTCAGAGGTGGGTCTTGATAACTCAGAGAGGGAGAAAGGACCCAAACCCTAAGATACAGTCCAAAGCGCTTTAAGTAAGCGTACAAAATTAATGCTGGAATCTGCCGTAAATTGACACAGCTGCGCCATCTTGTGGATGGAGTGAATAACGCAAATACGCGGGTTTTTTGTATGACGTCATATATGGCAGAATATCTACCATCTGCGCATCTCGTGCGCAGGTCTATTTGAAGATATTTACAATTTAAGAGTTATAGGCGGAAAAGCAGACAAAGCTATTTTAGAGAATACCTGTTAAAATTTTAATCATGAATTTCAAATATTTACTCACTCATGGAAGATGAACCTTGTTTATCAGATTTATTGCAAAATATTTTTGTTAGTTTGTTTTGATGAAAATATGTGTATTTAAAAAAAAAAATCGCAATGTAATTTTAATTTCGGGAGAAAAAGCACTAATGCTACGTAAACAGTATTGCCCTTTACCCCGAAACTAAACTGACATTGCAACTATTTTTTAAATACATATATTTTTATCAAAACAAGATGTAACAAATATATTTTCCAATAAATCTGGTAAACAAGGTTAATCTTCCATGAGTGAGTAAATATTTGAAATTCACGATTAAAATTTTAACAGGTATTCTCTAAAATGGCTTTGTCTGCTTTTCCGCCTATAACTCTTAAATTGTAAATATCTTCAAATAGACCTGAATTTTATGGAAGCTAATCAGGCTAAAAGAAAACCATTTTTGTTAATAAAAGTTATAGGCATAACTTTTAATTCCATGGTTTTTTCCAGGTTTTTTTCCACATTGGAAGAAACTTGCCCACCTTGGGATTATGTTATTATTTATTAGAAAAAAAATGTATTTTAAATATAATGAGTGAAAAGCATGTGTTTAAATTGATGTAATATACCAGTATGTATGTATTTTAAATAAAGGTATGTTTTCCAAATGACGAGTATATTTTTAAAATGATGATTTTATATTTTGAATGAAATGAATGCAACATAAACGCTGGTGAGGGGGAAAATACTTGACGGTTTATGAACTGCGGTCGGCTAACATAAAAGTACTTTTTTACACTGTTTATTTAATCTAACCCTGTTCATATATATGAAAAGATAAAAACTTTTAATCGATTTTTCCCTCCCAGATATGCTAGAAAAATAAAAATTATGTACATGGATGTGTTTCTAGTAACAATACAACATTTTAGTATTTTTACAACTTGATTATAAATTAGCAAATTAATTTTATGTTATCTAAACGTAGCTGATAAATCCTTAAACATTCTTTATGGTTGTTACAACTGTATGTACAAGTACAACAATTGAGTAAGTTATGTAACAAACTACGATTTTTAAAATATACCAGCTGGTTGGGAAATTGCAAAAGAGAAATATTTAAAACCTTTAAGCATCCTAAACGTGATTTTCAGCCATATAATTTTTTATAAAAAAGTTAAAATATTATTTAATATATATTATTAAATGTCAGTGATTTTAATACGTTCAATTGGCCCATCTCCGTCCGCAACCCTTTTTCTACTACTTATTCCGACTCTTTTGCGGAAGCCAGATTGAAAAAAAAATCAAAAATTGAAACCGGACAAAATTAAAAGGGAAATTTGAAATTATTGGCTACCGACCAACAACTCCTACGTCGAGCTTATTATTAGTCTATAGTTTTCAGTTATTGGCAATTGTTGTGTGTTTCATAAGCCTTTTTCAAATTTGGAGAATGTTCCGCAATTGGGTTATTTCGATAAAAGTTACTTTCATTTTCTAACCATTATTTAACTTCTATACAGTTACAATTGTACTGTTTCTCATTTGTCGCCAATCATGGCTATCGGCCCGATTACAGAATGTTATCCATTTTACCCCTGCGAAGAACCAGTGTAAGATAATAAATGTTTAATTGAGCATACCACGTACTATTTGTAAATATTTTATATTTTATTCCAATTTTTGAAGTTTCTTCTATAATTTGTATGCTTTGTGCAATGTTATTCACCTGTGCGAAGTGCAGGTATTCCATGAAAACTATTTTTCCGGGATATGACACAATCACCGACATATTTCTAGATTTAAAAAAAAAGTAATTTGTCGATTTTAGGAATTTTTTTAAAGCTGCTGTCTAAAATTCTCAAAATATTTAAAACTATAAATAATCAATTATTGCTGGTTTAATAGTACAAGAATTACTGCTTGCATTTTAAATTAAAGTGGATCCCAATGTAAAATTAAATGAGTTTTAAATGGAATGAATGAAATTCTTCTATTTTAAATATTATAAATACAATTCGATCAAGAAAATATTTGACAATTTATCGCCTGCGCCCGGTAAATAAAAAATATGCCTTAAAATTAATTAAATAATTTATACTTAAACTCTATGCGTAATAAAATGTTTAATTCTCATTGGAAATACACATGTTTATGTAATTTTTATAACTTTATCTTATCAGGAATTGACTTAAAACGCTGCTGTAAAATTCTATCTTAACATACATTAACTAATTTTTATATGTCCTTATTCATTGCATTACAAAAACTTAATTCAAATAGAACGTATTAAAATCACTGACATTTAATAATATATATTAAATAATATTTTAACTTTTTTTATAAATTATAATAAAACACAAAACTAACCTGTTTTTCTCTTTTTTGAAGCGAAAAAAATGAGTTCTCTCAGATAGAGAGTTATTTTTGCAGTTTTGAAAACTGCAATAATTAGAACGCCAACGTGGCATTTTCCCAAATAATATAAGTTCTTAAAAGAACTGATTTTGTTTAAATAACTAACTTCTATTAATAAATTAAATAATGGCGAATAAATAAATCAAATTATATCTATACTTCCAACAATTAAGTACTGCAGTACTGCAGACGACAAACGAATAAAATCATGGCTGCGCGTGCGCATAGTTATTTCCTAGATATCGAACTTATAGATCATCCACAAAGGGGAAAGAAGTTAATAATCTTCTTGTAGTTCACTCCGTCCGCTGGGTAGCGTATGACCTTGATTGACGTGACCTCGCCTTTAATCTTGCGGTTACCTCTCCCATTTAAGATAAGACGCTTACTTATATCGCTTTGATACAGTCTCTCGCTTCGCCTTATATACACTACAGATTGAGTGACGAGCATAATTTGCATAAAATAACAACGAAAACTCGTAACCGTATAGACTCAAAGAGATTCTCTTATACCTTGGTAAATTAAAGTAAAATAAAATGGAGAGGTCTCTGCTGCGACACACAGGTTAAATGTTTGACGTCACACTTACACTCAAAATACTAGAGACCTTTTATAAGCAAATCGCTAGTTCATTACAAGGGAAAATGATATTTTTTTAAAAATTTTATCACAGTTATCTATTAAGGACATTATCAAATCTTCGTCTTTCTTTCTAGTTATCGTTTTACACATTCGTGAAATCAATTTTATCAAAAAATATTTCCATCAAAATTACGGTTATTGCACTAGCAAAATACGGCTTTTTTTCCTTTACATAGTGTAGAGACATTGAGCTTATTAGTTCCAGTTTGGATTGGTTTTAACCGCTGCCATCGAAATTCTCAAGGGCAGAGGACACGAGTTGTGACGTCATCACTAATAGACCGACTTCTCACTAGCGTTGGAATTCACACCGAAAAATTTTGAATAGCAATTTTCTTTTATTTTATTTGTGGAATATTTGTCATCTTATAAAACAATAATAACTATTTAAAATTACTGGTTAGAATTCGGAATTCCTAAATAAAAATTAAGCCCGATGCGGAATGCTGGAGTTTTGCCGCATCTGGCTGATTTTTTATCAGGGGATTCCAAATTCTCACCAGTAATTTAAAAAAGTTATTATTGTTTTATAACATGACAGATATTCCACAAATAAAATAAAAGAAAATTGCTATTCAAAATTCTCCGGGGTGAATTCCAACGCTAGTGAGAAGTCGGTCGATTAGTGATGACGTCACAAGTCGTGTCCTCTGGCCTTGAGTATTTCGACGGCAGCGTTTTAACCCTTTCCGGCACAGAAAAATTCTGTTCGTAAAATGATGAAATAATTGACTGTCACCGGAATTTCCAAACGACTTTTTTAGAAATTAAAAACTTGTTACTTTAAACTTTCATCATAAAAGGAAAATTTTATTAAAATATTCTTGGTTCCGTTTGTAAGTTTGAAATTAAAATTAGGTGGTCCCAAAGTGGAACCACTTCTTCGGAAAGGGTTAACCCCTTAAAAGGCACTAGTATATTATAGATACCACTTAATTTTAATTACCAAATGCCGCATTGATACCAAAATAAAGAAATTATATTTTGATTAATACAATATACGCGAAGAAAAGATTTTTCTTAGTTTCATATAAATTTGTTCATAAAATCCTGTGTAAACCAATTATTTTAACAATTAGCAACAGAAGTACTTTGCCCTTGAAAGGGTTAAGACGTTATAGCATTTAGGCAATTTTACATTAAAAAAATATCCTTCTTCTAGATTATGTAATTCTTCCCATTTACGAAGGCTTTCTCCATTTTGTTACCTTTTTCATTAATGTAATAAAAAACAACAATGAAAAATATATTTGGAATATCACAGCCACTTTGTTATTTGCCGAAGGCATAATTTAAGTGTTAAGCAAACAAGTAAAATATTTTTAAAGAATTCCTTTAAAATCTTGTTCGTATTTTCAAAATATTCCTAGAAAATAAACAAATACAAAAATGAAATAAATAATATAATCTTATGTGAGCTATATCACTGAAAACTTTTTTTTATTACTAAAAACTTCTATTAAAAAAGTTAAATGTATGTAGTAAGTACAAATTACCGAGAAAATTGCAGTCTTGGGACAAAATTTTCATTTTTCTTTATCCTATTTACAGCTTAAGTAAAATTCAAAGCTAAGTATTTTTGTTTTCCAAAAGAAAATAAGAAAATAATAATCCACTATCATCTAAAATTCTGTGTTTTGCACCCATAACATATATATATATATATATATATTATTTAGTCTGAAATGTTTATATTTAAAGATGCATTAAAAGCTAAATATGGGGTTTAGAAGACGTAAGACAGGTATTTTTAAATGCCATTAACCCTCCGTCTACCAGACGGGTCCATTGGACCCGGCAGGTACATACAAAATATTCATTCAAACCAGAAATTTCTTTAAAATAAACTAAGTATATAAACCAGACAAAAATAAGGTAAATAAATAAGTTAAATAGTTTTAAATAAAAATTCTGCTATAGAACGTTTTATTAAAACTTGAATAAAATTCCCGGTAGATCTAGGGTTAAGAAAAATCTTGAATTCAGAAATTTCTGAAAAACATATATTAATCAATAGCAGTTTATTGAAATTCTCAGGTTAATATCGAAGTGGGTGATTACAGATTTCATACGGGTACTTAGTTTTGAATGGCAATAAATCTGAAAGGAAATCTCCGTCTTATTTTATCGGAAAATATTTTAATTAAATGTGGCAAAAATAACTTTCCTAAAATACTGGTTTTATAATCTATACACCTGTACGAATCTTGGATTATATAGTAAGGAATAAAATAACTACAAATACTTGCTTACAAAAACTTTTGATACGTTGTCTATTATTTTGAAAGTACTTTTAGAAGTATCGATCTTTAGTTGAAAAAAGTCTTAGCATAAAATATAAAGCTATAATTAAGGACTTCAAAAACATTTTAGAATTATGTATTTTTCAATAACTTACTAGTTTCCATTCATTATCATTTCTACATATATAAAGAAGGGAGTAGAAGAATATAAAATAAAATAAAACATCCGAACGTTTCCTATAATTTAAGTTTTTATTGGTGAACGAAAAATAAAATACTGATGTGATTCATCGAAATTTCTTTTTAGATTTATGCGTTTATTTTCCTTACAAATCGTTATCTACAAATTAAAAAAGAACCTAACTATTAAAAGTTCAATGGTAATAACATAATTTTACTGGATGTT
Source organism: Maratus speciosus (assembly GCA_963932465.1). Taxonomy (NCBI): domain Eukaryota; kingdom Metazoa; phylum Arthropoda; class Arachnida; order Araneae; family Salticidae; genus Maratus; species Maratus speciosus. The sequence goes on from OZ010796.1 coordinate 463,050,251, forward strand.
TAATTTTAGCAAGTTAACCCATTACCCGCTAGTGTTGCGTTGACGCAACCAACGGTCAAAATAAATGCACATTTTAAAATTATTTACATACCCACCACTATTTTTTATTAAAATTCTTGTTACTTAAACACACAAAATTTTAAGATCATATAAAGCGAAAATTATCTTTCAGTGTTTGTGGTGGCAAGCGACGTTCGGCTAATACATTGAAAACCTCAACCTTACAGTTTTGGAAGAATGGGTTAACCCGGGGGCAGTCGCGTCGGGTATGACATACCCATGCGGCGTGTGGTTTTTTCCAATTGTCACCACTATTTTTTCGAAAAGAATCATCAACTTACTTTATCGCAGAATTTCTAAGAATTGTTTCCGGCTAAATAAGGTGACGATTATGATTTATATTTATTGGTGACAAAGTAACAACCATTTATACTCTGAGTTTGCCCGATTTCTCCCGGGCTAAAATAAAAAAAAAATCTTAGCTATTTAAATGTTTAACAATTTTGATTCAGCAGAGTTTAATCTAGCGGTTTAAAAAATATTTTAACCCATTACCCGCTGACGTTGCGTTGACGCAACAGTCACAATAATTGCTTATACAATCAATTAATTACATTGGCACCACTATTTTAGAATTAAAAAAATATCTTATTTAGTAGCAAAAATTTTGCTATTTTACTAAAGCGAAATTTACCTTACTGAATTTGTGGTGGAAAACGACTTTCAGTAAGAAATTTGAAAATTTCTACATTATAGTTTTGGCAGTTAATGGGTTAAACGGAAGAAGATAAAAATAAAGAGAAACATACATTAATTAAAATTAAAAACGAGAATAATTTTGTGTTATATTAGATTTTGCTTTTTAATATATAAAGTTGAATACCATTTCGAACAACAAATTAATACACGTTGAATATTTCCTTTCTACGCCATCGAAGTGTGACAATTATTTTTCAATTCTTAATAAATCTAAAACCTAACCCCTAATGAAATGCTATTTTAACAATAAGCTATCTGTCATAAAACATATTTAACTGTCTTTCTTCAAAATACATTGTAAAAGAATTTATCGCATGCTTTTATTGGAGAAAATTAAAATTTATAGTCGAACCAAGTTAAGACCATGAACTTTGAAGGAAGGGAATTTCACATGTCCTCAAAATTGTGAAGCTTCAACTGTAACCGGATTCGCAGAGTCTGATTACAGCCGAGGAAAGGTTCCACCAGTAAATTTAAATAGAAATTTTCTTCTTTTTAAAACGCTCTATTCGTGGATAATTCCAGTCATAATTATGGCAAAAAATAGGTAATCATTTTTACTGGTGGAAGTTTACCTCGGCGATAGTCAGGTCCTGCGTTTCTGCTATATTGTGACAATCTAAACAACCTCCTGTCAGTTGCAGTGAAAGAGATATAATACCAGGCCAACTTCCACCAGTAAAAATGAATTTATTATATTTGTGAAAGAAATTTTGCACGAATAAAGCGTTTAACTCTTTCCGGCGCGGAGTAAGTCTATTTGTAAAATGATGAAATGATGGACTGGCGCCAAAATTCACAAACGAATTTATTAGAAAATAAAAAAAATGTTTATTTTTCTGTACTTTATAAAAGGAAAATTTTAATATTGTCAGTTTTGGAATTAAAATTAGGTGTCCTTTTTTGCTGACACCGCCGCTGCCATCGAAATACTCAAGGGTAGAGGACACGACTTGTGACGTCATCACTAATCGACCGACTTCACACTAGCGTTGGAATTCACACCGGAAAATTTTGAATAGCAAATTTCTTTTATTTTATTTGTGAAATATCTGTCATATTATAAAACAATAATAACTTTTTAAATTACTGGTGAGAATTTGGAATCCCCTGATAAAAAATCAGCCAGATGCGGCAACACTCTGGCATTCCGCATCGGGCATAATTTTTGTTTAGGAATTCCGAATTCTCACCAGTAATTTTAAATAGCTATTATTGTTTAATAAGATGACAGATATTCCACAAATAAAATAAAAAGAAAATTACTATTCAAAATATTTCGGTGTGAATTCGAACGCTAGTGAGAAGTCGGTCTATTAGTGATGACGTCACAACTCATGTCATCTGGCCTTGAGAATTTCGATGGCAGCGACAGCGCCCGGTAAAGGGTTAACTCATTAACGCTGGTTGGTACGAAAATCTGCCATTTAAGTAATACGGAAATTTTAAATATGAAGACCAATATTTTAGGAAGGAAATTTACGTATTACTTAATCTCAAACATTGAGAGATTAAATAAGTTAAAATTGCAATATAGGAAAACTGGTGTCACCTGGTACTGAGGTATTAAAAAAAGTGTAAAACGAACTCGTCGTGAATGGTTTAACTAAGACGAAATTTTCTATTTAAATTTACATGTAGAAAAATTTGAACCAGCAATAATCAGAAACTGTTCATCTAATGTAAAAAAAAATAAAAGTTGCCATCTTGTGACTGCCCCTTAGTTACTTCACTCGCAATTGGTCGACACTACAGTATATGTCTCCCCCTCTTTATTCATAACTCCATTGTTAAGATGAGTTTCAATGCTAGAAAATATTAAGTGGGATCGCTTATTAAACGTAATTTATATCATGTTTCAGGAACTGAGATTATTTACAGTAAATGAACTTCAGAACTTCGATTAAAATTTAACTGCGTATTCAAGTTTAACGCATTGTTTTTGTTTATAGCCCCGATTGAAATGGTAATTGAAAAAAAATATATGGATTCAAATATGACGTTATTGTCGATTAATACGTTACAACCGAAAACAAAGCAACAAAAGTAATTTTTCTGCGAGTTTAATTTTATTTAACACAAACAAAAAACATTAAATCTTGGCAGCCCAACCCAGATATTAAAATTATATTTAGTACACGTAGTACTGACTTTTGATGAGCAGAATGAATGATTTTGCTATTCGAATGAATCATTCACGCATGCGCAGTAGCATAGCTACCAACATTTTTTTTTTTTTTTTTTTTTTTTTTTTTTTTTTTTTTTAAGTCAATTCTAGCAGAAATTTTGTATCAGAAAAGAAGTTTCTTATTTTAATTCCAATCAATTTAAGAACCTCATAAAAATATAAAAAACATTTTCGATCTCAAAATTTCTGAGGGAAATTCATTAAAGGAATTACGATGGCAGACAACTATACTTTTGGTTCTTTTCTTTTTCCTAAATTCCTTGTGGTAATTGATTAAAAATATATGCAAAGGTTGCAAATATGTTTTTGCGCATACCCGAAAGATTCATTCGATAGTACGGTGCTATTTTTTTTCAACCTCCGACGGGCCGTAAAATAAATACAAGTGTGAATAACAAAATGATTTGTTAACCAGAAGACAAGTATCAAAATTACTTTTTGACGTAGTCATAATGAAGATTGAGACATTTGCCATACCGGTGGGTGAGTTTTCCAATACCCTCTTCATAGTAGGTTGAAGTAAGCATGTTGAGATAGGTCTCCAAGGTGCCTTTAATATTTTTGTTGGTATGGAAGCGCTGTCCTCCCAGACATGTCTTCCGTTCTCGAAGTAGATGAAAGTCAATGGGTGCCAGATATGGGCTGTACGCCAGGTGATCGAACACTTCCCATAGAAATTGTGAAACAAGCTGTTCGGCCTGGCACCGAGTGACTGTTGTCTTTTTCGAGAGCTGAAGACAGGTCTGGGGGGACAATTCTTCCATCCCAACAAAAATCTTCCAGACGCCTTAAAAACCTACCTCAACACGTTCGCAACAAACTTCTATGAAGAGGATATTGGAATACTCGCCCACCGGTATGACAAATGTCTCAATCGTTACTGTGCTATTTCTAAAAGTAACTTTGATTGTACTTGACTCTTGGTTATAAAACTATTTTGTTATTCATACTTGTCTTTATTTTACGGCCCATCGGAAGTTTAAAATAAAAATAGCCCTCGTAAAATCGTTCATTCTGCCTATCACTAGTAATGCTTACTGAGAACTCTTATAATAAGTCCTTAATATTTTTAATTTTGCAAACAGTAAACAAAACACAGAAATCATAAAAGAAATGTACAACACCAGTCACAGTCCTTTAATCTTCAAGAGTTTCAGTCTATAGTAGAGAGAATAAATTCGTGTTTTTTTTAAATTCTATTGGGTCGTTCGGAAAGTCGCGTCCGTTTGGTAAAATTAATTTGTACCGGAAAATTCTGCCCGGTAATTGTCAGACATTGGAATCGATGTCTAATAATTAAATGATAGAATTTTCCGGTACGGATTTATTTTCCTAAACGGACACGACTTTCCGAATGTCCCAATATATTAGATTACGTGAGATTTTTTGCCTTAAGCAGAGCTGCCACAGGCGACTATTTTTCTATTCTCTTCGTACCACTATTTAAGGAAAATAGATTTCGAAGTTTGTTTCTCTTGCAAATGGTCTCGAACAGTATGTCAATAAGTTTTTGATTTGAGAAAGTGGTGTGAGGCAGAATAATAAATAGACGCCTGTGGCAGCCATGCTCAAGGGATCGTACGCGTATTACCAATTTCACGCCGGCGTGCGTCACCGGTGGGTCACGGTCGACTGTCCCATCAGGCGACGTGCATCGCATCACCGGTGGGTCACGCTTGACTGTCGCATCAGGCGGCGTGCATCACCTGTTGGTCACACTCGACTGTTCCATAGAAGGCGTGAACTACAGGTGGGTCACAACTCGACTGTTCCATACAGTGTTGCCAGTGAGTTACTTTTTTCAAATTAAGATTTTTTGATTGGCACCAGTTTTTTGAAATAGTAAAATTCGCCTTCTTTAATGGCATACAAATTAAGGAGAAAACAATGGAAATTTTACCATTTCAAAAAAGTGGTGCCAATCAAGAAATCTGAATTTTAAAAAAGTAGCCCACTGGCAACACTGGTTCCATAGACTGCGTGCACTACAGGCGGGCCACACTTGAACATTCGTAAATTCAGTAGTAAAAGCAATTCAGTATTATAAACTTAACAAATTCACAACGGGAAACGAGAATTGTCGTTTTCATTCATACAATATCATTGACTAAGGGAGTGGCTTCTACCTTACAATAAAATGCATTTATGTCATGTTGTCCATGTTTTTTAGATTGTAGACATTTTGTATTACATTCCTACATTGAAAGATATTTACCGACGCATAAACTTGGGAAACCTGTCTAGAACATCAATTTACACAAGACTTTGTTATATTCAATGTTTGGAGTAGCACAGTTGAGATTTTTCCAACAGAGCGAAAAAATGTCCAGACCAGGAATCGAACCTGGAATTTTTCGCTTTGTTGGAAAATTCTCAACTTTGCAACTCCAACCATTGAATATGATTTATCCAGTTGAAAAAATTTCATTCTCTTCATTATGACTTTGTTATATTCGAGTTCAATTCAATAAATATGAGAGGAGCGGGTCATTATATATATTGTCTGATGAGCGGCAGTACCGCGCCACCAGATGAAGCGAAAGATGAATTCCAGTGCCGTCTCACAGCAAAACACATGAATATCCGTGCCGGCGTGAACGTGTTAAACGTGATATTTTTGCATTAGTCCAGGGGTGTCAAACTGTGGCCCGCCAGATACCACAAAAATTGTAAAGAAATTGTCGACAAGTTGAATCGCAGAAATTCGACGATTAGATAAGGCAAAGATAACTATAAAATTTTAGTGGTATCCGGCGGGCCACAGTTTGACACCCCTGCATTAGTCTAATGCACTGTTGACAGTGGGCTACTTTTTTAAAATTCTGATTTCTTGATTGGCACCACATTCCTGAAATGGTAAAATTTCCCTTGTTTTCGCCTTAATCAATATGTCATTAAGGAGAAATTTTCTATCGCAAAAAAGTGGTGCCAATCAATAAATCTCAATTTTAAAAAAGTAGCCCACAGACAACACTGGTCTAATGGCAGTGTTCAAAGGACAGGAAAAAATCCGCTTGTCAAGCGAATCGCTTATTAACCATGAGCGTCTTAACCGGGTCCGAATGTATGTACGATTTCTCATTGAAGAATATAAATCTGCATCGGTGGTACTCAATACGCCACCTGCGGGCCACCAGCTTACTACTTTTTTAAAAATAAAAATATTCACCTTAATTTATCTCCAAATTTCTGCCAATAAATAAGGTTTTTACTATTGATTTTTGAAAATAACGGTGTGAAAATACTCTGAGAAAAAGTAGTGTCGGGAAATAATTAAAATTTTTTTCATGTGATTTTTTTACTTGGAAAAGTTATCAAATAATTTGATAAATAACAATGACATAAATAAAAAAGTTTTGGTCCAGTCACACCCTTTTCCACACAATCTAAGCGTCCTTACACAAATTAGAATGCAAACTGACATACTAACGAGCATATACATCGGTGCGATAATCAATTTTAAATTCATTTCAATGTTATTGCAAGTAATAAATGGATATAATTTACCCAAATGTAAATGAGTCTCAGTATATAGAATATATAGAACCTCAATATAACCTCAATTTAAACTCGATATATTGAACTGTTTTCTACGTATACGTAAAAAACTTATACAAACAAAAAGGTTCTTTAAATTTCAATTAAAAACTATACAAAGTGTAAGATATTTTCCATCCCCCACAAATATCCCAATTCATAAAATATAGGAAATTGGGGAAGGGGATCAAAATAATTTATAAACTCGTAATAGGATAACTTTTAAAATTTTTATTCTTTAATTATCTTTATCTTTAACAAAATGATATAAATAATAATTATTCGTTAATTACAGCAACTGCACTAATTTAGCCCTTTAGCGGGTGGTGTCTACAAAAAAAAAAAAAAAAAAAAAAAAAGCCACCTAATTTGAAGAGTACTAGTAGACAGAATAGTTAACTAAAATTTTCCTTTTATAAAGTACAGGAAAATAAAAAAAATGTTAATTTTCTGATAAATTCGTTTGTAAATTCCGGTGTCAGTTCATCATTTCACAAAAGAATTTACTCCGCTCCTGAAAAGGATAAGCCTTATTGGGGGCTAGGGCTTCTCATAGCCGCCAACTCTTACGCGTTTCAGTACCAGAAAAATTTAATAGAAATTTTTGCCTTATTTAATCTGCAGATTACGGCGATTCAAAACGGCAAAATTTACCGTTAAAATTTTGTGGTACGAAAAAGCGTAAGATGTTGGCAGCTACGGGTTCACAGACATAGTAGACCAAGTCCAATGTGAAAAAAAAAATGAGATAGTCCCTTTAGAAGGTGCCTAAAATTTGTTTTATCTACTCCCAGGGTGAACCAAGTCTGTTTTCACATACTTTCTCATATATCGTCGGTACCATGTCAAACTATCCAGTGTGAAAACAGTGGGCTATTTTCTTTAAATTCAGATTTCTTGATTGGCACCATTTTGCGGAAACCGTAAAATTCCCTATGTTTTCGCCTTAATTAATGTGTCATTAAATAAGGCGAATTTTACTATTATGATAACTTACTACCGACTATTACTACCGATGATTATATGTCATCGGTTTACAGACTTGGTTTATTGTGGGAGTGGATAAAACAGATTTTATGCACCCTTTAAAAGGATTATCTCATTTTTTTTTCAAAAGAGACTTTCTCTACTATAGTTGTGAGTCCCTCATATTATTAAAGAAATAAACATTTTCAAAAAACCTATATAATGAGGTATGGGTCTTTTGAAAAATGCGTGTTATGAAAAATAAAAATTCATGAGAATTCATGTTCAAATAAAATTCGTAAACAATTTTTACACTACTTTATAAAAATGAAATATTTTTATAATATTTAAAAATCATTAATGCCTTAAAAGAATATTTGAAAGATAATTTAGTTTGAAGAAAAGGAATTCTTTTAACTGTTTTTTTTTTTTTTTTTTTTTTTTTTTAGCATTTTTATGTACGTTGCACATTTTCATCCATATATATATATATATTATCTATATGTTTAATGTTCAACGAATGGATGCTAGAAATATAATTGCTGATTTTTTTTTCATCCAAACAGATTTTATCACTAAATGCATATTAATATTCTAAAGAAGAAACGTTTGTTTGTAGGAGGTGGAACTACTGAATGTATTTAATTTTTTTTTCAGTTTCATAACATTCTATTATGGAATGTATTAAATGAAATGGCCATAAATCCAAGTATTATTAGTGCAATTCAAGAACTTTATAGACAATCAAAAAGAAAGATTAAATAAAATAGGCCAAAGATTATCAAAAGGTTTTATAACAGATAAAGGATTCAGAAAGGAATGTTGTATATCCCCAACACTTTTTAAAATTTATGTTGAAGAAGCAATGAAAATGTGGAAGGAGAAATGCAGAGGAATGGGATTTAATGTGAATGGAACATCAATTTTTACTCTACAATTCGCAGATGACCAAGTTATAATTGCGAAAAGTAAAAATAATTTAGAGGAAATGACGGTGAAAATTAAGGAAGAATATGAGAAATGGGGGCTTCCCATGTACGTCAGCAAGACCAAATACCTATGTATAGGAGGAAATGAGACATACCTAAATCTAAATAATAACGTAAAAATAGAAAGCTGTAAGCATTATAGATATTTAGGTGTAGACATTAATAGAGAAGGAAGAGACTCACAGGAAATTAAATACAGAACTAGTCAGGGGAGAAAGGCTGTAAAACTATTAAATTCTATTTGGTGGAGTAAGGAGATATCTAGGAAAAGAAAGTATAATGTATACAACTCTATTGTAAAGAGCATATTGTTATATGGAGCAGAAGGATGGAAAATTATGGAGACAGAAAGAAAGAAATTAGCGGCAGTAGAAATGGACGCCCTAAGGAGATCACACAGGATATCAAGAATAGAAAGAATAAGAAATGACAGAATCACGTAAATGAGGAATATAAAGGGAACCATATTAGATGATATTAAAAAAAAGCAATTAATCTGGTATGGTCATATCAAAAGAATGAATGATGAAAGACTACCCAAAATCACATTCAATTATGAAACAAACAAAAAAAGGAAACGGGGAAGGCCACGAAAGAACTGGATGGATGATACTTCAAAGGCAATGAGGGATAGAGGTCTGAAAGTGGAATGGACCGTTGACCGGAAGAAATGGAAAAAGACTCTCGTAGATTCTTCGGATGGTGGCATCTGATGCCATAAACCAAGTTTATATATATATTTTTAACATTCTCTGCTCCAACATAGGCTACAGGTTCTGTCGGAGACACTGGGGCATTCAAGAGCTATAAAAATTCTGAAATTACGATTTTTTTCCAACTGCTGACGTTAATTAGATTAAAGATAACATAGTGTTTACTTTCAAGACACAAATCCTCCATAATTTCAAGACACACATCCTCCACTTTTCAAGACACAAATCCTCCACTAAAACGGATGTTTAAAAAATTGAAAATGAATAAAGTGGAATGAGAGGAAAACGATGTAAAATAACAATTACTCTGGAACTACTGAACTGATACAAAAATTCTTAATTTTTTTATAATTGTGACATTCTCTGCTCTAACATTTAACAGGGTGAAATAAGCAGAAAGCAGTCTAAAAACACGATTGCTCTGGAGCTACTGAATCGATTTCAAAACTGCTTTCGGTTAGCAATGGTGGCAGTCTCTGTATTCCTGCTCCCAAGGAGATGCAAGAGTAAAAAACATTCTAAAAGTCCGTTTCCTTCGAATGGTTTCGGGTTAGAAACGAAAAGTTCGACATGATGAACAAATGTTCGCTAAGAAATGCTGTTAAAAAATCAGACTTTAAAACGATGAAAAGACAGGAAAACGTCCTAAAACCTTAGCTACTCGTATTGCAAGCATGGTTGGCAGTGATGTCATATTGCGACTAACACCATCAAAACACCTTTTTTAAAGAGACAAGAATACTTAAAAACATATTATTCACAGTACAGAAATATTTTCCAACAAAGTTTTCAATTTTTGAGACGACGCTACTGCAAGTCACGTACTGCATCGGGCGATGAAACTGTAAGTCACGAACGTCACGTCACAAATGTGACCACAAAACTACCAACCGTAAAAAAAGTCATATTATGACCATAATGAGATTTTTAACTATCTTTGGAAATGATAATATACAGATTGGTTCAAAAAGTCATGTTCAAACTGCACGTGTGGGTGTTTCAGGTCCTGAGGAGCAAGAATTACATAGGAACTGGGGGTCGGAAACGTGATCGTGACCGTGCAATTGCATCGTGACCGTGACGCAAAGAAAAGATAATAATCGGAGTAAAAAAAAAAAAAAAAAAAAAAAAAAAAAAAAAAAAAAAAAAAAAAACCTTTATTTTACAAAAAACTTAATCGAAGTACAAAATACAAATGAAAAGTCTTACAACTCATAGCAAGTGCTCAAAATATGTCCTATTAGCCGTGATGCATGCTTCACATCGACGCTGCATGGAATCGCGAACACGTTCCAACGGCCCTGTAACCTGGCCACTGCGAACTCCAACCTAAACTTCTTTGATTCCTCTCTCTCAGTAAATATTAAGTCTCTGATGTACGTGATATCCGTTACATCGGCCATGGACCTCATGGCACGAATCGCTGAAGCGACGGTTCGTGTCCGGGAGAATCCTGGCCAATTGGAATGTGTTCACGATTCCATGCAGCGTCGATGTGAATCATGCATCACGGCTAATGGGGCACATTTTAAGCACTTGTTATGAGTTGTAACATTTTTCATTTGTATTTTGTATTTCGATTAAGTTTTTTGTAAAAAAAGGGTATTTTTACACTTTGTTATCTTTTCTGTGCGTCATGGTCACGATGCAATTGCAGCGTCGCGATCGCGCTTCCGATCCCCAGTTCCTATATAATTCTTTCTCCTCATGAACTGACACACCCACATTTGCCGTTTCTACATGACCTTTTAAACCACCCTGTATATATTGAACAGAGCCGTCTTGATCCTAGCTGCCAACTCTTCCGCTTTTTTGTACCACAAGAATTTAATAGAAATTTTTGTCTTATTTAATCGACAGATTACGGCGAATTTAAAAAGGTAAAATTTACTGTAAAATTTGTGTGGTACAAAAAAGCGTAAGATGTTGGCAGCTATTTTAATCCATTCAAGTGTCTTGACATGGTTATTTTTCCCTTGCAAATTAATCTATATTCGCTTATTTTCTAACCTACCGGAAAATTATCTCTAAATAGATAAATTTTAGTTAATATACATTTGAAAATTACGATACGAGTCATTCAGCTAATTCAGGTAAAAAAATATTAATATTACTTTTAGCAATAACTTTTAAAAAATTCTTCTTCAAATAATATGTTTAAAACAGGGCTCCCACTCGGTCGCTGCCATCGAAATACTCAAGGCCAGAGGACACGAGTTGTGACGTCATCGCTAATCGACCAACGTCTCACTAGAGTTGGAATTCACACCGGAAAATTTTGAATAGCAATTTTCTTTTATTTTATTTTTAGAATATCTATCCTCTTATAAAACAATAATAACTATTTACACTTACTGGTGAGAAATCGGAATCCTTAAATAAAAATTCAACCAGATGCGGAATGCCAGAGTGTTGCCGCATCTGACTGATTTTTTATTGCGGGATTCCAAATTCTCACCAGTAAGTTTAAATAGTTATTGTTACTTTATAAGATTATAGATATTCCACAAATAAAATAAAATAAAAATTAATGTTCAAAAATTTCCGGTGTGAATTCCAACACCAGTGAGAAGTCGGTCGATTAGTGATGACGCCACAATTCGTGTCCTCTGGCCTTGAGTATTTCGATGGCAGCGACTCGGTCCGTGTTTTAAAAACCACTTTTTTTCTTTTTTTTTTCAACGAAAAACTCCTTTGTAATTAAAAATCTTACGATACTCATCAGCGTACATGTAAATAAAAACTATATTAAAAATACATTACAAATTATTCCCAACGTTTCGTGCTCTTTCTAACGAGCCATCTTCAGGGGAGAGAGTCCTTGACCTCCTCGGAGCGAAGTGTCCAACTGCACTTTCACGGCATCACAACTAAAAACATTACGGTAACTGATCATTAACACAACCAAAATCAGTACTGCGTTGAATATGGCGCCATCTGTTGTTAGGCTAACACACTAGAATAGGAAACTAGGAAAACTCGAAATAAGCACTACGAATGTATTTCTTTTAAAATATTCAACAAAACATTAGAAATTTGAAATGAAATATTGTCATTGCATACCTCGTTTTTTCTTAGACTTATTTCTATGGATTCACGTATAAGGGCTTTAAGTGGGTTGGAATATTTAGAGATAATTTTTACATCGTCAAATCCATAGAAATAAGTCTAAGAAAAAACGAGGTATGCAATGACAATATTTCATTTCAAATTTCTAATGTTTGGTTGAATATTTTAAAAGAAATACATTCGTAGTGCTTATTTCGAGTTTTCCTAGTTTCCTATTGTAGTGTGTTAGCCTAACAACAGATGGCGCCATATCCAACGCAGTACTGATTTTGGTTGTGTTAATGATCAGTTACCGTAATGTTTTTAGTTGTGATGCCGTGAAAGTGCTGTTGGAAACTTCGCTCCGAGGAGGTCAAGGACTCTCTCCCCTGAAGATGGCTCGTTAGAAAGAGCACGAAACGTTGGGAATAATTTGTAATGTAATTTTAATATAGTTTTTATTTACATGTACGCTGATGAGTATCGTAAGATTTTTAATTATTAAATTTTGACAGCGTAAATCCAAGTTTTTCTTAACTCCTTTATAATTTTCGTCGAAACTTACATCGAAAGACGTTTTTATTGCGATTGTTGCTAGAACCTACCACGAATTTTTCTCTAAAATAATATTGGTTTTCAAAAATGGACCAGTGGGAGTCCTGGTTAAACTAAAATGCTATATGAAAATGAGATAGATATAGAGCTGAATATACAGTATATTAAAAGAAAAAAAAAAAATGTTTAGAAGCCTCCGAAATCTACTAAAATTCCTGGCCGATCTTGGTGGAATTGAGCTTAACGTCATGAGTGGAAAATAATTTGTGCAAATTGCGGGTAATAAAATTTAATTTTCCAGACAATTTTGGACAAAAATTTGGTGGACCTACCATGCACGTCCAAAAAAATTGCTTTTATATTAAATTAAGACAGTTTTCCAGTTAGCATTTTTTTTCTTTATGACAAAAGAATAACGAGCTAAAATAACTGAAATGATTTTATTAACCCTTTGCACCCGAGAGGTGATTCTCATTGACCATTAGTGTCCCGCGTAAATGGGGGCTCCAAATGCTCTGGACACAAGTATTTGAAACTAATTTTCTTCGCCTTATCTAACGGCCGAATAATCTGTTATAAAAGATGGCGAAATAAACTGTAAGATATTAGTGGTGTCCAAAGCATTTGGCGTCCCGATTTACGAGGGACACCTGACAACACTAGTAGTGAGTGAGAGTCACCTCTCAAGTGCAAAGGGTTAGTAAAAATTATTGCTGCAATCGAAGTGAACAGAAAGAATCCAAATGGGGCAGAGTTGTTTTTAACGGGGGGGGGGGGGGGGGTTAGAGAATTTTTTGACGACCTAATAACGTGACATTAAAGATAACATTTTTAAAGGCTTAATTGTGCTTTTTATTCGTAATTTATTATTTGTAAGTTATTTTAAATAACTTAAGAAAATACTTCTTTTTAAATTTCTTTTTTTCAATAACAAAGTTAAAATGTCAAAATATAGGGGAGCTATACCCCCTCACCCTTTTCATCAGTGCCCGCCCATGGTTGTTACAAAAATAAGTTTGAAGCTAAACGCGCCTTTTTTTAAGAAGGGCCAAGCTTCTCTGTAAATGGGCCCGTGTGTAAGAATGTTTAGGTTTCCTAAATTATTTTCGCATTACACATGATTTAATAGATGACACAAAATATCTTATAGCTTCTTTAGGTATCAATATCACTACAGCGGCGTGCAAAATTATAGGAACGATACAAAAACAATAAAAACAGTTGTCATTTGCTGTGCAAATGCGTAAAACTTCGTGTTAAAACTATATACATGATATTCCAATTATTATTAAATAAATCGTTTAAAAAATTTGAATATACATTTTTAATCTATTTTTAAATGCGTATTTTGTTAAATTTGCACTAGATAAAAGTGATAACAACGTCGTAATTATTATGAAACTAAGTCTCGTGATTGGTGGATATTTTCTTCTTATTTAAACGCCTTACTAATGCAAAATTTCAGTCATAAATAATGGCAGAAACAGATTTTCCTTTTTACTGGTGGAAGTTTACTTTGGCGGAAGTCAGGCCCTGCGTTTTCACAATATTGTAACAACCACAGACTAATTAATTATACAGAGATCCAACTTCGCCTGAAAAAAAGCGCTAGCGGTGGATGACTTAAGCCCTAGTCATCGCGCTGGCGATTTTTATCATTAAGACTTATTGCTAATTGTAACCCTATTCTTCTTTGGAGCGCTTTGCTTCTGTCTTATGCACATAGCAAAATTTCCGACGTTCGGCTTTATTATTTTCATATATTGCTATTGTTAAAACAATTTTCAGTGGTCCTTTTTACTCACTTATTTTGAGGCCTTGAACAATCAAGTTAAATAAATTAACTTTAGAGTTGTGTATTACCGTAATATCCGGCGTATAATCCGCGGATCAAACAATCATTTTTCGACCCAGAAATTTTTTTAAATAAAATGAAACTTTTTAAATCGTGGTAAATATTTGGCTTCAATTGCTAAATAAAATTTTTGGGTCCAAACAGAATTGTTTGATCCGCGGGTTATACGCCGGAAATTACGGTATATTGTGTTATTTTTGATTTGGAACGTGTATGTTACAGGAAGAAAAAAAATGAAAGAAATTCCGAAAGTGATAACATTTTATTATTCAATGGTTCGCTGCTTAGATTTTTTCACATTTATTTAATAGTAATCTTAACTGTACAAATAGTGTTCAATAACTTTAACCCTTTCAGGGGCAAAGCAATTCCATTGCTAAAGTGTTGAAACTAATGAATGGCACCGGAATTTGAAAACAAATTTATTTGTAAATAAGAAAAAACTATATTTCGCAGATATGATAAACCGACAACTTTTTTAACAAAATTCTGGTGTCATTGTGGCATTTGGAAATTAAAATTAAGTGGTTTCATAAAAATACCACCGCCCCTCAAGGGGTTAAAGTATTTAGCAATATCAAATTATGTTATTAAAATCTTACTATGGTGAAATCCTAAGTATAAAATCTGAGTTTCAAAAAGAGCTCTATCACTGAAAACGAAGTAATGCTTGGAATAGTGTTATTTGTTTTCTAGCATCCTGCTTTTCTGTAAATAGTCTCCTGTGTCAGTTCTTTTATATACCGGGTGTCCCAAAAAGGACTGACTGATTTTAAAATTCAATAACTTGCAAACGGTGACAGATATTAAAAAAATTCTTGCAGGAGGGTTATGCATAAGGTCAAAAGTTTTATTACAGAGATTTTCAATTTTAGTTCGATTTACAAACAATAGATGGCGCTGTAAGCAATAGTCGCTAAATACAGGCTCGATTTTTGGTCCTTTATCTTGTTCCATGCAGAAAAAGGAGATGGAAATGTATTATCCGGGCCACGAAGTACCAAAAATCGAGCCTGAATTTAGCGACTATTGCTTACAGCGCCATCTATTGTTTGTAATTCGAACTAAAATTGAAAATCACTGTAATAAAACTTTTGACCTTATGCACAACCCTCCTGCAAGAATTTTTTAAATATCTGTCACCGTTTGCAAGTTATTGAATTTTAAAATCAGTCAGTCCTTTTTGGGACACCCGGTATATATATTTTATGTGTTATAGTGCAGTGGTGGAAAATTGGCGCAGAGGAGGAGCCTATTGACACCACTAAATATTAGCAGAATTTTTCGTCTTATCTAATGACAGTTTTTATTAAGATGAAGAATACCATAAAATATTAGTGGTGTCAATAGGCTCCTCCTCTGCGCCAATTTTCCACCACTGTATAGTGCAATCCAACATTGTACCTTAAATGAAAAAATGGGAAAACTTCTTTTAACTCCCATTGTTTTTGTTGAATCTGTAAGTCCTATTAAGTGGATTTTCCACATTTGGTTCACATCTGGACTTCTTTTGTTTAGTGCATTTTTATTGTTTTTTACTTGTCCACCAATGTATAATACTGCATTATGAGTTTTTTTTTTTTTTTCTTTTCCTTCAAAATCTGTAATGTACATAAGATTGTATAATGATAAGTCCAGCACGCCTGGGATATAACTGGGCTGCCACTTGTAACATTTTTGTACAATTTTGTAAGTTTTAATATATAGGGGTCTTATTCAACGAAGGTATTTCCGGGCCCTGCCTCCGGCAGTGGCCCGTGATGATGGTTGTTATTCTGCTGGGCGGGGCTTGTTGAGCTAAAACCATATTGGTAGGCCTTCCCGCCTGGCCTGAAACTGAAACTGATCATATATATGATTCTTTGTTCGTGTATTTTTAAGGGCCAATTTCTTTGAAAATATATATACAGGATTCCCATCTCTGTACAATAAGTCATTGAAAGCAATCCACTCTCAGTACATAAGAGCTAAGAAGAAAATTGATAAATACTGAACATATGTTATAAATCTTTCATTTATTATTAATCCCAACAAGCTAACCTATTCCTAAACCATTCTTTTTACAGACATACATCCAATTACAAAACTTTTTCACATGTTATTGCTGAATATTACATTTTTTTTTCCTTTTTTCTAACATTAAAAAGGAAAAGATGCACAATGAAAAATATTTAAAGTTCCTAAAAAACAAATTATCCTGAATGTTTTTCTCATCAAACAGTGGATATTTTACAACTGGAAATATTCCTCAGAAATTAATTATTTATTAATCCATTGAGCAGCGATATGAGACACTCTGTATCTATTTACAGAAACACTGCGAATTACTTTAACTAGAGACATCAGTTAAGCGCTCTTTTTACATGATAGAGTAAATAATTATTGGACTGTCCAGAATGTTCGTGCAGATTCGTGCCCACTGGTGACTGTTTTTATATTCTATTCGTACCACTGTATAAAAAAAAATTTGTTTTATACTATGTTCCTTTTGCAGATGTTGTCAAAGTATATGTGAAAGATTTTTATTTTTAAAAGGTGGTGCGAGATGAATTTAAAACTATCACGTGAGTTAAGAAACAAATTTGTGGGACAAACTTTGACTAGTAGAAACAAACACCTTGCATTCGTTGGAGACATTCTGGCCCTCCCTCCTTACTCTCCAGACGTTTTTTCACCCGACTAGCCTTTGTTTCTTTTTCTCAAAAAGTATCTTCGCTGAAAAAATTGACTCTTTGAATGACATAAAAAAACATCTCGATAAGTAATTTCCCGTCAAATCACAAATGCATTGGAAAAGGAATTATGAGACTTCTGGAGAGATGTTAGAAGGTTGTAGAATAGAATGACACCTATATAATTTAACCCTTTGAAGGGCGGTGATGCCGTGACGGCATCACATAATTTTAATCCCTAATTGCCACATTGGCACCGGAATTTTATAATGAAAATTTCACCTTTTTTAAGTACGCGAAAATATACTTTTACATGTTTACAAATAAATTTTCCTGTAAATACTGGTGTCAATAAACTATTTCAGAATTTTACGAATACATGTACCTTGCCCCTGAAAGGGTTAATAAATGCATGCTAAAATTTAGATCTTCTGCGTTTCAATTTTCTTTCAAAATCGGCACGAACTTTCTGGGGAACCCAGTACATCACTCAAGTAAAATTAATGTATATGTGGATTATAATATGTCTATTTATCTGTTTTTTATTTAAAAGAATTTATGTTTTATATAATCATTCGTGAATTTTAAATAATTTAATAACACACTTTAATTATTTTTTCAAAATCTATTACTTAACCATTGAAATATCTTTTGAAACGTCACAAGTTATTTTTTCTTTGATTTTCAAATTTTATTATATATTTGAAATAAAAGTGCATGCGTCTAAAATCAGTGATTTAAAAATGAGCTGATTAAAATAATTGATTTTAAACATCTAAGTAAATATTTCACATAGACAATGCTGAATAATCTGAAAATTGACTGTTAATAGCTAAATATCATGAAAATGAATAAGCCAGAATATCTTCCATGGAATAGGGCACAACTTCCATGGCTGCCAACCTGCCGCTAATCCTCCGTAATCAGTAGATTGATTTGAACCAAGTTAACCATGTTTTGAAGAAGAAAATTTATTTGGTGAATTTTTATTTAGTTACTTTCTGGGTTCTGTGTGGCATTTATTTAATCCCATGGGGCGTCTTTTACAGAATTTATCTTCGGTTTTTCGTTACAGAAAGGTTGGCCTAAATGAATCGAGAAAATGCCCTGATTAAATAAGGCAAAATGTACAATAAAAAATAACTGATTGGAATAATCAAGGATTCTGAGCAACTTATGTGTAACGTATACAAGTCGCTCATCCGGAAGGGGTTAGTTTCATTTCTTAAAAAAAAAAAAAAAATGATTCAAAGCGTATTAAACCTGGGTCAAATTAACCCACATATTAAGGAAGATTAGTGGTAGCTTGAAACCTATGAATTTCTCACAAGCAAAAATTATAAAATATTTTTAAAAGGTAAATTATTTTAAATAAAACAAAAAATACAAATTCCACTCCCTACTTCAAAATTAGACAGAAATGGAAAAAATGTATTGCAAAAAATTCAAGAATATTTATACTAAAATAAAGTTGAATACCGATTGTTTCTGAACATGTTAAAATAATTCTTTCTTAACCCTTTCAGGGGAAAATCAGTTCTGCTGCTAAAATGTTAAAATGATTGACTTCCACCAGAATTTATAAACCAATTTATCTGGAAATAAATAAATGCTTTCCAGGATCGGCAGTGTAACTGCAAATTGTTTTTCACGTATCCCGTTGCAATTTTGGCAGTTAAAATTAGTACAAATAGCTAATGGGATCGCTATTGAAATTATTAAAGCAATTATAAATTTCAAAACAAACCGCGGAAAGCAGTCCCCAATCATTTTTTACTTTCCTAATTTGTGATTCAAAAAGGGATTTATCGCCGCATTAGCAGCCTAAGTTGTGTTACGGCTGTAGTTCCCGTGTCATCCGCAGTGTTTGCTACTATCTATGCGACAGCCCATGTTAAAAGTATTACCATTGCGGCCTACCGAATTTGGTTCTCAGTATGAACTCAATACTCTGTGGTTCGACGATACAAAGATGAAGTTTCACCAGAACATATTTAGTAATATTTAAATTATCACGAGTAATTCATCTCATATTTAGTAGGTACAAAAATACCACGTAGCACATTTCAACAACCATACTCTCTAAGCAGCGGGATTTAGTATTACCTAATAAGCTTAATGAAAAAATAATTTCTTTAATTTAGAAAATATTTTAAATTTAAATTGTTTGAAGTTAAAAATTTATTTGAAAAATTTTTTTGTTTATAAAAAAAGTAAACATTTTTTGTCAAATGCATAGCTGCCAACTTTTACGCTTTTTTGCTACCACTAAAATTTAATAGAGATTTTTGCCTTGCTTAATCGTGTGATTTCGACGATTAAGTAAGACAACATTTACAATAAAATTTTAGTGGTAAGAAAAAGGCGTAAAAATTGGCAGCTATGCAAATGTATTTTTTACATAGTCACAAAACAAAATCACCCTATACATTTATATCACCAAATTGTGACAAAGGTAAACGAATCTGCTATTCGATTTGGAATTATGTCTTATTTCAAATTATTTCAAACAACTATTCATAGAGGACATACTCAATATCGAAATTTGAAATATTAACACCTTTTAAAATGTTCAATATTAACACCTAAATTTTACTTCAGTTTCTGTTCTAGATTAAATTCTGACTTTAGATACTGAATTTGAAGACATTTAATGAAGAATTTAGGAACTATAAAGATGTACCATGTTAACGTTTAATGTTAAATTAATTTATAATATTTTCATTCATATCACTTTTAATTTTTATAAATTTATCACAACGTTTTATAGTTCACATTAATTATTCAAAAAATAATTATGTGACTTTAATGCATTTAAAAATTATTTATTAAATAAGAAATTTAAATTTAATATTCGAAATAGTTATGAAATGTAACTCATAGTTTTTTCAACAGAAATTAATTAAAATGCTTCTAATATGTATATACAATATTTAAGCTCTCATTTTCATGGTTTTCTTCGAATCTTGGATAGCCTTGCGTAAATACATGTTAGGTTCCTTTAGAAAGAACCCCCCGCGGAGGGCACTCCCCCTTCGGGCCTATATCCCTCGTATCGGCCGTTATAAACAACACCTTAAGCTCATTTTCCACTTATTTTTTAAATTATTCTTAAAGTCCATCAGCATAACAGTTTGAGGAACAATTTAGTCATTAAAAATAAATTTAATAAAAACTATTAATAAATTTAACGGCAGTCTCAATTGTGTATAAAATCTTAAACCGATTTGTTTGTCTTTTCGCTAGTACTAATAATGCTTCCAATTGAAAAGTATTTATAAAATTTGTTTTACATCTGGATCTTAAATTAATCCATTTCATTTTAGGACGGTCCCCAAAATTAGCAAAATTGTCTACATTAAATATTTTTATAAGTACTCAGAGATTTCATATACTGCAATTTCCGGCATATAATCCGCGGATCAAACAATCATTTTTCGACCCAGAAAGTTTTTAAAATAAAATCCAACTTGTTAGATCGCGGTAAATATTTGGCTTCAATTACTAAATAAAATTTCTGGGTCCAAACAGAATTGTTTGATCCGCGGATTATACGCCGGAAATTACGGTAAAAATATTTCCAGGATAATTTGAGGGTATAGATTCGTATTTTAATGTCAAAATTAGATTTTCGTATCGAAAATTTTATAATTTTTTTTCCCTTATCAATAAGATAATGGTCCTTCTAGCTTATTTTATTAATCTAAATTTTTATGACATAATTCACATTCCGAAAGACTGTTTTCGTTTCTCTCTTTTTCTCTCTTTTGCCTAACTATAAGTTATAAACTTAACACATATCTAAAACTATACATTCATTTTTTTTTTCGCTGGATGTTTGTTAATTCAACAATAGAGTAATATTAAAAAATACATTGAACATTTTCGGAATAAAGGAAGATTTCAATATCAAATACCAAATGGAAAAATTTGACGAAAAATTTATTCCAATAATTAAATTAAGAAAATGCGCGTATAACATTTTAATTAAAATACCGCGAATAGTGAAGTTATTCCACTCGTAGGAAACCATTGAAATGATACCGCTTCAAAAAAACGATGACAAAAGATTTTTTAAAAAAATATTTAAAAGAATGTAATGTGAAATGATAAAATGAAAGTGCATGAATGAAATGGGAAATTTTGTGGAATAGTCATACGTCTTGTTTTTAATTTAAATTTACATTAACATATGAATTGTGTCTGCATAAATGTTCAAACTATTTTACTAAAATGAAAATACAGCTATCCTGTAACAATAGATGCCATTGTAGATAACATTACTTCATAATAATTAAATAATTATTTACGAGTACTAGCTGTTTTAATTGCATTTCATAGCAAGCGAACGCATGTAAAATTTCTCTGCAGCAATAAATAAATTCTAAACAATCACAGTAAATTAAATTATTTATCAACAACTCCCAAATCGAACTTTTGGCTTCTTCGGGAATACTAAATGACGCTTTTGAGATTTAATGAAACAAATCTGCTAGGGATTTACGATTTTATTACTCCAGATAATATATAGAGGAGAGAATGTATTATTAGGAACTAAAAAGGTTCTATTTAGTGATATTTGTATTGTTTTTATAGTCTGCAGTTAGTTATAAATAAACTGAATTTGATAAAGGTTATTTAATGTGGCATTAGTTTGTTTCATTAAATGTGACAATTCAATTTACTTTAATGAAAGCTTTAGTAGAAAAAAACATAGGACAAATGAATGATCTTTTAATGTTTTTTATTCTGAAATCGATTATAAGTAACTCAAATTTAATAACAATTATTTAATGTGAAATAATTTCTTAAATTAACCCCTTAACAGTGACATTTGTTTTCTTAAAAAAAATAAAAATGGGGCTGGACACCACTTTTTACATACTAAAATATTTACCTTACTTAATCGAAAATATCTGACAATCAATAAAGATAAATTTACAGTTACAAATTAGTGGTATCAAAATGCTTTTAATAACGAAGCAAGCAAAGTGTTCTTGCCCGAATACAGTTCGGGCCACACTGTTAAGGAGTTAATGAAGCTTCTTGATATTTTAATAACTCTTTTCAGACTATATATATATTTTTTTAAACACAAGAGAAAAAGGGATGGACAGTTTTTATAGTTTGAAATTTGTTATAATTAATCTGAATATTATAAAAACCATTTAATGCCATAGATATGTTTTGTATTAATATTGCACTCTCACCTTTTAATGAAAATTTGATCAGAATGGAAAAATAGATATTTTTGTACACTTTTTTTATATTCTGAATTTTGTTATAAATAAGTTGAATTTGATAAAGATTATTTAATGTGGTATTAGTTTATTGCATTAATGTGACAATATAAAATTATTTCGATGGAATTTTCCCCCCACAATGTATGTTTTTAAAGAAAAATTAAAAGGAAAATGAATGCCTCTGAATGAAATCTTATGAATGAAATGAATGAAATCTTATGCAGGGTTCGTACGGGTACCGTTATTTTCAAAGCGAAATATCAGTATTTTTTTTACAGAAAAATAAATCTAATTTTAGTCTGGAAATTAAAGGACCCGTACGAACCCTGTTATAATGTTTTTTTAATTATGTAGCTGGTTATAAATAAAATGTATTTAACTTTTTGATTAAGGGCTAAGACTGGCAATTACTTTATATTCACTCGCACCACAATTTATATAAGAATTTCTTTGTCGTAGAATTCTCTGAAAACTATTTTGATATAAGTCTATGGTAGCAAATAGTTTCCGAAAAGTGGTGCAAACAGAATAAAGTAAAAGTATCTGGGACGACATATGTCCAGTCGTGGAAAAAAAAAGTAAACACCCCCTACTAACTCCTCAACAAATTATCGTAGATGAAAGTTACTGGTATCGAATCATTGTAAATAAAGTCTACTTTTAAATGATGCATATAAAATTTTCTTAGGGGGCCATCTACATATTAAAACGAATCCAAACTTCATTTTTTTCAATGGCAATACCAAATTTTAACGAGATATTTCAAACCTTCGGTTCAAACTATGCCTAGACACCAAATTTCAAGTCATTTGAATGATAAGTTTTTGAATTATAAACATACAAAATTTAGTGCTGCTAATGTTAAATAACATTTTCATATTTTTATTTATGTCTCCTGAAATTATTCTCCTAATGTGCGAATTTTTTTGGTAGCAATAATACTAATATACCCAAATATAAATACGCTGATTTTGCAATTTTTATAATTTTATGATATGAATTATGAATTTTGAAACTAATATTCGAAAAAATTATGAATTGCAACCTACAATTTTTTTATGGATTTAGATTTATTAAGTCCTGCTTTATGGAAATCCAAAATTTCACATTTTTCTTCCAAGTAGTTTTCAAATTATGCTTAAAAAACGGCAAAATGATGGTTTAAGGGGCCGTCTATGATGGAAGTGAGTAGACATTTTGAAATTTATTCTGCCGTACTGTAATCTAACAGGCTTCATTGACTCCTTGAGTGGCGCTTCAGGTGGCTTGATCAAGAAGGGAGCTCTCTCTGTTAAAAATCGAGTACGGAACTTCAATTTGGATACAGCCCTTAAAATACGCTCATTTTTAAATAATTAATTTCTTGGAAAATTATTCTACTAATTGCATAAAAATTTGTTTTTAGGCTAATTGAAGGGTGTAGAGTTCATTTATGCTGTCAGAATAATGGAGTTAGGAATAAAGCGGAGAAGACATATAGTGTATTACCGACCAGTTGCGAGTGAAGTAACTGAGGAGGTTGTCACAAGATGGCGGCTGTTTTTTTATAAACCGGAATAGCAGTTTCTCGCAAACTTCTAAACACTAAATTTGAATAGAAAATTTCGTCTCTTTTAAGCGCCTTATTCCTGGAAATATTTTGTCACAAAAATGGTAAACATTTCTATTTATTTTTACTGGTGTCCGTTTGCCCATGTATTATATTATTTTTTCAATGAGACTGACAGGAGGTTGTCTAGGTTGTCACAATATGGCGGAAACGCAGAGACTGACTACTGCGAAAATACTCTTCCAGTAAAAATGATTATCTGTTTCTGCCATTATTTATGACTGAAATTCTGCAATAATAAGGTTATTAAATAAGTAGAAAATTTCTATTTAAATTTCCTGGTGTTAATTTCTCCTGCTCCTGAATCAACCTCTGCGAAAGCGGTTACAGTTGAAGCTTCACTCGTTTAATAATATGTCATTTCCTTTTTATTAATAGTTCCATGGTCAGATTCGTGTACTGCTATTGAGAAAAATAAAGTTATGGTTCGTTTTAATATATAGATGACCCCTAAGCAAATTTTATATACATTATATAAAAGTAGACTTTATTTCCAATCGTTCGGTACCAGTAACGTTCTTCTACGATAATTTGTTGAGGAGTTAGTAGAGGGTTTTTACTTTTTTTTTTTCCACGACTGTACCAGCTAGTGTTTCCAGGTGTCCCGCGTAAATCAGGACTCCAAATGCTCTGGTCACCACTAATATATTAAATCTTATTTCGCCATCTTTAATTGCAGATAATTCTGCCATTAGAAAAGGAGAAGAAAATTGCTTTAACATGTTCACGCCGGCGCGGTTGGTCACACTCGACTGTCTGAGATCTGCAAAGTCTCCGGCTGTTTGGATACCAGTCTTTTAACACAGAAAATGTTCGTTTATCTAATTAGAATAATTGGGCGATTTAAAGAAACAACATTTTCTCTAAAATAATAGTGGTGAGAAAAAAAGCCGGAGAATTGACAACTCTGAGACAGTCGAGTGTGACCCACCGCGCCGGCGTGAACGTGTTAAAATACTAGCGTCCAGAGCATTTGGTGACCTGATTTACGCGGTACGCCTGGCAACACGAGTCCCAACCAGTGGTGGGATTCAGCCGGTTCGCACCGGTTCGGTAGAACCGGTTGTTAATTTGTTTTGAGTTCGGCGAACCGGTTGTTAAAATGATACTTTAAATGCGAAAATTGCATTTACATTAATTTACTTTCTTTAAATATTTATCTGCACAATAGAGTTTTCTAAACATAACACTCTGACACGTACTAATTTATTTCATTTAATAAACTGATGTTTTATTTGCAAATAGAATATATTTTTTCTTCATCAGTCCTGTAAAATGGAAATTCAACTGAAAAAAAAATGAAATTTTGAAGATTTGAAGAACTTTGGCATCCAAACTGGCAGTGTAAAATCCTGGTTGTAAGGCATTCTTATTCAACCGTAGAATAACAATTTATATTCGAATAACACATACTTTGCTTTGGTACCGAATGTTCCCTGTTATCGCTGATCAATAGCTAATAGTTAAATCGTTAGATTTGGTGGGATTCTTCCAACTGCATTTTTTTTTTTTTTTTAATATTGTTCTTCGTATCTTAGAACTCATTTAAATCAAAGTGGTTATTTTCGTAAATGTAACAAATTCTGAATTTTTATAAGATCATTGAGTCCTATAAGTTATATTTAGAAAAATATTTTCTGTGCTCTAACAAATGAAAAAACACTGTATGATCTAACTTGCCGAATACTTTGTACTTTACGAAATTACAGTGTTGTCTGGTCCATTTTTTGTACCGAGAAATGATAAAAATTCCTAAAATTCTAAATATCATTACTCGAGAAGTTTTGTTCGTGCAAAAATTTGTCTCATTTGCTATAGCACGGATTTTTTTTTTTTTAAATATGTTACAGGGCCCAATGGAGCGCATAAAAAATTAATTTTGTAACTTTTTTCTAAAGTAAAAACGGTTTCTAAGGTGATGAACAACATTTGAAACATTTTTAAAATATTCTAACTTTAACGATTTAGGATTCAGTTCTTGGTCAGCGATAAAAAGGGACGAATTAAAAGTATCCAAAAAGCTAAAATTATTTTCAGAGAAATTGCTGCAAGCTCAGCAGTAATGGGACAATATAAACATTTCAAATATAAACATAATTTGTCAAATACTATAGCAAGTGACACACGTTTTTGCACGACCAAAACTTCTCGAGTATATTTGAATGATATTTAGAATTTTAGGAATTTTTACCATTACTTTTTACCAACGGACTCAGAGAAGTCAGAGAAGAGAAGTCGATCAACTTTATTTCTAATGTATCAAACAAAATGAGGATTAGTCTAATTGGGCCTAAAAACCTCTAAAAGTATAATTTCTTACCTTTATAGTGAATGTACGTTAAGAAAGAAGCGCTCATCCGATAATGTTCTAGTAAAGACGAAAAAAAAAAAAAAAAAAAAAAAAGAAAAGAAAAAGAAAGTGAGGACATTTATTAAGAAGCTATATGTAAATATCTTATATAATACAAGTTATTTAATCTTTTCTGTACTATAATCTAGTTTTTGTGCATCCTTTATTGCTTTATTTAAGTATTAACTATATGAAATAATATACAGAACAAGTCCAAAATCCAGAAACCTCCGGACCTCGGCGATTCCGAATTTGGGATAATTTGCAGTTTGTCAAAAAGAAAAACACCTTCTCGAGAATTATTTACGTAAGGAAAGCATTTTAATACTAAAAAAGATTATACTTAGTAGCTATTTTAATAGAAGAAATACATTTTTTAAAAGCAAAAAAACGTTTTACTGCTATCACAATTACATTTTTTAACTTAATTTTTTATGCGATTTTTAATGTTTTTTTTTTTTTTTCGAATTTCGTGGGGATTTTTCCACATTAGAAAAACGAATAAGGTTTTGAATCTTTTAGCTCAATATAGTAACTGTTGAGCTCTTTTCAATAAAGTTTATTCCAAATTCATACGGCGACTTTGATTTTTTTTGCGAATTTTTGTATGCGATTTTTATAGCGTTTCGCGAGAATTTTTTGACATCCGTTAAAGGAAAGTAGTTTCAACTTTTAGACTAATATAGTAAATTTTGTCTTCCGCGATTTTTTGAATTTTTAGTAGGAATATTTTTTCGCTTTGCAGCGATTTTTCCACATTGGTAAAAAGAATTTGATTCTGGTTTTAATCTTTTGACCCAATGTAATAAATGTCGCCCTCTTTTTAATAAAGTTTATTCAAAAGTCATGGAGCAATTTTTGAATTTTTATGCGATTTTCAGAGATTTTTTACGTTTTGCGGCGATTTTTTTGACATCCGTAAAAGGAATTCGGTTACATTGTTTTAGATCAATATTAGTAAATTTGTCATCTACAATTTTTCAACTTTAAGCAGATTTTTTTTTTTTTTTTTTTTTTTTTTTTTGCTCTGATTAATAAAGGGAATCCGGTTTATCTTTTTGTTCAATATAGTAAATGTTGTCCTCTTTTTAATCATATTTATTCGGAATTCGTGCAGCAGGATTTTAATTTTTCCCGATATTTCTATGCGATTTTTAGAGTTTTTTTTGCTTTTTGCGGGAATTCTTTGGCATTCGTCAAAGGAATTCCGTATAAAACTTTTAAATTTTGTCCTCTGTAATTTTTGAAATTTTAGCATTTTTTGCGTTTTTTAACTGTTTTTTTTCCTTGCGATTTTTAATTAAAAAGTCTGTTAAGAAAAAGTTCATATTTCGGACGTCCGGATTTGAGACTTTATACTGCACGATATTTTTGAATACCTTTTTAAAGTTTTCAACATCATAATGTTAGTTTCAGTACAGGGTATCCAATGTAATTCAAATTTATTTTTGTTGGTGAGAATCCGAAAATATATAGTGTGCTGCTGCCTTTCATTGGCAGTTGTTTTCCATGGCAGTTATGGTATGAAAGATTTGTAAAAGACGTTTTTAAAATGAGCTAAATTTTATTGATACAAAATTTCCAGATACAGTTTATTCGCTCGTTTATTATTGTTACAACAAAAATAATTTTAGAGTCACTTGGGACTAATTATAGAAGACGACATTGAAGAATATCGGTGAAATTTGCGATTTTGGTGACAAAACAAGCGTTAAAAAAATCAGAAATAAAGCCCCCACAACTCACAACAGCCAATTCATCGAGATTAACTCTGAAGAAACTGAAAATATTTATCACCAAAGCAAGGATGCAAATAGGAATGCTTGACATTCAGTGAGTAAATATTCTCATGAGATGAGACTTCAACAATATCTGAGATCTTCCTATAATAAGTGTTTTTAATATCTATCAGATTACAACTTTTGATCATGAATATTAGTTCATTAACTAAAACTTACTTATCTGCTATTTAACTTACTTAACTTAAACTTACATTTTTGCTATTTTTGTATTACCCTTATTATACTGTTCTGATGCATTTTCCAATAGAAATTTTAATCAAGAATTCATGATTGCCAAATATTTATTAAATAAATTACGTCTTTTAATTTATTAAATAAATTACCTTTATAGGGAAACATATTTAATGAATTTTTTTTTTCACTATACCAAAAGTTCAAAGTTTTTTTACCAATATTCTTATAATATTGGAAAGTGTTTCATAATCTATGTGTGATTCTTCATTTTCCTTTCACGTTTATACATCAAAAGTCATCCGGGAAGCGAACCGGTTGTTAAATTATTTGAATCCCACCACTGGTCCCAACCCTGTAATCAAAGGGTTAATAGAGGCTTTTTAACACCTTCAAGGGCGGTGGTTCATTTTTGTACCACCTAATTTTAATTCCTAAATCCCACATTCGCACCAGGATATCGAAATGAAAAATTTTCTTTTATTAAGTACAAAAGCTTTAGCTTATTTTGAAATAAGTTTGCTTCTAAATTCTGGTGTAAAGATGAAAATAAGGAATTTTGCTTAGTGGCCACTGGCCGGTAAGTTGATATTTTTTAGTAGCCAGTTACTGGCTAATGAGAATAATTTCTTTAGTTGCCAGTAAGTACATTTATGTCACTGGATATTTAATTTTAAAATATATAAGTAATTTATATAATAAATAAAAATATTTTAATTCATATTGTTTTGAATAAACTTAAGATACTAATTTCCAATCAATTTTAAATTAACAGCAAAGTTATATGTAACATGCTGATATAGCTAACTACATAAGTCCACTATACTTGGGTACTTTTCAAAATTTAAAAAAAAATCTGAAATTTACAGCAAATTTTCTGAAATGTAAAGGGGGCTGAGGGGGACTCTTCTGGCACTAATTATGCATTTTTTACAAGATACTTTAACAAAATTCGCGTTTTCCGCGATCTATTGGCGATGTTTGTGTTTCTTCCGCGATCCTTTGATTAAATTTCGCGATCTTTTGACAAAATTCGCACTTTTTTCGTAATTTTTTGATAAAATTCGCGTTCGTTTTCGCGATATTTCGACAAAATTCTCTTTTTTACGCGATTCTTCGACAAAATTCGGGTTTTTCTGCGATCTATTGACGAAATTCGCGATTTTTTCGCGATCTATTGACGATATTTGCATCTTTTTGCGATCTATTTACGATATTTGCATCTTTTTCGCGATTTATTGACGATATTTGTGTCTTTTTCGCGATCTATTGATTATATTTGCGTCTTTTTCACGATCTATTGACGATATTTGCGTTTTTTTCGCAATCTATTGACGATATTTGCGTTTTTTTCGCGATCTATTGACGGTATTTGCGTTTTTTCGCGATCTATTGACAGTATTTGCGTTTTTTATTCGCGATCTATTGGCGGTATTTGCGTTTTTTTTCGCGATCTATTGACGGTATTTGCGTTTTTTTCGCGATCTATTGACGATATTTACGGGTTTTTTCGCGATCTATTGACGGTATTTGCGTTTTTTCGCGATCTATTGACGATATTTGCGGGTTTTTTCGCGATCTATTGACGATATTTGAGGGTTTTTTCGCGATCTATTGACGATATTTGCGTTTTTTCGCGATCTATTGACGATATTTGCGTTTTTTCGCGATCTAATGACGATATTTCTGGTTTTTCGCGATCTATTGATGATATTTGCGTTTTTCGCTATCTATTGACAATATTTGTCTTTTTTCCGCGATCCATTCACGATGTTTGGTTTTTTTCGCGATCTTCGACAAAATTTACGTTTTCTTCCGCAATCTTTTGACGAAATGAGCGTTTTACGCGATCTTTTGACGAAATTCTCGTTTTTTTTCGTGATTCTTTGACGAAATTCGCGTTTGTTTTTCGCGATCTATTGACGATATTTGCGTTTTTCCCGCGATCCATTCACGATATTTGCGTTTTATCAGCGATTTATTCACGATATCTGCGTTTTATCCGCGATCACTTGACGAAATTTGGGTTTCTGAGGGATTCTTTGACGAAATTAGCTTTTTCGCGATTTATTGACGATATGTGGGTATTTTCGCGATCTTTTGACAAAATTCGCGGGTTTTTTTTCCACGATTCTTTGACGAAATCCCTTTGGAAAATCCTGCATTTGGCCGGTACTTTCCATATTTTTAGTCGCCAGTTTTTCACATTTAGTCGCCAAGTGGCGACTGGCGAGTGCTTATTTTCATCTTTATTCTGGTGACACTCACTTATTTCAGCAATATTTTTTTTTTTTGCATTAGCCCTTTCAGGGGCAAGAAATTGTGTTTCTGTCAAGTCGAATTCACACAGGAGTTATCAAAACATTTTGTTGAAAAATAAGAAACAGCAAATTTGTTACTTTTTTCCACTAAAGTTAGAAAAGTAAGTTCAATAAAAATTTTCCTGTGCAAATCTTCATTAATCGTAGGTGGGATACAATATGTCACATCGCCCCTAAAGGGGTTAAAGCGATAACATAAATTACTTTAATGATAAATTTTTTAGAATGAAAATTTCTGTCGAAAATATCTAGAAAAAATGAATGATCTTTCAATGGTTTTTATATCCTGAAATCGATTATAAATAAATTTAATTAATAAAATCTATTTTATGGGGTTATTAGTTTATTACACTAATGTGACAATATAAATAAATTCATATAATTAATTAATTTAATTAATTTTCAGCAGTGAAATTACGCTTGAAATAATTGAATATTTAATACGTGATTTATCACATTGCTAAATAAGCGTAGAACCAACAGTGTGAAAAATGTCCAAGCCAGGAATCGAACCCGGAACCATAGGAAGATAAATCTAATAGTAATTTCAAGCGTAATTTCATTGCTGAAAATTAATTGAAAAATTAATTAGAATTATATATGTGTCCACCGATGCTGGGCTTGGTTGTGTCTCATGTTTCGCCGCAGGATTGTGTGCTCATGAAGACTGTTCCATCTTGTGCTGCAGTTGCAGCCTTACTAATTTTCTGTTTGATACCATGTGTTTAAAATATTAACAGGTATGGTACTAAACTCTCTCAGAATAGCTTATTCATATTTAATTCTCAAATATTAAAAATTATTGATATTATTGACATTATTAAATATTAAAATATTAAATATTAATGAATAATATCTTAAATCTTCAAGACTAAATAGAAGCTTAGTATGCTATCTTCACCATGTGATAGGATACCTCATAACAGTTTCATCCAAAAGACAGAAAATGTTTATAGAAAATGTGGCATAACATGTTCATCCACTCAGCTCTTCATGTGAGTGAGAGATGCTAAGCTGGGTATCGTCCTCGTAACTTAAATTCCAAGGGTTCCGGGTTCGATTCCCGGCTTGGACATTTTTCACACTGTTGGTTCTACGCTTAGTTAGCAATGCGATAAAACACGTATTGAAAATTCAATAAATAAATTTAATGACGATTTTTCCAGAATGTCGTAATAGTTCATTGCCGTAACTCTGTGACTACAGCAACGCATGCTACGTACGTAGTTCAAAGTATAAAGATTTTGTACAGTCTTTAAATTTGAACACCGCCATTTCAGTAATATATTGTTTATTTCCTGACAGAAATTTTGCGATTAAATAACACGCGTATTACTAGATTATTATACCAAAATTTTGGTACTAAAACGTTAAATCTTGAAAAAGAGCCTAACCATGGCTAAGTCAGGTGATAAATGCAAGCATATAAATTACTTTAAAGACTATTCTTTTAGAAAGGATGTTTATGTAGTAAAAATATAGGAAAAATAATGATATTTCGATGATTTTTATATTTTGAAATCTTTATAAGTAACACAAGTTTCATAAAGTTTATTTAATATGAAAGTAGTTGATTGAATTAATAGAGTAACCGCAAAATTTTAACGCTTTTTTTCTTTCAGAATGGTATTTTTGTGTAAAAGTGTTCAGGAAAATAAATGACTGTATACTTTATGTTTGTAAATCGTTTATAATCAAAGTAAATGTTATAAAAACCACAAAAATGCGACCAAGAGTTTACTGCTTTAATGTACAAAGTCGGGTCTTTTCATTGAGTATTATTTTGTCTTAACATTTTTTTTTTGTTATTTTCTTTATGTATTCATGATAGCATATGTCTATACCGGGGTAGTCAACTGTGGCACGCTCGACATCACTAAACTTTTGTAGTAATCATTGCTTTATCTAATCATCGAATCTCTGCGATTCAAGAAGACGATTTTTTCTGTAAAATTTTAGCGGTATCAGGCGTGCCATAGTTAGCTACTCCTGGTCTGTACATTTATTATTATGACTTCATTTACGTTCCAGGGTTTAATAATAATAATAATAATAATAATAACAATAGAAGTTTACTTAATTCGCTTTGCACCGTTCGCGATTCTCACGCTTTAAATTTAAAAGAAGGGCTACTTTCCGGATGAATAATTTGTGATAAAACATAAAAAATAATTGAAAGTACTAATGCAGTGGTGGAAAATTGGCGCAGAGGTGGAGCCTATTGACACCACTAAATTATAGTAGTATTTTGCCTCTTATCTAAAGATCAAATTTCTGAGTTTTTATTAAACTGAATAATACCATAAAAATTTAGTGGTGTCAATAGGCTCCTCCTCTGCGCCAATTTTCCACCACTGCTAATGTCTGTTTAACCCTCTGTCTACCAGAAGGGTCCAATGGACCCGACATGTATATTCAAAATATCTATTCAAACCAGAAAATTTCTTCAAAACAAACTAAATGTATAAATCATACAATAATAAGTTAAATAAACAAATTAAATAGTTTAAGTAAAAATTCTGGTGTAGAATGTTTTTATAAAACTTGAGTAAAATTTCCGGTAGTTCTAGGGTTAATCCTGTTGTAATACGACATTTTCCAAACGTCTTCAAAAATTCTTTCTTAGCCTATTGTCATATGAACAGTACGAAAAATAATTACATTCGTTAGTTTTCTGTAAATGACATATTTCATTAAATTTCGTTAAACATTAAGTTTTGTATGTTGGCTAGCTACTTCTAATACATTTAACGTAAAATTATTTATTTTTATAAAAAAAATAGACCCAAAAGGGGTTAATGGTGATTTGTTCCGAATGGAAATTTTCCATATAAAAATATAGAAAAAATGGATATTTGTTTAGTTTTTTTTATTTTTAAAATGTTATAATTAATTTGAATATCATAAAATGCATTTAATGTAATAGTACACTGCTCAAAACAATTAAAGGATATTTGAAGTTTTATATAAAATAATGATATAAACGAAATTTTTTTGCCGAAAATAGAAGAAGAGAATCACAAATGCAAATTTTTCTGGTTTTCAAACTGTGGAGTATGCAAAATTTGAGTTCGACGTCAAAAACGTCGATTCAGCGGCAGCGAATGAAATTTGACTTTCAACTGGATAAAAGAGAATGAAGAAAAGGATGATCGGCATTCAGTGATTGCTTTGTTTTGATGAGTACGATGTCTCAGCGAAGTCATTTGACAGATTCAGAAGCTTTGAGAATTGTTGGTAGGTTAGAAGGGGGCCAAACTCAAGCCGAAGTAGCGCAAGCCATTGGAGTGTCACAAAGTGTCATTTCCAGGATCTGGAACCGTTTTTTGGAGAGTGGATGTGCAGGCCGAAGACCAGGGCAAGGTCGTAGACGGGCAACAACGCCCAATGAAGATCAGTATTTAGCGTTAACAGCTCGGAGACACCGAACCATGAACGCTACTCTTCTCCAACAACACCTTCACTCGGCTACAGGCACCACGATTTCAACTCAGACTGTCCGAAACCGGCTTCATGCTGTAGGTCTGTATGCTCGCCGACCGATGGTATGTGTTAGATTACCCTCATAGCATGCATGGTCACAGTGACGTCGTTGTGACGTCACTGTGAGTCACTGTGGTCACGTCACATCTGTGACCGAAATGCCACCACTCAGTGATGTCACATTGTGAATGAGATGTGAACTTCTTAGAAAACTTTAAAAAATTACAAAAAGTCTTCAAAACATGTTGTTACTGTAAAATTTTATTTTTCTGGCAATAAAAAAGAATTGTTATGTCACTGCATGTAACGTAGGTCACGACACACTCACAAAAAAAAATTGTAATAAATTGTAAAAAATTGTAACCCATATTGTAAGTCACAGTGTGAGAAAAATATGAACTTCAAAAATCTTTGAAAATGAAGAGAAATGTTTTAAAAAGGCCCGCGTTACAGCGGCATAAGGAAGGAAAATATATTAGTGGGTAGCAAGTAGTAAATTCAGTCACGAAAAGATGGTGGTGGGGGGGGGGGGGCATATAAAGGAAAATGCACGGTACAAGTATCAACAAACTAGATTTCCATGCTATATTTTATCAATTTGATATCTAAGAGTGTGAAAGTATACTTTTTTCCTGATTTCAATTTTATCTAGTATTGCAATTTAATATAATAATCCTTCTCTTATTCTTATTATTATAAAAGTGTTTCTCGGAAAAATGGTACGTGCTGGAGCAATTTGGATAACATATTTAGAATTAGGAATATTAAAATACTTTACATATTTAGTTTGCAGGAAGGAAAATTTTTAATTTATTTTTACCGACCACTGGTATTCGAAACACTTTTGTGGCTTCAAACTAAAAAAATTCTATTATAGTTAAGTCTGCAGCTTTTAATGAGCACGTAGAAAGAGTTTTCAGAGTTTAGTCATACATACATTTCTTGCTTTATAATTTGCATTCAAGTCATATTTTTTCCTGTTAGTGTACCTATTTTAAGTAACTATTTTTTAAAAAAATTCTACTTCTTTCAGACTTTTAAAATAAAATTAGCATTTTCCGAATAAATAAAAATAATACAAAATTTATGCAAAACCCATGATATAATTTATTATTCGTATTTCAAATTTGTGTTTTAGAGATATGACTCTAAAAAAAAAGTTATTTTACGAATTATTTTATTTTACAGGAAATTAACATGAAAAGAATGACGATTGACAAAGAATTTTTTTTTTATCCTCGATATTTATTTATATCTTTTTATTTTTTAGGAAGATATTTTGTATTTGTGTGAAACAATCTTTACTTAGAAAAAGGGAGGGGGGGGGGGGTTAAAACTGATAAAAAGAAAAGGTAAAATACATTGGAAAATTCTTCAAATACAAAAATTTAAATACAGACAGTCTCATAAAATGATTGCACATATAAGTTCCATATCTGTTTATATAAAAGGAAATAAACTCACACCTGCCCCAAATCGTCTGCCACGATACCGCAGGGTAAACAGAGAACTTTTTGTTCTAACAGATGCGGTAAGTTACTAGTCTAAAATGTAAGCTTTTGCGTGTGCTTTTTTTAATGGAAGAAAAAGATGTCGCCATTTTCGGATACACACGGATATTAATAATTAATTTATGGAGCTCAAAAAGTAAGTCTTATTTAATTTAAATTGATTGTTCCTGTTTTGTATATTTGGTGAGATGAGTTAAATAGTTTTATATTATACCTATAGAAAGAGACTGTTCTGGGATTGTTTTTCAGATTAGAATTTAACATTATACTGAATGGGAAATGCCGTTTTACATACTATAGTAGTGAAACTTTTGAAAGACTTTTTTTCATTGCTAATAATATTTTAAATTATTATTTAAAATCCTAAATCTTCATATCAATGTTTTCAGATTTAACATTTGCCAAAGTTATAAAATAATAGGAATTCCTTGTAACATATGGAGAGATTTTTGAGAAATTGTTAAATCTAATAATACATTTAATTCATCTATTGTACTTTGTTGTTGTTTAATAGTACAATTATAAATACTAATTATATAGTGTTTTTCAAATTGGTATATTTATTTTTTTAAATTGTATGTAAGCACGTTTTTGCTGTTCGTGATTTTAATCAAACATTTAATTGTAGACATTCAGAATCAGTTATTAAATTTTCTTCGATTGTAAACTCATTTTCTACGTTTTCGATACACGTTCGATACTTCGCATTAAAAAATAAAATATGACAATTAAGCATTGAAATAAAGTGTTTTTCATGCCTGATAACAAGTTTATAGATTAAACTGCTTTACTATACTTTTTAAAATTTGATATTTATAATATTTATAAAAAAATATTTATAATTTATGATATTTATAAAAGTTGATATTGTACTGTTCATTAGCGATAATTGCTGGAAATGCATTTTTAATTATAATATGCGCTTTTATGATCCACTATATTTATGCATAGTATATGGTGTATATAAAGCTGTAATTCATATACAAGGCTACACAAAAGTATACGTAAGAGTTAAGGGGTATGGGCGCAAATTGCTTAAAGGTGTTTTTTAGATGAGTTATGGATTTTTATGTTGAACTGCATTTAATTTACTAAGAAATGTTTGTAGAATATGGATAAAATGATACACAGGGTCACGCAAGGAAATGGATATATGGCCGTCTATAAATTATAATTTCTGGAAATGTGATTTCAGCAGTTTTAAGAGTGTTTTAATTTGAATTAAATTTTAACTAAATAGTGGCGTGTAATAAAGATTCTAGGTAAACTACAGGGTTGTACAAAACTATTCAAGTATGTTTTTATATATTAGTATAAATTTTTGAATGAGAATTTCAACCTGTTATGCATTTTCTTGCTAAACTAAATTTTCACATTATATACTAGTATATATCAACCTACAGATTAAATACAGGGCTATTCAAAAGAATTGGAAAACATATTTGGCTATGAACGGTAACTGCTGAAATCAGTTTTTCAAATGTTTTATGCGTTTTCTAAAATATTTGCTTAGTTATCTTATTTACGTTATTTCCTTAAATTACGATGTCTAGTTAAAGCATTCAGGAAGCGTTGGAAAGTGCTTTATAATCTATGCTTAACGCATGATTTTTCTTACTTGTTTTTTCTATTTCCCAGATCAGTCATTTCCTATAAATCATACCAAATCTATTTAGCTCATATTAACAAAATACAATATACACGGGAATAAAAAATTTAAATAAATATGGCTTATCTTATTCTTCTTTAAATAGGAAATGTATTAATATCCGTTAGACTCCATGTTCGTATTTAATAAAATAATAACAAATCACAACACACAAAACATTCTTAATATAAAGCTTGAACTCAAGATCAAGCTTAGAACTTAATAAAAAAGGATGCCAGTTGATAAGCATTGTTTTTTTCAGTGTAAAAATTAAAAGTGTTTTAGAAGAATAGGACTCCAAAATAGCGATACATTGCTAAAAAGTACGGTAAAAAGATAATATTGTATATTTCAAACAAAACTTTATTTTAAAATTCATCACAGTGTTTATAACAAGAATCATCACAGTATTAATGCTTGGAAATTTTTCCAGAGAGAAACATTCGCCTTGCAAACAATATTTCAAATGGAAATCAAATTTCAAATTGATTGCTTAAAAGGCGCAACAGCCAACATAGTGAAAAAAATTCCATAACGGTACTTGAATCCGGGCCAACAGTATAGCGCACTGACATTCTACTGACTAAACCATATGGAACGAGACCCAGCCTGGAAAATTTCTTACTAGTACATGTTGGCAAGGCTACAAACGCAGCACAAGATGGAATATTTATCATGAGCCACCGACATGGGGCAAACACGAAACTTAATTAAATCCAGCAGCGATTCAAACTATATGAATACTTGGAAATTTTTCCAGAGAGAAACATTCGCCTTGCATACAATATTTCAAATGAAAATCAAATTTCAAATTAAAATTGCATTTTAAGCAATTAATTTGAAATTTGATTTTTATTTGAAATATTGTATGCAAGGCGAATGGTTCTCTATGGAAAAATTTCCAAGTATTTATATAGTTTGAATCGACGCTGGATTTAATTAAGTTTCGTGTTTACCCGATGTTGGCGGCTCACGATAAATATTCCATCTTGTGCTGCGTTTGTAGCCTTGCCAACATGTACTAGTAAGAAATTTTCCAGGCTGTGTCTCGTTCCATGTGGTTTAGTCGGTAGAATGTCAGTGCGCTACACTGATGGCCCGGATTCGAGTCCCGGCTTGGAATCTTTTTCTCTATGTTGGCCTTTGCCCTTTTAAGCAATTAATTTGAAATTTGATTTTCATTTGAAATCATCACATTGTTTATCACAAGTTCGTCACAAATGACACATATTTCACAAATTAGTCACAGTGTGACGTCAAAGCATTGTCGCTGTCGTCACAGGTTAGTCACAAAGTTAATGCCAAAATAGTCACAAATGACACACTTTTCACAAATTTGTCACACCGTGACTTCACAGAGTGGTCACAATGTGACGTCACAAACGACCTCTAAAACGGCCATAACGACCTCGCATTCTAGTCACTATGACGTCACATCGACGTCACGTGACGTCACATCGACGGTCACAAAATCACAGTGTGACTTCACAACGACGTCGCCGTGACGTCACCATGCCTTACGGGTAACATCAAGGCATCGTCGCGACTGCAGGGAGGGGGCAACCGAGCATGTCAACTGGAGGAGAAATGAATGGAGCAATATTCTGTTTTGAGACGAGTCCCGTTTTTCTGTGCATCCGGATAATAGGCGTATTTTCATCTGGAGGGACCGTGGCAGTAGGAATAATCCTGCGATCGTGCACGAAAGTGTCAGATTTGGCTGTGGAGGAGTGTTGGTGTATCGTGACATCTCCATTGATGGGCGCACTGACCTCTACATCATTCGAGATGGAGCTCTGACTGGTCGCCGATATAGGGATGAGATCCTCAGACCTATTGTAGTCCCTTACGCTGCAGCAATCGAAGATAACTTCATTTTAATGGACGATAACTAATGGCCACATCGTGCAAACCTGGTGGAGGATTTCCTTTTCGAGAAAGGAATCGTTTGAATGGAATGGCCAGCGTGTTCTCCAGACATGAATCCAATTGGGCACGTTTGGGACGCTCTAGGAAGACGAGTTTCTGGCCGCCAACAACCCCCACAAACTCTCCAAGAACTGGAAAGAGCTCTTCTGGAAGAGTGGGGTAGAATACCCCCAACTCGTCATTAATAGCCTCATTGAGTCCATGCCTCAAAGGTGTTCAACGTTGCTGGCCGCCCGTGGAAACCATACCCCCTACTGAAAATGATTTTCTTTGAAGAAAACACCTTTTCTTATTCTTTTTTTCTCATATGCACAAATTGTGTTTTTTCCTTTAGTACACAAATGCGCAATAAAATGCATTTTTTTCTGCCAAACATATGTAATTTATTCTCATATAACCTACTATGTCTGTCGACCATGTATCAATCAGCTAATCAGTTTACCAGATACAAAATCCACCTAAAACTGCAATATCCTTTAATTGTTTTGAGCAGTGTAGTTAAGTTGCTTTAATGTGACAGTATGAATTCATTTAACAAGGGTTCGTACGGGTCCTCGAATTTCCAGACTAAGAAACTCTTCGGTACCAGTATTTTCTTACGGAAAATCTCTCCTTAAATAAGGCGAAATTTCGTCTGTTTAAACTAGATTTATTTTTATATAAAATAATTCTGATATCTGGCCTTGAAAATAACGGTACCCGTACGAACCCTGTTTGACGATAATTTTTTTCAGAAAAAAGTTTTGTTAGAAAAATAAATGACACTATAAAACAATATTTTAAAACTGGTTATAGATAAACTTAATAGTGTAAAAACAGTTTCATTACATAAGCATTTATTTCGTTAATATGTCAGTATGAATTTTTATAATAAACTTCTTTATCAGAATTGTTTATTTTATGGAAAAACGTTTGAAAAATGAATTACGTTTGTATATTTTCTTTGAATTTGTAACAGGTTAGAAGTTCAATGTGATAGAAGTTTATTGCATTAAAGGGACAAAACGAATTCGTTTAAAATATATATATATATATATATATGTATTAAGAATGGAATGTTTTAGAGATATACGAGTAACATAGGAAAAATGAATATTTGTATATTTTTTTATATTTTGAAATGGGTAATAAAAAGCTTGATTTTGGTAAATTCCATTTAATGGGATATCAGTTTATTGAGTTTATTTTATAATATAATTTGTCCTACTTAATCGCAAATTTATGTTATGAACTAAAGAGAATATTTCTACTCTGTAATAATGGCACGCAAAAATTGCAAGCTTTGGCAGCTATCTAATAGTATTCTATTAGTGTTTTTCTTGTTAAAATTTGTAAGAATCAAGAACGATCTCTGAATTTCTTTCTTTGCGTGCATAGGTGTTATTGAGAGAAATACTGAGCATTACTGTACATTACTGTACATTACTGTGCATTACTGTGCAATACTGTACACGATAATTAAAGTTCTACGATATATGCATTCTATTAATTGATTTGTAACAAAAAAATGATCTATGATATTGCACACTTACTTCTAAAATGAACTTCTCCAATAACTTAAATTTATCATAAAAGACGAAGCACGAATCTAGGAAATCAAGCCAATAGAATTTAATTAAAATTGTGGTTTTTTTTACGTTAAGATTCATAGAGCATTTTTTCTGTTTGTTTTTTTTCTTTTTTATTTAACCGAAAATTTATTGAGTGAAAATTTGTAACAATATTTTATTCCAGAAAGGTTAATAACAAAGAACAATCTCGGAAATTTAGCGTCGCATATATAGTTGCTATCTAATGAAATTGGTACATATGATATTCACCCAAACAGTGAAAGGCATATGATATGCGTATCAATTATTTCTCTCTAAAGAAAATATTCTGATGGGATTACAGATAACAGACTTATTTCTACAGTGACTCAACCTAATAAATGAATTTTCGGAGAATAAACCAAACACATTTACTGAAATGGAATAATTAAAATAAGTGATTTTTAGATAAAATAAATCCAATTTTAAATACGGGATCAAATAAATGTTATTTATATCCATATATTGTTTATTTAACTATTGTTTCACCATTTTGGAATAGTAAACGGAGAAAATGATAAAATCATTCTGAATTACCAATTTCTAAAGTAAGTAAAAATGTATTTCATGGCATGTTGAAATTTCTTTTATTAGTGTATCAAAATTTGTTTTTTTAGTTGTGTCATTTAAGACATAACTTTGCGATGATGGCATGTTAAATACATTTATTTTTTCAGTATTGAGAAAAATATAAATTACTTCTTTTAAGCATATATTTCTCTGTGATCATCATCTTTTATCACAATGTGCGATCAGTTGAAGTCATACCTCCGGGTTACCCCTTATAATTAAATGCTATTAAATTAGAGTAAAACTCCATAACGGACAATTCCGAATAACGGACTTAGCGGAAAATTTACCCGCTCCCGAAGTGTCCGCTATTCAGAGGTTTTACAGTATATAATTTTAAATGTAAAAATTATAAGAGATGTGCCTGAGGATGGGTTCAACCTTAAAAATGTTAGCTTAAATGAATTTTTCATAAATTTATCTTTCATATTTCATGAAATCCTATCAGTGGTTTATAGTGCACAGCTTTAGAAACCACAAAATCCTACAAGAGGTTTTGTTTTGTCTCTCGATTTATCTCTAGTATAAAGTGATTAAGCATCAGACGCGCTCAAAAACCCTTCTAAGAGAGACACTTTCGCCATAAAAATTCAGTGATCCTTTTTTCATAAAAGTCAAAATGTCCATTGCTCATTAGAAAAAAAATATTTCTAAAGACTTTATTTTTGATCAGAGTTATTTTTCAACAAAATATAGTACCCGGAGACATTATAGTTTTAAATTAGCCTATAGCTTTATGCTTTTTTTTTCTTTTTGTAATGACATGGCCTAATAGCACCAGTGTTGCCAGATGGGCTACTTTTTTTTAAATTCAGATTCTTGATTCGCACCACTTTTTTGAAATTGTAAAATGCGCCTTATTTGATGGCATCTTAATTAAAGCGAAAACAAAGGTAATTTTACCGTTTCAAGAAAGTGATGGCAATCAAGAAATCTGAATTTTAAAAATGTAGCCCACTGGCAACACTGAATAGCACAGCCAGTCGAGGTAAGGTCACATATAGTGACGCAGCACACATGTATCAACTAGAAGTGCCACAAGAGTTATTTATCAAATAAAGTGATAAAATATAATCAATACAATGGGCATATGTTTATATTCATGAATTTTCAATAATCTCATTATTAATTAATAAATGAAAATCTTTTAATTTAAAATAAATACGCTTCATTTTTTAATAATTTATTAACCCCTTAACGGTCGCATTAAATTACGGTTTACAAATTGAAATTGCTTATTGGCATCACTTTAACAAAAAAAAAAATATTCACCTTATTTAATAACAGCTAAAATGATACCCTAATAAAGCCAATTATACTGTCTTATAAAACTGGTAGGAATCAAACAATCTGAATTAAAAAACACAGCCCGTGAACATCACGGGGGTGAAAATTAAGTGATTAACACTAGAACGCCCGGAAGGAGTCGAATCGACTCTGACCAAATGATTAAATGCCAATTGGAGCCAGAATTTTTTTCATAAAATAAGTTAAATTCAAACCACGCTGAAATACGTTAAATAAATCAGTTACGTAATTTTAAATAAAATTCTGGTACGAAATCTTTTTGTGAAGCTTGGGCAAAATTTCCGGGCGTTCTAGTGTTAAATGAGTTTCGCCTTCCTTAATGGTTATTGTGTGATCATGAGGAAATTAACTTATATGCCTATTTTTTTAGATTGCTTTAAATGATTTTTTTTTTTAAAGACTGTCCAAAATTTTTTTAAACCTTTACGTTGAGTTATATACAGATTTATATTATTTTAATAAGATTTTGAATCTTTTTATGATATATTAACGACTAGAAAATGTTACATCTCTGATACACAAAATTATGCTTAAATTTAGCTCTTCGAAACTGTATATTTTAATACTTTTCGAAGCATCTAACTACGTTCAATAACTACGAAATTAATATAGAAAGTATGTTCCAGGATTGTGTATATCATTGTTAAACTGTGGCTCGCCGGATACCACTAAAATTTTGTAGTTATCATTGCCGAATCTAATCATCGAATCTCTGCTATTTAAGAAGTCGACTATTCTTTTAAAAAATTAGTGGTATCTGGTGAGCCACAGCTTGACACCAGTTGTTGTACACAGTGTGATTCACAAACAAATGCGCTTTAAAGAAATTGACGCTAGTGAATTAATATGGATATATTAGTGTTTTAAGAATGAATATAGACTTTAAATTATTTATTGTTAAATGATAGTTTACCTTTTTAA
This sequence comes from Maratus speciosus, assembly GCA_963932465.1. Lineage (NCBI taxonomy): Eukaryota > Metazoa > Arthropoda > Arachnida > Araneae > Salticidae > Maratus > Maratus speciosus. The sequence goes on from OZ010796.1 coordinate 463,093,988, forward strand.
TGATTATGACACTATGATATGTATTTAAATAAACTCATAATCGTAAAATATTGTTTCACTTATTGACTGCTTTTATTTCTATTTTCTGATGGCAATCTACGCAGACATTTATCTGAATATTTAATCATAAGTAGGAGTTAATAAGACTGCGACCAAATCGACCACATTCTACCATTACACTTGTATGGGCTAGTTCACACATTTTGAATATTTTATGTATTAATAATCTTTTCAGTTACAAAAAAATATATATAATTTATACTAGTGTAATTCATAAACGAAATTATCGACAAAGAGAGTTAATAACAGAATATACTTAGTTTTTAAGTATGAATGTAAAATTTTAAGAAACTACCGTTAAATGAATTTCTACTTTTTTGAGAGACTATTTCACTAAGATATGTATTTAAATAAACTCATTAGCATGAGGAACTGTTTCGTTTATTGACCACTTTCACTACGATTCTCTTATCCTGAGAGGCAATCTACGCAAATTCTTATCTCATTATTTAATCATTAGTAGGAGTAGGGGAGAATGTGGTTGACGTGTACGTGGGTTGGTTCGTATATTTCGAACATTTTATGTAGTAATAATCGTTTCAGTTTCCAAAAAATATACAGAGTTGCTACTAGTGGGATTCATAAATGAAAATGCCTTACGGAAATTGATGCTAATGTGAATATAGATATAAAAATTAATTTATAATCAGTTTTTTAAGGATAAATGTAAAGTTTTAAGAAACTATTGGTAAATCAATTCCGATGTTTTTATATAGACTGTTGTACTATAGTATGTATATATGTAAACTCCTTTGCATAATATTCGCTTGTTGTATTAACCCTTACAGGGGCAAAGTACTTCTATTTGTAAACTACAGAAATGATTGAATGCCGCTGAATTTACAAACAAATTTATTTGACTATAAGTTAAAGAATTTTTTTTTCACGTGGTTAATAAAAGGAAAATTTTCAATTCAAAATTATGGTGTCAATGGATTAAAATTAAGTGGTCCAACAATGAACCACTGCCCTTGAAGGGGTTAAATAATTTTGTAACTGTTCCCTTATTCTGGAGTGGCAATTTACGTAAATTCGTACCTCATTATTTCATCAACTCTTTGACAACAATGCGAGACATATACGTCCAAGTGGACTATTTTTTATTCTACTCTTGTCACATTTTGAAAATAATTTATGCTATACACTTTTATATTAGGATATTGTCGACAAAAATCCAACTCAAAGATTTTTTTCTATAAATTGTTGTACGATTGAATATAAAAATCATCACCAGTCTTGGACAGTAATCAAAAGGTTAATTGCAGGAGCAAGGGAAAGTTTATTTGATTTATACATGTGTTGATTGGCATATTTCGAAAATTTTACCACCAAAAAACATTGCAGTTTTCCAAAAATTGTATATAGATGATACAAGTGAGATTCATAGACGATTCGCAAACGTGTTTTATATAAAAGAAAATATTTACATATTTAGTTATTAAGGAAGAATAAAAAAATTCAAGTAGCTGTTTATAAACAATGATTGTGCAAAATTGATACAATTGTTAAAGGGAGGTATTTATTTTGGAACCCTTTGTCCCACTTTCCATCATAGTTGGAAAGTTGTTTATGACTCCGTTTTGTCTGGCTATCTATATGTCCGTCCACGCAAATATACTCGAATTGTAATGTAATTGATATTATTCCAGGCAATAGGGAATTTTTACCTAGCGAAATTAATGGTAGTACTGGAAATCGGCTTTCTAGATGTTTTTTGGGTCGCTGAATCCGAATTTGTAACTTCCCACCAAAATTTCCCCCGGCAACCTCCCCAAATTTTGGTAAAAAGCCCCCCCCCCCCCCCAAAAAAAAAAGGTTTTTATTAAAAATATCAATTTTTTTTATTGTTTAGAGAAAAAGTATCTAGAAATTCAGAAAATAGACAAAATTTCCAACAAATTAGATATATGACATTATGACTTAGGATGAAGGGGAAGGGGGGATCTGCCTCGGAACATGCGCGCGGTGCTGCGTAAACTAAGTTGCCCAATTCCACTTAACCACTCACACGTTTACATTCGCCCTCCCATCTCCCCTCCGAACTTTTTCTATAAGGTTTACTTTAAGATTTTTGGGTCGCTGAATCCGAATTTTTAACTTTCCCCCAAAATCCCCCCCCCCAATAGTTATTTTTAACTTAAATTTCTTATTGTTTTAGGGCAAATGCATTACGAATTTCAGAAACTAGACAAAATTTGCAACATATAGGATATATGACATTATGAAATAGGATGAACGGGGAGGGTGAGGGCTGCCTCGGAACATGCACTGCGGCGCTACGTGCACTAAATGATGAAGTCCAGGCAATAGAGGATTTTACCGGCAAAATTAATGGTAGTACTGGAAATCGGCTTTCTAGATGTTTTTTGGGTCGCTGAATCCGAATTTGTAAATTTCCACAAAAATTTTACCCGGCAACTCCCCAAAAATTTGATTTTTTGAAAAAATTTGGTTTTTGAGAAAAGCGCGCGGGGAATGTTCCGAGGCAGTCCTCTCTCTCCCCGTTTATCCTACATCATAATGTCATATATCCTATTTGTTGCAAATTTTGTCTAGTTTCTGAATTTCGTAATGCTTTCCCCTAAAACAATAAGAAATTTAAGTTAAAAACAACTATTTGGGGGGGGGGGGGTTCGGAGGTGAAAATTTTGGGGGTAAGTTAAAAATTCGGATTAAGCGACCCAAAAAACTTAAAGAAAACCTTATAGAGAAAGTTCGGAGGGAAGATGGGAGGGCTAATGTAAACGTGCGAGTGGTTAAGTGGAATTGCGCAACTTAGTCCACGCAGCACTGCGGCGCATGATCCGAGGCAGATCCCCCCTTCCCCTTCATCCTAAGTCATAATGTCTTAGATCTAATTTGTTGCAAATTTTGTCTACTTTCTGAATTTCTAGCTACTTTTCCCTTAAAACAATAAAAAAATGGAATTTTTTAATAAAAACCTTTTTTTTTGGGGGGGGGGGGGTTGCCGGGGGAAATTTTGGTGGGAAGTTACAAATTCGGATTCAGCAACCCAAAAGACATCTAGAAAGCCGATTTCCAGTACTACCATTAATTTTGCTAGGTAGAGTCCCTATACGGTCTCTATTGCCTGGACTATATATGTTATTGAGATTTATTATGGCATGTTCGGTATTGAAAATGAAGTATGTAGCATTTACATAGCTGCCACCTTGTACGGATTTTCACTACCACAAAAATTTAACAGAAATTTCTGCCTTATTTAATCATCAAAAATGACTGCAATTCGGCGAAAGAATTAGGCAAAATTTACTATTAAATTTTAGTGGTACGTAAAATCCGTACAAGTTGGCAGCTATGCATTTATAGTTCTCTTACAGAGACGATAGGCGCTGCCTTTACAGGGGCGAAATAGGCACATTTCTACCTCTAATTTAAAAAAGTTTTTTGTTCTATTTGATCAGTGGGATCAATTAAAGACAAAAAAGAACTTAAATTAGTGATGGAAGTTTGCCTGATTTGCTCCCGTCACCACTTTAACCCTCTAATGCCCACAGGAGAATGCGTTTCAGAAATTGCGTAATTCAGAAAGCCGTAATTCATACCAGAAAATAAAAGTAGTAAATTTCTGTTTATCTCATAACGAAATGCTTGTTATTAAATAAAGCAAAAATATCTATTTTAAATTTCTGGTGTGAATACGGAATATTTGAATAAAAGATCCACTAAATCGGGAATACTGGTGGTAGCATAAATGCTACCATGGGCATTCGAAGGTTAAGTCGGCGCTTATGACAGAGATACTCAAAAGAATTCCGTTACATTATGATCTGCTGAGAAAAATCATTTGCAATGTATATTAATGATGTTACACTGTTTCAAAAATATCCAAAATGATATACATCACTGAGGTTCACTACAAGGTACAAGGTAATTACTGTAGAATAGGTTGTGCATAGCATTTATCGTTCATTTACAGAGACCCACAAAAGAATTCAGTTACAGAACTGTCTGTGAGCGATAATTGCATGAAGCGTGTTTTCAGTTGTGATATGCATTTTTAAATTTAACTAAACTTTTGAATATTATTACTTGGTGTGCATAAATTCTGCAGTTCATATACAGGGCTGCTCTAAAGAATTCGTGTACATTTCAGCTTATTGTGGGGAAATAACTAACAGGGAATTTTCAACTATGTTATGCGTTTTTCTGTCTGAACTAAATTTTTGCATGCTATGCAGTATGTATACAACACTCCAGATGATATACAGGGCTCCACCAAAGAGTTTGAATAAAATGTTGACTATGATTACTATAATTGTTGAAACTGGTTTTCAAATGTGTTATGTGCTTTCTAAATTCTTTATTTAGACATCATTTTTCATCTGCTTAAAGTGTGAAACTTTGTTACAGTAGTCTGAATTTATTGGAAAGTTTGTCATAATGTATGCTTGACGCATGATTTAGCTTTCTTGTTTATAGATCTACTGGATTAGCCTTTTTTTTTTAAATCCACTAACAGAGCATTATTTGTGTGTTTCTCGTTTATACTTTTTCGTTTGCAGGTTTACGAGTTTAGGTTCCAATTAATACCTCTGTATATTAATAATAGAATCATATACAGGGCTGTACATAAGAATTCGGATACTTTTCAGTCTATAAAAAGAAAGTGCTTAAATTGGGATTTTAATTACGTTAAGCGCCTTTCAGAAGCCCAGTGCCGTAGTGGTCCGAGCATCTGACTGCCGCGCTGCAAGTTGAGAGTTCGACTCAGCAAGGTTCACTCAGCTTTTCATCCCTTCGGAGTCATTAAAATGAGTACCAAGCTTGCTCATGAACTAAACACCGAGGGGAAAATACAACTTGTTTTTATGCGATTTTTAAAAAGGCCTTGAATAAACAAAAATAAAAGCTTTTAGACACAAAATAAAGTCTAGCTTCTCCACATTTCACTCTCTCAGCTTTTTTGCAGCAATGTTTAATGTCTTATATATGCTGTTTTCCTTAAAAAATAAAAATCACAGACAAACATTCACTTTTAAGATATATGTATGTCTGGAACTTGATTCTAGTTCTTTGCTATAATAACTGTCTGCCAAACAAAAACTGGTTTCGAAACAGGAGCGTTTTCTTTATTTACTGCCTTATACTTTAGGTGCGTTGAAGTCTAGAGTTTTACACTGAACAGCCCTTTTAAATCTAAGATCCTGAACTTATTCTTCACACACACACACACACACACAAAAAAAAAAAAAAAAAAAAATACTGGGAAAAGGTATACCCTGCAATTCCTTTACATGAAGTAATTTAATACTTGTGCTTTAATACTAGGGAGAGCAACAGGTATTTTAACGTTGCAGAAATCTACTATACGCCTCTAAATCGTACTCTCAAAAAGACATTTATAAATTCACAAAATATTATGTAACTTTTCGTAAAGTTTTATTAACAATTCTAGATTATTATAAATTAAATTGTTTATATAAATGCTTTTGTGGACCTATTGATTGAACAAAAATTAAAATCCCAATTATTTCAACGTACTCTAAAACGTCATGTTCAGGGTTGCCATTTCGCTACTTTTTTTTCATGGCGCTTGATCGACACCACTTTTTTTTTTTTTTTTTTTTTTTTTTTTTTTGTGAAGTAGTAATATTCGCCTTATTTAATAAGGCAAAACCGAGGTGAACTATGCCTATCAAAAAAGTGGTAGCATTTAAGCAATCTGAATACAAAAAATGTAGCAAACTGGCAACACTGGTCATGTTGCATAGCTGTCAACTTGGTACGGATTTTTACTACTACTAAAATTTAACAGAAATTTTCATATTGTTTAATCGTTATAAAAGAGTCAGATTTCGGCGATTGTTTGATAAAACTATCTATTAAATTTTAATGGTGGGAAAAATCCGTACACGTTGGCACATATGATGTTGTATGCCTCGCAGACGGTATTCACTTACATGATTTTTGTCTTCTCATATCAGGGCTATCACGGATCCCTGAATTGGAATACCCTATTTTTTGAATAGTAATAATCAGTATTATTTAATAAAAAAAAATTGCAATTATTACTATCCGAAAAAGTGATATTCATAATAATGACCCGAGGGAACCCTGCAAATTCTTCGCGCAAAAAAATATTTTCTCGGAAAGAAAAAAAATGCATAATTTCAACTTCGAGAATGTGATGAAATCAGTTTTAGCATAGTTGCCAACTTTTACGCTTTTTTGTTACCACTAAATTTTAAAACAAGTTTTTGAATTATTGAATTGCATAGTTCGCCGATTAAATTTGGAAAGTTTTACTCTTACACTTAAGTGGTAAGAAAAAGGTGTAAAAGTTGGCAGCTATAGTTTTAGTAATCAACAGAACATGGAGTGCTGCTTTTCATTTTAAAACCTACTTAAAATTTGTATAAAAGTTTCCTCCAACACAGAAATTATCGGAACTAAGTATTCCTATCTGTGCTTTTTTGTGTGTGAGTGTGTTGTTGTGTGTATGTTTGTATGTTTCTGTCTATAAATAATAGCGTGTAAAATATGGTTTGGGAAATTGTGCAGAAGAATTTCGCACCTTGATCTCCCCAGTTGTCGAATAATTCTGTTCTTGAAGGAGGATTTCGAACAGAGATAGATTCGGTTCTCGAACAGCGCGAGTGCTTTCATCAAATCCACCTAATATAAAAAGATACCGTTGAATAAAAAAAGCATTACATAAGGTACAGTGATAGCAACGTAATCAAAATACGTGTATTTTAAGATTCGTGTATAGTGCTGAATCCACTGATTTTTATTTCTTATTCTTTGTTTTTTCATATTTTCTTTAGTTCTTTTGTGTTTTTCATGGTCGCAAAGCATATGTACATGAGATATAGTGGTACTGCTGTAGAAAATTCATGCATTTTGTGATTCAAAAAATTTTTGTTGTCCTAATAAATATAAAAATACAATAATGGTAATTCGTCTCATTCTTCTCAATATCAAATCAAACAAAGTTTCATCTACTGTTTTTGTTAACCGTTCATTAAAATGTAATAATATTGCCACTGCCCCCTGTAATGTATAGGCGTGGAAAAAAAGTATACCACATGTTAACTCTGCTACAAGTAATTGTATAAAAAGGTATGACATAACTTCAAATTATATATACAGGTTGTCTATACTCTCATCCGTGTCCAATGGCTAATTACTAAACCATTAGTCATAGACATATAGTTCCAATTACAAAAATGTTCAAAATGAGCTAAAGATGTATTTCAAAAACGATTAGGTTCAATAAAAAAATTTCTCAAAAAATTAAGAAATTTAAATTTTTATACGGTCCCCTGTCCTGTAAGTTATATTTAGTAAAATTATCCTATTTCACAACTAAGTACGACAAAAAAATGTCCCATTTTTCTACGATCAAAACTGGCCGAGTAATAGCTGTTTAAAATTGAAGCATCTTTTTTACGGTGAAATCGGGCTCACTCACAAATTTACTAAAAATCTAAATAATATAAAAAAAAGTAATATAAAAAAAATAGTTGAGGCATAGCTGCCAACTTTTACGCTTTCTTCTTACCACTAAAAATGTATAGTAAATATTGTCCTATTTAACCATCGAAATCTGACGATTAAAGAAAGCAAAAATCTCTATTAAATTTTAGTGTTAGCAAAAAAGCGTAAAAGTTGGCACCTATGGTTGAGGATAAAATTAACATTTCAATATAAATTTGAAATCTAATCTCATTTTGACATATTAAAGCAAAATATACAACTTGTACTAAAAAAATAAGTGAAAAAAGTAATAGAATTTTCGTTAAAAGAAATGATGAAAAGCAACAGCCTCTACTTTTACAAAATGATACATATTTAAAAATGCTATTAGCAAGGCTCACACTCGGTCCGTTTTATTTAACACCATTTTACCAGTTTTTTTTTTTTTCCCAAAGAAAAATCTTCTTTATAATTTTCGTCGAAACTTACCTCGAAAGAAGTTTTTGTTGCTATTGTTGCTAAAACCAACCACAAATCTTTCTCTAAAATAATACTAGTTTTCAAAAAACGGACCAGTGGGAGCGCTCCATTAGATTATATAATCTAAAACTTAGTTAATAAAAATTAAAGTTTTTTAAAAACTTGCTCAAAGTGGCTTCCTTCGGCCGCAATGCAAAAATTTACACGCGAAAGAAATCCTTCTTGTACTTTAAGCACTTTGTGTACGATCTCTCAAAGCATGTCCCAATAGATCTGTGTTCAGGTGCAGAAAATTGGTATAAGTTATGTAATTTAAAGTTTCATAACTCGGTCGGTCAATTTTAGTGTTCAATTACTGTGACTTTTTTTGTTTTTGTTGTAATAGGAAATTTTTACTAAATATCACTTATAGGACCGGGGACCCTATAAAAAATTAACATTCTTAACTTATTAAGAAATGTTTTTATTGATCCCAACGACTTTTAAAATAATTTTTTGACTACTTTAACCCTTTGAGGGGAAAGTAATTGCCTTACTGTAATGTCAAATTCACACCGGAATCTTTTAAAAAATTTAACGCAAAATAAGGAAAAGCAATTTTACGACTTATTTCCACCAAAGTCACTAAGGTAAAATTTAATACATTTTTTCTGGTGCAAATATTCATTAATCGTAGCTAGGATATAACATATCCCACCGTCCCTCAAGGGGTTAACACTAGAACGGCCATAGCCGACTTTTTGACCGGTACCAAATAAATATATTTCGATTCGGACCAGCAATTTATTTCTAAAATAAGTTTAATATGTACCAAGGAGAAATAACTTAAGTAAATAAGCTAAATAGCTTTAAACAAAAATTCTGGTGTAAAATATTTTTATAACACTTGAGTAAAATTTCCGGCGGTCTAGTTTTAAAACATTTTTACAATCGGAACTATATGTCTATGACTAACGGTTTAGGAATTACAAATTGGACACTGTTGAGAGTGGACACCCTGTATATTTTGAAATTCATATTCGAAAAAATATTAGCTGTTATTATTATATCTGTTATTCTGTCTATTATATATCTGTTATTATTATAAAAGAGATCGATTTCTTGAAGTTTCAAATATGCAAATCTAAAGTTACAGCTCATTCCGCCAAGTGGTTTTTGATTATGCTTAAAAACTATCTACATTGCAATTTGTTTAATGCGATTAAAATTGAATTTATCTTAATTTTAATTTTCTAATTTCATGGATAAATTATTAATACATTTTCTTATATAAGTATATAAAGATTTGAGAAAAAGTAAATGAACTATGCTTTTTACTGGACTGTCTTGATTTATGGAATATATGGTGTTAAAAGTGAGCATTATCATTTGAAAAATCAAAGTTGAGGGAATTATGAATATGTAGCCTTCCCGCATATCCCAATTCGTGCACACTCTGACAGCAGATTCTCGTAAAAGAAGGCGACTTGTCATCACTTTTCAAGAGCATTTTTATTGCCTTTATTTAATCTCAGAATTTCTTTCATTGAATAAGTCAAAGAATATTTTCCCTAACTAGTGGAAAAAATTTACCTTCTGGCCACACGGCTTCGTCCAACCTAGTCTAAGATATGTTTGGGTCTGTGAATTAAAGGTCATTAAAAAAGAAATATTTCAGTCTGTTGATTTTTGTTAAGATATAAATTAAAGATTGCCACATAGGTTTAGAAAGCATCCTTAAATTCTGACCCTTTCTAACTTTTGAAAGATCGAAACCGCAAATTTTCCCAACGAAAGCTGTCGCCGTGCATGCTCTTTCTCAGTTTCGTTTTCAATTTCCATTGGATAACTTTTTGGCGAGTTTTTAAGCCGGTTGGCCTGTAGAATTGGCCTATAGAAACCTTAGCGAGAGGTGAAAAATGTTTTGTTTAAAATTTTGTTCTGACCTATTTTGGAATGCGTGCGTAGTTGCTCATTTGTTTCAGTCCATAGTAGCTCATTTGTTCGGCAGTCAGCGATATGTCGCTTGAGTCCAGTTTTGTAGACCCGAGTTTGTCCAGTTCTGTTCAATTTTGTAGACCCGGGCGGCGTAAAGTTTGAAAAAACAGGGAGTTTCTATTTTTTAATATTTAGCTAAGTTAGGAAAAATAATTTGAATGAAAAAAGGGAAACTATCTACTTTCAATGTTTAATTGAATTATAAACTATAATTTAAAACAACAACAACAATTTATACAACATGATTTTTTTAAATATTCGTTATAGTGATCGCGGTTTTAACGAATTTCCTATTTTGAGGGATTCCAATACAATTACTTTGCGGAATTTTCTGATAATTTTTGTTTTCATGGGCACGAAGAGAACATACACGCGTTATAATGGTAGCGACCATAAATAATTTTATATTTTTAGACATTCAAATTCAACAATTTAGCCCAATCTACCGGTGTTTTTTAGGTTTTAAGGGGCACGGAGCACTCATACACGTGTTATAAGTATAACGGCTTCAAGGATTTTCATATTTTTAAGGATTCCAATACAACGATTTAGCCAAAATCACTGAATATTTTAGGTGTCATTAGGTGCAAAATGCTCATGCACGTGTTATAGTGATAGCGGCTCTAAAGATTTTTTTTTTCACGTTCCAATACACCAATTTAGCCGAATCTACTATTTCCTGTTATGGTTATTATATGAATTCATACACGCATTATGGTAATAGCGCATATAAAAAATTACATATTTTTCATATTGGCGAGGAAAAAATTAAAAAAGAAATTCAGATAAATTGCATAATTAACCAATCGATCTTTAAGAATAAATTATGCAATTTTAAAATTAACTAAGTGTTCCTACCTTAACGATCCTTGAACGAAAATGAAGGCATTTTTATATGCACACCTGACAATTCAGTTTGTTTATACCTAGCCTTATATTATGACCAACAGCACATTTTTTTTATAACATTTGAATCCCCCCCCCCCTAAAACAAAACTGTGCAAAATAGCCAAAATTTAATACTTGCTACAGCCTGATGCGCAGTAAATATCCGTAGAGAGACTTTGATGTTTCGATCGCCTATTTTCTAACTCTATGTAGATTGTAGAAAAGATCTATAAAAAATAAATTTCTGGTTTGCTATGATCCAAGTAACTGAAATATGGTGTCAAAAATACGATTTACCATTTGTAAAAAAGAAGTACAAATCAGTTACAATTTTCAATATGTACCGTATATACTCGCGTATAAGTCTACCCCTAAATTCGTGAAAAAAATGTGCTGCATACCAGTATTTTCTTGTACCCATCGTCAGCTTATTTATTATCTGCAAATTCTGCATTTAGATAAGACGAAGATAACTTTTTTAAAATACTGGTATTTAGTCTGTTATTCCTCCCGAATTTGGGGTCGACTTATACGCGAGTATATACGGTTAGTGTTGCCAGATGGGCTACTTTTTTTAATTCAAATTCTCGATTGGCACCACTTTTTTGAAATGGTAAAATGCACCATATTTAATGACATATTAATTAAGGCGAAAACAAAGATAATTCTATCGTTTAAAAAAAGTGGTGGCAATCAAGAAATCTGAATTTAAAAAAGGGTACTTTTCGGTTAGCCGGACGTCAGTGTTATGTATACATACATATGTATACAAACATCTCTCTCTATATACATATATATTTACATATACAGGGTGTTCCGTTAAAGGGGTCCAATATTAATAGGGGTAATAGAGGAGATCACATGGAGCATAAATCAGTATATAAAGCCTGGTCGGATCTCAATAGTTTTCAAGTTACAGCAAATAGAATGAAAATTCGGAAAATTGTAAAAGAACCCTCATTGCTAAACTATCGATAATGCTACATAAAAACGAAGCACATATTTTGAAAGAGCAGAAAAAAACCTACAAAATGACATCAATTGTATTAAAATAGCCATATTTATTGACGAGTTACAAGCCCTGAAACAGTGAAAAAAGTACGAAATCCAATATACATCAAAATAGTTAATCGTTAATTCCAAAAAGACAACTCTAGCTACAACAAGGAAAATGTAGTAAAATTTGGTCCATTCCGAAAACTTTAGAAAAAGCTTACAATGAACCATATCGGTTTAATTGTGTGAGAGAAATTAATCAGTTTCTTAGTTACAACTCCGCTTTCTTTGACACTAGCAGAGGTTAAACTCCGCCCATCACGATTGGAAACACCGCCTTTTTAATTACTCTCAACTATACATTTTCGATCATGCTTCTTCTGAGATGCAACATTTTTAATTATTCAAGAGTTGAATGAACCAAAATAACTTTACAATAATAGTCTACATTTTAAAGTGGTCTTTTATTGATATAAAGCTTAAGTTAAATTCTTTAAAATTAAACTGGTGGTGAAAATTCGGAAATAATTAAAAATATTGCGATTTGTAACTATGCAAGAAGTTTCAGTACATGTTTTACATGGACAATTATTGTATGTATATGTGCATCATAATTTATGATAGGAAATAATAATAACAAATAGCATAATAATTTTATTAATTATAAATTTAAAAAAGACACTAAATTTTAAATTAATTCATACAAACTTTGAAATTTACAATTTGAGTACACCACAGTCTGTGACTTACAAAATACTGTGCCAAAAAGTGTTGAAAATAAAAGAAAAATGACAAATAAAGAATTACATTCCACGTACTTTATGACATATGTGAAGCATAGTCTTCTGGCCTGCGCTGCACAGTTCAATGTCGGAAGGCAGACGAACGGACATTATTATAATAGGTGTTCGAAGTTGCGCCCATTAACAGAATCGCACAGCCGACAGCGACGTCGTAAAGATTGTCGAACACGCCGAAAAACTCCGGCGGAGTTGGGAATGTCTCCTGCAGCGACAACGATTCGCGCTAGTAAATCCTCCGGTGTATCCACAGGCGTTTCATACACCAGCGATTTAAGGTGTCCCCAAACAAAAAAGTCTAACGGATTGAGGTCTGGAGAGCGTGCAGGCCAAGCAACAGGTCCCCTGCGTCCAATCCATTTCCCAGGATATGTTGAATTGAGGTGATTGCGAACACCTATGAAAAAATGTGCCGGTGAGCCATCGTGCATAAACCACATATTGTGGCGCAATGTTGCTGGCACATTTTGCAGTAACTGCGGTAAGATATCCCGTAGGAAAACCAAGTACGTACTGCCATTGAGTACATCTGGGAGTAAATATGGTCCTATGAGATAATCGCCGAGGACATCTGCCCATATGCTCACACTGAACTTTTGTTGTGCGTTCGACGGGAAAACAGTGTGCGGATTTGTATATGATCATGTCTGCATATTGTGCGTGTTTACCACGCCCTCTCTCGTAAATGTTGCTTCATCAGTAAATAAAATATTTTCCATATATTTGTGGATTATTTTCTGTTACATTAAGCAACCAGCGTACGAATTCTGTCCGCTGAGCACAATCTGTTACTGATAACAGTTGTACCCGCTGCACATGAAAGGGGTGCATGTTTTCTGCACGCAGAACACGCCACACACTTTGGTGAGAAACACCGACTTCAGACGCAGCAGCTCGTGTACTCGTGGAGGGGTTATCTTTAAAAATATTCAGTACATCTTCTTCCATTGCAGGTGTTCGTACATGTCGAGGTTTCCCTGCATCAATGCTTGCTGTATTAAACGATCCAGTCTCCCGTAATCGTCTATCGATTTTTATGAAGAGTTTCGAACTTGGGCAACGTCTCCTTGGGAATTGCTCACGGTACATGCGCTGTGCTAGACATGCATTTCCATGAGCTGGCCCGTACATCAGATGCATGTCCGCATATTCTTCGTTAGAGTATTCCGGCATAATTATTATACATCAACTTACTACAATCCCACTTACAACAGCCTCCCTTTAACATAACGCCCACTGATGACAGCTGTTTTATTACACTTTTCTTCTTATACACATAGAAAATTTGCATAAAAAGTACTTCTTCATCATCCTGAAAGTTCATGGAGGAAACGCAGCAGTCACGGAGTTTGCTTTAAGACAAGGCGAGAGCCTCACAATATGTCATTCACTTGACCAGACTGAATAATGAAAGGGTATTGATAGAGGTTGATCAGAAATGTATAATTGAAAGATATTAAAACGGGGTGTTTACAATCGTCATGGGCGGAGTTTCGCCCTTTCCGAGCGTGCAACAGTACAGAGTTGTAACTAGGGAACTGCTTGATTTCTCCCATACAATTAAACTGATATGGTTTATTGTCAGCTTCTTCGAAAGCTTTCGGAATGGATCAAATTTTATAACATTTTCCTTGATGTAGGTAGAGTTGCATTTTTGGAATTAACGATTAACTATTTTGCTAAATATTTGATTTTGTATTTTTTCACTGTTTCAGAGCTTGTAACTCGCCATTAATTCTCAATATTCTAAAACAATTTATGTCATTTCTTAGGATTTTTTCTGCTCTTTCTAAATATGTGCTTCGTTTTTATGTAGCTTTATCGATAGTTTAGCAATGAGGGTTTTTTTTACAAATTTCCGATTTTTCATTCTATTTGCTGTAACTTGAAAATTATTGAGATCCGGCCAGGCATTATATACTGATTTATGCTCCGCGTGATCTCCTCTATTACCCCTATTAATATTGGACCCCTTTAACGGAACACCCTGTATATATGAGTGTATATATACAATATGTGTATATGTATATACAGGGTGTTCCGTTAAAGGGGTCCAATATTAATAGGTGTAATAGAGGAGATCACACGGAGCATAAATCAGTATATAATGCCTGGCCGGATCTCAATAATTTTCAAGTTACAGCAAATAGAATGAAAAATCGGAAATTTGTAAAAAAACCCTCATTGCTAAACTATCGATAATGCTACATAAAAACGAAGCACATATTTAGAAAGAGCAGAAAAAATTCTACGAAATGATATAAGTTGTTTTAGAATATTGAGAATTAATGGTGAGTTACAAGCTCTGAAACAGTGAAAAAATACAAAATCAAATATTTATCAAAATAGTTAATCGTTAATTCCAAAAATGCAACTCTACCTACATCAAGGAAAATGTTATAAAATTTGGTCCATTCCGAAAGCTTTCGAAGAAGCTGACAATAAACCATATCAGTTTAATTGTATGGGAGAAATCAAGCAGTTCCCTAGTTACAACTCTGTACTGTTGCACGCTCGGAAAGGGCGAAACTCCGCCCATGACGATTGTAAACACCCCGTTTTAATATCTTTCAATTATACATTTCTGATCAACCTCTATCAATACCCTTTCATTATTCAGTCTGGTCAAGTGAATGACATATTGTGCAGCTCTCGCCTTGTCTTAAAGCAAACTCCGTGACTGCTGCGTTTCCTCCATGAACTTTCAGGATGATGAAGAAGAAGTACTTTTTATGCAAATTTTCTATGTGTATAGGAAGAAAAGTGTAATAAAACAGCAGTCATCAGTGGGCGTTATGTTAAAGGGAGGCTGTTGTAAGTGGGATTGTAGTAAGTTGATGTATAATAATTATGCCGGAATACTCTAACGAAGAATATGCGGACATGCATCTGATGTACGGCCAAGCTAATGGAAATGCATGTCTAGCACAGCGCATGTACCGTGAGCAATTTCCAAGGAGACGTTGCCCAAGTTCGAAACTCTTCATAAAAATCGATAGACGATTACGGGAGACTGGATCGTTTAATACAGCAAGCATTGATGCAGGGAAACCTCGACATGTACGAACACCTGCAATGGAAGAAGATGTACTGAATATTTTTAAAGATAACCCCTCCACGAGTACACGAGCTGCTGCGTCTGAAGTCGGTGTTTCTCACCAAAGTGTGTGGCGTGTTCTGCGTGCAGAAAACATGCACCCCTTTCATGTGCAGCGGGTACAACTGTTATCAGTAACTGATTGTGCTCAGCGGACAGAATTCGTACGCTGGTTGCTTAATGTAACAGAAAATAATCCACAAATATATGGAAAATATTTTATTTACTGATGAAGCAACATTTACGAGAGAGGGCGTGGTAAACACGCACAATATGCACACATGGTCATATACAAATCCGCACACTGTTTTCCCGTCGAACGCACAACAAAAGTTCAGTGTGAACATATGGGCAGGTGTCCTCGGCGATTATCTCATAGGACCATATTTACTCCCAGATGTACTCAATGGCAGTACGTACTTGGTTTTCCTACGGGATATCTTACCGCAGTTACTGCAAAATGTGCCAGCAACATTGCGCCACAATATGTGGTTTCTGCACGATGGCGCACCGGCACATTTTTTCATAGGTGTTCGCAATCACCTCAATTCAACATATCCTGGGAAATGGATTGGACGCAGTGGACCTGTTGCTTGGCCTGCACGCTCTCCAGACCTCAATCCGTTAGACTTTTTTGTTTGGGGACACCTTAAATCGCTGGTGTATGAAACGCCTGTGGATACACCGGAGGATTTACTAGCGCGAATCGTTGTCGCTGCAGGAGACATTCCAACTCCGTCGGAGTTTTTCGGCGTGTTCGCCAATCTTTACGACGTCGCTGTCGGCTGTGCGATTCTGTTAATGGGCGCAACTTCGAACACCTATTATAATAATGTCCGTTCGTCTGCCTTCCGACATTGAACTGTGCAGCGCAGGCCAGAAGACTATGCTTCACATATGTCATAAAGTACGTGGAATGTAATTCTTTATTTGTCATTTTTCTTTTATTTTCAACACTTTTTGGCACAGTATTTTGTAAGTCACAGACTGTGGTGTACTCAAATTGTAAATTACAAAGTTTGTATGAATTAATTTAAAATTTAGTGTCTTTTTTAAATTTATAATTAATAAAATTATTATGCTATTTGTTATTATTATTTCCTATCATAAATTATGATGCACATATACATACAATAATTGTCCATGTAAAACATGTACTGAAACTTCTTGCATAGTTATAAATCGCAATATTTTTAATTATTTCCGAATTTTCACCACCAGTTTAATTTTAAAGAATTTAACTTAAGCTTTATATCAATAAAAGACCACTTTAAAATGTAGACTATTATTGTAAAGTTATTTTGGTTCATTCAACTCTTGAATAATTAAAAATGTTGCATCTCAGAAGAAGCATGATCGAAAATGTATAGTTGAGAGTAATTAAAAAGGCGGTGTTTCCAATCATGATGGGCGGAGTTTAACCTTTGCTAGTGTCAAAGAAAGCGGAGTTGTAACTAAGAAACTGATTAATTTCTCTCACACAATTAAACCGATATGGTTCATTGTAAGCTTTTTCGAAAGTTTTCGGAATGGACCAAATTTTACTACATTTTCCTTGTTGTAGCTAGAGTTGTCTTTTTGAAATTAACGATTAACTATTTTGATGTATATTGGATTTCGTACTTTTTTCACTGTTTCAGGGCTTGTAACTCGTCAATAAATATTGCTATTTTAATACAATTGATGTCCTTTTGTAGGTTTTTTTCTGCTCGTTCTAAATATGTGCTTCGTTTTTATGTAGCATTATCGATAGTTTAGCAATGAGGGTTCTTTTACAATTTTCCGAATTTTCATTCTATTTGCTGTAACTTGAAAACTATTGAGATCCGACCAGGCTTTATATACTGATTTATGCTCCATGTGATCTCCTCTATTACCCCTATTATTATTGGACCCCTTTAACGGAACACCCTGTATATGTATATTTACATATATGTATGTATATAAATATATATACATAACACTGGCGCCCGGCTAACCGAAAAGTACCAAAAAAAGTAGCCCACTGGCAACTCTGTATACGGTAGGTGAATCCTATTTGAAAAATTGCACTCATATTCTGAAATAAAGCATTCTTCTGAGGCTAATGACTCTTTTGTTCTGATTTTATTACAAACGATCCCAAATAAAGGCGGATGTTTCTTTCTTAACTTTCTTTGACTCGGACTGTACTTACGCATGGAGAAAAAATTGTCTGCTGCTTGTTAGTTAAGCACTATTTATTAGAGAGAGATTTTTCTATATATATCAATCTTTCGAATTTATGATGAAAAGAACAAATAGCTTGAATTTTCTTTTTTAAATAATTAAAATGATGTCATTTTAAATCTGGGTTTAAACAATTCGAAAATAATGCCAGTAAATACGATTATGGGTGACTAACATTATTAACATGTATTAAAATTCATATTTGTTGTGTAAAAAGAAAGTAAAAAATTACATGTACTGAAAATCTCAAAACGATCAACATACGATCTTTACGATTAACAAACTATTGGGTCGATCGGAAAGTCGTGTCGTGTTGGGAAAATCAATTCGTACCGGAAAAGTCTGTCATTTAATTATCGGACATTGATTCCGATATCTAATGTCTAATGATTACCGGGCAGAATTTTCCGGTACGAATTGATTTTCCCAACACGACACGACTTTCCGATCGACCCAATAGAAACGATCCCAAATAAAAGTGGATGTTTCTTTTTTAACTTTCTTTGTTTCGGACTGTACTTATGCATAGAGGAAAATTTGCCTGCTGCTTGACAGTTAAGCACTTTTTATTAGAGAGAGATTTTTCTCAATATATCAATATTTCGAATTTATGATGAAAAGAACAAATACCTTGAAAGTTTTTTAAAGTAATTAACTTGATGTCAGTTTAAATCTGGCTTCAAACAATTCGAAAAGAATGCCAGTAAATACGATATAGGAGACTGACAGAACTAACATGCATTAAAATTCTTATTTCTTGAGTAATAAAAAGTAAAAAATACATGATAATGCATAAGTGTCATGATAATGCATAAGTGTCAAGAATTCCGGATTTTGAATGCCATTATTTTTGGATATTAGTCATTACCTTATTAAATCGCAGAAGCTCTGTATTAAATAAGGTAACTGTTACTATTCAAATGTAGTGGTATTCAAAATCCATGATCCATGGAATTTATGATAATATCTATAAATAATTAATACGCATTTCCTTTTAATGTAGTGCGTCTTGGGAAATTTTGTCTACTATTTATACTAAATGCACCAATCCATTTAATATACGATAAAAATAACACAAAATCTAAAAATTCTAAAAGTAATACAAATTTTGTCACGTTAGACTAACTTTGGAAGGAAAAATTCGACCGAATGTAAATTTTTACGCTGATGCAGTTACTGGGTCTGGAGATATTCAAAATTTTGAAATAAGCAATTTTCGAGAGGCATTTCAGTATTAAAATTTGTTTTCGAAACCGTGATTTCGTTAACTGAGTACTACGATTTGAATTAGGATAGGCATTTGTCATTTAATGAAAGATCTTATTAGTTAGCGTATTTATTTCGTCATGTTTTCTTAAACATGAACAATTTTACAATACTTTATAACATTTTTATTAAATTTACTTCACATTAGTGTCATTACTAAGGTACTGAATTTATCGAAATATTGTGGTAATAAAGAATATTGCAAATATTACTTCAAATATTAAATTTTTTCATATATAGCGTTAATTTATTATTAAAAATGCCTTTCACATATTGTTAATTGAAAGATGTAGTACATAAGAAACACTATAAAAATGTTTTTTTTTCATTCAACAAAAATTTATGTATATAATTTTATTACCAGATAAACATTTAAAAACAAGCAATAAAATTCACCCGACTTAATCTGAGCGGGTACATAACGTTATTAACCCTCCATCTGCGGGCGACTTTTTCAGTGGGTTACTTATTTAAAATTAAGATTATTTGATTCCCACCACTTTTTTGAAGTAGAAATAGTCACTTTATTTAATTACAGATCAAATAATGGGAGAATAAGCCGAATTATACGCTTTTAAAAAAGTGGTGGGAATCAAGCAATCTGAATTTTAAAAAAGTAGCCCAATGGAACGCGAAAATAGCGTTTACCGCGGTAACGCGCAGGTTGGATCCAATGGTTTCAATTAAAAAATAATTAATAAAATAGCAACCGGTTGTTTTGGCAGCCGTCTAAATATGGCCTACAAATTTCTAATGGAAAAGTCTGTAGTGAAACAAATAGGGTTTTGTTACTAATAATTTACCAGAATGCATGCATCTACGTTCAACTTCTGAAAGGTCCTACATTAACATACAGGGTATCCCACCAAGATTGCTCAAACTCTGCTCAGCCAGACTCTTTGCTTGGGGTACATAAAAAATGCCCAAATAACTATATCTCTACGACTTGTAGTTTTCGAACAAAATACGAAAGAAAAGTATAACGTCATATCCGGTGAAAAGGAAAAAAACTGTTGGAAACATGAACATCGATCGGTATTGGAAGTTAGTAAACCAATTAACAAGCATGCTACTATATACCAAGTTTAGTACACTATGGCAGATTAATATGTTAAATATAGCTCTGGGTCACTGAGCAACCCGAACAGTGTTGCCAGATGGGCTACTTTTTTTAAAATCAGTTTCTTGATTGGCACCACTTTTTTGAAATGGTAAAATGTGCCTTATTTAATGACATATTAATAATGGCCAAAAACAAAGTAAATTTTACCGTTTCAAAAAAGTGGTGCCAAACAAGAAATCTGAATTCAAAAAAGTAGCCCACTGGCAACACTGAACCCGAAGATTTCAATCATTTAATAAAACCTTCTCCGGTTGTCTCAGTGACTCAGAGCTGCATTTAGTATATTAATCGACCAAAATGTGCAAAACTTGGTACATGGTATATGTATAAGCTCATTAATTGGTTTACCAAGATCCAATAAAAGGTTCCTATACTTCCTGTTTTCAACAAAGTTTTTTTCCTTGCACAGGACAGTACGTCATACTTTTCTTTCGTTTTTCTCGAAAACTATAAGTCGGAGGTATAGTTCTTAGGGCATCTTTATGTGCTCCAAGCGGCGAATCTGGCTGCGCAGAATTTATGCGTCCTTGATGGGACACCCTGTGTATATCTCAGTCCCTTCATAGAAAATCGGCTAATGTCCAGTTCTTGGCATATTTTTATTATTGAAAAGAAAAAATCTTTCGGAAAATATTAAAGAGTAGCCACTGGCAGCTCGCGTGACGGCAGACCAATTGTCAACATTCTATCGGACTTGTAATCTTCACCTTATTTAATAAAAAGTCTTCTGCGATTAAATAAGGCGAAATTTTTTAATCTGAAGTAGTTTTGACAAGTGGCATACTCTCACGCTGCACAGTGGTTCGGATTGCGTTCGCAGTGCGAAAAGATTATTTCATATGCTTTTTTTCGGAGGTAAAACTCCTTTCAATAGTTTTGTGATATAATTGAATATGATGACAGTATAAGGCAGGGTTGCCAGTTTGACCTCCAGTTTCAATACGAAATTTCAAATTCATCCCGGAAATTTCGAAAAAACAATTTTTACTTTACCTGAACGTTAATTGTCGCTCATTAAATAAAGCATAAAGTATTTTTTTTTTTTTTTTCTGATGTGAACTGGAAATTTCTGAATAAAATTGGAGGCTAAACTGGCAGCCCTGGTATAAGGTAAAGAAAAGATTTTCTGCGGTGGAAACAATCAATGGTATCTAGTTACTTATTAACCCTTTATCTACTGCAGTTTTTTTCGTGTATTTTTTAAAAAATTAAACAATAAACATAAAAAAATACTCACCCGTGAGAAATTTAATTAATTAGAAGTAATTAATTAAAGTGGTACTTTAACCCTTTATCTACTGACGGTACTTATAAGTACCACTCACTTTAAACTTTCATCCCATAGTGAATAGTATTAATATTCTGATGCAACTTTGCAAAAACACTCTTTTAACTCCACGTTATCCGAATACATGGCAGCAGTAGTTCTAGGTTTGTTATTTTAGCAAGGAAGGGGGCTATCTTTGAAACAGTCGATGTATTTTGTGCCGACATTTTGAACAGAGTGTCAAGCTAGTCGTTTCATTGCTGCAAATGCAGTAAAGGTTATAAGATTAGTGTTGTATTTTTTTATGTGTTCATTATGATCTTAAAATACAATTTGACTAGCTATTTTAGGTGAACGGTGTATGTATTTGATTTGACAGTTGAATTACTCGGTGGTACTTATAAGTACCGTCAGTACACTGGGTGTTGGAGAAAAAATTCTTGTTTACATTTCGTTTGTGTAGTTTTTCGTTTTCATCTGTTTTAAAATGCAATTACTAAAATGTAGTGTAGTAATAATTTTCCTAGTATTTCTTTTCTGTTTCATTATTATTTTTCATAGGAAATCTAAAAAATTGAGGCACCGGCTTGTTTTTGCTACGCTAGAAATGGCATATGTAAATAATTCATATGTTGAATATATGGAGATGCGAGAGAACATGTTCTCACTGGAATATAGACGTCCCATAACTAAAGGACTGCTAACAAGATCGAAATCTAAAAAAAAAATAGTTTTCTTTAACCCTTTCAGGGTCAAAGCATTTTCAATGGCAAAGTGTTGAAATAAATGATTGGCACCGGAATTTGCCAAAACATTTATTTATAAATATGAAAAAGGCTATTTATCACATACTTATCAAATCGAAAATATTTTACCATGATTCTGGTGCCATTTGAAATACCTTGTGGGTTTTCTGTTACGATATTTTAGTCATAGTGTACTGACGGTACTTTAAAGTACCACTTTAATTAATTACCTCTAAATAATTAAATTTCTCACGGGTGAGTATTTTTTTTATATTTATCCTTTAATTTTCATTGTAGTAACTGAAAAAAAAATTTACATGAAAAAAATTGCAGTAGATCATAATGCAGTTGATAGTTAAAGTACCGTCAGTACACTATGACTAAAATATTGTAACAGAAAACCCACGAGATATTTCAAATGGCACCAGAAAATAATTTCGGTTTAATAAGTATGTGAAACATATGCTTTTTCTTATTTACAAATAAATCGTTTGGCAAATTCCAGCGCCAATCATTTATTTGAACACCTTAGAACTGAAAATGCTTTGGCCCTGAAAGGGTTAAAAATTTTTTTAAATTATGTTTCGATCTTGTTAGCAGTACTTTAGTTATGCGACGTCTGTGTTCCAGGGACAACATTTTATCTCGCATCTCCACATATGAGATATATGAATTCACATATGCCATTTCTAGCATAGCAAAAACGAGACGGCTCCGCAAATTTTTCGATTTCCTATAAAAAATAACAATGAAACAGAAAAGAAATACCAGGGAAATCATTACTATACTACATTTTAGTAATTACATTTCAAAGCAGATGAAAACGATGGATAACTACACACACGAAAAATAAACAATAAGTTTTTCTCCAACACCCAGTGTACTGACGATACTTATAAGTACACCGAGTAATTCAACTGTTAAATCAAACACATACACTGTTCACCTATAATAGCTAGTCAAACTGCATTCTAAGATCATAATGAACATACTAAAAAATACAACAATTATCTTATATCTTTTACTGTGTTTGCAGCAATAAAAAGACGAGCTTGACAATCTGTACAAAATGTCGGTGCAAAACACATTGTCTGTGTCAAAGATAGCCTCCTTCCTCGCTAAAATAACAAACTTAGAACTACTACTCCCATGTATCCGGATAAAGTGGAGTTACAAGATTGTTTTTGCAAAGTATCATTAGAATATTGGTATTATTCACTATGGGATGAAAGTTTAAAGTGAGTGGTACTTATAAGTACCGTCAGTAGATAAAAGGTTAATTCAGTCATGCTTAAAAAAAGACAAAATCTACTTTTGACGTTCTTCAAATTAATTCATTTACTCTTCGTATCACAAGACTTCACTGCAAACACTTCAAAATTTGAAATTAAACTCTTTGTAATCTAAAGAATAACAAATGATGAACTTCCAAATTATAGTGTTTTTTTTTTTCAAATGAAAATCAAATTTCAAAGTAATTGCCTAAGAGGTGCAAAGGCCAACATAATGAAAAACATTCCATGCCAGGACTCGAACCCGCGCCATCAGTATAGCGCACTGACGTTCTACCGACTAAACCACATGGAACGATACCCAGCCTGGAAAATTTCTCACTATTATATGTTGGAAAAGCTACAAACACAGCACAAGATGGAATATTTATCGTGAGCCTCCGACCTGGGGCGAACACGAAACTAAATTAAATCCAGCATCGATAGAAACTATATTAATACATGGAAATTATTTCAGAGAGAAACATTCGCCTTGCATACAATATTTCAAATGAAAATCAAATTTCTAAGTAATTGCTTAAGCAGCGCAAAGGGCCAACATAATGAAAAACATTCCATGCCAGGACTCGAACCCGGACCATCAGTATAGCGCACTGACGTTCTACCGACTAAACCACATGGAACGATACCCGGACTGGAAAATTTCTCACTATTAAATGTTGGAAAGGCTACAAACGCAGCACAAGATGGAATATTTATCGTGAGCCTCCGAACTGGGGCGAACACGAAACTTCGTGTTATTATCATCAAAATGTTAGAAATAGATTATTATTATTTTTTTAATTAAACGAAATAATTACTATATTCAGGATATTTACATATATGGGAAATGTTAATGGATTATAGTAATTTTCTCTCAAATTATAACAAAATAAATCAAATGACATAATTTTCAAGATAAATAATAATAAACTAATACAACAGTATTATTATTTATATCAGCTGTCATGAATTCCATGTCCCTCAGATTCCTTTGAATTTCACAAATCCTTTACAGTATGGTATATACGAAAACATGGCACGGCAAACAAGCCTACTTCACAGTCTTTACAATAAACTCGAGTCTCGCGTCGTACCCTCTTTCCCTTTTTGTACTACTTTTACGAAAACAAAAGAAACATTTGAACATGGAATGAATTTGAACTGAAAGACCGATTTTTCTCTTACCGAACCCAATTCGGGTATTCCAGAATTGGTGCATTTGCGTTGCCCGAACTGAGTTCGGTCGTCACAGGCAAGGGGTTGATAAACGAATCATAAAAAAAAAAATCATTTCTGTAAAATAATTTCGAAAAATGCAACCTAATGAACAACGGTAAATTACTAAATAAATGAAATATCTTATGCACGGTTGCCAGATTGGCATCAATTTTCTTTCAGAAATTCCGAATTCTTAGCGGAAATTCCGAAAGAAGAATTCTTACTTTATGGAGTCCCGCAATGTCTATAAGTAAATAAATCAAAAAATAATATTTGGAATTTCCTACTAAAAAAGTAGGCCTAACTGACAATCCTTGTTACATACTATTAGCATAGCTGCCAACTTTTAAGCATTTTTCTTATCACATTTTTTAAAAAAGAAACATTTCTCTCAATAATTCGTAATTTTCTTAGATTAACCCCTTCGGGACGAGCGTCTTTTACAGAATTTTTAATCATTTATTATCGGTTTTTCAAAACAGTAATTTTTGCCTAATTGAATGGGGAAAATTCTCGGATTAAATAAGGCAAAATTTACAATAAAAATTTACTGGTGAGAATAATCACGGATTCTGAGCACCTTACGCGGTACGTATACCGCTCGCTCGTCCCCAAGGAACTTGTAAAGCAAAACTTACTTTTATTATTTAAACTTACTAACAAAAATTATTTGTAAAGCAAATTTACAAGTAAAAAGTAATGGTAACAAAAAGACATAAAAGTTGGCAAATTTATATTAGGGAACGTTTGGTTACGTACAGTCGTAAAAAGAAAAAAAAATCTATTTATTCCAAATTATCACAAAAAATAAATTGATCTAGACAGTTGTGTAAAAATTATACCATGTTTAAATTTATGTTAAAAAAAACCTTTGGACGTGGTCTTCATACTGAAGGTTGTATCAAACTCTAAAATCTTCATTACAAACACCTACTTTTGAAAAACCCAAATAAAACGATAAAATTAGTTGTTTGTATCGACACCCCCTGAATACCAGGCACTAGCGATGACACAAAAAATGGCGGCTATCGTATGTGGATTTTTTAAGCGTTTATATGGTCCCCTGAATTTAGACATCAGTATTTTCCAAAAGTTTTCTTTGACATACTTATTCACATAAAAATAAAGCTGAAAACTTAAAGCCGGACGAGAGTTCCGACTTTTTGCACACCAGTATAATCTTAGAGAAAATGTTGTTCTTTTAAATCGCAAAAATGTTCCGATTAAATGAAATAACATTTTCTCTGAGATTATAATGGTGTGCAAAAAGTCGGAACTCTCATCCCTGTTAAAACAATTATTGATATTCAAATTTAAGGGGCCACACAAACTCTGAAAAAGATACGCCTACGATAACCGCCGTTTTTTGTGTCAGACCTCAGGTCTAGCATTCAGGCGACGGTGGTTTGTATTGAGATTAACCCTTAATCCTTAAATGCGCGATTTTTTATTTTGTTTCGAAAAAATTATATATGACTCTCTGAAAGGTTTATTACACAGGAAAAATAACGAAAAAATCAGAGATACATTTTTCATATAATACGTCAAACTTTTCCTCTGTTGCACATCTGCATTACAAGTAAAACTACTGTCGTGTGGCTGTTTTACGCTAAAATATTGCAAATTAGAAAATATTTTTAAAATTATGTCTTCAAATTCCTCATTTTATATAATTATTTATTTTATAAAACTTATCCTGCAACCCTTTATTTCCCAAAATAGAATACGTTCTTGAAATTACGTAGTACAGCGAATCTGACTTTACACCAGAAAGTTACAATGGTTAATTTTGCTTTATTTAAATACCAAATGTCTGTTATTAATTAACCCTAGAACTACCGGAAATTTTACTCAAGTTTTATAAAAACATTCTACACCAGAATTTTTACTTAAAACTATTTAATTTGTTTATTTAACTTATTATTGTCTGATTTATACATTTAGTTTGTTTTGAAGAAATTTCTGGTTTGAATAAATATTTTGAATGTACATGTCGGGTCCAATGGACCCGTCTGGTAGACGGAAGGTTAAAGCAGGTATTGCTGTTTTAATTTTATGGTGTGAATTAGGTATATACGAATTAAAAAAGTCTATTAAAATCAAAACACTGTTGCTTGCATATATGCAAAGTTGCGCACTAAAGTGTTAAATTCATAGTGATCCATATCTACATCACTTTTTATTTAATTCTTAACAACCAGTATATTTATATAGAAATATTAATCCTGTAAAAATTACAAAAATATGCTACTAAATAAAGTTAAAAATCTATCTTAAAATTTCTGGTGTCAAATCTTAAATATAAGAGTAAAAACGTAATTAAAAAAATAATTCATGCATTTAAGGGTTAAGTTTTACAAAATAAGAAATTATATAAAATAAGGTATTTAGATTCATACTTATTAAAATATTTACTAATTAGCAATATTTTAGTTTTTACTTGTATTGCAGATGTGCAACATAAGAAAAGGTGGACGTCTTATACAAAAAATGTATCTCTGATTTTTTTTTCATTATTTTTCTTGTGTAATAAACCTTTCAGAGAATCATATATAATTTTCTCGAAATAAAATAAAAAATCATGCATTTACGGTTAAGACTGGAGCACCTAGCAGGAGTCGATTCCAACCAGAAATATCTTCATAAAATGAGTTAAAGATAAACCATAAAGAAACAAGCTACATAAATAAGTTAAATAGCTTTCATTAAAAGTTCTGTTGTAAAATATTTTTAATAAAGCTTCAATGAAATTTCCGATCATTATGAAGACCTAAGAATATATATACTTTAACATAACAAGAAGAAGACTCAATTTTCAGTTAAATGACTATTTTCTTTTTATCTAATAATTATTGCGAAGTACATTTTGGACATCGAACAAAAATAGTGATTATGGACATAGTCCATTTTTCTGCCAACGTGCAGATACTATGCAGGCAGGATTGAGACTTTCCTTTATTTTGAATGCAATTGAAAAACACCGCCATTGGTTAAAAATTACATGTGCATGCAGAGAGAGATATTTATTTTGAATTGAATGTGATTTTTCCTCTTTTCTTAGTCGTCTGGTGGCGTAGTCAGTAAGAGGAGGCTGCTGTCACGCGGTGGGTCCGGGTTTGAGTGCCTGGGTAAGACATGGATATAATTGTGATTGTGTTTTTAAAAGTAATAAGTATATGTAATGTAGAGAAATAAGATTCTTATGTCTGGTTTCTGTTATAATTTCTGTGTGTAAATAAGGATCATTCGAGGCGACAGCCATTGTTGCTGTAGGCCTCAAAGCAATCTCCACTATGGTGGATTTCAAATCAAATCAAATGCTCTTTTCTTAAATTCCCTTTACAAACTTTATAATTTGTTTTGTTATCTCCTTTTTTTAAAATTCTAATCTGAAATAGTAATAAGAAAATTAGGAGATGTGGGTAAAAATCATTAGGAAAATTAGGAATGACCCTTCATGCCAAAGTTAGGAATGAAAATACATTTTAACAAACGCGAAAAAAAAAAAAAAAAAAAAAAAAAAAAAACCCTAGTCGGAGGGAGCAATCCCAAAACCTTCTTCTCTCTCATGAATGTTAATACTTCAAAATGCACTATCACAGTCCCAAAATTAAATGGCAACTACGCCCATCGTCAGGATTGTAAAGGAATGAAATTCCGTGCGTTAGTTCTTGAGGCATGGCTATCGCTAAACTCGTGTAAACCATTCAAAATGCATCATAATAACGTCACTTGTTGGGTGATTAACACTAAAACCTAATCAGCAAAAACTTTTGTCAACGTCTAACTGAATCCTAAGTTAGATGAAAATTCGTGCATTAGTTTTTGAGATAGAGCTATTGCGGAAAAATGCAGCATAGCCGCACAACCTGTTGAGCGATTTACACCAAAACGTAAACAGTACCAATTCACATCACGGATTAACTGAATCTGAAGTTGATGAAAATCCGTTTATTAATTCTTGAGATAGAGCTATTGCGTAAATCGTGGAAAATACAGGATAGCAGCGCCACATCTTCGGAGATTCACACCTAAATTCTTTGACATCTGAAAGTTTCTATAATTTTGATAATAATTATTTCAATTAAATACTGACAAAAATTTTCATACATAGTCGGTCAAAACTAAGTGGCCAGTTATAAAATATCCTACATTTGGCAGACGAATAAACCAAAAAAGAAAGTTTATTCATACCGATATGGGATTTTACCCGTTTCATGTCGTTTAAATTCCTTCTCTTACGTCCAAAACTCGCCAAGCTATGATGCTTTGATGAAATTTCGGAGCTTAAAATGGACAGACGATATTTTACTCTTGAAAAACTCCAAAACTTCATAAAATTCAAAGTGTCATAACTCGGGGAATTTTAGTCATAGAAGAATGGAATTTTTACTCTTGTACTTGTCAGAGAATGGAGAAAACTTTTCTAAATACAGCTTATAGGACCCAAAAATCGTATAAAAGTTTATGAAATGTAATCTTTTTAAAATTGAAGATAAGATCATGTCCACATAATCTCTATTCCTAACTTATTTTGAACACCATGGCATTTTACATTTGCCTACATATTTCCAACAGATAAAAAGTTAAATCGACTTTCAAACATTTTGGGACATCCTGTACAATTTATATATATTTTGATATCCTAAAATGCAATGATGGTTTTAACCCCTTAACTGTTTTTTTTTTGTTTTTTTTTTTTTTTGGCAGAATAAATTAAAAATAAGAACCCGGCACCACTGTGTTCTTACTAAAATATTTGATTTCGTACAATCGAAAAATGTTTGCCATTTAAAAAACCAAAGATTACAGTTAAAATTATGTCGTATCCAAAAGCTTTTAGAATCGAAGATACAAACTCTTTTTGCAGTTAAGGGGTTAAAATTTTGAAAACATGTGACGAATGAATGTTTTCTTACAACTGAATATTTTCACAACTATTGAATATTTTCTTACTAAAGATTAATGTGTAAAGTCGGTAAATTCTTTGTTACACTTACTTGTTTTATATCCAAATGTCGCCGATAGATGGCTCTGCGTTATGTCAAACTATAAGAAAATTCAAACTAATGTATAAAAATGGATCAAAACTCACTCACTATTCACCTTTCATTTTATTTAGCTCTTGAAACTCCAAAAATATATTTTGTGTGTTTAAATTTTAAAGTTATTATAAAAATATTTCTGACTTCAGACTTTACTCTCCTATCGTTTACTTGCTACTGATTTTTAAAACCACCAGTCTTTCAGATGTAAGCGTTAATCCTTTGAGCTCTAGTGGTTGAATTTCTTCCGACTTAATTTTAATTCCCAAATGTCACAATGGCCCCGGAATATTCAACCAGATTAATTTGGAAAGAGTTTAATGCATTTTTTCGTGTATATTTTAAACCGAATTTTTTGTTTTCAAAATACTGGTGCCAATGTGACATTAGGGAATTTTGAAGAAATTCACCCACCAGAGCTCAAAGGGTTAACCATAGCTGCCAACTTTTACGCTTTTTTCCTACCACTATTTTTGACCAGAAAAATTTGCTTTATTTAATCCTGTGTTTTCGAAGATTAAATAAGATAAATTTTTCTGGTAAAAAATAGTGGTAGGAAAAAAGCTTAAATCTTGGCAGCTATGGTTAACTCAAATAAGTTTTATAATATTGAGTTTATAGCAATTTTGTTTCAATAAAACAAGGATTTGAATAATTTTATAAATATGTCGGTTGTTCAAATTAAGAAGTGGGTTATATAACATATTAAGCATGAAAAAGAGTTGTGAATGTCCCTTTTAAATATATAGATTTTTAAAACCCTACAAAAGCGGTCTCCTACATCAGAGTTCAGCTGATTTCAGCTTTCCTTCTATTCCTCCTATCTGAAAAAGAAAAGGAAAAGAAATTAAAAATTTCGAATGCACGCTAGACAGTAAAATGAAGTATCTTTTTCTTATCTGAATCAATGAATATTTATTGACACAAATTAGCATTGTTTATTCATTATTAGTAATTTACATTCCCCACATATAACGATTATCTCGTTATATATGTTTACATTCCACCCCCCCCCCCCCACCAGTTTCAATTAAAATTCTGTTTAATAACTTATTTATTTTAGTGCACTATGGTCAAACAGTGCAGCCCCTAATTTAAATTCAGCATTTAAAAAACTAAATCGATTGTATTAACAGCCCTTCACATTTAAATTAAATTATTCTAAGTACTCATCTCTTTAATAAAATAAAATCAGTGAACCACTCTCCATTTTCACTTTGTGAGTCTCTCACACATACGATTTAACCTTGTAGAAAAACGTTACTGTTGTCTGTTAGAAACTAAAGCATTTTAACTTCGGGCATTTCCTTATTTGGGCATGAATATAACTCATCATTTAAAATCACTTTACATGCAATCTATGTATTAGAATTATCTTCGCTTCACACCCTTTTGTCCAGATGTATGGCAATTCTGCATTTTTGTTGTAAAGCGGTTCATCTTTGATCTAACATCTGCTCTAGAAAAATACATTCTCATGCCTTCTCGCCTAACGATTTCGATCTGTTACTTGGCTTTTCCAGAAACACTTTTATTTTTTTACATTTAACCGCAGCTGTATCAATGTACAGATTAGTCTGCGGCTATCATGACTCAGGAATGTATGCAGCCCACAATCTGCCCCCCCCCCCTACACAATTAATATGGTAGAAGCCTACCGTATGTTTTTGGCGAACATACCAGCCAATGTTTCTCTTTGCCTCTTGTGCATGGCGCAAAAATACTTTTAGATTGGCGATATTGTGGTCCGCCAAGCAAGAAAGTTGTAACTGTATATTCAACGCTTTCCTGCTCTATCTCTAGCCTCGTGATGACGTCTTAAAAGAGGCTCCTTATTGCTTTCCCCCTGTACCTCTCCCTTTGACTTTCATCATGAAAATAAACTATGTCTTCGTTTACCCGAATTGGAGTTTTTTTTAATAGGACCTGGTGTTAAAAGTTTCACCCTTGTCAACGCAAACGACCATCTCTTTACTAGCAAAAAACTTCTTCATATAAATTGGTGCGATATATATAAAGATTATCTCGTTATATATGTTTACATTCCACTCCCCCCCCCCTACCAGTTTCAATTAAAATTCTGTTTAATAACTTATTTATTTTAGTGCACTATAGTCAAACATTGCAGCCCCTAATTTAAATTCAACATTTAAAAACTAAATCAATTGTATTAACAGCCCTTCACATTTAAATTAAATTATTCTAAGTACTCATCTCTTTAATAAAATAAAATCAGTGAATCACTCTCCATTTTCACTTTGTGAGTCTCTCACACATACGATTTAACCTTGTAGAAAAACGTTACTGTTGTCTGTTAGAAACTAAAGCATTTTAACTTCCGGCATTTCCTTATTTGGGCATGAATATAACTCATCATTTAAAATCACTTTACATGCAATCTTTGTATTAGAATTATCTTCGCTTCACACCCTTTTGTCCAGATGTATGGCAATTCTGCATTTTTGTGGTAAAGCGGTTTATCTTTGATCTAACATCTGCTCTAGAAAAATACATTCTCATGCCTTCTCGCCTAACGATTTCGATCTGTTACTTGGCTTTTCCAGAAACACTTTTATTTTTTTACATTTAACCGCAGCTGTATCAATGTACAGATTAGTCAGCGGCTATCATGACTCAGGAATGTATGCAGCCCACAATCTGCCCCCCCCCCTACACAATTAATATGGTAGAAGCCTACCGTATGCTTTTGGCGAACATACCAGCCAATGTTTCTCTTTGCCTCTTGTGCATGGCGCAAAAATACTTTTAGATTGGCGATATTGTGGTCCGCCAAGCAAGAAAGTTGTAACTGTATATTCAACGCTTTCCTGCTCTATCTCTAGCCTCGTGATGACGTCTTAAAAGAGACTCCTTATTGCTTTCCCCCTGTACCTCTCCCTTGCACTTTCATCATGAAAATAAACTATGTCTTCGTTTACCCGAATTGGAGTTATTTTAATAGGACCTGGTGTTAAAAGTTTCACCCTTGTCAACGCAAACGGCCATCTCTTTACTAGCAAAAAACTTCTTCATACCACACACTTCATATGAGGGGTTCACAACCATAGTAGACCAAGTTCATTTTGAAAAAAATGAGGCAGTCCATTTAGCAGGTGCATAAAATTTGTTTTATCCACCACCACAGTGAACGAAGTCTGGTTTCACATACTTTCTCACATATGACATCTGTTTACAGACTTGGTTTATTATGGGAGGGGAAAAAACAGATTTTATGCTCCTTCTAAATGGACTATCTCATTTTTTTTTTCAAAATGGAATTGGTCTGCTATAGAAGTGAGCCCCTCATATATAACTTAAGAAATACAGGGTGTCCCAAATTTATCACTACAAGTTTGATCCTTCATAAAACTTAAACGAAATTAGATAACAAAAATCTCTTTATTGTATAATGAACAGATAAGTTCCAAAGTTTGGTACTTTTCCGTTATACGGACACCATGCCAAAATGTATGCTAATGCGCCAATTATTTCAATCATGATCGTGAAAAGGATTCTTATTGTAAACCATGCGAAACATTGTGCTTTGCAATTATGAAACTTGAATCACGTGAATGATTATTATTTAACATTAATCACGGACAGTTTTTTAATTTACTATTATTCGAATTAAAAATACTTTTTCTTTATAAAGTTATAATTTACTTTTACTGCTGACGCTGAGATGGATTTTACCATTTGGCAATTACCAGATGATGAGAAAGTTGCTATAAAAGTGATCAGAACTGTTCGTCATCACTTAGAGTGGTATCTCATAGAGTTCATGTGGCGACGCCTTCATTCAAAAAATGAAATGTTTGCTGCTGTGCAAAAAGATATTTGTAATGTTATGCCAGCAGTTTAATGAGTTTTATTTTATTACTTTATTGTATAACAGTTATTTGTTCACTTATTTTAAGTATATATATTTGTTATTTAATAAATTAGTTCGTTAAAGTCTGTAAATTTCAAATGTTATTTTTTTTTTAAATGCTCACTTTACTATCGACAATGATTTTTTCTTTTCTTTTTCAAATGTTTCAATTCCCGTGATTTTCATTTTATGCTAACTATTACGCTTGGTGACAATGGCGTCCGTATAACGGAAAAGTACCCAAAGTTTTATATGATTTCTAGAACAGCTCCACATGAGCACCTTTGGTTGCACGAACGATGTCGAGACGGTATTCAACCTCGTGCCATATTCTTTGGGCCACAGGAATTGTAGCGATGACCGCAGTAATCCCGTGCTTCAGCTCATCCAAATTTTGCTCGGAAATTTCTTTGGACTTGCGTATCTGATTTCGTCTCTATGAACCAGACCACACACCGGGCCATTTTCTGTGGTGTAGCCATCTTGCTGGGTCGTACCTGGAAGCAAAAACATTCTTTTTAGTACAAATGAAACTTTATGAGTTACTGTTCTACGCACACAAAACTGAACTTCGCTATCTTATTTCGTTTAGGTTTCATGGAGAATCAAAGTTGTAAAGATAAATTCGGAACTCCAATAAAACCATAACGATATATTTGACTTATTTTGACTATATTTTTTCCCATGGGAGATGTAAAAGCAGGACTCGTAGCGTTTCTAAAATTTTCGCAGTTTGCTACCACTATTTTAAAACAATATTTTTTATTTTAAACTTCTATTTCCGAAGTTATGACAACCTGTAACGAAGATTCTTTACTTGAAATAGTGGTAGTAAATGTAGAAAAACTTAGGAACGCTGCGAGCCATGGTAAAATTTAACCCTTAAATGCATAGTGATGCATATCTGCATCACTTTTTATTTTACTTTTTATAAATAATTTAAGTTTTCAGCTACCACTATATTTATATATAAATATTAATACTGTAAAAAATTACAAAAATATGCTACTGAATATAGTTAAAAACCTATCTTAAAATTTCTGGTGTTTAATCTTTAATAAAAGAATAAAAAACACAATTCTAAAAGAATAATTCATGCATTTAAGGGTTAAATCAAATAAACTTGTTAACACTGAGTTTCTAGTGATTTAATTTCAATAACACCATTTAAAAATATATAAAAAAATCCTTAGATAGAACAAAATTAACTTTATTATTCATGAAAAACGAAGTTGTTAAATATTAATAAATATGTTCCCATGATAATATGGAATTTTTTTTTCTTTTGGATTTATTTCTTAAATATTAATTTAACTCTCTTTGAAATGTAAGATTTATGAGAGAATCTGATAGAATTGTTATAGAAATACTTTTATATTTTAATTTTGAACAAAAACAAACTATTTCCCCTGAAAAAATATAGATTTTTAAAACCATAAGAAAACATTTTCCTCCTACATCAAAGTTTAGCTGATTTCATCTTTCCCTCTATTTTGCTTTAAAATATATATAAAAAAAAGAAAGGAAAAAAGAATTTTAAAATATACGTTAGACAGAAAAAAGAAGCCTCCATTTAATCTCAATCAATGAATATTTACTGACATAAATTCCGCCCGCTAAGGAGGGAGAGCGGCACAGTTATTTCCTTGAATCGGTTCCAAAACAATAATTCACAGGGAGGCATTTTTATATTCGTGTATAACCATCTCCTTTTTTTCCTCATATTCAGACACTGAACATTGTAAACAAACAAAAATAGATGTCTTAGATGCCGGATGTTAGATGTCGTGGTGTTATGTACGTGCTTATATTTCTAAAAATATGTGTTTTTTATGTAAATTGAATTAAATGCTAATCAGACAAATTGGATAGTAATTAGAAATATATAAAGAAATTTGTTTCTTAAATTTAATAGAGATAACGAAATATGAATTTCTTTTAATTATAAATTATCACACAAAAAGAATTTACATAAAATGAGTGATAAAATGTCATTTCGCAAAGTACACTAAATTATCTTTCATTATCTTGGAAAAGATAATAAGAAGTTTAAACATGTCAATTCTTTATTTTAAAAACTATTAAAAATTGAATAAATGAATTACACACTTTTATCACGCTGTATAAATGGTGGATATAAATAAATGATCGATAATTCTAACACAGATATCGATTTGTTGATTTATTTGTTTCTCATACACTTATTTTACTGGTATTTTCTTTGAATATTTTCTACAACTTCAAAAAGGAGGAAATCAGACCTATATCATTCATAATCGATAATGATGTTTTTAACCCTTAAATGCGGGGTGTTGCTTTTCGGCAACATACCCATTTTAGGCTCTAAAATACTATTAGAATAATATTGAAGCTATAATGCCTAATGTTGCCAATAAAATATATTTTGAAAATATTATTAAATCGATTTTGAACATGTAGATGGCAACACTTGTGCTGTTTAAGAATAAAGATAGATTTATTTTTTCAATTGTTGCTATTTGTTCTTTTTTTTTTTTTTTGGAAGCTTGCGAAATACCCTATTTTGTTCTGCACTGAGCTAGTAAAATTTATTTCTTATTATAGTTCCTAAAATTCTTGTGAGTTTAACATTATAGAATTTTATCAAGGAAAAATATTTTTTTCAATTAAAGACCAGTATTGCCGATTAGTAACAAATTGTTTTTTAGCCGTAAACCATACTTAAAACAAAATAGGATTTTTTTAAATATTTTTCCTATGATCTATTTAAAAAATGAAAGCCGAAAAACATCATTACAATGATTTTTGAAAAATCAGGCATTTAAGGGTTAAACATCTTCTGTAGATAATAGTTTTGAAATGTCTTTTAATTTAAAAATTACAGCACAAAAAGGAATTCAGCATAAAATATACGACAAAACTAAGTTCGGTAAATTTACTAAATTTATCATTCATTATGTTTCATTTAGAAAATCATTGTTATGTTTAAACATGCTAATTCTCTATGAGGATCTTTTCCCTTTTCAAATGGCACCAGAAATGTGGTAAAATATTTTCGATTTAATAAGTATGTGAAATATAGATTTTTTCATATTTACAAATAAATCGTTTGGCAAATTCCGGTGCGAATCATTTATGTCAACACTTTGGGATGAAAGTTTAAAATGGGTGGTACTTATAAGTACCGTCAGTAGATAAAGGGTTAATATGTTTTTGCGGCAGTAAAATTTGTACAATTTATTTCTTTGTAAGGAAATAATTATTTTTCACAACTATTAATATGTTTAAGCAATGAAAGCTATGCGTCTTATCTTTTTTAATAAGTATATGATTGGTATTTATGGCTGTTATATTTTGAATATACTATGTCATAATCAATGTTGTTCATTTTATTTCTTTGCATTATACAAATGAATAGTTTCTAAGACTTAATCCTTTATAAGGCGGTGGGAAGTATACGCCCCACGTAATTTTAATTACCAAATGCTACACTGACACCAGAATTTTTACAGAAAATTTTGCATTTGTAATATACGAGAAGAAAAAGCTTTACTTATTTTGAAACAAATTTGTTCGTAAAACCTGGTGTCATTTAATAATTTCAAAATTTGAGCAACTGAAGTACTTTGTCCTAGAGAGGGTTATATGTTTATGCTAAGGCTATTTCCGTGAGTACTTGTAGTTTAACACTAGAACGCCCGGAAATTTTACTCAAGTTTCATAAAAATATTTTAAACCAGAATTCTTATTTAAAATTATTTGACTGATTTATTTAACGTTAATCTGCGTTTTTAAAATGTAATATATTTTGTGAAAGAATTTCTGGTTCCAATTGACATTTAATCATATGGTCGGAGTTGAATCGACTCCTTCCGGGCGTTCTAGTGTATTAAGTCACATGTTACGATTTTTGGCTACCAGTATTTTAGAACGAGAAAATGTGACTTATTTTATTGGAGATATCTCATTAATTGAATAAGGCCAAGAAAAGTTTTCGGAAATAACGGTGGCCAACAAGCATAGCAGTTATTAGCTATGTGACTTACACTACAAAAACCCATGGTACTAGCCTACAATAAAAGCTACGTGTATTACATCTTTGTATTAAACATATGAATAGTGTTCATGACTATTGTAGTCTGACTATACTTGTACCATAATCAACTTTGCGTGTTTTATATCTCTGTATTATACAAATGAATTGTTTCTCCGACTATCACTACGTTTATTCAGCAATAAAATGTGTTTACGAGTTATTTCTAAAATATCTTATGTGTCGCGTTTTTTGATTTATTTCAAATGTTTTCTAGTAAAAAAAACTAAAATAAGAATATTAATCTGCTCCATAAATGTGCCTTATAAATTTTCTTTAAACCTGCACGTCTAATGATATGTTTATAAAAGACGCGCGTTCCACAAGTGGATATTTGAATAAATAGTTCGTTAAGATGCAGAGAGTGAAAAATTTTTGAATACAAAACTGTAATTTACAAAAGCAGTTTGAAATATAAAAATAAGTAAAAAAATATGTAATTCATTTACGCGAACATAAATTATTAAGATAAAATAATTCTTAATTGCTCTAATTTTTAACATAAAAAGTACGCCGTCTATTAATTTTTAACTATTTTAATACAAGAACTATTTCGAAGTAAAGTTATAAATTTACAGCTATGGTCGGAGGAAACTACTTCCTCTCTAAAAGCTCGAGTATGTAAAGGAGCAATTGGTGTTGGGGAGCATGATTAATAAAATGAACCATGGGTTGAGAGCTAGCAAATCGATATGGGCGTCGACACGTAGTAGCTAACGCATAGCCTGTATTTCTATATTCGAAGAATTGTGTAGAAACAGAAATTTTCTACCCACTTCGAACTAACTGACCTGTAAGGGAGAATGTAAAAATTGAGATCAATCTCTTTACAAACAATGAGTTTTCTTGTTTGTAGGTAGTTTTCTTTATAAAATGAGACATTTAGAATGACATCAAAGTTAATTTTAGAGAATAATTTTCAAAATTCAAATCGTAGAACTTTATGGAAAAATAATTAAAACTACGTAAAATAAGTAAGAAAAAGAAATTGATAGAGTACATTTCAGAAAACGAAATATAACAGTTCATAAATAAAAAAAATTATTCAATAATAAAATCTTTTGATGTATATTATTTTTTTTTCACTGGTATTATTTTAATTTCCCGATGTTATTTATTACATTTTTTGCCGTACTAATGACAATTGTACGTTTTTTTCTAGCCTCATTTGCCATTCAAAACATTTTGGCTTCATTTGATTTCATAGTTATCATTCGGCAGATAGGTTTTCCCATTGATTATTATATTATTTTCTTATAGGAGGCTTATTATATTCTTTTATATTATTATCTTAACCCCTTAACAGTGTGGCCCGAACTGGATTCGGGCAAGAACACTTTGCTTGCTTCGTTATTAAAAGCATTTTGATACCACTAATTTGTAACTGTAAATTTATCTTTATTGATTGTCAGATATTTTTCGATTAAGTAAGGTAAATACTTTAGTATGTAAAAAGTGGTGTCCAGCCCCATTTTTAATTTTTTTGTAAGAAAACAAATGTCACTGTTAAGGGGTTAACTATTTTGCAGGGGCCACAGTGACAGAAATAATTTTATTTTGTCCCACCACTCTTCAAAAGCAAAAACATTCAGCGCAGATTTTTACTGTACGCATTAAATATATGTTCCACGTAGTTTATTACTTGTAAATAGTGGTGGGACAAAATAAACTTTTTTCCTAACACTACGTTTTTTGCTATTTCATTTACTCCGCTTTTTTTTATTTCTCCTGCCAAATCACCTTCTGATTCATCATTTAGGCGTATCGTAACAGCATTTACAGCCTTTTGTTATCCCACATTCTTTTCTTAATATTTTTTTATTCTAATTTTACAGTCTATACCGCGATATTTTATTGTATTTCCCTTTTTTATACTTACTGGTTTTAATTAACTGTACTATTTTTACTATTTTAAAATAACTGTTCCTTTGAATATTCTTGAAAAAATTCTGTGCAAATTTTGCTTCAAATCATCGTAAGCGAACTATATCGGTGTTAATCGACTGAGATTAATGTTAGCTGTCAAATAGCATGCATGGATTATTCTCCGGAGGCCGCATTTATATTGAAATTTCCAATAAGTATTAAATTTCGATATAATTTTTTTTTTTGTAATAACTTGCATGTCTTCCGAACTTACATTTTAAATTTACCAAGATATCAAAATATTTAAGTGAGAATTTTTTTTTTAAATTCAATTGACGGATTTTAATGTTATATCACTTTTCAAATTTTCATTTGTATTTTCAGTAATTAATATCTTGTACTACTGAGAAACACAAACGAAAATACTTAGGTTTTTTTTTTTAACTTTATAATATGAAATTACTATTATTAATTTAACACTTAAAAGGATTATTAATTATAAATTCCAAAAATATTATTGCATTCTATGCATGCATAATTAATATATTCCTTTGCGAAATTTTAATTTTTTCTTCAAAATATTTTATTAACTATGCTTAAAAAGTACCATAAAATGAGATTTATTTCTTAAAAGGCTGTGGTATATTACAAATACCACTTAATTTTAATTCCAAAGTGCCAAATGGCACACATAATTATTTAATAAAACATTTCTTTTAAAAGGTATGTGAAAAAAAAAATTATTTATTTTCATATAAATTTCTTCATAAATTTTCTTGACAATCAATGATTTCAACATTTTAGAAGCAGAATTACTTTGCCCCTTTTAGAACAATTTATTAATTTTTAAGTAACATTTTATTTATTAATTTATTTTTTGTGTGCCCCATATTGAGAACATTTTGTGTAAAATGTGTACTGTACTTTCAGTAGCACCATTTCAGATTTCATTGTTACAATAAATGTATTTCATTTACTGTATTTCCGGCTGTAAGTTAAATTTTTATTAGAATTGCAATACATTGCCTTAAAGTAGCGGATACATGAAACATTTCAATGGCATACTATCGAAATTAAAAATTAACTTAATAAATAGTTCTATTTCAATTATTAATATTTTTTAATTTGGCTAATAACGCATTTGCAGTATTAGTGCATGTATACGTACATTTAAGGAATTTCGTTTTTATTCGGAAATTCCAAATTCATAACAGAATTTTAGAATGGTCACTTTTGCATTTATTTAATAACAAATTTTTCGTGATTACATAAATTGAAAATTTTTCTTTCAGAATTTCAGGTATGAATTCCGAATTTCTACACAAAAAAGAAATTCTTGAAATGCACTCAAAGATGCGCTAATGATGCAAATATGTTAATAATAGGTTCATATTCTATTATGTAGTCACATGAACAAATTATCTTTCCCGCCATTTTTCATTTTAACAGTTATTGTTTCAGGCCTGTTTGATATATGACATATACAGGGTGTCTCTTTTTATCGTTTACGGATAGCTAATTTCTAAACTAAGTTTTAGAGATATAATCCAAATCCTCAAAAATATTTAAATATTGCATTCCAGCATGTGAAAATCGTTTTGTGTCAAAATAGTTATATTTTTAAATGCGAGATTTTTATGCCGTCTCTTCGTGCCACAACTTATATTTAGAAAAAAATTCGGCATTCTCTAACAAGTGAACAATAAAAATTCCAATCTTTTATAATCAAACATTACCGAGATAATATGGTATTTTTAATTTTATGAATTTTTGGCATTTCCTGGTCCTGAAAATTGATTTGTGCAGAAACTGTACGTGTTAGAACTTTTTTAATAATTTTCTTAAAATTAGAAAAAAAAAATTGGAAAAGATGTTGACTTTTCATTGCGGGATTGAGCGTCATCGATATCATTTTCGAAGCTCAACTAAAAATTAAAGAATTGCTTAGGAGTTCAGTTTGTCAATATGCAATACTGTTAGTGCATTGGCCTGTGTTTCATATTTAGTAAAATCAGTAGGGAAATTTTGCGTTTGGAACGATTAATTTTTGTCCATTCGCATAGCTGCTGCCAACATATTACGCTGTTTTGTGTCACAAAAATTTTGTAGGAAATTTTACCTTTTAAATCACCGTAATATGCCGATTAAATAAGGCAAAATTTTCTATTAAATTTTTATTTTACAAAAAAACGGAAGAGTTGGCAGCTATGCATTAGGGCAAAACGCAGTATGGCATGCGAGCACATGAAACAGTATAAGGCATAGAATGGGTTCAAAACTTTTTATATCCTGTTCTGAATGGAAAAGATGTGAACACTCGCTACTTAAATGTGCCACAGTGGATAGAAAATATCGTCACCAGTTTATTGGAAATTATTGTATTTTTTATCGACTCACCCACGTATTATTTATAAAAATATCTCTTTAAATATACTTCAAATGAAATTAAATTTATCTTTATGAAGTTAAATTTATCATTCGAAATATGTTTGTTTGAACTGTGCGCTATACACCAGAATACACTGTAATTAACATTCTCTTTCACATTGAGTATAAATTAATAACTTATACCACATATCAGTCGTTATTGTTTATTAGGAACCTTATCAAAATAAAATTTAATCGCAAACCGAATTTTAAAACAATGTTTTTATTACTTAAAAGCCTAATATGATTTTCAAGTGAACGAGAGTGTTGACTGGTGTTTTTAACCCCTTCAGGAGCAATGTACTTATGTAGCTAAATTGTTGAAATGATTGAATGATACCAGAATTTATGAGCAAATTTGTTTGAAATTTAGTAAAAGGATTTTTGCACGTACATTATAAAATCAAAATTTTATTCAAAACTTCTGGTGCCATTGCGCCATTTGGGGATTATCATTAAGTGGTATATATAACATACTACCGCCCTTGAAGAGGTTAAAATTTAATTACTTACCATAATTTTCTTGATTATAAAGAACTCAAATTTGGAACATGTAAATGGGTAGTTACATGGGTTTTTGTAGAGTAAGTCACATAGCTGATAACTGCTATGCTTTTTGGCCACCGTTATTTTCGAAAAGTTTGCGTCGACGTATTCAATTAATGAGATATCTCCAATGAAACAAGTTAAATTTTTCTGTTCTAAAATTCTGGTAGCCAAAAATCGTAACATTTGACTTACCCTACAAGTACTCATTAACCCTCCGTCTACCAGACGGGTCCATTGGACCCGACAGGTACATACAAAATATTCATTCAAACCAGATATTTCTTTAAAATAAACTAAGTATATAAACCAGACAAAAATAAGGTAAATAATTAAGTTAAATAGTTTTAAATAAAAATTCTGGTGTAGAACGTTTTATTAAAACTTGAATAAAATTCCCGGTAGATCTAGGGTTAAACTAGCCATATACTAACAATTAATTTTGACATGATAAATATATTTCACACCTTCTAATTAGTAAAAATACAAATTTCTAAACAGTCCTACGATTAGTTTAGGATTTATTAATTATTTAAAAATAAATAATAAACACTACTTAAATGGTTATCTTTAACCCTTTGCACTCCGTTGTCGCCGCTGCGGCGACATTGTAAGGTAATTGAAAAACTCCGTTGCCGCTACTGCGTCGACACAGTAAGGTAAGTGTAAAACTCCGTCGTCGCCGCTGCGGCGACATCATCTTGCCTTGAAAATTTTGTTTTTGGCAGCAGAAATAAATGAAAATAAAATTTGCCTTATTTAATCAGAGCATTTTTTAAACTGTGTACTTTTTTTTTCCTTTAAATAAAATTTTTTTAAATAAATGCTGCCGATCGAATAAAATATTTGTGTAACGACGCGGAGTTGCTGGTAGTCCATACTC
Organism: Maratus speciosus; assembly: GCA_963932465.1. NCBI lineage: Eukaryota > Metazoa > Arthropoda > Arachnida > Araneae > Salticidae > Maratus > Maratus speciosus. The sequence continues at coordinate 463,137,541 of OZ010796.1, forward strand.
AATATAACGCGGAGTGCAAAGTCTTAAATTAAAATCTGGTAAATAAGATATTGATTTTCTACTGAACGAAAAAACGTCCTTTCTTATAGTTGAAAAATAGCTAATTCTCAAACTGTTTGTTTTGATTTTAGTGTGTCAAATATATTGGGCTTCGGATAGCTTGTTGCCACTTTTTTGAATAGAAGTATTCGCTTTATTTAATCCAAACATATTCTTCGAATTAATAAGGCGAAAGTAACTTTATAGGAAATGTGGTAAGAAGCAGCCCACAGATTGTGAGATTGGGCATCCCTGTTTCAAAAAGTATATCTCTAATGTCGAAAATGTTCCAAATATTGTTTTTCATCATATGAAAATCCATTTACGCCAAAATAATTTTTTTGAAAGAGTTATGACATTTTTTTTACTGTTTCTGTGTCTAATAAGTTATAATTAGAACAAACTTTCCCCATGCTCTAAGAAGTAAAACAGTAAAAATTGTATTTTTTGAACGGTCAAACATTACCGAATTATGAAACTTAGAATTGTACCAGTTTTCAGCGGTTACTGGCACAAAAAAAGATAACACAATCCTGCTATGAAAAGTCAAAGTCTTATGTATAATTTTTTTCATTTTGATTTCAATAAAAGTATTTAAAAAGTTCTAAGACATACAGTCACAAATCCGGTTTTAGAACCAGGAAATGCGAAAAATTCATAAAATTCAAAGTATCGTATCTGGGTAAGTTTTGTCAGAAAAAATACTAGAATTTTTAGTGCCTGACTTGTTAGAGCAGGGGTGGCCAACTGTGGTACGCCGGGCGCCACTAAAATTTTACAGAAAAAGTCGACTTTTTTAATCGAAGAGATTTGATGATTAGATAAGGCAATGATTACTGTAAAATTTTAGTGGTGCCGAGCGTACCACAGTTTGTCACTCCTGTGTTAGAGCATAGAGAAAGATTTAAAATACTAGGCTGAGCAAAAAGTTCTGGGAAATTTGTGAAAGTTACGTTGTTATGTGCGAATTTACAACAAAATCAACAAGGAATATTCTTCATAGTAGAGACCATCATAGTCCACGACTTTCTGCCATCGTTCTGCCAGATTTTAGATCTGCTGGGAGCACATTGGCGGCTCCTTGGAATCAAAAAACTCCTGACATGCATCTTCAACTTCATTGTCTTATTTAATCGTTAGAATCTCATAATTAAAAAAGGTGAAAATCTCTATTAAATTTTAGTGGTAGCAAAAAAGCGTAAAAGTTGGCAGCTATGCATATAAGTAACAATTGAACGTCACATCACATTTGCATGTTTGTCACAATTGTCACAATCACAATTAGTTATGTTCGACAGTTAGTCACATTTAGTGGTGTTCTGTAATGCCACATAACCCAGTGGCGCAGCGTTAGCTGAGGGTGCGTGTGTGTGGGGGTGTTGATCATTTTTCTACAAGCACTCTTATATAGAATGTTTGGCTTTATTTAATCGTTGAACGTTATTCGCGTTCCAAATCTCCTTCAGGTGACGTTGAAATTTATAATCATGACGAATATTTCGAGCTATTTATTTTATTGTGATTCGCTGAGCAGTTTGTTTACCTTCGCTCGATGTACTGTGATTCGCTCAACGTAACTGAAATAAATATTTAGAACATCTGCCACCAGGTAGCGTATTAGAGCGCCGGAATCGCGAATACGATTAAACAAAGCAAAATTTACCATACAATAATACTGGTAGTAAAATGATCGACCCCCACCCCCTAACGCTACTCTACTGACATACCAACATAATTTCCACTCTGACAGTTAGCAACTACCTGTGTATTCAAAGCAACTTACCTGTCACCTTGATTTCTATACCGGTGCTGTTTAAATTATTTCTGTGATTAGTATTGCAAGCATATAAAACTAGAGAACACTAAATTAACCCCTTAACGGTCCCATTAAATTACGGTTTAAAAATTTAAATTGCTTTTTGGCACCACTTTTTTGAAAAAGAAATATTCACCTTATTTAATGACAGGTAAAATGATACCATAATAAAGTCAATACACTATTTTTTTTAAACTGGCGGGAATCAAACAATCTGAATGAAAGACACAGCACGCGAATATCACGAGAACGAGAATTAAGGGGTTAATGGATTTAAATCGACGGCCCTTGAAAAAGTGTTGCATTGATCGAAAGAGGCCATAATAGGATTCCTGAACTGCTCTAGATGTACCGCTGGTACTCCTATATACGATACAAATTCTGTTAACTATTAGATTAAAAATTTCCCAGAACTTTTTGCTCAACCTAATATAACTTGTAGCACCAAAGTATTGAATAAAAATGTCCTATTTATCCACTATTAAAAAAAATAATAATAATAACTATTTTGATACAATCGGGTTTTCATATGGGAGAATAGAGAACACTCCTCAACGGGGGTAAAAAGCCATTTAATAAATTTTACTTTGTGTCAGCTGTAATAAATGTTACAAATTATTACAATTTTTAAGTACTACTTAATGTTGAGTGTTTATTAGTTCAGTTTTTTTAACTCTGCGAGAACTGTGTATTTTCCTGTATGCAAAGGCGTCGACGTCACGCCTGCGAAAAAAGCAATCATACTTAAACCACTAATTTTGAAACGTGTTTTTGTCCCAATTAATCACTGTGGCTTATTAAGTCAAAAATAATGTTTTAAAATTATTGGCAGAACTTTGGTCCGCTCTCCCGTTAAGTCGACCTTATATCTGGATCATCCATCCTCATTTCGTAAACATCTTACATGTTAGCGGGAAATGTTAGAAATTTTTAAACTGAACGTATCAAACAATATCACAAAATACTTAAAACAGCACAGAAAAATGTTAAATATATTACTTTTTAGATATGTGTAATTAAATTGGAATTAAAACAATGAACAACTATAAATTGTAATGAATTCTAATTTTTTTCGTGCAATCACACAGTAAAACTTTAATAAATGTGTTAGTGACTACTTTCAGTAAAAAGCATGCTGTTTTCTTGTTTTCTGTAACGAATTTAAGTCTCGAAGCAATCCATATAAATTTTCAAATGTTTGCAGGCAAGAAGCGGAATGAGAAAACAGACGCAAGGTTCCCACTCATTTAAATAACTGATAAAATATTTAAAAACTTGAATATACCAAATTGAATACAAAGCTCCATATTCGGTACATATTTTTAAATTTACTGTACTGTAAATTTCAAGATAGAATATAATATATTAGGTCTACTGGAAAGTTCTGTCCGATAATGTTATTTCACGCCTACTTTTGAAAAATTTAGATTTCGATATTGGCACCACTTTTTTTTAAATCGTATAATTCATCTTATTTAATGACATATTAATTAAGGTGAAAAGAATGGGAATTTTACCATTTCAAAAAAGTTGTGTCAATGAAGAAATCTGAATTTTAAAAAAGCACGCGTGAAATAAAATTATAGGACAGAACATTCCAGTAGATTTAATACATTGTTCTCAGCTTTATTTTGTTTCATGTGATTAACCCTTAAATGCCTATGGTATCATTTATGATACAATCAGTGTTCCCGATTCAGTGGATTTTTTAAAATCCCTTTAAGACCGGAAGGTTTTTGGTAGAAATGAAAGTTTTGGTGGTTTCCCCTAATTCAGGGGTGGCTAACTGTGGCACGCCCGACACCACTATAATTTTATAGTTATCATTCCCTTATCTAATCATCAAATCTCCGCGATTAAAGAAGCCGGCTTTTCCTGTAAAATTTTAGTGGTATCCGGCGTGCCACAGTTGGCCACCCCTGCCCTAATTAATAGGATCATATTTGATTGAAAAAAATATTAAAAAAAATACCCGATTTCAGATTGTGCCAAGCCCAAGGGAGGATCCGCGCAACTCCGTGAGTGTAGTCTCGACTTTAAATCGCACAAAAAGAGGAAAATGTTCTTTTATTTTTCTTTAGGATCACCTACACAATTGTGTAGGTCAGGTCTTAAAGGGATATTCACATATTCCGTATTTACATCAGAAATTTAAAAAGGAAATTTTTGATTTATGTAATAGCAGAAATTTCGTTATTAAAATAAGGGAAATTTACTATTTAGATTTGTCTGGTATGAATTCCAATTCTCTGAATTCCGCAATTTCTGGAACGCATTCTATCCCGAGCATTTAAGGGCTAACGTTTATGGAATTTTAAGAAATCTATTTTAGACATGTTTCAATTTTCAGACACTTTATATTATAAAACTGAAGTTAACTCATATATTTCTCTTAAACCCTTGCGCTCTAGCGCTGTTAGCGGATGTATGTCACCAACCACCAGTGTTGCCGCATTGGGCAGATTTTTTTTTTTTTTTTTTTTTTTTTTTTTTTTTTTTTTTTTTTTTTTTTTTTTTTAGAAATTTAAAATTATCACTACAAAAATTTAATTGGTAATTTTATTTTTCTTTATTTATGGAAAATCAATTATTTTGTAAAGCAAAAATAAAAGTTAAAACTTTCTGGTAGGAATTCGGAATATCTAATTGAAAAATCTGCCAGATATCATGACGTACGCTGCGTACTTCATTGTCGGAAACGATCAAAATGGCATGACGTACACTGCGTACGTCAAAGAGCGCAAGAGGCTAATATTTTAAACAATGACACTTTGAAATAAAATACTATTTTAAACTATATTCTGTTTTATCTGAATAAATTACAAATGCATGTCAAACAACGTAAAATAAATTTAGAAAACAATATATATTAAAAATTTAAAGAAGCATTTGTAGAAGCAAAGTTTATTTTGTTGCCACTGATTTTCGGGAACTTTACGGAGTAGTTTTAATAGTGCATTAATCATTGTCCTCAACCCAAAATACAGGCTTTTCGGATGCTATCGAACCTCAGGCAAACATTTCCATATTCAACGAACATGTTTTACAGATAAACGGGATAAATTAACAGCATTAACATTCACATTTAAATTAATATTATTTTGTTACTCTTGCATGTATAAATTTAATTACGCCACCAAAAATGTTTATTTGAGAATAAATAATGTCCTAAAAACGGATATTCCGGTTTAAGAAAATTGATTAATATAATATAAAAACTACTCGGTAGCGTTTCCGAAAATCAGTGGCACCAAAAGAAAGTGCGTTTTTATGAATATTTTGTTTTTTTTTTTTAACACATTCACTGCCAACCAAGAATATACTCGTGGCTTTAATTTATTAATTACTTTGTCACCACTATTTTTGAATTAAAAAAATTCCTTTATTTATTGGCAGAAATTTCGCTGTATTAGTAAAGAGAAATTTACTTTTTTTTCAAATTTGCGGTGGTAAACGACTTTCAACAAGAAATTTTAAATTTCTTGCTTTATAGTTTGGGCAGTGAACATGTTAATCTTGAAAATATTGGTTTCTGATGTTTCTAAACATAAAGAACGAGTTTTGTATTCATGGGTAATCTGAAGAGGTTATTGCATATTTTCCTTAGTGGTCATATTACATTTCCGTAGATTAAGAACTAACAGAAATTTTTAAAGAAATTTTGTATTAACGCAGTAGCTAAACCACCAATAAAGTAAATTCAAAGAAAAATCCATACGATACTGAACAACGAAACCGTAGGAGTACATGAGAAATTATCTTGAAACTCCAGGTGTGTAAACAGAATAGCACGGGTCGTACTTGTCCTGAAATTTCACGACCTGGAAATTCTTCGGTACCACTATTTTTTTTATAGAAAATCTCTTCTTAAATAAGGCGATATATTTCGCGTTTAGCCTACATTTATTTTTCTTTAAGGGGACAAGGGACCTTAAAATAATTTTTTTTATTTTTTGTAAATTTCACCTTAAATATTATTCAAGGGTACATTATATGCATTATGCCATGCATTTATCACAAAAAAATTTAAAAAAAAAATTATTTTTGAGAAAAAAATGGAATTTTACGCGTCGTCTTAGAAATCTTCGAAATGCCCCCTGCGTCTTCCATATCAATCAAAAACCCCAATACTTTTTATAAAAGTTTGGTTTATATATATAAACAAAATAGAGCATCGAATTTTATATATTTCAATTTAAAGGTAAAAAAAAAAAAAATTGAAAATTTTTGAAATTTTTTCGAAAAAATTTCAAAATTTCAAAGTTTTTCAATTTTTTCTTTATTTTTTGTAAATTTCATCCTAAATATTATTTAAAGGTACATTATATGTATTATGGCATGCATTTATCACAAAAAAATGTAAAAACAAATTTATTTTTGACAAAAAAATGGAATTTTACGCGTCGTCTTGGAAATTTTCGAAATACCCCCTGCGCGTCCCATATCAATGAAAATCCCCAATATTTTTTATAAAAGTTTGATTTATATATATAAATAAAATAGAGCATCGAATTTTATATATTTGAATTTAAAGGTAAAAAAAAAAAAATTAAAAATTTTGAAGTTTTTCCGAAAAAATTTCAAAAATTTTCATTTTTTTAAATTTTTTGTAAATTTTATCTAAAATATTATTCAGGGGTACATTATATGCATTATGGCATGCATTTAGCACAAAAAAAAATAAAAAATAAATTTATTTTTAAGAAAAAAATGGAATTTTACGCGTCGTCTTAGAAATCTTCGAAATGCCCCCTGCGCATCCCATATCAATGAAAATCCCCAATATTTTTTATAAAAGTCTGTTTTATATATATAAATAAAATAGAGCATCAAGTTTTATATATTTGAATTTTAAAGTTTAAAAAAAATTGAAAAATTGAAAATTTTTGAAATTTTTTCGAAAAAATTTCAAAATTTTTAATTTTTTTTTTTTTTACCTTTAAATTCAAATATTTAAAATTCGATGCTCTATTTTATTTATATATATAAATCAAACTTTTATAAAAAATATTGGGTATTTTCATTGATATGGAGAACGCAGGGGGCATTTCGAAGATTTCTAAGACGACGCGTAAAATTCCATTTTTTCTCAAAAATAATTTTTTTTTTTTTTTTGTGTTAAATGCATGCCATAATGCATATAATGTACTCTTGAATAATATTTAGGTGAAATTTACAAAAAATAAAAAAAATTATTTTTAAGGATTTTAAGGTCCCTTGTCCCCTTAAACAAATGCTGGTAACTGTCCTGAAATTTTTCATGTAGAGTACGGCCCCTGGAATAATAGTTCATACAGGTCTTATATTTCTGCGAAGATTTTTTTCCCGAAACCCCATAGGCGACTGTCAAAAAATTGAAAATGAACGAATGCATAGCTGCAACTTTTATTGCTACCACTAAAATTTAATAGAGATTTTCGCCTTGTCTAATCGCGAGATTTTGACGATTAAATGAGACAATATTTACTATAAAATTTTAGTGGTAACAAGAAAGCGTAAAAGGTGGCAACTATGCGAATATCTCTTGGATAACCCTGTAAAAGTTAACGTAGTAAAAGCGTTCAAACAATAGATTGTGATTAAGTGCCTTTTTGCAATAAACTGTGTTCATTTTCATGAGAATAGAATATATATTCGTAGATAAATTAAAGTCTTTATAAAAAGAGTCCCAAATTTTGCCAAGTTTTTTTGCTTATAATTTGTAGAGTTCTTAACACTAGAATGCCCGGAAGGGTTCGAATCGACACCGACCAAATGATTAAATGCTAATTGGAGCCAGAAATTTTTTCATAAATTAAGTTAAACTTAAATCACGCAGAAATACGTTAAATAAATCAATTAAATAATCTTAAATAGAAAGTCTGGTGTGAAATATTTTTGTGAAGCTTGGGTAAAATTTCTGGGCGTTCTAGTGTTAATATAAAAAAAAGTTCTTTTCAGAAAATTTTACAAACAACATTGTACACAATACCTATATCTAGAAAAATGCATGAGGAAATAACCTGAATTTGCAGGTGTGTAAACAGTTTTGTATAGGTCATATATTTCCGTGAAGATTTTTTTCCCGAAACCCCATAGGGGACCGTCAAAAAATTAAAAAAGAACGAATATCTTTTGGATAACCCTGTAAAAACTAACGGAGAAAAAGAGTTTAAACTCGACATTATTAATAAGTGGCTTATTGTAATATACTGTGTTCATTTTTATGAGAATAGCATGTATACTCGTAGAGAAATTAAGGTTTTTTGTAAAAACAGTCCTAAATTTCACCACGTTTTCTGCTTATAATTTGCAGAGTTCTTAATATAAAAAAAAGTTCATTTCAGAAAATATGACGAACAACATTGTACACAATACCCCGCAATCAGAATGAAAAAATAATAAAAATTGGATGAAAAATGAGCAGGTTTACTAAAAAATGTTTCACTACGCATGCGCGAATGCAATCAAAATATAATGTGCATAATGTATTAGCTAAGTGTATGGAGCAACTTTTGAGAAAAAGTCTCAAAAACATAGTTTGAAACGTCTGAAAATTATCGCTTATAGAATAAGCTCAAAATCCGTTATTCACAAAAGGACGCAAAAAGATGAGAGGCTGTATCCAAATACAGTAGTAGGCGTGCAATATTGTGTATCCTATATTGGCACTAATAAATGGATATATGGATACAGCCCCTGATCTTTTTGCTTCATTTTGGGAACAACGGATTTCGAGCTTATTCTATCAACGACAAATTTCAGAATTTCCAAGCTATGTTTTTGAGACTTTCACAAAAGTTGCTCTATACGCTTAGCTAATGCATTATGTACATTATATTTTGATTGCATTCGTGCATGCGTAGTGAAACATTTTTTAGCAAACCTGCTCATTTTTCATTCAATTTTTATTATTTTTTAATTCTGATTGCAGGGTATTGTGTACAATGTTGTTTTTTAAATTTTCTGAAAAGAACTTTTTAGCCTCCGGTACGGTATGCTATTTCTTTCTCCCAGCTTATTTTGTGTCCAATAAATAACGTTACCTTAAAGAAGCTGGCCGTAAAACAAAGCATTACGATTAAATATTCTTTAGAAATTTTTTAAACTTAGCGTCGCACATTTTCAATTTTTATACCGTGGTATTGGGAAAAAAAAGTTCTTTTAAATGCATTTTGTTTGAAAACTGTATCTCCATTTATTTTTGAAATATTAATTTTTTTGTAGTTTTTGGAGCCATTTGCTTAATATTGGCAACGGAAGTACTCCACTTCTGTAGAAAGTAAAGGAAAAATAGTTTTAAAATGGTAATTATATATTTTTGTTGCCATTTTCTCGTAACAACCGAAAGAAAATGTAATTAAAATACGTGCTATTTTGAAAAAAATATAAACGAATGATTTCTGTTAAAACAATGGAGCTATTACATACTATATTTAATTGCAACTATCTATGAATCATTAGATAGCCGTTTTTTTTTTTTTTTTTTTTTTTTTTTCGATTTTCTTGAATGACGGAACCTTTTTGCTGCATTTGTGCATTATTTCGTGATAGTGATGTGCTATGCATGCTTTACTGTAGATGTTTAAGAGTAGATCGTAAATGCAGAATTCTTAAGCGGATGCGAATGACGTCATTTTACATAAAATAAAACGTGTGCTTAAGTCTTAAAATTGAAATATGTTTTGTACTGCAGTAGGGTCCCGCTTAACCGACTTATTTTCTTCTGATGCACTGCTGGCTTCTATTATTATGAAACAGACATTATAAATGAAGTGTTAGGTGAAGATGAAAGAGAAGCCGTAAACAAAAAATTATGCCCTTTTTCCCCCATTTTGACCAGAAAATCAGAGTTCTAACTTTTTACGGCTGCTCTTTCATCCTCACCTAACACTTCATTTATAATGGCTGTTTCATAATAATAGAAGCCATCAGTCCATCAGAAGAAAATGAAGTAATGGAAATGCCGGGGGCGACACTAAATTCTGAAAAAGCAGAATTCCTGTGTCCTAGTATTTATATTAAGAGCGCTACAAATTATAAGCAAAAAACTTGGCAAAATTTGGGACTCTTTTTATAAAAACTTTAATTTCTCTACGAATATACATGCTATTCTCATAAAAATGAACGCAGTTAATTGCAATAAGGCACTTAATCATAATCTACTGTTTGAACGTTACTGTTTGAACGTTTTTGCTACGTTAGTTTTTACAGGGTTATCCAAAAGATATTCGTTTTTTTTTTTCAATTTGTAGACGGTCACCTATGGGGTTTCGGAAAAAATCTTCACGGAAACAGATATACCTGTACTATTCTGTTTACACACCTCGAGTTTCAAGATAATCCCGCATGTATTTTTCTAGATATTTAAGAAAACGTCTAAAATCGCAAGTGGCCGGTCACCTTCGGCCATATAGTGCATTATATCTTGTTTAGTACAGAAAAACAAAAAGATTCAACGTACATAGGCATGAAAAGGTGTGTAAAAATCTGGGCGCAGCGGGAAGTCTCTCACCACTAAATTTTAATCGTTATTTTTCGTCTAATATTTTGTCTAAATTTTTTGTAAGAATGCTAATAAAGTTTAAGCGAAGAAAACTAATAAAATTTAGTGGTGAGAGACTACCCGCTGGCTCCAAGATTTTTACACCCTTGGACAGGACTACTCGAAAGTTTAAAGAAAGATTAACTGGGGAGGGGTTATTATTTAGAGAACACATTAGAAACATGAAATGCAACCGACCATCTACGGAACTACCTCGATTACATCAACACCGGAATATAAAAATAGATTTCGAGAATTCAAAAATTATAATACTACATCGAATTATTGTATTTCAAAAATTAGAGAATCATTATAAAATTTGAATAATGGGAATAGCCATTGCCACCGAAATACTCAAGGCCTGAGGACACGAGTTGTGACGTCATCACTAATCGACCGACTTCTCATTAGTATTGAAATTCATACCGGAAAATTTTGAATAGCAATTTTATTTTATTTTATTTGTGGAATATCTGTAATTTTATACTGCAGTAATAACTATCTAAATTTACTGGTGAGAATTTGGAATTCCCCAATAAAAAATCAGCCAGATGCGGCAAAACTGCGGCATTCCGAATCTGGCAAAATTTTTATTTAGGGACTCCGAATTCTCACCAGTAAGTTTAAATAGTTACTATTGCTTTATATGATGATATATATTTACTTTACATGATGATATATATTCCACAAATAAAATAAAGAAAATTGCTATTCAAAATTTTCCGGTGAGAATTCCAACACTAGTGAGAAGTCGGTCGATTAGTGATGACGTCACAACTCGTGTCCTCTGGCCTTGATTATTTCGATGGCAACGGAATAGCACATGTAATGATGTTTTATCTTATGACATACCTCAGTATGGTTCAATATTTTGAAAATTCGCGGGTCATCTAGAAAGTAAGTTTCCCACGGCCCGTAAAAAGAAGCAAAACATAATTACCTGGAAAGATTTATTGCAAATTATACAGCACTGTTTCAGCTACTTCTCTTACAATTCCGGTAGTTTGCATAAAGTAGCTGAAACATTGTTATATCTATTGCAATATATATTTCCATGTAATTATGTTTTGTTTCTTTTTACGGACCGTGGGATATTTACTTTCTGGATGACCCTCGCATCAAAGATTTCAATATCTGAACGTACGAATCCCCTTATCGGTCCTATCTCACTTTCTACGTGACATCGGGTCCAGCACCTCTTACATGGATTTTATTCGGTTGGCACCACTTCTTTATCAGGAACACTTTTATTTGTACTTTGACAACATGTGCAAGAGAAATGTATTATAAAATTTATTTTTAAAATATAGTGGGGCGAATATAATATAAAAATAAAAATAGAACCATGTATGAAAAACTAACGTCCGATGAGGGTTAACCCTTTCAGGGACGGTATCAGTGTGAGTATGCCACCTTTAAAAAAAAAAAAAAATTAATTCTAAAACTGACAAACGGCAAGAAGAATATTTTAATAAATTTTGCTTTTAACGTGAAAGTGTAGAAACGCAGGTTTTTATGTTCTGAAAAATTCTTTTATAAATTATGATGTCTTTCAATTTTGTCACCATTTTACGAACATAATTTTTCTGCCCCTGAAAGGGTTAACTCTTTAGTGCGCAGCTTTGCATATATGCAAACAACACTGTTTTGAAATTAATAGATTTTTTTTAATTCGCATATGCCTAATTCACACCAGAATATTAAAATAGTAATATTTGCTTTAATTAAAAAACAGACACTCCGTATTTAAATAAAGCAAAATTAACCATTGAAACTTTCTGGTGTCAAGTCAGATTCCCTGAACTACGTAATTTCTAGAACGTATTCTATTATGGGAATTAAAGGGTTAAAAGTTAAGTTTTATAAAATAAATAATTATATAAAATCAGGTATTTGGAGACATACTTATTGAAATATTTACTAATTTGCAATAGTGTAGCGTAAAACAGCCACACGACAGTACGTTTTACTTATATTGCAGATGTGCAACAGAAGAAAAGATTGACGTATTATATGAAAAATGTATATTTGATTTTTTTCAGTATTTTTCCTGTGTAATAAGACCTTAGAGAATCATATATATATATTTTTTTGAACCAAAAAAAAAAAAAATAAATAAATAAAATAAAAAAATAGCGCATTTAAGGGTTAATATACACCTCCAACGATTAATAGGTTGAACTTTTGTCCAAACTGATATAAAATAGAACAATGAAAGCGACTAGTAAAGGTATTCCCTTGAAAATGATCGCGTTTGTGATTGAAAGATCTTGGGGTTAATTTAACATCATTTTAAACGTTTCTAACATTATAAATGAGACCAGTTTTTAAGACCAGTTTATATGTAATGGAATGATTTAAATAAATTTTACGCACCTTTTTAGCTGAATCGTCAAGCATTTTGTTTTTCACTTAGGCCAATCAGCGGTCGTTGCCCACACGACGTGACCAATCGTTCTTCTCCTACCGGTAGTTAAATGGCGGCGTGAGTCAGCCCGAATTATAGGAGCCTTATTATCTATATTTGGAAACATATTTCTTTATCTACAGAATGGAGTTATGAATAAAGAGGAGGAGAGATATAGTGTACTGTCTACAAGTTGCGAGTGAAGTAACTGAGGAGGTTGTCACAATATGGCGGCTGCTTTTTCTAAATCGAATCTACAGTTTCTGAATACCGTCGGGGGCAAACTTTCCACCAGTAAAATTGAATAGAAAATTTTCCCTACTTAACCCTCTGTCTACCAGAAGGGTCCAATGGACCCGACATGTATATTCAAAATATCTATTCAAACCAGAAAATTTCTTCAAAACAAACTAAATGTATAAATCAGACAATAATAAGTTAAATAAACAAATTAAATAGTTTTAAGTAAAAATTCTGGTGTAGAATGTTTTTATAAAACTTGAGTAAAATTTCCGGTAGTTCTAGGGTTAAGCATCTTATTCATGGAAATATTTTCTCACAAATATGGTAAAAAGTTCTATTTGTTTCTACTGGTGTCAGTTTGGCTGGTAAAGCAGTAAGTTTGTTTCACAGGTTTTCACAATATGGCGGAAAGAAAAGGTATGACTACCGCAAAAGTAAGCTTGTACCAGTAAAACTGAAAATATGTTTCTGCCATTATTTATAACTGCAATTTTGCATTAAGAAGGCCTTTAAATACTATATAAATTTCTATATAAATTTACTGGTGGAAGTTTTCACCGGAGGTAATTAGCCCTTGCGAAAGCGGTTGCAGTTGAAGTTTCACTATTTTAAGAATATGTCAGTACCTCTTTATTAATAGTTCTATGGTCTACAGCAGGGGTGGTCAACCGTGGCACGGGGGATACCACTAAAATTTTACAGGAAAAGCCGACTTCTTTAATCGCAGAGATTTGATGATTAGATAAGGGAATGATTACTATAAAATTATAGTGGTGTCGGGCGTGCCACAGTTGGCCACCCCTGGTCTACAGTGTATAACGAAGCCTGTTCAACTTGTTTGCAATGAACAGAAACAGCCATATTCTATCGAGAGTTTATGAAGTAAGAGAAAAATAATTTTTTAACGCACCATGCTCGAACTGCGTGATTTACTTCGTGATGTGATTTAGCCAAATAGGTTTGTTTCAGTGTTTGAGAACTCTCAATAAGAATATGTGAGGAAATTATCTTAGGATAAAGTTAAATCTTTCTAAGAAATATTATTATTCTGAAAAATTAGTATTATAAATACTATAGAAATATATGAACTAACGATTTTTACTCATTATAAAGTTGTTTAAAACCTTTTGGAATAAATTTCATAAACCTTTGAACCTATTATACACAAATTTTGAAGAAATTTCAGCCTACTTACACTTCATGGAACAAAATGTATTAGAACGCATATCTGAGCAGTGGAACTTGCAAAAAGATATTCTAAAAATGTCAAGCTTTCATATACGTATTATCAAGGTGCGTATACTCCTTCAAATTTCTGAGGAGTCTGCAACCACCATTTCAAATTGGAAATTTTCTATTTAATTTTGCAATCGCAGAATTCATAGGCATTACATTTAGTTGTGTTTTACGAATAGAAGTACTTTGCACCTGAAAGGGTTAAACGAGGCAAAAAATCTATTATAACAATGTAGTAGAACTGTACACACAATGCATGTAATGTTTAATAAAGAAATAAATTAAACTATGTGTTAAAAAATTAATTCATGTGTTAAAAATTTTTATATGTCAATTTATAATAAAATATTATGATTTTTTATTGGATTCAATAGTGCATTTTGATTGTGCTTATTATATAGTTTAGAAAAAGAACGCTATGTTCCATTCATACTTTTTTTATCATCATATCTTAAGTATTCCGCGAAAGTACAGCCATGCTTTCAAGTGTGCCGTGCAAGTATAGCTATACTTTCAATTATACCGCGAAAGTATAGGTATCATTTCAAGTGCGCCGCGAATGTCTAGCTATGTTTTCAATTGTGTCGTGAGTTTAACACGTTCACTGCCGCAAAAAGTAAGAATTTTCAAATTTCTTCTCGAAAGTCGTTCGCCACCACAAATTCTGAAAGGTAAATTTCGCTTTACTAATACAGCGAAATTTCTGCCAATAAATAAGGCTTTTATTTTTATTTTAAATAACGGTGAGAAAGTAATAAATTAAAGCCACGAATATATATTAAAGCTACGAGTATACTCGTAGTGGGGCAGTCAACGTGTTAAAAAAAATTCTTAAAAATCTCTGGTCAAGAAAAATCCTCACACCATATATACCAAGGGTGGCCCACTGTGGCACGCCCGACACCACTATAATTTTATAGTAATCATTCCCTTATCTAATCACCAATTCTCTGCGATTAAAGAAGTCGGCTTTTCCTGTAAAATTTTAGTGGTATAAGGCGTGCCACAGTTGGCCACCCCTGACATATACCATGTACATATTTCAGTCATTTAATAGCGAAAATGCAATTTCAAAAAATGTATTCTCCTTGTCATACATTTTGTCCCGGACAAATTATTACTCTATAATCACATATAAATTTCCACAGTTTTAATAACACATCTACATTTTCTTTAAATTTTAAGAGTATTTAACGTATTTAAGCTGTTTTAAATAGGCACTCCACAAGTCGGAAGCAGTTTTCGAAATTAAATTCTTACACAAATCGCATGGAAATAGTCCGTTTCCTTCTTTAATTCAACGAATTAAAAATTCGTGAGAATTTCTACAGATAGACAAATTATACGTGTCTCATAACCAGTTGGCGTTGAAAGACACTGTTTTAAATTAAGTGCGAGGAAGAGCAAAGTTCAAGAATTTTAATTATAATTTGAAGTTTATAAACTGAGACTTTCAGCTAATTATAAGAATCCAACATTTGTTACTGAAACAGACAAATATTTGGCATAAAATATGAGTTATTAAATGCAGTAAGAGGGTTACATTATTCTTAGAAAGTAATTAAGAAACCGAACCTTTTAGATTCCTTATTTTATATATTATAGTCAAATAAATAGCGAGATTACTATAGCGAGATACTATTTTTTTATATTAATTTTTATTCAGGAGATCCTCAAATCTAGTATAGTAATTTAGAACACTTTTATTTGACCATTTAATTTAAAAATGTCGCTAAAATATTTTTATACAATACAATATTCAAACATAATTATATGAAAAAGTTGATTTTATTATTTTGTTTTTATGTATTTATTTATTTATCTATACGATGTATTTTTAAAGCACAATGGAAAACTTACGCATTTCTTACTGTTTTTAGATACATCTATTAAAAAATAAACGTACAGTGAAACATCGATAGCTCGAAATTTAAGGGATTGACCAAAAATTATATATATTAAAATTTCGGGATTTCAAAAAATATTTATACATTGCCAACTGTTACGCTTCCTTACAAGAACTAACATTTAAAAAATATACAAATATGTTTTTGTGGTGAGACAAAAAAGCAAAATTTGGCTGCCAGCCTTTAGATTTATAGCATTTCAATCTGTTTATATTTTAAGCATTATTAATAATAGTAGCATTTAATGAAAATATTCAGATTTTGGAGACTACACACACCTAAATAACAGTTGAACAATAATAAGTTTAGTTGGGGCAACTGGGCCATGATTTTACAATGTGACTCTGGAGCTTCTGACAATTCAGCTTCAAAAAGCTAATGTTCATTTGAATTAAACTCTAAACTTCTATAAATGTGTTCAGTTAGGTTCCCTCTATCAGACAGAAATGCTCAAAATAACATTTTAATATTTAAAAATATAAAAAATGTGCATATTTCATCCTTCTTTCCTCATGGGTCCAGTTGCCCCATAAAAATGGGGTAAGTGGAACAGGAGGGTCTATGTTCCACACGCGTTTTTTTTTTTTTTTTTTTTTTTTTTTTTTCATGTGGGATATCAGGTCCTGTTTAAAAAAGTGTAAACAACTTAAAAAAATTTAAACCAGGCAGATCATGCAAATTATATGTCAATAAAGAGCGTTGTAAGGGAAACCTTTGCTGTCAATGTGTCTAAAAAAGTACTAAAAGTGAAAATATTAGATTTATTTATACCAAAAACATAAAAATTGAGTAAGTACTTATGTACTTTAGTATAGGTAATAAGTATAAAAGTCAGCGAGGTAAATCTATGAACAAACAGCTACGTAAGTACTTAATTACGTAATATGTATCCAGGAGTCGCATTATATAGGGAAAATTTTATTTTTCCTACCAGAACCCTTGATGAGCTACCTTCATGATCATTTTATTTAACATACACTGAAGAAAGGTGCGATGAAGATATTATTTTCAAAATAGTTGTCGGAACAATAAAAGTTTCCCTATAGAATGCGACCCCTGTATCGTACAGTTTCAAGGTTTGGCTATCTCTCTTTCAGGGGCAAGGTATTTGCATTCGTAAAATGTTAAAATACTTTAACCCTAGAACTACCGAAAATTTTACTCAAGTTTTATAAAAATATTACACATCAGAATTCTTATTTAAAACTATTGAACTTATTTACTTAACTCATTATTGTCTGGTTTACATATTTAGTTTATTTTAAAGAAATTTCTGGTTAGAATAAATATTTCGAATGTACCCATCGGGTCCATTGGACCCGTCTGGTAGGCGGAGGGTTAATGACATCAGTATTTACAAGAGGATCTATATAAAAACAAGTAAACGAATATTTTCGCGTACTTAATAAAGGTGAAATTTTCATTATAAATTTCCGGTGACAATGTGGCAATTAGGAATTAAAATTATGTGATGCCATATCGGCATCACCGCCTCTCAAGGGGTCAAGAAATTTGGTTTGATATCACCCAATATGCTTTTATAAAATTTTATTACGTAATTTTAATAAGGTAATCTATAATTTTCTTTATTGTGTGCAAAAAACAATAGAGAAATTTACTTCCCGTTGTAAGAGAAACTCAAAAAAATTATTTATAACTATTGAGGTAACTGGATCCAGCATGGTCCAGTTACCCCGGATACATGTCCCAGTTATCCCATTCTTAAAAAATTTATGAGGTAACTGGGACACCGGGCTTACATTTGAAACATGAAGTAAATATGTATGGATACCTAATAATATTAACGTAGTTATATGCCTAATCTTTAAAACACAAGATTGTTTAATAAAAGTACTTACAGTATTTTAATAAAAAGCCGAGGAAGTTCAACCAAATTGACGTTGTTTTTAATAAAAGAAACGTAAATTTTCGACAACCTATCACAGCAAAGAGAGAGTTATGATTGAGTTGACACACGTTGTTTTAGGAAGTAGATTTTAAGGGGCATTGTTCACAAAAGCTAAAACTTAAAATACATCAACGGTTTTTTTATAAAATAGCCTATGGCCCAGTTACCTCGTGGATCCATTTACCCCAACTAACCTTATCTAGTTATTGATCTTCCAGTATCCACTTATATTTAAAGAGACAAAAGGGTTCGTACGGGTACCGTTATTTTCAAAACCAAATATCAGTATTTTTTTTTATAGAAAAATAAATCTAGTTTAAACGCGCGAAATTTCGACTTATTTAGCAAAGATTTTCTATAAGAAAACACTGATACCGAAGAATTTCTTAGTCTGGAAATTCAAGGACCCGTACGAACCCTGGACAATAAAACACACTTTGCTGCATGTGTTTCTCTTTTTCAAGTCCAGTTTTACTTTCCAAATGTTCTTTGTTGCATGTTTTTCTCTTTTTAAAGTCCAGTTTTACTTTCCAAATGTTCTTTGTTGCATGTTTTTCTCTTTTTCAAGTCGAGTTTTACTTTTCAAATGTTACATAGTTTTAAATCAGTGTTGCCAGTGAGCTACTTCTTTAAAATGCAGATTTCTTGATTGGCACCACTTTTTTGAAATAGTAAAATTGGCCTTATTTATCCCCTTCCGGGCCGACGGCTTTGACACGACTTTAAAAAAAAAAAAAAAAGGTAACTTAACTTAAACTATCATGAAAATGCTCTTATTACAAGCAAATATTACTTTTATTTTTTGAGGGTGGATACATGCACCCACGGTCCCGAATGGGTTAGGGATGATCGATAAATTAAGGCGATAATTGAGGCCGCTTAAAGCAATAACAAGGGAAATTTTGCCAGTTAAAAAAAAAGTGGTACCAATCAAGAAATCTGAATTTTAAAAAGTAGCCCACTGGCAACACTGTTTTAAATGTTTCGGGCGCTATGAGTACACTCGATTCAAACATATCTGCGTATAACATTCCTTGACGTTTTTACTTCTTTATTTTTAATGATATTCCGCTGCAGTTTTTATTTCTGTTTAAAATCCTTCACTTTATTCCCTATCATTCTCATTTCATAATGCACTCAAAGTTGTTTCATCAGATCAGTGTCGCCAGTGGGCTACTTTTTTAAAATTCATATTTCTTTATTGGCACCACTTTTTTGAAACGGTAAAATTAGCCTTATTTAAGGAAATATTAATGAAGGCGAAAAGAAGGGGAATTTTACCATTTACAAAAAGTCATGCCAATCAAGATATCTGAATTAAAAAAAAAAAAAAAGTATCCCACTGGCAACACTGCACCACATATGATTTTTCAATCATCCCAGTCACATAGCTACCAACTCTTTCGCGTTTTTATAACCACAAAAATTTAATAGAAGTTTTTGCCTTATTTAATCGGCAGATTACTTTGATTTAAAAAGGTAAAATTTACTATAATTTTTTGTGGTACAAGAAAGTGTACGATGTTGACAGTTATGCAATCACCACACATTGTAAAATTAATATTTACAGCAAGAAAATCACAAAATATGCGAAGATTTGAAAGGTAGTTTATTTCAATATAAATGAAATTTATTTCTACGTGTTTACGCGGAAGTAAGAAATGGCACATAGAATCGATCTAAGAAATACTTGCACGAATAGGGTTTCAATAAAACATTTCTAAGTCTTCGAAAACTTAAGAAATTTAATTTTCTACCTGAGAATATATTTCAAGTTATGAAAAGTTAGAGAGACATAAATTCGGCCCAAAATTATTCTATCGGTTACTACAACAGAATATTTTTGATTATTTGTACTTCTCTAATGTTTTTTTTTTTTTTTTTTCAGATCTTTTTCCCGAATGTAATGCAATTTTTTATTTAATAGGGTTGAGAGTTCCGACTTTTCGCATACCAGTATAATCTTAGAGAAAATGTTATTTTATTTAATCGGAGCATTTTTACCATTTAACAGAGCAACATTTTCTCTAAAATTATACTGGTATTCAAAAAGTCGGAAATCTCATCCCTGATTTAATGAAAGTTTGAAAACATTTAACCCCTTAATTCTCGCTCCCGTGATATTCACGGGCTGTGGCTTTTCATCAGATTGTTTGATTCCCACCGGTTTTATAAAATAGTGTAATTCGCTTTATTATGGTATCATTTTACCTGACATTAAATAAGGTGAATATTTCTTTTTCAAAAAAGTGGTGCCAATAAGCAATTTGAAATTTTCAACCATAATTTAATGCGACCGTTAAGGGGTTAATTTAGTGTTCTCTAGTTTTATATGCTTGCAATACTAATCACAGAAATAATTTAAACAGCACCGGTATAGAAATCAATGTGACAGGTAAGTTGCTTTGAATACACAAGTAGTTGCTAACTATCAGAGTGGAAATTATGTTGGTTACGTCAGTAGAGTAGCGTTAGGGGGGGGGGGGGGGTCGATCATTTTACTACCAGTATTATTGTATGGTAAATTTTGCTTTGTTCAATCGTATTCGCGATTCCGGCGCTCTAAGACGCTACCTGGTGGCAGATGTTCTAAATATTTATTTCAGTTACGTTGAGCGAATCACAGTATATCGAGCGAAGGTAAACAAACTGTTCAGCGAATCACAATAAAATAAATAGCTCGAAATATTCGCCATGATTATAGATTTCAACGTCACTTGAAGGAGATTTGGAACGCGAATAACGTTCAACGATTAAATAAAGCCAAACATTCTATATAAGAGTGCTTGTAGCAAAATGATCATCACCCCCACACACACGCACCCTCAGCTAACGCTGCTCCACTGGGTTATGTGGCATTACAGTACACCACTAAATGTGACTAACTGTCGAACATAACTAATTGTGATTGTGACAATTGTGACAAACATGCAAATGTGATGTGACGTTCAATTGTTACTTATATGCATAGCTGCCAACTTTTACGCTTTTTTGCTACCACTAAAATTTAATAGAGATTTTCACCTTGTTTAATTATGAGATTCTAACGATTAAATAAGACAATGTTTACTATTAAAATTGGCGGTATGATTATACAGGGTGGTTCAAATTAAACTGTCCCTGTTTGGGACGCTCTAGCGAGAGAAGCAGTGGATGTAACGACTTCATATTTGGAGGATATACATATCAGACCATGGGAAACTGATTGATGCAAAAAAAAAAAAAAAAAAATAGTTCAAACAAAAGCCGCTAGGGGAAAATAAGGCGCTGCGATCGGCTTGGAAAATGTAATATGACCAAAGGTGTAAACATTTAGGTGCCAATAAGCCGATTCCCACCACTAAATTTTATTAGTATTATTCGTTTAAAATTTATTAGTATATGCTCCGATTAAATTTGTTAGTATTCTTATTCGGCGAAGAATACTAAAAATTTAGTGGTGGGAATTTTTTTTTTTAAATGTTAATTAGACGACACCTTGTTATAGCGCCTAGAATATATAGTGTGGAAATCGGCTATCCCTGTAACACTTAAACAGGGCTCGCAGCGTTCCTAAAATTTTCGCACTTTGCTATCACTAAATTCAAACAATAATCTTTGTTGTATAGTTCTGTAATAGATGTTGAAGGAATCTACCGCGAAGAATTCTTATTTAAAATACTGGTTGCAAAGTGCGAAAATTTTAGGAACGGTGCGAGCCCTGCTTAAAAAAGCGCTAAAATATTGTATCCTTTAAATGTGCAATGATACTGCTGCAATATGCAGATCGCAGCGACATCTGCAGGATATTTTCTACAACTGCAAGAAATTGCTAGTCTATACAATGTAATACTAGTAATAGGAAAATCCCGCAGATGTCGCTGCGATTGACGCTTGGGATCAAAGCGCTATAAGTAAGCGTACAAGGTTAATGCTGGAATCTGCCGTAAATTGACACAGCTGCGCCATCTAGTGGATGGAGTGAATAACGCAAATACGCGGGTTTTTTGTATGATGTCATATATGACAGAATATCTACCATCTGCGCATCTCGTGCGCAGGTCTGGAAGATATTTACAATTTAAGAGTTATAGGCGGAAAAGCGGATAAAGCTATTTTAGAGAATACCTGTTAAAATTTTAATCGTGAATTTCAAATATTTACTCGCTCATGGAAGATGAACCTTGTTTACCAGATTTATTGCAGAATATTTTTGTTACAGTCTGTTTTGATTAAAATATGTGTATTTAAAAAAAAATTGCACTGTCATTTTAATTTCGGGAGAAAAAGCACTAATGCTACGTAAACAGTATTTACTGCCTTTTGCCCCGAAACTAAACTGACATTGGAACTATTTTTTAAATACATACATTTTTATCAAAACAAGCTATAACAAAAATATTTTGCAATAAATCTGGTAAACAAGGTTAATCTTCCATGAGTGAGTAAATATTTGAAATTCACGATTAAAATTTTAACAGGTATTCTCTAAAATGGTTTTGTCTGCTTTTCCGCCTATAACTCTTAAATTGTAAATATCTTCTAATAGGCCTGAATTTTATGCATGCTATTCAGGCTAAAAGAAAACCATTTTTGTTAATAAAAGTTATAGGTGTAACTTTTAATTCCATGGTTTTTTCCAGATTTTTTACCACATTGGAAGAAACTTGCCCACCTTGGGTTTATGTTATTATTTATTAGAAAAAAAAAAGGTATTTTAAATATAATGAGCGAAAAGCATGCGTTTAAATTGATGTAAAATACCAGTATGTATGTATTTTAAATAAAGTTATGTTTTTCAAATGACGAGTATATTTTTGAAATGATGATTTTATATTTTGAATGAAATGAATGCAACATAAACGCTGGTGATGTAGAAAATATTTGACGTTTTATGAACTGCGGCCGGCTAACATAAAAGTACTTTTTTTACGCTGTTTATTTAATCTAACCCTGTTCATATATATGAAAAGATAAAAAATTTTAATCAATTTTTCCGTCCCAGATATGCTAGAAAAAATAAAAATTATGTACATGGATGTGTTTCTAGTAACAATACAACATTTTAGTATTTTTACAACTTGATTATAAATTAGCAAATTAATTTTACGTTATCAGCGATAAATCCCTAAACATTCTTTATGGTTGTTACAACTGTATATACAAGTACAACAATTGAGTAAGTTATTTAACAAACTACGATTTCTAAAATGTACCAGCTGGTTGGGAAATTGCAAAAGAGAAATATTTAAAACCTTTAAGCATCTTAAACGTGATTTTCAGCCCTATAATTTTTTATAAAAAAGTTAAAATATTATTTAATATATATTATTAAATATCAGTGATTTAAATACGTTCAATTGGCCCATCTCCGTCCGCAGCCCTTTGCTCTACTACTCATTCCGTCTCTTTTGCGAAAGCCAGATTGAAAAAAAAAAATAATAAAAAAAAAAATAAAAAATTGTAAACGGACAAAGTTAAATGGGGAATTTGAAATCATTGGCTACCGACCAACAACTGCTACGTCGAGCTTATTATTAGTCTATAGTTTTTAGTTATTGGCAATTGTTATGTGTTTCATAAGCCTTTTTCAAATTTGGAGAATGTTCCGCAATTGGGTTATTTCGATAAAAGTTACTTTATTTTCTAACCATTATTTAACTTTTATACAATTACAATTGTATACTGTTTTCTCATTTGACGCCAATCATGGCTATCGGCCCGATTACGGAAAGTTATCCATTTTACCCCTGCGAAGAACCAGTGTAAGATAATAAATGTTTAATTAAGCATACCACGTACTATTTGTAAATATTTTATATTTTATTCCAATTTTTGAAGTTTCTTCTATACTTTGTATGCTTTCTGCAATGCTATTCACCTGTGCGAAGTGCAGATATCCCATGCAAACTATTTTTCCCGGATATGGCACAATGACCGACATATTTCTAGATTTTAAAAAAAAAGTAATTTGTCGATTTTAGGAATTTTTTTAAAGCTGTTGTCTAAATTTCTTAAAATATTTAAAGCTATAAATAATCAATTATTGCTGGTTTAATAGTACAAGAATTACTGCTTGCATTTTAAATTAAAGTAGATCCTAATGCAAAATTAAATGAGTTTTAAATTGAATGAATGAAATGCTTCTATTTTAAATATTATAAATACAATTCGATCAAGAGAATATTTGGCAATTTATCGCCTGCGCCCGGTAAATAAAAAATATGCCTTAAAATTAATTAAATAATTTTTACTTAAACTCTAAGCGTAATAAAGCGTTTAATTCTTATTGGAAATACACATGTTTATGTAATTTTTATAAGGAATTTCTTATAATTCTTATCAGGAATTGAATTAAAAACGCTGCTGTAAAATTGGTCTGTAAAATTGGTCTGTCTTTTCGTTTGCTGTAAAAACGTCTTAACATACATTAACTAATTTTTATATGTCCTTATTCACTGCATTATAAAAACATAATTCAAATAGAACGTATTAAAATCACTGACATTTAATAATATATATTAAATAATATTTTAACTTTTTTTTATAAATTATAATAAAACATAAAACTAACCTGTTTTTCTCTTTCGGGAAGCGAAAAAAATGAGTTCTCTCAGATAGAGCGTTATTTTTGCAGTTTTGAAAACTGCAGTAATTAGAACGCCAACGTGGCATTTTCCCAAATAATATAAGTTTTTAAAAGAACTGATTTTGTTTAAATAACTAACTTCAATTAATAAATTAAATAATGGCGAATAAATTAATCGAATTATATCTATATTTCCAACAATTAAGTACTGCAGACGGCAAACGAATAAAATCACGGCTGCGCACATGCACATAGTTATTTCATAGATATCGAACTTATAGATCATCCACAAAGTGGAAAGAAGTTAATAAACCTCTTGTAGTTCACTCCGTCCGCTGGGTGGCGTATGACCTTGATTGACGTGACCTCGCCTTTAATCTTGCTGTTACCTCTCCCATTTAAGATAAGACGCATACTTATATAGCTTTGCTTGGGATTTTAGCAGTATCGTCGCACGTTTAAGGGATAAAAATTTTTAGCACTGTTTGGATAGCATATTTCCACACTAGGTATTCTAGGCGCTGTAACCTTGTGTTCTTTGCTTATTTGTTTCGCTACATTTTCCTTACCTTAAGCCGATCGCAGCTCCTCACTTTCCCCTAGCGGCCTTTGTTTGAACTAAAAATTTTTTTGCACCAATCAGTTTCCCATGGTTTGACACGTACATCCTCTAAATATGAAGACGTTACATCCACTGCTTCTCTCACTAGAGCGTCCGAAACAGGGATACTTTAATTTGAACCACCCTGTATGTAAAATGGGCAGAAAGAATTATTTACTTTTTGGAGCTCCGTATCCTTTATTCTGAGAAAAATGACGATAATATAAATTTTCAAATTATTTCTTAAATTTGAATTAAGATATCCGTAGTATATTTTGGCGAAGTTTCGTAAAGATCTGATAATTAAAAATATGCGAAAAAGGATACTTAGTGCCTTAATCTTCCGTTTAAATGATTCAGAGTTACAATACGTAAATTTGTTATCTGAGTTTGTATTTTTCAATACATCAGCATGATAAAAATGCTAAACTTTAAACTATTTTAAAGGCGTTGGTATATTATTTATACCACTTACATTTAATTTGAAACAACCAAATGGCACTCAGAATTTTTTAATTAAATTCTGATTTTTATATGTACGTGAAGAAAATAATTTATATATTTTCAAATCAATTTGTTCGTAAATTCTGATGATACTTAATCCTTTCGGGCCCAGTGATGTCAAGTGGCATCATGACTTTCACGATTTTCTTCTACATTTAAAAACTGAATCTCGGAGATTTTCTTTGGTGTCATTCAAAAGACATTTTTTCTGTCTTTTCAGTAGTACTTTTTTTATTTCCACAAGAGATGGTAGCAGAGGTCCTAGAAACTGAAAAGTATTGCTTGATTTCCTTTTAATATGTGGAGTGAAAGCATTACTGTAAAAAAAAATATTATTCACACTTTTCCTTTTTTTTTTTAATTACAATTTTTTAAATATAAGTTGTAATATGTATGAAGTACATATTTATGTATTTATAATTCAATATTTGTAGTTTTATTTCAGTAACAATGCATAGTAAATATACATGATTCCAAATTGCATCACTGGGACTTGATAGATATTTTCAACCTAACTCTCTATTTTGATTTCTTATCTGATTTGATAGTTTTTTGAAAGGAAAAAAAATTCCTTTACTATTAATCACGCCAAAACGAAAAAAAGAGTTTGTATAAATAGAAAGAGCTATTTATTTACTAATAGTCCAGGCGATAGGGAATTTTACTTAGCAAAATTAATGGTAGTTCTGAAAATCGGCTTACTTTATGTTTTTTGGGTCGCTGAATCCGAATTTGTAACTTCCCACCAAAATTTCCCCCGGCAACCCCCCAAATTTTGGTAAAAAGCCCCCCAAAAAAGGTTTTTATTAATAAAATCATTTTTTTTATTTTTTAAGGGGAAAAGTATAGAAATTCAGAAAGTAGACAAAATTTGCAACAAATTAGATATATGACATTATGACTTGGGATGAAGGGGAAGGGGGGATCTGCCTCGGAACATGCGCGCGGTGCTGTGTGGACTAAGTTACGCAATTCCACTTCACCACTCACACGTTTACATTCGCCCTCTCATCTCCCCTCGGAACTTTCCTTATAAGGTTTACTTTAAGTTTTTTGGGTCGCTGAATCCGAATTTTTAATTTACCCCCGAAATTCCCCCAAAATAGTTGTTATTAACTTAAATTTCTTCTTGTTTTAGGGGAAAAGCATTACGAAATTCAGAAACTAGACAAAATTTGCAACAAATAGGATATATGACATTATGACGTAGGATAAACGGGAAGAGAGGGGGCGGCCTCGGAACTTTCCCCGCACGCTTTTCTCAAAAACCAATTTTTTTCAAAAAATCAATTTTTTGGGGGGGTTGCCGGGTGAAATTTTGGTGGGAAGTTACAAATTCGGATTCAGCGACCCAAAAAACATAAGGTGTGTCGAAATGCAGAACTAGTACTAATTTTTCCAGGTAAAATCCCCTATTGCCTGTGCTTCATATCTTAGTTCACGTAGCGCAGCAGTGCATGTTCTGAGGCAGCCCTTCCCCTCCCCGTTCATTCTACGTCATAATGTCATATATCCTATTTGTTGCAAATTTTGTCTAGTTTCTGAATTTCGTAATGCTTTTTCCCTAAAACAATAAGAAATTTAAGTTAAAAACAACTATTTGAGGGGGGATTCGGGGGGGGGGGGATTTGGGGGGGGAATTTAAAAATTCGGATTCAGCAACCCAAAAACATAAAGTAAACTTTATAGAGAAAGTTCGGAGGGGAGATGGGAGGGCGAATGTAAACGTGCGAGTGGTTAAGTGGAATTGCGCAACTTAGTTCACGCAGCACTGCGCGCATGTTCCGAGGCAGATCCCCCCTTCCCCTTGATCCTAAGTTATAATATCATCTATCTAATTTGTTGGAAATTTTGTCTATTTTCTGAATTTTTAGATTCTTTTTCCCTAAAACAATAAAAAAAATGTTTTTTTTTAATAAAAACCTTTTTTTTGGGGGGGGGGGGGGCATTTTACCGAAATTTGGGGGGGGGGTTGCCGGGGGAAATTTTGGTGGGAAGTTAAAAATTCGGATTCAGCGACCCAAAAAACACCTAGTAAGCCTTTTTCCAGAACTACCATGAATTTTGCCAGGTAGAGCCCCTATGCGGTCTCTATTGCCTGAACTATAAGGAATGATGATCTTTCAGATACAGAAATTGAAAAATCTGACGAAGAGGAAAGTGAAAGTGCACGCAATGCATCAAATGCAGATGATTTCGTGCACTATTGCGATAATTGATTGCGCAGTTGCCCTTTTCAATTGTCGCACTCGTCGGCCTAACTGTTCGGAGTTTTCCGTGGATGTCCAATTGTCAATATCCTTGATCTGGATACAAATAATTGAATCGGCCCAGTCATTATTTCTGTAGGTAATAAGTATTAGAAGTTGAAGTTGAAAATGTAGATAAATTAGAAGTAACTAAACACTTACTTTTACTTTATGAATCACTGAAATGTGCTAATTAAATAAGGCAAATTTTACTTTTCTCTTTTACTGGTATCAAAAAAATTTAAAAACTCACAATTATAATGTTGCGAAAACGCAACGTCAGTCTTTAATGGGTTAACACGTTAAGCGCTACGTTAGTCACCGGTGACTGACACTGAACTTTCCGTTTAAAACGCGTCATTCACCTATGACTGACGCCTAAAATAAGATATAAATCTAAAAAAAATATATAGTATTGTTTTAAGTAATTATTGAACATTTATTTAATATTTACCTACCTTTTATTTATTACAGGATTATACTATCTTAAAAATTACTTAAAACATTGTAAATTATTCAGCGTTTCGGTGTCAGTCACCGTGGCATTTAACGTGTTAAAGATAGATTATTATTTAAAAACAGAAATGTTAACTAAATCTCCATTCTTGGTGTATTTTTTTTTTTCATATGTCATGGTATTTTCCTTATCACTTTCTTAAACTTAGCAAATTAACTTTTTAGAAAACTGGTCCTTACAATTAACCTTTTAATGCATGGTTTTTAATTTTGTTCGGAAAACATTATATTTCCGTTTATTTTTGTTAATCCTTTACACTTCTTTTAATTCTTCGACGCCAGTTTTTTCCACTTCGTAATTCTGTATTATTTAAGCGCTCAAAATTTGAGATTAGATAATGCGAAAATTTCCAAACTAAAATACTGGTATTCAAATTTAAAAGTTTTGTTCGCCTAACACGGCAAGTTTTCTTGCCAACCGGCTTTAAGGTGTTAATAATCAACAAGAAAAATAGTGAAAAAATTTACTTATGTTTCTGTTGGACATAATGTCATAATGTCACTCCTGAGTTACATAACAAAAATTGCTTATGGGGGAAGTGGGCGCTATTATTTTAGTTTTTTTTTTAATTTTCATCGTGAGAGATATGAAATATCGTGCAAATATATATTTCACTATAAGTATATAAAACACCTTCAAGGAAATTTCCAATCTTATTATAATTTTAAGATATTTAAAAAAAAATTAAATTTTAAAACGAAAATTTAAAATGCTCCATGCGTCTTAATTTTTATGATATTTCCTCGATTTTACATTTTAATCACTTAAATCTCTATTGTAAGCAAATCTGTGTATAGATTTTTTAATCCCTTGAATAGTTAATTTTTTAAATATTTCTTTTTCTAAATTCAATATCGATTTTCATCAAAATTTTCCCGTTTAATAAGTTTATAATCAAATTTAATTATCTTAATGAAGTCGAATTTTTAAATGCATACGCAGTTTCTTTGGAAGCAATATCAGGATGCTTTCTTATCAATTTCATGAATTTTGATAAAAAAATAAGACTCATGGAACATTTTAAATATCTAATCAAGTTGAGAAATCAGTTTTCGAAAAACGGATTTAAAGTGTATTAACCCTTTATCTACTGCATTATGATCTACTGCATTATGATCTACTGCAATTTTTTAATGCAATATTTTTTTTTTCAGTTACTACAAGGAAAATTAAAGGATAAAGATACTCATCCGTGAGAATTTTAATTATTCAAAGATAATTAGGCTAAGATGTGTTATTATCCCACTCTCCGCGATGTTGAGTATTTGGCGATTTTTATCGCTCTGGCAACCCCGGCGTTTGGCGTCTAGTAACTTATTATGGCAACCCCCTTTTTTACGACGCGAGAGGCATTTTCGCCGATCCCAACCGTTATAGCAAAAATGAGAAACAGCGCATGCGTGGGGACTTAGATTGAAATTCACTTACTATAAAACAAATATGTACAAGGTTACCAGCTTGGCGCTTTTATCATATCAGGCGTGACATTTTCATCCCATCAACGTTTTTTTCAGTTGATTAGCAAAACTTTATGTAAATGTTGTAGCGAGTCAATGGCTTATAATAAATAAAAATACCTCTACTACCATAGATATTTTTACTCTTATTGTTTAGTTATTTTAAATCACCCGCAAAATATATTTTTAAATAATTAAAGGTAATTTGGTGAAAGTCCATGTAAAGTTTTATTAATTTCAACAGAAAGAACCGCATGTTATTTAATAATTCATTTATTAAATACATAACTTTATTTAATATTCTATTTTCATTTGTTTTGTAATTTCCTATGTCAATTACATTATTATTTTATTTTTATTGACAAACAACACTGCCTTAGAAACAGCTTCATGTGATTTTTTTTAAATATTTAATACTAACGCAATTAGGAAATTATTTATTACTCAACAAATAAAGAGTAAAATTTTTCAAATGAGCTTATTAATGAGTAATTTAAACGGATTACTAATAAAAATGTAGCTGCAAATATATATTATTCTTTCCACACTTAATATTAAAAAGAATATTATTATTATTATTATTATTTTTTAAACATAAAGTTAAAATATATTCTTTTAAATCTTGTATGTTCTGCTGCCAAAATAGTATATTTTTAAAGAAACATTGTCAATTTAATTTAAGCAGTACATATAAATTTAAATGTAATTGTTTATAATTTTTTATAATTTAATAATGCATTATTTTTTTACAATTCTATTCTACTTTATGTAATTTTACTAAATATTAAAAATACATTTTTTATTGAATTTTATTACTATGGCCTTCCTTTTTAAATACAACTTCTTGTAACTGTTTTTTTTTAATTCAGTTATAAGCAATTAAAAGCTATCTACTCAAATAATTATAAAATTTTTTAATAACCAATTTCGTTTAAATCACGGGACATAGATGGCGGCACAGTAATTTTTTTTTCACTTTTTGTGTGGAAGGGGTTGGGGTGATATTTGATTCAACATCAATATCATTTATACTTCTATTATAATTATGGTGTATAAAAATTAATAAAGAATTTATATGAAACCGTTTTTTGGGATACATTCAAATAAATAGTAGTCTTCTCTTATATCGGTGATCTTTCTCTTTTATTTCACTCCATATACAAATTGCACCTTAATATTATGTAACATCATACATTTATCAAAAAAAAAATTACTTTGCAAAGATATAAATTATTATTAAGAGTTTTTTAAATTTAAAATAGAGTTCATTTTAGTTATACTATTATCAAATTAAGTTATAATACACAGTAATTAGATAATTAACTATTTATAATTAATAAATAAAAACAATGTTTAGATATTCCAAATAGCTAATTAGATTTAATATTTTGTTTTCAAATTATTTAGTAATAGCATATTATTATGTAATTTTCATACAATTTATAAATAATTATAGCATATTTGAATATGAAATAATAGAATATTGAATATAGAACATTTGATAAAGATAAATTATTATAGTATGTAATTTATAATTATCAAATTATTGTTGTTATTATATTATAAAATTAAATATGTCACTGTAATTTATAGATAACTGGTTTGATAATAACAAATTATTTAAAATATAATGATACAATAATATTAATACTTAGATTATTATCAAATTATTATTATTATTATTATATTAGTATTGTAATTCTATCCATATACTTCAATAAATAAAATTTTACATATCAATATTTCATTGAAATTTAATGATAATTTATAATATTTATATATAAAATATCTTCTTTAGACAATAAAGAAGATAATATTTATTATGAATTACACCTGTTTTATAATGAAAATATTTAATGTTGATAATAAGTAAATACTATAACATTATAAAAATATCATTAACGATCAAATATTTCAGTAAACCATTTAATGATTAAAATAAATCTATCTATATATATAGATAGATAGATTAAATACCACATAACAGCATTTTTTTTTTTTTTTTTTTTTTTTACAAAATATTTTAAAATTAAGTTTATAAAAATAATAGTTAATAAAAAAATATAATAATTATATAATTAAAGTAGTATTTTAATATGCTATAGTATGTATTATAAAATATCTCTCTATAACATATCTTGTAATATTAGAAATTTATCTAATATAGATGATATTTATTATAAATAGTATCTCTTTTTATTTGTATTGATACAACAATAATATTAGTATCTGGTACTATTTAATTACAATACGTTAATAATGATAAAAAATAAATATTATAAAATATAACATGCTATCACTAATGCTAAAATATTTCAATAAACTATTTAAGTATGTTTATGTGAATAAACCAGGAAACAGATTTAAAATATACTATAAATTAATATTGGAGATTTAAGTAGCTAGTTTCACAAAAAAGTAAAATATCATAAAAAAAAAAAAAATCTCAAGTCCTTTAAACACCACTGTCAATATAATAATATTTTTGTTGTTGTGGTTGTTAACTACCAATTTAGATTACCTGTAAATTATATCTAGAAGTAGTTGCGATATTGAGAAAAATGTTAAATTATCAAACATAACAATTTATTATCTAATATAGGTAATATTTATTTATAAATCACATTAAAGTTAGAAAAAAAGGAGTCAAAACTGTTTAAGAAAATATTTTTATCATTTTTGACAGTAATATACGTACATTGTTCAGGTAAATTCATTATAAATATCAAATCAAATAAGTTTACTTAAGCTCTCTACACTATCACCGTGTCACAATAACAAGACATCGAAATATTTTCGAACGCCAAAAAGTAATCGCCAATTGACATAGCAACCTCGGTAACCCTGTACAAGTTTTCTACCAAGAGAATTTCAATCTAAGTCCCCACGCATGCGCAGTGTCTAATTTTTGCTATAACGGTTGGGATCGGCGAAAATGCACGCGAGAGCGTGCTTTTTGCGTGAACATCTCTCGTGCTTGACTCTTGTACCAGGTTGTATCTTTTTTTTTTTTTCATTTTATTTTGAGGATACGCGACAGAGAATTTTTTTTTAGTTTTTTAAAAGAGATTGGCTTATTGAAATCTAGCATGTGTTGTAATAAATGTACCGGCGATTTGAAAATTAGAAAAATAACGCAATTCTCTGACTGTTGCACGTGGGTTTGTCGTAATAGGAGAGTTGTGGATGGTCAGAATAAAAAGTGTAACACGGAAATGTCTTTTAGATATGGTTCCTGGTTTAGTGGTTGTAGTAAATTGACGATTGGGGAGATTTTTTTTGCTAACGTTTGAAATTGTTATTGGGACAAAGACAAATCAAATTGTATCGCAGTATAAGTTTAATAGTCATACTATGGCCGATTGGAGGCAGTTTATCAATGGGCAGGTGTTGGAATACATTGAGAGTAAGTCAGATTTTTTTTCATATTTTAAGTAATCGGGAGATACAACCTGGTATCGGAAATATAACTTATTATAATCCAGAATTTTCATTTTTTCGGAATTTGTTTATTTTAAAGTGTGTATTTCAAGTCGGAAATATAACTTATTATAATCAGGGATGTAGTGGAGGGTATACGGGGGTATACGCCGTATACCTTCTGGATTTTTTAAAGGAACACCGTATACCCTCTGTTTCTCAAGAACGCTATAGTATATACACTCTAGGGTATACGATCTGCCTTGAGCGTATACCCTCTGTGTTTTTCACGACTACACCACTGATTATAATCCAGAATTTTATTTTTTAATTTTTTCGGAATTTGTTTATTTAAAGTGTGCATTTCAAGTCAGAAATATAACTTATTATAATCCAGAATTTTATTTTTTAATTTTCTCGGAATTTGTTTATTTAAAGTGTGTATTTCAAGTGTAAAAAAAAAAAAAAAAAAAAAAAAAAAAAAAACCAAAAAGGTAAGTAATCTTGAAAATCTAATATTTTTATGTGTATTTTTCCAGAAATATTGGTTTTATTACAGAGAATCTAATGTCATTTTTGAATTTTTTTCGGAAATATTGCTTTTAATTTAGAGGGGAATTAATTCTGGGTTAATTTTAATGGAATTAATTTTGGTTACATTTTTTTTGCGTTTTTTAGTGATTTATGTGTATGTTAGGCTTAACGAAAAAAAATGCAAAATAATGAATAAAACATGTGCATGTTAGGCTTAACGAAAAATAAATGTAAATTAGACAAATTTACATTGTTTTTGTTAAGCCTAACATGCGAATGTTTTCTTCATTATTTACATTTTTTTTCGTTAAGCCTAACATACGCATATATCGGTACTTGGCGACATTTTCTACTTGGCGAAAAAGGGGTTTTCTCGCCAAAAAAAATCCAAGATGGCGGAGGGTGGGATAATAACACATCTGTTCCGATAATTAATTAAAGTGGTACTTTAAGTACCGTCAGTACACTACGACTAAAATATCGTGACAGAAAACCCACAAGGTATTTCAATTGGCACCAGAAAATATTTTCAATTTAATAAATATGTGAAGTATAGGCTTTTCCTAATTTACAAATAAATCTTTTGGCAAATTCCGGTGCAAATCATTTATTTCAACAATTTAGAATTGAAAATGCTTTACCCCTGAAAGGGTTAATTTTTTTTTTCAGGTTTCGATCTTGTTAGCAGTCCTTTAGTTATGTGACGTCTAAATTCCAGGGACAACATGTTCTCTCGCATCTCCACATATGCAATATGTGAGTTTACATATGCCATTTCTAGCATAGCAAAAACGAGCCGGTGCCATAACTTTTTCAATTTCCTATTAAAAAAAAAAAAACAAAAAAAAAAACAATAAAACAGAAAAGAAATATCAGAGAAATCATTACTACATTACATCTTAGTGATTACATTTTAAAGCAGATGAAAACGATGGATAACTACACAGACGAAATGTAAAAAAGAAGTTTTTCTCCAACACCCAGTATACTGACGGTACTTATAAGTACCACAGAGTAATTGAACTGTTAAATCAAATACATATACCGTTCACCTAAAATAGGTAGTCAACCTGTACTCTTAAGATTATAAAGAACACAAAAAAATCCAACACTTATCTTATATCCTACTGTGTTTGCAGCAATAAAAAGACGAGCGTAACAATCTGTACAAAATGTCGGCACAAAACCCATTGTCTGTGTCAAAGATAGCGTCCTTCCTAGCTAAAATAACAAACCTGGAACTACTGCTGCCATGTATCCGGATAAAGTGGAGTTAAAAGAGTGTTTTTTGCAAAGTACCATTAGAATATTAGTAATATTCCCTAAGGGATGAAAGTTTAAAGTGAGTGGTACTTATAAGTACCGTCAGTAGATAAATGGTTAAACAGCCAAAAAATTGTTTGCGTACAAAATTAAAACACTTGTAACTTCGCGAAAAATCGTCGCATCTGAATGTGGTAGTTCACAAATACGTCAGTATAAATTGGAGCATAATAATACACATAAAAGAATTTTCTATTTTTACTCAAATACAGGTACACGGTCCCCTTAAAAACGGATAATTTTAAATTATACATTTACTTTAACCCTTCCAAGTGTGATGGGTCATTTTTCCTGGATTGCCGCAGGCGATTATTTTTTAATTCTATTTCGCACCACTTTTTCAAAAAAAAAAAAAAAAATCTTTTACGAACGCTTTGACAACTTTTGGAAGAGAAATATACTACTAAATGTATTTTTTGAAGACAGTGGTGCGAACAGAATATAAAAATAGTGGCCTGTGGCAGCCCTCTTTACGGACCACATAATTTTAATATCTAAATACCACATTTGCACCAGAATTTTTAAATGAAAATTTTCTTTTTATTAAATAAGGTTAGTTAGGGTAACTGAACCCTCGAGGCAACTGGCCATAGGCTATTTTTTTAAAAACTGTTGATGTTTTTTAAGTTTTAACTTTTGTGAACAATGCACCTTAATCACTACTCCCTTAAACAGCGTGTGTCAACACCATCATAACTCTCACTTTGCTGTGATAGGTTGTCAAAATTTTACGTTTCTTATTTTGAAAACAACGTCAATATGATTGAACTTCCTCGGCTTTTTATTAAAATACTGTAAGTACTTTTATTAAACAATCTTTTTTTTAAACATTAGGCATATAACTACATTAATATTATTACTATCTATACATATTTACTTCTTGTTTCAAATGTAAGCCCGGTGTCCCAGTTACCCCATATATGTTTCAAGAATGGGGTAACTGGGGCATGTATCCGGGGTAACTGGACCGAGCTGGATCCAGTTACCCCAATAGTTATAAATAATTTTTTTGAGTTGATCTTACTATGGGAAATAAATTTCTCCATTGTTTTTTGCTCACAATAAAAAAAATTATAGAATACCTTATTAAAATTTCATAATAAAGTTTTAAAAAAGCATATTGGATGGTATCAAAGCAAATTTCTTCACCCCTTGAGAGGCGGTGAGCCGTTATAGCATCACATAATTTTAATCCCTAATTGTCACATTGGCACCAGAATTTTATAATGAAAATTTCAGCTTTATTAAGTATGCGAAAATACACTTTTACTTGTTTACAAATAGATTCTCTTGTAAATACTGGTGTTATCAAATTATTTAAACATTTTACGAATGCAAGTAACTTGCCCTTGAAAGCGAGTTAGCCAAACCTTGAAATTGTACGATACGCAGGTGTCGCATTCTATAGGGAAACTTCTATTGTTCCTATCACTATTTTGAAAATAATATCTTCATCGCACCTTTCTTTAGATTATGTTAAATAAAAGGATTATGAAGGTAACTCATTAACCCCTTGAGGGGCAAGTGATTGTGTTCCTGTAATGTTGAACTCACACCGGAATCTTTGAAAAATTCTATATCGAAATAAGTAAAAGCAATTTTACGGCTTTTATCCACCAAAGTTAGAAAAGTAAAATTTAATAAAATTTTTCTGGTGTAAAACTTCATTAATCGTAGGTGGTATATAATATATACCTGTGCCCCTCAAGGGGTTAAGGGCTCTGGTAGGAACAATAAAATTTTCCCTAAATAATGCGACCCCTGGATACACATAAAATACTTCAGTACTTACGCAGCCGTTTGTTCATAGATTTACCGTACTATTTTTTCACTTAAAATACCCATGTGACTTTTATACTTATTACCTATACTAAAGTACATAAGTACTTACGTAATTTTTATGTTTTGGTATAAATAAATCTAATATTTTCACTTTCAGTACTTTTTTTAGACACATTGACAGCAAAGGTTTCCGTTACAATGCTCTTTAGTTGATATATAATTTACATGATCTGCCTGGTTTAATTTTTTTTAAGTTGTTTACACTTTTTCAAACAGGACCTGATATCTCATATGAAAAAAAAAAATAATAAACGCGTGTGGAACATATACCCTCCTGGTCCACTTACCCCATTTTTATGAGGCAACTGGACCCATGAAGAAAGAAAGAAGAAATATGCATATTTTTATATTTTTAAGTGTTAAAATGTAATTTTGAGAATTTCTGTCAAGGAAACCTAACTAAACGCACCAGTGTTGTCAGATTGGGGACTTTTTTGTCCTTAGATTGTTGATTGTCACCGCTTTTTTGAACTACAAATATTTGCCCTATTTAAAAATAGATTAAACATTCTGAAACATAAGCGAATTATACTATTTTTAAAAAGCGGCGACATTCAAATAATCTGAATTCAAAAAGTCCCCAATCTGGCAACACAGGAACACATTTACAGAAGTTAATACTTAATTAAAATGAACATTAGCTTTTGGAAATTGAATTGTCAGAAGCGCCAGAGTCACATTATAAAATCTTGGCCCAGTTGCCACAACTAACCTTACTCGAAGAAAAGCTTTTACTTGATTTTCAAATACAAGGTGGCTATAATTAAACTGACGGCATTTAGAGTGTTCTGTAGCGCTATCTAATTGAGAGAATGGCGCCAAATTTTGTAGGAAGATTAAACAAGACGGGGGACGAAGGATTCCGCGAATAAAAAAATTAGTTCCAAAAATCACCGCAAGGGGAATATCCGGCGCGGTGTATTCGAAAAAGTGAGTTTCAAAAAAGAAGAATCAATACTGAAATAAAATTACCGTTTATTTAGCACATCCATCTCAGGTTCGATGTGGCCGCGGTTTTTTTGGAGCACTTATTGCATTCTGTGCACAGCATTTACAACAGCAGAGAATAAAATGTCTGCAGGAATCTCCCGTACGGTTCGCGATATGTTATCCTTCAGCGTAGCCAGGTCCTGGACACCTCCGTGATAGACCTGGGACTTCAGGTAACTCCATAGCCAAAAGTCGCAGGCTGTAAGATCGGAGGACCGAGGTGGCCATGCAGTTGGAAAACAGCGGCTACTGACTCTTTCTATTGTGAATTTGTGTCGTAGCAGCTGCTGTACCCGCAAAGCAATATGTGGAGGGGATCCATCTTGCATGAAAATGATTTCTCCAGGCACTGTCTTTGCTGAAGTGCCGGAATAACAAAGTTTTTTAGCATTTGGCGATATTTGTCTCCGGTAACAGAACAAGTTATAGGTTGTGTCGGAGTAATGTTCTCATAGAAGAATGGACCTATGATCATATCTGCTGTGAATCCACTCCAAACAGTTACCTTTGGTGAATTCAAAGGAATTTCTTTGAATGCTCTTGGCGCCTTGTTATCCCAAATTCAGCATTTCTGGGTATTTACAGTTCCATTCAGGTAAAAGTGGTCCTCGTCTCCCCATAAGATTTTCCAGGGCCAAGCATCATCCAACTCCATTCTGGCAAGAAAAGTGAGAGCAAAAGTCAATCGCTTATCATGGTCGTTGTGACGCAACTCTTGTACACGGCTGATCTTGTACGGATAGAAGTGGATAATCTTTCGTACGATTTTCCATACCGTACAATAAGGCCAGATTCCGAGCTGTCCCACCAGCGCTGGAATTGGTAGCAATATTGTCTGGTGCTCTGTCGATAATCGCCATTGCCACTTTTTCGATTGTATCCTGTGATACGGGTTTTCGTCCTCTGCCTGACTGAACATTTAGAGAACCTGTTTTCTCAAACTTCTCAACCATTCCTTTTAAACCATTAACTGACAAACGACCGTTACCTTTACGCATTTTTTGTGGTTTCTAAAAGCATGAAGAGCGGCTGGCGCATTGCACTGGTTGAGGCAAAAGAATTTGACTAGTAGAGCTCACTCGGCTAAAGAAGGAGACATTATGAAAGACAACTTTCAATGAAATTGCTTCTAACCGTAGCACATTACCTTTTAAAGCCGAACAAGCTGGCACTGGGCCAAAAGATGTAACGTGAAATTTGAATAAAGAACTTTTTCTTCTGCTGTTGCTTTCTTTGGGGTCTGTAAGTGAAATTGCAGATAAAGAAACTTTAGCAGTGTTTATGTAAATTTTTAGCTTTTTATAAACTGTGAGCTTGGATTAAATTGCTAAATTCGTTAAATAAACGGTAATTTTATTTCAGTATTGACTCTTCATTTTTTGAAACTCTCTTTTTCGAATACACAGTGCCACATATTCCCCTGGCGGTGATTTTTGGAACTATTTTTTTTCGGCGGAATCATTCGTCCCTCGTTTTTTTTAATCTTCCTACAAAATTTGGCGCCATTCTCGCAATTAGATCGCGCTACAGAACACTCTGAGTACCGTCAGTTTAATTATGGCCACCTTGTATATTTGTTTTTAAATTCTGCTATCAGTCAATCATTTTAGAATTTTACGAGTAGATGTACTTTGCCCCTGAAACCCCCTTTTAACATCTACATAAAATTTTCGAAAATATAAATGTATTTGTTTTTTCTTTTCATGTTTTGCATATATTGAAAAAGGCACAGAGAAAAACACACATGAAATGTCAGTTGTTTTATGCGTGATTTTGCAACTGTTCTCGCGCCCATAAACATAAAAACAAAAATAATTTCCACTGTGCTGTAATGGTGATTCATTTTTTTTTTATTTTTACGGAGCTTCTCCCTAATAATTAACCCATTTATGTGTCGCAGCATATAGGAAACATTTTATTGCTCCTACCAGTATCCCTAAACAGTAGTAAATAATCAGTCCCTAGTAGTCAGGATAAATTTATTTAACATAAATGAGACAGAAATATATCATAGCTGCCAACTTGTACGGGTTTTTGCTACCACTAAAATTTAACAGAAATTTCTGCCTTACTTAATTATCGAAACTCACTGTAATTCGGCGATTGAATTAGGCAAATTTTTCTATTAAACTTTAGTGGTAGCAAAAATCCGTAC
Organism: Maratus speciosus; assembly: GCA_963932465.1. Classification (NCBI taxonomy): domain Eukaryota; kingdom Metazoa; phylum Arthropoda; class Arachnida; order Araneae; family Salticidae; genus Maratus; species Maratus speciosus. Next base: position 463,177,782 of record OZ010796.1, read on the forward strand.
AAGTTGGCAGCTATGAATATATTATAGAGAGAATATTTTCAAAATTTTGCGGTGCATCCATTATCTTAACTTAACCCCTTCGGGGCAAAGTACTTTTGATGCAAAAATGTTAAAATGATTGATTGACACCGGTATTTATGAACAAACGTATAAGAAAGTAATTAAAAGCTTTTCTTCGCGTACATTATATAAAGAAAAACTTAATTGATAAATTCTGATGTCAATGTGCCATTTGGGAATTAAAATTAAGTGGTATATACAGGGCGTTTCAGTTAAACGTTTCAGAACTTCTAAAAGGGGTAGGGTACATCCTGACAACTCGAAATCTTATAGCATTGTGGTCTCGGAAATGCTTTCCTGAAGCGGTGTTGTACACAGAAGCACCATAAAGAAAAGAGACCGTAAGTGAGAAATCGTTTTAATAATACATGAAAAGAAGCAAAAGGTACATGGATTAAAGTAAGTGTTCGAAGTTGCTTCCACGGGCTACAATGCACGCCTCACATCTCCGACGCATGGACATCCGAACATTCTGGAATACTCCAGACGAATTTCGAATTTCTCCGGCAGCTACTGCGATTCTTGCAACCAGCTCCTCAGCATTGTCAACAGGGGTGTCATAAACTAGCGATTTCATATGACCCCAGAAATAAAAATCAAGACATGATAGGTCGGGTGACCGAGCAGGCCAATGCACGGGACCACCACGTCCGATCCACTGTTGACCAAATGGGACATCCAGGTAGTTACGAACAGCTCCGCTATAATGGGCAGGGGCTCCATCGTGTTGGAACCACATTGTCTGTTGCGTCGATGCAGAAATCTGTTCATCTCTCAAAAGTTGTGGCAATACTTGCTGCAGAAAGAGCAAGTAGTTATCTCCGGTTAGACGACACGGTAACAGCTAAGGTCCGATGAGGTGATCTCCCATAATAACGGCTCATACATTTACCGAAAATCGAATCTGTGCTGCACGACGTCGTATTGCATGCGGGTTCTCGACCGCCCAGATATGGTCGTTATGCGAGTTGAAAATTCCTTCCCTTGTGAAGGATGCCTCATCGGAAAACAACACTTCAGCAGGAAAAGTGGGATTTGTAGCACATTTTCCAAGGTACCATTGTGCGAAAGCAATACGAGGTGCATAGTTCTCAGATTGCTGTGCCCGGACACGCTGCACGTGAAACGAATGCATGTTTTGTTCTCGGAGAATCCTCCAAACGCTGCAAGGGGAAACCCCGACTACGTTTGCCAGACTTCATGTACTCGTTCTTGGATTCCTCTGTACATGCTGCAGCACATTCTGTTCGACGACTGGAGTCCGTGCTGTTCTTACCTTGACCCTGTCAGCTCTTTCAAATGAAACTGTCTCAGCTAACCTCTGGTGCAGTTTTGCAAATAAATTACGACTGGGAATACGCCTCGTCAGATATCGTTCCGCGTACAAATGCTGTGCGGCTGGCCCACTACAATTTGCAGCCCCGTACACCAAATGCATATCGGCTAATTCTACGTTTGTGTAATCATCCATCCTACTAACTTGGCATTCTTGTGAGAAATGAAGATTCCCAGCATGAAAGCTCGGAACTTTCGCACAACGTCATCTACCGCGTCAGGAAAGCATTTCTGACTGCCCATTGGTATATGATTTTGGTTCGTCAGGATGTACCCTACCCGTCTTAGAAGTTCTGAAACGTTTAACTTAAACACCCTGTATAATATACTGGTGCCCTTCAAGAGGTTAAACAAGTGAACAACTTAGAAAGATACCAAATTTATGCATGTCATACTTTGTGCACTTTTAACCCCTTAACGGTCGCATTAGCACTAGAACGCCCGGAAATTTTACTCAGGTTTCATAAAAATATTTTATACCAGAATTTTTATTTAAAATTATTTGACTGATTTATTTAACTTAAATCTGTGTTTTTAAAATGTAACTTATTTTGTGAAAGAATTTCTGTTTTCAATTGGCATTTAATCATATGGTCGGAGTCGAATCGACTCCTTCCGGGCGTTCTAGTGTTAAATTACAGTTTAAAAATTCAAATTGCTTATTGGCACCGCTTTTTTGAAAAAGAAACATTCACCTTATTTATTGACAGGTAAAATTATTCCATAATAAAGCCAATTATACTCTTTTATTAAACTGGTGGGAACCAAACAAACTGAATAAAAGACACAGCCCGTGAATATCGCGGAAGCAAGAATAAAGGAGTTAGCCCCTTAACCCCTTGAGGAGCGGTGGGATATATTTTATCCCACCTACGATTAAGGAAGATTTGCACCGGAAAAATATAGTTGGCATAGCTGCCAACATTTAGGCTTTCTTGTCACCAGTAAAACTTTATAGTAAATATTATTTTATTTAATAGTCGAAATCTCAAGGTTAAACAAAGCGAAAATCTTTATTCAATTTTAGTGGTAGCAAAAAAGCGTAAATTTGGCTGCTATAATAATAAGCACGTTTGTAATACGCAGGGTTGCAAGAGCTGTGCCACTAATGCCTGATTTCTACCACAAAATTTTTAGATTATTCCTCAACTTACTTAATAACAGAAATTCTGGTATTTAATAAGCGAAGAATACTATTAAAATTTAGTGGTGAAAATTAGCCATTTGTGGCGCAGCGCTGTCATCCCTAGTATACATACTTAATGTTTTTTCGTAAGATAAATATTCTGGAATATCTTTTGAAAAATCGTTTAACCCATATTCAAACCTCAAGATTCAGAAACCAAGACGATAGCGCCCCAAACCCGAAATAAATAGAATGAACCCGAACCACAATGAAAACATTTAGCGTCAAAACAACATGACCCGAATTGTGATTCAGGTCGGGATCGGTTAAAATCAGATTACCCCAACCGATGCACGATTCAGATTGTAGTGCTAACCAAAGACTTAGAATTTCACGTCTGTTTTTGAATACTCGATTTATATATCATTGACATTTTTGTGTGCAGTGTTGCCAGTGGGCTACTTTTTTAAAATTCAGATGTCTTGATTGGCACCACTTTTTTGAAATAGTAAAATTCACCTTATCTAATGACATATTAATTAAGGCGAAAACAAGGGGAATTTTATCATTTAAGAAAAGTGGTGCCAATTAAGAAATCTGAATTTAAGAAAAGTAGACCACTAGCGACACATTTTTAATATTGGATAGTTTGACATGGTACCGACGATATATTCATTTCTTATGTTTACTTCATCATCGTAATTTTAATGTACTGCAGGAATTTAACCACGTGTTTAAAGGTGTACTCAAAAAATATTTTCCCACGCTCAACAACTCAAAATTTTCGGACACATTTTCAGACTCATTTTTAAAGGTGGAAACATGAAACTTGGTGACATGATTTTTGAAGAGATGTATGAGCGGCCGTGTGTTTTCATTTTTCGCTCAATTAATTAGAACTTGACTTATAAACAATTACTTTCTCAGTATGACCATTGCCGTCTCAATACTCAAGGCCTCCGGACTGATTTCGTGACGTATCAAACGAAGATTAACCCTTTGAAGGGCAAGCAATTGCGTTTGTTTAATGCTTAATTCCCACCGGAAATTTAGAACAATTTTATTTCAAAATAAGGAAAAGCAATTTTACGACTTTTCTCCACTAAAGTCAGAAAACTAAAATCTCCTAAAATTTTTCTAGTGCAAATCCTGACTAATCGCAGGTGGGATGAAATAACTCCCACCGCCCTCAAGGGGTTAAGGGGAGGCGGTATTACAAAATTTCCGGTACAAGTAATATTTTCTTCCGTCAATCCCCGAAAATGTCAATTCACGTGACCCGTCCAGTGTTGCCAGTGGAATACTTTTTTAAAATTCAGATTTCTTGATTGGCACCACTTTCCTGAAATGGTAAAATTCCCCTAGTTTTCGTATTAATATGCCATTAAATAAGGCGAATACTTCTATTGAAAAAAAAAAGTGGTGCCAATCAAGAAATCTGAATTTTAAAAAAGTAGCCCACTGGCAACACTGGACCCGTCCTCAATGTGTTAAGCATACCTATTTGCATCGATTAACAATAGAACGCCCGGAAGGAGTCGAATCGGCTTCGACCAAATGATTAAATGCGAATTGGACCCCGAAAATTTTTCGTAAAATAAGTTAAATTTAAACCACGCAGAAATACGTTAAATAAATCAATTAAATAATCTTAAATAAAAAGTCTGGTGTGAAATATTTTTGTGAAGCTTGGGTAAAATTTTCGGGCGTTCTAGTGTTAACACCTTCAGGACGGGGGGTGACGTATGAATCCCCTATAGAGTTCATATTATCTTATTCTTTTACTACCAGAATATATTAACTGTAAACTTTGCCTTGCGAAATCATAGAATTCTTGGCATATAAAGCGTGTCCCGAAATTTGCCCAAGAAACAACTTTGATAGAAAACACAGGCTTATAATTAAAAGTTGTAAATTTTTTATTGGTTAATCATTTATACCATATACAGTGTTGCCAGTGGGTTACTTTTATTTTATTTAGATTTCGTCATTGCCACCAGTTTTCGGCTATAATGAAATTGCTTTTATTTAATTACATATTAAACAAGACTAAAATAACCTTTATTACATCATTTCAAATAAGTGGTGCCAATCAAGCAATCAGAATTTTAAAAAAGAAACCCACTGGCAACGCTGACCATATACAGGGCTCACACTCGTCCGATTTTTGTAAACCAGTAAATTTAAAGAAATTCGTGATAGGTTTCACGGAACTATTAATAAAGAGGAACTGGCATATCCTTAAAACAGTGAAGCTTCAACCGTAACTGCTATAGCAGGAATTGTTTATCGCCGGTGGAATCTTCCGCCAACAGATTTATACAGAAATTTTCAACTTATTTAAACGCCTTATTATGACAGAATTTCAGGCATAATTAATGGTAGAAACAGGTTTTCATTTTTACTGGTAGGAGTTTAGTTTGGCGGTAGTTAGACCATGCTTTATCGCCCTATTGTGACAACCAGTGAAGCAAACTGACAGTTTTACATGGCATACTGACACCAGTAAAGACAAATAGAAATGTTTACGATATTTTTGAGAAAAATTTCCATGAATAAGACGCTTAATTAAGACGGAATTTTCTATTCAATTTTACTGGTGGGATGTTTGCCTTGGCGGTAATCAGAAACTGGAATCCGATTTAAAAGAAGCAGTCGCCATCTTGTGACAGCCTCCTCAGTTACTTCACTGGCAAACAGTGGTGTAGTCGTAAAAAAAGCAGAGGGTATACGCTCAATGCAGAGTGCATACTTTACAGTGTATATACTATAGCTTTTTTGAGAAACAGAGGGTATATACGGTGCTCCTTTAAAAAAATCCAGAAGGTATACGGCGTATACCACCAAATACCCTCCACTACATCCCTGCTCGCAACTGGTAGACACTACACTATATGTTTCTCCCTCTTTATTCAGTGTTGCCAGTGGGCTACTTTTTTTTAAATTCAGATTTCTTGATTGGCACCAGTTTTTTAAAAAATATATAAGTATTCTCCTTATTTAATAGCATATTAATTAATTAATGCGAAAACAAGGGGAATTTTACGATTTCAGGAAACTGGGGCCAATCAAGAAATCTGAATTTTTAAAAAGTACCCCACTGGCAACACTGTCTTTATTCATAACTCCATTGTAGGTTTCTGCACCAGTTGCAAGAAAAACAGACTTCCCGGGATGTGTTTTTGAAATTTATAAAGAAGTTTTTTCTTTAAACAAAAGTGGTGTTAAAAAAAAACGGACCGTGTCGGAACCTTGAATATAGAGTTATGTATGGAATAGCATATTGGGTAAATAGCCTCCATGGCTTTTCAGTCTCATCCGCACACTTTTGTGGAAATTTCCATGACCGTTTTGCATAAATGAGGCTGATTTTCGTTGATATAGCGGGCAATTTCCTCCTTCAAGACGTGGATGGTTGTGCGCTTGCTGGCATAAACCTTAGACGCCCGTCTTGAAAGGGTTAAGGGATGATAATGCATATGAAGACAAAAAAATAATTGTTCAGGATAAAATTTACTTATTTATTACAAAATACAGGATATTTATATCTAACAAAATTCTGATTTTTTTCAAGTCAAATAAACTTATTTTTAATCAGAAATGGTACTTAATAAATGAAATCATATAAGCACCCCATATGACACAAGTAATACTTTTTAACCTTTTGTGATCGAATATCTGCAAAAAGCCGCCCAAGCTTTATAATATTCTATTCGCACCAATATATTTAAAAAGTACATTTTTTTAGTGAATTTATCTTGCACATGTTGTCAAAGTGTAAGTAAAAATGTTTCTTAAAAAAAAGTGGTGTCAACCGAATAAATTCGTGTACGATATTCCTGTCCCCGGAAGAGTACGTCAGCAGCAAAGGGTTAAATAAATGTTCTGACTCAAAACATGTTTATTTGACTTGAAAAATACCTCTTGAAAGTTTTGTCAGCTATGAAAGTATCTTATTCTCAGACGAACTCGTATTTTCTTTCGTAACTGTTACAACAATGAAGGTAATGTAAAAACAGTTTCGATAAACGATTTTTGAATTTAACCAGGGGCGCGCCAGCAGTATCCAGTGCCTGTGTGCAGAACTTCAGTAGGCGCCCTATACCCCCTTCCCCTCCAAAAATAAAACTTTAATTAAAATGAATATTTATAAATGCTGCCATCCTTCTGGAGTTTTCCTCAGGTCAAATAAATATTTTTGAACCACAAAATTTATTTAATGAAATTTAACTTTTTTCTATAGTGTTCATATTTTATTTATTAAATAAAATTTCTGGTTTCAAACAGGTTTAAATTTCTTGAAAAATAAGGAATGTTCGCAGCTATGTAAATACAATTCGAAGCGCAGTAAAGCCTGTGCAAATGGAACCTGTCTGTATCAAAATCCTGCATTAAACGGTAAAATTTCATTATCCCGGAGAAAATAATACAAACAATAGCAATAGATTCCATCTATCTCTATTATAAAGGACAAACATATCTGTGCGTAACGCATACGTCATTCTGCGAATGGCAACACTTTGAAATTTTAAAATGAAATTTCGGTTTTGCAATTTTCGCTACTGTAAATTTTTAAACTTCTAAAGTTTCAATTTTTACACTGTCGTATAGGGGGAAAATGTACTTTTAAATGCAATTTGTTTGAAAGCTCTATCTCAATTTATTTTTGAGATATTAATTTTTTTATAGTTTTTAGTACCAATTTTGTAATTGCGGCAACTGAAGGTTGGTTGGTTGGTTGTATTTATGTCGGCCAATTATCTGCACGTTGGATATAGGCACGTTGGATATAAGGGGGGGAGTGCCTTCCGTGGAGGTCTTTCTAAGGGAACCTAACCCGTATTAACGCTTGGAGAACCAAGATTCGAAGAAAACCACGAAAACTCCGAACGATTAGGCCGACGGGCGCGATTGGGATCGAACCCAGCACCTCCCGTCTACCAGCTTCGAGAGCAGAACCTCTCGGTCACTGGTGGAGCCAGGCAACTGAAGTACTCCATTTCTATTAAAAGTAAAGGGAAAATAGTCATGGTTTATTTATTTTTACTGATTATATCCTTTTTGATGCTATTTTCACATTACAAATAAAAGTAACTTTTTTTTTTCTAATTTTTGAACAGAAAATGGCGTCAGCCATTAAAAAAAACACGCATTCTTCTTCATAAATCAAAATATTAAAGTAGATATTTCAATATTTTTACGTTACGCTCACTGAGTTTGAGACGCTACGCAAAATGATTCAGAGAGTAAAAATTATGTCATATTTAAAACAAAACGATCATTTTCTTTGATTAAATTAAATATTTGACCAATACTAAACGGTCAATGCTATGGCAACTAAAGGCAAATCTCTGAATGGTAAATTTTCGCGGGTACTGAGATTAGAACGTAAATTTTATGCGAATATTCCCATGAAAAGTTGTATCGGACAAACGTGACTTTAAGTTTGGAAATACATTCATTAATAATGTATTGCGCGTTAATATACTTTTAAATTCTGAATTTGAGTGGTGCGTATGTAAATTTTCAGAATGTAAAAATAATGTACAGTTTAGATTTTATAGGGGAAATGTTTACGATGCGACAAAGCGAAATCCTTTTTACTGATTTTTCATCCCGTAAAAAGAAATGTAAGAGCCTCAATCGATAACTTCAACATAATTACTCATCTTGATTACGTATTCTAATACAGTTTAATTTTTCAATAATCTAAGCAGTTGAAGTTTTTTGACATAATATTTTGGTAATTTTAGGTTAAAAACATTATTTGTTTTAAGAGTTAGATAACCAGTGCAAGATGAATTTTTTTATTGTAATTGTTTTTGTAGGTTTATTATAAATTCCATCTAACAGCTCCATTCTAAACATTTTAATTCGTCGAATTTCGACGGGTTCCAACTCGCGCTAATAAAAAGAAAATTGTTTGTCATATCTAATTTTCATATTTATATTAATAAAAGAAAGTCGTTTGTCATTTCTAATTTCCATATCTATATTAATAAAAGAAAGTTTTTACTCTGAATGTGTTGGCTAAGAAAACCTACCACACATAGATTTCTGAAAATTTGGTTAAGAATAGACGATTGCACGTCCAAATGCACATGAGGGTCAGATTTTTCATTTCTTTATAATTAGCCGAAATATTAATTAAAAGCCATAATGATCATCGCAAAATGGCGAGCTTTCTTTCTTCAAAGCGATCATGCCTGTGGATTTCCCCAGACGTTGAGCGGTCGTTCATACTGAAGATAGCGTTGCGTTCGATTTTTACTGCATTTTGAAATTGCGATGGCCGGGTCCCCGTAGAGTTACAAAAAAAAAAAAAAAAAAAAAAAAAAAGAAAAGAAAATGAAAATTGCCACACCTCTCCGATTCCAACGGTATCATTCATTACTATTTAAAAAACTTTTTTCTTTGCCCGCGATTCGCGTCGGTTTCTGGCTTTCCGTTTTTCTAAAGTAAAAAAAAAAAAAAAAAAAAAAAACTGGCATTTTCGGTATTTTTTCGGTTCTAACAACGTCTGTGGTGTGAAAAAATATTTATAATTACTCTTAAGGGTGTTCCCAAATCGAAAGGGACAACTTTCTGACATAAGTTTTAATTTATTTTTGTTCGAAAATGCATGAAACTAGCTGGTGTTGTTGTTCAGAAACTATGTGATTGAGCTGTTTTTTCCATTTTTTCGAAAACGCGATACATCTTTCAGAAAATAATGTCAAAGTGGGCGTTTTGAACCGAATTTCCTCGCGAAGGGAGAAAGAGCATAAAGTACACGGGAATTTAAAACTCTTTTTCATGAATCTATATTTTTCCGTTCATATTACAGCCATTTTCTTTTGCCATTCTAGTCTCTACAGCATCTAAGGTTATATGTTATGCTAATAAGTGCTCATATTTCAATACTTTCATTTTTATGTTCTGAATTGAAATGAACAAATTTTACAATCATCACAGTTTTTTATCCAGTATGTGATTGGACATGAGCGTATACGCAGGGAGTGCAGAGAAAAGCCGCCCCTCTTAATCTTTGAGAAAGTAAGAATTTTTGGACAGTTATGGCCAAATCGAGCCTATTTTCACCATCTCCTCCCTCTTAAGAAAAATTTTGTTTCCCCCATGATTATAGATCCAGGGTACAAGATAGTATAGGCAAAAAATACCCTGGCCTCCAAATGTTAAGATATAACTGCTTTTTTGCGTTATATTTGCATATGAATGAATGTAGAAACAACAAATTTGAATAAAATGTGCACTAAGTTATTTATTGAATGCGACATAGATATTTACATAAGTTAAACACAAAAACAATTTACAACAAAAAAGTACTCTTTGTGAAAAAGTCCATTCTTGGAAAAAACAATACATCACAGTATTATGGGGTAAAATGTCATAAAAGCATTACTAAAATGGGTTCTAATAAGGAATGTGTCCACCCCTGGAATGTATTGGCGGCATCGACTTTCCATGCTGTCAATTAAGTTGTCGGACATCGAAATGGGAAGCACGGGCCAGACACGAAGTAAGCCTTGTTCAGCTCATCTAACGATCTTGGAGGAGGACTTAAAGCAGCAACCAGTCAGAGTTCCTCCATGGAACACATGAAAGTCAGCGTGACCACCGAGTGAGATCCCTGCCCAAACCATACCACCTCTGTTCCTGTGTGTTTCAACAGTGATGGTTGATGGTATCTGGTGCGTTGCTCCCTACAGATCAGCAGATGCCCTGAATCGCTCTCCAACGTGAATCTGGACTCGTCTGTGAAGAGTACAGAAACCCATTGCTGTCTCTGTCTGGTTCAGGAAACGCGTTCTATGTTGTACCTTAACCTTTGGAGGCCAGTGTACTTTTTATCTATACTATCTTGTACTATGGACCTATAATCATGGCGGAAACAGAATTTTTGTTAAGGGGGGGGGGGGGATGGTGAAAATAGGCTCAATTTGGCCATAATTGTCGAAAAATTCTCACTTTCTCAAAGATTGAGAGGGGCGGCTTTTCTCTGTACCATTTTTTTTTTTTTTTGGTGCTGCTCAGTTTTTTTGTCCAATAGATAATAGGTTCTACAGAAGTGATCATTTGTAGAAGCGCTGAAGAAAATATATTTCTTCGGCTGTCTAAAGTAGACTTTGAGCACGAAAATCATCGTGTTAAACCTACGGCACAGAATTCCAAAATCTGCACAAACGGCTGATGCTTCTTTTTTACCAGTTAAAAACTGTCCCACAGCTGACGCCAGTCTCTCTAATCTACATTGCATTGAACAGCATACTCATACAAATTCTGGTTTAGCTGCCCAATGCGTCTCCTGCGGACAAGGCGACCGTTGGAGGTTTTCTTGGCGCTCATTCGAATGTTTCCTCTTACTGTTTTTTAAAATTAACAAGAATGAAAAAATCATGCGTAAACCATAGATTATGAAACACTATCCAACACATTCAGAATAATGTAACAAAACTTCACCGTTTAATAAGTTTAAATAAGATGTCTAATCGAAACATTTGAAAACACAATTTCAGCAATTCTCACTCTACAGTCGGAAAATTATCGGAATTCTTTGAAACTACATGCATACAAAAATTTAGTTCAGTTAGAAAAAAAACGCCACAGTTCAAAATTCCGGTAATAAGGAGAATGGTATGTGAATTCTTCTGTGCAGTTCTGTGTATACAATTTACACACTACAAGTAACATGCAAAAAATTAGTTAAATTTAAAAGCGCACGCCGAAATTAAAAACGCAAGTCCAGCAATTATTGCCGAAGACATAGTTAATCATCTTGTAGTGAAAATAAGTGATTTATATCAATTTCAATACATTTGAAATAGCGTAATGTCATTAAATTTTGCACTGCAAACGATTGTTCTCTCCATTGACCATAATGTAACGGAATTTTTTTTAATGTCCCCGTCAATAATCTGGCAATGCTACGTTCTTCATATTCAATATAGAATATGCCTTGATAAACATCATTAACATATATCAATTTCATGAAGATCCGTATTATTTACGCGAGTTAGAGCATGGACAGACGGACAGACAAACCGAATTCATAAACACTTTCCAGCTATGTTGGAAGGTGTTAAAAATCTATTTTATAGGATAATTTCTTTAAAATCAATAATATTTGAATAGGGCATAGCTGCCAACTTTTACGCTCTCTTCCTACCACTAAATTTGAAAGTAAATATTGCCTTATTTAATCGTCGAAATCTCACGATCAAACAAGGCAAAAATCTCTACTAACTTTTAGTGGTAGCAAAAAAGCGTAAAAGTTGGCAGCTATGATAGGGTCTTTTCATTGTTACCAATGAATGTTATTTAGTTTTAATTATTTAATGATATTAATTTGTTATTTAGTGATTAAGGTTTCTGGTACCTTCACCTACAAAGATTTTGAGATAGGTTGTCCCTCTAAAAAATCTAATTTTAAATTTACTATGATTTATAATATTTCTGCAAATTATTTTTAAATAAGAGTTTCTGAGTCGTCGGGAATTTATGGATATCACCGTGAGATGTATGTATGTGCATCATAAAGACGCTTGTGACTTAGATAAGCCTACGGCTATTTATGGCCCGATTATCGCAAGCGAAACTTCTACACGTATTTCCGAATAGTAATTTCATCTTATTTATGACAGAAATTCTGCAGTAATGCGAAAATTGCTATTTAAAACTAAAAAAAGGCGGAATTTAGCCCCTTTGGTATTAAAACTGCATTATACGTTACCATTACTTCAGTGAGATGATAAGAGTTGCATGTTTTCAGCCATGTGAATTATGGCGTCTTTCATTGTTTGCAACTAAGGACGTGCGCCTCTATTTATTGAAAGGCCTGTGTCTAAATCACTCATTAGAAGACTCAGAAATATAGTAAAACGAAATAAATAAATAAAGAAAGAAAGAATTGAATATTTGTCTCACGGAAATCTACAAAACATAATTCAGATTGTGAAGAAACTGTAAAACATAGTTTAAATGAAGATTTTTTTTTTCTTTTAAGTATTTGCTCCTCAACTGAAATCTTTGGCGCCTTTTACTACTTCGGCGCCTGTGTGCGCCGCACACTTTGCACACTGAGTCGGCGCGCCCCTGAATTTAACGCTTACACCTTGAACTACCGTAATTTCCGGCGTATAATCCGCAGTTCAAACAATTATGTTTGGACCCAGAAATTTTATTTAGTAATTGAAGCCAATTATTTACCGAAATCTAAAAAGGTTACATTTTATTTTTAACCCTCTGTCTACCAGAAGGGTCCAATGGACCCGACATGTACATTCAAAATATTTATTCAAACCAGAAATTTCTTCAAAACAAACTAAATTTATAAATCAGACAATAATAAGTTAAATAAACAAATTAAATAGTTTTAAGTAAAAATTCTGGTGTAAAATGTTTTTATAAAACTTGAGTAAAATTTTCGGTAGTTCTAGGGTTAAAAATTTCTGGGTCGAAAAACGATTGTTTGATCCGCGGATTATACGCCGAAAATTACGGAAAATAATTTTTCTTTCTTTAAAATGTTATGTCATCAAGGGAAGCGCTGGAATCGTACTCAGGGCCAGTGTTGCAGTGGGCTACCTTTTTTAAATTAAGATTTCTTGTTTGGCACCAGTTTTCTGAAATGATAAAAATCCCCTTGTTTTCGCCTTAATTAATATGTTATTAAATAAGGCGAATTTTACCATTTCAAAGAAGTGGTGCCAATCAAGAAATCTGAATTTTAAAAAAGTAGCCCACTGGCAACATTGCTGAGGGCCTAATTGTCACATGCAGTGTTGAATTCAGGGGGGGGTGGGGGGCAATCACCCATGGAACAATGAGATGTCCTTCCTCGGAAGATTTGAGATTTTGTGTTTTCAATGGTGAAAAAGTGCAATTCCCCGGAACTCTATAATGTTTCTCCGGAGCCAGAGAAATCCCTCCCGGAGAAAAGTGTCTGAATTCAACACTGCCCACATGGGTCGACTGGCCGCGGCCTTGGTACCACTGCTTGGGTCCCCAAAATGAGTAAAATTTTTTATAACTCATTTTGGGGTGTGGATAAACTGGTGCAGAAAAAAAAAAATCTTAAAAATGAAGTTTTTGCAATGAATTGCGCAAAAACCAAAAAAGATTTTGGTTAAATTTGGCAACTGTATCGAAATATCTAATGATTAGCTCCGAATACATAAAAGAAAAGAAAAGAAAAAATTCCTTTTTTTTATATGACTGAGCTTCGAAAAGGTGCTGGGCCCTGGACAGGGCAACTTTAATAGGGCTCTGATTGCACCCTAATTCAGTCTGTGACAGGGTAAGCACTGTCAGCTACTTTCGGAGTTTTCAAGCGTCTTGCTCATTGTTGTTTTCACGTGCATAGTGGATATTTCAAAACTGGAAACTTTGCAATTAATTTACAGCCAAATAATCTTTCACCTTGGATTGTTTTAAAATTAAAATGTGTCGCGTTTTTGTGTGATATTTATTTTATTTTAGTTATTAAATAAAATTTCCGGTTCAGAATACGTTTATTTGACATGAAAAAGAAGCCTGTATACCGGCAGCTATATATGGTGTATTTTTCATTAAATACATCGGTTGCAACGCTGGTTTCCTGTAAAAAAAATTTGCCTAGGCGTTATTATCACCCTTTACATGGTTCCGAACATCAATTCAGATACACCCTGAATATACATTTTACATAAATAGTAAAATCACTTTAACCCAGTACACCCCAGTCGGACGACCGTTCCGCCACCCAATACCTTCATAATTCAAAGCATTTAAATTCCAATTCAACACCTTCTAATTAAAAATATATACATAACAATGAATAAATAAAAATTAAAATAATGCTGTATCTAATAAATTAAATTCTTTTCAATGCAGTCAGAGTTTTTAATTTAAACATTTAAATTCCAATTCAACACGTTCCAATTCAACACGTTCTTATTAAAAATAGATAATTGGCCGTCATAAATACAACCAACCAATCTTATTAAAAATATATACATAACAATGAATAAATAAAAATAACGTTATATATAATAAATTAAATTCTTTTTAATGCATTCAGAGTTTTTTATTAAAAATTATTAATAAAATACATAATGAACTTTTGGAATTAACATGTATTAAATGCTTAAATTTTAAATATATTTTCAAAAAATTTTAATGCTATAACCTCAATGGTCAAAATTTTGCATAAAAATTATCAAGTTAGTTATGCTAAGAGGAGAAACGTAAATTTCGATTCATTTAAACTTATGAAGACATTTCACAATTTATCCGTTTGGTGGCGCCATCTCTTTTATTCAAGTAAAACTTCATTCAATGAAGATCTTTGCTTTATCCTACAAAAGTGCAGAATTTTGTAAATACTTTTATTTATTTATTCATTTATGCTATGAAATGAAAGAATAAAAATAATTCATATTTTCTCTTTCACAAAATACTTTTTTCGTGTCATTCTTCAGAGGAATGTAATGAATAAAAGTGATAACTGAAATCTGAAAAATACATCTCATAATGATTTTGAGATGCAACGAATAGCAAAGTTTGTTTTTCCTGAAATTACATACTACGTCGGAAAAAAGAAAAAAAAAAAAAAAAAAAAAAAAAAAAAAAAAATTGCAAGATTAAAAATTAAAGGATATTTTTTAACGTCTAAAATGGAAGATTGAAAATCCCAGAACTTAGACTCGAGAACAAAATTTTTAAGATTATTCGAACAACGTTACTTCCAAACTATTTACTTTGAATTATCTTAAATAGTATGGTAACACATGTTTTTTAATAAGAACGTTCATAAAAATATCATTAGAACCTTAAATATTTTGTTTTAGAAGAGCAATGAACAGAATTTTTATTCATTTTGTTAGCGTTGTGGTTTGTAGGATGTGTAAAAAATTTGTAAAGAGAGATTTTACAGTTCCTACCATGATTAGAAATCATGATTTGCTTTTTAAACATTAGAAAAAAATATACTATATAAAGAATTCTACATTTACTTGAAATGTCCAAATTTTATTTAAATTATAACAAATATTCTCTGCTTTTTTCCAAATACTATATATCAAATTAAAACAAAAATTTCAAATAATGGTTTTTCTGATGTCATTTCAAAATCGTTATATACATAATCGAGTTATTTAATCCTTTAAAACCGAGCAGCTTTTTTTTTTTTTTTTAAACAATGATATAACCATAGGCGTAGCGTCGGGGGGGCACCGGGGGGGGGGGGGGCGTGTGCCCCCCCCCAACCTTCTACACCCAGGGCGCCAAAACAGAAAGCGTAAGGGGGCGCCAAATGAAGATTTTTTTTTGTCTTTACATACAAAAATATATATGTATTTATATTGAATTTGCATAAAAATGTCTTACAGCCGGAAAATCCAAAAGTAAAACTAAACCAAATGCATTGAAATTTACAAATATATAAAGAAGATTCATTTATAATAGAAGACTATAAATGAATTGGGAAAAGGAGCTTTTCTCTTAGGCATTATTCTTCCTCCAATTCCAAGTGTACCGAAAGGCGAAGGGGGCGCCAAATGAAGATTTTGTTTGACTCTGACTTTTCTGATGAAAAGATTCCATGAAGACTGTTCGATTTTTGTCTCTCTCTTTCCCTGAGCAGTGTTGAGCTTTCATTTTTCCTGTCTTGATATGGGCGGGATCGGGTGGCTGCCCGGGACAAGTTCGGCTAGGTGAGGAGGCCTACCAATTGGCTTTAGCTCAACAATCCCCACCCAGGCTGCCCCGAATAATAAAAACTAACGGGAGAAGGTGTCAGGGCCGAAAGTAAGGGGGTGGAGAGGGGACATGTGCCCTAGGTGCCACGCGAAGGAGGCGCCAGATGAAAATTTGGTTTACCGTTTTATACAATATATATACCGGGTGTCCCAAAAAGGACTGACTGATTTTAAAATTCAATAACTTGCAAACGGTGACAGATATTAAAAAAATTCTTGCAGGAGGGTTATGCATAAGGTCAAAAGTTTTATTACAGTGATTTTCAATTTTAGTTCGATTTACAAACAATAGATGGCGCTGTAAGCAATAGTCGCTAAATACAGGCTCGATTTTTGGTCCTTTATCTTGTTCCATGCAGAAAAAGGAGATGGAAATGTATTATCTGGGCCACGTAGTACCAAAAATCGAGCCTGAATTTAGCGACTATTGCTTACAGCGCCATCTATTGTTTGTAAATCGAACTAAAATTGAAAATCACTGTAATAAAACTTTTGACCTTATGCATAACCCTCCTACAAGAATTTTTTTAATATCTGTCACCGTTTGCAAGTTATTGAATTTTAAAATCAGTCAGTCCTTTTTGGGACACCCGGTATGTGCGTGTGAAATTTGTGTAAAAAAATATTTTTTAGATGAAAAATCAAAAAGAAAAGCTGAGTAAAGTGTATTAAAATTGTCGGATAGATAAAAAGACTCCCCTACAATATACAAGACAGCAAATGAATAACTCCATTATTTTTCTTATAATTACTTTTTTACATGCATATCACCATATTTGGCCTTAGATGGGGCGAGGTCAGGTGACTGACTGGGATAATAAAAACCAAGCGGTCGAAAATTCCCAAAATGAAAAGTAAAAAATTATTAATTTTGTTGTTGTTGTTTTGAGTCACACATAAATTTGAAAATTAAATTTGAAAAGTTGAGGAAAGTATGTAGACATATCAATCTATAAATAAGAAGAGTGATATAAATGATAATTCCACAAAATTGGTGTAGATAGTACAGGAAGATATTTTACAATCTGGAATTCATTTTATGCGTACAGTAAATCTTGGTTTTTTAGTTCCTGAAACAATGTGACTCATATCACAATGACATTAAAGTACCTCAATTGTAATAATTTTAATGCTCCAACAACAGTAAAATCTAGAAAAATGAAATATGTCTATAATGGAATATTGTCTAATTGTCTTAAATTAAAAAAAAAATGCATGGTTCCAACAGAAATAATACCAACAGTTATATCTGCTAAGACGGAAACCTGTATAAAGCGGAATTGTTTCCGTTATTACGTACTGTTACACATTTTAAATTTTAAAATAAGTCCTCTAAAAGAAACTTTCGTAAATTTCTCTTCGTAAATTTACTTTGCAGAGGAAGGAGGGGGGCGCCAAAATCCAAGTTTGCACCGGGTAAAAATATAGCTAATTTCGGCCCTGGAAGGAGTGCACAAAGTAAAATGCTTTAGTAAAACCCTTTAAAAGAAAAAAAAAATTAGTATAGCATTTGCAGTGGTACAATAAAAAATCTCCCACAAGGTGCCATGGCTAATAATTACGCCCCTGCACTTATCCCCCAAATGATTTTTTCACTTCTTTTTGCCCTCTTGCCCTTGAACTGCCTCAGTCAGTCGAAAAAAGAAAAGACGAATTTCGACAAAAAGTCGTGGGAAAATATCACGAATATCGTCAAAAATACAGAATATCATTTTCGTCAATCAGTCATAGAAAAATTCACGAAATTTGACAAAGGATCGTGTAAAGAAAATCGTGAATTCCATAAAACGATCGGCGGAAAAAAAATGCGAATTTTTGTAATTCGTCGTCGAAAAGATCGCGAAATTTCGTCTAACGACCAAGAGAAAAAAATTGCAAATTTCGTCAAATGGTCGCTGTCAAAAAGACGACAGGGGTGATTCTGAGTATAAAAAAAACTCTGAAATTCACAGTAAATTTTCTGAAAGGTTACAGCACAGGAGGGAAAGGGGGGAAATCTCCCAGCCCCAATTATGCGTTTTCTCGGCTGTCCTTTAGCGAAATTCGCGTTTTCCCGCGATCCTTTGACGAAATTTGCGTTTCTTTATCGCGGTCCTTTGACAAAATTCGCGCTTTTCCGAGATCGTTTGATAAATATTGCGTTGTTTGTGATTCCTTGGTGAAATGTGTGTGTTTTTCGAGATTTCCAGACGAAGTTTGGGTTTTTTCGTGATCCGTTGTAGAAATTCGTGCTTTTATCCCGCAATTCTTTGGCGAAATTTGTTTTTTCTGCGATCCTTTGAAGAAATTGGCCACTTTTTTCTGTGAACGATTGTCGAAATTGATTTTTTCGGCGACCATTTGCCGAAATTCGCGATATTTTTTATGCCCGAATTTTATTATGGATGACCGATTTTTTGCAAATTTTCGGAACCGAATGCATTAAATTTTCGGAAAATTCAGAACAGAATCACCCCTGAAACGAAGCGGATTTGGTCAAATAATCGCGTAAAAAAATCGAGAATTTAAACAAATAATCAAGAATTTCGTACGTCGGTTTTGAAAAAAAAAAAAAAATCACGAATTTCGATAAACTATCGCGGAAAAGAATCGCGAGTTTCGTCAAATGATATCTGAAACAAACAGCGAGCACCATCAATCGGTCGCGCAAATGAAAATAATATATATCGCGAATTTCGAAAGTGGTGGCGGAGAAAAAATTTCCCCAGTTTGTCGCAGAAAAATTTGCGAATTTTGGCAAAGTATCGCGGAAAAAAAATCGTGAATTCCGTGAAACGATCGCCGGAAACAAAAACGCGAAATTTGGCAAAGGATCACGAAAAAAAAAAATTATGAGTTCCGTGATACGATCGCTCCCAAAAAATTGAGAAATTTGCAATAGGTCATAGGAAAAATTGCGAAATATCCTTCAAAAGATCATAGCAAAAGATAGCGAAAAGAAATAACTGTTATCATTAATCGATGGGGGGGGGGGGGGGGGAAATCGCGAATTTTGTAATTCGTCACGGAAAAAATCGCGAATCTCCTCAAACAACTGTAAAAAAATATCTTGAATTTTACCAAAGGTTACGGAAACAAATGGCAATTTTTGTCATTCGGTCGCGGATAAATCATCGCAAATTTCGTCAAAAGAATGTACAAAAAATTGCGAATTTCGTCTAACGATCACAAAAAAATCGCAAAATACGTCAAATGGTCGCGGGCATAAAACGTAAATTTGGTCAAAAAAAAAAAAATAAGAATTTAACCAAATGATCGCGCAAAAAATCACGAATTTTATAACTCGGTCATGAAAAGAAAATCACGAATTTTGACAAACGATCTGGAAAAGAATCAGGAATTTCGTCAAAAGATCTCTGAAACAAATAGTAATTACCATCAATCGGTCGCGGAAAATATATATCGCGAATTTGGACAAGTGGTGGCGGAAAAAAAAAATCGGTTTCGTCAATCTGACGTAGAAAAATTTGCGACATTTGGCAAAGGATCGCGGAAAAAATCGGAAAAGCTCCTTCAACGATTGTATAAAAAGATCTCGGAATAAAGTAAGTATTTTCGTCAATAGATTGGAGGGGGGGGGGGGGTCGAGAATTTTGGAATTCGTCGCGGAAAAAATCGTGAATCTCTTCGAACAACTGTTGAAAAAGTGTGTTTGGAAAGATGACTTTATAGGTGCTCTGAAGAAAAAGATCAAATATTTTCAGTAAAAATAGTCACTGAAATCCGGAAAAGTCGCCTTTTTTCTTGAAATAGCCGCTTTTTAATGGTTTTCGGCCTAAAATAGTCGCCATATCCACCGGATGCTGAAAATAGTAGCTTTTAGTAGCAAGTGGCGGCCCTGCAATTTTATGTTAAGAAAAATCGGAATTTTTTTGAGAAATTGTGTGAAGCCGAACCGGGACTGATTTAATTGATTTTTTTCACGCGCCGGGCTTGTTTTCATTGCTTTTTGTACGAGCCGGACCTGGTCGTAAACTGTGAAAATATAAACGGGCCGGGCCCGGGTGGAACATTTAATTTTCTCGCCGGGTTGGGCCTGGGCGGTCTGCGCAGACCTCTAGTGTGCCCCCCCCCCAGGGGCGTGGAAAAAGCGGGCTAAAGAAACGGTCGCCCCGGGCGCGAAATTTACGCTGCAAACCACGTTTTTGTTAATTTATCCATTTTTCGGGGAATTTCTTTTTCTCGCTTGACCATTTTTCCCCCTGTCGCTAAACATAATGAACTCTCTAACAAATAAGTGCAATTTTCTTTTATGCTATTTAGTTGTTCTGAATTCCTAAATTAAAATTAAACCTTTTAAAGTTCCAAAATAAATGCGAAATATTTATTCGATAGAATTTATTTTTGTTTCTGCACTTTACCCATTTTATTACACTATCACAAAAAGAAAGTTTTTTTTTTTTTTTTGGGGGGGGGGGGCGCAAAATTGAAAATTCGCTCGGGGCGCCGTTTTTACTTCGCACGACCTTGTTGCCCCCCCAAAATTTCTGGTCACGCTCCGCCTATGGATATAACTGAAATTTGTAACTGATAATTAACTATCAGTTTATAAAATTCATATAATATAGTTTCTGTTAACCAGCACAATCACTCGATTCCGGCATTTATGGAATAGATAACTCAGGACGATAGAATTTTAGTGAATTCCCTAACCCGCATGATCATGCGGGTCCGGTCTTAACCCCTTGAGGGTCAAGCAATTACGTTTGTGAAATGCTGAATTCCCACCAGAATCTTTGAAAAATTCTATTTCAAAATAAGTAAAAGCAATTTTAGGGCTTTTTCCCGCCAAAGTTAGAAAAGTAAAATTGAATAAAATATTTCTGTTGTAAAACTTCATTAATCGTAGGTGGTATATAATATATACCGGTGCCCCTCAAGGGGTTTAAAGGGATAAATATGCAAAATCTTTGCTAATTACTCAAAAGTAAAAGAATACTTTTACATAAAATTAAAATACTTATTTCAATTACAAAGGAATTGCTAAATTCAAAAAATGGCTAAAATCAAATTATTTAATTGTTTAACTACACATAAGAATATGTAGCCAGATGTATGGTTAAAGAAAACTTTTGAAAGTATGTAAACAAATAAAAA
This sequence comes from Maratus speciosus, assembly GCA_963932465.1. NCBI lineage: Eukaryota > Metazoa > Arthropoda > Arachnida > Araneae > Salticidae > Maratus > Maratus speciosus. The sequence goes on from OZ010796.1 coordinate 463,199,136, forward strand.
TAATTGGAATGAGAAAATAATTAATGTTTGAAGATTCCGGGACCCTCGTGCATTTAGCAGGATTTTATTTGGGTTTCAGGAAATAGAGGAAAGAGAAGGAGAAGGTATAAACTTACATGGAGTAAGAGTAAAGTAAACGGGCTCATTGTGCCCATGATGGTAAAAAAATTATCTCTTTTGGTTTCGGGAGGGAAGGGGGGGGGGAGGAGGTAGTCCTTTAAGGGGACGGTGGACGTTTATTTATTTATTATTATTATTTTTTTTTTCATAATAGAGTTTTGAAATTTTGTGCAAATATACATTTCACCATAAGTATGTAGAACACTTTAAAAGAAATTTCCAATCTTATTATAATTTTAAGATCTGTTAAGAAATGTAAAATTTTAAAGCGAAATTTTAAAATTCTCCTTGCGTCTTAATTTTTTAGATATTTCCTCGCTTTTTGGATTTTAATCTCGTAAAACTCTATAACAAACAAATCTGCGTATCAATTTTTTAACCCCTTGTATAGTTAAATTTTAGAGATATTTTTCTGAATTCCATATCGGTTTTCATCAAAATTCTGCCTTATAATAAGTTAAAAATCAAATTTAATTGTCTTAACCCTAGATCTACCGGGAATTTTATTCAAGTTTTAATAAAACGTTCTACACCAGAATTTTTATTTAAAACTATTTAACTTATTTATTTACCTTATTTTTGTCTGGTTTATATACTTAGTTTATTTTAAAGAAATTTCTGGTTTGAATGAATATTTTGTATGTACCTGTCGGGTCCAATGGACCGTCTGGTAGAAGGAGGGTTAATGAAGTCGAATTTTAAAATGCATACACGGTTTCTTTTTAAGCAATATCAGGAGATTCTTTTTTATCTGTTTCATGAATTTTGATCAAAAATTAAGTAGCAAGGAGCATTTCAAAAAAAAAAAAAAAAAAAAAAAAAAGCCGAAACATCAGTATTGAGAAAAACACAGGGTTCGTACGGGTGCTTGAATTTCATGACTAAGAAATTCTTCGGTACCAGTATTTTCTTATGAAAAATCTCTCCTGAAATAAGGCAAAATTTCGCCCGTTTAAACTAGATATATTTTCCTATAAAAGAATTCCGATATTGGGCCTTGAAAATAACGGTATCCGTACGAACCCTGAAAACAGATTTAAAACACATTAAAATGCCAAAAATTTGTTTGTGACTAAAATTAAAACACATGTAACTTAGCGTAAAATATTCGTATCTGCTTGCGGTTTTCCATAAATGATGTAGTACAAATTGGAGAATAATAAGGCACACAAAAAGAAATGTCGATTTTGGGGTCTATTTTTGCTAAAACAAAGGTCTACGGTCCCCTTAAGCCCTTACTTCTGGGTACTCCTCTTAGTACGGATTAAAATTAGATTACTTAGTTAGAGTTTTCTAACAGCACCTAGTGTTGTCAAATGTGACTGATTTTATATTCAGAAGATTACGTCTTTACATCAGAAACTTTTAAATAATAATTTTATTTTATTTTATTCACGGAATATCCACCATTACCTCCTCAGTTCTCGCGCCGCACCACCTGTATGTGACGCTAAAGCACATTATAAATTATTTTAAAAGCTTCTATGTTTGTCGAAAATTTTTCTTTATCTTTTTTAATATATGGAGCATATCAAAGCATCCATTTATCCACTAAAGAATATCTGTAGCTGTTTGACAGTCATTTGAAAAAGACTGTAATTTACTGTATGTATTTGTTTTACTGGTAATATGTTATTTTGGCCTTTTAGACTGAACAGGAAACGCTAGCGTGTGTGTCAACATTTCTTAGTTAATGGAGTTGTGTATAATTTTGACATACACGAAAAAAATCTAGCCGTTAGACAATTAAACCAATGGAGTTATGAATAAAGAGGAGGAGACACATAGTGTACTGTCTACCAGTTGCGAGTGAAGTAACTGAGGAGGTTGTCACAAGATGGCGGCTGATGTTTAAAAATCGGATCTTCAGTTTCTGATTACCGCCAGGACAAACGTCCCACCAGTAAAATTGAATAGAAAATTCCGTCTTAATTAAGCGTCTTATTCATGAAAATTTTTCTCAAAAGTATCGTAAAAATTTCTATTTGTTTTTACTGGTGTCAGTATGCCTTGTAAAACTGTCAGTTTGTTTCCCTGGTTGTCACAATATGGCAGAAACGCAGGGTCTAACTACCGCCAAAGTAAACTCCTAACCAGTAAAAATGAAAGCCTGTTTCTACCATTATTTATGACTGAAATTTTGTAATAATAAGGTGTTTAAATAAGTTGAAAATTTCTGTATAAATCTATTGGTGGAAGATTCCACCAGCAGTAAACAACTCCTGCGATAGCGGTTACAGTTGAAGCTTCACTATTTTAACACTAGAACCGCCATAGCGGTTATTTTGACCGGTACAGAATAAAAATATGTCGATTCGAGCCAGAAATTTCTTTCTAAATAAGTTAAATATGTACCACAGAGAAATAAATTCAATAAATAAGTTAAATTGTTTTAAATGAAAATTCTGGTGTAAAATATTTTTGTGCCACTTGAGTAAAATTTCCGGCGGTTCCAGTGTTAAGGATATGTCAGTTACTCTTTATTAATAGTTCCATGACTTAAACCAAGGCATCGCAACTGCTTTGTTGGATGCCCTTTTGATTACCGTAATTTCCCGCGTGTTGCCGCGCTTAGTTAAGTCTTTTTCATACCGGAAATTTTATTTAAAAAATGAAATCAAATAAATGCTAAGGAAAAGCAAGTTACATTATATTTAAAACGAATTCTGGTAGGAAATCGAATTATCTCAGCTGCGACGTATATGCGGTAAATTACCGTAACAGTAAATTTAAAGATGGTAGTGTTGCTCTTTTGGACACGGATGATGACTTTACACTAGTTAAATCGAAAAAAATTAAAGGTAGGCAACAACATAAAACTACTACAAAAAAAATCTGCTGTTTATGAAACTGAAAATATTATAATGTCTGGGAACGCGGACACTATTATTAGTGAAAACATCTCTGCCCAAAATTCAGCTAAGAAAGAGTCGAAACCTATCCTGGTTGCTTAAATCTCAAATATTATTGAATTTACCAATGAATTATCACCCAATGACAAATTTAATTTTGAAGCTAAATTAATAGGAAATTAATTAAAATTTCCACTTCTTGTACCCGACACAAATTTTCTCTTCATGAACATTTCAAGCAAAATAATACACAGCAATACTTTATCCCGGACAGAGAAATTCTTTTGTAAGTCAGGGCCCCTTAGATAACTAGATATGAATTTAGTCAAAGAGACAGTTTCTTGTAGATGTTTTACGATTCTAAAAAGATCTCAGATGAAAAGTAGAAGCGAAAGGTAATCACTCCAGTTATACCTCTTTGAACTTGCCAAAAACGAAACTTATTTTACAATGCACAGTCGTGGAAAAAAAAGTAAACACCCCTTACTAACTCTGCAAAAAATTATCGTAGTAGAAAGTTGCTGGCACCACACGATTGGAAATAAAGTCTACTTTTAAATTATATATATATAATTTGCTTAGGGGGCCATCACCATATTAAAACGAACCATAAATTTGTTTTTTTTTTCCAATCGCAGTACACAATTCTGACAGCATAAATGAACTCTACACCCTTCGATTATCCTAAAAGCAAATTTTACGCAATTCGTGCAATAAGTTTCCGAGAAATTAATTATTTTAAAACGAGCGTATTTTAAGAGCTGTATCCAAATTGAAGTTCGGTACTCGATTGTTGACCGAGAGAGCCCCCTTCTTGATCAAGGCATCTTAACCCCTTGAGGGGCGCCGTTTGCAGTCTGCAAACGGTTAATTTTAATGCCTAAATATTCAAATGGCCCCAGTAATTTTTTAGTACAATTTCGACCTCATAATAAACGTGAAAAAAGGCTTTTGATTATTTTCAAATAAATTTCTTTGTTAATTACGGTGTGAATTAATTATTTGAAAATTTTTTGAGCAGAAATACCCTGCCCCTGAAAGGGTTAAAAGCCGCTCAAGCAGTCAGTGAAGACCGCTAGATTACATGCTAGCATAAGAAATTTCAAAATATCTAGTTATTTCTATCATAGACCGCCCCTTAAACCATCATTTTGCCTTTTTTTAAGCATAATTTGAAAACTACTTGGAAGAAAAATGTGAAATTTTGGATTTCCATAAAGCAGGACTTATTAAATCTAAATAAATCAAAAAATTGAAGGTTGCAATTCATATTTTCTTCGAATATTAACTTCTTAATTTATATCAAAAAATTATAAAAATTGCAAATTCAACGCATTTATGTTTGGGTATTTTAGTATTATTGCTACACAAACACTAACATACTATGAGTATAATTTCAGGAGATATTAATAAAAATATGAAAATGTATATTAACATTAGAAGCACTAAATTTTAAATGTTTATAATTCAAAAACTTATCATTCAAATGATTTGAAATTTGGTGTCAAGGCATAGTTTGAACCGAAGATTTGAAATATCTTGTTAAAATTGGGTATTGCGATTGAAAAAAATTGAAGTTTGGGTTCGTTTTAATATGTAGATGACCCCCTAAGCAAATTTTATATACATCATTTAAAAGTAGACTTTATTTCCAATCATTCGGTACCAGTAACTTTCTTCTATGATAATTTGTTGAGGAGTTAATAGGGGGTGTTTTTTTTTTTTTTTTTTCCACGACTGTACGATCTGTTTTCAAACTTCGGTTGAAGAGGAAACATTCATACCGGCAAAAAAAACCCTGTAAAGTTATAGATGACAGCAATTTTTTAACGTACTCGTTAATTGCCACATAAATCCTAAATCGGCATTTGCTTGGTTGTGTTGCATTTGAAAGGATTGTAGACATCTTCCACTTTAGGTAATTGTTTGTCCATTTAGTTCTATATCTTTATTTATTCGCATATCGCGCTACTGCTATATTTTTTCATCTTTTTTCTTATGATGTGCAACGCCATTACTCATCGGTATGGCGTAGAGTTACTTTGCAACAGTGAAACCTCTGTTAATTCTCTACTATTTAATGTTTACTGTCATTATAGAAAACAAAAATAACTATTTAAACTTCCAGATGAGAATTTGGAATTTCTGAATGAAAAATCTTCCAGATTTGGCAACACCAGTGCTGCCACAGGCGATTATTTTTTAATTCTACCTCACACCACTTTCTCAAAACAAAAAATCTTTGACAAACAGTTTGACAACATTTGCAAGAGCAATATACTACAAAATTTATTTTTTTTTAAATAAAGGTGATTTTTTGAAATTTTTTGAAATTTTTTTTACACTAGAAACGCCGTAGCGGTCATTTTAACCGGTAAAAAATGAAAATATTTCGATTCGCACCAGAAATATTTTTCTAAAATAAATTAAATATGTACCACGGAGAGATAAGATAAATATATAAGTTAAATAGTTTTAAATATAAATTCTGGTGTAAAATAGTTTTACAACACTTGAGTAAAATTTCCGGCGGTTCTAGTGTTAAATAGAAAAATAGTCGCCTGTGGTAGCCCTGTGCAACACGGACAACACCATGTGCTAGGAACAAAAAAACAAGAAGCTGTTAAAAAAAGCCATATATATATACTATATATATATATGTTGTTTTGGAAGAAAAATTAGCAACATTTTTCAATGACCTCAACAGAAGCATTGTTCATTGGTATGTCAAAAATTTACGAATATCTGTATCAGATAAAATAGAGAGTGAAATTCAATATGAGTTAAAAATAAATTTTCACAAATTTCTTACATCCTTAGTGTTTCAATATTTTCCAATGATATTCTCATAGAATACAATACAAATCAATGTTCTTTTATACAGCTGTGGCAGTTTGACATGTTTCTTTTGATTGATTTATTTAATTTTCATATTTTTTATCATCTTTTACACATTTCATCTGCCCCGACTAAAGATTGGTGTTTCTTGCTCTTTCCATTAGATGTCCTCACAGTCTCCGATGACCAGATCAAAGAACTTATAACAGATGTTCTTCGGACAGATCAAGAGCGGAGACAGGATTTGTCCGATGGTGGAGCACAGTCTCTCTTACAGTGTGGTGTGGTCAGATTGGTAACATAAACAGTGGCGTAGCCAGAGGGGGGGGGGTCCAGATGAACTGGACGCCACTAATTTTATAAAGTTTTCTTAGCTTTATGTAATCAGAGAATTTCCTGCTATTAATCAAGGCGAAAAAACTTTTTAATTTTAGTGGTATGAAGTACATTTGGACCCACCCCCTGCCCCCTCTGGATACGCCACTGAATGTAAATGTACATACATGTTACATGTACAGTCGTGGAAAAAAAATTAAACACCCCCAACTAACTCCTCAACAAATTATTGTAGACGAAAGTTACTGGTACCGAACGATTGGAAATAAAGTTTACTTTTAAATGACGTAAATAAAATTTGCTCAGGGGGTCATCTATATATTAAAACAAATCCAAACTTCATTTTTTTCAATGGCAATACCCAATTTTAACGAAATATTTCAAATCTTTCGTTCAAACTATGCCTAGATCCCAAATTTCAAGTCATTTGAATGATAAGTTTTTGAATTATAAACATTCAAAATTTAGTGCTTCTAATGTTAAATTACATTTTTATATTTTTATTTATAACTTCTGAAATTATTTTCCTAATGTTCTAATTTTTTGTGTAGCAATAATACTAATATACCCAAACATAAATATGTTGAATTTACAATTTTTATAATTTTCTGATATGAATTATGAATTATGAAATTAATATTTGAAAAAATTATGAATTGCAACCTACAATTTTTTTGATAGATTGAGATTTATAAAGTCCTGCTTTATGGAAATCCAAAATTTCGCATTTTTCTTTCAAGTAGTTTTTAAATTATGCTTAAAAAACGGCAAAATGATGGTTTAAAGGGCCATCTATGATAGAAGTGACTAAACATTTTGAAATTTCTTATGCTATCCTGTAATTTAACAGGCTTAATTGACTGTTTAATTTGCCTTGACCAAGAAGGGAGCTCTCTCGGTTAGCAATCTAGTACCGGACTTCAATTTGGATACAGCCCATAAAATACGCTCGTTTTAAAATAATTAATTTCTCGGAAACTTATGGTACGAATTGCATAAAAATTTGTTTTTAGACTAATTGAAGGGTGTAGAGTTCATTTATGCTGTCAGAATTGTGTACTGCTGTTGAAAAAAACACAAAGTTATGGTTCGTTTTAACCCCTTAAGGGTCGCATTAAATTACGGTTTAAAAATTCAAATTGTCTATTGTCTTAACCCCTTTCTTGAAAAAGAAATATTGACCTTATTTAATGACAGGTAAAATGATATCATAATAAAGCCAATTACACTATTTTATAAAACTGGTGGGAATCAAACAAATCTGAATAATCTAAATAAAAGGCACAGCCCGTGAATATGACGGGAGCGAGAATTAAGGGGTTAATATGTAGATGGCCCCCTAAACAAATTTTATATACATAATTTAAAAATAGATATTATTTCCAATCGTTCGGTACCAGTAACTTTCTTTTACGATAATTTGTTGAGGAGTTAGTAGGGTGTTTACTTTTTTTTTCCACGACTGTACATGCATAGATGCCAACATCTTTTAATTATTCCGGAGTCTGATCCAAAACAAGCATGTTTTAAACCATAAAATATGTAAAAGTAATTTGGTCTTGTTTCTATGAGGTATTTTTTCTATGAGTTAAATTTCACTGTGAAATTTTTCATTAACCCTTTCATGCATAAATTATTTTCATTACTTTCCATTATTCACAAAAAAACTTTTTTTGTGATAAATGAGAACACATTATAAATTAATTTTATTATTGCTCTGCTTGCTAGCTATTATCTGTCCACAAATCAGATCTCCAAAAATGAATATTGAATTTATTTTTGCTTTTTAGGGCGATACTTATCTATCCTCATATGAGGCCCGTGTGAATGAAAGGGTTAAATAAAATTTCCGGCAGAAAACATTTTCTTCTTGGCTAAAACTCCGGAATAATTAAGAGATGCTGGCATCTATGGTATATAAATTAGAGTTCTGCGCGGGTTCAACTATACCCGATAACTCCATTTCAAGGCGACCCGAACCAACTTTTTTTTCGTAGAACCGTAACACGACCCGAACCTCTGATGAAAGAAACTTAATCCATATTTTAATGCAATTATAGAAAAGTAGTCTACAATTATATCTCTAGTATCAATTTTTGCTTTTAAGTAGAAAAAAGAACATATATATACACATTAATATTCAAATATATCATTTACCATCTGAAAAAAAATATTCTGAACTTTCATTTGACAAATCAAGTCAACCGGAATCCGATCCGAAAGAGTCAAAATCCAACCCGAAACCGAAACGATTAACGTTAACCAGTGGCGTAGCCAGAGGGGGAGGGGGTGTACAGATGCACTTGGCACCACTAATTTTATAAAGTTTTCTTCGCCTCATCTAATCAGAGAATTTTCAGCTGTTAGGCAAGGTAAAAAAAAAAATTACAGTTTTAGTGGTGTGAAATGCATCTACCCCCCCCCCCCCTTCTGGCTACGCCACTGACGTTAACGCGACCTGCAACGAATGAAATTAGCGTCAATCCAACCTGACAAAAATCGCAGGTTTGGTTAGGGTAAAATCGGGTTACCCGACTTGATGAAGGACTCTGTCTGCGTGCAATCGTTTGTCTGTGTGCATTACAATCACTTTGAGTCGGGCTGACTTCAATTATTTCGGTTTTAGGTTGGGTTTTGAAACTTGCGGGTTGGGTTCAGGTTGAACAATTTTCTCAAAAGAATCTGCAAAATATTTTTTCGGGTAGAATACTAGACAGTTGAATATTGACCCATTAAAGAAGAGCCTCCTTTACACTTCTTTTAATTCTTCGACACCAGTTTTTGTGACTTTGCAATTTTGAATTATTTAATCTCTCAAAATCTGAGATTAGATAATGTGAAAAATTCCAAACTGAAATACTGGAATTGAAATTAAAAAATTTTGTTCGCCTTGCATGGCAAGGTTTCTTGCCAACCGGATTTTATTGAGTTAAGGAGTATATATTGATTTTTCTACTAAAAATATAAAATTGATACTAGAGGTATAATTGTAGACTACTTTTCCATTACTGAATTACAATACGGAGTAATTTTCTTTCTATATGGGCTCCAGGTCGGAGAGAGGTCGATGAAAATTATTTTGACAATTCGGGTTGGGTTGTGAGTCAACTATTTTTTTGTCTGGTTCGGGACGATTTTTGGATTACTTGATATAGACTTTTGGGTTCATAAACCAAACCGCGCAGTGACATATCTCTCACAATGTTATTTAAATTAGAGATAAATTGAAGAAGGCCAAACGATTTTTATTTGTAGCATAAGTTTCGCAGCTTGTCAAAGAATATTGTTGAGAAATGGCGCGAAAAAACTGCTGTTTACGAAAAACCTCGCTGGTTATCTAACCTTTATAGGAAAGGCAATCTACAAAGAAAAAAAAAACACAAAATTTTTAGCTTTACCTAAAGGGAAAATCTACACTTCAGATTCTTCTACCACCCAGCAACCTCCTAATAAGAGGTCATTCAACATTACCGTAATTTTCGGCGTATAATCCGAAAGTCAACAATCATTTTTCGACCCAGAAACATTTTAAAATAAAATATAACTTTTTAAATCGCAGTAAATATTTGGCTTCAATAACTAAATAAAATTTTTGGGTCCAAACAGAATTGTTTGATCCGCGGATTATACGCCGGAAATTACGTTACATATTTTATGTGCACACATATGGCATATACACAAAGAAACGCGGTTCGTGTTCGGGTCGGGTTCACTATGTTTTTTTTTATTTCAGAAGTAACTGAAAAGAATCAGCTGACAAATATTACCGAAAATGCATGAAGTGTCCAAAAAGTTATTTAATTTTATTACAGAAAGTGTCATCGTGAAAATTAGCGGTTAAACATTACAATCAACTGAAAATCGGGGTATAACCCTACCCGAAACCCACAAATTTCATTTAAAGCCAATCCGAATCCCGAACCGAACGCCAAAAGTATTTCTTCTACCCGAAACCCGACCCGAACTCGAAATACTTCAATCAAATCCGACCCAAAACCCGCAATTAGAAATAATTGTTTCTCAATTTATATGGAACATTAATTATGGAATATAATTATGGAAAAATAGTCTCTAATCATATATACAATATCAATTTTATCTTTTGCGTTGAAAAATAAACATATAAAGACTCATTCATGTAACCGACTCGAATCTGAAAATTCCACTTCCCGACGCAAATCCAAAAATGTTTTCTTCGATCAAAACCGGATCCGAACAAGACAAAAATTTTTTTGTCTTCCCTAACCCGAAACAAAAATAAGTTATATAATATATATATATATATATATAATATATATAATATATATAATATATATAATATTTATATAAACATATATATATATATGGTTTAATACAATTCATCTATTCCGTTTTTTATGAAGGAAAACAAATATGTAAAGACTGTATAAGTATGTAGTTTTCCCTCTGAAACAATAGTCAAGATTATCTTTTGTGAAATAGATTTAACCCGAACTCGAAACCGACACGTAAGTAACAGAAGTCAACCAGAAACCGAACTGAACCCAAAACAATTACAGTCAAACCGACCTGAACCCAACCACACGGAAAACAAATTAACTCCAACCCGAACCACGGGTCGGACGGGTTCAGGTAAAATCGGGTTTCCTGACTCGATGCAGGCTTCTAATCTGAAACAATATTCCGTATACACTTTTCAAATATCAGGTTATCCAAACTGTCACATAAGAATCAAAACTCAACTCGAAACTGAAACAATTATAGTAAATCCGAAATCCAAATAAAAAAAATCAGTGGCCCAAGGGAGCATTTTGTTATAAACTAAAATCTGGTCAGTTTATAAAAACAAAAACTAACCTGCACCCGGCTCGACACTACCCGAATTCTATCGGGTGTGTTTGTGTAGAAGGGGAGAATGCAGAACTCTACTTTCAAGTCAAAATATTTTCTCCGACGAATATTTGCCACCAGGAGTCAGTCTATCGCCACCATTCGGCCAAATGCTAAAATACCACATAAATCGAGGGTGGCCAACTGTGGCACGCGCCACACCACTAAAATTTTACAGTAATCATTGCCTTATCTAATCATCGAATCTCTGCGATTCAAGAAGTCGAATTTTTCTGTAAAATTTTAGTGGTATCAGGCGTGCCACTGTTGGCCACCCCTGACATAAATAAATAGAAAAATTTACATGAACTTAAAACGAAAAAACTGCAAATGCTATTCAAATAGTACTTTCATGTAAGCAGTAATTATCTTAATTCCTTTTAATATGATCCTGAAAAACAAAAACATGAAGGATATGACGAATATTTCAAATGGGTGCATTGCACACCATACTCTGTTTAGCATTATAGTACCACGTAACATGTGGTAAAATGCAATCAAAATTCTATAAAAAACTAACGTTAAACTTTAACATTGGACTTTCTGCAGCAGCTTTCTCACCTTTTACTCTCAAAATAGCAGCAAGCATTTCTATGTAATGAAACGCTGTCATGTTTACTATATTACAATTACGTGGTGTGATCAACAAGTACCAGGATTGCTTTTACTACAATCCTCGGATAAAATAATTTTGTTTTGAAGCAGAAATTTTACTTAGTCATATAACATAAATATGTATCACAAAGTAATACGTTACATTTTATTGAATAGAATTTTTGGTTTTAAATACGTTCTTAAACATTCCTTGAACTATGTTATCGTCCCACATATAAGAATATGTAGAACATAAATCTTAAAAATATTATTAACACATTGTATGCGTGACACGTACTAGTACGTTTTTGTGGGTTGGGGACAGAAATTATTACTGTTACCGGAAATTTTGTGCGGACGAAAAAAGAAGGTGTAATCCAAGAACGTTTGCCTGTTATAGGTTGGGAGCAGGTTTTAATTTACAGTGGCATTTGTGAACGTAAATTTAGTGCTCGTTTTTGAAAAATTGCCCGCGTACAATGTGTTAATATGTAATTTAAGCAAGCGATTGCAGTGTTGCCAGATGAGCTCCTTTTTAAAAAATCAGTTTCTTGATTGGCACCACTTTTTTGAAATAGTAAAATTAGTGACTAAATTTTATTTAGTGACATACTAATTAAGGCAAAAACAAAGTGAATTTTACCGCTTCAAAAAAGTGGTGCCAAACAAAAAATCTGAATTAAAAAAAAGTAGCCCACTGGCAACACTGAGCGATTGTATCAGCGTAATTTTCATCTCCATCAAATTTTTAATGAGCATTTTATTTATTTTTTCATTTCTATTTACAAAACCTACCATTTTCTACTTAACCCTAGATCTACCGGGAATTTTATTCAAGTTTTAATAAAACGTTCTACACCAGAATTTTTATTTAAAACTATTTAACTTATTTATTTACCTTATTTTTGTCTGGTTTATATACTTAGTTTATTTTAAAGAAATTTCTGGTTTGAATGAATATTTTGTATGTACCTGTCGGGTCCAATGGACCCGTCTGGTAGACGGAGGGTTAAAAATTGTTAATATGTTGCACAAAATCTTGAGATTTCCGGCACAATATTAAACCACTATCTAGAACACAGTCGACTTGGTAAACGCAAATGTTAAAGGGCTTTTCGTATGTCAATTTTTTTCAGCACTGTTTTTTACATTAAAATTTGTATTACATTTTCCTTGCATTTACTATCTTTTTTCTATTTTTTTTTTGTGTTTTAGAAATTCAACTTTGAAGTATTTAAAACTTAATTACAAGTTCTCGGTTGAATTATTTTCATATTTACATATTCAAGAAAATTTACAATTTCTTTTAACAAAATTTTCTTTAAAAAAATAGCTCTTTAACCCTTTCTAATAAGAAATGATTTTTTTTCTATAATATTAAAATGATTGTATGATCACAGATGTCTGTTATTAACGCTGAATATACTAACAACCGGTCATTTGAATGGAATCAAGTGAAACTATTTCGATTCTAACCAGAAATTTCTTCATAAAATAAATCAATTATCAGTCACACAGATATAATTTAAATTAAAATGTTAAATAGTTTTAAATACAAATTCTGGTGTGAAATATTTTTCTAAAACATGAACAAAATTCCTGGTAAGTTTAATGTTAAAAAAAAAGCGAAGAATCTCTATTTGAAATTTCTCGTAGCTAACCCTGAACATGAGTATAAAAGATCATATTTCGAAAAGAAGCATTGGTACAGTGCGTGGTATATACATTTTCTGGTTCAAAATATGTTTACCTTGTGTCAGATCAGGGTTGCCAGATTGGACTACTTTTTTTTATTTAGAAATTCAGTGTTCATACTGAAAATTCAGAAAGAAGAATTTTTGCTTTAAGTAATCACAAAATGTCTATCATTAAACAAATAAAAATTGCTATTTGGAATTTCCCGCATGAATTCTGAATTTAAAAGAAGCCAAACTGGCAACCTTCCTAACTCCGGAAGAATACCAAAATGCTGGCATCCATGGAACTATGAATAAAGAGCAGTTGACATATCCTCAAAACGGTGAAGCTTCAACTGTAACTGGTTTCGCAGGAGCTGATTAATGCGAGGGCAAACTTCCACCAATAAATTTGAATAGAAATTATTTCTTTATCTAAACGCATTATTCATGCAGAAATTCAGACATAAATATGGAAAAAATACATATTCATTTTTACTGGTGGAAGTTTATCCCGGCGGTAGTCACGCCCTGTAATTCCGCCGTATTGTCACAACCTAACGAACCTCTGTCAGTGTCAGTGAAGGATATTATAATACCGGGGCCAACTTCCACCAGTAAAAACTAATAGAAATATTTATCATTTTTGAGAAATAAATTTTGCATAAATAAGGCGCTTAAATAAGGCTATTCAAATTTATTGGTGGAAGTTTTCCCCTGTGACGATCAGAAATTGTTGATCCTATGTGAAAAAACAGCCGCCATCTAATGACTACCTCTTCACTTACCTAACTCAAGCTGGTAGACACTACACTATATGTCTCCTCCTCTGTATTCATAACTCCATTCTGGCATCTAGGCGCCCCGTACTGTATAAAAGCAGTAATTTGTTAAAAATTTATCGTACAAATTCGGAGTTTGGGAATTAAAATTACGTTGGAGTTATATCTCCAGCATCCATAAAATAGCTTAACCCTTAAATGCGTGATTTTTTATTTTGTTTCGAAAAAATTATATATGATTCTCTGAAAGGTTTATTACAGAGGAAAAATAATGAACAAAATCAGAGATACATTTTTCATATAATACGTCAATCTTTTCTTCTGTTGCACATCTGCAATACAAGTAAAAACTACTGTCGTGTGGCTGTTTTACGCTAAAGTAATGCAAATTAGTAAGTATTTTAATAAATATGTCTCCAAATACCTTATTTTATATTATTATTTAGTTCATAAAATTTAATTTTTAACCCTTTAATTCCAATGATAGAATACGTTCAAGAAATTACGCAGTTCAGAGAATCTGACTTTCTACCAGAAAGTTTCAATGGTTAATTTCGCTTCATTTAAAAATGGAATGTCTGTTATTAATTAAAGCAAATATTGCTATTTTAATATTCTGGTGTGAATTAGGTATATACGAATAAAAAAAATTATTAAATTCAAAACACTGTTGTTTGCATATATGCAAAGCTGCACACTGAAGTGTTAAAATAATACATACAGATATCAAAAATGTCCGAGACAGTCTTTGTCGCTCATTGCTTTTTATGGTTTTAACCCTTTCCGACTATAAGTACTTCTGTTGCTTAAATGTTGAAATAATTGAGTGACACCGGAACTAGCGAACAAATTTACTTGAAAATAAGTAAAACCTTTTCATCAAGTACAATCTAAAAGGCAAAACTTCATTTCAAAATACTGGTGCCGTGTTGTGGCATTTGAGGATTAAAATTACGTGGGACAGAATTTAACCCACCGTGCCGGAAAGGGTTAATTCAGTGTTGGACCAATGTAGAAATTTTGAAAAGCGATAAAATGATTGGAGAAATCTTTCGCCGTTCGAGGAATTCGAATGGAATTATTTTGCATTTTCAAAACCATATTTCTATAATTTAATTTTGTAAGAATTATAATATGTGCTTTTATTTTGTAAGAAGAATAATTTAATGCTTTTCTAAGATTTTGAAGACTAGCATTTAAAATAAAATAGAAAATCGAAAGTCAGAGACCTAAATACATTGTAATGCTACAGAAAGAAAAAATCCTTTTAATTCCTTGAAGTCCAGTAGGATATTTTTTCAAACCACGTACTTTAAATCAAGATTTGTGTCAGAGTTTTTTGAAAAGATTGTAACTTCTATAGCTTTGGTAGGAAAAAAAGGGGGGTGGGGCTGTAAAATACTACTTATTTATTTTTAAAAATTCTGGTGTGAATTAAACATTACAAGACACACCATTCCTTACCCCTGAGATTGTTAAGTGGGATTACTTTTATAGATGCATCATTTTAACCGGTGTTTACAACAGTAAATTTGCTGGATAGAAAATTGAATTGTTTCTGTTGAACATAGAAACATTGAAAAGGAAATACTCAGCATTCTACGCGCTTGAAAATAATAGCCCATGTCAAAATTTTGCAGCGAGAATAACTGGAAAATTGGATTGTGCAGCAAAAATCCACATGTTTAATCCGAGAGATTGAACAAAGGAATTTTTCGGTAAGGGGTATCTGTAATATATGATTTATAAACTGTGATTTTCTCAAATTAGAACTTAGATATAAAATTATAATAGATTCGTAATTAACCTTCAGACTACCAAAAAAAAGTATATGCAAGAACTACCATTCGGGTCCATTGGACCCATATGTAAAATATATAGGATTTCAAAATATACAAAACACCCATTTATCTACAATGAATATATTTGTTATTAATGCACCTTATACAATATATAAAAGTGATATATATAGTAATAGAGTAAGAAAGTAACACATACAGTAAGAAAGTAATATATATAGTATATTATAATGACTACAAAACGTTTTTCATCATAATAAAATTATTCTGTACATGAAGTACAAATAACGACGGAATGTTCTCCGCAAACATTTTTCGTACACTTCTTGCATAATGTTCGTGTTTTTCGATCTTTTTTAGAGGGACAAATATGACATCTTGATTTTTTTCGTGGCGGCTCAAAACTATTTGCGTAAAGTTGTTCTGAAGTAGATGTTGAGACGGCGATACCTCCTTCACCTACTAATTCTTCTGCAAGTTGAATAATGAAATTCCGCCTTTTTTTCATTTTCGGATCACATTCAGCATTCAGTGACAACCATATTATGTATGCATTCATCGCACTTATATCGATCATATTATAAAATACAATCAAAGGCCACCGACGTGTCATGCGTTTCACACTATATGCTCTTACCATTTTGTCCATCGTATCTACTCCGCCTTTGGTTTTATTATAATCTAGGATTATTTGTGGCTTTTTTTCTAAGCTGTTGTCAATATCATAAGTGTTATGCATTGTGCTTAGCAAAGTAACAATTCTACCTTTTCTGGGACAGTAAGAGATGATGGTCGCCTTCTCTTGAAACCCAAATAAAGTAGAATATACAGAACGATGTTTTGGATTTGTGAACACAGCGGGTAATTCAGGTTTATTTTTTCGAATTGTTCCAATAAGAGATAATTTTTTTGAAGTAAGATGTGTTGCTAATGCATATGACGTAAAAAAGTTATCACATGTAATATTACGACCAGAATTTTCAATTTCCTTCGTCAATCTTTTAACTACATTTTCTCCCTGATGAGATTCTCTTACTTCATTTTTGCCTGTATATAGTTCCAGTTTCCAAGCATACGATGTTACGCTGTCACAAGTAACCCAGAACTTCAATCCATACTTTCCAGGTTTAGATGGCATATACTGACGGAAAGTACATTTTCCACGAAAAGAAACTAATTGCTCATCGACAGTCATAGACCAATTAGGAATATAAGGGTCTTGTAAATAGCTATTCCACAATTCAAAGCATTCTCTTATTGGCTCTAATTTATCAGTTGATCTTCTTTTACGCCTCTCAGCAGCATCATCAAATCTTATGACACGTAATATACTTGTGAATCTATTGCGACTCATAATGTCCCGAAATATTTGTCTTCCATTTTTTATGCTCCAAAGTTCGCTTACTGTTTCATTTTTCGATTTATATACTCCAATAAGTAATAAAAGTCCGATGAATTTTTTAAGTTCTATAATATCTATAGGTTTCCACTCTTTATCGAATACTCTATTGCCTTCCGCATTTGTCCATTTTACTATAATTTCCAAAAGTCTTTTTCGGAAATAGATAAGAAATGAGGATGATATGGAATCCACTTCACGATTTGCAAATCTTGAAGGTCCAGATTTTTCACGTAAAATATTGATTTCAGTACGTCTTCCTTGTGGTCTGGCAACTTCATTCTTATACCAGATCTGTGAATTATTTTTGGAAACAAAAGTAGAATTTGAAGTACTTGTGGTTGCTACATTTACTTCATTGGAATCATTATCAGATTCTGAGTAGGAATCAGAAATTTCATTATGTATTTCAACATAATCTACTTCACCTTCATCAGACGACAGATTTTCATCATCGGTGTCGAATTCTATATCGTCCGGATTTTCCATAATTTTTTGAATTTCCTCTTGAGTCAATACTTTTTTTCTGTTCATCTTCAATTCAGTTTTTAACAAAAAATAAGTTAGGAAATAAGAAAATTATGAATATTTGTAAAATAACAAAGCACGTACAAACTACACTTATTACTTGTCTTCAAATATCAAGTCCTATTTTCAATGAAAAGACTCAAAAACATCAATAGACACCATTCGCTCACTAACTGTGTCTGTTGATAAATGACTCTCTGAAACAGAAGTAACCTTTTATATATAGAGCACGAAGTTTACTAGATCAGTCTAGAATGTTCTCAAAACTTCATTATAAAGTCGCCAAATTTGGCGAGATTGGCGCTAAAAATCCATCGCCAAATGGGCGATAAACAGCCAATTATGGTAACCCTGTTCCTCCTCATGATTTATGGCAACCCTAGAAAAAGAAAGCAACAGTATATTACGTTTGTTTTAATGTTGGGTCCAATGGACCCGCGTGGTAAACAATGAAACAAATTAAAAATAGGTAAAAAATTTCGAACAAAATTTTAATCGCAATTGCATATACATAGAGGAGACAATTGCAGGAAATGTCATGTAATCGCGAAACTTTGAATGCTATTTTTCATGAGAAAAATTTACATTAAATATTGCTGTCGGGTCCAATGGACCCGTCTGGTAGACGGAAGGTTAAGTGGGATACTCCAGTAAATAGCGTTCCCAGATGCACTATCACAAAAAGAGGGAGAGCGACTTTTAAATTGGGGTATAAAAATACAGTACATCCGATAAAAAATGTACCTCTCTATAACAGAATTCTGATTTAAATGGAGAAAATTCAAGTCCCTACAGAAGGAACATAATACAAATATACCTGCTAAGAGTGAAATCGGTTTAAAACGGAATTTTTCCTTGGCCTCTTGAGTTTCTTGTATTAACTCTTTCAGGGGCAAATAACTTCCATTTCTGCCTGACCAGTGGCTGAGAGGTTCTGCTCTGACGGGAGGTGCTGGGTTCGAATCCAATCGTGCCCGTCGGCCTAATCGTTCGGAGTTTTCGTGGTTTTCTTCGAACCTTGGGTTTCCAAGCGTAAATACGGGTTAGGTTCCCGTTGAAAGACCCCCACTGTGGGCACTCTCAGCTCGGGCCTGCGTCCCTCGAGTAGATAATCGGGCGCAAAAATATAACAAAAACAACTTCCATTTCTAAAATGTTAAAATGAATGAATGACACCGGATTCACGAACAAATTTATTTGAAAATAAGAAAAAACTATATTTCACATACATAATAAATGGAAATATTTATACAAAAATTCTGATCTCATTGTAGCATTCGGGAATAAAAATTAAGTGGTTTCATAAACGTACCACCGCCCTTGAAAGGGTTAACTCTTTCAGGAGCAGAGTACTTTTATTCGTAAAATGCTGAAATGATTGAATGACATCAGAATTTACAAACAAATTTATTGGAAAATAACTATAAGCTTTTATTCCCGTACTTAACAAAATGCAAATTTTTATTTGAAAATTCTGGTGCCAATGTGGGAATTAGGGATTAAAATTAGGTGATCAAAAATGATGCACCGCCCTTGAAGGGCGTAGCATTTCAAACATTCTATAAAGAAGAAAATAAATGCACAAAAAAATTACAATAAAAATATTTTATTTCAGTTTTCAGAAAATTTAATATTTCCGACATACAAAATTTTTCCACTCGTGTCTTCAAATGTGTGATGAGGCCAGCAGTGCTGCCAATTTTTTATTCAGAAATTTACAATAGTAATTTTTACTTTGTTTACCAACAGGAATAACTATCATTATGTAGAGTGAAAATTTCTATTCGGAAATGCTTGTGTGAATTCGGAATTTCTGAATACAAAATCAGCTAAATGAGCCACACTGGTGGCCAACGATGATTATATCGAACAGATGCATGAAGCAAGTATAATGCTAGTTGCATGATTACTTTTATTTACACATAGCTGCCAACCTAACATTAACCATCCGTAATAGAGTCCTGCATAGGGTGGGGTTACCCGCTTTTACCCGAACCCTACCCGACCCACGGTTCGGGTCGGGTCGGCGCTATATTTTCCCGTTGCGGGTCGGGTTGGCTTTAATTGTTTAGGGTTCGGATCGGTTTCGGGTTGGCTGTTTCACTTTTGCGGGTCGGGATCGGGTTGACTCGATTTTTTAAAAGAATGTCCAGAATATTTTTTGAAGTTAAAAGTTTATATAAACCGCAGATCAAAATTTCACACAAGCAAAATGCGTGCCTGTCTGTTTTGTCTAGTCTTAGAACTCGTTTCTGGAAGTTAATATAAACATACTTTTTCAACTACTGGTAAAATAACGATTATAACGAATGCAGTAAAAAACCTATAGATGGCCCGAAAGTATCCTCGTAATGTGAACACGACATGCAAAAAGAAATTTAGATTCATTCCGAGCCGAAAAAACAGAATTCGGGGTAACCCGACCCAATGTTTGACTCTATTCACCGAGCCCAAGGTGCTCAGAGATTTTACCATATTTTAATGTTAAAGAATATAGATTTGTTCATTCTTCTATGTAAAACATAAAAATTGTATTAGAGATACAATTATTGATTATTTTTCATGGTGGCATTAAAACGTGATTTACTCTTTTTTTACATTGCATGTTCGGTTAGGGTTGTGGGTTGCTGGAAATTATTTTTGCGGGTTTGGTTCGGGTTGCTGGTTATCGAAAATTATTTTAGTGGATTCGGGTCGGGTTGAGGTTTGACTACAATGTTACTTAAAATGGAATGTTGTCATGTGATATTACTTAAAATGGAATTGGCGGGTTCGGGTCGGGTACAACCGAACCCGCGCGGGACTCTAACCGTAATATGTGGATTAATTTGACCCAGGTTAATCATGTTTCGAAAAAGGAAATTTATTTGGTGAATTTTTATTTATTCATAGCTGCCAACTGTTACGCTTTTTTGCTATCACTAAAATTTAAAATAGATATTTGCCTTGTTTAATCGTGATATTTTGACTATTAAATAATATAATATTTGCTATAAAATATTAGTGGTAAGAAAAAGGCGTAAAAGTTGGCAGCTATGTTTATTTAATTTCAAGCCTCTACTTAGAATTTATTTAATTTCATTTCTTAACCCTTTGAGGAGCAAGTGATTGTGTTCCTGTAATGTTGAATTCACACCGGAATCTTTGAAAAATTTTATTTCAAAATAAGCAAAAGCAATTTTCAACCAAAGTTATAAAAAAAAAAATTAATTAAAAGTTTCCGGTGCAAATCTTGATTAACTTAGGTGGGATATAATACACTGCTCAAAACAATTAAAGGATATTGCAGTTTTAGGTGAATTTTGTATCTGGTAAACTGTTTAGCTGATTGATACATGGTCGACAGACATAGTAGGTTATATGAGAATAAATTACACATGTTTGGCAGAAAAAAATGCATTTTATTGCGCATTTGTGTACTAAAGGAAAAAAACACAATTTGTGCATATGAGAAAAAAAGAATAAGAAAAGGTGTTTTCTTCAAAGAAAATCATTTTCAGTAGGGGGTATGGTTTTCACGGGCGGCCAGCAACGTTGAACACCTTTGAGGCATGGACTCAATGAGGTTATTAATGACGAGTTGGGGTATTCTGCCCCACTCTTCCAGAAGAGCTCTTTCCAGTTCTTGGAGAGTTTGTGGGGGTTGTTGGCGGCCAGAAACTCGTCTTCCTAGAGCGTCCCAAACGTGCTCGATTGGATTCATGTCTGGAGAACACGCTGGCCATTCCATTCGAACGATTCCTTCCTCGAAAAGGAAATCCTCCACCAGGTTTGCACGATGTGGCCTGCAGTTATCGTCCATTAAAATGAAGTTATCTCCTATTGCTGCAGCGTAAGGGACTACAATAGGTCTGAGGATCTCATCCCTATATCGGCGACCAGTCAGAGCTCCATCTCGAATGATGTAGAGGTCAGTGCGTCCGTCAATGGAGATGCCACCATACACCAACACTCCTCCACCACCAAATCTGACACTTTCGTGCACGAACGCAGGATTATTCCTACTGCCACGGTCCCTCCAGATGAAAATACGCCTATTATCCGGATGCACAGAAAAACGGGACTCATCAGAAAACAGAATATTGCTCCATTCATTTCTCCTCCAGTTGACATGCTCGGTTGCCCCACTCCCTGCGGTCGCGACGATGCCTTGATGTTAATCTAACACATACCATCGGTCGGCGAGCATACAGACCTACAGCATGGAGCCGGTTTCGGACAGTCTGAGTTGAAATCGTGGTGCCTGTAGCCGAGCGAAGGTGTTGTTGGAGAAGAGTAGCGTTCATGGTTCGGTGTCTCCGAGCTGTTAACGCTAAATACCGATCTTCATTGGGCGTTGTTGCCCGTCTACGACCTTGCCCTGGTCTTCGGCCTGCACATCCACTCTCCAAAAAACGGTTCCAGATCCTGGAAATGACACTTTGTGACACTCCAATGGCTTGCGCTACTTCGGCTTGAGTTTGGCCCCCTTCTAACCTACCAACAATTCTCAAAGCTTCTGAATCTGTCAAATGACTTCGCTGAGACATCGTACTCATCGAAACAAAGCAATCACTGAATGCCGATCATCCTTGTCTTCATTCTCTTTTATCCAGTTGAAAGTCAAATGTCATTCGCTGCCGCTGAAGCGACGTTTTTGACGTCGAACTCAAAATTTGCATACTCCACAGTTTGAAAACCAGAAAAATTTGCATTTGTGATTCTCTTCTTCTATTTTCGGCAAAAAAATTCGTTTATATCTTTATTTTATATAAAACTTCAAATATCCTTTAATTGTTTTGAGCAGTGTATATCCCACCGCCTCTCAAGGGGTAAAATTTTTTTTTGTTTAAAACGTACTAAGCCTGTGTCGAATTATCCCATATCTTAGGGATATTTGCCTTGTTTAATCGTGATATTTCGACTATTAAATAATATAATATTTACTATAAAATTTTAGTGGTAAGAAAAAGGCGTAAAAGTTGGCAGCTATGTTTATTTAATTTCAAGCCTCTACTTAGAATTTATTTAATTTCATTTCTTAACCCTTTGAGGAGCAAGTGATTGTGTTCCTGTAATGTTGAATTCACACCGGAATCTTTGAAAAGTTTTATTTCAAAATAAGCAAAAGCAATTTTCAACCAAAGTTATAAAATTAAATTTAATTAAAAGTTTCCGGTGCAAATCTTGATTAACTTAGGTGGGATATAATATATCCCACCGCCTCTCAAGGGGTAAAATTTTTTTTTGTTTAAAACGTACTAAACATGTGTCGAATTATCCCATATCTTAGGGAAGGTTAGTGGGAGCTTGTCGCCTATTTTAAAATTACTTTAATTCCTTTCGTATGTGATTATATATATTTGCCTAGATAAAGAAATAGACAGATATTCCTTACTACGAATGTGGTAGCTTCGCTAAGATGGAAATATATCTGTCAATATATCTTTTTTTAGTAAAGAATTTTAAAATTATATTGCATTTGAAAATACCAAAACAAGCTCTTCAGCCTCACCGCCTATAGCTTCCGCTAAAATTATAGATCGTGTTACAGATAGTAAATACAAAACAAAAACTATGGTATATACAGGCCTGATATCCTTATTAAAGTTTTAATCAAACTGACAAGAAACACATAGAGATCGAAGCAATGCTTTTCTGTTGAAGCATAACAGCCATTTTTACGCTTATTTGCTATCACTAAAATTTAATAAAAAATTTGATTTATTTATTCTCATATTTCGGTGATTAAATAAAGTAAAATGCACTATTAAATTTTAGTGGTAAGAAAGAAGCTTAAGAGTTAGAAATCAGTCAGCTATGGTTAGAGTGAATTGTATAAATGCACTTCAGGAGCTGTAAACAAGGAAAGCATATTCTAGAAAAGAAATCAAAAAATGAATTGCTGCATCAAATATTCTAGCTCTAAATCCTGTCTTAAAGTGTGCACCCACTGGGCAATACGAGGTACAATAAACGTGACTTAGATTATTACTAAGAATAGATAAACCTGTCATTGCATGCATTGTTTGCGGCACGGTTTGTGTAAAAATATATTAGACTTTAGTAGATGTTTCTTCCGCGTGTCTGTAATGTTCACTTTGTTTGCTATAACTAGAGCTTCCACATTCTCTCATCCATAATTTATTAAAATATTTCAACAGGATAAGCAAACAGAAGAGTAAAGTAAATACTGCTTGTTATTTCGCTACAATGATATATTTTTTTAGGATAGGGCGAGGAATTTGGGAATTTTGAAATTTAGACGTAAATCGCTTTATTAGAAATGACAAAATTTAAATCTACATCAAGTTTTGTATTGGAATTTGTCCTCTAACCATCATATTCTTAATTTTTCTCTTCTTTATTTTCAACTCAAGCAAAAAATATTTGTTAACCCCGATTTGACCAAATGGGGTACTTGGAAGATAGTTTATAACCAGTAGATGTTTAACCCTTAAATGGCTGATTTTTCAAAAATCATTGTAATAATGTTTTTCGGGTTTCATTTTTTAAATAAATCATGGGAAAAATACTTTAAAAAATCATATTTTGTGTTAAGTATAGTTTATGGCTAAAAACAGTTTGTTACTAATCGGCAATACTGGTGTTTAATTGAAAAAATAATTTCCCTTGATAAAATTCTATAATATTAAACACACAAGAATTTTAGGAACTATAATAAGAAATAAATTTCACTTGCTCACTGCAGGTCAAAATAGGGTATTTCGCAAGCTCCCAAACAAAACAAAAAGAACAAGTAGCAACAATTGAAAAAAGAAATCTATCTTTATTTTTAAACAGCACAAGTGTTGCCATCTACATGTTGAAAATCGATTTAATAATATTTTCAGAATGTATTTTATTGGCAACATTAGGCATTATAGCTTCAATATTATTCTAATAGTATTTTAGAGCCTAAATTGGGTATGTTGCCGAAAAGCAACACCAGGCATTTCAGGGTTAAGATTTTTCTGCCATGTTAAATGGTAAATATAATTAAAGCTTTTAGCCAGGATTGCAAAATCACAGACTCGCGGGTCAACATGCTAAAACTATTTTAGTGAATAATTTACCTTATTTAATCACAAAAACTTCGCGGTTTAAATAAAACAATCATTACATTTTAAAAATTGCGGTGGCAAACGACTTTCAGGCAAGAAAGTTGTGCAGCTCTACAGTAATTTTATTACATAATTACAGCAATTGGAATCATTGTTTACATAACGTAACAATTTTTCTTTGAATAAATAAAGAAAACAAACCATCGTAACAATAAACTGGAAACTATCACTTTCAACTATTAACACTATACAGGCATCTTGACGCATTTATGCGTCATTTATTAAACTATAGGTATTCGAAATTCTCCCCTGAATGTTTGAATAGTTATTTTTAGTAACCGTAATTTCAGGCTTATAATCCGCGGATCAAACAATCATGATTGGACCCAGAAATTTTATTTAATAATTGAAGTCAAATATTTACCGCGATTTACGGAATTACATTTCATCGAATAAAGTTTCCGGATCCAAACATAATTGTTTGATCCGCGGATTGTGCGCGGCAAATTACGATATCATAATGATAGATATTTCGTGAATAAAATAAAGTAAAATTAGTATTAAAAATTTTCTGGTGTGAACTAAAAATTTTAGAATATAAAAACCGCCAGATTTGACAACACTGTTTACGGCCTGTATAGCATTTATAACCTACATATTAACACTACAACGGCCAGAAATTTTACTTAAGTTTTATCAAAATGTTTTATATCAGAATTTTTATTTAAAACTATTTGGCTTATTTATTTAACTTATTTCTGAGCGGTATAAATTTAACTTATTTTATGAAGAAATTTCTGGTTTGAATCGAAATATATTTATTTGGGACCGGTCAATAGGTCCACTTATTGACGTTCTAGTTTGGAAGTAAAAAAAATTGTTCAAAATTATATCTTTAAGGGGAAACGTTTCACAAACACACCAAACTTTCCAAAATTTGTCCCTTTCACTCTGGATCATTAAATCCTTGTAAAACATTATACCGATATTCAATAACTTACATATTGCAGAATTTCCAAATAAATAAGGCGAAGCAGAATCTGCAATTGAATTAAACGAAGATTGCTATTCAAAAATAGCAGTAACAAAAATCGTAGAAGTTGAAACTATGGATAATCTGTTTGAAGGAAACGCATTCGAACAGATATTTATGGGAAATAAATCTATGTATTCATAACTTGAGAAAGAAAATTATATGAAAGGTTTTTGGACAATTCAGACATGCTTTGAGTCGAAACTAAAATGAATTTAATTCTTTGAACGCAAGACTCAAGAAAAATACCTAATGAAGCATAACTTTTCTTTCCGAAGTTAATTACTTTTCCTTAATTTTCCTTCAACTGAAGTCTTAATAATTAAATAACATTATTTGAAACTTAGAAAAGAAGCTCATCAGAAGAAAAAAAATACTGTTTCTCCAACAAATATAGGATATTTATTTATTTATTTCACTACCTTTTTTTTTAATTTTCTTTACTTTTTTCTTTTCTAAGTTTCAGTTTAGTGTCTTGCGATAGATAACGGAAAGTTTGAAAAGAAAGTTAACTTTGAAATATTTGTGCTATGGTGAAGCTTATATTATTAGAAAACAAATATTTATTGTTACTTTACGCAGAGGTTAATTGAAAATGAATTTATTACGGATATCGAAATTGATTTGTTCTTACTTATATTTTAATACATCTCAAAGTGCACTTGAAATGAGATGCAATTAGGTGCTGTTAGATACATGGTTATTATTAACCCTTACTTTTGTATTATTTCCTCCAAAATGTAGCAATGTTTTACACTTACATTTAAGAGTATTTGCAGAACTTGTTCTACTACCTGTTAAAATTTCCAATTAAAAAAAAATTACTTTTATTAATTTGTATAAATTTTATTAACTGATTTGAGTAATTTTTATTTTATTGAAAATATGGACTTAATATCCCGTAAGACGTGGTGACGTCACGACGACGTCGTCGTGAAGTCACACTGTGACATTGTGACCGTCGATGTGACGTCACGACGACGTCGTCGTGAAGTCACACTGTGACATTGTGACCGTCGATGTGACGTCACGTGACGTCGATGTGAAGTCATTGTGACTAGAATATGAAGTCGTTATGGCCGTTTTAGAGCTCTTTTGTGACGTCACATTGTGACGACTTTGTGAAGTCACGGTGTGACAAATTTGTGAAGAGTGTGTCATTTGTGACTATTTTGGTATTAACTTTGGGACGAATCTGTGACGAAAGCGACAATGCTTTGAAGCCACATTAAGATCAATTTGTGAAATATGTGTCATTTGCGACGAAATTGTCTTTAACACTGTGATGATTCTATGACGACAGCGGCAATGCTTTGAAGTCACATCGTGACAATTTTGCGAAAATTCTGTGATTTGTGACGATTTTGTCATTAACGTTGTGACGAATATGTGATTATAGTGGCAATGTTGTGAAGTTACACTGTGACATACTTGTACAGTTGTAAGCACTTATGCATGTTACACATAGTCACACTTTTACATGTTGTAAAATCATTTACATGAATAAAGTTAATATACTTCGGCGATACGTCGCAATTGAAACTTGGGGGCCGTTATAACAAGGGTATACCAAAAGAATTTCACTGAATCAAAATGCAATGCCCGCAGACTTCAATTTTTGTTGCATCTTTTTTCCTATTGCAATAAATGAGAGCATTGAAGACAACTGAATAATCGATCTATCGCAATTTTTTCAAAATTAACTATTTGTTAAAAGCATTAAAATTACCAAAAAAACATTTTGTTTAAATTTTCAAATCTTTATCAAAATAAAATTTGTATTAAGAATATAATATATACACAGTACTTTTTTTGTTCTTTAAACTATAGAAGATACTGAATGAAATTTATTTTTCTCATTTAATACGCATTACGAACTCGAAGTCACTGGTGAAGATGATTATTTTCGATTACACAACATTTATAAAAAGAAAAAAAAAATGAAAGATAAAAAGAAATGCCGATATTAAGTAATTAAATTATATATGTTTTATGATATTGATTACCATAAAAAGTCTATATATTATTGTAATTCAAACAAGTTGGGTCAGAGAAAATAGGGTACTTCTTTGTTATAGAGGCCCCTATAAATTTGATTATGCAAAAATTGCAGTTACGATCTCGCTAACATCATCGTAAAGTTTATACATGCGCCATATACATATATGTATACTCGAAACACTCATCATGTGCTATATAGTCTTTATATACGTATTGTTTACACCTTTTATGCCACATACATACATATATATAACATATATATATTTATATATGTCATATACACACACATATATATGAATGTAATGTATATGTATATAAATATAAATGACTACAACTGGACATTTTATCTCACAAAATGTTGTTTGTATCATATGTTATCATAAAGTCATATATGCTTTATAATATCAGGGGTCGCATTGCATAGGGAAAATTTTATTGTTCCTACCAGAATCCTTAATGAGTAATCTTTATGATCATATTATTTAAAATATGCTATAGAAAGGTACGATGAAGATATTATTTTCAAAGTAGTGGTACAATCAATAAAATTTTCCCTATAGAATGCAACCCCTGTAATATGGTAATTCATAATCAGGATCCACTATATCAAAAAAATTCCTAAACAAGTTCAAACTACTTCGATTCTAAAATATACAATGATTTGTCATGCTAGAGCTTTCTGAAAAAAAAAAAAAAAAAAAAAAAAAAAAAAAAAAAAAAAAAAAAAAAAAGGCA
This sequence comes from Maratus speciosus, assembly GCA_963932465.1. Taxonomy (NCBI): domain Eukaryota; kingdom Metazoa; phylum Arthropoda; class Arachnida; order Araneae; family Salticidae; genus Maratus; species Maratus speciosus. The sequence goes on from OZ010796.1 coordinate 463,227,741, forward strand.
ACAAACGCTGCTGCTTTTGTAATTGCATTGTTAACGTTTGACTATATTAACCCTAGATCTACCGGGAATTTTATTCAAGTTTTAATAAAACGTTCTACACCAGAATTTTTATTTAAAACTATTTAACTTATTTATTTACCTTATTTTTGTCTGGTTTATATACTTAGTTTATTTTAAAGAAATTTCTGGTTTGAATGAATATTTTGTATGTACCTGTCGGGTCCAATGGACCCGTCTGGTAGACGGAGGGTTAAGAAAACTGTGGTATCTGAAAATATGAAAACTGTTAGTTTTATTTCAACATATATGATAAGCATGTTGAAACATTTTCTAATTCTAATAATTATTTTAAGTACTATTTAATGTTGATATTGCTAATATTTACTCGAATGTTAGAAAATGTAATTTTAGGTATGTGAGAAAAAGATTTAAAACATAAAAATAATAAATTATTGATATTTTGTTTATATTTTCAATAAGTAGAAAATTACATACCTCGGATCAGTATTGTCAATTTACAAATATATAATTCTAAAATATACAAATTGACCTTTGTAAATATCTATTCGTAGTTATCTCCAACTTTTTTAATTTTAGGAAATTTCCGAAGTACATTTTAGCAATAAAGATCTGAAACTACTCAAATGAAAAATACAACTTTGGTATAAAAAATTAACTGAATATCACTATGTTGAGAATTCTAAGAACAATTTCGGCAATATTGTTATGTTGGAAGATAGCAGCAATAAATACAATCGAATTTTTAAGCTCACTGTAAAAGTAAGTAAAACTTCTGGGTATGTATAGAACGGGGATACAAAGGGTTAATTTATTTTAAATCAGGGTTTGCTTGAAGTAAAATACATATTTAAAACAACTTTTTGATTATTAAAAAATAACTTTAATAATTGATTGCCAAAATTACATTTTTATTTATGATATTATATACTATAAAAATAATAACTCTTACTATCTATGATTTTTTTAAACAATAATCCGTAACTGCTTATAAAACACAGCACCACAGCTAATCTATTTTCCGTCTAATGTGAAAGTTTTTAATGTTTTGCAAAGAATCTCTCTGGCTGGATATACAGGGTGGTTCAATTTAAAGTATCCCTGTTTGGGACGCCCTAACGAGAGAAGCAGTGGATGTCTTCATATTTGGAGGATATGCATATCAGACCAGGGGAAATTGATTGATGCAAAAAAAAATAGTTCAAACAAGGGCCGCTAGGGGGAAATGAGGCGCTGCGATCGGTTTAAAGTAAGGAAAATGTAACATGACCAAAGGTGTAAACGTCTAGGTGCCAATGGGCCGATTCCCACCAATAAATTTTATAAGTATTATTCGTTTAAATTTAGTAGTAAATGCTCCGATTAAATTTATTAGTATTCTTATTAGGCGAAGAATACTAAAAATTTACTGGTGGGGATTGGACCATTTTCGCTTAGATTTTTAACACCATTGACGAAACCAATAAAGAACAGAATACGATGTATGAGTAATTAACTTTATTATTATATTTTTCTACACACAAACTGATGATCATAAAAAACTGTTAGCGACAGCACAAACGAAAGACACGCGCGTTGGTAACACAAAGCACACAAAGTTTTTACAAGTCGGATTCAATGTGACCACCTTGCTTCAGCGCCAAAACGTGAAACTGTGTCACCGCATGATCCACAGCAGCGTGTAATTGATCGCGACCGATGTTGCGTACTTGCAAAAGGATCTGGTTCTTCAAATCCGCCATATTTCCTGTATTTTCTCGATAAACTTTATCTTTGAGGTAACCTCAAAGCCAAAAATCACACGGGGTCAAGTCAGGTGAACGTGGAGGCCATCTTGTAGGAAATGTACGGCTGATAGTGCGATCCTCCGTAAAAGGGCATCGCAGCAACTTTTGAACTGCACGTCCAATGGTAGGGGGCGCGCCATCTTGTTGTAATGTTATTTTAGCAAGGCACCCACGCTGCTGGAGTTCTGGGATGACCACGCTTTGCAACATGTCTCGATAGCGTGCTGCAGTTACGGAACAGGTTTTTGGTGCCTGAGGAGTGATTTCCTCAATGAAAAATGGTCCAATCAAAAAGGTCGCAGTGAAGCCGATCCACACAGTAACATGCGGAGAATGCAAAGGCATTTGTTGGATATGGTGAGGATTCTCAGTAGCCCAGATACGGCAGTTTTGTGTGTTCACTGTTCTGCACATGTGAAATTGAGCCTCATCGGTCCATATGATGTTCCACGGCCAATTCTTATCCAAATCCATTCTTGCCAAGAACGTCAAAGCGAACGTTTCACGAAGATAGTTATCGCCAGGTTTTAATTCTTGGAAGCTATCTTATACGGATAGGCCTTGAGTGCTATACGCATGCACCTCCATACGGTAGTTTATGGCAAATCCAATTGCCTTCATACGGCTCGAACACTGGATGCCCCTGCTGTGTTTGTACTGGCCTGCTCAACAACAGCGGTTGCGACATCATCCATCTCCTGCGGTATCTTTTATTTTCATACTTGGCCTGCTTGAACTGCAAAGCTACCAGTTTCCTCAAAGCGTTTGATCATTCGTCGCAGAGCACATGTTGTCACTGGACCCGTACGCAAAGATTTCTGCCATTGGTACAAACGAAGCGCTTTGGCAGCGTTATTGTCATTTTGGCAAAAAAGCTCTAGCAGCAAAGCACGTTCAGGAAACGAGAGAACCATCGTGGTGGTCTCAGAATGTTTCGAACCTATTCGCCTTCCTTTTTATCTGTTACGAAGGTTCTTTAGCCTGCCCCTTATACAAATTTTGTTCTCAGATACTGCGCGCGCAAACAAATAAGTACAGAATACAAGGTGTCGGTAATTAACATTTTTTTTTAAACTTCCCACCACTAAATCGTTAGTATTTTTCGCCTAATAAATTTAATCAGAGCCTATACTAATAAAATTTAAACGAATAATACTAATAAAATTTATTGGTGGGGCCATTGGTCATGTTACATTTTCCTTACCTTAAACCGACCACAGCGCCTCATTTTCCCCTAGCGGCCTTTGTTTGAACTATTTTTTTTTTTTTTTTGCACCAAACAGTTTCCCATGGTCTGATATGTATATCCTCCAAATATGAAGACGTTACATCCGCTTTGTCTTTCGCTAGGGCGTCCCAAACAGGGATACTTTAATTTGAACCACCCTGTACATCGCGCTTTGAGCACTCAAGTGTACAGTATTTATTCCCATAACATTTCATACGATTAAAGCGTCTCATCTGAAAGCAGACTTTTGTTAGATTATATATTGTGATAATAAGGAATAGTAAAAGTTGAATTCTAAAAAATGTAGTATTAATTTTTATTGCTGCCAGGGTTGCCAGTTTGGCCTCCATTTTTATTTCGAAATTTCAAATTCATACCGGAAACTTTGCAAGAAGAATCTTTCCTTTGTGTAATCACAAAATTTCTGTCATTAAATAAATCAAAAAATATTATTTTTAATTTTTGGCATCAATTCGGATTTTCTGAATAAAAATGGAGGCCAAACGCGCAACCCTGGCATTTCCTTTTGGCAGACAAAATTCAGTGTGCGCCATTTTTACATGCTTTTATATTCAAGTCTTCTTTCGTATTTGATTTTATTTCTTGTAAAAATATTATCATTTTAAATAACCAATTAATTGGATAGAAAATCACTTTAACCCTTTCAGGGGCAAGGCATTTCTGCTCAAAAAATGTTCAAATAACTAATTCACACCGCAATTAACAAACAAATTTATTTGAAAATAATCAAAAGACTTTTTCCACGTTTATTATGAGGTCGAAATTGTACTAAAAATTTACTGGGGCCGCATTAAAATTAACCGTTTGCAGACTGCAAACGGCGCCCCTCAAGGGGTTATAGAAAGAAGAGATGTATAACAATAGTTTGAATTGATTAGTATGTTATGAATTTTTCGGACTAAAGCACATATAACCTGATATGAACTAATGCTACCGTATTCGCACAATTCGCAACAAGAAAGCCAATTTTTATTGTTCAAATGTGTTTTTTTCAATTATTTTTTTCATCCCCATTTTTCTCACAATATTTTTTTCGCATTTTTTAATTGCTGAAATTTTGAGATTAGATAAAGCTAAATTTTCTGTGCAAAAATACCAATTTTCAGGATTTTGCACGTACAGGTGCCTGTATAGAGTGTGAACTCTTGAATTGGGATGAAAGTGTTTTTCGCAGAAAATTTCGCCGCTTCTACTTTCAAAATTTAAGCAATCAGATAATGCGAAAAAATTTTCGGACAAAATCCTATAAAATTATTAGAAACAAGACATTTGGAGAATAAAAATTTGTGGTCGCGAATATGGCAGCCTTAATTCGTTAAGTGGTAATAAAGGATAGGTAGTTGAATTAGTCTCGATTTCAAATAAGGAAGTACAAACATTCAGATCATTAGAAACGAAATGCGGAAAGACGGATTAAAAATGAAATTATTTTTAAATAATTAATTAGAATAAAACAAACTAATAGCAGATAACGTTAAAACTAATGGCCACAAAGAAATACTTGCAAAGTATAGTAAAAAATTCTTTTGAAAAGAATTATAAAAAATTATAATAAATAAAATGACAATATTTACGATGCCAAAATAGTTCTTAATTTTTTACAATTTTTATGAACTTTTTTCTTTACTCCACTCATCTTATGTTTATATTCCCCATGCAACTTCTAAATGTAAAATGATAAAGAATCTTTAATTAGACGATAGGTCTTGATCCATTAATAATAATCCCCAAACAAGGTAGTACTAACAGTTTTAAAAACAAAATGCACAAAAACTGAAGGGAAAATTAAGCAGATAATTACACTACAACAAACTAATCCTACATTTCATTAAAACTAGAGCACACAAAACATTGTAGATTAATTAGAGTAAAAAAGAAAAAATATCCTGAAAAGCAATATAAAAAATTACAAAAGTAAAATTACAATGGTTACATGACTGCCTGGGATTACGAATTTTAATATAAAAATTTCCAAATAGCAATTTTCGCTTTACTCAATCACATAATTCTGTGATCAAATAAGACGGTGATTGTTAATTGAATATAGCGATATTCAAAACCCTTATTGCTTGGCACTTATACAAGTATGATGCCAAGAGAATTCGTTCCCTTTATTTTTATTTTTGTGCGCTATACTTTTTACTTAAAAAATACAATTCAAATACTCTATTCATTCTATCAATATATCCACAATGAAACTGAAAAAGAACTGCCGAAGGTAAAATAATTAAGAATCTTTTATTAGACAATAAGGGATGCTCCATTAATAACAATCACCATTCTATTTCCGTCAGGTTGTCTATATGTCATTAATACACGATAACATCAAATACTTCAACACTCTTCTTTGTCATAGGAATAGCACCTCATAATTGGAATAATCGGGCGTATTTTTCACAAGTTCTTATCTTTTCTCAAAGAGTTATTCTTTCTGATGGCTTTGACTTGTTAAATCTACTGGCTGTGAACGAGAACTGAGCAAAAAACGTAACGTGTCAAACAAATTACTTCATGGTGATTTAACGAATGTAAAACAGGAGGATAACGATTCGAAACTTAATTTTCTGTGTAATGACGGTTTCCAAGTGCTTTAAACTGGTTTACGGCATTATGAGTTTTAGAAGAACATCAAAAGAATAAAGTTAACCCCTTAATTCTCGCTCCCGTGATATTCACGGGCTGTGTCTTTTATTCAGATTGTTTGATTCCCACCAGTTTTATAAAATAGTATAATTTACTTTATTCTGGCATCATTTTACTTGTCATTAAATAAGAAGAATATTTATTTTTCAAAAAGTGGTGGCAATAAGCAGTCTCAATTTTTAAACCGTAATTTAATGCGACCGTTAAGGGTTTAAAGTGATATTATGACAGAGTAGTATTGTGAATGTTAAATTGTACATGTAAGACGTATTCACATAAAGCGAAGTTCCAAACTATCGCCTATTTTGAAGTCACTGTTTAAAAAATTGTATATGCTCAAATTCTAGATTTTGTTCCGTTTCGTTTAACTTTTGTTTTGTTAACAATCCATACGCTGTATAATAATTGTCATGGCAACATAATTATTTAACCGCAGAAAAGTATTACAAATTTTATGAAGGAACGGGCCTAATCCAGATTTTGCAGTTTAAATATTAATTAGGAAATTTCCTATATCTTAAATATCGGTGGCAGACTTTTTATAAATTCGAAGGAATATACGAACTTTATAAGTTACGATATATCATCGGTACCATTTCAAATTATCCAAAATGAAAATAGTGTCTCCAGCAGGCTACTTTTTTTAAATTCGCATTTCCTAATTCGCACCAGTTTCCTGAAATGGTAAAATTCCCCTTGTTTTCTCATTAATTAATATGTCATTAAATAAGGCAAATTTTAATATTTAAAAAAAGTGGTGACAATCAAGAAATCTGAATTTGAAAACAGTAGGCCGCTGGCAACACTGTTTTCATATTGGATAGTTTGACATGGTATCGACGATATGACATCAGTTATCAACGCTAACACCGCCCCCTGGATACTGAGCCTAGGCGCTGACATGAAAAACGCCGGCTGTCGTATGCAGATTTCTTAAAGCTTTTGTACGGTTCCGTGAATTTGGACACCACTGTTTTCTAAAAGTTTATTTGGCTCATTTAATCTCAGAAAATAAGGCGGAGAAAACTTAACAATATTATTGGTATTGAAATTTACGGAACAGTACAAACACCGAACAAATCCATCCATGACAGCCGCTATTTTTGTGTCAGCGCGCAGGCCTAGCATTCAGGGGGCGGTGATCGCATATGGTGTTAAGGGAATTTATCTTTAAAATGATTTTTTTAATAAGTCTATTTTGCTGGTACATTGCATGATTTTTCGTAAACAACTAGTTCCATAAATAAATAGATTTTCATAAAGCTTCATAACTTTGTGCCGCACTCGATGAGAGTGAGTTAAGCTAAAATAGTATAATACAATGAAGTATGAGATAAAATAATATAAAGTGAGCTAATGATTCACTGTGTGAAAACATTTAAATAAGCATATTCTGGTGCTTCGATAAAAAAAAATGCTACTTTTTTTATTTTATAAAATATTTATTTTTTCTTCATTCAAAGAGTGATAGTTTTTGTTTTAACCCTAGATCTACCGGGAATTTTATTCAAGTTTTAATAAAACGTTCTACACCAGAATTTTTATTTAAAACTATTTAACTTATTTATTTACCTTATTTTTGTCTGGTTTATATACTTAGTTTATTTTAAAGAAATTTCTGGTTTGAATGAATATTTTGTATGTACCTGTCGGGTCCAATGGACCCGTCTGGTAGACGGAGGGTTAAGATAAGATATTTTAGTCATCCCCATTTGTTTATATATCGAAAATTTAGCTTATATTAATGATAGAGGTGAATACATTTAATTATGGTGCGTAGTACATCAAGTAATAGAAAAAACCGCCTTATTGATGATGAAAAAAATATTAAAAACAGGGCATAACTGCCAACATCCTACGCTTTTTTGTGCTACAAAAAATTTATAGTAAATTTTACCTTTTTATATCGCCGTAATATGCCGATAAAATAAGGCAAACATTTCTATTAAATTTTTGTGGTACAAAAACGCGGAAGAGTTGGCAGCTATGACAGAGTTTCTTCAAGTCAGGAAATTTCTCTGACTTTAGGACAGATAAACATCAGTATTTGTTTACAGGAAAACTTGCCTTTTGCAATCGTGCGATTATAAAAGTCAAGTTTTCTTTTTAAAAATACTGCATCGTTGCCAACCTCCCGATTTTTGCAATACCAGTAAATTCTTACAAAATGTTCGCTTCGTTTAATTGCAGAATTTGCGCGACTGTATAAAACAAGTATTTCTGCATAAAAATATAGGCATAAAAAAATAGGGATGTTGGCACTACGCATGCATGAACCAGTTTTATAAAATAGTGTAATTGGCCTTATTATGGTATCATTTTACCTGTCATTAAATAAGGTGAATATTTCTTTTATAAAATGTGGCGCCAATAAGCATTTTGAATGTTTAAACCGTAATTTAATGCGACCGTTAAGGGGTTAAACAAGACAAACAAATCTTTTATAAAATACTGGTGTCAAAATTTCGGGGACCGTACCTACGTTAAAAAGAATCCGCATTCGGCAGCCGCAATTTTTGTGTCAGCTCTCATGCCTAGTATTCAGATGGCGGTGTAAAAATTAATGCTTATCTACCCGTGGTACTCACTTCTTTTTGAAAATGTATTCCCACATCACTATTTTCAAAAAGCAATATTCCCCTGGTTTAATAACAGGACTCCTGCATCTGACTCAGGTGAAGATTTTTCTTTCATTTTAAAGGCAATTCTGTGCCACACTGGCCGCGTATCACTGCTTTTCGATCTTCCTTAAACTTGGAATCAACGCCGAAATATACTTTTAATTGGTCACATTGATAAAGAAATGTTTAAAAATTAAAAGTAAAATAAATTTCTAATCCAATTAATCCCATTGTATTAAGCTATTATTAACATGTGCTATGAGGCGTTCAACATAATGACACTTCCTGTGAACAGAAAAGCTTTGAATGTTCTTTCTTATCGGCAAAAGATAATCAACACGGTTTGTGCAATGACTGAGTACTAAAGCCTTTCGTGATGAGAACAATTATCTCGGGCATAACTGTGGGATTCAAAGACAGAAAACCGACTATAATCCTCGAGGAAAACCATTTATGATTACAATTGGAGTGGTTACTGGATTCCTGAATTAAAATGGATAACTGACCGCTTTGAGTTGTTGCGTTCCTAGACTTTAAAATTGGTTCTAAGAATATCTTTCTATGTGAGGAATGCAGCTTAGCATTAATAGAATTTTTAAGGCATTGTTTTAAAGCAATTATTTCAAAAATATAGCTGTGGGTTAAAAGAAGAAAGGGGTTCATAAGCAAGTGCAATTTTCTATTGAATGGGCGTTTAATTTTTATTGTTTAACAGTACTAAGAAAAGTTTTCGTACATTACAAGGATGGAATCAAGGGGGAAGACATGGAGGTCATAACACGCTACTGCAAAAAGAAAAAGAAAATTAAAAAAGTACTTTTTTAAAAACTGTAAAATACATATTCAGGCTGTTCTCGTCAATAGAGTTAAGAATAAAGAGGAGATGACATATAGTGTACTGTCTACCAGTTGCGAGTGAAGTAACTGAGAAAGTTGTCATAAGATGGCGGGTGTTTTTTTTTTTTAACACTGGAACACCGGAAATTTTATTCAAGTTTCATTAAAATATTTCGCTCCAGAATTTTTATTTAAAATTATTTAACATAACTCTGCGTCGCTTAAATTTAACTTATTTTATGCAATAAACTCTGGCTCCAATGGATATTTATTCGCGTGGTCGGAGTCAAAACGACTCCTTCCGGGCGCTCTGATTGCTGCCATGGCATACTTCCATCAGCAAATTCAAAGGGAAATAATCTTATTTAACCCTAGAACTACCGGAAATTTTACTCAAGTTTTATAAAAACATTCTACACCAGAATTTTTACTTAAAACTATTTAATTTGTTTATTTAACTTAATATTGTCTGATTTATACATTTAGTTTGTTTTGAAGAAATTTCTGGTTTGAACAAATATTTTGAATGTACATGTCGGGTCCATTGAACCCTTCTGGTAGACAGAGGGTTAAGCGCCTTATTCACGGAAAGTTTCTCTCACAAGCCTGGTAAAAAATTTCTATTTGTTTTTACTGGTGTCGGTGTACCCAAGTAATATCATCTTTTTCGCATACACTGACAGGAGGTTTCTAGATTGTGACAATATGTCGGATACGCATGGACTACCGTCGAAGTAAAGCTCCACCAGTCATACAGAATAACTGTTTTTTCCATTATTCATGACTGAAAATTTTCATTAATGAGGCGTTTAAATAAGGAAAAAATTTCTATTTAACTTTACTGCTGAAATATTTTCCCGGCGGTAATAAACACCGGCGAAAGTGGTTATAGTTGAATCTTCACTATTTCAAGGATATGTCAGTTCCTCTTTATTATTAGTTCCATGGTTCTCGTTCTTCTTTTTTTATTTTTTCCCGCTTAACAATTTATATTTTTCTGAAACACTTACAAAATCTTTCATGTACATAGAAAATATATGAAGTTTAGTAACATTATCCATTAAGTGTCAAAGATATTGCTAGGCAGAAAGAATGATTTTACTACTCGAATGAATCATTCGGGCACGCGCAAAAGCATAGTTTAAAATCTTTATTATTATTTTTTTTAATCCAATGTTTACCAGAAATTTTGTATCGAAAAATAAGTTTCTTATTGTAATTGGAAAGAATTTAAGAAAACCCGTAAAAATATAGAAATTCCTGTGTTATGTTCACAACTTCTGTAGATAATAGATTAAAAAAAGTTACGAAGTTTGGAAACTACGATTTTGTTTCTTTTATTTATTTTTTCATTAAATTTCTGGAGGTAATTGGTTAAAAATATATACAAAGTTGGAAACCCTGCTTTTGCTCATGCCCGAATGATTCATTCGAATAGCATATGTGCCAACCTCAAACTAATCTTCCGTAATAATCGCGTTAATTTCACCCTGGTTTAATACGTTTCGAACTTGAAATTATTTTAAGAAATGAAAATTAATATGTTCCACGTAGAAACATTGAATTAAATAAATAAAAATTCATGAAATAAATTTTCTGGATCGAAAGAGGTTAACCTGGTTTAAATTAATCCAGATATTACGGAAGATTAATGAAAGGTTGGCAGCTATGGAATAGTAAAATCATTCATTCTGCCCATCTCTAAGCAAAGTATCGAACAATGGTTTTCATTTTTCTATCAATGTGAATTGTAATCATTTACGTGCCTAGGCGTGTGCAAGGAAGGGAGGGGGGGGGGTGCTCTGTACCACTATTTCCGAATAGTAATCTTTGCCTTACTTAATCACATAATTTCAGTGACTAAATCAGATGAATATCATTGTTAGGTAATAGTAGTACCCTGGGCCTTTTTGCATACATCCCAGCTTGCGACTGATTATAACTGAATTGAATTATAGTCCATTGTTCCCTTAGGACGACATCTTCTATACTGTCGAAATCAGAAACTCAGCTTAATCCTCTCAAAGCCGGTAGTATAAGGCACTTAAATTTAGTTGATAAAATATCATTAGTTTACTACACGGTGTACAAAACTGTTGTAAAGTCAAAAATAAACTTATACAAACATTAAAATAAAGTTAAAATATCTACGTTTCGGTCATCCTTCTATGACTTTCCTCGGGAACGTTGTCGTATATCTTCTAAAATTAGAGAAAAAAAAATTAAATTTAAATTTTAAAATTTTAAAAAAGCTATTTTAATTAGCTTGTAAAAGCAGCCTTACGCTCAACGTTGATCGTAAGCGACGCACCGAGCCCAAATGCTGAAATAACATGAGTAAAAGATATATATATTTTCAAATTATGCTTTTCTGCACATCATAGACAGCCCCTTGAAGTTTTTTAAGCATAACTTGAAACTACTTGGAAGAAAAATTTCAAATTTTCGATATGCATAAAGCAGGACATAATAAATGTAAGCCCATAAAAAAAAAAAAAAAAAAAAAAAAAAAAAAAAAAAAAAAAAAAAAAAAAAAACAGGAGGTTGCAATTCATATTTTTTTCAAATATTAATTTCAGAATTCATAATTCACATTATAAAACTTTTACAATTAAAAATTCAATGTAATTATGTTTGGGCTTTATAGTACTATAGCCACACAAAAAAATTTCGCATTAGGATTATAATTTCAGGAGATATTAATAAAAATACAAAAATGTAAATTAACATTAGAAGCTTTAAATTTTGAATGTTTATAATTCAAAAACTTATTATCCAAATGACATGAAATTTCGTTTCTAGGCATAATTTGAACCGAAGATTTAAAATATCTTGTTAAAATTGGGTGTTGCAATTGAAAAAAAACAAATTTTGGGCTGGTTTTGATTTGTAGATGACCCTTAAACAAATTTTCTATACATCATTTAAAAGTAAACTTAATTTCCAATCGTTTGGTATTAGTAACTTTCTTCGACGTTTATTTGTTGCAGAGTTAGTAGAGGGTGTTTGCATTTTTTCCATGACAGTACATTTTAGATTTCATTTTAAAATTTTGTTTAAATAAAATTTCCGTTTGAAAATATGTTCGTCTTGGATCAAACGCCGGAATACTTTAGAGAGGTTGGCATCTATGCGTTTGACACTAGAAGGTAAAAGAATGGGATAAATCCACTGGATATAATGTCTTTTTTTCGAATATGACTTCATTTTCTTTCACACGGAGTCACCCAAATACTACAATTTATACAAACTTTGAAACTTCCTTTAAATTCCCTGGATCAAATTATCCCGGGAAAGTAAATATAGTAGTTTTCGACGTAACCAATATTTGCCTTCCTACATGCGCTACTAAGTTTCGAATTCTGCGATTACGAATTAAATACAGGGTCTGTCCAGTAAGTAATGAGACTGATTCCATAAAAATAGTGTATTTAACGATAACGTTACAGGCAATTAATATTCTTCGAAATAGTCTCCTCCTGGATTAATACATCGTTGCCAAAAACACTGCCACCCATTTATGCACGTCTGGAAGGAAGTCTTTAGTTGGAATGCTGTTCAGAACGAGCGTTACTGTTTTCTGCAAGTTCTCCAGGTTGTCAAAACGATGTCCTGCTAAGCTGGATTCTAACCGAGGGAATAGAAAAAACCCGGCAGTGACATATTTTGGCTGTACGTGGCATGGAACCATTAATAAAAAGGAAATGATATAGTGAAGCTTCATCTGTAACCGCTTTCGTAGGGGTTGATTATCGCCAGGGGAAACTTCCACCAGGAAATTTAAATAGAAATTTTTCTCCTTAGTTAAAAACCTTTTTATTCCAGAATTTAAGTCATAAATAATGGCAGAAACAGATATTCGTTTTTACAGGTGGAAGAGTATTTTGGCAGTAGTTAGGCTCTGCGTTCCCGCCATATTGTGACAACCTAGACAAACTCCTGTCTGTTTCAGTAAAAAATAATATAATACCTGGGCAAATTGACACCAGTAAAAATAAATAGAAATGTTTACCATGTTTGTGACAAAATATTTCCATGAATAAGGTGCTTAAAAAAGACGAAATTTTCCACTCAAATTTAGTGGTGGGAAGTTTGCGAGAAACTGCTATTCCGGTTTATTCGTCATCGATGTCCTTTCTTCCGTCTTTGAAGGCTTTGTGCCATCTGAACACTTGAGCCTTGGACAAAACATCCTCCCCTTAGGCTTCTTGTAACATGGGAAGCCTCTCAGTAACCGATTTGTTTAGTTTTACACAAAACTTTATGGCGTATCTCAGCTCGACAGTTTACGTCATTCTGAAAACCTATCGCCTCATTCATACACGTGTCTGCTTCACGAGCGATCTGTGCGCGGCAAAGGTTCAAGGACAACAGACTTCCACTAGAATCCGTAGCTGACACTCCCCACCGCACGTACTGTTCGCATTTCTGTCCTTTCGGCCTTCTGCTTGACACGAAAAATTCTGTCTCATTACTTAATGGACAGACCATGTATATCAATTAATTATAAGTGAAAATTTTTTTTAAAGACAAGCTTTTATTATTCTGTACTAAAAAGGCAAAAATATTGAAGGACAACTGATTGAAGTAAATACATTTGTTAAAAGAAATAAATTAAATTGCGAGTGATATTTTTATGAAATATTTCTTTTAAATAATAAAATGGATATTCAATTTTAAATCCAGTTTCCTGTCAAGAGGAAAAATCGATCAGCGTTCTCATGAGGATTGACACATCCACTCACACACTGCGGTGAACTGAAAGATGGCGCATTTACCAACGGTGCCACGGTTTAATCGATCGAAGACCATAGCTGCCAACTTTTACGCTATTTTGCAACCACTAAAATTTATTAGGGATTTTCGCTTTGTTTAACCATGAGATTTCGACGATTAAATAAGACAATATTTACTATAAAATCTTAGTGGTAAGGAAAAGGCGTAAAAGTTGGTAGCTTTGGAAGACCATTAACTTATTTCCGAAGCAGTCAATGGCGTTTACGTAATCACATACATGATGACATTTACGTACCCTTATCGGACAAAAGTTTTGCCGACCAGTGTTGCCAGTGGGCTACTTTTTTTAAATTCAGATTTCTTGATTGGCACCACTTTTTTGAAACGGCAAAATTCACTTTGTTTTTGCCTTAATTTATATGTCATTAAATAAGGCACATTTTACCATTTCAAAAAAAGTGGTGCCAATCAAGAGTCTGATTTTAAAAAAAAAGTAGCCCATCTGGCAACCCTGTTGCCGACTGAAGGGTCGTGGAGGAAAATTTCAATTTCTTTTTTAAATATTGTATTGTCACCGGAAATACGTCAAACTAAGAAAAAATTGGGTCAATTGTATTTTACGAAACTCGTTAAAATCGAACTGCAAGATTTTAAACAAACAGCCACAAGCATAATAGAAGCAGAGTTGCCAAGTCTCCGGATCTTGCGCGCTGCTATTATCTTAGAGAAAATCTGGTTCTTTTATCTCTAGAACCGCCGGCAAAAACGTGTACCTATAACTGCCAAAGCGGTCATTTTGACCAATGTGGATTTCCATGCTCTACTATTGTTTACTTACCATTTTTAGGGTTTCGTTCATCTGACGAAACCCTATTCGTCTCGCTCCTCTGTCTGTCTGTCTGTCCGTCACAGAGCCCGTTCTCAGAAACTACACATGTTGGAGATTTGAAATTTTGCATACTTATAGATGACCACCACACATCATACGACAAATCATAAAATTTTGAAAAAGTCGTACATTTAACCCTTTGGGCTCCCACATGTGTATTTTAAACAATTTTTTCTAAGTGAGTCCCTAATTAGGTTGCAGGCATGAAATTTTGCGTACTTATAGATGGACACCTCAGATCAAACGACAAATCATAAAATTTTGAAAAAGTTATTCATTTAACCCTTTGGGCTCCCACATGTGTATTTTAAACAATTCTTTCTATGTGAACCTCTAATTCCATTGGAGGCGTGAAATTTTGCATACTTATAGCTGAATACCTCACATCAAAGGACAAACCATAAAATTTTGAAAAAGTCGGACATTTAACCCTTTGGGCTCCCCCATGTGTATTTCAAACAATTCTTTCTGTGTGAGCCTCTAATTAGGTTGGAGGCGTGAAATTTTACAAACTTATAGCTGAACACCTCACATCAAACGACAAACTATAAAATTTTGAAAAAGTCGCACATTTAACCCTTTGGGCTCCCACATGTGTATTTTAAACAATTCTTTCTAAGTGAACCTCTAATTAAATTGGAGGCGTGAAATTTTGCATAATTATAGCTGAATACCTCACATTAAAGGACAAATCATAAAATTTTGAAAAAGTCGTACATTTAACCCTTTGGGCTCCCACGTGTGTATTTTAAACAATTCTTTCTAAGTGAACCCTAATTAGGTTGGAAGAGTGAAATTTGCATACTTATAGCTGAATACCTCACATCAAACGACAAATCATAAAATTTTGAAAAAGTCGTACATTTAACCCTTTGTTCTCCCACATATGTATTTTAAACAGTTCTTTCTAAGTGAACACTAATTAGGTTGGAGGCGTGAAATTTTGCATACTTATAGTTGAATACCTCACATCAAACGACAAATCATAAATTTTCAAAAAGTCGTACATTTAACCTTTTGGGCTCCCACATGTGTACTTTAAACAATTCTTTCTAACTGACAACGTATTTACGTTGGAGATGTGAAATTTTGCATAGTTATAGCTGAATACCTCACATCAAATGACAAACCATAAAATTTTGAAAAGTCGTACATTTAACACTTTGTTCTCCCACATATGTATTTTAAACAATTCTTTCTAAGTGAACCCTAATTAGGTTGGAGGTGTGAAATTTTGCATAATTATAGTTGAACACCTCACATCAAATGACAAACCATAAAATTTTGAAAAAGTCGTACATTTAACCTTTTGGGCTCCCACATGTGTACTTTAAACAATTCTTTCTAAGTGACACCCTATTTACGTTGGAGGTGTGAAATTTTGCATACTTATAGCTGAACACCTCACATCAAATGACAAAAAAATTTTGAAAAGTCGTACATTTAACCCCTTGGGCTCCCACATGTGTATTTTAAACAATTCTTTGTAAGTGAGCTCCTAATTAGGTTGGAGGCGTGAAATTTTGCATACTTATAGCTGAGCACCTCGCATCAAACGACAAATCATAAAATTTTCAAAAAGTCGTACATTTAACCCTTTGATCTCCAACATGTGTATTTTAAACAATTCTTCCTAACTGAGCCCCTAATTAGGTTGGAGGCGTGAAATTCTGCATACTTATAGCTGAGCATCACACATCAAACGGCAAATCATAAAATTTTGAAAAAGTCGTACATTTAAGCTTTTGGGCTCCCACATGCGTGTTTTAAGCAATTCTTCCTAACTGAGCCCCTTATTAAATTGGAGATTTGAAATTTTGCATGCTTATCATAGCAGAACACCTGAGACCAGGCGACAAATTATAAAATCTTGAAAAAAGGCTTACGCTTAACCCTTTGAGCTACCACATATGTATTTTAAGCAATTCTTTCTAAGAGAGCCCCTAATTAAGTTGGAGACATGAATTTTTGCATACGTATAGCTGAATACTTCAGACCACACGACAAATAATAAAATTTTAAAAAAGTCTTATATTATTTACTCCTCCGTGCTCTAACGTATATTTTAAGCAATTTTTCTAACCTCCGCCCTTTTCACCCGGGGAGCACTTTCCAACTTTTCCGACACCCTTTTGACCATTCTTTCATATTATGCACCATAGCCTTACATATTTGAGTTCCACTTTTTACCGCCAGGGGCGCCTACTTATCTTGTGTGCTATGGGCCCAATCCCTTCGACTAATATATATACGGATAGTATGTAAAACGGTGTTTCGTTCGGATAGAGATTTTTTTAGAATAGAGTGCGCCCCTGGTTGCGAAATGTGGAACTAACAGATTTTTCAAAAGGATAAAGTGTTTTGAAATGAATATTAAACGAAACCCTCTGTGCGATCTCTGATCACACTTACCCACTTGTTTACACTTAGTATCGTTTATTACTATTATTACCATCATTGCCCATATAATAATATATATTTTATAATTTTTATCATACTTTTTTATATTTTATTATGTTATAATTATATTATATTTAGATACATATATATTATTTATATTTTTTATTTTAAGAATATTTTTATAATAAAAAATATTTTTCATGAGGAATCTAAATTGCTAAAATCAAAAATATACTTTGTGAAAACATTTATATTTATCCCCTGAACAATACAATATTCGGATTGACAAGTGGGCAGGGAAAAATACAGTAAAAAAAAGAGAAACTACAAGTATTTTCTACTAGAGAATACTAAGAATAATATAAAGCGAATTTCTCTTTAGCAAATTACTGGGACATTTTTTGACTGTGTTTTTCAGAATTGATGCCGGCTAGATCAAGAAAATTATAAAACACTTGTAGAGGTCATCGTCTAGAACTAGCTTTTGTAGAATACTTCCGTGCCATTTGGTCGAGCACATCGACGCCAAAATTTATAGAATTATAGAACTTTACAGTTTCTGGTAAGTGTTTATCACTAGTTTCAAATGTAACTGATGGATGTCGGGAACTAAAACATATTTATTTTTCTTCCCTTGATCAGATCAACGTAATATCATCTTTGGCAAGAATTTGGCTACTGTACAAAGACATTTTTCAGATTTTATGGCCTGTGGGATTTTGTTTTTCGTCCGCGATTGATTGCGCCAACAATGCTTGTTTTTAGTGACTTCAGCTTTTCTGCAAGAAGCAGTGAAGTAAAGAAGTTACCTGTGGTAATGTTGTAAACTTTGTTGAAGAATGGTTGTATGAAGTATGGACTGTTGCGACATCTTTTAGGTAAAATGTGCATTAAAATTGACGGCGGTCATTTTGACCGTTTCGGCGGTTCTAGGTATACTACTGCGATACTTCATACATTTTGGCTGACAGGAAAATTTATCTCTGGAATATAATAGCTTTTCGAATTATAGGAAAAGTCACAGAAACTGAAAGTTATACTCTAAATAGAAACAAATTGGTACGGAATGAAAGTTTTGAAACGGTCAAAATGAGCGCCTCGGCGGTTCTAGTGTTAAATCGCCCAAATGTTCCAACTAATTAAAGCGACATTTTCTGTATTAAAGTACTGTTATACCAAAAGCTGGAGGCTTGGCAACTATGATAAAAGTTCTTTTCTGTTAGTATGTAGCAATATAAACATTGTGGAAACCATGGAACTATTAATAAACAGGAACTGACATGTTCTTAAAATAGTAAAGCTTCAACTGTAACCGCTTTCGCAAGGGTTGATTACATCCGGTAAAAACTTCCACCAATAAATTTATACAGAAATTTTCTCCATATTTAAAGGCCTTATTAATGCAAAATTTCAGTCATAAATAATGGCAGAAACATATTTTCAATTTTACTGGTGTAAGTTTACTTTTGCGGTAGATAGACTCTTCGTTTCCGCCATATTGTGACAACCGGTGAAACAAACTTACGGTTTTTCAGTCAAACTGACACCAGTAAAATCAAATAGACGTTTTTACCATATTTGTGAGAAAATATTTCCAGGAATAAGACGCTTAAATAAGACAAAATTTTCTATTCAATTTTACTGGTGGGAAGTTTGCCCCGGTGGTATTCAGAAACTGTAGATTCGATTCTGAAAAAGCAGTCTCCATCTTGTGAGAACCTCCACAGTTACTTCATTTGTGACTGGTAGACAGTACACTATATGTCGCCTCCTCTTTATTCATAACTCCATTTTAGAAACACGAGTATATTAAAACAATATGTATACAGGGTTCGTACAGGTCCTTGAATTTCCTGACTAAGAAATTCTTCGGTACCAGTATTTTCTTACAGAATATCTCTCCTTAAATAAGGTGAAATTTCGCACGTTTAAACGAGATTTATTTTTCTATAAAAAAAATACTGATATCTGGACTTGAAAATAACGGTACCCGTACGAACCCTGGTGTATTGCTTTGATATATTCGTTTCTAATCTTACATTTTTTGAATCACCTATATTTGTGTTTCAAGTAACAAATACATTAACCCCTTGAAGGGCGGTGGTTCATTTTTGGACCACTTAATTTTAATCCCTAAATGTCACATTGACACCAGAATTATGGAATCAGATTTTTCCTTTTATCAAGTATTTTATTAAGTAAATACAAAAGCATTTACCTATTTACAAATGAATTTGAATGCAAATTCTGGTGTCAGTCAATCATTTCTGCATTTTACGAGTAGAAGTGCTTTGCCCCTCAAAGGGTTAAAAAAAGATGTAATCAACCCATATATCAACATAAATTTATTTGTAAAAACGCAAAAAAAAAAAGGAATCTCTTCAATATCCTAATATTTGACTATTTCAATATACCAATGTTTGTCTCTCTGTTTGCGCTACTAAGTGTGGAATTCTGCGATTATGATTTAAATAAATCAATAAACCCATTTTTCTGACATTATGTAGCTATATAATCACTGCAGTGTACATAGTTTTGTTATATTCATGTCTAACCTTTCAATATTTGAATCACCAGGTTTGTGTTGCGTGTAACAGACACTCCAAACACGTATAACAACTAGAATTTGTTTTCGGAACACAAACATTTCTGGCCTTGGATCTTTTCATTGTACCAATTTTTGACTATTTTAGTATACAATTATTTCTATTTTTTGTATCCTCTACTGACTTTGTATTTCTACGATTACGAATTAAATATATCTATAAAGTATTTTATTATATGTCTACATTATATAATCACTGTAGTGAATATGAGGATGTGAATTTCACAACTCGCCTTATCCAGAAAATCAGATTTTGGGAAATCGCAAAAAACCTCTAACTGCATCCATTGGTTTTCATTGTAAACCGAAATTTTACAGAGCCAGAAATTCAGTATAAAACTGTTTTTTGCGGATTGTAGCGTTTTTTGGTGCAGGTTTACCAATAACATAGATTGAAAGAGAAAACACGAAATTCTGGATAATTCGAGTTTTGAAACTCATATGTCCTCATGTAATATCTTTATATTCACGCCTAATCTTCCAATATTTGAATCACCATGCTTGTATGTGCTTGCAACAAATCCTTTAAACTCTTTAATGATGAGGCAATTAACCTGTATATCAACACCAAATTATCTTTTGAAACGCAGGAAATTCTTGGCATGAATCTCCTCAATATACATATGTGATGGTGTACAACACCCAGACGACGATTCTTAGCCTGGCAGTCGTATAATAGCACTATTTATCACCTTTAGGCTATTGAACATGCCTCCAAAAGATCCCGTTTCTCTTCACAGAAATCTATGAAGTATTTTGTCCACAAATCATATTTTTATTAATGTAAGCCTGCGGGTGGGGATTGTAAAAAGAATGGCATGTCTGATGCTCCACAGATGAGGTCAGATAAAATGAAATAATAAACGGTCAGGATATTTCATTTAGGGAACGTACATGGTAAAACATTCTAACTAAACTTATATATATATACACATATAAAATATTACCTAAGATTTTTGTCTAGTAGAAAAGACAACGCTTTATAAAGCCTATTGCTGACTCGTCAGAATAATTTATTTACTCATACTTTTAAAACGAAAGAATCATTTTTTGTCTTACAAAGGATTAAGGGAGTGTAATGAACTTAAATAAAACTGGTCTACACCAAGGATGCCAGATTTGTCCCCCCTCTTTATTGAGACATTCTGAATTCATACCGGAAATTTAGAAAGAAGGATTTTTAATTTATGTAATGAGGAAATGTCAGCCATCAACCCCTTGAAGGGCGGTGGTTCATTATTGGGACACTTAATTTTAATCCCTAAATGCCACATTGGAACCAAAAATTTTGGAATAAAAATTTCCCTTTTATTAACCCTTTGAAGGGCTATCAGATATAATATATCCCACCTAAATTTAATTTCCAAATGCCATACTGACACCAGAATTTTGAAGAAATTTTTTGCTTTTATAATGCACGTGAAAATAAAGCTTTTGCATATTTTCCGATAAATTAGTTTGTAAATACTTGTGTCAATCAAATATTTCAACTATTTGGCAACACAAGTACTTTGCCCTTCAAAGGGTTAAGTATGAGAAGAAAAACTTTTACTTATTTTCAATTAAAATTGCTTGTAAATTTTGCTGTCATTCAATGATTTCAGCATTTTATGAACAGAAGTACTTTTCCCCTGAAATTGTTAAATAAAGCAAAAATAATTCATCTATGAATAAGAGGGGGAGACAGATTGTGTAGTGTCTATCGGATGCGAGTGAAGTAACTGAGGAGATTGTCACAAAATGGCAACTATTGTTTTTTACATTGGACCAGGGCTTTATTAATGACGGAACAAATTCCCACAAGTAAAAACGAATAGAAATTTTTGCCATACTTATGAGAGAAATTCAACATGGATAAGGCGTATAAATAATGATGAAAATTTCTATGCAAATTTACTGTGGAAGTATTCCCGACGGTAACCTATTTCGCGGCGTCGACAGGAGGATTCTTTAGTTCATCACAATACGACGAAATCGCAAAGTCTGACTCCCGCAAGAACAAACTTCCACAAGTAATTAGGAATAGATATTCATAACTTGATTATGGCATAAATATTTCATGATTATTAAGGAAGAAATTTCTATTCAAATTTACTCGTAGAAGTTTTCTTTTGTGGTGATCAGAAAATGTAGAACCGATTACAATTGAAGATTCACAATTTTGAGGATATGCCAGTTCCATCTTTATTCATAGTTCCACGGCAAAAATTGGTATTCGAATTTCTGATTAAAAAATTGGAGACTAACTAGTACCCTATTCTGTACCAGGGTTGCCAGTATGGCCTATATTTAAATTCTGAAATTTTGCATTCATACCAGAAATTCCCTATAATATTCTTTTCTTCATTTAAGGGGATTTGGCGCCCGTCCTTTTGAAAAAAAAAAAAAAAAAAAAAAACGACGAAAATGTCGAATTTCAGATTTTTATTCTAACCCATTAAAGCCTGGATTTGTACCAGTAATTTTGAACGAAAACATTGTATTTATTTGATGACTTAAACTTCGTGATAAAATCAAACAAAAATCAAAGCAGAATATAAAGTACCGTAATTTCCGGCGTATAATCCGCGGATCAAACAATTCTGTTTACACCCAGAAATTTTATTTAGTTATTGAAGCCAAATATTTACCACGATCTAAGAAGTTACATTTTATTTTAAAAATTTTCTGGGTCGAAAAATGATTGTTTGATCCGCGGATTATACGCCGGAAATTACGGTAAGCGTCCTATCCTAAATGGGAGAAATAACCGCAAGATTAAAGACGAGGTCATATCAATCAAGGTCACACGCCACGTTGCGGACGGGGTTGAACTACAGGAATATGCCTAACTGTTTTATTCTTTGTGGATAATCTATTAATTACACATCTATGAAATATGCGCAAGCGCAAAACGCCGTGTTTTCATTCGTTTGTAGTATTTATATTCTGACAGTATAGAACATTCTACTAGGAATTCCATTCCTAGGAATTCTCAGAGGGATTAGTCTGAGCGATGTTAGTGAGAACATAGATTTAATAATAACTCGTGACAAGAATAGAAAATGAGATGCTATATTTAATTGACAATACGTGGCCTGTCTGAAAAATATTCAACCTTTGTCCGAAAAAATACTTAAGTTACCTGACACAATTGGTACCATTATTCCTTTTGAGGTAGGCCCCTAGCGCCTCTACACAAACAAATATGCATTGACTGCAGCTTAAGTTATGACACGATATCTGGAATATCTCGTCTGCATAACCTTTGATCTGTGAAAATGTCATTTCGCGTAATTTACAAATCCGTACATATTTTTCAACAAATCATGCAAGCTAAAATACGTCAATATTTGCCCGATTAAAAATTTACCCGAATAAGTTACTATACAAAAATCGTCTAATGGCAATTGAGAAAATGACCTTATGATTAAACCTATAGATTAGTGAAGCTGAAAAAAAAATTGCATATCAAATTTAAACAGACACTTATCGACACTTTTGCCCAAAGAAGTAATATTTTGACAAGTACTTTCTTCCAAACTATTTGCTGTTTCATACCGACATTTATTCAATGTTAACACAACTTATTCAATACTAGATAAGTAGCTGCCCATTTTGTTGCATTTAAGCTGCATGTTTTTTTTTTTTTTTTTGGGGGGGGAGGGGTGTGGGTGTGTGGTTTTATTAAATATTTAAAGTTTCTATACCTAACAATGCAAATGAATGCTAATTCAGAACGCTTTCCGTTCTTTTCATCTTTTTAAATTTTGTATGTTTTAGAAGCCATTATTAGAGAGCATTTATATCTTAAAAGTATCCCGTCCAAAAATTCCAACCCTCTAAAAAGTTTTTAGGTCAGTCGTAGCACAGAAAAAAAAAAAAAAAAAAAAAAAAAAATTCGAAAGTTTTTCGTTCCTGCATCATTTTACATAGTAAAATTTTTAGAAATTGTTCTATTGCGAGTATTTACGTCTTAAAAGCAACATTCATGCAAATTTTCGTCTTTATGTTCCTAATAATTCCATGTATTTCGTTATTTAGATCATCTTTAACTCTTTGTCCGCTTTATTTAGTCTTCTTAATTTCGATTTTATTAGAATTCGTTCTAATGCGTGCATTGCAGTTTGAATTCTTTCTATAACGAGCATTTAGATCTTATAAGTTACTACCATAACAAATTTTAAGTTTCTAGACCCAATAGTATCACAGAAATTTCAGATTAGATCTTTTTTATGGTGCACCCTTTTAATTTTATTTTTAACTGACCGGCATTAACGACTTAAAAGTAACAGCCATGTGAAATTTCAAAATTTCTTTCTCTAACAATTCCAAATAAATCGTGATTTTGAAGCTTTCTAGAACGTTTTCCGTTTATTTCTATCTTTAGAATTTCGAACCTTGTAGAAAGAGTTCATAGCGAGTATTTGCATCCTAAAAGTAACCACTGCACAAAATTTCAAATTTCTAGCCCAAACAATATCTCAGAACTCGTAATTTTAGAACTTTTCTGCTCCTGTACAGGTTGTTGTACCGACACAAAATATAATCTTTGTTGGAGCAGAGATACTCACCAGCATTTTCAGACCATTATTTATTAAATCGGCTAGGTAGTTTCTGAGATTACATTCCACAAACACACAAACGTTACTACTTTATAATATTAACATTCACGTAGATAAAGGAGCAATTTAACTTTTATCATATAAAAACATAAATAATTTATTTAATACGTGTTAGCAGATGTATTTATTAAAATACAGACATAAACCAGTTTAATACATCTTTAATTTTATTTTCATAGTCGTTTATATCCTTTGGAAAAAATATCTCACTTTCTTCACCCGAATTAAATCAAACTTTTTTAAATAAACGCCAAGGCTCATATAACAACGAAGTTTCGTGAAGGGTATTAGAAAATAATGGTAGACAATAGTAATAAGGCACTTAGCCGGATTAAGGAGCTAAATCGGTAACCTTCGTAATGTACTCTTTTCATTTGAAAAACATAAATTAAGTACATTTAAAAAACACGACTTTGACTCATTTCTTTTAAAATACAAATAAATAAAAAAAAGAATAATAAGAGATAATAAGTCAAAACGCTTTCTTTCAACATGAAAGAATTGTTTCTAAATTACTGATGCAAAAAAAAAAAAAAAATTGCTTTTGACAAAAAAAAGTGCGCTTGTCTAAATTTTAACTCGGCTAAAAATAAAGTACCGTGATTACTTCAAATGTTATAGGAATGTTCCGTAATCTGGTTTGCGACCAATGTCATATTTGAAAGAGCGTCGCTTAACGCCAAGTTAATTCCATTGAGGTAACATTTTTTGTATGGGAGGGGGGGGGGCGGAGGTTGCAAAAATTTACATTTGACTTTATACTTTTGTTTATATATCTGTTGCTTGTAGAATTAATTAGTACTTTGATGATCGAGCTTCACTCGAAACATAAATAAAATACTCCTTCTGTGGTTGTTTGATCAAAGCCAATTTTATATGACTATTATAACTCTCATACAGTTATAACAATGTTGATGTTAGTATTATTCTTGTTTGACGGCAACCTTGCCTGTGTATCTGAATGCGGATTATTGGCCATTTTTCTTGTATGAAGAGTGGCTAAAACATATTCGTTTCGTTTCGCATACCATGAACCCATTGCTGCACAGATGTCATTGGCACGATATTTTCTGAGGCTAATGTCATATACGCACCAGGGTACTTAACTGGCGCCAAAGTGTCGTTATTTTGCTTGATATTGTAACCCGGATGTTGTTGTTTATTTATTTGTATTTTATTTTCTAAAATTATATATATATATTTTTTGATCTATACTTATTAATTAAACTTTTTTTTTTATTTATTGTTATTCCCTTTTTAAAAATATATATGTAATTGGTATTCGAAAACGAGGTTTTCGCCAAATTGGGCGTTTGAAAAAAATCGCGCCAATGTGGTGCGTATATGAGATATGCGCCCCAATGGCAATATTGATACTTTTATGTTAGCCGAACGCAGGTGATAAATGGCCAGAAAATTTTCCCATACCATATTCATATTGCATTCATTTCATTTAAAACGTAAACATTTCATTTAAAACGTGACAGCAATATAAAATATAACCTATATTGGAGCAGGGACTGTCACCATCAATTTGCAACCATTACTTTTGAAATCAGTTTTACATTTCCTGAGATTGTGTAGAAATCGCAATTTAGAACGTTTTTAGAACGCTTTTTGCGCATTTTCACTTCTTTTAAATTTCCAATTTTTTTCGAAACTGTCCTTAAAGATAATTTATATCTAATAAATATGTACTATGCCAAATTTCAAGTTACTTGCTCCTACCGATCACAAAAATCGCAATTTAGAACGCTTTTTGCTTCTGCAGCTCCCAGGTGGTAGTGACAACGACACAAATAGCGGTTATGTTAGAGCATAGGTTGTCAGCATCAATTTCCTACCATTACTTTTGAAATCAGCTAGATTCTTCCTCAGATTAATGACAAATCGGCATTTAGAACGTTTTAGAACGCTTTTCGCACATTTTCACCACTTTTAAATTTAAAATTTTTAAGCAAATGCTCATAGAGATCATTTATATCTAATAAGTATGTACCATGCCCAATTTCATGAATCTAGGTCCTTCCATAACACAAAAATCGCATTTTTAGAACGTTTTGTGCTCCTGCACCCCCTTTGGGGTAGTGGAAACTGACATAAAATATAGCCTATCTTGGAGCAAGAGCTCTTACCCTAATTTTTACACTATTATGTTTGAAATCGGTGTAGTACTTCCTGAGATTGCATAGAAATCGCCATTTAGAACGTTTTTTAGAGCGCTTTTCGCGCATTTTCACCCCTTTTAAATTTCGATTTTTTTTAGGAAATGTTCTTAGAGATTACTGATATCTTGTAAGTAACTACCATTCCAAATTTCCTGATTCTAGGCCCTTCCATATGATAGGGCCTAGAACACAAAAACAGCAACTTAGATCGTTTTTTTGATCCTGCAACACCCGGGTGGTTGTGACACAAACATAAAATAGAGTCTATGTTAGAGAAAGAGCTGTCACCATCAATTTACAAACATTACTTTAAAATCGATTTGATACTTCTTAAAATTGCGTAGAATTCGCGATTTAGAACGATTTTCAGAACGCTTTTCGCGCATTTTCACCTCCTTTAAATTTTGATTATTTTTAGGAAATGTCTTAGACATAGCTGCCAACATTTACGCTTTTTTCTTACCACTAACATTTTACAGTAAATGTTATCCTATGTAAGCGTCGAAATCTCACGATTAAACAATTCGAAAATTTCTGTTAAATTTTAGTGGTAGCAAAAAAGCGTAAAGGTTGGCAGCTATGTGGTTGCAAAAAAGCGTAAAAGTTGGCAGCTATGCTTAGAGATCATTGAAATCTTATAAGAACTACCATTCCAAATTTCATGATTCTAGGCTCTTCCATAAGACAAAAAGCGCAATTTAGAACATTTTTTGCTCCCGCAATCCCCAGGTGGTAGTGACACAAACATAAAATAGAGCCTATGTTAGAGCAAGAGCTGTCACCATCAATTTACAACCATTACTTTTCAAATCAATTTGATACTTCCTAAAATTGTGTAGAAATCGCCAATTAGAACGTTTTTTAGAACACTCTTCGCGCATTATCACCCCTTTTAAATTTCGAATTTTTTAAGAAGTATTCTTACAAATTTTTTATATCTAATAAGTAACTAATATTCCAAATTTCATATTTCTAGGCCCTTCAGTAACACAAAATCGCATTTTTAGAACTTTTTTGCTCCTGCACCGCCTTTGGATAATGGCACCGACATAAAATACAGCCTATCTTGGAGGAAGGGTTGTCATCATCATTTTGACACCATTAGTTTTTAAATCGATTTGGTATTTCCTGAGATTGCGTAGAAGCCACCATTTAGAACGTTTTTTAGAACGCTGTTTGCGCATTTTCACCCCTTTTAAATTTCAAATTGTTTAGGAAATGTGCTTAGAAATCCTTTATATCTAATAAGTAACTAATATTCCAATTTTCATATTTCTAGGCCCTTCAGTAATACAAAAAGCGCATTTTTATAATGTTTTTAGCTCCTGCACCCACTTTGGCGTAGTGGCATCGACTTAAGATACAGCCTATGTTCGAACGTGGACTAACACAATCATTTTGATACCATTACTTTTGAAATCAGTTCGCTAGTTCCAGAGATTACCTCTTACAAGCAACCAAACTTTACTTCTTTCTAATATTAGTACAGACTAAGATACTTTGGCTTTTTTCTTTTAATCAGAAATAAATCCATATTTATTTTCCTGTTTAAATAGGTTTTATTATAATTTAATGTTAGTGCGTGCATATTTTCTTTGCTTCATGTGGTGGAATTCAGTTGTCTACGAAAACTTTCCCCTATGAAAGTGACGCACACCAAATTTTTGTGACGTAATGCAGATAAATTGTGCTTTTTTATCAGTTTTTTTAACATAATTTTTGTACGGTTTGGAACTTATTTTTCATAGTAGGTGCATTCAGTAGGCGACCCTCATAGGTACCTTCTGGTGAAATCAGAAACGAAATTCGACAAATATATTTTGAGTTATGCTTGACGAAAGGTTTTTATTAGGCATTCTTTTAGTAGGCCATGGCTTTAATATCCATCGTAGCTGTATGTGACCGGAAAATAATATACGCTGTGTATTAGCCATTTTTCGTGATTATTTAATTTATTTATTTATAGATAATTACTTAAATAAAAGCAGTTCTTTTTAGAACTAATACCATTTGTTGAAATGGCAAAATGTTGGTCATCTAATAGCTGTAATTTTCGAAATTGTAAGAAAATTCTTTTCTGATGGAATTCGCTTCTGTCCTTTTCCATATAGTAAAAGAAGTTGGTTAAGTTTTTTATTTTAATTTATATAAAAAAAGATAAACTATTATTTAATATATATTATCAAATGTTGCTGATTTAAATACGTTCGATTTTAATTATGTTTTTATTAATATAAGGAAAAATGACGCATAAAAATTAGTACGTAGTTAATATACAAAGACAGAATTTTGTAGTCTCTCTTTTTTTTTTTTTTTGCTCAATTCTTATGTGCTAAAGTTATAAAAAAAAATTATATACACAGTTGTATTCCCGATGAGAATGTCACGTTCACGAATGTTTAGAATATGTATAGAACTTAATTATAAATAAAATATTCCATTTTTAGTCTTTTTTTAGTTTATCGTGCGCAGACAGTAAGTTTCCAATATACTCTTGAACGCATTGCACTCATATTATTTAACTAGCAAATATTTCATTCATTTAATTTAAAACTCATATTATTTTATATTCGGAATCGCTTAAATTTTAAATTCATGCATTAAATGTTGTACTATTAAACGAGCAAGTATTGTTCATGTATTTGTTTAAATAGTTTGCGATTCTAGACAATAGCTTCAATAATTATCCTAAAATTGCTAGATTAGATTTTTTTTAAACAGATAAAGCCATTTAGAGAATCCCTGTTTAAAATTCAATCACGAATTTCAAATTGTTCTTACTTATGGAAGATGAATCTTGTTTACCAGATTTATTGCAAAACATTTTTGTTATAGCTTGTTTTGATGAGAATATATGTATTTGAAGAAGTCGCAATGTCATTTTAATTTCAGGGCAAAAGGCAATAATGTTTTCGTAGCATTGGTGCTTTTTTTCCCGAACTTAAAATGATATTTCGCTGATAGTAGATATTCTGCCATACATGACATCATACTAAAAACCCGCTTTTTTGCGTTATCAACCCCGTCCACAAGATGGCGCAGCTGTTTCAACATACCGCAGATTCCAGTATTAACACTGTATGCTTAATATATACGCAGTTTTCACAAAAATAGCTATTTAAAAAAAAAAAAAAAAAAAAACTGGTGTGAAATGCGAGTTTTGAATTTTAAAGAGGAAAATAATTCCGGGTTTAATGGGTTAAAATGTGCCTTAGTATTTACTCTTAGAACATTCTGTCTAAATTACGGAACGATTCGATAAATAATAAAGGAGATGTAGTTAATTTCATTAAGCCTTCCCGTTCAACGTCCCTTTAAACGCCAATGTTTAAACTCATTTTTCCAGTTCGCAATTTTTTATATTTTAATTTTAATCGAAATGATAAGGCTTCTAAAATAATTACGCAAATTGTCTGAATTTTTTTAACACTATCTTTAGATTAGACCTTGTGTGTGATAACTAACAAGGGAACCACATTTGGTGTTGCTCGCACTTAGCAACGAGACCTGGTGCATTTTGTAGCCCTATACATAAAAGTTAGAAAACCGATAAAATTTCTCCGTTAAAATCATATTCTATATACATTTTTATACTTTTAATTTTTTATTATTACATTTTTATTTGTTTATTTCACGCCAAAAGTGAGTTAAGTCGCCAAATATGACGCTACAATTTTTCCGTCCGCTTTATCCGGGGAGTAAATGTACAGTACATATTAGAATTATATCAATTGCGATTTTTTTATAATTGATAGCATAAGAAACAAATATTAGGTTTTGCTTTCTTTTTTTCTATGCAGACAATAAATATATAAATATATAAATAGTAAATATAATTCTATAAAAACTTCCGAGATCATTGAAAACTATTTTTTAGTGAAATACAAAATAAGCAAACTATTTTCTTTTGAAATCGAATGGAATAAAGTTTTGAATGTTTAAAATGAAATGCTGATGTATTAACACTAGAACGGCGGCGAGGGGTCATTTTGACGCTTTCTGAATGAATACATGTCGATTCGAACCAGAAATTTCTTTGTTAATCTGCACAAAAATAACTTAAATAAATAAGTTAAATAGTTTTAAGTAAATATTCTGATGTGAAATATTTTTTTAAAACTTGAGTAAAAATTCCCGCCGTTCTAGTGTTAAATGGTCCTTTGGTAAAAGTAATCATAAAGCAAATTAATATTTTTACACAATTTAGAAAAATGACTGTGCCTAATTAGGTCGGATAATGCAATTTTTACTGAAGTCCAAACCACTCCTCACACAAGAAAAACAGCTATGACATTTTGATAGGGTTGCCGGAAATTCTACTTTTGAAAAAAAAAACCGCCAACTATTTCCCCGCCAAAAATGTGAATACAATGTTGCAATTTTTCAAAATCAAATTCGTGGATTCTTGAAGGAATTTTTAAACTTCTTTCAATATTTTATACTTATTATTAACTATTTTTTATTTTTAAATGCTTTTCTTTAAAAACTTCAATGTTAATAGTGCGATAAGTGCTGTAGAAAATTGCATTTTCAGAAAGTTATGCTGCTGCAAAATCAAGACATGTTATTTTAACAGAAAATTTTTATAGATTCTCAAGCTTCATAATAAAGGGCTTTAAAATGCACCAAGTCTCAATGCTAAGTACGAGCATCACCAAAAGTGGTTCCCTTGTAGATATAGGATTTTGATATGTTTGTAACTTTAGAACTTAAAAACATGCTATTTTCCCACGTTTTTTCCATGTACATTCACTAATTTATTTATTTTTTCTGCTGATCTAATGGACTAATCAAAAATCCGTTACTTAGATTTATAGAAAAAAGTACTCCGAATAAAGGATAAAAAACTCTATTTTCAAATACAAAAATGAAAAAGAAGAAATAAATTTAAAATTGTCAAAAAAAATTCAATTTCTTAAAAAAAAGTGATTGCTATATTAAGAATTTAACACGTTTTATGGCCTGTTATGACTATGCTTTATTTAAACATGAACCTAAAAATATAATATAGGGCATGGTTACAAAATAAATTTTTTTGGTGCCTTGTCCGCTTTAATGACAGATTTTTCGTGATTGTTTCAAGTAAAAAATCTTTTTAGAAAATTTCCGATACGTATTCGAAATCTTTGAATAAAAGAAAAAAAAAAAAAAAAAAAAAAAAAAAAAAAAAAAAAAAAAAAAAAAATCCAAACTGGCAATCCTGTTCTGAACTATTCTTATTCCTTAAGTGCATAGTGATGGATACCTACATCACTTTATTTAATTCTTAGCAAGCAGTATATTTATACAGAAATATTAATCCTGTAAAAATTACAGAAATATAAAGTTAAAAATCTATCTTAAAATTTCTGTTGTCTAATCTTTAATACAAGAGTAAACACATAATTCTAAAAAATAATTTATGCATTTAAGGGTTAAGTTTTACAAAATAAAAAAAATATATAAAATAAGGTATTTAGATTCATACTTAATAAAATATTTACTAATTTGCAATATTTCAGTTTTTACTTGTATTGCAGATGTGTAGCATAAGAAAAAGTTG
Organism: Maratus speciosus; assembly: GCA_963932465.1. Classification (NCBI taxonomy): domain Eukaryota; kingdom Metazoa; phylum Arthropoda; class Arachnida; order Araneae; family Salticidae; genus Maratus; species Maratus speciosus. The sequence continues at coordinate 463,259,841 of OZ010796.1, forward strand.
AAGTATTATACGAAAAATGTATCTGATTTTTTTCATTATTTTTCCTGTGTTATAAACCTTTCGGCGAATCATATATAATTTTTTTCTAAACAAAATAAAATATCATGCATTTAAGGGTTAAGCCAGAAACTTATAACGGTATTAAATCTTAAATGCATGATTTTCATTTTTTTTTTTTTAAATAATGTTTTCTCAGGAAATATTATTAAAACTTCTTGATTCATACATTTTTCTGTCGTAATAATTAATGTTGACACAGAAATTGTAACCAAAAATGCTTTAAGCGTCGCATTTTTTAGATATATTACTTTTAAAATCCATATTATGTTTCCTATCCATATACATTTTTTTTTATCAGGGATGAGAGTGCTCCGACCCAAATGTCCTATTACTACCATTAAATTTTAATAGTATTCTTTGCTTTATCAAATCTTTGAAATTCTGTCATTGAATAATGCGAGAAATAATATTAAAATTTAGCGGTAGTAATCGGTGATTTGCGTCGGAGTACTCTCATCCCTGTTTTATATATACAGGGTCATCGAAAAATTATGCCTAGATTTAAAAAAAAATCATAACAGCGAAACATTTTATGTTAAATGAGTAATTCTTTCACTACACGATAACTGGTGAATGCAAGTTTGGTTTCAGTTCACTAGAATTCGTTTGCGTGTCTGTGTCATGCGCGGATTAGTTGCGCGGTCGTCAAGGTCAGCCGACGCTTTGTTATCAGGAGCAGTTTGACCTGGATAAGTTCTCCGAAAAAACCGCTGTACACTGACTATTGACTTTGACTCCACATACCAAATCACGCACTGTGCTTTTTTTTGCATGGTCAACATCGTACTGAGCAGCTGCAGTCTGGCGCGTCGCCTGACCTTAACGACTGCACAACTAATCCGCGCATAACACAGACGCGCAAACGAATTCTGGTGAACTAAAACCAAACTTGCGTTCACCAGTTATCGTGTAGTGAAAGAATTACTCATTTAACATAAAAGGTTTCGATGTTATGATTTTTTAAAATCTAGGCATTATTTTTCGATTACCCTGTATAATAGGAACAATCTGCTATCTTAAAAAAAGTGTCATCTAGACGGGCCAAATAAATATTAAATCACCCTCTCGGCACCATTGAACAACGCTTTAACACAAGAACGTCCAGCTGATGTCAATTGGATACCAATCAAATGATAAAATCTCGCTTCGAACCAGAATTTTTTTTGTAAAATCAGTTAAATTTTAACTAGGGAAAACTCAGATAGTTAAATAAGTGAAATAGTTTTAAATAAATCTTCTGGAATTAAAATGTTATTACTATTGTTAGGCAAAACTTCCGGACGTTCTAGTGTTAACCCTTTCAAGGGCAAAGTACTTCTGTTGCTAAAATGTTAAAATGAGTGATTGACACCGGATTTATGAACAAATTTATATGAAAGTAAGTGAAAGCTTTTCTTCGCATACACTATACAGAGCAAAATTTATTTCCTAAATACTGGTGCCAATGAGGCATTTTGGAATAAAAACTAAATGGTATATATAATATACCGGTGCCCTCCAAGGGGATTTAACCAAAGATTTATAGCCGCAGAATCTGTTTGAAACAACTCACTTTGTGAGTGCATCTAAAGCTATTGCTGGGTGTGGTTGAGTGTGCTAAAAAGTGATTTCAATTAATTTCTGAATTAGAATAAAAAATGCTAATCCGCGTTAAATTCTGGGAATTCAGTAAGTGACCCATCCTTCTTCTAGTTACGTTAATTTCATTTGATATAATTTCATATACCAACAAACCTGGCCACTTTGCAAATCTTATACTTTCCCCGCAATTTCGTAGGGTTGCATGACAAAAATGTATAGCTGACAGCTGCTACGATTTCTTTATAACCACTAATTTCCAGTGTAAATCTTCTCCTTATTTAAACCCAGATATATGCGGTTAAATAAGACGAAGATTTCCATTAGGAATGAGATCAAAAATCGTAGCAGTTGGTAGCTTTTAAGAATGTAATTCTTGATGGAGAAAAAATTACTCCATTTTCAGATTCAAATTCGACTAAAACATAAAATTCAATTTTTACAGTTTAAGATCAGAAAATTAGCTTTTCAATTGGCAGAATAGTATAATTTTCAATTAACACTAGAACGGCGGGAAATTTTACTCAAGAAAATAATTTAATAAAATTATTTTACACCAGAATTTTTATTTAAAACTATTTAACTTATGTTTGTGCAGTATATATTCCACTTACTTTTTGAAGAGGTTTCTGGTTCGAATCGACATAGGTACGGGTCAAAATGACCCCTCATCACCGTTCTAGTGTCAAATACACATACATATAGGTTATGTTATCATCATTAAATTCGATGTACTTAAAAAAAGAAGATATTGTGAAACTCTATTTACAATCATTATTCCTATTCTTATTTTAGTTTTCACAGGTGATTCATATTAACTCTTTCCATCTCTAAAAAAAGTATATTTTTACTCTATAAATATTTGCAATGAAGAATTAAAATAATTTGAACTTTTAAGGAATTTAATGGACTTTCAGTAAATGTTTTAGGGAAAATTGATAATGAAATATAGAAAGATGCCAATCTCAATGTTTGTTGTAAACCTTCAATTTAAACAATTATTACATAACAATTTCTAACAGGGCTCCCACCCGGTCCGTTTTTTTGATCAGAATAATTTTCCTTGAAACTTACCTCGAAAAGCGTGTTTGTTGTTATTGTTGCAAAAACCTACCACGAATTATTCTTTTAACCCCTTGAAGGGTGGTGGTTCATTTTTGGACCACTAAATTTTAACACGTTCACTTCCGCAAAAATAAGAATTTTCAAATTTCTTCTTAAAAGTCGTTTGCCACTACAAATTCTGAAAGGTAAATTTCACTTTACCAATACTGCAAAATTTCTGCCAATAAATAAGGAAATTTTTTTTATTTTAAAATAATGGTGAGAAAGTAATAAATTAAAGCCACGAATATTAAAGCTACGAGTATACTCGTAGCGTGACAGTAACTTATTAATACCTAAATCCACATTCACTTCAGAATTTTTGAATGAAAATTTTCCTACTATTATGAACGTTGAGAAAAGCTTTTACTTATTTCCAAAAACATTTGTTTGCACATACTGGTGTCGCCCATCCATTTCAGCGTTTTATGAATAGAAGTACTTTGTCCCTTAACACTAGAACGCCCGGAAGGAGTTGATCCGACCCCAACCAAATGGTTAAATGCCCATCTGAGCCAGAAATTTTTTAATAGAATAAGTTAAATTAAATTCACAGAAATGCGTTAAATAAATCAGTAAAATAATTTTAAATAATAATTCTGGTATGAAATATTTTTTTAAAACTTGAGTAAAATTTACGGTTGTTCTAGTGTAAAGGAGTTAAAAAATACTTGATTTTAAAAAAAAACGACCAGTGGAAGACCTGAATTACGCAGAGATTTAACTAGTTAAGAATAAGGGGAGGTTAACTTTTAAAATTCGAATATATTTCATTTAGAAAATTTTGCTTTTAATGGATGATTGGAGCATAAAATGACACTTTTGTGCCAAATAATATTACGTTAGAACATTTTTTTCTCTTGGATTTCGCAAGTATATGCCAAAAAAAGGTTTACTTTCTATACCTCTCGTCGGTACTATGTCCAACTATACAATGTGAAAAGAGAGGACTACTTTTTTAAAATTCAGATTTCTTGATTGGCACCACTTTTCTGAAATGGTAAAATTCCCCTTGTTTTCGTCTTAATTAACATGTATTTAAATAACGTTAAATGACGTTCTTCAGCGTTCGTACGGGTACTTGAATTTCCAGGCTAAGAAATTCTTCAGTACCAGTATTTTCTTATAGAAAATCTCTGCTGAAATAAGGCGAAATTTCGACCGTTTAAATTAGATATATTTTTCTACAAAAAAATTCTGATACTGGGCCTTGAAATTAACGGTACCCGTACGAACCCTGTTCTTGACCTTCTTGAAGATTTTAGATCAGCGGTGTCAAACTGTGACCCGCAGAATACCACTAATTGCTTAACCCCTTGAAGGGCGGTGATGCCGTCACGGCATCACATAATTGTAATTCCAAATTGACACATTAGCAACGGAATTTTATGATGAAAATGTCATCTTTATCAAGTACGCGAAAATTTACTTTTACTTGTTTACAAATAAAATATTTTGTTGATACTGGTGTCATTAAATTATTTGAACATTTTAAGAATACAAGTACCTTGCCCCTGAAAGGGTTAAATAAATTGGTGACTTGTTGTAGTAATTGCTGTAGTAAAATTCGCCTTATTTACCGCTAAGCTACCGCTAAAATTTAATAGATATTTTCGCCTTGTTTAATCATGAGATTTCGAGGATTAAATAATACAATATTTACTATAAAATTTTACTGGTAAGGAAAAAGCGTAAAAGTTGGTAACTGTGGTGGCAGTAATCAGAAACTGTAGATCGATTTAAAAAAAGCAGCCGCCATCTTGTGACTACCTCCTCAGTTATTTTACTCGCAACTGGCAGACAAAACAGCCTCCTCCTCTTTAATCATATCTCCATTATTTTAGAACGGAAAAATGCGACTTATTTTATCGGAGATATCTCGTTAATTAAATAAGGCGAAGAAAACTTTTCTAAAATAATGGTTGCCAAAAAGCATAGCAGTTATCAGCTACGCGACTTACACTACAAACACCCATGAAACTAGCCGAGCAAAAAAAATGCCTAGAATACGTTTGAATCCGTTCAATGCATCCTATAGAAAACAAAATTTAAGATTTTTTTAGGAACATATAAATTAAAATTTGTCACATGAATTTATCCTCAGTATCTTCAAATTTTGATCTCTTTTAAAAAATGTAACAAAAATACATAAACTATATACTTTTCCTTGCTCAATGGATCCAAGTCACTCAACTAAAGTATCAAAGTGTATGTTATCATTTGAAAAATCGAAATTGGTCCATTTTTTAATCAGTAGACGATGTGTTAGGGGTACCGGAAAATTCTGTCGCATAATGTTCTTTCACGCCTGCTTTTTTAAAATTCAGATTTCGTCATTGGCACCACTTTTTTGAAATGGTAAAATTCCCATTGTTTTCACCTTAATGTGAAATGTGAAAACTATGACAATTTTACCATTTTAAAAAAGTGGTGCTAATAAAGAAATCAGAATTTTAAAAAAGTAGGCGTGAAAGCATATTATGCGACAGAATTTTCCGGTACCCGTAATATATATTAACATGTTTACAATTATTGCATTATTACATACAAGTACATAGATTAGAAAAAAAGTATCATTTTTATATATATACCTATTTGTTACACAAATATGAGTACAGAAAAATGTTTTCTGAAGTAATGCAATTTAAAACATTAACGCCCATAGCCATTGTTTACTGTTTAAGAGACGCATTTCTATTCTATCCCGAAACAAATTAACCCTTCAGTGTGCAGGTTTGCATATATGCAAACAACAGTGTTTTGAATTTAATAGATTTTTTTATTCGTAAATACCTAATTCACACCAGAAAATTAAAATAGCAATGTTTGCTTTAATTAAAAAACTGACATTCTGTATTGAAATAAAGCAAAATTAACCATTGAAACTTTATGGTGTAAAGTCAGATTCTTTGAAATACGTAATTTCTTGAACGTATTCTATTATAGGAATTAAGGGGTTAAAAGTTAATTTTAATAAAAGGAATAATTATATAAAATAAGGTATTTGGAGACATACTTATTAAAGTATTTACTAATTTGCATTATTTTAACGTAAAACAGCCACACCACAGTAGTTTTTACTTGTATTGCAAATGTGCAACAGAAGAAAAGATTGACGTATTATATGAAAAATATATCTCTGATTTTTTTCATTATTTTTCCTGTGTAATAAACCTTTCAGAGAATCATATATAATTTTTTTTTTAAACAAAATAAAAAATTGTGCATTTAAGAGTTAAGATGTAATTCTTGAAAGGGAAAGAATAATGCGACAGATACACTTGAGGTTTTAAACAAAACTATCTGTTATAAATACAAAATTAACATGTAACATATTACTTGCGATAAAAGAAAAATCAGCGCATTTGCCAGTCTCATGGTTTATACTACTGAATTAAATGATGCTAAAACATGGAATTTTGGATATTAAGGCGCCTTTCAGAAAACACATTTTATTGGATTTTTCAGAAAATATTATTTCATTTGCATCTGGATGGAATGCAACTTATTGGAAAACTTTTGAAATGTTGAATTTAAACAGGTTTGACGAACTTTGACACAGTTCACCACTATTAAATGCATCAAACAGTTCAAAATCTGAGTAAATCAGAGAGATCATTAAAATCAGCAGGGGGAATTGCTATATATAAAAGTAGATTTTATAGGAAAAGGTCCATCTAAATATGTACCTTAGATATTAGTTTCAAACTTGTATTATTTATAGTTGGGCTAGAACCTTTATAGGAATTAGAAAATTATTTCTTAATACGTTAAAAATTCATTAATGCACAGATGTTTTTACTTAAACAAAATCTCATACAAGTTTAATTTTTATTTAGAAAAATAATAATACGCTAAAACCTTCCGAACTTAGTATTGAAAAAATATTAAATTGTAAAAAAATTAAAATATTTCCTAATGTTTTTTAATTTTAACGTTTTACCATATTTTTCACATTTATTATTTCTCTATTTCCCTTTTTCTTTTTCTATTTATTATTATTCTCTATATTATTATTCTATAAATTTCCCCGACTCACAAAACTGCGACTGAGATATGAGTTATTTTATTTAAAATTACTTTCAGAAGAGAACAAAATTCTTAGTAACTGACACTTGAAATGATTAATTAACAAAAAAAAGTAGGAATTCTTCACATACAATTTTTATACTTAGATTTTATACAAATCGTAATTTAATAGGGCCGTTAAGGGGTTAAATAAAAAAAATAGCTTGGCATTTTTTAAACATGAAAAGGAAAAAAAAAAGAACATAGAGAAATAGCCATTTAATCTTTTCTTTTGTGAAAAAGAACACCTTGAACTACAATCCTGTACAGCATTTTAAACAATCTGGTATACCTCTCCTGTACACATCTTTTAATGATGTGTACAAAAAAGATAGATCTTAGCCAAAAAATGCTTGGAAATTGCATGTCAAACTTAGCAAATGAGGTGCGTCCTTACTATAACTAGCTTTATAAATACTTTTTGCACCGCACATTGTACTGAATGTATATTTTAGTGCACTTCATAAGTGCATATCAATTTCATTCTGTTCAAAAGGCTGTAACATTATTAAAATGCACTTGAAATAATTTTTTCCCATTGGCCGTAATGTAACGGAAAACTTTTGACTGTCCTTGTAACTACAAGGACAGTCTATACATCCGCTTTTCATAAAATTTGAATTGACTTGACAAAATTTTGCAACAATTATATATTTAAAATTTCAGACCATTCAGTTGGGAAGTTTTTGCGCTGTTATATGCGGACGGAGGGACGGACAGACAGACAGACATACGGAGAGACAGGCGGTAAGACGGATCGAACGACGACTATAGGTGCTACGTATTTATATAGATATGTACCATTTTTAGGGCACTGTCTCCCCTTAACCTCTACGAGGCAGACTTCATTAAACAACGTTTTAATTTTCCAGTAATTCCTTACATCATTTTTCGGAATAAATAACCCAATAATTCTACAAAGATTACGATTAAAATATTCTGACAGTAAAAATTAAAGCCATACACACCCTGTATGGAACGTTTACGTCCTTCCTGAATTGATTAATATATTGGCAACGGCTAGTTTTCGTCTTTTAAGCCTTTCAGGACCAGCATCTTTTACACCAATTTTTGTTAATTATTTGGCTTAACCCTTAAATGAGCGATTTTATATTTTGTTTAGAAAAAATTATATATGATTCTCTGGAAGGTTTATATAAGGAAAAATAATGAAAAAAATCATAGATACATTTTTCATATAATACGTCAATCTTTTATTCTTTTGCACATCTGCAATACAAGTAAAAATTACTGTCGTGTGGCTGTTTTACGCTAAAATATTGCAAAATAGTAAATATTTTGATAAATATGTCTCCAAATACCTTAATTTATATAATTATTTATTTTATAAAACTTAGCATTTAACCCTTTAATTCCCATGATAGAATATGTTCTAGAAATTACGTAGTTCAGAGAATTTGACGTTACACCAGAAAGTTTGAATGGTTAATTTCGCTTTATTAAAATACGGAATGTCTGTTATTAATTAAAGCAAATATTGCTATTTTAATTTTTTGCTGTGAATTAGGTTTATATAGATATGCTGTGAATTAGGTTTTAATAGAATTAAAAATCTATTAAATTCAAAAGACTGTTCTTTGCATATACGCAAAGCTGCACACTAAAGAATTAACTTTATAAATCACGAAAATGTCGTAATTAAATAAAATCAATTTTACTTTTCTTTTTTACTGGTTTCAAACTCAAGCGCTGTAAGCACTTTTTGAAGGTGCATATATGCACGCATGGTCCCGAACGGGTTAAACAGGAAAAAAGATTTTTTCTGTCCGTATTTATTGGGTCGATCGGAAAGTCGTGTCCGTTTGGGAAAATCAATTCGAACCGGAAATTTCTATTGTTTAATTATTATACACTGATTCCGATATCTAATGTCTAATAATTACTGGGCAGAATTTTCCGGTACGAATTCATTTTCCCAACACGACACGATTTTCCGATCGACCCAATATATAGCAATTGATAACAGTGCGTTAAGAAATTATAAGGCCACATTGATTTTGAAAATTATGAAGTAAATAAAAGTTCTAATTATAGTTTAAACACCTGAAATACCAAAATACAACATATTTATTAAAATTAGTTTGCAATAATTTTGAATAATGCAATAAATAAGTATGTTAACAAAAATATAAGCAATGATTGAAAAATACACTGTTAACAAATTATAAGACCACTTGTCTAAAAACAAAATTAATATGTAAATTAATACGATATTGGTCTTCCATTTTTCCTTATAACCTCAAATACTCTGTTTTTCATAGAAGTGACCAGGTGATTAGGTACAAATTCAGAAATAGTCTGCCATTCGTTTACAATGGCTACTTCATTGGCTAAAAATTATTTATTATTAGCATAAGCTTTGCAAAGTATGAACTTCGAATTGGCCAGGACAAAACATGATTTTTTTCTTTTTTTAAACCATTGCTGGGTGGATTTAGACACATGGCAAGAAGCATTGTCCTGCTGAAACATCCAGTTAGCACCACCTAAAAAGATCCAATCGGTATCAAAGGATCAGGGATGTAGTGGAGGGTATACGATGGTATACACCGTATACCTTCTGATTTTTATTAAGGAAGACCGTATACCCACTGTTTCTCAAAAAAGCTATAGTATATACACTGTAGGGTATACCCTCTGCCTTGAGCGTATACCCTCTGATTAGAGCGTATGTCCTCTACTTTTTTTTACGACTACACCATTGCAAAGGGTCATAAAACATAGCCTGATATTACGTAGAGTTTATACGTCCCGAAATTCGGGTTAAATCTCGCATAGTCCATCATCACTAAAAGCTCCCCAAACCATTACTGATCCTCCTCCCATTTGTCGATTGAAGCATTGTTTCGGTTCCTTCCTCAAAAAACCAAATTTTTCTTACTTCGGTCACAGACAGCTCTTTACCCCGCGGCATGCTCAAATATATCGTAGATAACACTGACTCAACCTGCACCTTTGCTTCTCGGGAATACTTTCACGATATACAAACGCGTACGTTTTATAGTGATTCTGATGTGACGCATAATTTGCTAATTTCCTCAGGTGGTCTTATAATTTCTTAACAGTCAGCTTATTTACGTTTTAAAAAAAATAGAATATTTTAATAAAATGTAATTAAATTTTAATGTAGCAATTATAACAGAAAACGTTCTACGGTCAATTTTAAATACACACGCTAAAAATTTGTATATTGTGTCTTCTTCTTCAGAAGTGCACCAATTCGTTAGTGGTCTTATAATTTCTTAACGCACTGTATATATAATAAAGGTATTATTTCTAATCGAAGTATTTATATGTATAGCACTCTGATTCTAAAAATACGAATGTTGTGTATATAGTTTAGAGAAGTAATTTAACACATAAAATGCAAAAGTTACGCCCGCTTGCGTAATTGTATATTTTCTAAGGAATTGAAATCACGTCTCCTTTCGGAAGTGACTTAAAAGTGAAACTTCCCTGCAATTCACTATAGTCAGGGGTCTCTTCAGGGTCTGATTACCGGCGCACAGTGGAGTATTTGACCCAAAAACCTGGCCAAAAATGCAAAAATTAAAAATTCATCAACAATTGTAAAAATCACATTTTTTAATAGCCGAAAAATTGGCGTGTCGATCAATGTCAATTTCAGGAACCTGAGACATATGCGGTGGCTCCAGGCTTCAGTTGAAGAGAAAACTTCTTTGAAAGAAGATATGATTTTTTGTTACCTTTTGGCATTGTTGTTACTTTTAAATGTAATTTTTTTTGTGGCTGAATGAATTGTTGAACTGAAATTAAATAACGCTTATGTGTTTAAGAAAGGTCAGTGTTTAGTGATAAACTATGTGTTAAATTAAATAGTTTAAATTTTAATATGATAACAAAAAACGATTAAATTTGTAAAAGGGGTATTTTTAAAGAGTTTTTGGCTCTAGTTTAAACATATCGAATGATTTTAAAATTGTGCCGGGCTTTGCCGGGACATTTTTGAACAATAATCGTATTGGTTATTGTTTTGAATGCTAATTTTCACAAAAAAATGTTCCGCATATTTTTGCCATTTTTTTATATAATTTTTTTTTCGGGGGTACTACTTAAGTCTCATTTTTGCGGCAACCGAATTGAAGAGATAAAAACTAAATTTTTACTCTCGTATTGCAGGTTTTCAGCTTACATGATATTGCCTGAGGGCTTTTGCTGCTACAGATTCTGTATGTATGCATGTACGTACGCATGTAGGTAGTTTCATACGTACGCAACTCAATACCTCTTGATAGAAGTATCAGATCGGCTTAAAATTGTAAATTCGTATTTACTGAAAAAAGTTTCTTCAATTAGTTTCGGGGGTTCATATGTAGAAAATAAGGGGAGAAAGGAGGGAATTAAAGAAGTCTGGAGTAGACGCAGAAATGATTAAAAGGCTGTAAGTAATATTGGAAGTCGTAACAAGTGGGCATCGCATTGACAAAAAAAAGTTCCAAACATCTGCTGATGAAACAGCAAGACTGTATATGAGCCTTTGCAATTGATACCCCATGATTCCAACAATGCACAAGGTTTTGATTCATGGTGGGACTGTAATTAATAAAGCAGTCGTACCCATTGGCCAACGGTCAGAAGAAGCTGCTGAGGCCAGAAACAAACACTTTAGACAGTACCGTACAAAGTACTCAAGAAAGTATAATAGAGAAGTTTGCAATAGGGAAGTTTGCAATAGAGATGTTCCAAATTGGCTTCTTTTAAGCCGTGATCCTTTTATAAACTGCTCTAAACAAAGACCAGGGGAAAAGAGCCAGCCATACAGTAGCGAGACCCTACAACTTCTTCTTCCAGCTAGGTCTGATTGTAGTCCTGATAAAATGCAAGAAGAGTGTGATGAAGAAGATGATAAACAGAGTTCTGAAGAATCAGATTGAAGATTGTAATCTATTAATTACACTAAAAAACCAGCATCTCTATACTGTAGAGACTCCACTTTATTAAATGTAACTTTATCAAATGTAAATAAACTTTATTAAATGTGAATTAAATGTAATAATTATTATTAAAGTAAATTAAATGTAAGTAAAAAATTTTATAGATAGCACAATTAAATGCATTTAATTAAACATTACTAGTAAATAAAACAATCTATCAGCAATGACATTTCTCTTATAAACAGTAAACATTTAAGGTTGCTAGTCACTCAACTTCCAAACTCCCTTCGGTAATGTTAAGTCTATGGGCATGTGATGCATTCGTATTTTTAAAATATCTACTTAGTAAATTAATATTTTAACTTCATTTTTCTTTGTGCTCTTCTTAAATGATGCCTCTTTTTTTTCTTATTTGTCAAAATATTTATAAAATGTTTACTTATAATTATGTGAAGTGTTAAAATCTTACTTACACTTTATCAGCTTTTAAGATATAAAATATTAAACTAAGCTATGGATTTGTATGTATACTACATAGTATGCTAAAAGTTAGTTCAGTGAAACGCATAGCACATTTAAAAATTCCCATTCAGCCATTTCCGTGAATAAACAGAAATTTACTTGAGAACTTTGGTGCAATTTTTAAAAAATTATTTAATTTAAAAACGCATATCTCAACTACAATCGCACTTCCAGCAATTATTGGTCATTGACTTCAATAGTTAAATTTATTCTTCTGCCAAACTCTTTTGTGTGTCCCTGGAAATGAACTATATATTTTATGTACGCCATATTCTACAATAAGTGCCTTAGTGCACCTCAGTGATGTATATAAATTTCAGTACGTTTAAAATAGTGTGATATCATTAAAATACAGAGCAAACGATTTTTTCCCATAGACCATAATGTAAGGGAATACTTTTGGGAGTCTCTGTAAATGAACTGTAAATGCTATAGACTTCATTTACAATACCAAACATGTCATAGTGATACCCAATAACATCTAACAATTTCAAGGCAATCGGACTATATTTACAAAGACAAATATTTTGGTCAGGATTTCGGGTCAAATAACTCCACTGTGCGGCGGAGCAAACTCCTACTTGTGAAAACAAATAGAAATTCTTTTCTTACTTTAAACGGAAATTCTGCAATAATAAGGCATTTGAATTAGACGAAAATTTCTTTTTAAATTTACTGATGGGAGTTTGCCCTCCCTCCCTTGTAATCTGGTCCTAGGTCAACTTATTAAGTACCATGATTTTCAAGCAATAACCTTCGTGGTACATTTCTATAGCAAATTTTGTTGAAATCTACTTCGAAGATTATTGTTTCACTGCAAATATGTGCGTCTTAAATTCAGACACATATGTGACTGAAAATGAATTGCAGACACTTAAGTGTCTTAGTCTGAGAATTAAGACATTATAGATGTCTTAATTTAAGACACATGAATGTCTTACTATGATCATAGTATAAGTGAACTGACAAAAAGTTGGAAAAATCAGCAAACGTCTTAATTTAAGACACTTCCTTTTTTCAAATGTCCTAATTTTAAGACACTTTGTTTCTTCAGTGACGTAATAACCACCAGGGGGCACTCTAAGATGCGCATGCGTTTTAGATTTCTTCTGTTTGAGTTTGACATTGCTAGTAATTCGAACTCAATGCTTTCATGTACGTGTAGATTTAAATTAATAATTTGGCTTAACTCGGTTGATTTTTTGCGGAATGTGAAGATTTATTCCATATCTACTTAGTTTATTTATCGAACGCAAACATCCGATTTGTGTGCTTGACGCCAAAAATCGGCTTATAATAAAGCGTCACGTTGTTGATATAACGACGGGAAAGAAACACTTGAAGGTTGCATCCAGGAACTGTATAAGGGTATGCAACGGAGGCAGTATTACTTCTCATTACTTTACATCAGTAATACAGTGTTATCATAGCTGCCAACTTTTACGCTTTTTTCTTACCACTAAAATTTCATAGTAAATATTGTCTTATTTAATCGTCGGAGTGTCACGATTAAAGAAGGCTAAAGTCTCATCTAAATTTTAGTGGTAGCAAAAAAAGCGTAAAAGTTGGCAGCTATGTGTTATGCATCTCGTAAAAGCTTGGTAAACCAGAACTAGCGCTCAGACCAAGAAATCAGTCCCACCGGCTATGTTTTCAGAATGAAAAAATTCCATTATTTTAACATAGCTAGCGGGATATATGAAGTGCTGTTCTTTTTAACCCCTTAACGGTCACATTAAATTATAGTTTAAAAATTCAAATTGCTTACTGGCACCACTTTTTTGAAAAAGAAATATTCACCTTATATAATGGCAGGTAAAATGATACCATAATAAAGCCAATTGCACTATTTTATAAAACTAGCGGGAGCCAAATAATCTGAATAAAAGTCACAGCCCATGAATATCACGGGAGCGAAAATTAAGGGGTTAAAAGATGAAAGGATTTTGTCTCTTGTTCACTATGACCGCCTTTTAACACTCTCCAGAAAAGTTGAAAAGTGTTTATGACTTTGGTTTGTCTGGCCGTCTAGCCGTCTGTCGGCGCTCTAACTCTCGTAAATATACTCGGATTGGCCTGAAATTTTTGGATGTTACTGGCCTCCCTATTTCAAATGAAGTTTGTAGCACGTTTAGTTCACTTACCGGACAGTCAAAAGTTTTCCGTTACATTACGGCCAATGGGGAAAAATCGTTTCAAATGATTTCTAATGATGTTACAGACATCTAAACATAACAAAATTAATATGTATTTAGGAAGTGCACTAAAACATGCATTCTGTAGAATATGCGGTGCAACGAATAGTTATTATTCTTTTACAGGGCCACAAAAATAATTCCGTTACATAATGATATAGGGCGGGGGGGGGGGAATTGTTTGCAGCGTATTTTCATTATGTTAAACTATTTCATATACAGGGTGTTTCATAAAAGATGGGCAAAACTTTAAGAGATGGTAGTACACATACAAACAAACAACTTTCATCGAAGAATGCATGGTCGGAAATAAAAATCAAATGTGCTAGAGGGCATCAAAGGTGATGTTGTTATACGACAGGATTACCAGCGTAGTCTCCATTTTTATTCAGAAAATCCAAATTGGTGCCAGAAATTAAAAATAGTGCTTTTTGCTTTATTTAATGACAGAAATTTTGTGATTGCATATAGTACAGATTCTTTTTTTTTAATTTTCTGGTATGAATATGAAATTTCGAGATAAAAATGGAGACCAAACTGGCAACCCTGTTATACGAGGCAAAAACACAGAAAGAACGATTAAGTGGCAAAAGAAAAGTTGGAAAGCGCTCTCCGTACAATTGTTGAGCCTCTGAGCCATTTTCATTTGAAGTCGGAAATAAAACGCCAATGTTCTGGTGCATTCGGAAACTTGGTCGATGCAAACATAAAAGCTCCATTCCTGTTGCAAGTTATCGGGAGGGGAAGAAGACGAACGCGTATGAGAAATTTCGCCTCGATTAATACATAACAGTCGCTGATCCGACTGTGCAACCGTCAATCGCGGTAGGAACGTGTAGAAAGATGCTACCCTTCATTAATAAGAAAAAAGCTGATTTGCATTTTATCTACAAAGGAAAATGGCTCAGATGTTCAACGATTGTACACAGAGCTGTTTCTCAACTTGTTTTTGCCACTTAATCGTTCTTTTTGAGTTTTTGCCTTGTATAACAGGGTTGCCAGTTTGGTCTTAATTTTTATTTCGAAATTTCGCATCCATTCCGGAAAATGAAAAAAAAAAGTATCTGTACTATATGTAATCACAATGTTATTAAATAGATCAAAAAATATTATTTTTAATTTATGGCACGAATTCCGATTTCCTGAATAAAATGGAGGTATAACATCAACATCACCTTTGCTGCCCTCTAGCACAATTTCGTTTTATTTCCGACCATGCATTCTTTGATGAAATTTGTTTGTTTGGATGAATAGTATCATCTCTTAAAGTTTTGCCCATCTTTTATAAAACACCCTGTATAATGAAACGGATATACGTCACTGAGGTTTACTATAAGTTATTTCATGTATAATACGAAGTGCATAGCATTTACAGGGATAGACAAAAGATTTCAGATAGTATATATTGTATCAGAAATACTGTACATTAGCGGTGATTGCTGGAAATGCATTTTTAATTATGACATGCGCTCTTATGTTTCACTATATTTATGCATACTATATGGTATGTATAAATGCTATAATTCATATACACGGCAACACAAAAGAACTCGTAAAGGTTACTGGGTATGAGTGCAAATTGCTTAAATGTGGTTTTAAAGTGAGTTATGCATTTTTACGCTGAACTGCATTTAGTTTATTAAGAAATGTTTGTAGACTATAGATAAAATGATATACATGTTCACGCAAAGAATTTGATAAATAATATCTATGGATGATAATTTCTGAAAATGTGATTTCAGTAGTTTTAAGAGTTTTTTAGTTTGAATTAAATTTTAGCTAAATAGTGGCGTGTAATAAATGTACTAGGTAAGCTACAGAGCTGTACAAATGTATTCAAGTATTTTTTCAATTAATTGTATAAATTTCTGAAAGAGAAATTTCAAGCTGTTATACGTTTTCTTGCTAAACAAAATTTTCCCATTATATAGTATATACTATATCAACATACAGGTCAAATACAGGTCTGATAAAAAAAATTGGAACACATATTTGGCTATGGACGGTAACTGCTGAAATCAGATTTTTAAATGTTTACTTATTTATCTTATTTACCTTATTTCCCTAAATAACGAAGTTTTGTTAAAGCTTCAAAAAGTGTTTGAAAAGGTTTCATAATCTATGCCGTACGCATAATTTTTCTTACTTGTTTAATTTCAAGTCGAGGAATTCTCCATTGACTCAACAGAATTTTAAGTAAGTGTGGTTGATAAATTCAGGGGTCGTTGCTGAAATTTCACGACCAGGAAATTCTTTTTACCAGTATTTTCTTATGGAAAAATCTCTTCTTAAATAAGGCGAAATTTCGCGCGTTCAACCTAGATTTATTTTTCTACACAAATAGTAATATATGTCCTGAAAAAATGCCTTACGCGCACGACCCCTGTAATTTATTTAAAGCAATATAAATGAATAAAATTTTGCATGAAAGTTAATTTAGATTTGAATCTGTTTGCGAAAAAAGAGCTAATTCTAGAAATATATATTCTTACATTCATGCAATTATGCATGTTAATCTAACTGTACAAATGCCAGTAAATATATACATATATTTTTTATTTTAAATCCATTTTAATATTGATTTTTAATTATGTTTAACAAAAAATAAATTTCAAATTTAAAAAGTTAGATTTTTATACATTTACTTTCATAACTAGATTTTGCACTTAAAATTGCGGTTTTTATGATTTTATTTATAATCACTTACATGAAATATAAAAAAATGACAATTAGATGTTTAGAGGTATATTTAAGACAACAGAAGTTTAGCAATTAGAATTAATTTTTTCTGCATGTTATTAAAATAGAATATTTAGAATATAATATAATAGAATAGAATATTATTTATTTTTTACTTATTGTTAAATAAATAGCTCTTGTGATTATCATCTGATACATAAAAAAAAATTCGAAATAGGGCAGTAAAAATTTAAAAGAAGAATTAAATTTTTAAATAATATGAATTTTCTTTCTTTTTTTTTATTGGTGTGTGTGTGTGTGTGTGGGGTGGGGAGGGGGGGGCGTGAATTTTCTGTGCAATTTTTGTAAAGCTGATATTTTAAATCTCTTAAGACATAACTCTGTTTATAATGAATATTTTGAACATTTAGGGTTGGACAAGATTAGGAGAAAAAATATATTGATCCAAATACCGTAAAGGTCCTGAATATCGAACACTTCGGGACTTCGGAATTTGTTCGATAATCGGAATCTGCTTTTGTGAGGTAAAAATATACAGATATGTATGCGTTCTGAATTAAAAAAAATTTCGCTAAACAGCAGGGCAGCCACAGGCGACTATATTTTAATTCTATTTGGCACACTTTCTCAAACCAGAAATCCTTAACAAATATTTTGAAAAAATTTGCAAGAGAAATATACTTCAAAATTTATATTAGAAAAATTCAGGTGCAAACAGAATGCAAAAATAGTCGCCTGTGGTAACCCTAAAAAAGAGATGTCCGATATTACGGAATGTCCATTAACCTCCATAACAGACACTCCCAAATACCAGACATTTCTATTTAGCGAACCATAATGTAGGCTTGGATTTTTTGCAACAGGACTTGATTAATGCATGGGCTAGCTATGAGTTTCTCCTCCCCTCCCTGTACAATTTTACGGGCCCCAAATTAGATAGGTAATTTTTGAAAAGCTTATATTTTAACACGTTCACGCCGGCGCCGATATTAATGTTTTTCTCTGGGAGACGGCGCTTGAATTCATGTTTCGCTTCATCTGGCGGCGCTGTACTGTCGCTTATTCACACGCTGTATGTAATGACCCGCCCCTCTTATATATTTTTAACTGAACTCGAATATAACAAGCAGAGTTCATTGTGAATGTCTGAAAGTTCGTAAGGAGTAAGTAAATTACTTAAAAACACGATTTTATTGACTACATATGGATAAATGTAATATAAAATGTCTTATAATCTCAAGAAATATAGACAACATGATATAACCCCTTGAGGGGCGCCGTTTGCAGTCTGCAAACGGCTAATTTTAACGCCTAAATGGCCAAATGACACCAGTAATTTTTTAGTACAATTCCGATCTCATAATATACGTGAAAAAATGCATTTAATTGTTTTCAAATACATTTGTTCGTTAATTGCGGTGTGAATTAATTATTTGAACATTTTTGGAGCAGAAATGCCTTGCCCCTGAAAGGGATAAATGCATTTTTGCAAGGTAGAAGCCACGCCCTTAGTCAATGATATTTTTTTAATGAAAATGAGAATTCTCGTTTCCTGTCGTGAATATATTAAGTTGATAATAATGAATTGTTTTTACTGCTGAGTTTTCGAATATTCAAGTGTGACCCACCTGTAGTGCATGCCTTCTATAGCATAATCGAGTGTGACCAACCTGTAGTACACGCCTTCTATTGAACAGTCGAGTGTCCTACCGGTGATGCACGCCGCCTGATGCGACAGTCAAGAGTGACCCACCGGTGATGCACGCCGCCTGATAGGACAGACGAGCGTGATCCACCGGTGATGCACGCCGACGTGAACGTGTTAAATCTGTTTCGACATTGTAATAGTTATAATCAATATTTTGGAATTTTAACACCTTCAAGGGTGGTGGTTCATTTTTGGACCACCTAATTTTACTCCCTCAATGCCATATTGGCATCAGAATAGTGGAATGAAAATTTGCTTTTATTGAGTACGTGAAAAGAAAAAGGTTTTCTTTATTTTGAAATAAATGAGATTGTAAATTCTGGTGTCATTCACTCAATTCAGCATTTTGCGAATAGAAGTACCTTGCGCCTGAAAGGGTTAAAGTAGAATAAGATTAAAATAAATATATTAATACAGTAAAACTTTCGAGACGCGGACTCCTCGCGAATGCTGAATTTGTCTGCTGTTCGAAGGTGTTTGTTTTTCTGAGATAAAGAAATAAATATATGTTGAAAAAGATGAGTGTTCGCTAAATAAAATTGTCCGTATGAAGTTCCGCAGTAAACTCTCCAAAACGGACACTCCTAAATAGTAGATACCACTATTTAGGAAACCCAATTTTTATTCACACCAAGCCCCGTAAGGCATGGTGACGTCACGGCGACGTCTTTGTGAAGTCACACTGTGATTTTGTGACCTCGATCTGACGTCACGTGACGTCGATGTGACGTCATAGTGACTAGAATGCGAGGTCGTTATGGCCGTTTTAGAGGTCGTTTGTGACGTCACATTGTGACCACTCCGTGAAGTCACGGTGTGACAAATTTGTGAAAAGTGTGTCATTTGTGACTATTTTGGCATTAACTTTGTGACGAACCTGTGACGACAGCGACAATGCTTTGACGTCACACTGTGAGTAATTTGTGAAATATGTATCATTTGTGACGAACTTGTCATAAACAATGTGATGATTTCAAATGAAAATCAAATTTCAAATTAATTGCTTAAAAGGGCAAAAGCCAACATAGAGAAAAAGATTCCAAGCCGGGACTCGAATCCGGGGTATCAGTGTAGTGCACTGACATTCTACCGACTAAACCACATGGAACAAGACCCAGCCCGGAAAATTTCTTACTAGTACATGTTGGCAAGGCTACAAACGCAGCACAAGGTGGAATATTTATCGTGAGCCGCCCACATCGGGTAAACACGAAACTTAATTAAATCCAGCATCGATTCAAACTATATAAATACTTGGAAATTTTTCCATAGAGAACCATTCGCCTTGCATACAATATTTCAAATGAAAATCAAATTTCAAATTAATTGCTTAAAATGCAATTTTAATTTGAAATTTGATTTTCATTTGAAATATTGTATGCAAGGCGAATGTTTCTCTCTGGAAAAACTTCCAAGTATTCATATAGTTTGAATCGCTGCTGGATTTAATTAAGTTTCGTGTTTCCCCCATGTCGGTGGCTCATGATAAATATTCCATCTTGTGCTGCGTTTGTAGCCTTGCCAACATGTAATAGTAAGATATTTTCCAGGCTGGGTCTCGTTCCATGTGGTCTAGTCAGTAGAATGTCAGTGCGCTATACTGATGGCCCGGATTCAAGTACCGTTATGGAATTTGTTTCACTATGTTGGCTTTTGCGCTTTTTAAGCAATCAATTTGAAATTTGATTTCCATTTGAAATATTGTTTGCAAGGCGAATGTTTCTCTCTGGAAAATTTTACAAGCATTAATACTGTGATGATTCTTGTTATAAACACTGTGATGAATTTTAAAATAAAGTTTTGTTTGAAATATACAATATTATCTTTTTACCGTACGTTTTAGCAAAGTATCGCTATTTTGGAGTCCTATTCTTCTAAAATACTTTTATTTTTTACACTGAAAAAAACAATGCTTATCAACTGGCATCATTTTTTATTAAGTTCTAAGCTTGATCTTGAGTTCAAGCTTTATATTAAGAATGTGTAAGTTTTTATGTGTTGTGATTTGTTATTATTTTATTAAATACGAACATGGAGTCTTACGGATATTAATACATTTCCTATTTAAAGAAGAATAAGATAAGCCATATTTATTTAAATTTTTTATTCCCGTGTATATTGTATTTTGTTAATATGAGCTAAATAGATTTGGTATGATTTATAGGAAATTACTGATCTGGGAAATAGAAAAAACAAGTAAGAAAAATCATGCGTTAAGCATAGATTATAAAGCACTTTCCAACGCTTCCTGAATATTTTAACTAGACATCGTAATTTAAGGAAATAACGTAAATAAGATAACTAAGTAAATATTTTAGAAAACGCATAAAACATTTGAAAAACTGATTTCAGCAGTTACCGTCCATAGCCAAATATGTTTTCCAATTCTTTTGAATAGCCCTGTATTTAATTTGTAGGTTGATATATACTAGTATATAATGTGAAAATTTAGTTTAGCAAGAAAACGCATAACAGGTTTAAATTCTCATTCAGCAATTTATACTAATATACGAAAACATACTTGAATACTTTTGTACAACCATGTAGTTTACCTAGAATCTTTATTACATGCCACTATTTAGTTAAAATTTAATTCAAATTAAAACACTCTTAAAACTTCTGAAATCACATTTCCAGAAATTATAATTTATAGACGGCCATATATCCATTTCCTTGCGTGACCCTGTGTATCATTTTATCCATATTCTACAAACATTTCTTAGTAAATTAAATGCAGTTCAACATAAAAATCCATAACTCATCTAAAAGACACCTTTAAGCAATTTGCGCCCATACCCCTTAACTCTTACGTATACTTTTGTGTAGCCCTGTATATGAATTATAGCTTTTATATACACCATATACTATGCATAAATATAGTGAATCATAAAAGCGCATATTATAATTAAAAATGCATTTCCAGCAATTATCGCTAATGAACAGTACAATATCAACTTTTATAAATATCATAAATTATAAATATTTTTTTATAAATATTATAAATATCAAATTTTAAAAAGTATAGTAAAGTCGTTTAATCTATAAACTTGTTATCAGGCATGAAAAACACTTTATTTCAATGCTTAATTGTCATATATTATTTTTTAATGCGAAGTATCGAACGTTTATCGAAAACGTAGAAAATGAGTTTACAATCGAAGAAAATTTAATAACTGATTCTGAATGTCTACAGTTAAATGTTTGATTAAAATCACGAACAGCAAAAACGTGCTTACATACAATTTAAAAAAAATAAATTTACCAATTTGAAAAACACTAAATAATTAGTATTTATAATTGTACTACTAAACAACAACAAAGTACAATAGATGAATTAAATGTATTATTAGATTTAACAATTTCTTAAAAATCTCTCCATATGTTACAAGGAATTCCTATTATTTTATAATTTTGGCGAATGTTAAATCTGAAAACATTGATATGAATATTTAGGATTTTAAATAATAATTTAAAATATTATTAGCAATGAAAAAAAAGTCTTTCAAAAGTTTCACTACTATAGTATGTAAAACGACATTTCCCATTCAGTACAATGTTAATTTCTAATCTGAAAAACAATCCCAGATCAGTCTCTTTCTATAGGTATAATATAAAACTGTTTAACTCATCTCACCAAATATACAAAATAGGAATAAACAATTTAAATTAAATAAGATTTACTTTTTGAGCTCAATAAATTAATTATTAATATCCGTGTGTATCCGAAAATGGCGACGTCTTTTTCTTCCATTAAAAAAAGCACACGCAAAAGCTTACATTTTAGACTAGTAGCTTACCGCATCTGTTAGAACAAAAAGTTCTCTGTTTACCCTGCGGTATCGTGGCAGACGATTTGGGGCAGGTGTTAGTTTATTTGCTTTTATATAAACAGATTTGGAACTTACATGTGCAATCATTTTATGAGACTGTCTGTATTTAAATTTTTGTATTTGAAGAATTTTCAAATGTATTTTACCTTTTCTTTTTATCAGTTTTAACCCCCCCCCCCTTCCCTTTTTCTAAGTAAAGATTGTTTCACACATAATAAATACAAAATATCTTCCTAAAAAATAAAAAGATATAAATAAATATCGAGGATAAAAAAATTTTCTTTGTCAATCGTCATTCTTTTCATGTTAATTTCCTGTAGAATAAAACAATTCGTAAAATAACTTTTTTTTAGAGTCATATCTCTAAAACACAAATTTGAAATACGAATAATAAATTATATCATGGGTTTTGCATAAATTTTGTATATTTTTTTTTATTCGGCAAATGCTAATTATATTTTAAAAGTCTGAAAGAAGTAGAATTTTTTAAAAAAATAGTTACTTAAAATAGGTACACTAACAGGAAAAAATATGACTTGAATGCAAATTATAAAGCAAGAAATGTATGTATGACTAAACTCTGAAGACTCTTTCTACGTGCTCATTAAAAGCTGCAGACTTAACTATAATAGAAATTTTTTAGTTTGAAGCCACAAAAGGGTTTCGAATACCAGTGGTCGGTAAAAATAAATTAAAAGTTTTCCTTCCTGCAAACTAAATATGCAAAGTGTATATATTTAATATTCCTAATTCTAAATATGTTATCCAAATTGCTCCAGCACGTACCATTTTTCCGAGAAACACTTTTATAATAATAAGAATAAGAGAAGAATTATTATATCAAATTGCAATACTAGATAAAATTGAAATCAGGAAAAAGTATACTTTCACACTCTTAGATATCAAATTGATAAAATATAGCATGAAAATCTAGTTTGTTGATACTTTTACCGTGCATTTCCCTTTATATGCCCCCCCCCCTCCCACCACCACAATCTTTTCATCTCTGAATTTACTATTTGCTACCCACTAATATATTTTCATTCCTTATGCCGCTGTAACTCGGGCCTTTTTAAAACATTTCTCTTCATTTTCAAAGATTTTTGAAGTTCATATTTTTCTCACACTGTGACTTACAATATGGGGGGGATTTTTTTTGTGAGTGTGACGTGACCTACGTTACATGCAGTGACATAACAATTCTTTTTTATTGCCAGAAAAATAGAATTTTACAGTAACAACATGTTTTGAAGATTTTTTGTAATTTTTTAAAGTTTTCTAAGAAGTTCACATCTCATTCACAATGTGACATCACTGAGTGGTGGCATTTCGGTCACAGATGTGACGTGACCACAGTGACCACCGCCCTCTGAATACTAGGCCTGAGCGCTCACACAAAAATGACACAAAAATGGCGGCTGCCGAAGGCGGATTTCTTTTAGCGTAGATACGGTCCCTTAAATGTAGACACCAGTATTTTATAAAAGATTTCTCTACCTTGTTTATTCTCAGAAAAACGAAGCGGAAAAAACTTCAAAAAATTATTGGTAGGAATATTTAAGGGACCGTACACACGCTGAAAAAAATCCGCCTTCGGCAGCCGCCATTTTTGGTCCAGCGCTCAGGCCTAGTATTCAGAGGGCGGTGCAGTGACTAACAGTGACGTCACTGTGACCATGCATGCTATGAGGGGCACACTTTTTATATACTTTCACGTTTCCGAATAGTGGAAAAATTCCACGGTCACGAGGTGCCCGCTATTGAGAGGATTTACTGTATTTAGATAAATATTTTTTGTTTTTAACTTTATTCTGCTCTAAAAGTTCAAAATATTGATTGCAATCAGTACAATATCGGAAAAGATTTAATTAATCAGCTTTATGAAAATTGCATACCAAATTTGGGAATCCCTAAAATCAGTCTGTGTGTGTGTGGGGGGGGGGGGTAGAGGGAGCAAGACCTATGGCTCATGATATCTATATTTTCCTATGATTCAACGTGGTCAAATATGCGTAAGTATAAAGCTTCCCCCCCAAAAAAACCCTGCGATTTAGACGTTTGAAGTGTCTGAAATTCAGACGCAAAATGTGTCTGAAAAAAATAAGACACTTTAAAATAGTGGTGTACATCTTTTGGACCGCGGGCCACCAAGATACCACTATTTTCCTACAGAATAATTTTTCTTATTAAATGACAGAAACCTTGCTATTAACATTACTCTTCAAATCAAACATTACTTTTCAAATATTGTGGTGGCAAACAATTTTCTGGGAAAAAGGTTGTGCAGCACTACTTTAAAAAGTCTGAAAATTGAACACTCCGTTTCAAACATTTATGTGTTTGAATTTCAGACATTTCGATTTACTGTGTTGGGAATAGTAATATAAAAAAATGGATCAGTGACACCTAAGTTATACTGTCATTTGAAATGTTTTTAGTAAAATATATATCAGCTAAGTCTCCAGTATTCTGAGTTAGTTATGGGCAGAATGAATGATTTTACTATTCGAATGAATAATTCGGTCATGCACAAAAGCATAGTGGTCAACCTTTGTTCTTTTTTTATTCAATATCTAACAGAAATTTTGTACAGAAAAAGAAGTTTCTGATTTTAATTGTAGTTAATTAGGGAAACCCATAAAATTATAAAAATTCTTTCCACCCTGAAAATTTCTGAAGATAATTGATTAAAAACTTTACAAGGGCTGGGAACTATAGTTTTGGCTCTTTTTTTTTTTTTTTTTTTTTTTTTTTTTTTTTTTTTTTTTTTTTTTTTTTTTTTTTTTTTTTTTTTTTTTACAAAATTTCTGGTGGAAATTCTCTAATAAAAAAGAAAAGTGCCGAGTTAAACTTATAGCATTGAGCTCACAGGCTATTCAAACTAATTATATATTATACTCTTATTTCAAAGAATAATTCACCTCAAAAAATAAATGAAGGGGGATTAGCCTCCATTTCCCCCTTTATACTTAACCAATGAACCTCCAAATGCAACCAGGGAAGCTCCTTAGCATAATAAACCGGTATACAAAATTGGAGCTAATCGAATAATTCTGCATGAAAAACCCATTTATCTAAATTAAGGGGTGGACTAACCCCCCTTTTCCCCCTTTATCCTTAACCAATGAACCCCCAAAGCTAATCAAGGAAGCTCCTTAACATAATAAACCGGCTTACCAAATTTGGAGCAAATCGAATAATTCTGCATGAAAACCCCTTTTATCTAAATTAAGGGGGGTGGACTAGCCACCCCTTTTCCCCTTTTATTCTTAACCAATGAATCCCCAAAACTAATCAGGGAAGCGCCTTATAAGAATAAACCTAGAAAAAAAATTGAAGCAAATCGGATGTTTCTATCAAGAGTTATCGCGTTACGTACGTACATACGTACATACAGAACCGGCGGGCACATTGACTCTCAGGCTTTGATAGCCTGTGAGCTAAAAATATATATAAATGCTGGAAACTATGTTGTTGCGCATGCCCGAATGATTCACTCAATAGTAAATCATTCATTCTCCACATCACTATTCTGAGTACCACTGTATTCGAATAGAAATATTATCTTTATTTAATGCAAGCATTCTGCTATTAAATAAAACGGATAATTATATTCGGAAATAGTGGTATTCAAAGTGCAGGAAACTTGGCAGGTATGAAAATGCATTTTAACACAGGCAGAATAAAAAAATACTAAATTCAAATTTCTCTTGTTTCAACAGCAAATATTCTAAACGAATTGAGGGTAATGACTATTCAGAGAAGATACTGGGTTACACAGGGAAACTGGTTTAAAAAATTACTGCCCAGAGGATTGGCAAAGGTTAAAGAACATATCAGTCTAATACGCAAAGATCGTTGATCATAGCTTGGATTTTTTTTTTTTAATAGTAGCATCTGTACAAGATGTTCCATAAACATTCTGAATTTTTGGTAGCATTTTTATGCTCTAAAAGAGCAATTAATATATTTCTAGGTCAATTGACGGAAAAATAATTCATATCTTTGTGATCCGTTGAAATGAACTTTAGTGTCTTGAGGTCAAGAACATCTTTTCCTCTATAATTTATTAAAAGAAAATACAAAGCTAATTAGATATTATTATTATTTGAATTACATCATAAATGGTTAAAACATATTTTGAAGAAAAATCTAATCTTCACACCAAGTGTTTAATCCCTTAACAGTTTAGCCCGAACGAAACTGGGGCAAGAAGTGTTTGCTTATTTCGTTACTAAATACTTTGGACACCACTAGTTTTTAACTATAATTTTTGCTTTATTAATTGGCGGACATTTTTCAACTATACAAATCAGATATTTTAGAACGGAAAAAATGGTCTTTTGTCCCTATTTTTAGTTTATTGTGTCAAAAAAGGGAACTGCTAAGGGGTTAAAAATTCAATGTTTAAAACAGTTAATGGTTAAGGAGAAATTATATGTTTGTAACATTATTGACATCTAACTTAAATTACCTTCTGATAATCACGCTTTTGCATTTATGGTAACTATTTTTTTTTAACGCAAAATCGATGCGCGAAGTATGCAGAAAACTTAAAATGCAGTTACTTCAGTGGCTCTATTATTTTCATAATGATGCTATTATTCTTGTAATGCGATAATTTTGAAATTCACATTAGGACTTCAACTTGAGTTAAATTTTCGTGCAATTCCAAAATAACTTTTGAAATTTATATCTTTTGAAACCCAAATTAAGAATGGCTGAATTTTAGGACTGTATGTTTAGCTTTTTGTTTTGCTCACTTAGTTAAAAAAATTTAACTAATACCTGGCATGTGAATACAGGCCTGTTTAGAGTAGCTTTTCTTATTTAATTAATACTTATATTATTGGTGATATTGTTAGAACATGACATGATATTTTAACCCCTTAATTCTCGGTCCCGTCATATTCACGGGCTGTGTCTTTTTTTCAGATTATTCAGATTTGTTTGATTCCCACCAGTTTTATAAAATAGTGCAATTGGCTTTATTATGGTGTCATTTTACATTTCATTAAATAAGGTGAATATTTCTTTTTCAAAAAAGTGGTGCAAATAAGAAATTTGAATTTTTAAACCGTAATCTAATGCGACCGTTAAGGGGTTAAAGCTGAGTTTGACTATATTTCTACTTAATTTCAAATTATTATATTTAACCCCTTAACGGTCGCATTAAATTGCTGTTTAAAAGTTCAAATTGCTTATTGGCACCACTTTTTGGAAAAAGAAATGTCCACCTTTTTAATAACAGGTAAAAGGATACCATAATAAAGCCAATTGCACTATTCTATAAAACTGGTGGGAATTTAACAAATATGACTAATCTGAATAAAAGTCACAGCCAGTGAATATCACGGGAGCGAGAATTAAGGGTTTAACCCCGTAACCCTTTCAGGGGCAAAGTATTTCTCTTCGTAAAATGCTGAAATGTTTGTATGGCACTAGAATTTACAAGGAAATTTCTGAGAAAAAAGTAAAATCTTTTCCGCACTTTCTTAATAAAAGGAAAATTTTCATTTCAAATTTCTGGTACTGATGTGCATTTAGGGACTCAATTTAGGTGTCCAAAAATGAACCATCGTCCTTGAAGGGGTTAACACTTTCAGGAGCAGAAAAATTCTGTTTGTAAAATGATTAAATAATTGGTTGACACCAGAATTTACAAATGAAGTTTTCAGAAAATAAAAACTTGCTTTTCTACACTTTAATTGTAAAAGTAAAATCTTATTGAAATATTATTGGTGCCGTTTGTCAGTTTTGGAATAAAAATTAGGAATTAAAATGGAATTAAAATTATCCCTTTCAAGGGTGGCTGTGTCTCCACCGCTCTCGAAAGGGTTAATTCTCTAATCCGTGACTTTCACGGACAGTGTAGGCACTTTTTTAAAAAATTCAGATTTTTGATTCCAACCAGTTTTTTAAAATAGTGCAATTGGCTTTATTCTCACATCATTTTACCTGCCAAAAACTCCTTACCTGCTAGTGTTGCGTTTTCACAACGTTAAAAGTAAATTTAAATTAAATATCAATATACCTCTATTTTTTTATTTAAAAAAATCGCCTTGGTTAATTACAGAAAGTTTGAACTTTAAATAAAGCGAAGATTATCTTTCGATATTTGTGGTGGAAAACGTAAAAAAGTTGAAGATCCCAATCTAACTGTTATGGCAGTTAATGGGTTAAATAAGGTGAATATGTGTTCTTCAAAAAAGTGGTGGCTATCAAACAATCTGAAAAGTATCCAATACTTATCGGGCGCGATGCTTATAAGGGGTTAAAACTACACTGCGATATATCATTATTTTGCATATGGCTAGTTCCATGTGTACTTGTAATGTAAGTCACATAACTGATAACTGCTATGCCACTGTTATTTTCGATAGGTTTTCTTTGTCTTATTCCATTAACCCTTTCCGGCACGGGCAATTTTTGTTGTAAAATGATAAAATGATCGACTGACACCGGAATTTTAAAACGACTTTTTCAGATATGAAAAACACGTTACTTTAACTATTCATGGTAAAAGCAAAATTTTACTAAAATATTCTTGGTGCCTTTCGTAAGTTTGGAATTAAAATTAGGCATCCCGGCCCGGGCACAATGTGCCGGAAAGGGTTAATGAGATATCTCCGATGAAATAAATCAAACTTTTCCGTTTTAAAATACTGGTAGTCAGAAATCGTAGCAATTTGCACCTATGTGACTTACACTACAAGTACGCATGGAACTACCCTATCCATATATTAATCAATTAAAATTTAATCTTTAATAAATAAATTCAGTTCCTGAATATCACTATATTTAAATAAAAATATTCGCCATATATAATCGCAGAAGTCTGCTATTATATAGCAGCTTATATATAGGTGGCAAAGAACTATTCTTTTCAATTTATGGTATTTCACCCTAAGTATGAGTGTAAAAAAATATAAACTCGTGCAATGTGAAGAATAAATAAAACCTAATGTTTCAACTACATTAACGTCGTAAAACTATAAAACGACTAATACATTTACAACGACCAATACGAAAATACCGGAATTTAATGTAATGTAAGAACTCAACCTGTTGGTTGTTTTTAACACACGCTAGGAAAAGATCCAAAATAGCAACTAATTCCATCAATTGTGGTTGGAAAACCTTATACTTAAGTTAAACTTGACATGACTCTGGTCAGTTCCATATGTGACGGAATGTCATTTTGAGTTGTAGAATTATAATTAAAGCAATTAACCTGAAGCTACTTTCAAACAAAAATTGATTTTTTAGTTTGCACATGACTATTCTGATTAACTCCTTAACGGTCGCATTAAATTAGGATTTAAAAATTCAAATTGCTTATTGGCACCACTTTTTTGAAAAAGAAACGTTCACCTTATTTAATAACAGGTAAAATGATAACATAATAAAGCCAATTACACTATACTATAAAACTGGTTGGAATCAAACAAATCTGAATAATCTGAATAAAAGTCACAGCCCGTGAATATGACGGGAGCGAGAATTAAGGGGTTAAAAGATCAAAATAATTCTGAAACAAATTTTGTAACCATTTTATTTTGTCATTTTTGAGTAGTTTCTTTTTGTGTGACAGAATGACATTTCTGTCAGCAAAAAAGTCATTCTGTCACACAGTGAGAAATTACTGAAAAATGAAAGAATAAAATAGTTAAAAAAATTTGTTTCAGAATTCTTTTTGATCTTTTAATCATTAACACTAGAAAAACCAAGAATTTTACTCAAATTTTAGAAAAATATTTCACACCAGAATTTTTATTTTAAATTATTAATTTATCCATTTAACTAGTTTTTTTTTGTTGTTTGTTTCTACCTTTTAAACTAGTTTTATATAAAAAAAAAATCTAGTTCGAACCTAGATGTATTCATTTGGTAGCGGTAAAAATGACTGCTCATTGGCTTTCTAGTGTTAACAGTCATATGCTAACTGAAAAATAAATTTTTGTTTGAAAATAGCTAAAAAACTAACTGCTTTAGCGGCAATTCTACAACTCATAATGTCATTCCATCACATATGGAATTGTCCCTCTTCTTTCATCTAAAGCAGGGGTTTCAAAATGTGGCCCACCGTATACCATTAAAATTTTATAGTTATCCTTGCCTCATCTAATCCTCGAATAACTGGAATTCAAGAAATCGACTAATTCTTTAACCCTTTGAGGGGTAAGCAGTAATGTCTCTGCAATATTGAATTCTCTCCGGAATAATCGAAAATTTTATTTTAAAATAAGGAAAAGTAATTTTTCAACATTCCCCCCCCCAATGTTAAAAATATGAAATTTAGTTAAAAGTTTCTGGTGCAAATCTTGTTTAAATTAGGTGGGATATAATACATCCCACAGCCCCTCAAGAGGTTAAAAAATAAGTTGTATCCGGTGGGCCGCAGGTTGATACCCCTGATCAAAAGCTAATTTATCACCCATACTGAGACAAAAAAAAAAATCTGACTTAACCCCTTCGCGACGAGAGCCTTTGTTTAATTTTTCATCACCGGTTTTTTAAAACAGAAATTTTTCTGTGATTGAATCAGGAAAATGCTTTGATTAAATAAGGTAAACGTTTCGATAAAAAAAATAACTGGTGGGAATAATGAAGGATTTTGAGCGTCTTAACACTACAACACTCGGAAATTTTACTCAAGCTTCTTAAAAATATTTGACACCAGAATTTTTATTTAAAGTAATTTAACTGATTTATTTAATGTATTAATACGTTAAATAAATCAGTTAAATTAGTAATAAATAAATCAGTTAAATTAGTTAAATCAGTACCACGCAGAAATTTCTGCGTGGTTTAAATTTAAATTATTTTATTTTCTGGCTCCAATTGACATTGAATCATTTGGTCGAAGTCGAATCGACTCCTTCCGGGCGTTCTAGTATTAACACATTGCCGACGGGCAATTTTTATCAAATCTGAATTTTAAAACAGCAGAAGCTCCACGCTGTTCTGAAAGTCTTTTGTAAATTGGTGTTCTAGATAGCAGTGGCGTGGCGTGAAAATTTTCGGTGGTCATCGCAATTATTTAAGTTTGTGGTGAAAAATTATTAACTCTAAAATTGAATGGTTGAATGTTCAAAAAAGAAACTTTAAATCTTACCTTCACTTATACATGAACTCCAAATGTTCTGCTAAAACTGGATCGTAGAGTTTTAAAAGCTTATTAAGAGTTTTAAAATATTGCTTGGTCATCGCCGCATCCAGCTATGAACGGACGCCACGCCACTGCTAGATAGGTTTCCCAAGTTTATTCATCGGTAAATATCTTTCAATGTACGAATTTAATATAAAATGTCTTAGAATCTAAAAAACTATGGACAACATGATATAAATGCATTTTCTGTAAGGTGGAAGTAACGCCCTTAGTCAATTCTCGTTTCCCGTCGTAATTGTGGCACGTATACCGGCCGCTCGTTCCCAAGGGGTTAAGTTTTAACTTAATTTTGACTAAACTTTTACAATTTTAAGTTTTAATATAATTTTGACTAACCTGTATGTTTATATCAGGGATGTCAAACTGTGGCCCTCCGGATATCACTAAGTTTTTTATAGTAATCATTGTCTTCTCTAATATTCGAATCTCTGTGATTCAAGAAGTCAATTATTTCTGTAAAAATTTAGTTGTATCATGCGGGCCTCAGTTTTGCACCCCTGCAACACAGGTTAGATACCCTTTCAGGCGCAGAATAATTCTATTCGTAAAATAGTGAAATGATTAGTTGACACTAGAAATTACAAAGTTTTTTTTTAGAAAAAAAATTCTTGCCTTTCACCACATACGTTATAAAAGGAAATTTTTATTAAAATATTTGGCAATTTTTAATTAACCCCATAACTGTTTTTTTTTTTTTTGACACATTAAATTAAAAATAAGGACCCGGAACCACTTTTTTCTACTAAAATATTTGGCTTTCTATAATCGAAAAAGTTGTACCATTTAACAAACCAAAGATTATAGTTAAAATTAAGTGGTACCCAAAAGCTTTTAGTATCGAAGATAGCAAACTCTTTTTGCCCGAGTGCCGCTCGGGCAAAACAGTTAAGGGGTTAAAATTAAGTGGTCACATTTCTAACTACCGCTCTTATATGAGTAAATGTTTTTTTTTTTTTTTTTTTTTCATGTGCGACATTTATTCATAATTTTGAAATTTCGTTATTATTATTAGGTAATTTTTCTAATTATTTTGTTTTCTTCAAAAGAACAAATAGAATAAAAGGTTTGTATTTATTTATTTTGAAAGAACTCGGATAAAAAAAAAAAAAAAAAGAGAATTGGAGCGATAAAGTATTGCGCAAATGCTCGTGAAAGAAGTAAACAAAGAAATATCAATCGCCTGGTGAAACAAAATGTAAGCGATATCACAGAGAACCGTTTGCGTTATTTGTCTAGACTAAAACTATTTCTTAAGTCTGTCCATTATTCATCAGAATATTTTCCTTTTTAAATGTAGTTCTTGGCTTTTACATACCCCATTTTTAAAACACCCATATACTTACAAACAAGGCAAAAAAATAGTACTTCCCAGAATGTAACATCATAAAGAAACATTTTGTTATAAAGTTTTCTTAATTCTATTTACGTAGCTATTGCTTTACTACTTCGTTGAAAAGCTTTTGCGAAAATAATTTCAGAGTTATCTGCTTAATAGATAATGGAAATTGAATTTTTTAATTTTTGTTTAGAGAATCTACGTTCTCTTCTATTTTACAGTTTTACCAATAATAAATTTACTTGTTTTTCAGTAAAAAATAGTTTTTTCTTTCGATTCAGCAAATATACATCGTGTCTCAAAAATTAACGTACAAACGTTGAGGTGAAGTATAGAACCTAAATATAAACCATACCACATAAGTAAGCATGGCTGGAAACACCATAGGTGATAAAAAAGACATAACTCGCAGACAGTGATAAGGAGACGGTTACTATTTGGAAATACTGGCGTTCGAATTCAAAGGAGCTCTTACGAATGGTATGAAAAGTCCGCCTTCGAGAGCCGTCATTTTTTGAGTCAGCGAACCGGCCAAGTATTCAGTGAGTTGGGACCTCACAGTGATGCTGCTGACGTTGTCGACCTACAGCGTCTAGAATACATCCAAACAGTGCTAAAAAGTTGTATCCCTTAAATGTGCAATGATGCTGAAATCCAGGGATCCGATCGCAGCGACATCTGCGATATATTTTCAAATTTCAAAGTAAACATCAAATTATTACAGCGTCTAGACAATGGAGTATAGAGGAATGAATATAGCGGACTGGACATATAGTGTAAAGTCTACCAGTTGCGAGTAAAGTAACTGAGGAGGTTGTCACAAGATGACGGCTGAATTTTCACATCGGATAAATACTCTCTTCCCACCAGTAAATTTGAATAGAAAATTTCTTCTTGTTTAAGCGCTTTCTTCTAGGAAAAATTTTCTCATAAACATGGTAAAAATTTCTATTTGTTTTTACTGGTGTCAGTTTGACCAGGTATTATAATATTTTTCATTGACACTCACAGGAGGTTGTCTCGGTTGTCAAAATATGGCGTAAACGCAGGGCGTGACT
The DNA here is from genome assembly GCA_963932465.1 of Maratus speciosus. Lineage (NCBI taxonomy): Eukaryota > Metazoa > Arthropoda > Arachnida > Araneae > Salticidae > Maratus > Maratus speciosus. The sequence goes on from OZ010796.1 coordinate 463,294,088, forward strand.
TTCGCTAATGTAAGGTGCCACCAGTAAAAATTAATATTTGTTTGTGACATTATTTATCACTGAAATTTTGCATTAATAAGACGTCTAAATAAGGAGAAAATTTCTATTTGAATTTACTGGTGGAAGAGTCCCCCAGCGGTAATCAACCCCTGCAAAAGCAGTAAGTAAGTAAGTAAGCACCCACCCTGGGAACCCGCTTTTGGCTTATGGTTAGGTGTAACCCCCAAGCCCAGGGCAGGGAAAAGTTTTACTACCTGCGAAAACAAGCCCAGAACCCCAGTCTCCGGGAGAGAAGACTTCAGAACGACCCGCCTGACACGCCGAAGAGAGCACAAGAGGCAAGTGCCGTGTCCCCGGACCGCCTGTGAAAATTTATGATTATTTAAGATGGCGATTCTTTACCAATCACAATTGGCTACCCTATTGTTTCAGGGCGAGCCTAGAAATATATTACGATTATGATTTATATGTTTTGGAATTTACGTACTATTTGAAAAAAATTTAAGTATTTACACTCATCTTTTCATTTGATAAGAAATATTTTTTTTCCCCTTTTTTTTTCACCCTTTTAAACAAAAATATTTATACATATTTACAATATTTCTAGTGGTATTTAAGTTCTTAAAAATAAAACAATCTCAAAAACACCCTTCCATACACCACGTGGACCCATGACATGTCCACCACAGGCAATCAGAAGAGGTAATTATTGAATGTATTTATATTGAATAAAAGAATAATGGCTATTGAGAATATCGTAGTTAGCATAAAGTTTTTTAAGTTGTGCCGGGTCATTAATTATTTTTAGGATGTCCTGAAGGATTGTCGTTTCTGTTCTGTGAAATTTAAACTTCATGAATTTGCAGTTGCCGAAAATGTAATGCATCGGGTCTCCTCGACCACCACATTTACAAAGGTCGTCATCTTTTTTGCCGATATTATAAAGGAAAGACGGGAAGCTGCCGCGGCCTGTTAAAAAGTAAATAGATACTTTATCTTTTGAAATTATTTGGTTCTGAACTTTTGGTACCAGCCCGTGCGTATATCTGCCACCCCCTGAGTGATCCCAGTTGTACTGCCACCTGTCCAGTAATTGGGTTCGAATACATTTTATAAGATAGGACCGAGGCAATTTAACTCCTCGATCCACTGGTAGGTCGCAGTACTGGGCGGCATCATTCGCCAGCTCATCCGCCAGTTCATTACCCGCTATGCCAATGTGGCCTTTTATCCAAGTAATGTAAAAAAATTTATTTTGATTTTGTTTAATTAAATTATGGATGTAATAAATTGAGGGGTTAGTTGGAAATAAATTGTCTAAGGCTTTAATAGTAGATTGACTGTCACTTAATATTTGGAATTTTGTATAAGGGGAGTTAATGGCCCAATTAATTGCCGAAATTATTGCGTGCAGCTCCGCCTGAAAGATTGAATTTTCTGCTCTCAGTTTGACTGTTTTTTCATAAATTTTAATGTTATGACTGTAGGCTACCATTGCATATGCTGTGCCAGAGTCCACCTTAGAACCATCTGTGTAAATCGAAATAAGATTAGTTTTTGTGATAATTTTGTCTGTAACTATTAAGTTATTTAAATGAATTTCCGGATTTATTTCATATTTTAGGATTTTATTTTCTATATCATCTTTACATATTGGTTTGGGTTCTTTAAGTAATAAGTTTTTATTGTGTAAAATATTGTATTTTAGATTTTTATATTCCAGTGTTATTAAAATTGGTGGTATTCCTAATAGGACCTGTAACGTATGTGTTGCAACATTTTTATATGTTTTGGTTATTGACGTGAGACAAGTTCTTTGGATGGATTGGAGAGCGCGTTTATCTTTTATCCTGAGGTCTCCAAACCACACCCCCGAACCATAATCTATAATTTTTTCTAGTACTGCTATGTACCAGGTTCTAAGATAGCCTCTGTCCACCCCCCAAGTAGCCGAGAAGACCCGTTTAATGGATGAGGTTAGCTGTAAAATTTTGTTTTTTATGCTAGTTATGTGCTTGTCCCATTTTAAAGTACTCTGGAAAATTATCCCTAAAATTTTTATTTCCTTTAATGGCTTGATGGTATAGTTACCCAATTTAAAGGTTGGTGGACGTTTATCCAAAGTGTTTTTCCCCAACATAATAAAAGTCGTTTTTTCCTTTGAAATCTGTAAATTTAAGTTATTGCAAATATTATAAAAAAGTTTTATTTTTTGGTTGGTTTCGGTCTCTAAGATGAGTCTGCTCCTCGCTTTGACAACCATATTGAAGTCATCGCAAAAAACATACAGGTCTTCGAATTTACTGTAAAAGTTTATTAAGATTATATTTGCTATGATTAGCCACAGAAGCGGCCCAAGGCACGACCCCTGTGGACAGCCTTGATAAGTTGGTCTTTTAATGTTATTTGATAAATAATTTGTTATTAGTTCTCGTTCGGATAAGAAGCTAAGAAGGATACATTTTAAATATTGCGGAATTGGTAATTCGTTAATTTGTTGACCCAAAGTGACCCAATCGATATTGTCGAACGCCCCTACAATGTCGAATGAGATAATGCTGCAGTATTTATATTTTTCAAGATACGTTTTTGCTTTATGTTTTAATTTGTTTAACAGTTGAATTGTGCTTCTGTTCTCACGGAAGCCATACTGGGCCCCGTGAAGAACATTTAATTTTTCTAAGTAGTGATTAATTCTTCGTTTTAGGATCCTCTCATAGATTTTTCCCAGCATGGGAAGGAGACAAATGGGTCTATAGGAGGAAGGTTGGCGTGGATTTTTATTACGTTTTGCGAAGAAGATCACATTTGCTATTTTCCATGATTTAGGAAAGTAGTTAAGAGTAAGACATTTGTTATATAAGTCACGTATTAGATGTTTAAAATTATTGTATATGTTTTTAATAATAAATGCATCAATTTTATCAAATCCAGGGGCTTTTAAATTATTTTGCTCATTAAGTGCTGATTTTATTTCTTTAAAAGATATTAGGGGGGGAGGGGGGGGGAAGATCTTCCTCTGCCGCTGGGTCCATGAGAGGTGGATGCGGGTTTTGATGTATTGGGAAATGGTGGTTAAGTAATATGTTGAAAGTGTCTAATTTTGTAGTATATGGGGTTGAACCCTGTAGTGTTGTGTGTATGAAATGATTATTTTTGAGTCTTTTATTCATTGCTATTTTAAAGGCTTGGCCAAATTTGTCTTTTGTTTTAGAGCAGAAACTCTGCAATGATTTAGTTTTTTGTTGTTTTATACGTTTTTTGTATATTGCTCTTTCTCTTTGTAGGAGGGTTCTCCACTTTGGGTCATTTGTTGATTTAAATCTTTTCCGTAATGCTGAGATTTTATTTCGCTGGACCTTCAGCTCTGCTGTCCACCAGTCAAATGTTGGATATAATTTGAAACTTTTTGTTTTTAGTGAGGATTTACAGGTGTCTAGAATTACTTGGTTAAAACCATCAAGCCATTCATCCAGTTCTAGTCGAGTTTTAGTATCAGATAAGGATTTAAGTAAATTATTAATTTTCGGTTTCAAGATGTAATTAAATTTTTTAAAATTTGAGTATCTTGTTTTAAATCTTTTAAGGTCTAGAATAACTGGTTTAAGATTTAATGAGAATCTGATATACCTGTGGTCCGACGTGCTCTCTACTGTGTCATCTACATACCATGAGTCCACGCAGTCCACCAGGTCTTGTGTACAAAGGGTTACATCTGGATTCCCCTTCATGGGACGATTCGGCTGTCCTATAAATGAATGAGGTGCCTCTATATCATTGATCAGAGTTAAGTTATTAGATAATAGTAAGTATGTCAAAATTTTTCCCCGTTCATCTTCTTTCTGATATCCTAAAAGTGACAAGTGGACATTGAGGTCTCCTCCCATTATGATGTGATTCAATGGTTCGAAGAAGTCCAGCCACTTCATATCACCTCTGAAATCACCTTTTGGTCTGGCATACACAGAGCCTATTGTGATCTTGCCGGATTCAGTAGTAAGATTGACGAATACTGCATTATCGTCTTTATATGTCTCTATCACTTCCACGTCCTTTCGAGTTACCACAACTGCCGCTGTTTTATTTTTTGAGATAAATGCTTGCCAATTTGACGGAATTGACCATATGGCTTCGTTATAGTAGTAAAAGTCCTGTAATAGAAGAACTAGTATTTTATGCTGATTTGCAAATCCCATTAGGGTTGATGTTGCAGAACTTGATCCCTGTAGATTAATTTGAATAAAGGTTAGTTCATTTGGAATATATATTTTCTGTGGTTTTGCAGGGTTATTCAGAATTTCTGTTATTATTTGTTCTTGGTTTACTGTTAAATTTCCATTTTGAGTATTGGAGTTGTTTGAGTTTGTTGGGTTATTAGAATTATTTATTTCTTCATTTATCGGATTGAACTTTCTTGATTAATTTGTATATTTTTATTTCTCTGTGACAGGTAGTACTGTAGTGTTGGACAGTCTGATGAACTCGATCTATGCGGGAAGTCGCTATTTGTTCCAGCACAGTTTCTGCCTATATCGAATTTATTTTATTTATTTGTGCTAGATTGCTTCGCTGTAGTATTAAATATTGTAAAGTCGGACATTCACTAGAACTAGCTGCATGCGGGAAGTCACTCGCACTCCCCATGCAGTTTCTGCATCTGTGTTGTTGTGGTTTATTTCTGTAATAACAATATTTTTGATCATGGCGTCCTGCACAGTATTCACACGTTGGAGATTGTCGGCAATTCTGATCCACGTGTCCGAAAGATTGACAGTTCTTACATCTTAATATAGGTTGGTAAGGTGCAATCCTGACCGATGTAAATCCCATGACGATCTTTCGTTGTCTCAGTAGATGAATCGCAACTGGAGCTTCTGCTTCAAAAATTAGTTGGTATGTTGAAGCTTTTTCTCTTTGTTTTCTATTAATGTAGTTTATTGGAATATCTGAATCATAAAGATTTTTTAGATTGGTTATTATTTCTTGTGGATCCATATATGTCGGGATCCCTAAAAGAATCAGTTTTCGGAGATCCGCAGCCTTATATTCTATATCCACAATGTCTTTTAGGGTTTCTATCTTCTCAATCGTCTCAAGCAGCTTATTCGTGTTTTCATCACTAAACGTTTTAATTATTAGTGTATTTTTGTTTTTGGCAAGTTCACAATATATTTGTTTATATTCAATTGTGTTTCTAGTTTCTCTTGTTAGCATGATTTTTATGTCATTGAGCGACATATTCGTGTTTTTCTGCCGAGTTATCAGGATAGCTGCTTTTGAATACTGTGCATATACCGTTGGAATTGTTGTCTTCTTAGGTATTGCAGCCACCTCCGAATATAGTGAATTATCTGTATTTGCCTGTATGTTTTCTTCTATATTATTGCATTTTATGATTGGTTGTTGTTCCTCTACTGTTTCTATTTTTTCTCTTATCTTTTTAAGTTCTTCCAAGATGATTCTAGTATAAGGTATCGTTTCTTCTGTATTTTGCTGTTGAATTAAGTCTTCTATTACTTTATTTTTGTTTCTTATTTCTTTTAATTGTTTTTCTATTTCTTCTTTGTATTTTAATTCTTTTTCTAGTAGTTCATTCAATTCTTTATTGCATTTTTCCAATTCATTTGTTAGAGTGGGCTGTTCTTGCAACTTCTTAATCGTTTCTAATTGATCTTTTATGATTTGTTCGTGTTCAAGGATTTTTTGACGTTGATCTAACGTCACCTTATTGACGGTGTTGAGATTCGCCGTTATTCTATTATTTTCTTCTCTTTGTATTTCAAGGTCTTTCACCATTTCACTTGCTTTAAAGATAATTTTGTCTAGGTATTTTTTAGCTTCTTCACAATCACCTCTTCTTCTACTTCTTGTAAGTGATTTATAAATCTCTATCATTTGAGTCATTGTCATCTTCTTTATAGCAAGTTCACCATACCTCGGCGTGGCTACTTCCTCCGGAGAATCTTGAGTCGACATTGAGGAATTTTGTGTGTTGTCTTCTTGTATAGATATTTGAGTTGCTCTTTCTTCTGTAGTTTTTAAGTCATGTCTGCCCGATTTTCCTGTCCCCGTTCTTCTACTCTTCTCCTTTAATTCTCTAATCATCTTTTCCTGCTGTTCCGCTCTTTTTTCCAGATTATTTTTGTTGTCATCTAATTCTCTTATTTTTTGTTTTATTTTGATGAGATATTTTTCTGCCATACTAGACGCTCCTTTAGCATGAGTGCTCTTCGTCTTGCTGTAGCTATCTATCAATTGTTCCAGCGACATTAATTTTGCCATGGGTTCTGAATATGTTGTCAGATTTTTTGGAAGGTCTTTAGTATTTAATCTTGGTGTTGAGTGTATTGATATACTGGAATCAAATGATCCTTCAGTTTCATGCTCCACAAGATCCTTTACTCTCTGTGGCTTTGGAGTCGCCTGGGCAGTTATTAACTGATTTTCTAATTCTTGGATTGTCTGATCCAGTTGTATCATCATTCTCTCTTTTTCCTCTACGATTTCTTTCAACTCCATTATTTCATGTTCTTTTTCCTTCAAGTTTTGCTCAATTTCGTCACTTTTCATCAGAGCACATTCTAATTTTTCTTTGTACTCTGCTATTTTAAAAGCAGTTACAGTTGAAGCTTCACTATTTTAAGGTTATCTCAGCTCCTCTTTATTAATATTTAAATGGTCTAGACCAGGGGTGTCAAACTGTGGCCCGCCGGATACCACTAAAATTTTAAAGAAATTGTCTACAAGTTGAATCGCAGAAATTCGACGATAAGATAAGGCAAAGATAACTATAAAATTTTAGTGGTAACCGGCGGGCCACAGTTTGACAACCCTGGTCTAGACCAAATCGTCTTGGAGTTTTAGAAAATATCCTGCAGATGTCGCTGTGACCGACTCATTGAATTTTAGCATCGTTTGACATTTTAGGGATCCAATATTTTAGCACATTTTTAACTATTACTGGGATAGCCGATTTCCGCACTATATATTCTAGACGCTGTAGTCGAACATTTTCAACACCGCCCCATGAACACTAGGCCTGAGCGCTGACACACAGTCGGCGGGTATCGCAGTCGGATTTTTGTTAGCGTTTGTACGGTCCCTGTAATTTCTATACCAGTAATTTTCCGCTTTATTTTCTTTTAGATTAAATGAGTAAATGAAAACTTTTGAAAAATACTGGTGTCTAAATTCAAGAGATCGTACAAACGCTTAAAAAAATCCGCCTACGGCAACCGCCCTTTTGTGTCAGCGCTCAGGCCTAGTATTCAGGAGGCGGTGACTTTCAAACATACAACGAGTTTCGCGGAATGGAGTTGTGAATAAAGAGGAGGAATCAGATAGTGAACAGTCTACCAGTCGCGATTGAAGTGTCTGAGGAGGTTGTCACAAGATGGCGGCTGATTTTATACATCGGATCAACCGTTTCTGATTACCACAGAAGCAAACTTCAACCAGCAAATTTTGAATAGAAAATTTCGTCTTATTTTAGCGGCTTATTCATTCAAAATTTCTTTTACAAGTATGGAAAAATATTCTACTCGTTTTTATTGGTGGATGTTGGCTCGAGTATTATAATCTCTTTCATTGACACTGAGAGGAGGTTGTCTAGGTTGTCATAATATGGCGGAAATGCAGGGCCGGACTATCGCCGAAGTAAACTGCCACCAGTAAGAATAAATACATGTTTTTCGCAATAATTATGATTGAAATTCTGCATTAATAAGGTGTTTAAATAAGGAGAAAATTTCTATTCAAATTTATTGGTGGAAGTCTGTACCGCCGTACCGAGCCACTGCGAAACCAGTTACAGTTGAAGCTTCATCCTTTTCAGCATATGTCAATTCCTTTTTATTTGTAATTCCACGTTTCGCGGATATTAGCTGGCTGGTTGGTAAGTTGATTGATTGTTTTGCTACAAACTGCACATTTTGACATACTGCGCCAAGCACGAGTCAAAATATTAAAAGATATAAATAACAAAAAATAGCAATAGCGTAAATAGTCGAGATAATAACCCAAAACAACATACAGTGTCTATATAATAAACAAACATATTTGGACGAATTACATCCAGAATAACAATTAAGGGAAGGAAGGGGAAATATGCGAGTGAGGGCAAAGTGACCATTTGAGTTTTTCCCGCTTTATAGGGGCCCCGCCACGCAGGAACTGAATGAAACAGTCGTCGCAGATGCTGGTAGTATTGTCTGTGACTTTGAAGCGGAAGGCTACATTTTTCTAGTTCTGAACTCATTTTATTGTTTTTCGCATTTTCGATTTTAGGCAGTTGATACAATTTCTTGATTATAGCTAAATAATAAGTAGTGCTATGTTTATTTGCTCTTATGCTGTTTGGTCGGTGTGAAGTAACCTTTTAAGTGATGTGTGGTTTGGAAACGCTATGTAGATTAAATGCTAGGTCACAGTGTTTGTAATGGTGTCATTCCGGACAAAGTGGCCATGGCCACAAAGAGATCGGGAAGAATGACCAGATGGCTACTTTGCCCGGAAACGATATTTTATTCATTGTTCATAACAAAATACTATCCAAAGGTTTTGGCTTTGACAGAAAGAAGACAAGTCGGTTAAATAACTTGTGCAGAGAAAGGCTGACTCTCGACATTTGCACTTTGCATGTCTGCTGGGGGCCCTTGTATTCCTCAATTCGTCATAATGATACACATTACTGATTCTTTTACATTGTAATGATTTAATACTTAATATATTACAAAATATAATACTTATTCTTAATGTGTGTTACTTTAGCGAGTGTTGATAAAAAAATATACATCCTGAATCGATGTGATTTGTTCCTTTACCTATGCTGGCAACTTTATCCAACCTAGGCGGCAAAATCGGCCATTTTGTAATTTTTCTTTTAAAGTAACTTGTACATTTTAAAATAAATGCAATAAAATAAAATAAAATAAAATGGCAATTGAAACCAAAGTTGTTATAGTTACTATTGATACTTGTTTCTAGAACTTCACTGATTAAAAAGAACACAGATTTAATTATAAAAATTCGTCAAATATTAGAGTGGCCTCTTTATCCTTTGATATTCGAAATTTCTTCATTAAAGAAGTTAAATATACACTCCACAAAAAGTAGGTGAATAAATAAGTTAAATAGTTTTAAATAAAAATTATGGTTTGAAATATTTTTATTGAACTTGAGTAAAATTTCTCGCTGTTCTAGTGCTAATACCGTTTAGTGATTATACCACAATTTGGTACCATATCGTTTCATTCAATGTATGCAATACGAACATGTGCTTCTGGAAAATGACGATCATTGTTTTTTCAAACGTTACATATTTATTTATATATGGATAAGTATTAATATAGTTAGTGCCATACGTATATATTTGTTTGTTTAGAAAATAAATAATATTTATGTAACCCGATATATAGGAGTGAGACACACGAAAGTCTCACTTCAAACCAAACCTGGATAATTTGCTTATAACATTAACTTACCTTCCAACTTTTACGATTTTGTCTTACCACTGAAATTTAATAATAAATTTTACCTTATTTATTCTCTGAAATCTTTGATTAAATAAAGCAAAATTCTTTTAAATTTTAGTGGTAAGAAAAAAGCGTAAATTTTGGCATCTATTAACAATAATGAAAGCAATTTAACTCCTTAATGGGCGCATTAAATTACTGTTTAAAAATTCAAATTGCTTATTGGCACCACTTTTTTGAAAAAGAAATATTCACCTTATTTAATGACAGGAAAAATGTTACCATAATAAAGCCAATTACACTATTTTATAAAACTGGTGGGAATCAAACAATCTGAATAAAAGACACAGACCGTGAATATCACGGGAGCGAGAATTAAGGGGTTAACAAAATTTTCAACAGACTTACATTTCTTTGTGTGAAACGTGATGACAATACGAAAATGGCTGGAAGAATACAGTAATTCGAATAGCAACATTTATATAACGTGAATTACATTTTGAAACATAACGCATCGAGTATAGCATTGTACAGATGTGGATAGTGGTCACTTCTTCCGTTTATTGAGGCACCTTTGCATTTTACACGAAGGAAGATATGACATATGCAAATTTCGTTATAATATCTTCATTATTTTTAAAGTTATGAACAATATATATATTACGAAAATTAACTTTCCGCGCTTCATTAAATTTATTCCATAAAAATTTCCTTTCTAAAATGACCCTGGTTTTCTATACAAAAGTGTGTACACTATATCCCCTGAAAGTTTTTACCGATATTTTTGAGAAACCTGTATAATAAAACAAAATACTGTTATTATCTAATATTAACTCAAAAAATGTTTGGAGCAGTGGACTCACAAAACAAAATGCTACTAAATTTGCAATACCTTACTAACCATTGCTTCCTGAATACTAGGCCTACGCGCTAAGATAAAAATGGCGGCTGTCGTAGCGGATTCCTTTAAGCGTTTTTACGGTCCCCTGAATTTGTACACCACTATTTCCTAAAAATTTTCTTGGACTTACTTAAGCTTAGAAAAATAAGGAGGAGAAAACTTAAAAAAATATTAGTATTCAAATTTAAAGGGCCATACAAACGCTGAAAAAATTCGCCTACAACAGCCGCCATTTTTGTGTCAGCGCGTACACCTAGTATTCAGGGGGTGGTTTACTAACCACCGTCTTCTGACGCCTGAGCAAATTTGCATGCGAATAATTTTTTAAAGCTTTTTCCGTTTTATTTTTCTGAGATTACAGATGTCAAAGAAAACTTTAGAAAAATCTGGTGTCTGATTTTAGAGGACGGTACAAACGCTTAAAAAAAATCCGACTACGACAGCCGTCATTTTTGCGTCAGCTCGCAGGCGTTGTATTCAGGAGGCGGTGGTACTAACGACATGTGACGACATACGATATAACGACCTATAATAAAGAAATTAATGTATCAAAGGAGGTGGAATGTTTGTTTCTATGTAAAATCCGTTTGAATTCAGTTGGATCACGGTCATAGGAAAACTGACAAAACGATGTGTCATGTTATGAAGATAAACATGGGCGTACATTTGTAAATGAACTTGGACTGAACAAGGAAGAATTTTACATATGAAATCAAACATTTGCTAGCAAAAAACATTTCTGTTCCGGCACAAACTAGTTCTTTTTTATGTTATTCAAACATTAACATAATGGTATGGAGTCGCAAATCTTTTAGGCATCACAAATTTTTACAACATCGTTTTTAGAATTTTGATTTAGTATAACGATTATTTTCTGAACTATAATCAGTGTTGCCAGATTGGGGACTTTTTTAATTCAGATTATTTGACTGTTACCACTATTTTAAAATAGTATAATACGCCTTATTTTTCAGAATTTTTAATCTATTTTTAGATAGAGCGAATATTTCTATTTAAAAAAAGCGGTGACAATCAACAACTAGGGACAAAAAAGTCCCCAATCTGGCAATACTGACTATAATTAATCCTTTGAGGGGCAAGCAATTGCGTTTGTGTAATGCTGAATTTCCACCGGTAATTTTGAAAAATTTTAATTCTAAATAAGGAAAAGCAATTTTTTCAGTTATCTTCCATCAAAGTTACGAGGGGGTATCAATAAGTTTTTGCCCTCGCGTAGAAATAATTGAGTAAAATTTATGAAATTGCTAGATTTTATTAGTCCTTTTGTATATAGTCACCGTGCGCCGCAACACATTTCTGCAAACGGTATTACAACAAGAGGAGGGAGGATGTATTCCAGGAGGTGCGATAGTAGACCCAAAGGGGAGCATTTTTCTTACTTTTGGTGACCTCCACATGTGACATATTGTTAGAAAGGCCTGTGACCACTTATTCATGTCATGCACATCCTGAACCCCTCACCCCAATTTGTCCTCCGGGGGGGGGGGAGGCGTTTCTAAATTTTGCGGACACCATTCATGCCCCCCGGGGGCTAATTTTGGGGGAGGTGCTCGGGGGTGCATAACATGAATAAGTGGTCACAGGCCTTTTCAACAATATGTCACATCTGGGGGTCCATAAAAGTTAGAAAACTGTCCCCCTTTGGGTCTACTATCGTGTGTCCTGGAATACATCCCCCCTCTTTTTGAAATACCGCTTGCAGAAATGTGTTACTGTGCAGGGTGACTATATAGAAAAGGAAAATGTAGCAATTTCATAAATTTTACTCAATTAGTTCTATGTGAGGGCAAAAACTTATTGATACCCCCTCGTATAAAAGTAAAACTTAATTAAAAATTCCTGGTGCAAACTTAATTAAACATAGGTGGGATATAATATATCCCACCGCCCTTCAAGGGTAACATTATACCATCTGGAAAACGTCTTTTATACTTCAAATAATTATCATAATAGGTATACCCGTTCCGAAGTTATGCGAGAACAACGAATGTACATATATATACTTATGCATAAATACCAAGCCTTTGAATAATGGTGATGCTTTTCCCAGAATATTCCAAATCTACAAAATCACGTTTTAAATTTAGCCTAGAACCTATAAATCTTCTTTAAGCATTTTGCTGGGGATAGAGCACGAGTGACGAATCCACGTACAAATGCACCAATTATCACCGTTATTTTAAAATAATAATCTTCGCCTTATTTAATCACAGAATTTTTGTCATTAAAGAAGGCGAAAATTACTATTCGGAATATGTAGTGACAGTTGGCCGGCGCATTCGTCACACTGTTACGGAGTTTGTGAAATTAATTCAATATACAAATATTAGAAAATTGAATAATTGTGAATGCAATACTCCGGCTTTTTTTTTCACTCCCTCCAAACCACAAATTTAAACTAATTTTAACCCATTTATGCCTGAATTTTTTTTCTCAAATTTGTTGGTAAAATCACTTTAAAATGTTCCAAAATGAACTGGAAAAACACTAAAAAAAATTACTCCAAAATATTTTTGTATTTATTTGATAAAATGTAATTGTACTAAATATGGGAATATCCATATGAGGAAAAATGCATAATTATATGTTTTGTCTAAATTTATATAAATTAAGCTTTTAAATTGTATGATATATACTATAATTAGTATTTTCATGATCAATTAAAAATATATATTTATTTCTTTACAGAGACAAATAACATGATAAGTAGTATTAATAATAAATTATGAATAATCATACTTGAGGCTAAAAAACAATTTATTTCAAAATCATCTTGAAAAGGACTTTAGGTAAATAACTGTCTTCTAAATGGCTAATGAAAATATGTACCCATTTGCGCCTTGTGCCCTATATTTTGTACGTTACAAACATGCATAAAAAGTAGGCTTAAACATATAATTTCGCAATTAAAAAAATATGTATTTCAAAAAACTAGCTAAGATTATGACTTATTTATTTGGATCGTTGGTACAAAAAATTCAATTAAACTTACTTTTTACATTTCGCTATCTTGAAAAATGAAAAATCTATAAATACCGAAAAAAGGCTTCCATGTAAGCAAATAAATATCAATCTTATGATATGCTGTCATCTCTAGGTAATAGATAAAGACAATTACAGACAATTACTTCATAAAAGAAAAAGAAAAAGAAGAAAATTATAAAAAATTATTAAAATTCGAAACGTGCCAAAAATGGACGCTAAGCATAAATGGGTTAAGAGATTAAATTATTCTTGAAGATTTCTGGAATTTTTTTGCTTGCTCGGTTGTTAGGTGATCCTTCCAGTAGTTGATGAAATTTTTGAAATATGGCGTATTTCAGACGGAAATGAGTTTATAGGCGGCACTAGAAATTATATTTTTTTCTGGAATGTTGGAGCACCCTGTTATCACATTATTGTCAGCTGTCTGCTGCAAGAGAAGTCATTTTATGAAATTTTTTCATCAGAAAGTGTAAAAATTTAGTTTTTGATTAGTTTTAGACAATTACGGTAAGTTAAAATAATCCAAATTAATAGTTTTATAAGAATTTTTGTTAATCACAGCTCAAGGATGATATTTTAAAGATTAATTTTTAGATTTTCGATTGACTTCTTTCGCCTGATCAACTATTGGGGAAATGGAAATAAAAAGGTTATTTGTTTATAATTTTTTTGCTATTTAATTTCCGCAGGTTTTATTCTTGTCCATTATTGGACATTCATTAAGGGTTGTAGCAATCAATGAAAGTTTACTTCTAAAACTTAAAAGGGAGGAAATATAATTAATACCTCGTAGCACTGACTTTATTTGATCAACTACTTGGCGGGGGTCACCCTACATAGTTAAAGGTTGATATATAACTTTTTTAATTTTAATGCTTGTCATTTTTTAAAAGAAAAATAACTGTTTTCATATTTTTGTAAATTGAACTATTCTGGCAATTTACGTCCTCTCACAGGATTCCTACACTTTCGGCAGAAATGCCAGTATTTTTATGTAAGAAAACACGACTTATGCAATTGCGCGATTCAAAAAATGAGTTTTTCTCAAGAAAATACTGGTGATTGTCCCCTCATAGCATGCATGGTCACGGTGACGTCGTTGTGACGTCACCGTAAGTCACTGTGGTCACGTCACATCTGTGACCAAAATGCCACCACTCAGTGATGTCACATTATGACTGAGATGTGAACTTCTTAGAAAACTTTAAAAAATTAAGAAAATTCTTCAAAACGTGTTATTTACTGTAAAATTATTTTTTCTGGCAATTAAAAAAATTGTAACGTCACTGTTGTGTCACTACTATGTAACGTACGTCACGTCACATATGTGACAAAAAAACCCCACCATATTGTAAGTCATAGTGTGGCAAAAATATGAACTTCAAAAATCTTTGAAAATGAAGAGAAATATTTTAAACAGTATTTTAAACAGTCCCGAGTTACAGCGGCATAAGGAATGAAAATATATTAGTGGATAGCAAATGGTAAATTCTGTCACGAAAGGGGGAGGGGGGACATAATAAATAAAGTGCGCGATACAAGCACTAATAAACTAAATTTTCAGGCTATATTTTATAAATTTGATATGTAAGACAGTGAATGTATACTTTTTCATGATTTCAGTTTTATCTAGCATTGCAATTTAATATAATAATCCCTCACTGATTGTCATTATTATAAAACTGTTTCTCGGAAAAACGGTACATGCTGGAGTAATTTTGATAACATATTTAGAATTAGGAATATTAAATTTGTACACTTTACATATTTAGTTTGCTGAGAGGAAATTTATTTATTTATTTTTTTTTACTGACCAGGGTTATTCGAAATACTTCAGTGGTTTCAAACTAAAAATTTTCTATTACAGTTAAATCTGCACCTATTAATGAGCACGTAGAAAGAGTCTTCAGAGTTTAGTCATCTATGCATTTCTGGATTTATAATTTGCATTCAAGTTATAAATTCTACTTTTTTCAGACTTATTAAATAAAATTAGCATTTTCCGAAAATAAAAGAAATGTACAAAATTTGTGCAAAACCCATGATATAATTACTTATTCGTATTGAAAATTTGTATTTTAGAGATATGACTTTAAAAAAAAAGGGTTATTTTACAAATTGTTTTATTTTACAGAAAATTAATGTAAAAAGAATGACAGATTGACAAAGACATTTTTTTTATCCTCGATTATCCTTTTTAATTTATTAAGAAGATATTTTGAATTTATTATGTGTGAAACAAACTTTACTTTAAGAAAATAAAAAAAAGGAGGGGGGGGGGGTCGTTATTACCATTAAATTTATTTTTAAACCTTTTAAAAATTTAAATAATATTTTATCTAATAAACTCTAATTATGAAGATTATTATTATAATTATTTACAAAAAAGGAACTTTACAATGCATTTTAACTTGAATTGTTTGATACGGATAAAAAGAAAAGGTAAAATACATTGGAAAATTCTTCAAATAGAAAATTGTAATTAATGATACTTTCAGAAAATTACTGCGCATTCAAGTTCCAATACTCTTGTATACAAAAGCAAATAATTTGTAACAGGCCATCTGCTGAAAATCGTCTGCCGACAGAAAAATAAATATAAGAAGACGCGGAAAATAGTTCACTGTTTAGAACATCACCACGTCTACAACACTTTAAGATAAGGAAATGACTTCGCCATTTTAGGATACACGGATATTAATGCAACATATGTGTAAGTCTTATTTAATTTAAATATTTTATTCCTGATTTGTATATTATGAGTTAAATAGTTTTATGTTATATTTGTAAGAGACTGATCTGGAATTGTCAGAAGCGATATTTTTCAATTCGATAACTGTAAAGAAAAGTATCTTAATCTGTCATCGCTTGAGAAAAAAAAAAAAGCTGCGCAGAGACTGATTCATGCCTACATTCATACTGGAATTAATATAAACACTTACTTGAGATTGAAAATGTGTTGAGACAATGATTTGGAATTTTTTTTCGGCTTCTTACTATTTTTTTATTACTAACACTTATAGTTATTATTATTTTGGGGTTAAATATGATGTTCGATTATCCTGAGATTACGAAACTGTTTCAGATTAGAAATTAAGATTATACTGGGAAAATGTATTTTTACATATTAGAGTAGTGAAACATTTGAAAGATTTTCTTTTAGTGCTAATAATATTTTAAATTAACTTATAAAATCCTAAATCTTCAAATCAATGTTTTTAGATTTAACATTTGCCAAAATTATAAAATAATAGGAATTCCTTATAACATATGGAAATATTTTTGAGATATTGTTAAATCTAATAATGCATTTAATTTATCTATTGTAGTTTGCTGTTGTTTAATAGTACAATTATAAATACTAATTATTATTTTTAGTGTTTTTCAAATTGGTATATTTATTTTTTTAAATTGTATGCAAGCATTTTTTCTGTTTATGATTTTAATCAAACATTTAATTACAGACATTCTGAATCGGTTATTAAATTTTCTTCTATTGTAAATTCATTTTCTACGTTTATGATACGCGTAATTATTGGCACTAAAAAGTAAAATATGATATTTAAGCATTGAAATAAAGTATTTTTCATGCCTGATAGGAAGTTATAGATTAAACTGCTTTAGTGTATATTTTTTAAAAGTTTATATAATACAGGATAGATAATATAGGACACAAAGTTTAAAAGTGCTTATGACTTCGTTTTGTCTCTCCGTCTGTCCTTCTAGCAGTCTGTCCGCACTATAACTCTCGTAAATATACTTGGATTGCCCTGAAATATTTGGATGTTATTGACGTTTACCATTTACCTATTTGTAATGGAGTTTGTAGCATGTTTAGTTCATTTACAAGGACAGCCAAAAGTATTACGTTACATTACGGCCTATGGGAAAAAATTGTTTCAAACGATTTTTAATGATTTTACGCACGATTTCAAACATAATAAAATTGATATGCATTTATGAAGTGCACTAAAATATGCATTCGGTTGACTATGCGATGCAAAGAATAGTTATTGTATCCGATACTATATTGTATCCGAAGTACTGTTCATTAGCGATGATTGTTGAAATTGTATTTTTAATTATGATATGCGCTTTCATGATTCACTATATTTATGCATAGTATATGGTGTATAAAAATGCTATAATTCCTATACAGGGCTACACAAAAGTATTCGTAAGGATTACTGGGTATGGGCGCAAATTGCTTAAAGGTGGTTTTTAAATGAGTTATGCTTTTTTTCGCTGAATTGCATTTAATTTACTAAGAAATGTTTGTAGAATATAGATAAAATGATATACAGTGTCACGTAAAGAATTGAATGCATGGCCGTCTATATATTATAATTTCTAGAAATGTGATTTCAGCAGTTTTAAGAGTGTCTTAGTTTGAATTAAATTTTAACTAAATAGTGGCGTGTAATAAAGATTCTAGGTAAACTACAGGGTTATACCAAAGTATTAAAGCATGTTTCCATACATTAGTATAAATTGCTGAAAAAGAATTTCAACCTGTTAGGCGTTTTCTTGCTAAACTAAATTTTCCCATTATATAGTATATATACACTTAAAAAATGGGTACTGAGGTAAAAATGGGGTAAAATTGAGTAAAAAGTACTCAATTTTAAATGCGTCACATACTCAAAATAGCTCCGATCCAAATGTACTCAAAGTTGAGGAAGGCCAGTACTCATTTTTTATTCCATGGTTGTGATCAAATATGAATCGTTATGTAATGCCCCCCCCCCCCCCTAAAATTTAAAGTAAAAATGTACTGACATTTATTTCCCGTTCAAAGTTATTAACAAGAAATGGTTAATTGATTATTTATTAAGAAAAATAGCAAAATTCTTAACAAGATACTCAAATCGAATATTTTTATTACAAGAGCATTATTTCCAAGCACTTTTAAATTATTTTTAAAATACTGTGCATAATTTAATATTTACATTAATAAACATCTTTTATGCCGCCATAAATGAAATGAACCATTACAGGGCACAGAATTATTCGTTTGTTTGGGTTTGATAACATGTGATGTTTCAAAATAGAGAAAGCATAGGTTCATTTTTGATCCAAAAATATTCAATTCGATATGAATACGTCGGTTTACTCAATTTTTTCAAAGTATCAACCTACAGATCAAATAATGTGCTGTTCAAAAGAATTGGAAAACATATTTGGCTATGGACTGTAACTGCTGAAATCAGTTTTTCAAATTTTTTATGCGTTTTCTAAAATGTTTACTTAGTTATCTTATTTACGTTATTTCCCTAAATTACGATGTCTTGTTAAAGCATTCAGAAAGTGATGGAAAGTATTTTTTAATCTATGCTTAACGCATGATTTTTCTTACTCCTTTTTTTCTATTTCCCTGATCAGCCTTTTCCTATAAAACATACCAAATATATTTAGCTCATATTCACAAAATACAATATACACGGGCATAAAAAATTTGGAAAAATAAATATGGCTTATCATGCCGTTCTATAAATAATAGTTCCATTAATATCCGTTAGTCTCCATGTTCGTATTTAATAAAGCAATGACAAATCACAACAAATTAAATAACTTACACATTCTAAATATCAAGCTTGAACTCAATATCAAGCATAGAACTTAATAAAATATATGACAGTTGATAAGCATTGTTTTTTAAGTGGAAAAATTTTAAAAGTTTTAGAAGGATAGGACTCCAAAATAGCGATATTTTGCTAAAAAGTACGGTAAAAAGATAAGATTTTATATTTACAATAAAAGTTTATTTTAAAATTCATCGTTGTGTTAATACATAGAAATTTATCCAGAGAGAATCATTCGTCTTATATACAATATTTCTAATGAAAATCAAATTTTAAATTAATTGCTTAAAAGGCGCAAAGGCCAACATAGTGAAAAAGATTCCATGCCGAGACTCGAACGTGGCCATCAGTACTGCACACTGACATTCTATCGACTATACCGCATGGAACGACACCCAACCTGTAAAATTTCTCACTAATACATGTTGGCAAGGCTACAAACGCAGCACAAGATGGAATATTTATCGTGAGCCACCGACATGGGGTAAACACGAAACTTAATTAATTCCAGCATCGATTGAAACTATATTAATACTTGGAAAATTTTCCAGAGAGAAACATTCACCTTGCATACAGTATTTCAAATGAAAATCAAATTTCAAATAAAAATTGCCTTCTAAGCAATTAATTAGAAATTTGATTTTCATTTGAAATATTGTATGCAACGCGAATGGTTCTCTCTGGAAAAATTTCCAAGTATTAATATAATTTCAATCGATGCTGGATTTAATTAAGTTTCGGGTTTGCATCATGTTGTTGGCTTGCGCTAAATATTCCAACTTGTGCTGCGTTTGTAGCCTTGCCAACATGTAATAGTGAGAAATTTTCCAGCCTGGTTATCGTTCCATGTGGTTTAGTCGGTAGAATGCCAGTGAGCTGTACTGATGGCCCGGGTTCGAGTCCCAGCGTGGAATATTTTTCACTATTTGAGCCTTTTAAGCAATTAATTTGAAATTTGATCTTCATTTGAAATCATCACAGTGTTTATGACAAGTCCGTCACAAATGACACATATTTCACAAATTGGTCACAGTGTGACTTCAAAGCATTGTCGCTTTCGTCACAGGTTCGTCACAAAGTTAATGCTAAAATAGTCACAAATTACACACTTTTCACAAATTTGTCACACCGTGACTTTACAGAGTGGCCACAATGTGACGTCACAAACGACCTCTAAAACGGCCATAACGACTTCGCATTCTAGTCACTATGACGTCACATCGACGGTCACAAAACCACAGTGTGACTTCACCATGACGTCGCCGTGACGTCACCATGCCTTACGGGTCTGACGTAATTTCAGGAAAATTCACTGAGCTATAGAAGACCCGTATCGTATTGTTTTGGGTTTATGTAGTGGCTAGGTCCATGGGTTTTTGTAATGTAAGTCGCATAACTGATAACTGCTATACGTGTTTGCCACCGTTATTTTCGAAAAGTTTGCTTGGCCTTATTCAATTAATGAGATATCTCCCATAAGATAAGTCACATTTTCCCGTTGTAAAATACTGGTAGCCAAAAATCGTAGCATGTGACTTACACTACATGTACTCATCTAAATAGCCTAGTGTAAGTCACATAGCTGATAACTGCTATGCTTGTTAGCCACTGTTATTTTCGAAAAGTTTGCTTGTCCTTGCTTATTCCATTATTGAGATATTTCCGATAAAATAAATCACATTTTTCCGTTCTAAAATATTGGTAGCGAAAAATCGTATCATGTGACTTACACTACAAGTACTCATGGAACCAGCCTTTTATATTATTTAATAGGTTAAACTGTCAATTATGATGAGTAAAATAAATAGTAATATGTTAAATAAGGGAATTTCTCCTATGGCATTTACCACATAAAATTGGAAATTATCATACGCATTTAATAAAAACAGTGAAAAATTCACGACTTTTTCAGATTTCATGCATTTTATTGAATAAAAAAAATAAAAATGCTTTAACCCCTTAATTATCGCTCCCGTGATATTCACGGGCTGTGTCTTTTATTAAGATTGTTTGATTCCTACCAGTTTTATAAAATAGTGTAATTGGCTTTATTATGGTATCCTTTTACCTGTCATTAAATAAGGTGAATATATTTTTTTTTTCAAAAAAGTGGTGCCAATAAGCAATTTGAATTTTCAAACCGTAATTTAATGTGACCGTTAAGGGATTAATAATTTTTCTAATATGATTCCACGTCAAGATCTGGTGACAAATATAAGCAAAATCAGTAAGAATGTGGTTTAACCCCTTGAGGGGCGGCGGTATATATTATATACCACCTACGATTAATGAAGTTTTACACCAGAAAAATGTTATTAAATTTTACTTTTCTAACTTTGGTGGAAAAAAAAATGGCCGTAAAATTGCTTTTCCTTATTTCGAAATAAAATTTTTCTAATTTTCCGGTGGGAATTCAACATTTCACAAACGTAATTGCTTGCCCCTCAAGGGGTTAATGAGAATACGGGCCCATATAAGACTGTAAACAGCAAGAAACAAAAAGCGCGTAAAAAAAAAAACATAAACAATATTATAACACAATAAAAGATTAATGTTTGCAATAAAAGATAGCATCTGCAAGCTAAGATGAAGTTAGTTTTGGGAGAAATTATAATTACTAAAATGCGCCAGTTTGATGCGAATCGCAATCATAGATTTTCAAGTTCGTCTATTTCGGATTTGCATTAAAATTTAAATTAATTAACCAATTAGTGAAAATTTTGCCCTCGTTATGATGACTTACTTGTTGTTGATAATTTTTGAAATATTTCGCCATCAGAGTCGAATCCTTGGATTCGACACTATTCAAAGTGAGCATGCTCTTTCCTACCACTATTTCACAACAGTAACCTTTGTTGGGTTTTATAGTAATTTTTTGACAATTAAATAAGGCGAATATCACTGTTCGGAATAAATGGTAGGAAAGAACATGCCTAGTTTAAATTGCAGGATTAGCCTCTGGTCGTCAAATATCGGAATTTTGACGCGCGTACACGTGCGTAATTGTATTTATATGTCTACTAAAATTTAACTTCTATTTATTTAAATTTTGCAATACTGTGCGAAATTTTATTACCAGATTTTCAAAAGTTTTTTCTTCATATCAGTAATATTCTCGTGGATGTCACATCGAAAAGGTTGTCCCCCCCCCCCCCATACTTCTTTAACATTTTATTATAATAGTAAACATATTATTACATTTCATAAACTGAAAATCAAGCTATGAAATATATGATAATGCATTAACTTAGTTGCATGTCATTTAAAATATAGAAATTTCGAAATAAAAAGAATGCCAAATTTCACGCTTTTTTCCTACCACTATTTCTGAATAGATAAAATTGCCTTATTTAATCTTAAGTTTTCGATGATCTTTACTCTGTTAAAAAATAGTGATAAGAAAAATCTTAACTGTTGGCAGCTATGTAGATGCAAAGTAAAATCCGGGTAGGGGAAGTAGAGGATGTATGATACACTTTTTTTTTTACTAATTTTTTACAACCCTTAGAAAGCAATTTTTAAACTAATTTTTCGTGTTTTATTATAAAGTGACCTTTTATTCATTTATTAAAAATATTGTGAATTTAAAAAATAGTCATTCAAAAAATGTAACCCAATTATTTTGAATGGTTACTACCAGTGGTGGGATTCAGCCGGTTCGCACCGGTTCGGTAGAACCGGTTGTTAATTTGTGTTGAGTTCGGCGAACCGGTTGTTAAAGTGATACTTCAAATGCGAAAATCCCATTTCTGTTAATTTACATTTTTTAAATGTTTATCAACGCAACAGCATTTTCTAACCACAACTCTATGGCATGTTCTAATTTGTTTCATCTAATAAAATAATGTTTCATTTAAAAAAAAAAAAAATCGACATCAGTTCTGAAAGGAGCAAATCTAACCTAAAAAAATATTCATGCTATCTTGAAGATTTGAAGAATTTTGGATACATATCGGCAGTCTAGGATAACCCTAGTAATGGCATGTTTATTGAACAGTACAATAATTATTTATACTCTAATAAAATTCTGCTTTCCTTTGGCTGCTTCTTTTGAAAATATCCGGTGTGTTCCCTGTTATCGCTGATCAAAAGTTAATAACTAAATCGTTAGAGTTACTGATATAATTCCAACTGCATTTTTTTATATTGTTCTGCATATCTTGGAAGTCATTTAAAAAAAAAAAATTCCTTGGGATCTTACGTTTGAAATTAGAATAGCTATTTTCGACAATAAAAAATCTTCCAATTGGCATTAATATTTATTAATTACATAGATTTGCAAGTGGTTTTTAGCAAAACAAGTACATTATCGAAATAAACAAGATGGGTTTAGAATGTTTACTCTTCTTTGTGTTAAAGTTTTAACAACCATCTACTGCAGACCGAGTGAGCACGGCATTTTTTTTTTTTAAAGTTTTGTGGAGATTAGAGAATGTTTCTTTGTCTTGTAATTTAATAGAAAAAAAGGTATAGTGATGAAGTTTCTAAATTTACAAATATAGAAGAATAAATTTCAGAAGACTCAGTTAATAGCGAAAATAAAAAGTCTTGTTGGAATACCAAAACCAAGAAGTTCCGAGGAAGAATAAGTCTGGCGCATCTGCAAACTGTACCATTCGGCCTCTCAGAAATGCATGTTATTTATCCGACTGTGTACTAAAGCGTCAAAACTGAGTGACTTTGGGGCTTGTTTCTTAAGATTTCCCTTCATAATGCAGTTTGACATTGTCATATGTTTATCTATAGACTATACTCTATCAATGCACAAAGAGTCGCCGCATTCTGTGCCCCAACCTCGGGACTTCTGCTTGTAAACTTTTCGAGTCATGATACTTTGTATTTTATGAATTTCCAGCGTTGTTCGTCCCCGTTTTTTTTTATCAAGAAATGATAAATATTCTTAAGATTCGAGAAGTTTTGGTCGTACAAAATTTGTCTTACTTTTTATAGCATGGATCAGGGCCTGACTTAGACATTGAGGGACCCTGGGTCTGACATTATCAGAGAAGAGATTATCATGGTCAGAGAAGAGAAGTCGACTATTCCAAATGTATCAATTGACGATCAGTCTAATTGCCCTAAAAACTTCTAAAATAATAGGTTCCTACTTTTATAGTGAGTGTAAGTTAAGAAAGAAGCAGTTCAAGGAAAGACAATGAAAATTGAAAGTGAGGACGCTTAACAAGAAGCTATATGTAAATATCTCAAATAACACAAATTATTTAATATTTTAAAACTCTTTTCTATATAATTATATAGTTTTTTCTACACCCTTTATTGTTTTATTTAAGTAATTTTATTTTTTTGAATAAATTTTGAAACTTTCAACATCATAAATATAAAGTTATTTTCAGTGCAGGATATCCAAAATAATTCGAATTTATTTTTGCTAGTTTCAATACGAAAATAAATAGTGTGCTGATGCATTTCATCGGTAACTGTTATTCATGGGAAGTTTTTGTATGAAAGGTTTTTAAAAGATGTTGCATGTTTGTAAACTGGGCTAAATTTATTATTGATGCAACATTGGCAGGTATGTCTTTTTTGAATGCGCATTATTGTTACTGTAAAAATAATTTTAGAGTCATTTGGGACTAATTATAGAAGAATATATTGGCGAGTATCTCGGTGATATTTGCGACTTTGGTGACAAAAACTAACGTAAAACACTCATTCAAAAAATCCAGAAATCAAGCACCTGCCAACTAAGAGCCGATTTATCGAGATTAATTTTAAATTACAAGCAATTATCACCAAAGCAAGGATGTAAATAGGAATGCTTGACATTCAGTGAGTTTAGTATTCTCAGGAGAATAGATTTCGCCAATATCTCGAGTTCTTCCTACTGTTACTGCTTTTAATATCTAACTGGTTCAAATTTAGATAATGGACATGGGACATTATACCTTAAGCTTAAATTTCTGCTATTATTGTGTTATCCTTATTTCATTATACTGTAGTATTATTGATGAAGTATCTGATAAAAATTTCAATCAGGGTTTCATGATTGTTGAAAATTTATTAAATAAATTACGTCCTTTTGTAGTGAAACATGCATCAGGATTGTTTTTTCACTATACGAAGAGATTAAAGTTTTTTAACAATGCTCTAATAATATTGGAAAGTGTTTTATAATCCATGTGTGATGCTTCTTTTTTCTCTCATGTTTATGTATCAAAAATCATTCGGGTAGCGAACCGGTTGTTAAATTATTTGAATCCCACCACTGGTTACTACCGTATCAAATCTCCCCATTACTGGGGAGGATTGATACACTAGCAAGGGAGGTTTGATACACTGTTATGTAAATTGGAAAAAAAAATGCAGACAATTCAATTTATGCGTCATACAATTTTTTATGATAAATCTAGAAATATTTAAGTAAAATTTGAAACGAAATGACATTGACATATTTTTGTTTCAGAAATATTTTTCACAAAATGATTTAACCCTCTGTCTACCAGAAGGGTCCAATGGACCCGACATGTACATTCAAAATATTTATTCAAACCAGAAATTTCTTCAAAACAAACTAAATGTATAAATCAGACAATAATAAGTTAAATAAACAAATTAAATAGTTTTAAGTAAAAATTCTGGTGTAGAATGTTTTTATAAAACTTGAGTAAAATTTCCGGTAGTTCTAGGGTTAAACTATTGCTATTATTTAAACAATCCCATTAACACACTTTTAGAAAATAAATAATGAAAAAAAAAACCCCTAGAGATCTAGCTGCAAGGGAAAATGAAGTGAACTTTGCTCATTTGCAAACAATTTAACATAAATTTAGCACATTTAAGATTCCTTTAACCCTTTCAGGGGCAAGGCATTTACAATGCTAAAGTGTTGAATAAATGATTGACACCGGAATTTACCAACAAATTTAACTAGAAATAGGAAAAGGGATATATTTCACTTTCATACTAAACGGAAAATATTTTACTAAAATGCTGGTGCCATTATGGCGTTTGGGAATTAAAATTAAGTGTTTTCATAAACATACCCCCTGAAATGGTTAAAAGAAAAACTAATAACTCTATCATTTTGATAATAAAATCGGGTAGATTTAACTTTTTTTTTAAATTTGCCTTCGTAAATTATAGAAATATTTTCCCTTTCAGGCCATTTCAACTTTTTCCCTTCTACATGACGAGCAAAGCGAACTAACCATCTATCATCCCACTGCTTTTCTATATAACCTACGTAATATCTATGAATAGTCTATTTGTTCTTCCTTACCGATTTCAGTAACTCTTGCTGTTAAACAATAATGAATATTACAGTCCTATATCAGTTTGAAAACTTAAAAAAAACTATTAAATTTCAAATATACAAGTGTATCATTTCTCCCTATTATGCCTTATTGGATTTTCAATCACTTTGTAAAAATGCATTCGCAAAATGGTAATCTACTTTCTAGTAAAACTAATCCTAACAATATGCTTTATAAATGAAATAAATTACAAGATATTATCTTCACAATAATAAGAGTTATGAAAGAAAATCAGTCAGTGAAAAAATTTAAATAGACATTCCTAAAACCTTCAAATTTAAAAGAAAAGAAAAGTTGACAGTTCTTCACTGATCAGTCCAGCTAATGATGGCTTCAGCAAATAAAAGAAGCCTTCACATGTATTAGAATGGCTGTTAATGCCAATTGTTGAGAAAAATTGGCAATGTATCAACCCTCCCTATGTATCAAATCTCCTCTACCTCCCCTACATCCAAATATCTCTTAGCCCTTTACAGCGCGGAGTAAGACTGTTTACAAAATGATGAAATGATCGACTGATACCAGAATTTACAAACGAATTTATTAGAAAATAAAAATTTGCTTATTTTCCCGTACTTTAGAAAAGAAAAAAAATTACTTAAATATTCTTGGTGCCGTTTGTCTATTTTGGAATTAAAATTAGGCGTCCTGTTTTGTGGACACCGCCCGCTAAAGGGTTAACCCTTTCCGGCACAGTGTGCCCGGGTCGGGATACCTAATTTTAATTCCAAACTTTTGAACGGTATGAAGAATATTTTAGTAAAATTTTGCTTTTACAATGAACAGTTAAAGTAACAAGTTTTGAATTTCTAAAAAGGTCGTATTAAAATTCCGGTGTCAGTCAATCATTTCATCATTTTACAACAAAAATTGCCCGTGCCGGAAAGGGTTAAAGGAATAAAGCAAAAATTGTCTACTAATAGGAAAACAACTAGGCACTATCATATAAAAGTTAATGCACCTTTAAGAATTTAATTTTTGTGATTTTAAAGATGAATAAACTAATAACTATTTAAGCAGGTAAGAAAGTATGTATTCTGTAGCTCTGTTTCAATGCCAATAGTTAATTAACTGGTAAATTGACAAACTTTCAAAGTAATTTGTTCTTTAGTTACACCTTCTTAACCTAAGGGACAAATTATTGCGATAGGCTGTGTGGCCTATTTTGAAGGCAAGTGCTGATGAAGGCGTTAATTTATGATATTGAATACTGCTTTTTTATTTTCCAGCACAAAACGTTTTACTAGATCACATATTTACAATATGTAAGGTTTCTTACATCATGATATGTAAGATGACAAACTCTGTGATTTGATTATTTTTCACCCACAATTGAAATAGCGAACTACACTATATGACCAAATGTGACCGTTCAATTGCGACTTTTGACGTTTTGTTAAATATCTAGAAAAATGCATGAGGAAATAACCTGAATTTGCAGGTGTGTAAACAGTTTTGTATAGGTCATATATTTCCGTGAAGATTTTTTTCCCGAAACCCCATAGGGGACCGTCAAAAAATTAAAAAAGAACGAATATCTTTTGGATAACCCTGTAAAAACTAACGGAGAAAAAGAGTTTAAACTCAACATTATTAATAAGTGGCTTATTGTAATATACTGTGTTCATTTTTATGAGGATAGCATGTATACTCGTAGAGAAATTAAGGTTTTTTGTAAAAACAGTCCTAAATTTCACCACGTTTTCTGCTTATAATTTGCAGAGTTCTTAATATAAAAAAAAGTTCATTTCAGAAAATATGACGAACAACATTGTACACAATACCCCACACTCAGAATGAAAAAATAATAAAAATTGGATGAAAAATGAGCAGGTTTACTAAAAAATGTTTCACCGCGCATGCGCGAATGCAATGAAAATATAATGTACATAATGTGTTAGCTAAGTGTATAGAGCAACTTTTGTAAATGTCTCAAAAACATAGTTTGAAAAGTCTGATAATAATCGTTTATAAAATAAGCTCAAAATTCGTTGTTCCCAAAATGAAGCAACAACATAAGGGGTTGTATCCATATATCCATTGATTAATGCCAATTTAGCATACACAATATTGCACGTAATATTGTATTTGGATACAATCCCTCATCTTTTTGCTTCATTTTGGGAACAAGGGATTTTGAGCTTATTCTATAAACGATTATTATCAGACTTTTCAAACTATGTTTTTGAGACATTTACAAAAGTTGCTCTATACATTTAGCTAACACATTATGCACATTATATTTTGATTGCATTCGCGCATGCGCAGTGAAACAGTTTTTAGTAAACCTGCTCATTTTTCATCCAATTTTTATTATATTTTCATTCTGATTACGGGGTATTATGTACAATGTTGTTCGTCATATTTTCTGAATAGAACTTTTTTTTATATTAAGAACTCTGCAAATTATAAGCAAAAAACTTGGCGAAATTTGGGACTCTTTTTATAAAAACCTTAATTTCTCTACGAGTATACATGCTATCTTCATACAAAGGAACACAGTATATTACAATAAGCGACTTATTAATAATCTCGAGTTTAAACACTTTTGCTCTATTAGTTTTTACAGAGTTATCCAAAAGATATTCGTTTTTTTTTTCAATTTTTTGACGGTCCCCTATGGGGTTTCGGGAAAAAATCTTCGCAGAAATATATGACTTAATACTATACTGTTTACACACCTGCAATTTCAGGTTAATTCCTCATGTATTTTTCTAGATATTTAACAAAACGTCAAAAATCGCAAGTGACCGGTCACCTTTGGCCATATAGTGTATACTGAGGCATCCCTTGTGCCCCAACTATATTAACCCTTTCAGGGGCAAATAATTGCGTTTGTATACTGTTGAATTCACACCTATATTTTCGGAAAAACTTGCTTCAAAATAAGAAAAAGCAATTTTTCAGCTTTTTCTCACCTAAGTTATAGAAGTAAAATTTAATGAAAAGTTTCTGGAGCAAATCTTGATTAAAATTATGTGGGATATGATACATCCCACCGCCCTTCAAGGTGTTAATTCCGACTCAGACAGTTTTCAGATGTCCATTTCAGACTTATATGTATGTCCAGTGCTGCCAGATGGGCTACTTTTTTGAAAATCAGATTCTTGATTGGCACCACTTTTTGAAATGGTAAAATGAGACTTATTTAATTACATATTAATTATGGAGAAAACAAAGTGAATTTTACTGTTTCAAAAAAGTGGTTCCGATCAAGAAATCTGAATTAAAAAAAAAGTAGCCCACTGGCAACACTGTGTATATCAAGTCAAGTAGCGATTACATCGAAATTGAAAGGGTTCAAGCGTTTGTAATGGAATTCACAGCCATCTAAATACTAGGCCTACGCTCTGACACAAAAATGGTGGATGTCATAGGCCTTTTATTTCAGAGTTTGTACGGTCCATTGAATTTTAACCCCAGTATTTTTTAAAAGCATTCCTTGCCTATATTTAATCGAAGAATAATTAGGTAACGAATATTTTTAGCAATTACCTGTACTCAAATTCAAGGGACCATACAAACGATAAAAAAAAAAAAATCCGTCTACGACAGCCGTCATTTTTGTGTCTGTGAGTGGGCCTAGTATTTGAAAGGCTGCAACGGAATTATTTAGTGAAATTTACATAGAATAAACTGATTTATGCGCATTAGAAATGTTTTCGAAATATTTTACAGTTTTTAAAGTCAAGATTTATAATAATAGCAACATGATTTCATACATTTTATTTATTTTAGTTAAGCTGAGAAAGTGTATGTTTTCTGTCGAAAATTATACGTTCTTAATTAATTTCAATTTCTCTACACGTCATTATATCCAACTCAACAGATTAAATACAAAATAAAATTTCTCTCTGTTAAATAACGCAATCGTAAGTCATTAATATGTACTTTAAATTTCATACAGCATCATTATACAACATTTACCGAGGTACTTATCTCCAGGTAAAAAAAAAAAAGTTAAGTCCTAAAGATATTCAGTATTATAGGTTAGATATTTCTCAGGAAAGCGCTGTTACTGTTTTACTAACTTAACAGTAAATCGTTACTGTCACCTAATCTTTATCTCTGCCAGTTTTAAATAAATATGGTGGAAAATTAAGCGGATGAGTTTTAGTTTTTAGTTTGTAGAAAGTTAACAGTTTAGTTTCAACCGTGAAACAGCTTTAAATATCCATTTTCTTAAGAATATTTCAAATTTCTGTAGTTTTAGTTCAATGGCTAGGAAAATGACGCATTGAAACTATAATCTGTCTGTCTGGTAAGTCTAAAATCTCTGTCTGAGTAAAAGATTTTCACTACGTAGTTCAATGATCGAAAATTGCTAGTATTAAGTAACCTGTGAGATGTTGATGAAATATTTGTGTCTAGGTATATTTATCTGTTTTCATCGCCTTTCAGAATGTATTATCGTTTCCGAAATTGTTTAGAAAAATGTAAAGCAATTTTTTTTTTTTTTAATACGGTGACAAATATGAACCAAATATAGCATTTTTAAAAGCTTTTACAAAATTTCTGACAGCGTTTGCATACAATTTTTTTTCTAGCACACCCTAAAAGGTGTATTATAGATGACACTTCGAAAAAATCATTTAACCCTTTCCGGCGCGGAGTAATTCTGTTTATAAACTGTTGAAATAAAAGACTGACACCAGAATTTATAAACGAATTTATTAGAAAAAGCGAAGTTTCTTATTTTCACGTACATTATAAAAAGAAAATTTTAATTAAATATTCTTGGTGTCGTTTGTCAGTTTTATAATTAAAATTAGGTGTTCTTTTTTAAGGACACCGCCCTCGAAAGGGTTAAAGGAAATAAGGTTTTTAATTTATTTTGCTAATAAGAAAAAACAGGAGGTGCAAAAGTGCACAAAAATTTGGTCAGTGACATAGCTAGCAACGCTGACAATATACAAGATATGCAACATGAAGTTCCTTGCTGTTTATATCCTAATGGTGACCATATGCACCACACTTCGCAGTCTTATTGTAATTTGCGGAATGCATGTAAATACGTTGCAAATTTTGTAAAAAACTTCCATATCGTTAAAGTTATGAACATAATCTCGATTCGGATTGCAGAGAAACAACCACTATTTTTGACTGTGTAAGCTGGTTGTGACCCTGTCTTCCATTCCAAAAATCGTTTTCTGCAGTATGCTATATCAATGGAGTTATGAATAAAGGGGAGGAGACATATAGTGTACTGTCTACCAGTTGCGAGTGAAGTAACTGAGGAGGTTGTCACAAGATGGTGGCTGCATTTTTAAAATGGGATCTACAGTTTCTGAATACCGCCTGTGCAAACTTCCACCAGTAAATATGAATAGAAAATTTTGTCTCATTTAAAAGTCTTATTCATGGAAATATTTTCTCACAACTGTCGTGAAACTTCTATTTGTTCTTACTGGTGTCAATTTATTTGGTAAAACAGTCAGTCTGTTTCACCGGTTGTCACAATATGGCGAAACGCAGGGCCTGGCTACCACAAAAGTAAACTTCCGCCGGTAAAAATGAAAATCTATTTCAGCCATTATTTGTGACTGAAATTTTGTATCAATAAGGTCTTCAAATACGGGAAAAAATGCTATATAAATTTACTGGTGGAAGTTTCTACCGGAGGTAATCAGCCCTTGCGACAGCGGTTACAGTTGAAGCTTCACTATTTTAAACCTCCGTCTACCAGACGGGCCCAATGGACCCGATGGGTACATTCGAAATATTTATTCTAACCAGAAATTTCTTTAAAATAAACTAAATATGCAAACCAGACAATAATGAGTTAAGTAAATAAGTTCAATAGTTTTAAATAAGAATTCTGATGTGTAATATTTTTATAAAACTTGAGTAAAATTTTCGGTAGTTCTAGGGTTAAGGGTATGTCAGTTCCTCTTTATTAATAGTTCCATGGCTATATCACGCCTTAAAGTTCGTAACCTTGCTACTGAAAGATCCTTAATATGTTACGATTGTTTCTATAATTCAACTGTGTAACATTATTCCTATTGGTGGAAATGACAACTTTTAACACTTTCAGGGGTAAAGTACTTCTGCTTAAATGTTGAAAAGATGGAGCAAATTTTTTCGAAAAAATGTAAAAGCATTACTTGACGTACATTATGAAAATAAAATTGTATTCCAAAATTCTGGTGCCATTGTGGATTTGGGGATTAAAATAAAATGAGATATATAACAAAAAATTTAAACAATATAAACGCCTTGAAGATATCTGTATCCCTTGAAGAGGACTGCACTAACAGTAGAAAGCACTCAGATAATCAATTTTAACATAATTTTCGTATCTACGATGGTTTTAAGCTTTAAAAACCCATGTAACTACTTTTAGCACCTTTTTAGTAAATTAAAACAATTTAATTTGTTTTTAAATGGTTTAATGTTTTAATATAGTCTCAAGGAGAAAACGACATTATGAAAATATAATACAGTTTAATCTATTTATTTTATTTTAGCTATATAATACCACATTGCCCTTCAAGGGGTTAAAAAGATTCGATTTGTGTTTATTTTATTTGTAATTTTTAAACTTAAGCAATCGCTAAAAATTTTAATATATTGCAAACTTATTTTTTATACATATTAGCTTTAATATTTACAAGAAAATTAAAATAAATCGAAACTTTAGAAGGTGTCATTTAACACGCGGAAGAAATCATGGAAATAGTTTATTGATAATGCTTGCTTATGTGTAGCGCAACATGATACTGTTTAACCCCTTGAAGAGCTGTGGTTCATTTTTGGGCCACCTTATTTTAATCCCTAAATGCCACATTGGCAACATAATTTTAAATGAAATTTTTCCTTTTATTAAGTACGTGAAGAAAAGATTTTACTTATTTTCAAATTAATTTATTTGTAAATTCTGGTTTCATTCCATCATTTCTGCATTTTACGAATAGAAATAATTTTCCCCCTGAAAGGGTTAAATGATAAAACGGTGAATTATATTTTACTCTTCTTATAAGAAATAAAATGTACTACAATTTTTTTAATGTTGTATTTACAAATTGTTGTTGGAAATAACACTCTAACATTAGTTAGTACAACTTATTAAACAAATAACATTATTTGAGAAACAGAATAGTTATAAAACACATTTTTATAAATTGGTAAGTATCAAAATTGTTTGCGCGTTATTATGTATATTCTAAATTGACGATTTTCTTCTTTCGGGAAAGATATGAGATGTCGTACTTCGGTGTTCTAAGCGTACAGAACATTATCCATAGCTGCCAACTTTTACGCTTTTTGTTATCATTTAAATGTAATAGAAATCTTTCTCATAAATAATCACAAGTTTCAGCGATTAAATTATGAAATATTGTCTTTTAAATTTTAGTCGTAAGAAAAGGTTGGTAGCTGTTACTAGTTTTATTACTAATATACTGATTCAAAGTAGAATTTTGTCCCTTTGGGACGAGCATCTTTTACAGAATTTTTAATCTTTTACCACTGGTTTTTCAAAACAGAAATTTTTACCGAATTGGATCCAGAAAATACCCTGATTAAATAAGGCAAAATTTACAATAAAAATTAACTGGTGGGAATAATAAAGGATTCTGAACTCGTCCCCAAGGGGTTAACAAAACACCGTCTTTTAATAATTTAATCTACGATTTTCTAACAAAATAATCGTTCGCCGCAGAGCTAGCACCTCTTTGTACTGCAATATTCGCCTTATTTAATTGCTAAAAATTATTTCAAATTCTTCAATTAAATAAGGTGAAGAATACCATAAAAAATATTGATATATATGCGGCCGCGTTGTTGAGTTGTTATGAGCTCCTTATTTAAATGATTATAAGGTTAATTATAGCGGGTGTGCCATAAATTCATTAAAACTTTAAAAATTCATTAAAAAGGAACAAATGGTGCTACAAAATTGCGGTTTGCACGAATGAGATTAGAGGGAGATCGGATTTGTTTAATAACAACAACAACAAAATGTGGTTCAAAAAATTACCGGTAGCAGGTGCTGACATGCATAATATAAAAAGATTTATGCAAATCAGGCTGTCAATAAAACCCCTCAATTCACATAGATTATTCATTCGATACCAGCAGTATGCTATAATCGTTACCAGATCAAGCTTTGTTGTTTAACATTTTGAGAGGCAAACAATTGTGTTTGTGTTATGTTGAATTCACACCGGAATTTAAAAAAAATACTTCAAAAAGAGTAAAGGCTTTTTTTTTTTTTTTTTTTTTTTTTTTTTTTTTTTTTTTTTTACCTTTTTTTTCCACCAAAGTTTAAAAAGAGCAATTTTATTAAAAGTTTCTGGTGCGAATTTGCATTAAAATTAGGTGGGATATAATATATCCCACCGCCCCTCAAGGGGTTCAGCACTTTCACAAGAATGGAGAATCAGCAACCGGTGGATTGCGAAAATTCCGCACAGCAAAAGACTCAAGACGTGATAAGATCTCGTTCCAAGTGCTGGGATCGCTGCCCCCTGAAACTCTTTAAAGTAGTAAAATTCGCCTTATTTAGTAACATATTAATTAACCCCTTAACTGGTTATTTATTATTTTTGACACACTAAATTAAAAATCGGGACTCGGCACCACTTTTTGTTTACTAAAATATTTGACTTTGTACAATCGAAAAAGTTATTCCATTTAACAAACCAGAGATTACAGTTAAAATTAAGTGGTATCCAAAAGCTTTTTGTATCGAAGGTTTGTTGTGCTTATGACGGCCAATTATCAACACGAGGCGTATAAGCCCGAAGGGAGGGAGTGCCCTTCGTGGGGGTCTTTCTAAGGGAATCTAACCCGTATTAACACTTGAAAATCCAAGGTTCGAAGAAAACCACGAAAACTCCGAAAGATTAGGCCGACGGGCGCGATTGGGTTCGAACCCAGCACATCCCGCCTGCCAGCTTCGAGACGAGAACCTCTCGGCCACTGGTGGGGCCTTTTGTATCGAAGATACCAAACTCTTTTTGCCCGAACAGCGTTCTGGACAACCAGTTAAGGGGTTAAGGCGAAAACAAGGGGAATTTTACCAATTTCAGAAAAGTGGTGCCAATCAAGAAATCTGAATTTTAAAAAAGTACCCACTGGCAACACTGGACATGATCGCTGATACAAAAAAAATAAAATAAAATAAATAAATAAATAAATAAATAAATAAATAAATAGATAAAAATGGCGGCTGTCTCAGGCGGATTTTATTAAGCGTTTGCACGATTCTCTGAATTTAGACTCCAGTATTTTAGGGCCTGGCGACCAACAAGGCAAACTTCCACCAGTAAGAAAAAAAAAAGCCTTATTCATTACAGTAATTTTGCATGAATACGGCGTTTAAAAAGAACGAAGTTTTCTGTTAAATTTTTCTAAATGGAAGTTTGCTTCGTTAGTAATCGGGCACTGCAGTATTTTCCAAAAGTGTTTTTTTTTTTTACTTTTTTAATCTCCTAATAATAAAGCGTAAAAAACTTAAACAAATATATTGATTTTCATATTCAAGTGATTGTATGATCGCTGAATAACAGCCGCCAGCTAAATCTGAATTTAAAAAGGTAGCCCACTGGCAACACTGCTTGACAGTAGTATTTTCAGATAATTTTCTTCATCTTATCTAATGGCAAAATTATCTGGTAGTAAAGATGGTGAAATAAACTGCAAGAAATTAGTGGTGTCCAGTGCATTTTGAAACCTGATTTACGAGGGAAACCTGACAACACTAGTGGTGAGTGAGAGTCACCTCTCGAGTGCAAAGGGTTAAATTCTGATAACGAATTACATATTTATAAATCATTCAGGAATATAATCGGCTATTTGAAGCAAAACATTTTGTTTGGTTTTATTTCAAAGATTAGAATTATTTCTTATTATTATAGATTATAAATATTAGAATTATTTCTTATTCTCTATTCTATTTTTATTAAAAAAAATATTTGAATAACTGGAATATTCAATACACACTTTGCGTATATTCTACATTAACACTAGAAAGACGGGGAATTTTACTCAAATTTTATAAAAAATATTTGACACCAGTATTTTTATTTTAAACTATTAACTTATTTATTTAACTAGTTTTTTTCTCTTTTGTATCTTTTAAAGTAGTTTTATAAAAAAAATTCTGGTTCGAACCGAAATATATTTATTTGGTAGCGGTCAAAATGACCGCTCGCCGTCTTTCTAGTGTTAAAAAATATATGATATATAAGAAAAATGTATCCATGTGATACTTGTTAACAATTTTAACACCTTCGGGACCGACGGCTTTTACACAATTTTTATTCGGTTGCACCAGTTTTCTTAAATAAGTTACCTTTACTTAAATAATCACGAAAATGCTGTAATTAATGAAACTAAATATTATTTTCTTTTTTACTGGTATCTAAAACAAATTCTGTGTGCTCTTTTTGAGGGTGCATATATGCACACACATGGTCTCGAACTTGTTAATGCTATTTCTTAAAAAAAATGTTTATTTTTTAGAACTAGTTTTCAAAATAATATTCTTCGTATTATTTAATTTCAGAATCACTACGAATCCTGTGAAAACATAATTAGAAAAAATTTACTTGCTCTAAAGCTCAGAATAAGATGCATATCTATAATGCAGGGGTGTCAAACTGTGGTCCGCCGTTTACCACTAAAATTTTATAGTTATCTTTGCCTTATCTAATCGTTGAATTTCTGCGATTCAACTTATAGACAATTTCTTTAAAATTTTAGTGGTATCCGGCGGGCCACAGTTTGACACCCCTGCTATAATGAAATGATCACTTGGCTATCAATCCTTTCTCACAATTTTAAAAGATGTGCCTGTTATTTTGATGCTCTGTGCCTGTTATTTTGCAATGTAACTATGCCATAGCTGAAACTTCTACAGTTTTTCTGCAAAGAAATTCTAAACAGAAATTTCCGCCTTATTTAATAGCAGAATTCAAATATTTATCTATGGTTTTTTTCTGATGACGAAAAATCGTAGTAGTTGTCAGCTAATAGGTGTTCACAAAGTTTGAGACTTTTGAAATGTACATAAAAGTTTTAAATTTAATCACACCATTTTCAAAGCTTTTTTTTAAGCAAATACATACAGAGATCTTACTGATTCGTTTTTTGAATATCACTACTTCCAAATAAAAATCTTCTTGTATGTTTCTCCAACCTTTGCAATGAAAATGTACTACGAAGATTTTTGTTTGAAAATAGTACTAGTGGGATCCCTGTATATTGATATTCAATATGCTTTCCATGATTTCATAGAAATGCGTCTATCATCGAATGATAAACATATTTCACTTTTCTATTTTTAAAAATTACGAACACAGAAACTTAAAATTTAGAAGTTGATACACACGTGTTTTTATAGAAAGCTCGTTTTACAAGCAGACATTTATTTATAGCTTTTAACAACAACACTCATCAAGTGCCAACAAGATTTTCAAATGCTTCAGTTATAAATTACTTGTTTCGACAAGATTAGATGTCTACTGATCCAGAACGGTAGAAAGTCAAACAGGTGACATAACTTCAAAGGCAACAAGATCTCAACAAGCCCGACGATTACGCGACATTAGATTAATGACCTTTTTTCACCTACCTTCCTAAGAATTCCTCTTTGATTCTGAAGATGTCAACCATCTATTTCACAGTCGCGCCCAAAAGTTTTGTGATTTTCATCAATATAAGTCCTTTTGATCAATGTCTGTTGATAAAAGCTATTTAAAATATTCTGAATAGAGGAGCGCTGTCACTTGCTATCACATAATAAGACATCCATTTTCTTATTGTGGCTAAAAGGGAGTGATAGAACATGTGATAAAACATATGCATTGCTTAGGTTGGCTGCGTTAGCACGCGACGATTCCATGAGTGAATGTGTAATAAGAAGAAAAAAAATATCAGTTATTCTTTGAATAGAATGTGTTAGGAATAGCAATTTTTTATGCATTTTAAAAAGTCATTGTTTTAAGGTGATGCATTCGCAGACCTGTGTGTGAGGGAAAGGAAAACTGTTTAAGTAGAATACTTTGAGAGAATAATACGCATTAATCTCTCTCAGAAACATGGTTCCTAGAAGACTATTGAATCATAATTACTATTTTTGAAAAATCTGGAATCGTACCATTCCACTTTCCAAAGGCGCGTCCAGGAAATTAAAAAAAAAATAAACAAAAGGGATCAATTTTTAAATAAATTTGTGAAACAATGGATTTGTCTGGATTCGAGCACAGAGCCTCCCGTTTTAAAATTGGAGACTTTGCCTCAGAACTACTAATGCTTAATTACTTCACCGCAATATTTATTCCTTATACTCCGTCACAATTCTCGGTGAATTTTCCTCACACAGTCGGTCGCAAAATGGTGTGAAAGGGGTTTAAAAATAGATTAAATACCTAACCCATCGGCCGATTTTTAAGAAATTCTATACAGGACAGTGGTTTATAACTTATTCACCAAATGGGAGTCCAATCGGAAGTACCGTATGTCGCTTATCGCGTTCTCTCATACATACACATATAAATCATGATTACAATGTTTTCCTTACACTGTGTATTCGTAAAATAATAACAATATTCGCCTTATTTAATCGAAGAAATTCTGAGATTAAATAAGATTATAATAACAGGGGAGGCGAAACCGCATGCCATAGGGCCAATTTTCACCACTATTGTCGAATAGTATGCTTTATTTAATGACAGAAATTCTGGGATTAAATAAGGCGAAGATTACTATTTGGAAAAAGTGGTGTCTATTGCCTTGCTGGAACAGTAGCTCACCACCTCTTAAATAGAAAATATTTTTTCATTTCTGTAACACTGAGTACAATTTTAAACTGGTTAATTTATTTTTATCTGAGATTTCACGAAACAGATTTTTTAACCCTTTGCGGTCGAAATTCGGCAAATAGCCGCCTCAGCTTTGTATACATGATCCTATTTTTTTTATTCTCTTTGCACCACTATATTTTAAAAGTACATTTTTTAGTAAATTACTCTTGCACATTTTATCAAAGTGCAAGTAAAAATGTTTCTTAAAAAAAGTGGTGAAAACCGAATAAACTCGTGTAAGAGATGCCTGTGCCTGAGAAGAGTACTTCGATCGCAAAGGGTTAACCCTTAAATGCATAATTTATGTCTGTCTACATCACTATTTATTTAAATTTTAGCTACCACTGTATTTACATAGAAATATTAATGCTGTAAAATTTACAAAAATATGCTACTAAATAAATTTAAAAATCTGTCTTAAAATTTCTGGTGTCGAATTCTTAATAAGAATAACAAACAAAATTCTAAATATTCATATATATATACAGGGTGATTCAAAAAAGATGGGAAAATTTTTAATAGGTGCTAGTACACACCCAAACAAACATTTTGTATTAAAGAATGCATGGTTGAAA
The DNA here is from genome assembly GCA_963932465.1 of Maratus speciosus. NCBI lineage: Eukaryota > Metazoa > Arthropoda > Arachnida > Araneae > Salticidae > Maratus > Maratus speciosus. Next base: position 463,333,711 of record OZ010796.1, read on the forward strand.
ACTAAACGTAAAAAAGTTAGAGGGCGCCAAAAGTTATGTTCTTATACGAGGCAAAAACACACAATGAACGATTAAGTTAAGTTAGGAAAACAAATTTAATGGCATTTGATTACAATAAGTGCTCAAAACATTGACCGGCAGCTGTTATGCACGCAGTACAACGGCGAAGAACAGATTGGCGAATTTTCTGAAACACACCAGGCACCACCGCGCTCCCCAGATCTTTCATGTCTCGATTTTTTTTTTTTTTTTTTTTTTTTTTTTTTTTTGTGGGGACAGCTAAAGGCTCTTGTGTATGAGACTCCCATTGAATCCGCAGAAGAACTTGTCGCCAAGCTTTCGGCTGCTGTAGGGGAAGTTCACGATATGCCAGGTGTGTTTCAGAAAATTCGCCAATCTGTTCTTCGCCGTTGTACTGCGTGCATAACAGCTGCCGGTCAATGTTTTGAGCACTTATTGTAATCAAATGCCATTAAATTTGTTTTCGTAACTTAACTTATTCGTTCATTGTGTGTTTTTGCCTCGTATAAGAACACAACTTTTGGCGCCCTCTAACTTTTTTACGTTTAGTTTTCGTCCATGCATTCTTTGATACAAAATGTTTGTTTGGTTGTGTACTATCACCTCTTAAAAATTTTCCCATCTTTTTTTAATCACCCTGTATATATAAATATTCATACTTATTAAAATAATTACTAATTTTGAACAACTTTAGTTATAACGTAGTTTTTGCTTGCGTTGCAGATGTGCAATATAAGAAAAAGTTAACATATTATACGAAAAATATATCTCTAATTTTTTTCATTGTTTTTCCTGTGTAATAAAACCTTGTTTAGAATCATTTATATTTTGTTGGAAACAAAATAAAAAAATATGCATTTAAGGGTTAAATCACTTTCTTGCCCACGAAAATACAACAAATAAAAAGCAGAATAACAAAAATATTTATGAGCATCAAAAAATGATTTCATTTATTATTTGAGTCTAAAATATAAGATATTAACACAAAATGCTAAAATATTAACTGTTTCATTTTGCAAATAGTGAATATACACATGAATAAATAAAACCAGATACTTTGTAATATATTTTATTTTTTTAAAAATCCCACTGTTTCTTTTTGTAAACTATTTTATTGTGTTTATATTTAACCTTTTTGAGCAAACAGTTTGTAACATTAAAAAAGAAATTAATGATGCGGTTTAAGAGTTAAATGTTCCATTTGGAAGTTAAATATCATAAATTTGCAAGTTTTTATGTCTAATTTAATGTTATATAAATAAAATGGATATTACAAATTAGATACAATCATTCTGCTTATCTCTGAAAATATATCGTTTACGTGCGTTTATTAACAAATTGTTTGAGTATGTTTTTCTTGTAGAAAGAATTTAACCGATTAAAGACTGAATATCTTTGTATTCAAGAGGCAAAAAGGAAGCAACTGTTAAATCCTTAAGGGCAGAAACATGCATCATTTACTAAAAGATCATTTAAGCATTTTAATTTTGATTTAAAGAAATGGCATATTGTAAATATCTCCGTAATGATCGTTATTTTATCTTTCTTAAAGACAAGAACTATCCCGAAGGAAGATTAAATATTCGTATTTTAATTCTTTTCTTCTGCGTTTTCTGTTCAAATCCAAATGGTTTATGAATGGAATATTGTTTTATAATATTTGTTTGTAGTTTGAAATCTCATAACAGAAGTTTAATTTTATATTTGGCGTACAAATTTAAACTAAGGCATGGTTGATTAAAGAAAGTTTAGACCACTGTAGATTTGTTGTACAGGTGGCATGCACAATACGTTTTAATATTGTAAAGTCCAATGAAAAAACGATTTATTTGTCGTTATCCGTGCAGGGTTGGCAGTTTGGCTTCCAATTTTAATACGAAATTTCAAAGTCACACCGTGAATTTTAAAAGAAGATATTTAACTTTAAATGATCGCTAAATATCGCTTATTAAATGTACCATAAAATACTATTCTTTATTTCTGGTGTGAGCTCGAAATTTTTTAATAAAAATGGAGGCCAAGCTGGCAAACCTGTAACCGTGAATTATTTGCCCAAAGAGGAATGCAACTAGTGTTGTCAATGGAGTTAAAAATAAAAAGGAGGAGACATATAGTGTATTATCAACCAGTTGCGAGGGAAGTAACAGAGGAGGTTTACAGAAGATGGCGGCTGGTTTTTTTACATCGGAAGAACAGTTTCTGATTATCGCTGGAGAAAACTTCCACCAGTAAATTTTGAATAGAACATTTTGCCTTAATTTAGAGGGATTTCCAAGGAAAACTTCTCTGATAAATACTGTTAAATTTCTTATTTGTTCTTGTTGGTGGCTTGTGACTAAGTGTTATATTTTTTTCCTTGACACTGAGAGGAGGTTGTCTAGGTTATCACAATATGGAGGAAACGCAGGACCTGACTACCGGCCGAAAAGAAACTTCCACCAGTAAAAAATAATTTCTATTTTTTCCATTATTTATGACTGAAATTTAGCATGAATAAGACGTTTAAATAAGAAGACATTTTCTATTTAAATTTACTGGTGGAAGTCTTCCCCTGTGGCAATCAACCACAGCGAAACCAGGAGCTTTTTCATAGCAAGTGAGCTTCTATCCGATTGACGCACTAAAAGATCTAGGCCAGGGGTGTCAAACTGTGGCCCGACGGATACCACTAAAATTTTATAGTTATCTTTGCCTTATGTAATCGTCGAATTTCTGCGATTCAACTTGTCGACAATTTCTTTAAAATTTTAGTGGTATCCAGCGGGCCACAGTTTGACACCCCTGATCTAGGCCCTTCAGTTTGACCGTGAATATGTTGGAAAATTTGGCGATAAGAAAGCTCATTAAAATGCCGGATGCATATGCTCCACATTTTATTATTTCTAGTCGGTGGAAAGCATCGTTATTCCATCCAGTGTTTGCTACAGTACCATAACATCCTACTACTTCTAGTTTATCTAGTGATATTGATAGTTCAGACAAACAAGAAATAATGCTTTGACTTATATCATTTGATGAACTCGAGGAAGGAGATACAGGTCCAATATAAGTTCAGCCAGATTCCTGGGTAAGAGAATAGTGTTCTTACTTCACATTCCTGTGAAATTGCTTGGCATTAAATTTTTCGCCGAGCAAAGTATCTCATTTTTGTCCGTCATAAAAAGACCCGGACTTTCCTCAGAGGGTGTGAATCGGCTTTTCAAATCCGTCCTTAAACTACTCTTGTCTCTTTTTATTTTACACTTATCAACCATATCAGAAGAATCTGTGTCGGTTATCCAGAACACTTGACGCTATGACAACTTTTGGCCGATCAGAAACTCCGAAATGATCGCTATTTAGCGCTGTTGCGTTAATTTTAATTTTCATCTGCCATTTGAGCTTTTAGCCGATGTACTCGGTTTGTATTTATCTTCCTCATACTCCGAGTCTTCAAAAGAAGTGTGTTTGAGTCCATCAATTTCATAGTACACTGCCCCTTTAGGAAATTTAAAACTATTTGAGGAACCACTCAGTGCTAGCTGAAGATCACGAGTTTTCCGCTCGGCCTTCACATTTATCTTTTTTGTAACAGTTTTGTAAATACATCCGATTTTCCTCCAAATTGTAATTCCCTTGAAGAATCATGAACCTTATCACAAAGAGACGAATTTTCTTTTTTTTTTTACGTAAGCATTTAATTAGAATTACACATCGTCATATATGTGGTCTTTTTAATATAATATAAATACCACACCCAAAAATTGGACGTTCGGATGGGTAGGATGTGGGTGGAACTCAACGTGCAACCACCACCACGTGGTGAGTTCTGTGTAGTTTTGTTTTAGCAAAACAAACTAAGGGTTGCACGGTGAAAACTTCGAAAAATTGGTAAATTTATCTTTTTTCTAAGTTTTGCGCGAACAAAAAAAAATTGGATTATTGATCGGAGTTTAATTTATTTAGGTTTTGTAAACCATGAAACAAGCATAAAAAGCTAAAGCGTGTTCATTTTTAAAGTTTTAATTAACTTAAAAAAATTAGAAAAAGTCTTGATTTTTGAAATTTTTCATCAACTTTAAGTACGATGCGCGAATGGAAGATGCTAACCGATTCTAAAAATTTTTATGCCGTTTTTCTTCTTATTACAATAGGCAACTTTTCCGCACTAAAGCGTCACGAAAATCAAAAATTTCTTTTTTTCGACCTACCGTTCAGTATAACCCTTTGAGGGGCAAAGTACTTACGTTGCTAAAATGTTGAAATGATTAATTGACACCAGGATATACAAACAAATTTATTTTGAAATAAATAAAAATTTGTCTTCAAGTCCATAATTGAAGCAAAATTTTATGTCAATATTCTGATGTGAATGTGACATTTGGGAATTAAAATTATGTGGGATATATTATATACCACCGCCCCTCAAGTGGATAAACACTAAAACCATTCTGTCAAAGGTAGCTGCCATTATCTGTGTCAGTGCGTAGTCTTACCGGTCGATTCTCCACCAACCTTTAACTCGCGGTTCAACTCTCAGTTGAGAAACCTTCGGTTGACAAATCTAACTGCCGGTTAATATTTCGAATTCATCGATAACTTTCAAGCCGCGATTATTCGACCTGAGTTAGTCAACTCTCGGCTGAAATCTGCGTAGTTGATTGGCCAAAGGAATCCCATGACCTAGTAATCCTCTCTGCGAGTTCTGTCCTTCCTTGACACCATCTTAATCTGTTTCTTTTCAATAACGAAACTAAAGGCAGTATTGAAATTGGAAATGCATACTTATCATGTTTAATTTTTAAATAAAAAATTCTTATAAGTAAATGTGCAATTACCATTTTGATTTCATGATTTTGTTCGTTTACAGAACAAAAGTTTCAATAAAATTCTTAAAAAACAGTTGACTAAAAAAAAACTTGATTAAAAGAATCATTTTCTTTAATGTAAGTTTAATAAACAATTATCTGATCAAACTAGTAGTATAAAGTAGAATAAAAGTAAATAATGCAATAGGTTTATTTATTTATTTTTTACAATGAATATTAGATATGAAGATATTGTCATATAATTATTTCTAATGCATATACACTTTATTTAACAAATGTCTGTACAGATTCAATTAAAATATCTTGGATAAAATAGCATGCCGGTAGCAAAAAAAAAAAAAAAAAAAAAAAAAAAAAGACGAGGCCTTTTTAAAGAAAATCCTGTGTTGATTATTACACATTTTTTTAGAGATCATGTTTAATAACTTTAGAAGAAGGCCGAGAACATGTATTAATGTTCTTGATATATTGCGAAATTAAAAAAAAAATCTTCTGAAAAAATGTTTCTTTAAAACAAAAATCATTATTTCAAACTTACTAAGTATGTAATAAAAAAAAAATAATTATTTATCTATTATGAACAATTGATCACATATACACAATTCGGTAGAAAATTCATGCTTTAAGCAACTATGAACGAGGGACTCAAATGGAAGAAAATTTGTTTTCTATTTTTTCATTATTATTAAAAAAGAGAGAGAGAAAGAAAGAGTTTTGAATCATATATTTTTACAAAATTGGTATGGAAAGAACATATTTCCATTTAGATTTGTTAGATGGCGCCACCAAAAAATGCTTTGTAAATCAATTAAATTTGAAGCTTCGTTTTCGACACACAAATTAGTATTATTTTGCATTCATAGAGCAAAAATATCCAAAAAAGGGGGGGGGGGGATGTAAGTGAAACATTCTTTTATAATACCATCTTTAATAATTAATGCTTCGTTTAATTAGTAAATTCCAAAAAGCTTTGTTTTAAAAAAAGAAGCACCAGCGCACAATTTAAAACGACCGCCATCTTTCTTTCTACTAGGCATGCGCGGTTCACTAACCAACCTACCAGAGCTTGGTTGAGTAAGTCAACCCCAGGTTAGTATTTACCTGGAATTTCGTCAGGTTGGGTAAACGGAGAATTGGATTTCGCATTCAACCGAGAGTTAAGCTCCAAACGCGAGGTTGAAGTTGACGGAGAATTACCGGGTTAGTGTTCAGGAGGTTGTGCTTGAAGTTATAAAAGGATAAAATCCTTTTTATCTTAGAAGTAGAAGCTAGATTAACCTATTGAAGGGCGCCGGTATATTATATATACCACTTAATTTTAATTCCTAAATACCACATTGGCACCAGAATATTGGAATGAAAATTTCACTTTTATTATGTACGTGAACAAAAGCTTTTGCTTATTTTGAATTACATATTATTTTAAATTCTGGTGTCCCTCACTCATTTCAGCCTTTTAAGAATAGAAGTACCTTGCCCCTGAAAGGGTTAATACAGGGTTTCTACAGGTCAGGTAATTTCCCTGACTTTAGGTCAAGTAAACTACAGCATTTTCTTTGAGAAATACTCTCCTTTTGCAATTGCGTGATTATGTAAGTCGTGTTTTTCTAAATAAAATTACTGATAATTGAGCTGAAAGTGTAGAAACCGAGCAATAGTACAGCGCTACGCACGATACACTTTGCGGTCGATGCTGCCACAGTGGCGGCATTTATTTTTAATCCACACATGTTACATTGACACCAGTATTTTTAAACAAAATTTTCGGTTTCTTATGTACACGAATAAGTGCATTTACATATTTACAAATAAATTTTATCTTAAATTCCAGTCCCACTGTGACATTTGAGGATAAGAAAAAAAAATCTTTGCCTATTCCTGGGAGTAGTACTTCATAGGGCTGCCACAGACGAGTATTTTTTAACTCTATTTCGCAGCAAACTTTTCAAAGCAAAAGATCTTTTACGTACGGTTTGGCAACATTCGCAAAGGAAATATATTACAAAATGTATTTTTTTTTTTAAATAGTGGTGTGAACAGAATATAAAAATAGTCACCTGTGGCAGCCCTGACTTCGCCGTTAAGGGTTAATGAAATCAAATATTGTCGCAGTAGAAAACGCGTGTTTTCAAAACTATTATATAAAAAAAAAAAAAAAAAAAAAAAAAGAGTAAAATATTACGAAACCAACAGATAAATCCTTTTAACAATGTCATTTGGTGATTATACAGAATCGCATTTAGAAAACAACAGCTTTTTCTTTGGGAAAATTTAATAATCATGAATAATTTAATGACTAACATTTTTTATAAATTTATGAGAATTTATTATCAGACATATGCTTTAAAATTTTATATTGAGGCATTTTTCAAATCGCCTTAATTTTATGTTGATAAAAAAAAAATATAAAGAAATTTTAAACTACAGTCGAACTCGGTTAATAGAAGAAGCAAGGGAATTATAATAGTCCTCGTATTAACCGTTACTCGTAATACTCGGGAAGATAAAAAAAAAAAAAATGTTAAAAACACACACATAATTAAATTAATAAATATTATTAATTTCTGTAATTATTTAAATGCTACAATTAATTTAATATCATAAAGATCTGCAGGAATTAAAACATATTAAACAATAAAAAAAAATTGGTTATACTGGCGCATAGTGGGAAGTTTTGACGATCTAGGTGGACAAAATTATTTCGTTGAAGTTTAATTAGTTTTTGCTGATTATTCGAATGTATCCCTAATCAAATAGCTCAAATAGTGAGAAGAAATTGGTTTGTTTAACAATATTGTTTCAAAATAAAAATATAATGAATTACAAAGAATGCGTTAATCGTACTTTTTTTACTATTAAGTTAAAAAGAATTTATTTCACACATGTAAGTTAACATTCATTTCTTATTTAATTTTTGTCTACTCAGATTTGCTCTTGAAATTTTTGTAGTCATCCTGAAAAATAAAATTTGTTAAATGAAATCATATTTAAAAAAACTTTAATGTTACCCTGTAAAACATATAAATGATAAATAAATTATTTTCGGTTGAAAAAATGCTGTTGTGTGAATAAATAACATATATAAATTTTATTCAATTTGAAATAAAATTTCTAAATATAGACGGTAATGTATCCGAATTTTTTATGTGTCCCTGTAAAAGAAATATAACTGCTACGCACTTCGTTTTCAATTTAAAAAATGCTGTTGTGTATCTCAATAACCTTTGTTGAAATTTAATTAAAGAATTTTTGAAATTTAATTAATTTGAAACTTTTGTTAAAATTTCTGCTTTTTAGCAACAATCTTTCGGTGATCTTTTGTGTGCCCCTGTAATAAATGCATAATTTATACGTTCTTCAAATTATAATTTAATAGAATTCGCAAAAAACACATGTAGGAAAAGTTTTAGCTCAATTAGATAAATGACAGTGGTTTAAAATTGTCTTGCAAGATTTGAACTAGTTTTTATGTGCCCTGTAAAAAAAGCGTAACTGCTACGTTCTATAAATTATAATAATATTGCATTGTCATCAGAACTACATAAACTGAGCAAAGTTTCAGCTCAATCAGATTATTGAATTTGGTTAAAATTAACTTACAAGTTTAAATCTAAATTTTTGCGAATCCCTGTAGAAACAGTATCCTAAACAAACTTCTACGTTCTTTAAATCATAATAATATTGTATTGTCATTCAAATTAAACATATATTCATTGTTTCGGCTCAATAGAATAATTAAAAGTGATTTAACTCTTAAAGCTCCGGTGTCTATTACACAAATTTTATTCGATCGGCACCACTTTTTAAAAAGAAGTTTCCTTCAAGTATAGAATTTCAAAAATGCTCTGATTAAATCAGGTAAATTTTATTTTTTTTATTACTGGTACCAAAAACAATTTTGCAAAGCCTGATAATGTCTCCGCAGCGGAGCCAACGGAGTGGTAAGGGTTAAATTTGACATGCAAGATTTGAACTAAACATACATACATGCACCGGAAGTTAATATGGTGCTTGTTTATTAATAAAAACTTGCTGATCTGCAGCTATCTGCAAGAGTTTGTTTAATTTTTCAATACTTTAGGAATGGCACTTTGATAAAAAAAAAAAAAAAATGCTTATCGCTGAATAATGCTGAACAATTTGTTAAAAATCAAGATGAAATTTGTAAAGAATATCAAGGATTATCTAGAATTTCAGCCTTTGAAAAAAGTGCTAAAGCGGGTTTAATATCTCTTATTTTCAAACAAAAATGGGTTACATCTGAACTTGACAAATCTGTGACATTAGATCAGCAAACTCGTGCTTTCAACTAAAACAGAATAGTCACGACGTGCTTAAAAACTTAGAGGAAGCTAGTGCAACTTTTGAAACTCCATCAAAACAACTGCGCAAATGGCTAGTTTACGGTCACAATTAATCGACACCTCTGATTTTTTACGCCAAAACTAGTACGGATCTCGAAAATACAGATATCCAGCTACCCAGTACACGCGGTTTTGTCAAATTCTGAGATAATCGGAAAAATGGATTTTTTCCACCTAGATCATCAAAACGTCCCACTGGGCGGCGTGGCGAAGCACTACCGTTGGCGGCCTCTGATTGGTTGTTTGCGAGCCAAAATTTGCAGCTACTAACGTCTAGTAGGACATGAACGAAAGACACTAACCCAATCATAAAGCAGAAATCATAAGTTTAGAAGGCTATTCCATTGTTCAGAAAAGAATAAAATGGCATCAACATGATTATGCAAAAGAGCGTCTTCTTTGGCGGTGATTGCTTTTTTGGAAATTTTCTGTTTTCATTTTTGCAATAAAAACCAATAAAGATAGAATTGTTAAACGGAACTTCAATGAACAGTGTTGTCCACTGTGGATCCTGTCACGTGAAGGGATTACTTTATTAATTCTACCCAAATTTTGCTGAAATTCAAATTGAAGTCAATAATATTTTGCTCGTATTAGCCGTGATCCTACATTTGTAGCTCGTAATAAGCGGGAAAATCTTAGTATAGATTAAATGACGAATCTGTTTAATTTGTAAATTTCTCGTTTTAACTGCTTCCTCGTAGTAGCCGAGTTCGATTGTACTTGTACGCAGTGTTGTCAACTTAAACCCTTATATTATTCAAAATACCTACCAACTTACCAAAAAAACAATTTTTTGTCTTACTTCATTACAGGATGGCTGTCATTAAATGAAATAAGAATTAATATATAGAAATTCTGGTAGGATGGTAGTATTTTTTCTAGGAAAGAAGGTAAATTGCTAATCTTGCTTGTACTTTTATACCGTGCATACAGGTGTGGGCGTATCTGACGGTTTTACGTCTAAATTAGCTCTTTACTTAAAATATTTTAAACCCAAACTAAATATATTTTTTAATACAACTAACATTTATCTATCTTAGTATAGCAGCATCTGATTTCTAAAGAAGAGTTTCTCAACTCTTTTGTTTTTTTACCTCACCGCACACTTAAAGCATAATTAAACTTCCGAGACACACTAAAAATATGGATAATATTATAATATAATATGTATATTAATTATGATAAATATTGTTAATTTTTATTGCAATAAATATTATATATTAATAATTATAATATAATTATAAATATGGCAGTTATTATTATTCGGAAGCAGTTGTATTCGAAATCCGAAAACCTTGCCATCGATGACCCCCCCCCCCCCCTTATCCCCTAATTAATGTCGAAATGCTCGAATTCTGTGTTTGTAAGGCAGATTCAATATTTTCCTTAGGCATTTATTTGATTTCAAACATGGCTTTCCTTTGATCACGCCAGACACGTTGATTAAACTGCTACATAACAAGTCATATTTATATCTCATACTCAAATACTTTTAAATTTCGGGCAGAATATTTCTTTTAATTAAAATTTATAGCTGCAATTCAAAGGCTTTTAATATGACGCTATTTTATTTAGTACTAGCTGCAAAGCAATCCACTGTGTTGTTTTTCTATTTTATAACCCCTTTCGAGTTTTTTTTTTTCAAAAAGTACTTACCATTCAAAATCATGAACTAAACCTTTAATTATTATCCTTTATAAATATTAATTAGACCTTTCAATCATCGTAAGATTTTCTACGGTCCCTTGAACTTGAATATTTCTATGTAAAAAAAAAAATATATATATATTGTTCGCTTTATTAAATGGCAGCAAAATGCAGCGAAAAATTCTTTTTGAAAATACCGGTATTCAAAACCAAAAGACCATGCAAACGCTGAAAAAATTCTCCTAAGACTAGTCGTAGCATTATATTCAGAGGGCTTTGTCAGGGGTGGAGAATTCGCGTTACATCAAGACAAATGTCACAATTATTTCCGAATAGTATTCTTCACCTTATTTAATCGAAAACTATCCCTCATTAAATAAGTCGAGATATCTATTCAAAAATAGCGGCGACAACAGGATCGTTGGCATGCGGGTTTGCCACACCTGTATTAGAGCCTTAAAATGAATTTCTGTAAGTTGTTTTAACCCGTTTAGGGGCAAATAATTGTGTTTCTTGTGCTTCTGTAATGATGAATTCACGCGTGAATTTTCAAAAAAATTTAATTTGAAAATAAAGAAATCCAATTTTACGTTGTTTTTTTCATCAAAGTTACAAAAGCAAAATTTTATTAACAAATTCTCGCACTAAATTTTGTTAAAATTAAATGGCATAAATAATATACCACCTCCTATCAAGGGATTAATCCTATGTATATTATATCACTTTCAAATTATTTTTCTGTATTAATATGAACTTTATTTAGCGGTGATTTAATGTTACGTGATAGGTTGCGTTCTATAGAGGTTAAACAACGTCTCTAGCTTTTCTCAAAATAAAGGTTTTCAGACGAGTAGCTGCACGCAAACATACTACTATCAAGCAAATTGTAAAATGACATGAATTTCGGAAAGAATATTTTTTAGCATTTTTTAAAGAAATGGGACAAACTGTTGAATATTTATTTTTTAGATTATAATTTATCTTCGCGATATTTTCTCTAATAATGAAATTTCAAATTACTTTTAATGCGAGTTTTCCAATCGATTGCGTCTCAAGAAAAATGGTCTGCATATTTTTTATCTTCATTAACCCCTTAACCCACAATGACGGGCATAGCCCGCGTACGATGATTGAGCCAAATGTAAATTCTTCTTACCACTAAGATTTCACAGTAAATATAGTTTAATTGTCGAAATTCCATGATTAAACAAGGCGAAAATCTCTATTAAATTTTAGTGGTAGCTGTGGATTTGCCAAACCGTAGGTTAAATCGTAGGTTAAGGGGTTAATTTTTACACTGGGTTTTCTTTTACATAATTTCTGTACAATTTGATTTTGAGGAGTTCTAATCTGAAAGATTTTTTCCCTATTTTCATTTTAAAAAAATTCCATAGGTATTTAAAGTTATACAGACAAGCAAGACACCAATCTACAACTCTGTAAATATTGAAATTTTGTCTGATTTAATAAGGAAACTTTACGATTAACCCATTAACCCTTTCAGGAGCAAGGTACTTCTATTCTTAAAATGCTGAAATGAGTGAACGACACCAGAATTTAAAATAATATGTAATTCAAAATAAGAAAAAGCTTTTGTTCACGTACTTAATAAAAGTGAAATTTTCATTCCAATATTCTGGTGCCAATGTGGTATTCAGAAATTAAAATTAAGTGGTATATATAATATACCGGCGCCCTTCAATGGGTTAAAGATTGACGTTGTGTTTTCGCAACATTATATATGTGATTTTGTTTATTTTTTTATACCAGTGAAAGAGAAAAGTAAAATTTACCTTACTTAATTAACACATTTGAGTGATTCATAAAGTAAAAGTAGGTATTTAACAATAAGTGGTGAGAAGTGAATAAAATTCCTGTAAAACATGCTGTTCCTTAATGGGTTAATTAAGGCTAAATTTAGCTTTCTGAATTCGTGATGGAAAGCAAATATTGTGTTAAATGCAGCAAATGTAATGTAGCAAATGTTCGTGTAAAAATATTGAAGAGCCATAATTTATATTGTTGGATTCCATAAAAATTGAGAACAAAATCGTACAAAAAATACAGAAATGTAAGCACACAGCGAAAATTCTTTTTATTTTGTTATACAATCCAAAATATCCAATTCTTACCTCAGATTATGTATACTGATATTACCGTTCGGTCAATTTTTTAAAGCAAATAGCGAAGCAGTTTGTGGAATCTACATCGCTGAATCCGTGAAGTAAGATTCAATTTCACACAGCTGAGAAAATTTCTGTATTGAATTTTCTTCCATGTAGCTGTTCCTTCATGACGTCGTCTAAAAATCATTACATTAGCAGGACTGCCACAGGGACTATTTTTTAATTCTACCTTGCACCACTTTCTAAAACCAAAATCTCTGATATATCGTTTGATAATATTTCCAAGAGAAATATACTACAAAATTTATTTATTTTGTAAATAGTGGTGCGAATAGAATAGAAAAATAGTCGTCTGTGACTGCCCTGCACTACGAAAACCTTTGCTTTTTAAAGAAATTTTTCCATTAACACTAAACATACCGAAAATTATACTCAAGTGTTATTGAAAAAATTTCACACTAGAATTTTTATTTAAAACTATTTAACATTTTTTTAAAACTTATTTCTGTGTAATATATATTCTACTTATTTTATTTAGAAATTTCTAGTTCGAATCGAAATATTTTTATTCGTTTTTCTTGAAATGGCCGGTTGTCCACATTGTTTAGTCATAAAATATATGTTTTTCATGCTGATTTTCACTAACGATAGACACGTGGAAGAAAATTCAGTACGGACACTAAAATTGGCCGTATATTCTAGTGTGTAAAGCGTGGCTCAAATAAATATATTTCGAATCAGAAAATATTTTTATAAATAAAAGGAAATAATTACGACTCAGCAATAAGTTACGCTTTGTTAAGTAATATTTCTGAATCTAAATATATTTGAGTCGTGTTCTGTACTGCGCAATATACAATGTTTCAGCCATGGAACTCTGAATAAAGAGGAATTGACACATCCTCAAAATGGCGAAGCTTCAACTGTAACCGGTTTCACAGCGGTTCATTATCGCCCGAGTAAACTTCCACCAGTCAATTTAAATACAATTTTTCTCCTTACTTAATCGCCTTATTAATGCAGAATTTCAGTCATAATTATGACAAAAACATACAATTATTTTTACGCGTCTGAGTTTAATTCGGCGGTATCAAGGCCCTGCTTTTGCGCCATATTGTGACAACCTAAACAACCTCTTGTCAGTGTCAGTAAAAAAGATTATAATACGCTGGCGAAATAGTGTTGTCACACCTCGCCATTAGCTCTATTTAATGACCGAAATTTACGATAAAATAGAACGAAGAATCTAATCGGAAATAGTGATACTCGGCATTTGAGGTCTGTGATCGAAAGAGATGTTCATTCACATTCGACAAATGAGTAAAAAGAGTTAAATCTAGAACTTATTCAAAAAGACGAAGCCATTGTACCATCAAATTCTGTAAAGATTTAAAAAGAAAACTCTCTTTACACATTGTTCACCGTCCATGATATACTCGTATTTGAACAAAAGCTAGCGCTTCAACGGTTTTTTTATTACCATTATTTATAATAATAAATTTTACCTTATTTAGTCGCAGAAATTTGCGATTAAAGAAAGAAAACATTATTATTCAAATTTACTCGTAACATAAAAGCGTAGCAAAAAATGAATTCTTTTTAAATTTCCAGCAAACAATGTGTTAACACTAGGGCTGGATTATTTATCAATATATCGACAAATATTGATATTTTTTAAATATCGCAATAACAATATCTAAACCTTGACTCTATTGATATATTAATAAAATATCAATGTTTTGAGCTCACTGGAATTTTGAGCATGAGTTTCGAAAAAAGAGCATAGAATATCTCAAAACCAAATAAAATAATAACGTTTTGCGCACACTGCTACGGCCCTGAAAAACATATAAAAGCCCAATATTCCATTACTATATTTTCACTCTCTATCCTCTCCAAAACAGAAAATCTACCTCGATTATCTTTCTTTTCGCTGATTATCTCTAAAAATATCCCAAATATTGCAATATTCCTTTGCTAAAAACATGGAACTATTAATAAAGAGGAACTGACATATCCTTAAAATAGTGAAGCATCAACTGTAACCGCTATCGCAGGCGTTGTTTACTGTCGGTGGAAACTTACACCAGTAGATTTATATAGAATTTTTCAACTTATTTAAACGCCTTAATATTACAAAATTTCAGTCATTAATAATGGTAGAAACAGATTTTCATTTTTACTGGTAGGAGTTTACTTTGGCAATAGTTAGGTACTGCGTTTCCGCCATATTGTGACAAGCAGGGAAACAAACTGACAGTTTTGCAAGGCATACTGACACCAGTAAAAACAAATAAAACTTTTTACGACATTTTTTAGAAAATTTTTCATGAATAAGACGTAGAAATATGACGAAATTTTCTATTCAGTTTTACTGGTGGGATGTTCGCCCTAGTGGTAATCAGAAACTGAAGATCCTATTTTAAAAAAGCCGCCGCCATCTTGTGACAACTTCCTCAGTTACTTCACTCGCAACTGGTAGACAGCACACTACATGTCTCCTCCTCTTTATTCATAACTCCATTGCTAAAAGCTTCGAGTTTATTCCACCGCCTGTCTACGCAATACTGAATAACACTTATCGTAATTCTCTTTACTCGCCATTGTGATTGGTCCACACATATTGATATAACTACAGCTGTTCATATGTCATGAATAATCAAACAAGCTCTAATTATTGCTGAGTTCCAGTTGATACAGAATATAGCTGGTTATCATTGAGTCCTTAACCCACAGCTGGGATGCTCGGCTTGCGAACAGCCAATCAAAGTCCGCTAATTGTAAACTTTGCTTTTTGTTTCTTGTCAAGTTGGGGAAAAGTCAAGGACAAAGCACTCGCTCACTGTGATGATTCGTTGTTTTTAAAAAGAGCTTCCCAGACTGTAACGTCTACTATACTACTGAATACAATGCTTATTCATGTTGTGAATTGATATTCACTTTTCGGTGTCGTTTGTTGTATTTTCATTAGAGCGAAGTTTTCTCGCATGAATTTAATATATCCTGTCTTGATATTTTAGCTTAAAAGGGATATTTATCAAAAAATAAATTTAAATTAGTATTAAACTATTCCGAAATGTGATTTTAATATTTATATATTTTTTAAAAGGTTTCGAAGTTGTTTTGTTGTAGTAAATAGGTAAGAAGATATAAATGCAGTGAATTTTTTCGATTAAGAATCCATTCATTCCTTAGAAAAAGATTTAAAAACAACATGTCTGCTGCGTCTATCATCCACTGAAACCTACTTAATTACAAGTATATAAGCATGACATGTGGCATTAAATTAATTTTAGTTTTCCCCCTGCTTTTAGTTATTTTAATTATATTAAAATCATCACTGCCCTAAATTTAAGAATATATATAATAATATTCTCTGTTATACGCGAAGTAATTAAATAGTTAAAATGTTATTGAACCTCTCCCTGCGTAATTGTTTTATCAAAATAGCTTTGCGACGAGCGTCTTTTAAGAATTTTTATTTTTCTGTCACCGGTTTTTCAAAACAAAAATTTTTATATAATTTAAATGGGAAAATGCTCCAATTAAATAAGGCAAAATTTACAATTAAAAAAAACTGGTGGTAATAATCAAGTAGGGTTAATTAGACGAAAGAATGCATCCCCGAAACAATATCGGGTTGCGCAGCAAGAGGATTAATTATTAATCCATAAAGTAGGAAGAAAAGAAAACATTCTAATTTTTAGGAAAAATACTATGCAACAAATGGTATAAATGCAAACAGATTTCAAACATTAGTTGCTTTTTCTAAAATGTTCCTATTTTGCATACATATATATACATATTTTAATGATGCTGTGTGAATATACATAGGTATAAAACTTTGATTCTTTGCATGCTACATCTGTTGGTAGTTAAATTGCTGCTACTTTTTCTTTTTCGAAATTAGCAATATTTTTACTCTTACACAGTTTAAGGTAGTTATCGCTATATATTACCAATATCGATATTAACTCGTTGATATATTGCGAAAATTTCTGATACCGTCCAGCCCTAGTTAGCACTATCTAGACACACGGCAGTGTGTCAGCCTAGTCCGTCTGACATACTCGTGTGTTATATAACCCTTTCAGAGGCAAAATAAGTCTCTTGCTGAAATGTTGAAATGATTGACAGCTACCAGAATTTAAGGACAATATGATTTAAAAACAAATAAATAATTTTCTTCACGTACATTATAAAAGCAAAGATTAATTCAAATGTTCTATTGCAACTCTGGCATTTCGGGATTAAAATTAAGTGGTATAAATAATATTCCACGTTCTTCAAAATGTTAAATGATGGTGTAAGTAACATTTAACATATTGAAATCATTTTAAAAGTAGTTTATCATAAAATTTGAAAAAGGTTAATGCATATACTTGCGTATAAATCGACTCCGAAATTTGAGAGTAATACTAGTATTCCTGAATAGTTATGTTTTCCTAATTTAATAGCAGAATTTTTAATAAATTTCGGGATTAAAGAAGGCAAAGATGGGTATTACGAAATACTGTTATTGAACCTGTTATTCTTCTCGAATTTGGGCAACGTCTTTATACGCAAGCATGTAACAGTAATTTTACCCCATGGTCTAGTGTTGCCAGGTGTCCCGCGTAAATCGGTGCTCCAAATATTCTGGACACCACTAATTTCTGACAGTTTATTTCGCCAACTTTCATAGAAGACAACTCTGCCATTAGATAAGGCGAAGAAAATTAGTAATTCTGGTGTCTAGAGCATTTAGAGCTCTGATTTACGCGGGACTCTGGCAACGCTATTTATAACCCGCGACATTTTGATGGGTTTTCTAGCAAAACTGAATAAATCCTCTTCTTATTGCTTCCTCTAATGCAGCACTCATAGCACATGGGATGTAAATATATTACTAGTGTAACCAGTCCTTCAATAAACAAAAATATTTCAGAAAACAATAGTTTATAAATACAAAAGAATTACAAAAATACTTTGAAAGTAAAGATCCGTTGTATATAATTTTAATAGGAATATATATGTGGGCTTTGATGAATAAAATGCATGCTGTTTTTTTTTTTTTTAAGAAGCTCACAAAATCAGTGGCTCACCTCAGAATGCTAATGATTCCAAATGGTATTCTTAGTCACATTTAATTGCAGAATATAACAGAGTCAATAAGATGAAGATTTCTATTTGAAAATAAAGGAACACGGGATTTCATGAAACATACACTGGACGTAGACGTAGCAGTGTGTGAAATGATACACAGATTCTAAGCTCATGAAACGCTATGACCATGCGACCCTTTGAACTGTGGCTATTATTTAAGCGACTTAATTTTAATCAAACGTTTTACCTGAACTTTTGTATAAAACTTTGCTTTTATAATTTAGGAGAAAAAATCGTTTAACTGCAATCATTTGTTTTTAAATGAAATTGTTCTCGTGAATTTTTAATGTTCAAGAAAATATATTTACTTGCTCTGGTAAAGGATCAGACACTTGGCAAGAGTGTTGCCAGTTGGGTTACTTTTTTTATTTAGATTGCTTAATTTTTACTACATATTGGAAATAGTAATATTTGCCTTCTTGTCAGTGTTGCCAGTTCGCTAATGTTTTTTTTTTTTTTTAATTATTATTCTGATTTCTTGATTGCCACCACTTTTTAAAAATAGTATTATTCGACTTATTTAAACCCTTAACCTACAATGACGGGCATAGCCCCCGCACGATGATCGAGGCAAATGTAAATTCTTCTTACCACTAAAATTTCACAGTAAATATAGTTTAATTTAATCTTCGAAATTCCATGATTAAACAAGGCGAAAATCTCTATTAAATTTTAGCGGTAGCTATGGATTTGCCAAACCGTGGAGCTGTTAGACGTAAATAGTAGGTTAAGGGGTTAAGCAATATTTAATCTGTCATTAACACTTTCGAAACGGTATCCCTTACACAAATTTTATTTGGTTAGCACCACTTTTTTTAAGCAGTCCCTTTTGTGGTAAAATACCAAAGTATGCTCTAATTAAAAGGACAAATATTGCATTTATTTATTAATGGTGCCAAAAACAAATTCCACATGCACCTTCTGACGATGCATATATGCATCACCCGTCCAGAAAGTGTTAAATAAGGCAAATATTTTTACTTCAAAAATCTGATGGCAATCAAGAAATCTGAATTTTAAAAAAGTAGCGAATTGGCAACACTTCTTCTTCTCATTAAATAAGGCGAACATTACCATTTACAAAAGTAAGCGATAGCATTCAAGGAATCTGGATTTAAAAAAAAGTAATGCCCACATGGTAATACTGCACGGAAGTTCAAAAATCATTTAAATAAATTTAGTGAGACATGTAATATCGTCGGTACCATGTCAAACTATCCAATATGAAAACAGTGTTGCCAGTGTGATACATTTTTAAAATTCAGATTTCTTGAACTATTATTTTAACACAATCAAACTGATTGGTAAAGTTATCATACGAATTGAATATTTCCAACTGAGCGAAAAAATGCCCAGGCTGGGTATCGAACCGAGATCCTTGGCTTACAAGGCCAATGTTTTTCCATTTAAGCTAACTGGGCCGACAACCAGCCAGCATATTTCGCTCAGACAACCTTATTGGTAATAACATCTAGTCTGTCATGTAGACAGCTCAACAGAATAAACCGCAGGTAAAGGAACTCCATATAAACGATGGATACGTAGATGAACTATTATTTTAACACAATCAAACTGATTGGTAAAGTTATCATACGATTTGAATATTTCCAACTGAGCGAAAAAATTGATTTCCTGATTGGCATCTCTCTTTTGAAATGGTAAAATTCGCCTTATTTAATGACGTATTAATTAAGGCGGAAACAAAGGGGATTTTACCATTTCAGAAAATGGTGCCAATCAAGAAATCTGAATTTAAAAAGAGTAGTCCACTTGCAATACCTTTTTCAGATTGGATAGTTTGACATGGTACCGCCGACATCTCTATAACTTTCATGGAAAATTTTGGATCGCAGTCAAACACAGAAAACTGCGATTTCTAGACGATTATACCAACATTTGAGTACACCGGAACATGTTCGTTTAATTTCTAAAAAAAAAAAAGAAAAAAAAAAAGCAATGTATTGCATTATATTTCTAGCATGAAGCAATAAAAATCTGAAAGCTTTAAAGATTTGGAGTTTTTAAAGAAACATTGTACACATTTCTAAATTCATACATTTTTCTGTTGCATTTATTCCATTTCTCAAAAGAGATTAATGTTTTTTAGAGAATTTCACTGTAAATGGAGAAACCAGGCATTCTCATCTGAAATATAATGATTAGTGGCTAATCTCAGGAGGCCTACTGCTTTCGAATAGCAATCTTAGTCTTCTTTAATCGCAGAATATAAGAGATTAAATAAGGTGATAATATTATTTGAAAATAAATATACACAGGATTCCTTGAAGCATAACGTGGGCGTACCACTGCCTGAAATGTACGATACATAGATTCTAAGCGCATGAAACGCAATGACCCTTTGAAAGAGGGGGATTATTATTTAAGCCACTAAATTTTAATCATAATTTGCACCAGAATTTTTGTATAAAGCTTTGATTTTATAATTTAGGAGAAAATAAATTTTTAATTTGTGTTTATTTGTTTAAAAAAAAAAAAGTTGTTCGTAAGTTCTAGTGATTTTTTAACAATATACAAATATAATTACTTGCCCTTGAAAATCAACCATCTTTTGAATTATAATATTTTCAATCAAATTATTTATATTTCCAAGCGAAATGTTGTCTTTGCAATGTGTTCATAACTTTGAATAAAGAGGAACTGACATAACCTCAAAATGGTGAAGCTTCAACTCAGTGTTGCCAGATGGGCTACTATTTTAAAATTCAGACTCTTGATTGGCACCAATTTTTTGAAATGGTAAAATGCGCCTTATTGAATTACATATTAATTAAGGCGAAAACAAGCGTAATTTTACCGTTTCAAAAAAGTGGTGGCAATCAAGAAATCTGAATTAAAAAAAAGTAGCCCACAGGCAACACTGCTTCAACGAACAGGTTTCACAGTGGCTCATTACCGCTGAGAAAATCTTCCACCAGTGAATTTGACTAGAAATTTTCTCCTTATTTAAACGCATTATTATTGCAGAGTTTCAAGCATAATTATGGCCAAAAAAAGATATTCATTTTTACAGGTGGAAGATTACTTCGGCGATAGTCAGTCCCTGCATTTTCACCATATTGTGGCAACTTAAACAACCTGCTGTCAGTGTCAGTGAAAGAGATTATAATACCCGGGTTAACATCCACCAGTGTAAATGGATAGAAATTTTTACCATCTTTGAGAGAGAAATTTTGCATGAACAAGCCGCTAAATTAAGACAAAATTTTCTATTCAAGATTTCCTGGTGGCAGTTTGCTTCGGTGGTAATCAAAAACTGCTGATCCATTGTAATAAATCAGCCGCCATCTTGTAACAGCCTCCTCATCAGTTACTTTACTCGCAACTGGTAGACTCCACAGTAATATATGTCTCCTCCTCTGTATTCATACTTCATTGTGCACTGTAAAAAATTTTCCGGAAGGTTCCTGAAAAACGTGGTGGCTTTCAGATGCCATGGCTTTTTGCTATTCCTTTTCACAACAAAGTAATGAAACATTTCATGATGTATACTCCTAAACCTTTCATATCAAAATATTTTAGTATTTTGATATGAAAGGTTTCGGAGTACATATTATGGAAAATTTCTGAAAAATTGGAATGGTTCACTACTTTGTTGTGAAACGTAATAGCGAAAAGCCGTGGCATCTGAATGCCACCACTTTTTTAAACCTTTCATATCAAAATATTTTAGTATTTTGATATGAAAGGTTTCGGCGTATATATTATGGAAAGTTTCTGAAAAATTGGAATGGTTCACTACTTTGTTGTGAAACGTAATAGCGAAAAGCCGTGGCATCTGAATGCTACCACTTTTTTCCGCAACCTTCCGGAAAATTTTTCACATTGTATTATTAGGTCTTAATCCCTTTAGCGTCACATCCCGTAAGTGCAGGACTTTAAAATTCAGATTGTTTGATTGCCACCACTTTTTTGAAGTAGTAATATTCACCTTTTTAAATGGCAGATAAAAAGATATGATAATAAAGCTAATTACACTATTTTAAAAAAAAACTGGTGGGAATCAAACAACACGACTAAAAAAAAAAAGTACGCCACACTGTTCATGAAAGTCACCCGCGGAAAGTCACAAGCCAGAATTAAGGGGTTAATATTGGAACAGTAATTGATTTAAATCTTAGTAACTCAGATATCGCGAGATTGACTAATATAAACAAAATGCCCAATTTGTTTAAATAGAGGATATTGCAAAATAGCAAACAAGGTCTACGCTTATTAATTTAGTAGAGTGTTAAAACATCGTTCCTGTCTTCAGTATATTTATTTATGAAATACTATATTGATAGCAATCTACGGTAAATTACTCTGAATGTATTATTTTGGGGTAAAATTACGTTGTTTCAACATCGACAATAGGACACATGGAGCGTAAAATTATCTTGAGTTCTTCCTATTATACAACGTTTGTGAAACAACACTCTGGATCATTAAATTTTTGGTTCATTGATCACTATCATCCCCTAAGTATATAAAAGATTTACATGGATGAGAGTTCATAGGTATTTTCAATCATTTTTTACAAAAACTTTGACAGGTATTACACATTGTACACTCGGTGTCGAAAAAAAAAGAAAAAAAAAGAAAAAAGAAAGAAAGAAAGAAATAGAAAACTATACATCTTATTCGTCAATTTGTCTCAGAAAATATAAAACAGCTATTCTTTTAATTTACGTTCAAAAGTAAGCTCAGGGGGACGTCTCCAAGCTGAAAGTTTAACAAACTTTGAAATTCCCGATACAGACACGCAAATTTTATAATTAGCATAAAAATTTGGTGTTTTCATTGGAACTTGCAAAGTTTTTTGCATTTCCAATATGGCGACGACCCCCTAAGCATTTTTTAAACATAAATTGAAAGAAGACATAATTTCTAAGAAATTGCTGCTTTCGTTTTCCCTGAGGCAATTTGGCGATTAACCTCTTCAAGGGCATTGGTTCATTTTTGGAACACCTAATTTTAATCCCTAAATGCCACATTGGCACCAGAATATTAGAATGAAAATTTTCCTCTTATTAAGTACGTGAACAAAAGTTTTGCATATTTTGAATAAAATTTGTTTGCAAATTCTGGTGTCATTCACTCATTCCAGCATTTTACGAATAAAAGTATTTTAGTCCCTGAAAGGGTTAACTAGGGATGAGATTTCTCCACTTTTTCGCATACCAGTATAATGTTAGAGAAAATGTTGTTCTTTTAAATTGCAGTATTTTCCGATTAAATAAAATAACATTTTCTCTAAGATTATACTGGTGTTAAAAAAAGTGGAGAAATCTCATTCCTGGGGCTGAGAAATCCCGTTACCCTTTATCGGGTAATGGGAATATACTTCCCACTTAATTTTATTGAAAACTGATAGATTCGCACCGGAATTTTTAGTAAAATGATTTGTTTTTATAATGCACACGATTGAAAAAGATTCGATCTATTTTCAAATCGATTTTTTTTTTTTTTTTTTTTGTAGATGGTGGCAGTGAATCTTTTCAACATTTCAGTCTCAGAATTGACTTCTCTGGTAAAGGGTTAAAATGCATGTGGTGTATCAGATTTTTTCCCCCTCTAACACAGGGTGGACAGAAATAGTTGATATTTTCTGTTACGCTTAAGCTTTTCAAAAGTTTACTAACAAAACCAGATTATACAGATAATTTTATCCATGTTTTGTTCCCACCTTGGAATTTCTAAACCGTCTGTCATCACTGTTTCAGATTCTAAAATTTCTAATTAATGTTTCAATCGCAGAATTTGTAATCACCTCATTTAATCGTAGAATTTGTAACCTTTTCAAGAATAAATAAGGAGATATGTTCTATTAAAATATGGTATAAGGGTACACACATTGGTCAATTGAATAAGATTTTAAAAGAAAGAGTAACGGGTTCATTTATGTATACGAATTGAATATTTCCAACTAAGGCAACTTATTTATTTAAATTATTTTTCTACAGCTTATATTTAGATAATTTTATAAAAAAAATTCTGGCTCGAATCGTCATCTATTTATTTCGTACGGGTCAAAATGACCCGTCACTGCGATTCTAGCATTAAACATATACAAATGAACTATTATTTTAACACAATCAAACTGATTGGTAAAGTTATCATACGAATTGAATATTTCCAACTCAGCTAAAAAATGCCCAGGCTGGGAATCGAACCCAGATACTTGGCTTACAAGGCCAAAGCTTTAAACTGGGCTAACAACCAGCCAGGATATTCCGCTCAGAAAACCTTATTGGTAATAACATCTGGTCTGTCATGTAGACAGCTCAACATAATAAACCGCAGGTAAAGGAACTCAATATAAACAATGGATACGTAGATTGATCTGAGCGGAATATGCTGGCTGGTAGTCGGCCCAGTTTAAAGCATTGGCCTTATAAGCCAATAATCTGGGTTCGTTTCCCAGCCTGGGCATTTTTTAGCTGAGTTGGAAATATTCAATTCGTATGATAACTTTACCAATCAGTTTCACTGTGTTAAAATAATAGTTCATTTGTATATGTTTAACGCTAGAATCGCAGTGACGGGTCATTTTGACCCGTACGAAATAAATAGATGACGATTCGAGCCAGAATTTTTTTTATAAAATTATCTAAATATAAGCTGTAGAAAAATAATTTAAATAAATAAGTTAAATGGTGTTAAATAAGAATTCTAATGCAAAATATTTTTGTAAAACTTGAGTAAAATACGCGGTTCTTGCGCTAAAATGTAAAATATTGTTACAAATTTCAAGGCTCACACGGTTCCTACAGATTAACACTATTTCTGAACAGTCACCTTCCCCCTATTTAATGAGAGACGATCTGTCAATAAAAAAGGCGAAAATTACTATTCGGATGTAGGGGCCCTCACAAAGCAGGAACCATTTGATTCATGAAATATTTGAAAACATATTTATTTTGTCTTTAATGGTATGTATACGTAATTGTAATATGCACAAGTAATTATAATATATGCTGCGAATGGAGTTATGAATAAAGAGGAGGAGACATATAGCGTACTGTCTACCAGTTGCGAGTGAAGTAACTGAGAAGGTTGTCACAAGATGGCGGCTGCTTTTTCTAAACCGAATCTATAGTTTCTGAATACTGCCTGGGCAAATTTTCCACCAGTAAAATTGAATAGAAAATTTTGCATTATTTAAGCATCTTATTCATGGAAATATTATCTCACAAAGATGGTAAAAACTTCCATTTGTTTTTACTGGTGTCAGTTTGGCTGGTAAAACAGTAAGTTTGTTTCACCGGTTGTCACAATATGGCGGAAACAAAGGGTGCGACTACCGCAAAAGTAAACTTACACCAGTAAAATTGAAAATATATTTCTGCCATTACTTATAACTGAAATTTTGCATAACTAAGACCTTTAAATACGGAGAAAATTTCTATATAAATTTAGTGGTGGCAGTTTTCACCGGCCCTTGCGAAAGCGGTTACAGTTGAAGCTTCACTATTTTAAGACTATGTCAGTTCCTCTTTATTAATAGTTCCGTTATGCTGCGTCAAAAAATATTACTGTGTTTGAAATGGGTAAACTAAGAAAAAAAAATTAAACATTTTCATAGCTAGCAACCCTCCCGTTTTGAAGTATGGAAATATCTACTTTATTTAATGACAGAAATTATGCGATTAAATAATAAGAATAACAATATTTGAAAACAGTAGTACTGAAAAAACGAAATTCCGTTGCTATGGGAAAATGTGGGCAAATTATCTAAAACAAACGTAAACAAAAGATAGCTTTATCACAAAACTTAATGTTACAAAACATAATTTTTTTTGTATACGATCTGATGCCATGCAGCATCAGTGTTGCCAGAGGGCTACTTTTTTTAAATTCAGATTTTTTGATTGGCACCACTTTTTTGAAATGGCAAGATTCCCCTTGTATTCACCTTAATTAATGTGCCATTGAATCAGGCGAATTTTACCATTTTAAATAAGTGGTACCAATCAAGAAATCTGAATTTTAAAAAGTAGCCCAACTGGCAACACTATGCAGCATAAACATTTTTACCAAATTAGCGATTTTTTTTAAGAATCTACAAATAGTTCCAACTTGTAATATTCACCCCTCAAAAAAGTTCAGATATCAGAAATATTGTTCAGAAATAGGTGGTAAATTTCTGATTAAAAAGGTATGCTAAATTGACAACATTGACGATAAAAACTTACTGTATAGATGATAGTTTAAAATTCAGCGGGAATGTAGTTTTTCTGTTTAGTAATTTTGAACGTTTTTGCCTGGAAGTCGTTTGTCACAACAAATTCTGAAATGTAATCTTCCACTTATTTACACGCAAAACTTTTGGTACTAAATAGGACAAAATTCTCTTTTTTAAAAATAGTTTTAACCCATTAACCGCCAAAACTATAATATAGGGATCTTCAACATTTTTGCTGAAAAATAATGGCCTCCACAAATTTTGTAAAATAATCTTCGCTTTACTTAATGTTCAAAGTTTCTGTTATTAAAAAATAACAATTTTTTAAATTCAAAAACAGTGGTAGTTTGACAATTAATTTAAGCATGCGAGCAGTGTTGCCAGTGGGGTACTTTTTTAACATTAGGATTTTTTGATTGGCACCACTTTTTTGAAATGGTAAAATTCGTCTTATTCAATGACATATTAATAAAGGCGAAAACAAGGGGAAATTTACCGTTTAAAAAAAGTGGTGCCAATAAAAAAAAATCTGAATTTTAAAAAAAGTAGCCCACTGGCAACACTGCATGCGCGTTTATTTTTATCGTTGCGTCAACACAATACCAGCGGGTAATGGGTTATCTTAGTGTCCAGCGGGCCACAGGTTGAAGACCTCTATTTTAATTTTATCATCATGCTAAAATACGATTACAATCAAAACAATTACATTTAAGCAGTTACAACAACATCAAAAATTAAAAATTATCTCTGGAAAACTGATTAATATAAAATAATTTTCTAATTATATTTTAACGAGTGAAATAAATTCTAATTACTTTAATTATGAAGTGCCGAAATACAATGGAAGAAAAGAATGCGAAGCAGTATATGCCTTATTTTAAAAAATAATCCGTTTTCTACTAATCGCACGTTTGAAGGTAGAACACAAGAAGAAGAAGAAGAAGAAGAAAATCATTAAAAAGAATGGTCTTATTCAGCTGGGGGCTTCCAACCTTGAATTCCAACCCTATCAACAAAATATCAAAAGTCGTGGTGTTAGTATTCTAAAGAAGATACCACGCAACTTGTAGTGCAACAAAACGAGCCTCTTGCAGTGCTGTCTGGTCAGCTTTAGCAGGTCAGTCAG
Organism: Maratus speciosus; assembly: GCA_963932465.1. NCBI lineage: Eukaryota > Metazoa > Arthropoda > Arachnida > Araneae > Salticidae > Maratus > Maratus speciosus. The sequence continues at coordinate 463,361,136 of OZ010796.1, forward strand.
TCGTTATACTGCCTGCGGCATTATGATGTCATTTTCCCGAAGTCAGGCATGCCGGCCTACTGTTGTTGTTCATAAATAAAGAAAAACTCGGTAACTTCGCCAGATAATGTACCACAGCAATTTTTTTCAAACAGGTTTAGTTTTGCTAAAAAATACCCCTCGGGTTTCCTTCTTCAGTAGGTTAGAAATCTACAATGAAAAAGTTTATCACAATTCCATTTTCTTTTTTTTTTTTAATTTGATGGAGAAATTATAAAATAAACTATTTTTATTTTTATTTTTAAGTATTGGCTCAAGTACAATGAATAAGTCATTATACAAACAGGAATGATTGTTTGATAAAAATTGTCTTTGTTTGCATAAAAATTTACATGCAGAAAAACATTTTCATTTATAATTTTATAATAACTTTAAGAGAATAGTCATTACTTTTTATTATTGAGCTAGAAATTCAAATATATATATTATGGAAATATATACCAGGATATCCGAGAGGAAAGTTTAATGTTATTTTATTTATAAAATAATTATAAACTTATCGTGCAAGTTTCCCTCGCTTAGTGTGGTTAATCGATCCCAAGGTCTGATTATCGCTTAGACAAACTTTCATTTTTCTTTTTTAATACAACTTATTTAACTTATTAAGAAAGTAAAAAATTTATTTAAAGGGAAAAGCAGCGAAAGTTTGCTTATGGAATAATCCCGCCCTGGGACCAATTAACTGCACTAATTGAGCGATATCGGTATGTTGCGGCCTTTAAAGTGCAGATCAAGAAAAAAAATATTTAAAACCACGGATTTTATTTAATAAAATGCAATTTTATGCTATGTCGTGCTCATTTCCCTTTATTTATTAACCCCTTCAAGGGCAGTGGTTCAATTTTAGACCAGTGTTGCCAGTGGGTTACTGTTTTTTTAATTCAGATTTCTTGATTGGCACCACTTTTCTGAAATGGCAAAATTCCCCTTGTTTTCGCCTTAATTAACCCTAGAACTACCGGAAATTTTACTCAAGTTTTATAAAAACATTCTACACCAGAATTTTTACTTAAAACTATTTAATTTGTTTATTTAACTTATTATTGTCAGATTTATACATTTAGTTTGTTTTGAAGAAATTTCTGGTTTGAATAAATATTTTGAATGTACATGCCGGGTCCATTGGCCCTTCTGGTAGACAGAGGGTTAATATGCCATTGAATAAGAAGAATTTTACTATTTCAAAGAGTGGTGCCAATCACGAAATCTAAATAAAAGAAAAAAATTAGCCCAATGACAACACTGTTTTGGACCACTTAATTTTAATTCCTAAATGCCACATTGGCACCAGAATATTGGAATGAAAATTTTCCTTTTATTAGCTACGTGAACAAAAGCTTTTGTTTACTTGGAAATAAATTTGTATGTAAATTCTGGTGTCACTCACTCATTTCAGCATTTTACAAATAGAAGTACCTTGCCCCTGAAAGGGTTCAAGAAAATTTGTGGAACTAAATATTATCGTTTGATCAGCACGGGATGTGCCTAATTATTCGGTATATTCAAATACCTATTAGATATTGCCACACATGAGATATAGAAATGACGATGTAAAGTAATTCAAATTGTACTAAGGACTTCGGAAATAAATTTTATTGAAAATGTATATCTTAGATCAGAGGTAACGTTGCCAGGTGTCCCGCGTAAATCCAGGCTCCAAATGCACTGGACACCAGTATTTTAAAGTTGTTGTCTTCGTCTTATCTAGTGGCAGATTTATCTGCGATTAACCGAGATTTCAGGGGCAAGCAGAGGTTGTACTTGTCCTGAAATTTCACGACCAGGAAATTCGCCTGTACAAATAATTTCTTATGGGAAAATCTCTTCTCTTATGAAATAAAGCGAAATCACGCGCGTTTAACCTAGATTTATTTTTCTATAAACAAATAGTGATATTTGACCAGAAAATATCTCTTAAGCGTACGACCCCAGAGGGCAAGGTACTTGTATTCGAAAAATGTTGAAATAATTGAGGGACACTAGTATTTAAAGAAAATTTGTTTATAAAAAAGTTAAAGTATACTTTCGGGTACTTAATAAAAGTGAAATTTTCATTAAAAAAATCGCCAATGTGGGAATTAGGGATTAAAATTATGTGATGCCTTAACGGTATCACCGCCCTTCAAGGGATTAACCCCTTAAGTAGTTAATTTTTTACGCAATAAGCCAAAAATGTGGATCATACACCACTTTTACTGTACTAAAATATTTGCCTTATATAATCGAAATATTTCTGCCATTAAATAAAGCTAATATTGTAGTTTAAAATTAGGGGTGTAGAAAAACATTTAGTAACGAAACAAGCTAACTCTTCTTGGATGTACGGTGTACGGGAAAACCAGTCAAGTGGCTAACGCTAGAACTACCGTGAGCCGTTATTTTGACTGCTGAATATGTTTCGGTTCAAACCGGAAATTTCTTTATGAAATATGTTTACAAGAAACAAAGAAAAGAAACGTTACAAACAAAATTTAACTGTTTTAAATCAAAATTCTGGGGTGAAACATTTTTATAAAACTGGACTCAAACTTTCGGTAGTTCTAGTGTTAAAGATGGTGAAAGAAACTGTGAGAAATTAGTGATGTCCAGAGCATTTAGAGCCCCGATTTACGCGGGAAACCTGGCAACACTGCATGCAAATAAGCTAAATCTACACTGCTGAAAATCTGCATCAAACTGTCCAGTCATTCAACATATTTTAGACATAACGGTTATTTTACCATTGTACGAAGCGTTTTCTTTGGTCAGAATAGAAATAACTTACGGTTATGTAAACTTTTTAACACTTTCCAACAAAGTTCAAAAGTGTTTATGAATTCGGTTTGTGTGTCCGTCTGTCCGTCTGTCCGCGCTCTAACTCTCGTAAATATAGTCGGATCGTTCTGAAATTTTTGGATGTTAGTGACCTCTACCATAACACGATCCCTATTTCAAATAAAGTTTCTAGCATGTTTAGTTCATTTACAGGGACAGTCAAAAGTTTTCCGTTACATTACGGCCTATGGGAAAAAATCGTTTAAAATGGTTTTTAATGATGTTACATGTTTTCAAACATTGCAATTTCAATTCATATGCATTTATCAAGTGCACTAAAATATGCATTCTGTAGAATATATGATGCAAAGAATAGTTATTATTCATTTACAGAGCCACACAAAATAATTCCGTTACAGAACGATATAGGGGTGGAGGGAATTGTTTGCGGCATATTTTAATTATGTTGAATTATTTCATGTATAATAAAATTGATATACGTCGCTGAGGTTTACTATAACTTATTTCATGTATAATACGAAGTGCATAGCATTTACAGGGACACACAAAAGATTTCAGATACTATATTGTATCCGAAGTACTGTACAGTAGCGATGATTGCTGAAAATGCATTTTTAATTATGTTATGTGCTTTTATGTTTCACTATATTTATGCATAGTATATGGTGTGTATAAATGTTGTAATTCATATACAGGGCTACACAAAATAATTCGTAATGGTTACTGGGTATGATTGCAACTTGCTTAAAGGTGGTTTTTAAATGAGTTATGCATTTTTACGCGGAACTGCATTTGGTTTACTATGAAATGTTTGCAGAACATAGATAAAAGGATATACAGGGTCTCGCAAAGAATTGGATTCATGGCCGTCTATAAAGGATAATTTCTGGAAATGTGATTTCAGTAGTTTTAAGAGTGTTTTACTCTGAATTAAACTTTAGCTAAATAGTGGCGTGTAATAAAGGTTCTAGGTTAACTACAGGGCTGTACAAATGTATAAAAGTATGTTTTGATCTATTAGTATAAATTGCTGAAAGAAAAATCTCTACCTGTTATGCGTTTTCTTGCTAAACAAATTTTTCCTATTATATAGTATATATATATATATATGAACCTATAGATCAAATACAGGGCTGTTCAAAAGAATTGGAATACACATTTGGCTATATACGGTAACTGCAGAAATCAGTTTTTCAAATGTTTCATGTGTTTTCTAAAATGTTTACTTAGTTCTCTTATATACCTTATTTCTCTAAATAATGAAGTTTTGTTAAAGCATTCAGGAAGTGTTGGAAAGTGTTTCATAATCTAAGCTAAACGCATGATTTTTCTTACTTGTTAAAAATATAAAAACGGTTGAATGACTGAACAAATTGCTGCAGATTTTTCTTCGGCTTGTCTAATGGTAGAATTATCTGCGATTAAAGATGGCGAAATAAACTGTAAGAAATTTGTGGTGTTCAGAGCATTTGAAATCCAGAATCACACGGTACACCTCGCAACACAAATCAGAGGTCTCTAACAAGAGCAGTGTGGGGTGATTATTATAAAAAATGGAAATTTTCTAAATTTAAATGTCAGATTTCTCTGTAGAGTTATTCACAATGCTGTTTAGAAAGTCATCTGCTGGCTCCCCAGAAACCTCGGTAAATCATTATTATTTAAATGTGAAATAGAAAAATCCAAGGTAATCGGCGGCGCAAAATGATTGCTGAAATTAAAGGACAAATCTTTTTGACTGTAATAATATGAAAATCTTAGATGATAAATGTGGTAAGTGACACAATTATCATTTTGAAAATATGAGCTGTAAAGATCCAAACATCTATTTGCGTTTATTGTCAAATGCCTCCTTTATCAGTTAACCCTTTGCACTCGAGAGTATTTCCAGGTGTCGCGCGGAAATCGGGGCTCCGAATGCTCTGGACACCAGTAATTTCTTACTGTTTATTTAGCTATCTTTAATCGCCGATAATTTTACCATTACGTAAGGCGAAGAAAATTACTTTAAAAAACTGGTGTCCGGAGCATTTGGAGCCCCTATTTACACGCAGGCCTAGTGGTGAGTGACCTCTCGAGGGCAAAGTGTTAAAATATCTGTGAGTATTAGGTTTTTTTCAAACAGTAATTTAACCCTTTGAGGGACAAGCAATTGCGTTTATGCAATGCTGAATTCTCACCGGAAATTTAGAATTTTTTATTCCAAAATAAGGAAAACTAATTTTTTAACTAAATTCTCTCAAATTTATAAAAGTAAAACTTAATTAAAATTTTCTGGTGCGAATCTGAATTAAACTTCGGTGGGATATAACATATCCCACTGCCCTTCAAGGAGTTAACAGATGATAGAGTACCACTGATTATCTTCAATCATATGACCGACTCATTTTATTTAATTTTGTCACATACCACCTTTATCATCTGAATTCTTCGTTATTCTATTTCCAGTTTTTTATTTGAATGTTGGAAAGTTAAAAAAATATCCCTTTTCTTAAATATGTTTGTAAAATTAATTCATTTCGTTAACTGCCAATTTTTCACAAGGTATGACATACAGTGTCATAATGTGGCCCGTCGGATACCACTAATTTTTTACAGAAATAGTCGGCTTCTTGAATCGTAGACGTTCGATGATTATATAAGATAATGATTACCATAAAATTCTAGTGGTATTCGGCTGGCCACAGTTTGACACCGCTGACTTTTAGCTTTTGTGTCGATGTGTGTCGAAGAATGGCCTTTAACACCCGTTTTCGTAGGTATCTGCTGATACCTACGATGCATGGTGGCTGCAAGCAAAGATCGCTGCAACCACTTTTACCATTACGGAAAACCAACTTCTATGTTTTTTTAGTCAAATAAATATAATTGAACAAGAAATTGTGATTCATAAATAAAATCAAACAAGTGTATAACACTGTATTAAATAAACGCTTATTACATATATATATATATATATATATATATATATATCACTAGAACGGCGGCGAGGGGTCATTTTGACCCTTACCGAATGAATACATTTCGATTCGAACCAGAATTTTTTTTATAATATAAGATTAATATATGCTGCACAAAAATAACTTAAATAAATAAGTTAAATTGTTCTAAATAAAAATTCTGATATGAAATATTTTTTATAAAACTTGAGCAAAATTTCCCGCCGTTCTAGTGTTAAATTTTATAAAAACAGGTTTATATGATTTTAATATCCGTAGAACTTGGAAACTGTTCACCTTTAACCTTGACCATTGTTTGAGTTTGAATAACCAACTATATAATAGCGAGCAGGTAGGTACAGTCGTGAGGGAAAAATAAATATATATATATATATTCCCCTACTATTTCTCCGCAAATCATCATATAAAAATGATATTGGTACCAAACAATTAGCAATAACATCTGTTGTACTATACTTAAATTATACTTCGGGAGTTGTCTATAAATTTAACTTGTGATGAACTGTAAGTTTTTTTCAATAAATTTTATATGAAAAAAAAATGGCATAAGTCGCGTATTTTACAGTATAAAATTTAATTGAAAGTATATTTTAACCCCGGTGCGTGAAGTTTATACAATATTTTTAATAGAATTTTTCGGCTTATTTAACCGCAGAAAATGATTTTAATGTCTAAGATTAAATAGTGTAATTAAAAATTCTCGATTGAAATATGTATTAGAAATTTTTAATAGTGTACGCACCTTGACTAATTTATTTTTAGTTTTGAGAAATAATCAAAAATATGTTTTATTCAATATAATGTTTAATGAAAGTTCTCCGTGACTTTTAAAATTTAAGTTGTTGTAAAAATAAAGGAAAATGATTTTCGAGATTAGAAAATGAAACTCATCGGTTTAAAAGTTTTTTTATTACATTTTCAGCCTTCATTATTGTTAAAACATGGCTCGTTCGTGAAATATCATTGAATTTACATTAACCCTAGATCTACCGGGAATTTTATTCAAGTTTTAATAAAACGTTCTACACCAGAATTTTTATTTAAAACTATTTAACTTATTTATTTACCTTATTTTTGTCTGGTTTATATACTTAGTTTATTTTAAAGAAATTTCTGGTTTGAATGAATATTTTGTATGTACCTGCCGGGTCCAATGGACCCGTCTGGTAGACGGAGGGTTAACCCCTTGAGGGGCGGTGGGATATATTATATCCTACCTAATTTAATCAAAATTCGCACCAGAAAATTTTAATTAAATTTTACTTTTATAACTTTGGTGGAAAAAAGGTTTAAATTTTTCTTTTCGTTATTTTGAATTACAATTTTTCAAAAATTCCGGTGAGAATTGAACATTACAGAAACACAATTGCTTGCTCCTGAAAGGGCTAACGCGAAGTGTAATTTCGTATACAGTAACATCTACAGTATTCTTACAGGTGCTTCCTTTTGAATACTATCATAGCTAATATAATTTCAATTAATTTTCAGCAGTTAAATTACGCTCGAAATTATTTTATATATAATACATTATTTATCACATTGCTAACGAGGCGTAGAACCAATAATGTGAAAAATGTCCAAACCTGGAATCGAGCCCGGAACCCTTGGAATAGAGCTCCAAGTGCTCTACCATTTAAGCTACGAAGACGATGACCAGCTTAGTATTTCCCACATATATTGGTAAGGCGCAAGATAAAATAGTCTTCATGAGCACACAATCCTGCGGCGAAACATGAGACACAAACAAACCCAGCATCGGTGAATACATATATAATTTTAATTAATTTTTCAATTAATTTTCAGTAGTGAAATTAATTGAAAAATTAAAATTATATATGTGTTCGCCGAAGCTGGGTTTGTTTGTGTCTCATGTATCTCCGCAGGATTGTGTGCTCATGACGACTATTCCATCTTGTGCTGCAGTTGCAGCCTTACAAACATATGTGGGAAATACTAAGCTGAGCATCGTCCTCCATGGAGGAAAGAGATAGATGGAGATGCAGTATGCCGTAAAAATGGTTTGCAATATGATGCGCGTCATCGCTCAAATTTAAATGCTTTCACCAGGCCCAAACAAAACAAGCACCTGGAACAGGGACCGAATTCTTTGACATCCCCCGCGCATTTTTTCTTCTCTAAATGAAAGTGACCTGCTTATTTTTAAGCATTCTAAAGCAGCATTCCATTGGATTATGAACTAAAAACTGTATTACTAAAAGTTTTCTTCTTTTTTTCGTGAAAGAACGTGCTTGTGTTTGGGCCTACTGTAGCGGATTGTAGGGTTACTTTTTTGGCTTCACCCCCAGCCACCCTACTGCGTCTCCATCTATCTCTTTCCTCCATGATCGTCCTCGTAGCTTAAATGGCAGAGCACTTGGAGCGCTATTCCAAGGGTTCCGGGTTCGATTTCCGGTTTGGACATTTTTCACATTGTTAGTTCTACGCTTCGTTAGCAATGTGATAAATCAAGTATTATATATGATTCACTCTCTGAAAAGAGGCAATTTTATGTCCCAGGGGTCTTGAAGACATATTTTTAAAATTACAAAAAGAAAAAGTGATTTAAACTATCAATTTTAATCAGTTATACATAAAAACTGTAATTATTTGCTTATTGAAATTGAATTTTTATAAATTTAATGTATTTTTTAAAGCAAATATCATTCCCTCACTATGTCCCCATTCACATATGTAGGAAAGAAAATGCTTTCTCTGCCAGGGTTGCCAGATGGGCTACTTTTTTTAAAAATCAGATTCTTGATTGGCACCACTTTTTTTGAAATGGTAAAATGTGCCTTATTTAATGACATATAAATTAAGGCAAAAACAAAGTGAATTTTACCGTTTCAAAAAAGTGGTGCCAATCAAGAAATCTGAATTAAAAAAAAGTAGCCCACTGGCAACACTGTTCTCTGCCATTGCAGCACTTATATTTATAATTATTTTTTTCTCAAATCATTAAGCACACTTAAATACATATTTAGCCATTTAATTATATTTATAGTTTAAATAATGAAAGAATTAGGGCACTTTTTAATGATGTCCCTAGCATTTGTCGTCATTCCCTCACATAACTATAAATTTGCCATTATTTACTTAGTAGAAAGCAGCACATGCTTTATATATGTCTAGGACAGTTTGTAAAAGAGTAAAGCGAAGTATCCATCTTGTTGTTTGCTCAAAAACGTTCTTGAATAGTTAGTAAATGGCTTTGAAGTACGAGATCAATGTAAGTATTTTTATTACGCGTCATTCCCTCATCCATTATAAATTTAATAAAAACTAATGAAATGTCTTTTTATGTTGTTATATTATTAGAAATGTGTTTCAAAAGGTATTTAGTAACTGAAAATATACTTGAGACTAATCACTTTTGTATAACATGGTTTTCAGAAGTATTTCGTCATTCCCTCACAATCATTCCCTCATAATTTTAATATGAGGGAATGATTTAAATTGTGAGGTAATGATATGAATCTATTTGTATATGTACTAAACAAGAAAATAAGAAAATCTAATGCAATAAAATACACATTAAAAAAACTCATAAGACTACTAATTACCGTAAGTAACGATAATACATTTTTAATTTTTATTATTTTACAGGGGGAACTTAAAAAAAAAAAGAATTTTTGTACTAATTCAAATAACCTTAATGCTTTATCTTTATTTTTCAATTGACATAGAGTAAAAAAAAATATATATTATTTATTGACAGTATGACTTCTAATTATAATTTCTTTTCTTTTTTAACCCTTTTAAGGGCGGGGGTATGTTTCTGAAACCACTTAATTTTAATTCCCAAGCACCACCTTGGTACCAGACTTTTTATAAACTTTTATCTATTTAACAAGTATGTGAAATATAGCATTTTTCATATTTAAAAATAAATTTGTTCTTAAATTCCGATGCCAGTCGTTTATTTGAATATTTTAGCAATGGAAGTGCTTTGAAATTATATCATAAGATCTATGAGATACAGTTTGATCATATTATTTTTTTGATAAATATAGCAATAAGGTACTTGTTGGCTAAATTTTGAGATTTTTGAGGCAATTTTACTGGGCCGCAATTTTTTTTAAAAAAACAGCCACTTTTCAGAGAATGACTCATATACTATCGTACCTGCCAACTTTTACGTTTTTTTTCCTACCACTATTTTTGATCAGAAAAATTTGCCTTCCTTAATCCTACGTTTTCTAAAATTAGATATTATAAACTTATCTGTTAAAACTAGTGGTAGGAAAAAAGCGCAAATCTTGGCAGATATGATACTATGCATAGAGGTCCCTAAATGAACCTGCAAAGTTTTTTGTAATTATCCATCAGATTTGCAAGAGAAGTACACAGAATCATTAAAAACATTTTGATATTTGTAAAAATAGCACACATGCAAAGAATTGGACGATTCTTTAAAAATAGAAATATTTGATGAATCATAATAATCTTGTACACTCCTCTAGGGACAGATGTTGGGAATATATGGTTACAATATGGAGACTACACACTGAATATTGTTAATTTTATGCTGCAGGGTAACTCCAAATACACGTTTTACCTAGATTGGTGCATGCTTCATAAAATTGTATTTAAAGAAAGCAAAATATGTTAATGAAGTTAAAGATTGATATAATAAATACCTTCAAAATAATTTTTATTCGTATGTATAAATTTCGCAATAAATAAACAAAAATAATCCGTGGAGAATAAATTTTAGGTATTGTATGTAGTATAAATTACTGTGGTTGTTAAACAAATGTCAACAATTTTTACATAATTATTAAACGATTTAATTTACATTTAGGATTTTTATATTTTCCTCACAACATTTATATAGTTTAAAAATTGAAAATAATAAACCTTCTTTACAATGGCTTAAACAGAGGTGGGAGGAGTTATGGTAACAACTATTTTCTAATTGTAATTTCAGCCTTATTTCATTTAAGAATTCTTCCATTAAATAAGTTGAAAATTTCTAATAAAAAATAGTGGTATTTGCAACTCTTTACATTTAGGTAAACCAATGCTTCTTCATACTGTTTATAAGATTCATTATATATATTAAATAATGAAAAATGAAGGCTATAATATAAGAAAATCATACATATAATAAAAATTGTAACTGCGCTCGTAATTTCATCTACCGTAATTTTCAGCGTTTAAGAACCAACACTAGTCATGCAAAGGGATTCGTAAGCAATTGTTAAACTAATGGCAGCGTTCTATTTAAATATATCGTTTGCATTTCAACATTTAAAAAAGAAATGAATCTTTTTTAACCCCTTCAAGGGCGGTGGTTCATTTTTGGACAACCTAAATTTAATCCCTAAATGCCACATTGGCACCAGAATATTAGAATAAATAATTTCTTTTTATTAAGTACGTGAACAAAAGCTTTTGCTTATTTTGAATTAAATTTGTTTGTAAATTCGGGTGTCAATCACTCATTTCAGCATTTTGCGAATAGAAGTACCTTACCCCTGAAAGGGTTAAATTATTATTATTTGCATAGGATAGCTGAGGTCGATTTCTAACCTAGTACTTTTTCACTTTTTCGATTTTGTTGAAATTTATTTTTGAGGATATTCATTTTCAGAACAGGTTCTAAAATAGAAAGTGACCTCATAAAATTAATTTGCAACCAAAATTGAAGAAGTAAAAATGGATAGAGATCGACCTCATCAAACACAGGTTAAAAATCTGCAGCAATTTGTTCAGTCATTTAACAGTTTTTATATTTAAAAAAAGTTTACATAACCGTAAGTTATTTCTATTCTGACCAATGAGAACGCTTCATACAATGGTAAAGTAACCGTTATGTGTAAAATATGTGGAATGACTGGACAGTTTGATGCAGATTTACAGCAGTGTAGATTTAGCTTAACACCAGAACGCCCGGAAATTTTACTCAAGTTTCATAAAACTATTTGACACCAGAATTTTTATTTAAAATTATTTGACAGATTTATTTAACGTAAATCTGCGTGGTTTAAATTTAACTTATTTCATGAAAGAATTTCTGGCTGAAGTTGACATTTAATCATATGGTCGGAGTCGGATCGACTCCTTCCGGGCGTTCTAGTGTTAAATTTGCATGTAGTGTTGCCAGGTTTCCCGCGTAAATCGGAGCTCTAAATGTTCTGGACATCACTAATTTCTCACAGCTTCTTTCACCATCTTTAACACTAGAGCTATCGGAAGTTTGAATCGAGTTTTATAAAAATATTTCGCACCAGAATTTTGATTTAAAACAGTTAAACTTTATTATTTAATATTTCTCTACTTTGTATCTTTTAAACATATTTCATAATGAAATTTCTGGTTTGAACCGAAACATATTCAGCCATCAAAATAACAGCTCACGGTAGTTATAGCGTTAGCCACTTAACTGGTTTTCCCGTACACCGTACATGCAAGAAGAGTTTGCTTGCTTCGTTACTAAAAGTTTTTCTAAACCCTTAATTTTAAACTGCAATATTAGGTTTATTTAATGGCAGAAATATTTCGATTATATAAGGTAACTATTTTAGTTCAGTAAATGTGGTGTATGTTCCATATTTTTAGTTTATTGTGTCAAAAAAATTAACCACTTAACCCCTTGAGGGGCAAGCAATAGCGTTTGTGTAATGCTGAATTCCCACCCGAAATTTAGAAAAATTTTATTTGGAAATAAGGAAAAGCAATTTTACGACTTCTTTCCACCAAAGTTAGAAAAGTAACATTTCATAATTTTTTTCTGGTGCAAATCTTCATTAATCGTAGGTGGGGTAAAATATATCCCACTGCCCCTCAAGGGGTTAAGGGGTTAATCCCTTGAAGGGCGGTGATACTGGTATGGCTGGCATCACTTAATTTTAATCCCTAATTGCCGCATTGGCAGCCGAATTTTTTTTAATGAAAATTTCACTTTTATTAAGTACCCGAAAATATACTGTAACATTTTTATAAATAAATTTTCTTGTAAATACTGGTGTCACTCAATTACCTCAACATTTTTCGAATACAAGTACTTTGCCCCTAGGGGTCGTACGCTTGAGAGATTGTTTCAGGACATGCATCACTATTTGTTTATAGAAAAATAAATCTAGGTTAAACGCGCGAAATATCGCTTTATTTAACAAGAGATTTTTCCATAAGAAAATACTGGTACAGAATAATTTCCCGGTCGCGAAATTTTCGGACAAGTACGACCCCTGCTTGCCCCTGAAAGGGTTAATCGCAGATAAATCTGCCATTAGATAAGGCGAAGACAATTACTTTGAAATACTGGTGTCCATAGCATTTGGAGCCCCGATTTACGCGGGACACCAGGCAACATTACTTGAGTGCGTCGTCGCGTGACTAGCTCAGGATCAAACAAATATGTTCAGAACAAAATAATTTATTTTAAAAAAAGCTAGTATCGCTATTGTGCTACTTCTTTTGTTTGATTTACTTAGTAAAATATCTGGTTCAAATATGTTTATTTGATCAGCGAATGATGCGCTAGAAGTTATGGTACTTTATCCTTTCAGGGGCAAAGTCTTTCTTTTGCTAAAATGTCGAAATGCATGAATATCACCAGAGTTAGCAAACGACTCGATTTGAAAATAAATAAATCCTTTTCATCACGTAAATTGTAAAAGCAAAATTTTATTCAAAAATTCTGCTACAATTCGGAAGTTGGAGAATACAATGAAGTGGTATAAATAATACACCACGGCCCTACAAATGATTAACACTCTATGCGTCAATAATACTTAACGTACCATTAGAAATATTGCTATATAATTCATTTAACTTATCGATTAACTGAGTTATCGATATTTTATTATTTACAAAAAGATATATGTATAAATGAACAATTTACTTTTCATTTATAACTTTTCACCTTTCTTTATGTTGAAAGACCTGGAATGGAATGTTTTAGTTCTAAAAGATATATAAAGTTATATATGTATCATTATATTTGTACATTATCTAAATTTATAAAGTATTAAAAACAATCCTGAATTGAATACAAGAACTGAATTAAGAAAAGTTATAACTATTCCACAAATACCAATTTAATTTATTGATTTTAAGAGACTAAATCTTTTAAAAATTTATTTAATGATTGTCTAAATCTTCTGGCTTATATTCTAAAATTCAATATAAATGCTTTGTAAGGTAAAACTTTTATTAATTCTTAATTTGGGATAAAAATAGTAAACAAAATACTTCTTCTCTCTAACTTCTACACTGAATAAATCATAACAAACAATAAATAAACATATATAAAAGAACTTAAGTTACACAAAATTGATAAACAATAAAACTTAGATATACGAGTTATAAAATTAAAAAAAACAATGAAACTTTGTATATCAGTGGGTGAGATTGATGTGTATCATCTAACCGACCCTTGAAGGTCGGTGGGATATACAGTAAACTCTGTCTAAGGCGGAATAGGTCGGGACTGAGAAAAGTTTCCGTGGTAGACAATATTCCGGCTTATGCAAAAGAGCTCCCTACCACACAAAATAAAGCGCAAATCTTATATTATTTTACTGTCGTAAGTTTTAGTACTGTTCTTTAAAATGAAATTTTTAATGAAATTAGATTGTTATTAATTTTTTTGTTTTTAATAATTTTGAAAGACATTATTTGAACACAAAAATAAATATCACTAATAACAAAATTGCTCCAATTCTGAAATTTAATGAAAATCATTTAATTTAACCAATAAAATTACATACTTCATATTTCGCACAGTAGTTCAAAAAATCAAAAAATTATTTTTTATCGATGGTTATTTTTTCTTTCAGTTTACCATGCATTCTGCACTAACGCGTAAGTCTGTTATTCTTGGTATTACTTTTTTCATTTCTCTGAATAAGAAAAATAATTTCGAGGCACTTGATTATTCTCGAGCCGTCCTGATATGTTTGAATTCCAGCGCTGTCTTCAACGTATTCAGAAGCGTGGTCATCCACATTGGCTTTCCTAAGACAACGATCAGTGTTTTCAGGCGAAATTTCTGAGCAAAGTTTGGCAATCCATTTAACAGCAATGAAAACACTGATGTTTTAACAATAATAATCCTATAATAATAATTTTTACATGCAAATTTATATAGGAAAAAATTATTATTTCATTTTTTAAATGAAAGAATTTATTAAAATTTAAACAGTTTCTAGTTCCATAAATTAACTTTTTTAAACTATTACGGAATTTAATTAAAATTCTCGGCATTGAATATATGACGCATGTATTAAAGTTTCATAAACGAAATGCTTCTCATTTTTAAAATATCTTTTTTTTCCGCCTTATGCAAAATTTTGGTTTCGGTGGGACATTAAAAACGTCTCCGTTTCCGCGTCAGACAGATTCCGGCTTATGCAACAAGGATTAATGTTATTTTCTATGGATTCGCCGGGACTTGAAAAAATTTACGCGATAGACAAATTTCCGGCTTGCACAGAGTCCGCCTTAGACAGAATTTACTGTACTATTATATCGCACCTCATTTTAATTAAGATTTGCACCAGAATATTTTAATTAAATTTTTCTTTTATAACTTTGGTGAAAAATAGCTGAAAATTTTCTTTTCCTCATTTTTAGGGTTTCGTCTATTCGTCTCGCTCATCTGTCTGTCTGTCTGTCTGTCCGTCTGTCCGTCACAGAGCCCGTTCTCAGAAACTATACATGTTGGAGACATGAAATTTTGGGTACTTATAGCTGAACACCTCACATCATACGACAAATCATAAAATTTTGAAAAACTCGTACATTTAACCCTTTGGGGTCCCGCATGTGTATTTTAAACAATTCTTTCTGAGTGAGCTCCTAATTATGTTGTAGACATGAAATTTTGGGTACTTATAGCTGAACACCTGACATCATACGACAAATGATAAAATTTTGTAAAAGTCGTACATTTAACCCTTTGAGCTCCCGTATGTGTATTTTAAACAATTCTTTCTAAGTGAGCTCTTATTAATTTGGATTCGTGAAATTTTGCATACTTATAGTTGAACACCTCACATCAAATGTCAAATCATAAAATTTTGAAAATGTTGTACGTTTAACCCTTTGGGGTCCCACATGTGTATTTTAAACAATTCTTTCTAAGTGAGCCCCTAATTAGGTTGGAGGCGTGAAATTTTGCATACTTATAGCTGAACACCTCACATCAAACGACAAATCATAAAATTTTAAAAATGTCGTAAGTTTAACCCTTTGGGGTCCCACATGTGCATTTTAAACAATTCTTTCTAAGTGAGCCCCTAATTATGTTCGAGACATGACATTTTGGGAACTTATAGCTGAACACCTCACATCATACGACAAATGATAAAATTTTGAAAAAGTCGTACATTTAACCCTTTGGGCTCACGCATGTGTATTTTAAACAATTATTTCTAAGTGAGCTCCTAATTAGTTTGGAAGCGTGAAATTTTGCATACTTATAGCTGAACACCGCACATCCAACGACAAATCATAAAATTTTGAAAATGTCGTACGTTTAACCCTTTGGGGTCCCACGTGTATTTTAAACAATTCTTTCTAAGTGAGCCCCTAATTAGGTTGGAGTCATGAAATTTTGCATACTTATAGCTGAACACCTCACATCCAACGACAAATCATAAAATTTTGAAAATGTCTTACATTTAACCCTTTGTGCTCCCACATGTGCATTTTAAACAATTCTTTCTAAGTGAGTCCCTATTTAGGTTGGAGGCTTGAAATTTTGCATACTTATAGCTCAACACCTCTGATCTCAGGTCAAATAATAAATTTTGAAAAAGTTTTATGTTTAACCCTTTCAACTCCAGCTTGTGTATTTTAAGCCATTCTTTCTAACTGAGCCCCTAATTAAATTGGAGATTTGGAATTTTGCATACTTATTGCAGAACACCTGAGGCCAGGCGACAAATCATAAAATCTTGAAAAAGTCTTACGATTAACCCTTTGAGCTACCACATATGTATTTGAAGCAATTCTTTCTAAGAGATAATTCTTTCCTAATTAAGTTGGTGACATGAAATTTTGCATATGTATAGCTGAATGTCCCAGACCACACGACAAATCATAAAATTTTCAAAAAGTCTTTTATTATTTACCCCTCTGAGCTCTAACTTGTGTATTTTAAGCAATTTTTCTAACCTCCGCCCTTTTAACCCGGGGAGAAATTTTCCAACTTTTGCCGACACCCCTTTGACCATTCTTTCATATTATGCACATTAGCCTTATATATTTTAGTTCCGTTTTTTCCGCCAGGTGCGCCTACTTATCTCGGGTGCTATGGGCCCAATCCCCTCGATTAATATATCTACGGATAGTATGTAAAACGGATTTTCGTTCAGATACAGGTTTGTTTAGAATCAAGTGCGCCCCCTGGTTGTGAAATGTGGAACTAACCGATATTTCAAAAGGATAAAGTGTTTTGAAAGGAATATTAAACGAAACTCCCTGTGCGATCTGTGATCACACTTACCTACTTGTTAAATAAAATGTTTCCTAATTTCCGGTGGTAAGTCAGCTTTACAAAAACACAATTGGTTGCCCCTCAAAGGGTTAACCCTTTAACCTATTAAGGACGAGCCTCTTTTACATTTCTTTTAATTCTTCGACACCGGTTTTTCCCACATTGTAATTTTGTTTTATTTAATTGCTCAAAATTTGCGATTAGATAATGTAAAAATTTCCAAACTAAAATACTGGTATTAAAATTTTAAAGTTTTGTTCGCCTTACATGGCAAGTTTTCTTGCCAACCGGCTTTAATGAGTTAAGCTCTGGTGGATGAATTTCATCAAAATACCCAAATGTCACACTGGCACTAGTGTTTTACAAACAAAAAATTCGGTTTATTATATAAACGAAAAGATACATTAACTTATTTTCAAATAAATTTCGTTGAATATTCCGGTGCTATTGTGACATTTGGAGATTAAAATTAAATATGAAGAAATTCGCACACCAGAGCTCAAAGAGTTAAGTATTGACATTCAGTTATTCATGAATGATCCACATCGGCAATAGATTCAAAATGCATCTTTCGTTGTTTTACATTTTTATGGTCACAACTATGGTTTCTTATTATCACTGTTCACAGTTTTTCATTTGACCGATAATCCAGGTTGTTCAATAAAAATTTCCGATTATAATGACTTTGAGACTACTTTATTTTTATTATTTTATAAGATTTAATTCATTTCGCTTTATTCGCAAGTCTTTAATTCCCATGGCAAGACCATGTCAGATACAGTATATAAACATAACATTTACTGATGAGTTTAGCATTTAAAACTTATCTTTTCTTCTAGCTGAATAACACCAGTTTAACTGATTTATTATTGTCACAACATAAAACTGATCACCAGTGCGCCGAGTACATTAGATCAGTGGTGTTCAACTTTTCTCCATGTCAATCGATTGTCACCACTTTTTCCAAGTAAAAACATTCGCCATATTTAATCGAATAATTCAGTCATTAAAAAATGCGAATTATTCTATAAAAAAAGATAGTTGTAGCTCTGACTCCCGCGGATCACAGGTTAGACAGCCAAACTACAGATAACAGCTGCATTCAATGTTTCCATTATGAATGGCAGCTACAAAACCTTCTGATTTTTTACTACCACTATTTTCGAATGGTAATCTCAGACTTATTTGATTGGAATTTTCTATCATTAAATAAAGAGAATATCTCTATTCATAAATAGTGTTATTCAGATATCGGAAGATTCAGCAGTAATGTGAATAGTCAATGCATTTCAGAGTATTGAAATATTTTCTTCCTTCAATGACCAGTGTCGGGCTCAGTGTGTGTGAAAGGGGTGCCATAGTGCCAATATTTCTGAATAGTATTCTTTGCCTTATTTAATCTCAGCTAATCTGATTAATATTCAGGAATAGTCATACCCTTGGCGCCCTTTCAAACACACTGTGTGCGTTATTGACATTCAAATGAGAAGCAATCAAGAAGCAGATGACCTGAAACGTAGGCTTACCGAATCTAAAAAGTTCTTATCTAGCTTTTGATCACTTTGAAGTGTGTGAAATAGAAACACGATGAAAATTGGCTTTATCAAGATTTTTGACATAAAAACATCCTCAACCAAGCATAATATATCACGCTGTAGTTTTAAATTCTGTTTTTAATATATCGGTTCCTGATATAAACTTGTTGAACTGTTTTAACTTTGATCCGTTGAAAAAAGAAAGCTTTATGAAAATATGTGTTCTGAATGCACAGTTATGGAATGGTCATTACTTTCAACGAAAGCATTTATTGTGCTAACCGTTATTGGATTTTAACGATTTAGCGGGAGGTGTCCACAAAAAAGACACCTAATTTTAACTCTTAAATGCCGGGTGTTGCTTTTCGGCATCATACCCAATTTAGGCTTCTAAAATACTATTAGAATAATTTTGAAGCTATAATGTCTAATGTTGCCAATAAAATACATTCTGAAAATATTATTAAATCGATTTTCAACATGTAGATGGCTACACTTCTGCTGTTTAACCCGTTGAGGGGCACCGGTATATATTATATACCGCCTACGATTAATGAAGTTTTACACCAGAAATATTTTATTAAATTTTACTTTTCTAACTTTGGTGGAAAAAAAGGCCGTAAAATTGCCTTTACTTATTTTGAAATGGAATTTTTTAAAGATTCCGGTGGGAATTCAGCATTTCGCAAACGTAATTGCTTGCCCCTCAAGGGGTTAAGAATAAAGATAGATTTATTTTTTCAAATGATGGTACATGTTCTTTTTGTTTTGTTTGGAATCTTGCGAAATACCCTATTTTGTTCTGCAGTGAGCAAGTGAAATTTATTTATTTTCATAGTTCCTAAAATCCTTGCGTTTTTAATATTATAGAACTTTATGGAAGAAAATTTTTTCTCAATTAAAGACCAGTATTGCCGATTAGTAACAAACAGATTTTTTAGCCGTAAACCATACTTATGATTTTTTAAGTACTTTTCCATGATTTATTTAAAAAATGAAAGCCGAAAAACATTATTAAAATGATTTTTGAAAAATCAGGCATTTAAGGGTTCATTCCAAAACTGACAATCGTCACCAAGAATATTTAATTGAAGTTTTCCTTTTAAAAAGTACGGGGAAATAAGCAGGTTTTTAATTTCTAATACATTCGTTTGTAAATTCTGCTGTCAGTCCATCATTTCATCATTTTACAAACAGACTTACTCCGCGACAGAAAGGGTTAATTTATTAAAATTCTGTTGACTCTTTCAGGGGTAGAGTAATTATGTTGCTAAAATCTTGAAATAATTGGATTACATCAGAATTTATGTAACAATTGTTTTGATAGCCAATAACATTTTTAGTCCGATACATTATAAAAACAAAATTTATTAAAAAATTCCGAGTGTCATTTGGCAGTATGGAATTAGAATTAGGTTGTATAAATAATACCCCCCCCCCCCCTCATAGGACTAAAACTCACTACATTCTCTGGAAAACAATCGCTATTTAACAAATGTTAATTTTCCTTATTTAATGCACAAAATTTGAGATAATTTAAGTAAATATTTCTTAATACTTTGTTGACTGGCCACTAATATACTCGTGGTTCTAAATCGATACGTAGATGACTAGAGGCATGTGCTGGAAATAGAGTTATAAATAAAGAGAGGGGACTTATAATGTAGTGTCTATTGGTTGCGAGTGAAGAAACGGAAGAGATTGTCACAAGATGGCGGCTATTTTTTACATGGGATCAACAGTTTCTGATTAACGCCGGAACAACCTTCCACCAGTAAATTTGAATAGAAAATTTTCTCTATTTTAGCGGCTTGTTCATGAAAGTTTTCTCACACAAATATGGTAAAATTTTCTATTTATACTGGTGGAAGATTGCCCGTGTATTATATCTTTCACTGAGAGGCGGTTGTTTGCCACAATATGGTGGTAACGCAGGGCCTGACTACAGCCGAAATAAACTTCCACTAGTAAAAATAAATATCTGTTTTTGGCCTTAATTATTATAGAAATTTCACTTTAATAAGACGTTTAACACTAGAACGCCCGGAAATTTTACTCAAGTTTCATAAAAATATTTGACACTAGAATATTTATTTAAAATTATTTGACTGATTTATTTAACGTAAATCGGCGTGTTATTGTACAATTTAACTTATTTTATGAATGAATTTCTGGTTCCAATTTACATTTAATCTTATGGTCGGAGTCGGATCGACTCAATCCATTACCGTCTCAATACTCAAGGCCTCCGGACTGATTTCGTTACGTACCAAATGAAGATTAACCCCTTGAAGGGCAAGCAATTACGTTTGTGTAATCCTTAATTCCCACCGCAAATTTAGAAAAATTTTATTTCAAAATAAGGAAAAGTAATTTTACGGCTTTTCTCCACTAAAGTCAGAAAACTAAAATTTCTTAAAATTTTTCTGGTGCAAATCCTGATTAATCGTAGGTGGTATATAATATATACCGCCGCCACTTAACCCCTTGAGGGGCGCTGGGATATATTTTATCCCACCTACGATTAATCAGGATTGGCACCAGAAAAATTTTAGGAAATTTTAGCTTTGTGACTTTTAGTGGAGAAAAGTCGTAAAATTGCTTTTCCTTATTTTGAAATAAATTTTTTCTAAATTTCCACTGGGAATTAAGCATTACACAAACGCAATTGCTTGCCCTTCAAAGGGTTAACACTAGAACGCCCGGAAGGAGTCGATCCGACTCCGACCATGTGACTAAATGTCAACTCTAACCATAAATTCTTTCATAAAATAAGTTAAATTTAAAACAACCAGATTTACCTTAAATAAATCAGTCAAATATTTTTGTGAAACTTCAGTAAAATTTCCGGGCGTTCTAGTGTTAATCTTCATTTGGTACGTCACGAAATCAGTCCGCAGGCCTTGAGTATTGAGACGGTAATGCTCCATCCGGGCGTTCTAGTGCTAAATAAGGAGAAAATTTATATCCAAATTCACTGGTGGAAGTTTTCCCCGGGGATAATGAGCCACTGCGAAACCAGTTACAGTTGAAGTTTCACCATTTTGTGGATATGTCAATTCCTTTTTATTCATAGTTCGATGGTGCTAGATCCTCAGTTCCTACTACGTCATTTTTCCTGAATCGCCAAGCATTTATCAGAAAGATTGCTTCTTTATAGTTGGCCAATTTTGTTCGAGTATACGAAATTTCATATAAAATCCAAACATTTTAAAAATATTTATTAATAGATAAACTCGAAAAACCTATGTAAGCAACCGACTTTCAGAAAAGGAAGGGCTTCCATTGTCTCGAAACGCAGATTTTATAGGAAATTGCCTGTCAACCATGTGTTAATAATAATAAAAAAATTGGCGACTCCGAGACCACTTAGTGAGTACGGTCAGGTGGGGTAATTATGACCATGGGGTAATTATGACAGCCGTCATATTGGAGAAAACTGTGTATGGTAAAATTTTGTTTCAAGCTTAGATATTAACCTCATAATGTATATTTCATCTTAGATATTCTTTATTACTAGTCTGATGCCATTTTGCATAGCTGCCAACTTTTACGCTTTATTCTTACCACTAAAATTTCATAGTAAATATTGTCTTATTTAATCGTCGGAATGTCACGATTTAAGGCTAAAGTCTCATCTAAATTTTAGTGGTAGCAGAAAAGCGTAAAAGTTGGCAGCTACGCTCTTTGAGATCCGAATAGAAATTATAAACTATGTCCAGTGTTGCCAGATGGGCAACTTTTTTAAAAATCAGATTCGTGATTGGCACCACTTTTTTGAAATGGTAATATCTGCCTTATTTAATGACATATTAATTAAGGCAAAAACAAAGTGAATTTTACCGTTTCAAAAAAGTGGTGCCGATCAAGAAATCCGAATTAAAAAAAACTAAGTCCATAAAATTTTGATAAACGGATTTGTCACTTTGGAGTTCAAAGTGGTCCCAATTACCCCAAACAAATGTGTATTGGCAAGTATAAAGAGAAAATATAGTGGTCATAATTTCCCCACTAGTGTCTTAATTAGACCAAACTTATGTGATTGTGAGTTTTGGTGAGGTTTAACTTAACCTTTTAACTTAAAAAAAAAAAAAAAAAAAAAAACAGCTATGAGAATTAAAACTTTTAAAGGATCAAAGTTACTTCCTATGTACTAAAAATACCACTTTTCCAAATAGAAATAAGCAAAAATAAAAAATAATAATAACATTGTTGAAAATGTAAAAAGTGGTCATAATTATCCCTCCTGACTATACCGCTGTTTTAAAGTCATCGGTGTTTTAATGCCTGTTTTACGATCTTCGCTATTCGTAAAGTTGGAAAAATTCGCCATACTTAAAAAAAAAAAAAAAAAAAAAAAAAAAAAAAAAAAACGCAGACGTGAATGAATAGAGACAGTTTATTTTAACCCAGAGGCCAGAATTTCTGCTTATCTGTAATACATATCATTTATCACATCACCATGTGACAAAAAATTTTATACTGTGTTCCATTCACAGCAGATTTTGATGGATTAAAAAATGATTGTAGCTTCTTGGTATTCCTGACAGATGAAAAGACACGCTTCATTTTTTGATTTTTATTTGCATTCTAACACTATCTTATAAAATATTTATCCTGTAGAGAAAAAAAGATGTTATCTAAATATCCTCAATGCTTAAATTATGAAAAGTGGTTACCATGTAGATCACGGATTTCATATTGCCGTTCAAAACTCAACGATTTAGAAAAGAATATCTTTTACAAATAGTTATTATTCCATGAAATATCCTATAAATTTCAAACAAGAAATAAACGCTATTTTATTATTTTATTTAGATTTTATGCATCCTGCTTGAAAACTTGAGAATAGTAAATTTTGTTTCACAAAAATATTTTAAACCATTAAATTGGTTGAAACTATAGATATATAATTGATATGTCAGTTTTTGCCTAACAATATGTTAACTCACATTCTATTTTGCTATTTGCTAAAAGTTTTTATTAGGTTGATGCAAAAGTTCTGTCGACATAGCAGCAACTCTTCCGCTTTTTTGTACCACAAACATTTAATAGAAATTTTTGCCTCATTTAATCGGCAGATTATGGCGATTTAAAAAGGTAAATTTTACTATAAATTTTTTGTGGTACAGAAAAGCGAAGCTGTTGGCAGCTATGACACTAGAACTACCGTGACCCGTCATTTTGACGGATACCATATGAATATGTTTCGGTTCAAACCAGAAATTTTATTACGAAACAAGTTTAAAGATACAAAGAAGAAAAACGTTAAATAGTACAGTTAAACTTTCTTAAATCAAAATTCTGGTGTGAAATATTTTAATAAAACTTCACTCAAATTTCCGGTAGTTCTTGTGTTAATACCTTTAATACCGGTAAAATTTTAATACAACGTTGCTAGTGCGCTACATTTTTTTTACTTCAGATTCCTTGATTGTCACCACTTTTTTTAAATGATTTAATTGGCTTTATTTTTGCCTTATTTAATCTGTCATTAAATAAGGCAAATTTTACTGTTTCAAAAAACTGGTGGCAATCAAGAAATCTAAATAAGAAACAAGTAACGAACTGGCAACACTATTTTAACACTCGGAACTTGAACTTTACCTAATAAGTAAAAAGTATAAGGTATTAAACTTTTACCAGTATTAAAATGAGGTATTAAAATACGACAGAACATTTGCATCAACCTAATACATACATACGTATTTTCAGCAATGTATTTAAATATCCCATACTTTTTTAACAGCCTGTTTAGTAAGAGATAGGAATTTCTTATTGCAGGGTTGAGCTATTTTTCAGAGACAAAAATGTTTCTATTAAAATCATATCAAAAATTATATTGGATTATTAAGAATAATCTGAAGGTAAATGCTATATTTTAGCATTTTTTAAACAGGTATTAACCCTTTTCGGCACAGTGGTCCCACGTCGGGACCACCTAATTTTAATTCCAAACTTACAAGCGACACCAAGAATATTTTTATAAAATTTTGCTCTTACAATAAAAGTTTAAAATAACAAGTTTTTAATTTCTAAAAAAGTCGTTTGTAAATCCCGGTGTCAGTCAATCATTTCATCATTTTACGAACAGAATTTTTGTGGGCCGGAAAGGGTTAAGGGTGGTTGTTTTTACCTTTCTCTTATTATCCGACCTTTTCCTACATTATCATCCATCACGTTCACATCAATAAAAAGTTAGTTGTATGATTGAAATACATCTATTTATGTATAAAATCAATCTTTAGATCACAAGATTATTATCTCATTAACGCCGGTTTGCAGGAAAATTTATGATTTTAGCAGTACAAAATCTTTAAATTTAAAAACCAGTATTTTAGTAAGGAAATTTTCATATTATCTAATCTCAATCTTTGAGAGATTAAATGAGTTAAAATTTCAATATGGAAAAACTGCGTGAGCCGGTATCTAGGTATTAAAAGACGTGTAAATAATATTCGTCGTTAATAGGTTAACCCTTTGCACTTCGTTGTCGCCGCTGCGGTAGCATCACCTTTCTGTGCAAAATTTGTTTTTGGCACCAGTAATAAAGGAAAATAAAATTTGCCTTATTTAATAAGAGCATTTTTGAAATTATGTACTTGAAGTAAACTTTTTTTTGAAAAAGTGGTGTCGACCGAACAAAATTTGTGTAAGAGACGCCGGAGTCCAAAGGGTTAATTTGTTATATTCTTCTACTGTTGCTACTTTTTAAAATCCCAGTGTAGGACGCCATTGATATCTAGACCACATACAGTAAAATCTAGATAAGTCCTCATTTGGATAAGATCTTATTGTGATAAGTCATTAAATGTTTTTGGTCCTTTTCTATTTAGTACAGACAGTGATGGATTAATCCTACACTCCATAGTGATGTATATGTGAATCAACTAAAATTTCATTCTATACTAAATCTATGCGAATTCAAGATACCATTATTTTAGAATTTTTTGCCTTATTTCATCACAAAATTCTGTGATAAAATAAAACCTTGATCGCTGTTAAAAAATAGCGGTATATATGTGTATGTAAAAATATTAGTTCCAAAGGAAAATTCCATGCAGTGCATGGTTAAATCCTTCGTTTCGCTGCACAAATGGAATACAAAACCGTATGAGTCATCACCTTACAAAAATGCTCGATGAGTTATAAGTATATGCTCATGCAAAGCTCCCACTCGGTTCGTTTTTTCAACACCACTTTTTTTCAAAGAAAAATCTTTATAAATTTCTTAGAAACTTACTAGAAAGATTGTTTTTCAGGCAATCTTTGCAGAAACCTAACACGAATATTTTTCCTAAAAAATACCGGTTTTCAAAAACGGACCAGAGGGAGCCCTGCTCATGTAAAATATGTCGATTGTTTTCGAGAGAAAGAATCATCATTCAAGAGTACCACATTTGTGGGTTTGTGTTTGATGTTAAACATAAATTTTAAGTAAACAAATATATTAAACCTCTTATTTTAGAGTACTAAAAAAAAAGGTTGGAGTACAATTGACTGAAACATTTACACAATAAAATGGCTATAAAAATTTAAATCCAGCTTCCTGTCAAGTAAAAAATTAATCAACGTTCTCATAAGTATCGAAACTACATTCATTCACCTCCTGAGCGGAACTGATAGATGCCGCATTTATCACCCATACCACGGTTCAATAGAAGAACATCATCTTATTTCTGAAGCAATCAATGATATTTATATGATCATATACGTGATGGCATTTATATACCCTTATTGAGCTAAACAAATTATCCCCTGGCGGTTGGCGAAGGCGAATTTCAAATATTTGTTTTACGGAATATTGCATTGTCATCGGAAATACGTCGTACTACCAAAAATTAGCTCAATTGTAAAACTTTTAAGAATTTTAAAATTGGATTGCACGATTTTAGACAGATAAGGAGAGTTCAATAAAGCTTGTGATAAAAAGATAAATTACTTTGCAATATGCCATGCACTTGTTTCATGAAAGAAAGGGAGAAATAATTCAAAACGTTGAATGTTTTGGAGACGAATATGAAATAAAAAAGAAAAGTGCCCAGCTAAACTGATGGCATTGAGCTCACAGACTATTCACACTAATTGTATATTATACTCTTATTTTAAAGAATAATGCCACTCAAAAAAATAAGTGAAGGGGAATTAGCCCCCGTTTCCCCCTTTATACTTAACCAGTGAACCTCCAAATCTAATCAGGAAAGCTACTTATCATAATAAACCGGTATACAAAATTTGGAGCAAATCGAATAATCTTGCAAAAAAAAAAGCATTTATCTAAATTAAGGGGGTGGACTAACCCCCTTTATCCTTAACCAATGAATCGCCAAAACGAATCATGGAAGCTCCTTAACATAATAAACCGGTATACCAACTTCGGAGCAAATCGAATCATTCTGCATGAAAAACCCATTTATCTAAATTAAGAGGGGCGGGCTAACCTCCCTTTTCCCCCTTTACCCTTAACCAATGAACCCCAAAACTAATCAGGGAAGTTCCTTAACATAATAAACCGGTATACCAAATTCGGAGCAAATCGAGTCATTTTGCATGAAAAACACATTTATCTGAATTAAGGGGAGTGGACTAACCCCGTTTTTCCCCTTTATCCTTAACCAATGAACCCCCAAAACTAATCAGGGAAGTTCCTTAACATAATAAACCGGCATACCGAATTCGGAGCAAATCGAATCATTCTGCATGAAAAACACATTTATCTGAATTAAGGGGGGTGGACTAACCCCGTTTTCCCCCTTTATCCTTAACCAATGGACCCCCAAAACTAATCAGGGAAGTTCCTTAACATAATAAACCGATATACCGAATTCGGAGCAAATCGAATCATTCTGCATGAAAAACACATTTATCTGAATTAAGGAGGGTGGACTAACCCCGTTTTTCCCCTTTATCCTTAACCAATGAACTCCCAAAACTAATCAGGGAAGTTCCTTATCATAATAAACCGGTATACCAAATTCGGAGCAAATCGAATCATTCTGCAGGAAAAACCCATTTATCTGAATTAATGGGGGTTGGACTAACCCCGTTTCTCCCCCCTTTATCCTTAACCAATGAACCCCCAAAACTAATCAGGGAAGTTCCTTAACATAATAAACCGCTATACCAAATTCGGAGCAAATCGAATCATTCTCCATGAAAAACCCATTTATCTGAATTAAGGGGGGTGGACTAACCACGTTTTCCCCCCTTTATCCTTAACCAATGAACTCCCAAAACTAATCAGGGAAGTTCCTTAACATAATAAACCGGTATACCAAATTCGGAGCAAATCGAATCATTCTGCATGAAAAACCCATTTATCTGAATTAAGGGGTGGACTAAGCCCCCTTTTCCCCCTTTATCCTTAACCAATGAACCCCCAAAACTAATCAGGGAAGTTCTTTAACATAATAAACCGGTATACCAAATTCAAAGCAAATTGAATGATTCTGCATGAAAAACCCATTTATCTGAATTAAGGGGGTGGACTAACCCCGTTTTTCCCCCTTTACCCTTAAGCAATGAGCCCCCAAAACTAATCAGGGAAGTTCCTTAACATAATAAACCGGTATACCAAATTCGGAGCAAATCGAATCATTCTGCATGAAAAACCCATTTATCTGAATTAAGGGGGGGAGGTGGACTAACCCCGTTTTTCCCCTTTATCCTTAACCAATGAACCCCCAAAACTAATCAGGGAAGTTCCTTAACATAATAAACCGCTATACCAAATTCGGAGCAAATCGAATCATTCTCCATGAAAAACCCATTTATCTGAGTTAAGGGGGGTGGACTAACCCCGTTTTCCCCCCTTTATCCTTAACCAATGAACTCCCAAAACTAATCAGGGAAGTTGCTTAACATAATAAACCGGTATACCAAATTCGGAGCAAATCGAATCATTCTGCATGAAAAACCCATTTATCTGAATTAAGGGGGGTTTTGGACTAACCCCGTTTTTCCCCCTTTATCCTTAACCAATGAACTCCCAAAACTAATCAGGGAAGTTCCTTAACATAATGAACCGGTATACCAAATTCGGAGCAAATCGAATCATTCTGCATGAAAAACCCATTTATCTGAATTAAGGGGGGGGGGGTGGACTAACCCCGTTTTTCCCCCTTTATCCTTAACCAATGAACCCCC
The DNA here is from genome assembly GCA_963932465.1 of Maratus speciosus. Taxonomy (NCBI): domain Eukaryota; kingdom Metazoa; phylum Arthropoda; class Arachnida; order Araneae; family Salticidae; genus Maratus; species Maratus speciosus. The sequence continues at coordinate 463,390,040 of OZ010796.1, forward strand.
AAAACTAATCAGGGAAGTTCCTTAACATAATAAACCGGTATACCAAATTCAGAGCAAATCGAATCATTCTGCATGAAAAACCCATTTATCTGAATTAAGGGGGGTTTTGGACTAACCCCGTTTTTCCCCCTTTATCCTTAACCAATGAACTCCCAAAACTAACCAGGGAAGCGCCTTATCACAGTGAACCTAGGAAAAAATTTTGAAGCAAATCGGATGTTTCTATCAAGAGTTATTGCGTTACGTACATACGTACGTACGTACATACATACATACATACATACATACATACATACAGAACGGGCGGGCACATTAGCTCTCAGGCTTTGATAGCCTGTGAGCTAAAAAGCAGCAGTCAATGAATTAATAAGAAATGTCGCCAACTATTTATATCCATACACAAGATAAATTAAAGATTTAACTCATGCTACATGCATAGTAAAACACTTTTCAACAATATCAGAATATCGTCAAGAAATTTTATCTTTTAACACTTTAGCGGGCGGTGTCCATTATAAAGGATACCTAAATTTAAGAGTACTGGCACCAAGAATATTTAACTGAAATTTTCCTTCATAAAGAACGGGAAGATAACCAAGTTTTTATTTTAAAATAAATTAGTTTGTAATTTCTGGTGTCAGTGCATCATTTCATCATTTTACAAACAGAATAACTCCGCGCCGGGAAGGGTTAATACGGTGAAAAGAGATATTTAACACGTTCACGCCGGCACGATGGGTCAAACTCGACTTTTTCAGAGTTATCAAGTCTCCGGCTTTTTGCACACCACTGTTATTTTAGAGAAAATGTTGTTCTTTTAAATCGCCCAATTGTTCTAATTAAATTAAGCAACGTTTTCTGTATTAAAATACTGGTATCCAAAAACCCGGAGACTTTGCAGCTCTCAGACAGTCAAGTGTGACCCACCGCGCCGTCGTGAACGTGTTAAATAAACAATTTGGAAAGGGATAAGAGAACTAAATGTTCACTTTATGAAATGGGTATCCTTAGACGGTAATGCATTTAGATTCTTTTGGTAAACCCTGTATATGATCTGTAGAATTTATGTCCATCACTTAATGTTCTTACATTTAATTAATCGTGAAAACACATAACACACCTAAAAATGCTCTTTCAGCAAATATTACTCATATACGATAAAATATCGTCAGTACCATGTCAAACTATCCAATTTGAAAACGTGGGATACTATTTTTAAATTCAGATTTCTTGATTGACACCACTTTTCTGAAATGGTAAAATTCCTCTTGTTTTCACCTTAATTAATATGTCATTAAATAAGGTTAAATAAGCGAATTTTACTATTTCAAAAAAGTGGTGCTAATCAAGAAATCTGAATTTAAAAAAATAGCCCACTGTTTTCATATTGGATAGTTTGACATGATACCGACGATATCTGAATTGTCTAGGAAAACTCTATTAAAGAATATTAAATGTTACGTATATAATTTTATATAGAGATAATTTTGTCGTACAAACCAATAAAATATATTAATGTCATTGTGTATATTCATAGGCATAACGCCATAGGTAAAATGCTCTTTAAATCGTGTTTGCTTATAGACAGTAACGTAAAAAATACTTGTTTATGTCAGTGTAAATAAACAGTAAATTACTTTTACCTATAAGAAACTTTCTGTAATGTTTATAGATATGACATACACTATGACGCAAAAGTTTAGACAATGACGTCATTCAGCTTTAAAATGTAGAATTATGACGTCAGAATTACAAAAGCCTGTAAATATATTCAAAAACTGATTTAAAATGCTATGTACAAAAGACAGTCGTTTTATTTGCTATAATACTAATTTTTTTCATAAAAATTCAAATGTGCTTGTCGCAAAAGTTTAGACACTATTCTAAATTTCTTTGAATATTCGCTGGCATATGCAAATTTAGAATCGATGATGTCACAAATTTGGAGTACTTAAGTTCTGCAAACGATTGCACTTCATAATCGACATGCCGAGAGCTAAAGAAATTCAAGTGAATGAGGTTTCAAGGATTTGGCAGTTGAAAGGTGAAGGGAAGAGCGTTTCTGCAATTTCTGCTATTATTAATAGGTCAAAAAAATCTATTTGTCGAGTTTTATCGAGTGGTTCCGAATATAAAGCAAAATGTCGGTCTGGGAGGCCACGTGTGACAAATGTACGAGAGGATCGCCTGATACAAAGACTAGCGAGTACTCAACAAATGAGCGTACGTGGAGTTCAAAGCTCATCGGGACTCTCTGTATCAAAGGATACGATTCGTAGACGAATTTTGGAAAAAGGAACAATCGTTTATAGCAAAATGCAGAAGAAACCAGCTCTGAAACCACATCATAAGTTACAAAGACTTATGTGGGCTCGAAAGCATATGTCATATGGAGAGAAATGGCAGTCAGTCATATTTAGCGATGAAAAAAAGTGGAATCTGGATGGTCCAGATGGTTGTTTATCGTACTGGCATGACTTGCGAAAGGAACCTCGACGTTTTTTTAGTCGCAGACAAGGAGGGGGCTCGGTGATGGTTTGGGCAGCCTTTTGCTATAATGGACAAGTATCTCTGACCTTCAGCAGTGGTCGTCAAACTTCACAGCATTATACACAGACATTAGAAGAAAACCTACTGCCATTTGCTGAGCTTCTAGGGGGTCATCAGTGGGAATTTCAGCAAGACAATGCTTCAATTCACACTGCAAAACATTCAAAATCTTGGTTTAATTCCCATAATATAAGAGTTCTCGACTGGCCAGCATGTAGCCCAGATCTTAACCCTATAGAAAACCTTTGGAGCATCATGTGTCGCAAAGTTTATAGCAACGCTAGACAATACTCTTCTGAAAAGGAACTTAAGACATCTATTGAGAATGCATGGTACGATATCGATCCACAAACTATGCAAGATTTAGTTTCTTCCATGCAATCTCGTGTATATGACGTAATACATAAGCATGGATGCGCAACCAGGTTTTAAAAATTGTTTATTTCGATTTTATTTAATTTGTGTCTAAACTTTTGAGACAGCAGTTTATTTTTGTTACCATTCAATTTATTGCAATATGCACAATTCCACTTTTCTTTGTTATAAATATTGTTTATATGTACAGCACATTAATTTCAAGCAGTGATTTGAAAATTGAATAAATATTTTTCGAAGTATGTAAGAATTTCTTCATTGTCTAAACTTTTGCGTCATAGTGTACCTATTTCGTAATGGTTGAAGCAGGGCCTGATTACCACAGGGGCAAACTTCAACCAATATTTCACAAAAACCTTATTCATCACTACCTTATTTAAGGTCAGAATTTCTATCCAAAATAAGGCAAAAATTACTATTTAAAAATAGTGATAGAAGGTTGTATCTGTGTTAATCAGGCTCTGTTTGAAGCACTGTAACATTATTACAATGTATACCTGAAATTATTATCATCCTTAGGTAATAATTTATCCGAAGTCTTTTGAGTGTTCTTTTAAACCAATGGTACTCACTAAAATTTCGCAAAGTATTCTCAAAACATTATTTACGAAAAGCAATATTCGCCTTACTTAATGAAAAAAATCTTGAGATTAAATAAGGTGATGACTTCTATTTGGGAAAAATGTGTATCTGCACCCTGCGGCGTACGTAGTGAGTACCACTGTTCTAAACGAATGGTGAGCTGCACACTTTATATTCCATAGGAAACGTGCTGTGGTAAACCTTATTAACATGCATCAATTTCCAGGTAATTTAACATCTTAATTCTCGCTCCCGTGATATTCATGGGCTGTGTCTTTTAGTCAAAATTTTCGATTCCCACCAGTTTTATAAAATAGTGTAATTGGCTTTATTATGGTATCATTTTACCTGTCATTAAATAAGGTGAATATTTATTTTTCAAAAAACTGGTGCCGATAAGCAATTTGAATTTTTAAACTGCAATTTAATTCGAGCGTTAAGGGGTTAAGTTGTTTACAAAAGGACGACGGGCAGACAGACGAACAAAGACATAAATGAGGCCGGCATACAGACTAACAGGCGAACTGAATTAATAAACACTTTTAACTTTGTTGGAAAATGATAAGAATGAGTTATATGCTTTAAGTACACATACGTTTTACAATATTCTCGCTCATTAGCCTTTAAGCCGATAAATTCGAGGGAGACCGAGCCTGCATATCGCAATGACAAACTTCTATCCCATTTTAAAAATAATGATTTTCTCCTCATTTATGACAGAAATTCTGCATTTCAATAAACCAGCACAATTATTATAAAAAAAAAAAAACGCGTGGAAGTTCGCTTTTGTGAAAATCAGGCTCTGTCTACTTCAAATTTACCCGCATGCCAACTAATACGGGGGAATATAGTAGTTTTCAATGTGAATACAGCATTCTAAAATAAATGCGGCCTATCTGATAAAACTGCCAGTCTGTGAGTTGGTAGACCAAAAACGTTTAAAAGTAGAACGTTTTACCTTTAGGAGAGACTAGGGAGGGTTGACCCACTTTTTACAAAATGATTTTTTATTTTTTTAATATTGAACGTAGAATAAAGTTTTATATATCATTTTATTCGTTATACGATCAGTTATCAAAATAAAATTGCTACATATGTGTAATATATAGAAAATTTGAAAAATTACTGATTTTAATTATGAGAAAATAATGGGTCAAGGCTCCCCACATATGGAAAGGTTGATCACTATATGGGAGACTTGACCCACTTTGTTTAACCCTAGATCTACCGGGAATTTTATTCAAGTTTTAATAAAACGTTCTACACCAGAATTTTTATTTAAAACTATTTAACTTATTTATTTACCTTATTTTTGTCTGGTTTATATACTTAGTTTATTTTAAAGAAATTTCTGGTTTGAATGAATATTTTGTATGTACCTGTCGGGTCCAATGGACCCGTCTGGTAGACGGAGGGTTAATGTATTGAAATATTTGAGAAGAGAAATAAAATCAGTTTTAAAAAAAGCTAAATAACTTAATACTACATGCTTTAATTATTATAAAAAAATATTTTTGAAAATATGATGCTTAAACAAACCTGTTTAGACGCAATTGCAAGTCAGAGGAGAACATTTTTGTTTTAAACAGGATTTTGTCTGAGCAGGTATAATTGTACCGCAGGGAAAATAAAACTTTAAAATTTAAGGCAGTATTCCGCTAGAGACAAGTTCCGTTTTCATAGGGTTTCATGCATTATTATGTCCGAATTTAGCAGCCATTGTTCCACATTTTTGTCTCCTTGTCCTACTTTTTGTGACATTCGATCTGACAACTCTAGTTGTCACATAGTTTGGCTTCATCTCACTCTATTCATCATGCTGAAATTTGTCGACATACCATCCTAAAGTTTTTCGATCAATGCTATGTTCTTTTACTTATCGTTAATAAAACTACTTCGTAAAATAACTTCTTCGTTAAATAACTTCGTAACTTATCATTAACATCTTTTAACGCGTTCAGGGGCAAAGTACTTTCAGTACTAAAATGTTGAAAAATATGACTACTGGCACAGGAATATACGAACATATTTATTTGGAAATATGAAAAAGGCTATATTTCACATACATATTAAATGGAAAAGACTTTAGCAAGATTCTGGTGCCACTGTGGCGTTTGGGAATTAAAATTAAGTTGTTTCATAAACATGCCACTGCCTTTGAAGCGGTTAAGCCTGCTACTTTCGTACTTTCTCGTCTTTTCCACTGTTTCTATTTACCTATTGTAAGTAATATTTAAATGGAAAAAAGTTCCTATCAACTTGCCCATTTATATTTCCTTAATTCTTTTCGTTCAGTGGATACTATAGCAATTTTTTACATCTTTCTTTAATCGGTTTAATTTTTTTTCTTTTCCATCACCCCATTTTACTGTAGCTTTACAGAATAAATTTCCATTCATTTTTATATATAATCACTAATCTTTCCTTATGCACAGTGCATAATAAAAATATTTCTAAAACCCCTTAATTAACACATTGCCGTCAGGCAATTTTTACCAAATCTGAATTTTAAAACAGCAGAAGCTCATCCCTGTTCTGAAAGTCTTTTGTAAAATTGTTTTCTAGATAGGTTTCCAAAATTTATGCTTCGGTAAATATCTTTCAAGGTACGAATTTAATATAAAATGCCTTACAATCTAAAAAAACATGAACAACATGATATAAATGTATTTTCTCTAAGGTAGAAGCCACGCCCGTAGTCAATGATGTTTTTTGAATGAAAACCGGAATTCTCGTTTTCCGTCGTGAATGTGTTACGGGAGTCTTGAACATCTGGTCAACCCTCCCTCACATTGACTTGGTCAAGCCTCCCCACATAGTGCTTTTCTAAAGAATAGCACATTGTTATGTTAAGTCTAACTTACTGTATAATCTTTATGCCTGGAAGGAAAGCTCGATATTTCTGCATTACTTAAAACGTACCTACTTAAATTTCTATTATATATTTTATCTGAGAAAAGCTTACAAAATATTTCTAAAAAACACAACTTTTAGATTGAAAACTCTTCACAACCGACTTTTTACACAACTATTTCTATTATCAGTATGAAACAGAGACTGGTGTTTGAGCATTCCAGTAGCTTTGGTTGCCACCTATTGATAAATCTATCAAATTCATTTAAATATGAAAACTAATGGGTGGGTCAAGCCTCCCGTATGGTCAACCGTCCCTAGTCTCCCCTAACCCTCAGAGTTACCAGGTTTTTAATTGTTGATAAATGTTCTTAGTTTTCCATAAATTGAACGATAAATTTAATTGTATTAAATGTAGCTCCCTCCCAGGAGGTGTCTATTGGATTTTATTTATTAAGTTTAAATTATTATTTTCTTCTATCCGCCCTACGACCATTTTCAATTTTATATGCTAATTGAGCACAGTTAAATCTGTTTAATTTAAATTTTAACTTCTGAGTTTTTAGTTGAGCCTGGGTGAGCTACATTAAGTATGTTGCATGCAGAGTTGGGCAAATTTGTAATTCCAATTATCTGCAATGTAATTACAGTTTAATTGTATGTAATTAATTATAGTTAAAATTACATGCCGTAAAATATTCTCGCAGCACTGTAACTGGAACCGCCTCCATCCCATTATTTGACAAAATTTCTGTGTTTGAATGTGTGTAACTACAATAAATTACAAGCAATTAACCTGTAATTACACTGCGGATAATTGAGATTACAAATTTGCCCAGCTCTGGTTACCAGGAACCAATCGCAAGCGTGAAGCGGATAACGATTTGGGTTGGCAGACCATCGTTTTTTTTTATCTTTACTTTCCGCCAGACACCACTATAATTTATAGATGTCATTGCCTTATCTGATCACCAAATCTCTGCAATTCAAGAAGTCGACTGTTTCTTTAAAAAATTAGTGGTATACATCAGGACACAGTTTGACACTCCTGTTCTACAAGGTATGCTGAAACTGAGTTTAGTTAGTAAACGTAGAGCACAGTTGAAAAATCACCTTCAGAAATTTCTGCATATAGACGGAAAAGTACACGAATTCTTTTGCACAACTCTATATAATATATACAGATTTTGATACAAGCCACATTTTAATCTAAAATTTAATTCAGAAAACATTGTACAACACTAACTAAAAACACACTTCTAGAAACTACTATCCAGTTATTTTCGTAGCACAATATATGCAGCGATAACAGCGCTGCACCAAAAATGGCTTATTTTCACCACTAAATTTCAATAGTATTCTTCGCATTATTAAATCTCAGAAATTATGTCATTAAATAAGTCAAGAAGTACTATTAAAATTTAGCGGTAGCAATCTGCCATTTCTGGCGCAGCACTTTCATCTTTGAGTATATGGATTAATTTATGTTCTGCAAACACGTCTCACTAGGGAACGTTCCCAGGTGCAAGTTGTGGATTTGGACGAAAGTGGTATCAAAAGAAAGGTCTCGTCATGTACATTAAAAAGTCCAATGGAACTACCCGTCCGAATCCAACCGTTTTCGAGATAACCTCACTTGAAGTGTGAATAAGTAAATAAATAAATGGGCAGGCAGGCATATAAATTGTTCGCAAGTTAAAAGTTTATTTGCATTGTTTTTATCCTCTACCAATACCTTTTCCTGAGCTACGAGCAAAATCCTTTACACCCACACATTTGCCGAAAAATTTTCATAAAACAATGTGCTGGAAATAGCAAAAACAGATGGAAAAACTCTCCGAATGCAGCCGTACGCGAAAACTTCGTAGAATGCGAAGTGCCTGTCTAAAAGAGGGGAAATAACCGGCGATGTGTGGGTGTAAAGGATTTTGCTCGTAGCTCGGTAAAAGGTATTAGTAGAGGATTGAAACAATGCCAAGAAACTTTTAACTTGCGAACAATTTATATGCCTGCCTGCCAATTTATTTATTTACTTATTCACACTTAAAGTGAGGATATCTCGAAAACGGTTTGATTCGGACGGGTAGTTCCATTGGACTTTTTAATGTACATGACAAGACCTTTCTTTTGATACCACTCTCGTCCAAATCCACAACTTGCACCTGGGAACATTCCCTAGTCAGTATAGTTCCATGTGTCACGCTTAAATCAGATCTCGTAATGCTCCAGATACCACTAATTTCTTGCAGTTTTTTCGCCATGTTTAATAGCAGATAATTCTTCCATTATACAAGGGGAAGAAAATTACTTTAAAATACTGGCATCCACAGCATTTGGAGCCCCGATTTGCGCGGGACACCTGGCAGTACTATGCACAACATATAGTTCAGCTGGAAAAGAAGTAAATCCGTTAAAAACCATCTTTGAGCAATTCACGCCCATGCACGATAATGCTTGTGAATTCTTTTGTGTAGCTTTGTATATGTCCTAATATGCAAAAGTTTAGTTAACGACTTCACCGACAACGCGTATAGGGAAAAGTGCTTTTACCACCGACTTATCTCGAGGCAAACGTTGAAGTGGAAACTTAAAAACGCACACGATAATTGAAAACGCACACCAGAACTAAAAACGGACTTCTAACATCTATCAGTGATAAACAATTATCACTGAAATCTTTTGTGTTCCCCTGTAGATGAAAGATAAATGCTATGCACACCATATTCTACAGCAAACATCTTTAACCACTTAAGAGTTTCCCCCGTACACCATACGTGTAAGAAGAGTTTACTTGCTACGTTTCTAAAAGCTTTTGAATAACAGTAATTTTTATCTGTAATCTTCCTCATATTTAATGGCAGATTTTTTGGATTATGTAAGGCAAGTATTTTAGTACGGAAAAAGTGGCATTTAGTCTCTATTTTTAGTTTATTGTGTCAATAAAAACGAAGGTGTTATGTGGTTAAATAAAAATCAATAATGTATATAAATTTCCTTATATTTGAAATTGTGTAACATCATTAAAATTAGCTCCATAAAGTTTTTCTCTGTAGACCATTATGTGACCGAATTATTTTATGTGACCCTGTAAATAAATGATAAGCAATTATTTGGACTCCACATTCTACAGAAATCATGACTTTGTGCACCTTAGAAAGTCATATTAATATTATTATGTTTAGGATATTGTAACATCAACATCATTAAAATACAACGCAAGCGATTTTTTTACATAGACCATAATGTAACGAAATTATTTTGATTGTCCCTGTAAACTAACTAAAAATACTACACACTTCATTTTCAATAGCAAACATGACATAGTAATCTACAGCAACATTTATCATAAAAATGTCGATCCAAGCATATTTACGAGAGTTAGAGCACGGACCAGCAGCAGACGGACGGCAGGACAAACCAACGTCATAAATACTTTTCAACTAGGTAGGAAAGTGTTAAAAACCAGAAAAATAATTGCAAAGCTTGTTAACTATAGTTTCTTAATGCGACACACACTATCAAAGCGATATAAGTAAGCGTCCTATCTTAAATGGGAGAAGTAACCGCAAGATTAAAAGCGAGGTCACATCAATCAAGGTCACGCGCCACGTAGCGGACGGAGTGTGAACTACAGGTAGATACCTAACTGTTTTCTTATTCACACCACTAAAATTGTAAAGTTTTTTTCATCTTGATTAATAACTGAAATGTCTCAGACAAGGCTTTGTGGTGTCTAGTGCATCTGGATGCCCCTCTCTGGTACGCCGTTATTTTGCAATAAATAAATGTGGCAAAGTTCATTTCTATGAGTGACTGCAGATTTAGAAAATATGCGCCACACTGAAAGCCCGCTTATGTGGATTATCACTCCGTCCACAGGATGGCGTAACTGTGTTAATTTACGCCCGATTCCAGCATTAAGTTTGCACGCTTACTTATATTGCTTTGCACACTATGATCAAATGTGTCCAGCCCCCCCCCCCCCGGGTACCATTATTTTTCAATAGTAATCTTCGCCTTGTCAGAGAATTTTTGAGATTAAACAGAGGAAAGATAAATATTAAAAAATAGTAATAACCTCTGTGCCACGCAGTGTTTCCAGATTGGAGACTTTTTTAATTCAGATTATTTGACTGTCACCACTTTTTTAAAATAGTATAATTCACCTTATCTTTCAAAATTTTTAAGCTATTTTTAAATTGGCCGAATATTTCTATTTCAAGAAGGCGGTGACAATCAACAATGTGGGGACATTGGTTCCACAGAAAACACCAGTGCAGGAAAGAAAGCTCTGCGCCACAGTGGTCCAATTTGCAGCAATAAATTTTAATAGAAATTCGCTTTATTTGATGACAGAACTTCTGAGATATAATATGTCAAAGAATACTATTTAAATTAGTGGTGACAATCGCCCCCTATAGAGCAGCGCTTTCCTCCCCTGCAACAGTGTTACCCATAGATGCCACCATCTTTTAAATATTCCGGAGTCTGATCCATGTTTTCAACCGGAAATATTATTTAATCAAACATTTGAAAATGAAATCTAAAATGTACGTTATGGAAACAAGATACACTTCTCTATACATTTTTCTGGTTTAAAATACGCTTGTAAGGATCAGAGTCCGGAACAATTAACCCTTTATCTACGGCATTATGATCCACTGCAATTTTTTTCATGTAATATTTTTTTTTTCAGTTACTACAATGAAAATTAAAGTATAAACATAAAAAAAAATACTCACCCGTGAGAAATTCAATTATTTAGAGGTAATTAATTAAAGAGGTACTTTTAAGTACCGCCAGTAAAAACGAAAGTGTTAAGTGGTTAAATAAAAATCAATAATGTATATAAATTTCCTTATATTTGAAATTAGTCATAGGCATGACTATGACTAAAATATCGTAACAGAAAATCCACAAGGTATTTCAACTGACACCAGAAAATATTTTCGATGTAATAAGTATGTGAAATATAGGCTTTCTCTGATTTACAAATAAATCGTTTGGCATTTCCCTTTGCCAATCACTTATTTCAACACTTTAGAATTGAAAATGCTTTGCTCCTGAAAGGGTTAAATTTTTTTTTTTTTTTTTTTTTTTTTTAGGTTTCAATCCTTGTTAGCAGTCCTTTAGTTACGCCACATCAGTTTTTCAGGGACAACATGTTCTCTCGCATCTCCACATATGCAGTTTATGAATTTACATATGCCATTTCTAGCATAGCAAAAAGAAGCCGGTGCCACAATTTTTTCGATTTCCTATAAAAAATAACAATGAAACAGAAAAGAAATACCAGGGAAGTCATTACTACACTACATTTTAGTAATTACATTTTAAAGCAGATGAAAACGATTGATAACTACACATACGAAAAGTAAACAAGAAGTTTTTATCCAACTCCCAGTGTACTGACGGTACTTATAAGTACCACCGAGTAATTCAACTGTTAAATCAAATACATACACCATTCACCTAAAATAGCTAGTCAAATTATATTCTAAGATCATAATGAACAGATAAAAAACATCCAACACTTATCTTATATCCTTTATTGTGTTTGCAGCAATGAAAAGGCGAGCGTGGCAATCTGTACAAAATCTCGGCGCAAAACGCATCGACTGCTTCAAAGATAGCCTCATTCCTCTCTAAAATAACAAACCTAGAACTACTGCTGCTATGTATTCGGATAAAGTGGAGTTAAAAGAGCGTTTTTTAAAAAATACCATTAGAATATTACTAATATTCACTATGGTATAAAAGTTTAAAGTGAGTGGTACTTATAAGTACCGTCAGTAGAAAAAAGGGTTAAGAGATGTTGCCATCTATGGTGTTACCAACTGATTCAGGAAAAAAAAAAGCCTAAAAGTGGTTAAAAGAGGTTTGGTCTATCTCCTTTTTAGCACGATTTGGGGTTATGGGCTAAAACAAGTTTTCATTTAGTGTGCATGTGGGAGGGGGGGGGGGGGGAGCTAAACATGACAAGAAAATGAACTAGATTTATCCCCGAAAAGGATAAGTTGACAAAACTGTTTGACGCCCATGCTATAGTTATCAGAGTGCGTAAAGGTCTACAACAATTTTTGAATAATTTTTTTGACATTTTTTAATAAAAAAATGTTACAAATTCTGCAATTAAACAAGGTGATTTCAGATTCCCCTGTTAAATAAAGCGATTAAAAATTCTGCGGTTTAAATATTAAATACTTATTTTCATATCTGAAATAGTGGTACCACATTTCTTGGAAATTTTAAGGATTGCACGCATCTTGATTAATTTATTTAAATGTTATTAGGTAAATATACAACATAAAGAAAACTAGTCGGATGTGCCAATCCCAAAACTTTCATCTATTTCATGCATCTAAATATTTCAAAAAGTTGTTACACTTATTAATACTTCAACACTACCTACATTGATTTTCATCTTGAATTTATGCTTTATTTTAATATTCAGAGTAAAAATAGGTTAATCTCGCACATAATATTTAACAAAATCAATGTTATCATTATTCTGTTGTACATCAGCTATTGCTAAATTTAGCTGAATGCAAAATGCCCGTCTCTGCACGAGCTCCCGAAGCACAACAGAAATACTAAAAATCTAGAATATCGCACAAAAATTACTATCGCAACACCCCTTTTCGGGTGAACATCCCCAAATTCAATTGGGACCTGCTGGCCACAGCCGAAAACATATGTATGATATTTGGTCCCAGTCTATGCATAACTTCCTACACTTTTTGATGATATAATAATGAACATGCACCCAAATCGCTATTACAGTAGCCCCTATAGGAGGAATATCGCCAAATTTAACTGGGACCTCTTGATCTTGGCCGAAAACATATATATGGAATTTAGTCCTATTCTAACCATAACTTCATACAGATTTTGATGATAAAATAATGAAAATTGAACAAAAATCTCTATTACAGCGCCCATTTCCGGCAGAATATCCCCAAATTCAACTGGGACCTACTGGCTATAGCCGAAAAATAAACGAAATTTGGTTCAATTCTATACATAAATTCATACAATTTTTGATGATACAAAGAGAGCCCATATACACAAGCACAGACATTTTGTAAAAACATGTGTCTCGGAATCTCTGACACCTAAAGCTACACGCTTTAGATTTACACAAGCCATCGAAAACTGGAAGTCGAAAAAAATGTCGATTACAGTAGTTTCTTCTATAATAAATAAAATATAGTAAAAAGCAGATTTTCTTAATTTTCGTACCAGTTACTGTGCTTCATTGGGATTTAGTGGAGACGAATATACTAAATTTGACAAGAATGCTATTAACCAAGGCTAGCCACCCTGGCTCCCAAGGGTTGCACTATTTTCGAATATGAATCTTTTTGTTACCCTTTCACTCTTAAATGCAGAATTTCTCCGAGTATATAAAGCGCTGTCGTAACCTGAGAACGTTTGACAGTCTCGATTTAAACGATTTCTTTTGTTCTTTTAACATTTTTTTTTTTTTTTTTGGCAGGATGTTATGTATTGAGAAATGCATCTATCTTCTTGTATTTCCATTATATCGTCGGTACCATGTCAAACTATCCAATGTGAAATTTGTGGGCTACTTTTTTTTAATTTCAGATTTCTTGATTAGCACTACTTTTTTTAAATAGTAAAATTCGCCTTATTTTAAGGCAACAAGGGGGATTTTACCATTTCAGAAAAGTGTTGCCAATCAGAAATCTGAATTTTAAAAAAAGAGCTCACTGTTTTCATATTGGATAGTTTGACATGGTACCGACGATATGATTCGTTATCCTGCAGCAAACTAATTAGAAAATAACTTTATTCAAGCAAAAAGATTTTTGTGAGTTACTACTATTTAACAGAAATGCGTTATTCAACTGCAAAGAAAGTTCTTCTGCCTTCCAATCATGGGCTGTTTAACCCTTTCGAGGGCGGTGTCCTTAAAAAATGACACCTAATTTTAATTCCAAAACTTACAAACGGCACAAAGAATATTTAATTAAAATTTTATAATGTACGTGAAAATACGTAAATTCATATTTTCTAATAAATTCGTTTATAAATTCCGGTGTCAGTCCGTTATTTCAACAGTTTGTGAACAGAATTACTCCGCGATGGTAAGGGTTAACCCTCTCGCTGCGCAACCCGAGAGTTTCTCGGGCAACGTAAAAGTAGCAAAATTTGCGCAAACAGATATTTCATAGGGGATGCATTTTTTCCGTCTAATTAACCCTCCTTGATCATTCCCACCACTTACTTTTTATTGTACATTTTGCCTTATCTAATCGGAGCATTTTCTCGATTAAATAAGACGAAAATTTTTGTTTTGAAAAACCGGAGACAAAAGAATAAAAATTCTTAAAAGACGCTCGCTGCGAAGGAATTAAATGCGCAATTTTTGAAGCTATTTTGATAAAACAATTACGCAGCGAGAGGATTAAAGGTAAACTAATATTTTCAAACACTAATTCTAGCCTTTTTCAATCGCAGATAAGGCGTAGATAAGAGTACTCTTCGAAAATAGTGGCAACCCACGGACTCAAAACAATAAACGTTTTTAAAGTTTATAAAAACTTTTTAACATTCTAAAAGTGCACATGACTTATGTTTCTTTAGTTACACACAACGTTTCGCACGAATACTCGATTGTCATTTAATTTATTATTACTGTAATTTCCGGCTTACAATTTTTCGGATCAAACAATCATGCTTCGACCCAGAAGTTTTATTTAAAAATTGAAGTTAAATATTAACCGCAATTTAATAACTTACATTTTATGAAATAAGATTTCCTGGTCCTAACATGCCGTAATTTCCGGCGTATAATCTGCGGATCAAACAATCATTTTTCGGCCCAGAAATATTTTTAAACAAAGTGTAACTTTTTAGATCGCGGTAAATATTTGGCTTCAATTACTAAATAAAATTTCTGGGTCCAAACTGAATTGATGGATCCGCGGATTATACGCCAGAAATTACGGTAATTGTTTGATTTGTTTGTTGCTTTTATTCAGATTTTTTTATTCCCACCAGTTTTATAAAATAGTGTGATTGGCTTTTTTATGGTATCAATTTACCTGTCATTAAATAAGATGAATTTTCTTTTTCAAAAAAGTAGTGCCAATAAGCAATTTGAATTTTAAAACCATAATTTATTGCGACCGTTAAGGGGTTAAACAAATTTGTGCATTCTATCATATGCTGCGATAGAAAGATTATTTTTTATTTGGGAAAATTTGACCAATAATATCCCCGAATACAGATGATAATAATTTTGAATTATTCGCTCTATTTAAAAAATAAAAACTTATTCGGAATTAAACACTGTATTATTACATTAGACATATCTGTTTTATTATTCAAAATGTAAGATATTTTTATTGATAATCACAAGATAATAATCATTAAACAATTGTAAATATATCTCAAACAAGCAAGATTAAGTAACAAAACCTAAGTACAAGTTTGTTGTTTTCGAAGAGCAATAATACCTGTAATTTTCTATGAATGTTGCTATCTGATATACTGACCTACATGTAATTCATCATTTGGAATGTCGCTTTGGGCATGTGTTTACTCAAAAGGTCGATTTTATATCTTCGTTTACTGGATTTGCGTCAGTCTTTGTTTTCAGATACAAGTAGTGATTAGAGGTTACACATTTTTTCCTTTAACCCCTTCGGGACGAGCGTCTTTTACAGAATTTTTAATCTTTTATCACCGTTTTTTTGAAACAGAAATTTTTGCCTCATTCAGTCGGGAAAATTCTCGGATTAAATAAGGAAAAATTTACAATAAAAATTTACTGGTGAGAATAATCACTGATTATGTGCACCTTACGCGGCACGAATACCGGTCGCTCGTCCCCAAGGAGTTAACTAAGATTGAACGTTTGTAGTAAAAAAAAAAAAAAAAAAAAAAAAAAAAAAAAAAAAAAAAAAAAAAAAACTACAGAGGTCTTACTGGTAACCTAAGCAATGCAATTATTACCAAACAATAATCTTTGTAGAAGATTTACTCAACATTTGCAAGAAAAATCTTCTACAAAGATTAATGTTTGGAAATAGGGGTATTAAAAAGTGAATGGCGGAAATCCTCTCATACTTCCGGAAACCAACGTTCAACTTTACCTGCAACCAACTAAATTTTGTTTTCATTAGCTTGTTTTTAGCCCATTAAGGACCAGCATGTTTTACAAGAATTTTATTCAGTTCACACCACTTTTTTTTAAACACTTACTTTACTTTATGAATCACTGAAAGGTGTTAATTAAATAATTCAAAATTTACTTTTCTCTTTTACGGTTATAAAAAAAAAATAAAATCACAAAT
This sequence comes from Maratus speciosus, assembly GCA_963932465.1. Lineage (NCBI taxonomy): Eukaryota > Metazoa > Arthropoda > Arachnida > Araneae > Salticidae > Maratus > Maratus speciosus. The sequence goes on from OZ010796.1 coordinate 463,406,725, forward strand.
ATAATGTTGCGAAAATGCAACGTCAATCTTTAATGGGTTAATTAAAGAAATTTTAATGCGGAAGCTATATGTAGTGTTGACAGGTGTCCCGCGTAAATCAGAGAACCAAATGCTCTGATGCACCAGTATTTAAAAGTAATTTTCTTCGCCTTATCTAATGGCAGAATTATCTGCGATTAAAAATAAAGAAATAGACTGTAAGACATTAGCGGTGTCCAGAACATTTGAAGCCCTAATTTACGCGGGATGCCTCGCAACACAAGCTATATGACGCCATAAGTATACTACAGGCGCTAGAGTCAATGGAGATATATGGAGAGATACTTTTAGGCTCATTACATCAAACGTATAGCAAAGAATAGCTTTAAAAGTATGCATGATAAATCAATAGAGTACTCACCACCGTACTACTAGGATTAAGGTCAAATTTATATTTTGAAATTCACTGGAGTGTTCACAAATTTATTTAACCCCTTCAAGGGCAGTGGTTGATTATTGGACCACTTAACCCCTTCACGGTCGCTTAAAATTTGGAAAAACCATCAAAAAAGTACCTATTTATTTTATTACAGAAATTGAATAATTATAAGGCTTCTAAATAAAATATGCAATTAGTTTCTTTTTAATGCGAAAAAAAAAAAGATGTTATAGAACAAATTCATATTTGTAGAAAAGCCATCATGCGAGAATTCTGTCTTAATGTTTGTTTTACACCGTACAAATTAATGCGAATAAAACCTTTATTTTTAACATCTTACATCTTTATTTATCATCATCACACACATTTTTACAAACAATATTTGAAACAATATATATACATTAAATTTTGATTATTAATAATTTTTTTAGTGTTACATACTTCGAAACATGCAATGCAAAGCCCAACATTACAGTCAGCGCAAAAGCCAAACCCTAACGGCAATATTCCAAGACTTCCCACCGAAATGCCAGTTAAATTTTTCTGGTTTCAGAAGTTTTTTCCAGCAATAAATCTCCAGACCGGAAATATGATGGGAGCGAGAAATAACGAACGACACCTCAGCCCGTGATATTGACGGGAGCGAGAATTAAGGGGTTAAATTAAACCCCTAAATGCCACATTGACACCAGAAATTTGGATTGAAAATTTTCCTTTTATTTAGTGCGTGAAGAAAAGCTCTTACTTCTTTTCAAATAAATTTGTTAGTAAATTCCGATGTCATTCAATCACTTCAGCAATTTACGAATAGAAGTACTTTGCACCTGAAAGGGTTAAGACTTCTATCAGGAATATTTTACATAACACCAGGCTTTAATTATTGGTCATATGAGCCAAATTCTACACGTGAGATCATACATTTCTCTACTTTGCATTTCCAGACTTACATCTGCTGATCATCTACAATATAGTCAAAGGAGAGTACATTTTTCACACACAGTGAGTATTTCTTTCTTTTTTTAACCCTCTGTCTACCAGAAGGGTCCAATGGACCCGACATGTATATTCAAAATATCTATTCAAACCAGAAAATTTCTTCAAAACAAACTAAATGTATAAATCAGACAATAATAAGTTAAATAAACAAATTAAATAGTTTTAAGTAAAAATTCTGGTGTAGAATGTTTTTATAAAACTTGAGTAAAATTTCCGGTAGTTCTAGGGTTAATTAGCCCAGAGCGTTTTGCCTACCATAATTTGTGAGCAGTCTTTACACTAGAACGACCGCAAATTTTACACAAGTGTTATAAAAATATTTTACACCAGAATTTTTGTTTGAAACTATTTAACTTATTTATTGAACTTATCTCTCCATGAAACGCATTTAACTTATTTTAGAAAGAAATTTCGGATTCGAGTCGAAATATTTTTATTTGATAGCGGTCAAAATGACCGCTATGGTCGTTCTAGTGTTAAATAAACCGAAGACTACTAAATTGAAAAAAATGGTACCATACTACTTGGAAATTTTAAGGATAGTACTCAGCTTGATAGGGGTGTCCTCGGCTTGTGTGATGCATGATTACCTATATTTCCAAATAGAAATTTTTGCCTTATTTACTGGCAATAATTTTGCGATTAAATAAGGCGAAAATTATCATTAGTAAAGAGACGTTACGAGTGACCTGCAAGAAATAAGATTATATACCCCAGGATGAACTCGTGCGAACCCTTTTACAATATTAGAAAACAGAATATTAATCCCAATTCATTTTTCAATGTACCATCCCATGGGCGTTAACTTTAAAAACATCCCTCTGCTAAAAGTAACAAAGAAGGCTGCAACGTCAGTATTAGTAGAATAAATGTCCCCAAATACACTGATCTAACTGTGGATATCTAAAAGCCGCATGTCATTAATATTAGAAATGCCGTATAGATTAAAACATAAAATAAAGTAAAAATTGTGCCTGAAAAAAGTGGGAGAAATTAAACAACAACATAGCTGCCAACTCTTACGTTTTTCTGTAACCCCAAAAATTTAAAAGAAAATTTTACCTTCTTAAATCGTCGTAATCTGCCGATTAAATAAGGCAAAAATTTCTATTAAATTTTTGTGGTAACAAGAAAGCGTAAGATGTTGGCAGCCATGCTACAACAATTAAAAAAAGATAAAAAAAGATGAAATTGACGCATCCAAGATAGGAGGTGTGAGCTGCCGAGGGCAGTGGAACCACAAACACTAGTTTGCTCTGGAAACAGGTTCGGTTGATGACAGAATATCGTGTAAAAGTAGATATTAGTTTGCAAAACGCGACCAGCATAACGGACGAAGTCTGCTAATTTAATATTAAAAATTTCTGTATAATCTATTTCATATAATTTGAATTCATATATATAATAAAGATGAAATCACAAATATATGAACAAATTGGTAAAATTCTAAAGATGAACAAGATACGAACATTGGAAACCAGCATGTAAAATAAGAAACTATGAATAACCCACTTTGTGAAATTAATGTCAAACAACCCAGAACATTAAAATGACTCAAATTCTTATAAAATATACCGTAATTTCCCGCGCAGCTCAGATAATACGATTTCCTACCAGAATTCGTTTTAAATAAAATGTTATTTCCTTTTGCTTAGTATTTATTTGACATCATTTTTTAAATAAAATTTCCGGTATTAAAGAGATTTAACTTAGCCGCGGCGTATACGCGGGAAAATACGGTATAAATTTTGCAACAGCTAGTTTTCTCTCAAAAAATGGTAGTGAATAAGTGAAAAGGATGACAAAAAATCAATTCTTTACAGTACGAAGTTCAGAAAAATGTCTCTCTTGGATAAAGTTCCTAAGTTTTAATTCCCACATAAAGACACTACACACCATGAAATAAACTGGCCTCCAAAATTTAAGGAACAGGGACTCGATGCTTTGGACTGAACACGGTTTGACGAATAGCTATCAAAATTATTGACGAAGTGTTCTTGAACTTCTGGGATGTAAAGAACAAATTTGATTTCATATTTCTCGTTGAAGATTTAGTCCGGAGGACAGTTAGAGGGCTAATAATAAATTGAATAATAAAATAATATTTTCTATCATGTATGTAACTGAAAATGGTTTGTCACTGTGTTAAATGGCTATTTGGGTCTTGTTCAACGTTTGTGTGCGTTTGTGTAAGCATAGCACTCATATTCGTCAAGATGTTATTGTGTATGTGAAAAAATCAAAAGTTTTTTGTTTACAGAATACAGAGTTTTCAACCAAATTTAACACAACTTTTCGCAAACCTAACAAAAAACAGTAGCAACAGTATACTGCAATTAAAACATGAATATATGGAATATTTGATGAGATATGGGCATTTGTATGAAATAATTTTTAACTGCCCATGCGTGGAAGATTTCAAAATTTTTATTTTATAATTTGGTCGTCAGCTATTTTGCGCAACTTCTATAAAAAGTCCAGTCAAAAATTGTGAAAACTCAGAAAGATATAGTGAGCTGGTTGAAAAGTTGTGTAAAATCCCTTATAATAAAGCTACTTTTAGAAAGCAACTCACTATATCGCCCCTATCTTTGTGGATTTTCGCGATATTTGACTGGACTTTTTACATAAGTTGCCCTAAATAGCTGACTACCAAATTATAAAATAAAAATTTTAGAATCTTCCACGCATGCGTTAAAAAGTATTTATACAAATGTTCATATCTCATCAAAAATTCAATATATTCATGTTTTAATTGCAGTATACTTTTGCTACTGTTCTTTTTCAGGTTTTAGGAAAGTTCGAATGGAAAATTTTAAAGTTTGGTAAAATTTCAGGGTGAAGATGACTCTCTCTCGGCATAATTTTTTAAAAACATAAATTTAACCTTCCGTCTACCAGACGGGTCCATTGGACCCGACATGTACATTCAAAATATTTATTCAAACCAGAAATTTCTTCAAAACAAACTAAATGTATAAATCAGACAATAATAAGTTAAATAAACAAATTAAATAGTTTTAGGTAAAAATTCTGGTGTAGAATGTTTTTATAAAACTTGAGTAAAATTTCCGGTAGTTCTAGGGTTAAATAAGACAAAAAATTCAGTTGAAGGGATATTCACGGTTTTTTTTTTCCTGAGACAATATGTTGTTTAAAATGTATCGAGTGTTCTCTTTCTCTCGCTTTTTTTTCTAATTGAACTTTCCCGGTACGCTGATAAAAAGTATTTTTTTTTTATTTATTGATATACCCTATCGTGCTTTCTTTTATAATTCTATCAAGAATTAAGGAATATATAAAATTAACTTTTATTTCAGGCTTTGACACAAAGAACTCTACTCTGATGTCAAAAATGGGTTTTATCATTTGAAATTTCAAACTTTGTTCAATATTTATTATATAGAAGACCACTTATTAAACAAAAAACTACACATATTCTAAAAGTAAACGCAAATCCAAGTTGAACGGTACTTCTTATACTGCTCTACGACAATGTGACAATTAAAAAATTTGGGGTGGTCTCTCTTTCTTAACACGTTCCACTTTCCAATAAAGTTAAAGTCTTTATGAATTCGTTTGTCTGTGTGTCCGTCTTTCTTGCCGCTCTCCGTGTTCTAGCTCTCGTAAATATACTGGGAGTTCCATGTAATTTTTATATGTTATTGAGTTTCAGTATCGAATGTTCTGTGTTGAAAATGAAGTATTTTAAACTCATAATTTGTTTATTGAGACGCATAAAAGAACTCCGTTACATTATGATCTATGGGTGAAAATCATTCACAGTATATTTTATTCATGTTACGATAATTGAAGCAGAATGAGATTGATATGCGTCACTGATGTGGACTGCAACATGATTTATGTACATGATGTATGTATAGAATAAGTAGCGCTTGTAGTTCATTTACAGGGACGCTCAAAAGAATTCCATTACTCTATGATCTATGCAGAAAAATCGTTGGCGGTGCATTTTAATGATGTTATGATACTTCAAACATAATGAAGTTAAAAAGGAGCATTAAGATGCACAACAACTTACCTTCTATCGATTTTGGAGTACGTAGAATATAACGTTCATTCACAGAGACGCACAAAGGAATTATGTTACAGGACTGACTGTGATCGATAATAGCTGTAACATGCATTTTACGTCTCAGGGGATCCAATACCAGAACTTCCATAAAGTAATGATCGTGATATTTAACCCTTTGCCGTCGAGAGGTGATTCTCACTCACCACTAAGCTCCAAATACTCTGGACTTTTTTAAAGTAATTTTATTCGCCTTAACTAATGTCAGAATTATCGGTGATTAAAGATAGCTAAATAAAAGGAAAGAAATAAGTGGTGTCCAGAGAATTCGGAGACCTGATTTCCGTGCGACACCTGGAAACACTCTCGAGTGCAAAGGGTTAAACCAGAGATTTTTCATTAAATGAGGCAAACATTTCTTTACGAAAAATCTAATATTCTTTCCTTGAGGCAAATGAACACTGTTTACGTGCGTTTTCCGCTGTGGTATATGCATTGTTAAACTTGTTTATTTTTTAGTGTATTACGTGGTGTGTATAAAATCTGTTGATCATATACTGGGCTGCACAATACAATTTTTAGCGCATACGGAGAGCAATTGATGAAAATGGACTTTTAACTCCTTAATTCTCGCTCCCGTGATGTTCACGGGCTGTGTCTGTTATTCAGATTGTTTGATTACCCACCACTATTATAAAATAGTGTAATTGGCTTTATTATGGTATCATTTTACATGTCATTAAATAAGGTTACTATTTCTTTTTCAAAAAAGTGGTGTCAATAAGCAGTTTGAATTTTTAAACCGTAATTTAATGAGACCGTTAAGGGGTTAATTTTTTTAATTGCTTACTTAAAAAATCTTACTTCACATTATAAAAAAACGAAAATTCTTAATAATATTGTGTTGCTGTTGGTAGATGCTTCATAATCTGTGCCTGATACACAAATTTTCATTCTTGTGTTTTTTCCTCTTTTGGACAACTGTACAAAAAAATTTCAATCAAATATATAACAGTTTTTCAAACTATCTTCCATGACAAGGGTGGCAAAACAGTGTTCCTTTGAGACGATTGTCACAACTTCTCCCGAAAACATAAACTTCGTTTTAGATTTATCTTGCAAATTTCGCAGAAAAGTACCAGAAGCCCATTTAACTCTTTAGCTGATGGTATCCACAAAAAGGACGCCTAATTTTAATTCCAAAACTGAGGACTGCGCCAAGAATATTGAATTGAAATTTTCCTTTTATAAAGTACGGGGGGGGGGGGGGGGGGCAAGTTTTTATTTTCTTATAAATTCGTTTGTAAATTCTGGTGTCATTCCATCATTTTATCATTTTACAGACTTACTCCGCTTCAGAAAGGGCTAAATTGCTAACGCTGTAGAAACCTGTCGCGGAAATTCTTTTTTGGAATTACTAGTTTACGCAGAATGCAGCATTTCGTAGGCCCGAAATAAGGTCACGATTATTATTCAGGGAAAAGGGCTCCAATTGGCCCGCTACTACGTGGATTTGCCATCTCTGTCCTCTAATATTAATGTTACTTAATGATATAAAAAAATTTATAATGATGAAATGAAATTAAAACATGAGCAAATATTTATATACATGTATTAAAATATTTTCAGATATTTATATTTAAAAAAATATTTAGTGTTAATTTCTTTCCAATAAAGCGTTAGATTTATACAGACACACGCATATATCACATACATTTTTTTGTACATGTTAAGCCAATCCCTTTTATTTTTGCTGCTAAATTTTGTTAGTTTTCTTATTATTAAATTCGGTTTAAAAATGGATTGACTGATAAAATATGATAAATCATTTTGCAAACGATTTTTACAAACGATTTTGAGGCGAAAAGTTGAAGACTCATTACTTTACAGAATTTTTGAAAAAGGGTTCGTCTACACATTACAAGCTGGAAAAGCTTTGTTTTTCTAATAGTAACATCCACTTTTGACACTATATTTGCATGAAGTAAGCTGCCATCGCTCAAATTTTACTTCAGAGAATTTTTCACTTCAATTTCCGGTTGCTTATATTAATTTTTCTGTATGTAATTTCACGGTAACAGCATATGAAAAGCTCCCAAGGAGAGGGTCCGAGGTTGGAGTCACCGAATACGATGAACTTTTGTGTATCGATAGAGCATAGTTAGTATATAAATATATGACCGTCATAAAGCGCAACCCCCAGGAGGTCTTGAGAAAGTAAGTCGCAAAGTTTAAGCTACAGTTTATATTGAATAAATTTCCTTCTTTGGCAAGCGGTTCAGTAGCATGGTCGGCAGCATGTTTACCACAGGGGGTCTACAAGTTTTAGCTCGCAGACCACAGAAAAACCAGTGTTTTAGAATAGAATTATTTTCCTTAATTAATTCCTAAAACAATCCTAAAACAATTTTCGATTTAATTAGACGAAGATTGGAACTATACGGTTATTACTAAATGGAAATTGTTGTGACAAACGATTTTGAGGCGAAAAGTTGAAGGCTCATTACTTTACACAATTTTTTAAAAAGGGTTCGTGTACATATTACAAACTGCAAAAGCCTTGTTTTTCTAATAGCAACATCCACTTTTCACACTATATTTGCATAAAATAAACTGTCATCTCTCAAATTTTATTTCAGAGAATTTTTCACTTAAATTTCTGGTTGCTTTTATTAATTTTTCTATATGTAATTTCACGGTAACGGCATATGAAAAGCTCACAAGGAGAGGGTCCGAGGTTGGAGTCACCGAATACGATGAATTTTTGTGTATCGATAGAGCATAGTTAGTATATAAATATATGACCGTCATAAAGCGCAACCCCCAGGGGGTCTTGAGAAAATAAGTCGCAAAGTTTAAGCTACAGTTTATATTGGATAAATTTCCTTCTTTGGCAAGCGGTTCTGTAGCATGGTCGGCAGCATGCGGGATTTGAGATTTTTCTACCTGAGTTCAAATCCGGTTCGGACTTGTTTTCGGAACGTAAACTTTTATCAATCATTTTCGAACCTCAATTGAAAAAATATGTATAATAATTGAAATTTACGAAAAATATGAATTAAATGCATGTTTTGTAGCATATAAGTGCTTTTTAAACTACGAAATTTCGCATGTTTAAATATATAATGAAAAGTTAAAAAAAAAAAAAAAAAAAGTCGCATATTTATGTCTATAGAACCGAAATTTTTTGTTGTTATTTAAATTTATTTACAGTTATTTCAATGAATGATATACTATTTTTCATAGAAAAATAAATTAAAACACGTTATATAAATGCGCGAAATATTATATTATTTTAATTTTCTTTCAATATGAAAGTATTTCGATTATTTGATAAATTTTTATACACTTCTTAAAATTCTTAATATGACTTTTTTTTTTCGATTTTTGGTTTTGTAATTATTACCTACGTAATAACTATTTTCAGCAATTCAGTATCTTTTTGGAACTTATTTTTAAGTGCGAAGACAGTTATTCTAACTATAATCATAAGAATCCAAGATTTAAAAAATTCAAAAGTTAAAAAACTAGTTGGTAAAAAACGATACATTTATTTCACTGTGAAAAATAGTAGCTTATTTATGTAAATAACAGATATAAATTTTAGAGAATAAATGAATTTTAAAATTAACTTAATTTTATGGTCTATAAAAGTTCGAATTTTTAGTTTTTTTGTTTTTTTTTTCAGTTTATTATTATTATTATTTATTTATTTTATCTCTACTTTTCATTAAATATATAAGCATGCAAATATTAGCAGTTACAATTGTATTTATATAATTAAATTGCATTATGTGTTGAACAAAAAAAAAAAAAAATAATAATAATTTCCGAAAGAAATTACTATATAGACACTTATTCTAAATAAAAATCAAGAATATCAGACTTTAAAAAATCATATTAAAAATATAAAGCATATTTTTAATAAACCATGAAATATTTGAAGTAATTTAATCAGGAAACAAAATTAAAATAATATATTTGTTCGCTTATTTTAGTTTATTTCTTTGTTAAAAATTTTAGGTATTCATTGAAATAACTGTAAATAATTTTAAATAACAATGAAAAATTTCTGGTCTATAGACATATAAATATGCCTTTTTTTTTCATTATATATTTAACACTAGAACTACCAGAAATTTGAGTCAAGTTTTATAAAAATATTTCCCACCAGAATTTTGATTTAAAGCAATTTACTTTTGTTATTTAACGTTTTTTTTTTTTTTTTTTGTATGTTTTAAACTTATTTCATAATAAAATTTCTGGTTTCAACCGAAGCGTATACATATGATAGCAGTCAAAATGACGGCTCTCGGTAGTTCCAGTGTTAAACATGCAAAATTTTGAAGTTGAAAAAGCACTTATATGCTACAAAACACACTTTTAATTCATATTATTTGTAAATTTCATTTATTATACAGGGCCTGACTATCGCCAAAATAAACTGCCACCAATAAAAATGAAAATCTCTTTTTGCCATTATTTATAACTGAAATTTCACATTAATAAGGCGTTTAAATGAGATGAAAATTCCAAGGTTAAATCCATAAAAACTTGTCTTGCCTGTCGCATACTACGATTTTTGCCTACCGGTATTTTAGAACGGAAAAATGTGACTTATTTTATCGGAGATATCTCATCAATTGAATAACGCGAAGCAAACTTTTCGAAAATAACGGTGGTCAACAAGCATAGCGATTTTCAGCTGTGTGACAGACATGACAAATTTTCATGGAATTAGCCCCTAATTAAATATGCTGGTGGAAGTTTGCCTTAAGGGTAATCAACCCCTGCGAAAGCGGTTACAGTTGAAGCTTCACTATTTTAAGGATATGTCAGTTCCCCTTCATTAACACTAGAAAGACAGTTAGCTGTCATTTTGACCGCTACCAAATGAATATATTTCGGTTCGCACCAGAAATTTCTTTATAAAACTAGTTTAAAAGATACGAAGAAAAAAAAGTAGTTTAATAAATAAGTTAATAATTTAAAATAAAATTCCTAGTTTCAAATATTTTTACAAAATTTGAGCAAAATTCCCCGCCTTTCTAGTGTTAATAGTTCCATGTTTCAAAGCTGCTTATTTTTCCTTCAATAAATAAATTTCTGATTCGAAGTATTGTTTTTATTAAAAAGAAAAAAAAAAGTCGGAAGTTAAACAGGGTGTGTAATATTACACATAATTTTCTCTGTATTTTATTTTAAATATTATATTCATAGTTACTGAACTTCTGGGCATATTTTTCATTCGAGTAATCATATTTTTTACATTTTTTTAAAAATAAATATAATAACATAAGTATCACATAGAAATAAAAAGCATTTTACTAAATTTTTTTTTTGTTAAAAATAAGTATTTTTTTCTTAAAAATAACAGATTTTTTGTTATGTATATGGGATAGTCTGAAAGTATAATATTAAATTTGGATAATTGTTTTTATACTTAAAAATCGCATTAAAAGAATTCATATGCATATAATATATACTTGTGCGTGCGTTATATATGTGTGTGTGTGCGTTTTATATTATATATATCTGTGAATCTAAATAATATTTCTATTGTAATTCTTCTCGATCTATTAGAAGCAATGGACTGCTGAAAAATTAAAAAAATATTTAAGAATATAACATTTTCATTCGAATTTTCATCAGATGTTCAATAATATTAAATATACCTCTTGGTCTTGGTGTTTCATCCAATCCACTATGATTTGTTCATGAAATAAATTTTTTCGCATTACCGTAATTTCCGGCGTATAATCCGAGGATCAAACAATTCTGTTTGGACCCAGAAATTTTATTTAGTAATTGAAGGCAAATATTTGCCACGATCTAAAAAGTTACATTTTATTTAAAAAAATTTCTGGGTCAAGAAATGATTGTTTGATCCGCGGATTATACGCCGGAAATTACGGTAATTAAAATAACGTTGTTGTAGATTATATTTTAAAGAACAATTTAAATTGACCCATTTGCATCATTTGGAAAAGTGGAAAGTTGGTCCTGATCACCAAAATATTTTTCTATTCTATCAAAATGGAATTTGTACTAAACGCATAAAAAGCTAATAAAAAGAAAAATGCCCAGTTAAACTGATCGCACTCAGCTCACAGGCTAGTCACACTAATTGTATATTATAATGTTATTTCAAAGAATAATGGTGCTTGAAAAATAAAGAAATCGACAAAAATATAAAGGGGGGGGGGAATAGTTCTCCCATTTTCCCCTTTATACTTAACCAATGAACCTCCAGATCAAAACAATCAAAACAGGGAAGAGCCTTATCAGAATAAACTTATATCCAGAATTTGAAGCAAATCGGATATTTCTGTCAAGAGTTATCGCGTTACGCACATGCATATGTACATACAGATTCCGCGAGCACATTATCTCTCAGGCTTTGATAGCCTGCGAGATAAAACCAGCAGTAGAAAAAAAAATCTTAATTTTACTTAGCTGAATAAAGTTCATAAAGTCAAAGGGCCTGTCTGGCATTTTTACACATATTTTTGCTTTGTACTTAATCCTTTTACGGGCAAGCAATTGTGTTTGTGAAATGTTGAATTGACACCGGAATTTAAAAAAAGAATTACTTTAAAAAGGGGAAAAGCAATTTTTTGACTTTTTTCTTTTTTTACCAAAATTTAAAAAGTAAAAGTTAATTAAAAGTTTCTGGTGCGAATCTGCATTAAAATTAGGTGGGATATAATACATCTCACCGCCCCTCAAGGGGTTAAGTTACTCAAAGCCCAAACATTTAAATTAAACATTTGTATTGTTACCCATCATTTAACTATCGCAATACAGCAGCATCGATTTAATAAATGACCATTTTAATACTTTCAAGAAATATTAATTTTCTTTTGCGATAAATGAAAATTATCTTTTTTAGGTATGAAGCTGATGTTTTCGAAAGACCGATGCTACTAAATTACAATAGATAAATGTTGGAAAAACATAAAATTAATTAATTTAAAAGTTTGGACTTTAACCCCTTGAAGGGCACTGAGATAGAATATATCCCACGTATTTTAAATCCACAAATGCCACTATGGCACCGGTATTTGGAATTAAAATTTTTCGTTTATAATGTTCGGGCATTTATTAACTTTCAGGTAAATTTGTTTGTAAATTCTTGTGTCAATCGATCATTCCAACGTTTTAGTAACATAAGTATTTTCCCCCTGAAAGGGTTAAGCAAATTTATTACAAAGATAGATTATGTGTATTAACCATAGCTACCAACACAACCAGAATATTGTACCAGAAGAATTTAATAGTAAATTTTACCTTTTTTAATCGCCTTTATTTGCAGTTTAAATAAGGCAAAAACTTCTATTAAATTTTTGTGCTACTAAAAAGAGTAACAATTGGCATTTATGGTATCAACCTTCCGATTACCAGACGGGCAGTGTTGACAGTGGGCTACTTTTTTAAAATTCAAAATTCTTGATTGGCACCACTTTTTGGAAATGGTAAAACTTGTGTTATTTAATGAAATATTAATTAAGGCGAAAATAAAAGAAATTTTACCATTTCAAAAAAGTGGTGCCAGTCAAGAAATCTGAATTTTTAAAAAGTAGTCAACTGGCAACACTGCAGACGGGTTCAGTGGACCTGGCAGGTACATTCAAATTGTTTTTTAAACGAGAAAGGCCTTTATAATAAACTTAATATAAAAACCTGACAATTTGTTAGACAGATTTAAATAAAAATTATGGTGTAGAACATAAGTTTTTATAAACCTTCAATAAAAGCTCCGGAAGTTCTAGGGTTAAAATGACTGCCTACACATGATTTCTGGTTAGAATCTTACAAAAAATTATGTGCATATATGCGATTTTGGTAATACATGCCAGAAAAATTTCGTGCAAACATGTGCTAATGATCCAAATGGGTTAACCTACCCATTAACCGTCGAAACAGTAAGTAAGGGGCTTCAACGTTTTCTGCGTTTGCCACCACAAATATTTTAAGATAATCTTCGCTAAGGTTCAAATTTTTGTAATTAATCAGGCATTTTTTTAAATTCAAAAATAGTGGTATCACAATAGTTAGTTTAAATCTATTTTTAACGTTGCAAAAACGCAATACAAAAAGGGTTAAATAGTGGGTTAAGTAGAATTAAATGAAATTATTATTTTAAACAAATGATTTTTTTAATATTTGAAAGGGATTTCTAAACGCTCAATCCACGGGGACGTGTGTGGCCGTGTATGACACTTTTACACATAAGTCAGCTCAGTGCTTAAATAGTTTAAAAACCTAAAATTTAAATGAAATCTTTAACCAGCGTTTATCTATCATTTATCTAGCCAGCATAGTGGATATTTCAATAGCGAAGACCATAAAGAAGAAAAAAGAAACAGAGAGCTGTGGCACATCCAAGGTGTGGTAAAAGTTGTTTATATTACCACTAATTTCCTAAAGTTTTCCTCGCCTTTTTTAATCGCAGAAAATTCTCCGATTAGATTAACCGAAAATATTACTTTAAAATAGTGGTATCTAGATATTTTGAACCTTCCATCCTGGCTACGCTACTGATCGAGAGAGAGAGAGAGATAATTAAGATTTTTGTTATTAGATAATTTTATCATATGCAGGGGTCGTACTTGTCCTGAAATTTCACGACCGGGAAATTCTTCCGTACCAGTATTTTCTTATGGAAAAATCTCTTCTTAAATAAGGCAAAATTTCGCACGTTTAACCAAGATTTATTTTTCTATAAACAAATAGTCATATTTGACTTAAAAAAATCCCTTAACCCTCTCGCTGCGTAATTGTTTTATCAAAATAGCTTCAAAAATTGCTTATTTAACCAATTCGCGACGAGCGTCATTTAAGAATTTTTATTCTTTTGTCACCGGTTTTTCGAAACAAATTTTTTTGACTAATTTAATCGGGAAAATGCTCCGATTAAATAAGGCAAAATTTACAATAAAAAATTAACTGGTGGGAATAATCCAGGAGGGTTAATTGGACGGAAAAAATACATGCCCGAGAAAATCTCGGGTTGCGCAAACTTTGCAATTTTTACGTTGCCCAATGAAAACTCGGGTTGCACAGCGAGAGGGTTAAGCGTACGGCCCTTGATCATATGTCAAACAAAATCTTGAAATAGGTTTATGTTAAAGGTATTTGATGCAAAATTTTACAAAACGAAATTATTGGATTTTATAGAGCAAATGTTTCTGTTCGAAAGTAGTGGTATTCTAAATTCGGTAGATTTGACAACCTTTTAAATTAATAATAATTTTCGTACAAGTAATAATTTTTATACAAATCCTTCAAACGCTTTTCAAAGTCGTTTTACTGTGAACAAAGAAATTACGATCTACTACATGAGAAATTTTAACCTTTTCATAAGCAAAATATTTATATTTATAAAATGTTGAAATGGCTGATAGCCACCAGAATCTGCAAATAATATGTTTTGAAAATAAATAAATGCGTTTATTTAAGTGAATTTGGGAATCAAATTAAAAAAAAAAAATCTGGTATAACGTCTGCAGTTGTAAATTAAATTTAAGTTCGCCGTATACTTCTCACTGCTTTTAAGACTGCTTATTAGAGTTATCACGCGGAAATATTTTACATATTTACTGACATTTTTTAAAACATTTTTTCTACTTTGAATTTAATTAAAAGTTTGAAGAGCATCTTGATTCAGTCAAAATAAATAACACTTATTTAAATATAAGTATATAATACTTTTTTTTTATTTAATCGATTTAAGGTTTTGAACAGATATATTAATATGTGAGAACTCTTGATGGATAGCCGAAAAATGGTTGAAAATTAAATTATATTACAATTAACCCTTTCCGGCGCGGAGTAATTCTGTTTGTAAAATAGTAGAATAAAATAGTTATAAAAGGAAAATTTTATTTAAATCAGGATGAGATTTCCGACTTTTTACATACCAGTATAATCTCAGAGAAAACGTGTTTCTTCTAAATCGCAAAAATGTCACGATTAAATAAAATAACATTTTTTCTAAGATTATACTGGTATGCAAAAAGTCGGAAATCCCATCCCTGTTAAATATTCTGGGCGTCAGAAATCTTAAAATTAAGTGTCCTTTTTTTGTGGACACCACCAGCGAAAAGATTACCCTTTGTTACCTACTATTGTTACTACTATTCTATGGCATGCTTTGGGGGATAAGCTTATGAATAATTAAGTGAGAAAATCTTGCATCAGAGGGCCAATCATCACCACTATTTCTGAATAGCCATCCATGTCTTATTTAGCTGAATTTTTGTATTTAAATAACGCGGAAACAACTATTCGGAATTAGCGGTGACAATTGCTTGCTGGGTACGCGAGTCCAACACCCCTAATGTTGGCGATACTCTTTGCAAGTTTTTTTCCCCCCTCAATTAAAATTTATTAAACAATAAAGAGAATATTTATAGATTTTCAAGGACAATTGAGCTTGGAAAGTTTCAATAACTGAATCTCTTTTCATTTTTTCTCTTCGAAATGATAGCCCATCGTTCAGAACACTATGTTTATCATTTCGACATATGTATAAAAAATGTTGGATAAACCGGTTTGTGGTTCGCTTGGAATTTCGTGTTGATTGTATATTTTATAAGAACATCATATGAATAAAAAACCTATAAAAACTTCGCTTTGATAATAACTACGCAAATTACTGAATCCAACTTATCCACTTAACATTGTCGTAACTTGTTTTGACCAGTAAATTAGAGTACGGTTAAAACACTGACACACTGTCTGATAATAGCAGAGAGCCGCATTCTTTCAGCAAGAAACGTTTAAAGATGAACATTAGTAAGAACGTGAGGGGAAGAAAAGATCAGAAACTCGTCAGGTGAATCTCTAGTGCGATTGGCTGCATTTTTCTAGGTTGAATTCACATCCTTCTCCAGCCAGGTGCTGGGAAACGCGTTTCAAGTAATCCACAAGAGAAGTTGAAGAGAAGAGGTATTCTCTTGTGAGTTTGAATGATGCTGGAGAGTTTTTTGTTTACTTTTTAGTAGGAAACTTTTGAAAAAAGATATATCTTCGGATGAATAACTTGTAGCTTTATCTCCTGCCGCAGATGAAATAAGTCTTCACTGTCACTTATTGTGGAATATTTCAAATGGATTATAATTGTTTCTATTAGAATGCCGCTTTGGTTTCACATAAACTTATTTACAAAAAAATTTTAATTAATGAATGGTGATTTTTATACATTGAAAATAATGTGATCTTGATTGGAGTTAACAGATCATTAAGAAATTTTAAAATACGATGCATTAATATGTGTAATTTCAAATAATTCATAAGAGAAATTCAAGAGAAAACATACTCTCTTGTGAGTTTGAATGATGCTGGAGATACTTTTTGCATACTTTTAGCAGAAAACTTTTGATTTTTTTTTCCCGGATGAATAACTTATTACTATGTAAAGGAGGCTTTGAAATGTTTACACATTTCTAATGTTTGTTCTTTGGGGCTTAAAGTAATATTTTATTAATCACTGTCATCAACAAAATGCTTCAAGTACCACCCCCTTTGATGGATACTCATCCATCTTGCCAAATACCGTGGCAACCAGGACGAACTATGGGATTAGGCTGTGGATCAGCAGTGATTAGCGGTGTAGTTGGTGGCGGCGGGGCTTGTATACGCCCTGACAGATCTTCAAGAACAAATGTGCAAAAGTTAACATGGAGGAATTCCAACTGGGTAAGAGGTTATTCTGAATCTCATCTCAGCAGCATGACCATCGCTGACGTGAGCCCAACGGTTGCGATGAAAAAAATTATTATATTATATGAAAAGCAGCAGTACAGAGAAGCTGCTAACTTCATAAACCGATTGCACAGATCAACATTTAAATCAATTTTGGAAGATCTGCCAGTAGATATGTTCATTGAAGCGGTTCCTGACAGTCTGCCAATTCTCGAAGCTCTTTATGCTAAGGTATTTTTATCCGATGGTCTGAACTTTCCGATGAAGATATTGAGGCCAGAAAGTGTCATCATGCAAATAGCAAATCTGTTTTCGCAACGAGATCTGTGTGATTCGATGATGCCAGATGATCGCTCTCCGGTTCTT
Source organism: Maratus speciosus (assembly GCA_963932465.1). Taxonomy (NCBI): domain Eukaryota; kingdom Metazoa; phylum Arthropoda; class Arachnida; order Araneae; family Salticidae; genus Maratus; species Maratus speciosus. Next base: position 463,424,247 of record OZ010796.1, read on the forward strand.
TTGTCCTGCAAGAAACTCATTAAGGTAAGCTATAATAATGTTTCTGAAAATTTATATCAAATTTCGTGAAAGTAGGAATATTTCATTGAAATTCTCTTGACCTATTTGCATCATTAGCGTGCAGTTCAATAATTTCACTTCTATTCAAAAATACAAGAAATTTTGAAAAACGAATATTTACTTTATGTAATCACGGAATGGCTGTCATTAAATAAAGCAAAAATTACCATTTAAAGTTTCTGCTACGACTTCGGAATTTTTGAATAAAAAAGAACTTCCTGAACTGATGCATACATGCGCTAATGGTGGAAAATAGTTAATGTGCAAATTAAATATTTGGAATTTTAGAGACCTTTAGATCCCTAGAACACACTTTAAGTTAAAAGATTACAGAAAAAAAAGTATTCAGAAACTACAAAGATTATTTTTTTTTTTCATTTTCACACTAATTAGTTAGGCTATCTGTCTAGTATAAATTAGTGTAAAGTAAAATAATATTTCTGAAAATTTATAACTTCTTAAGACAAGATTTTTTATTTTATTTTTATTTTTTTAGTCATCTTTCTGCGCAATAGGAATTATTCGATTGTTAGAGATTGTTAGTGACCTTTTTCCATATTCACATTAAGTGTATTGTTTGCAATTGATTTTCATCTATTATAAATTCATTTTATTAATTATTTGAGATATTAAGCAATAAAAAAGGATAAAATCATAAAATGTATTTATTAGATAAATTCTAAGTTAAAGAAAATTATATATTCCATTATTCTTTTTTATCTTTATACCAAAAAAATAAGCGATAAATTAAAAAATTAAACAAAAAGTAAATTTAATTGAAAAACATTCACTGAAAATAAATATAATTTTTAATTTTTAACGCATTAAAATATAGCGTAAATACTAATAGAATGGGATTTTACATCCCACCTTTCATGATACACATGTATGCACAAGTTTCCATGGGATTTTCCGTAAGTATGTGATGTCAATTTAATTCTGCAGCCTTGATTTTTAATAAAACTGATCCGTTGAGTTAATAAATACTGTTTAAAAGGCTTAATACAGTTCCTTTTCAAAAGATCAAACTTTTGTTTCTGATTTTATAGCAAGTGTTGTTTTTTAATTATTATTTATTTAACCCTATCAGGGGCAAGGTACTTCTATTCACAAAATTCTGAAATGAGTGACTGACACCAGAATTTACATGCATATTTCTTTCAAAATAAGCAAAAGCTTTTGTTCACGTACTTGATAAAAATAAATTTTGCATTGCAATATTCTGGTGCCAATGTCACATTTAGGAATTAAAAGTAGGTGGTCCAAAAATGAACCATCGCCCTTAATGGGTTTAAGTACAAATTTGCTAGCAACAATAAATTAAAAGTTAATTTTTACAAGCAAATACATTTTACATCATGAAAAAAAAATTTGGAATTTTTAACTTTATTCCCATTTTTTTCAAATGCACATGTATTAAATTTCAATATTTGTAAATTTCAATATTACAACTGGAACAGCTGGAACAACTATAACAACTGAAATAAAACCTACTGAAATAATTTTTAAAATATATTTATGATTATTGGTTGAAACATGGATTACGGTTTATGGATTCTATAAAAAATTTCAAAAATGTATCCATTTTTTCATATTTTTATTTTTTTTTTATATTTTAACTTCTTAAATATTTAATGCAATAGAGCTGTTCGTATGTATCTTGAACTTTTCTTAAAGTTTAATTAAAATATATAATCAGAATGAACCAATATGTCTAGTAAAATCGGGCAAAATTGTGTAAACATGGGTTTTACACTTTCATGGGCAAGGATATTGTATTAATAATATACTGAAATGAATGAATGACACCGGAATTTACAATCAAATTTAACTGAAAATAAGTAAAAACTTTTCTTGACGTACTTAATAAAACGAAAATTTTCAAATCAAAATTCTGGTGTCAATGTCTCATTTAGGGATTAAAAATAGGTGTTCCAAAAATGAACCACCGCCCTCGAATAGGTTAAAAAAAGATAGTATAAAATCCATAAATTTGTATTTTGTAAAAAAAAAAAAAAAAAAAAAAAAAAAAAAAAAAAAAAAAAAAAAAAAAAAACAATTTTAACAAAATATTAATAATTTCGTATCGCACTATCGAGAAACTAAATATAAACAAAATAATTTGCTTTTAAAAATGACCAAAACACATTTATATACGACTGAAAATTTAGACTAAATATGTCCCATGAGCGTCATGATTTTGAAGTTTTAAATAGATGGTCTTAATCCCTTGAGGGACGGTGGGATATATATTTTAATGAAGATTTGCACCAGAAACTTTTAATTAAGTCTTACTTTTATAACTTTGGTGAAAAAGGGCTGAAATATTTCTTTTCCTTATTTTGAAATAAAATTTTTCCAAATTTCCGGTGGGAATTCAACATTACTGAAATAAAATTGCTTGCCCCTTGTATGTAACACCAGTGAGCATGTGCGCATGGCTATCAACTCGTATGCTTTTTTGTACCACTAAAATTTAATAGAAATTTTTGCTTTATTTAATCGACTGATGACGGCAATTAAAAAAGGTTTAATTTACTATTACCATTTTTTTGGTACAAAAAAGCGTAACCGTGGCAGCTATTTGTGTGTAACTTTTACATTGCAATCTCCATTAAATCTAATTAACTGTAATTTTTTATAAAACAACGAAACGCGAGTGTACCATATGTCAAAACCCTTTTCAAAAATATTTCGGATGACATGTGATTAATCGTTGTGAGTTTTGTATGTTCATCCGAAAAGTTATGTTGACATAAGATATATTCATCAATTTCTGAAAACGAAAAAAAAAAAAAAAAAAAAAAAAAAAAAAAAATACAAATTTTGATTAAAAATGCGGTACTAGTCTCCTTAAGAAATTTTAATATTAGAGATTTATACCTGACTATCATATTCAATCATTTTAGCTTTTCAACAATCCTTTTCAGATTTAATAGCTACGTAAAACAATTGGCAGATAATCGGCACGTGCTCAAAATAGTTTCCATAAAGTTACTAGCTATGAACAAAGATTTCCCCTATGATACTTTAAATTAGCATTAAAAAATCATGTTATAAAACAACAAAACTTATTCAACATATTTACAGTAATACAATTTAGGATCAGTTATAACATTTTAACCCTTAAATGCATGATTTTTTTATTTTGTTTCGAAAAAAATTATGTATGATTCTCTGAAACGTTTATAACACAAGAGAAATAGTGAAAAAAAATCAGAAATACATTTTTCATATAATGTGTGAGCCTCTTCTTATGTTGCACATCTGCAATACAAGTAAAAACTAAAATAATGCAAATTAGTAAATATTTTAATAAGTTTGAATCTAAATACCTCATTTTATATAATTTTTTATGTTGCAAAACTTAATCCTTAAATGCATAAATTATTTTTTTAGAATTATGTTTTTTACTCTTATACTAAAGATTAGACACCAGAAATTTTAAGATAGATTTTTAACTTTATATTTTTGCAACATTTACAGAATTGATGTTTGTATATAAATATGCTGGTTGCTAAGAATTAAATAAAAAGTGATGTAGATATTCATCACTATACATTTAAGGGTTAACATGTTTCAATATCATTGCCCATTTTTTTAACTCCTTGAGGGACGGTGGGATATATCGCTCACCCGCAAGAAAAGTGACACATCTCGCAAAAATTCATTTTGCGTTTTACTGCACTAACAGGTCTGTCATAGGTGAGTCTTGCTACACAAAAAGTTTCATAAGTATAGTTATGCTGAAAATCACTTTTTTACGCTATATGTCCATTTGTAACCACAGAAGAGGAGTCAATTGTTTGGGGAGGTAAAATTACCCAATCCCCCAAATCTCATCCTACGTCTTCATTCTTAAGTGTTTTATGCTTTTATGCACGTTTTTGCTCTTAAATGCAGACCTAAGTGCTATAATATCATGTTACAGTGAAATCATGCAAATTTTCTTTTGCCTCTCCTGTGAAATTTACTTTTGTTGAGATGTGTCACTTTACTTGCGGGTGAGCGATATTATATCTCATCTAATTTTAATCAAGATTTGCACTAGAAACATTTAATTAAATTTTACTTTTATAACTTTTGTGGGAAAAGTTGTTAAATTGCTTTTCATTATTTTGAAATAATTTTTTTCGAAAGTTATGGTGTGAGTTCAACATTGCAGAAACACAATTACTTGCCCCTGAAAGGGTGAGTGGATAATTTCTTTTCCAGTTATAACTGTTCAGCTTTCTTGATATTGAAAGACATGGAGTGGGAAATTTCAGTTATGAAAGATTCCCAGTTTTTTTCGCCATTATATTTCGATATTTTCTAATTCTATAACTTACCAAGACCAATATTTTAAATAAATAATTTGAGTACAGCTTTAAGTGTTACACAAAACACGCATAGACCTATTTAGTAAAAAGTTTTAATTTACGAAATTCAAAATTAATTTTAAAGTTTTGAGTTTTTCATAATGATTTCAAATCAAATCTTAAGCTACTTTGGAACTATCCTTTTAAAATAAATGAAGGAAAATTAAAAAGTAAAAAGCATTGAATAAGTTAGAGCGTTTTTTGTACATGTGTCACTTATTAATGAGTATTGCCATTGGTCTTATTTTTTTAGATTTAGATTTCTTGATTCGCACCACTTTTTTAAAATGGTAAAATTGTCTTTAATTAACGACATATTCATTAACACTGAAAGGTCGGAAATTTTAGTCAAGTTTTATAAAAGTATATCACAGCAGAATTTTGATATAAAACAGTTTTTCTTCTATGTTGCTTTTAACCCTCCGTCTACCAGACGGGTCCATTGGACCCGACAGGTACATACAAAATATTCATTCAAACCAGAAATTTCTTTAAAATAAACGCAGTATATAAACCAGACAAAAATAAGGTAAATAAATAAGTTAAATAGTTTTAAATAAAAATTCTGGTGTAGAACGTTTTATTAAAACTTGAATAAAATTCCCGGTAGATCTAGGGTTAAACTTATTTATAATGAATTTTCTAGTAGCGGTCAAAATGACTGCTCATAGCCGTTCTAAATTTAAGGCGAAAACGGGGGAAATTTTACCATTTCAAAAAAGTGGTGTCAATCAAGAAATCTCAATTAAAGAAAAGTAGCCCACTGGCAACACTGTTGTTGATGATTAACTAAATGCCCATGAGCGGTGAACCGATAATTATGTCTGACTACGGAATTTTATAGCTTAACTCGCCAGCCGCGGGCGACTTTTTCAGTGGGTTACTTTTTTTAAATTAACCTTCCGTCTACCAGACGGGTCCATTGGACCCGACATGTACATTCAAAATATTTATTCAAACCAGAAATTTCTTCAAAACAAACTAAATGTATAAATCAGACAATAATAAGTTAAATAAACAAATTAAATAGTTTTAAGTAAAAATTCTGGTGTAGAATGTTTTTATAAAACTTGAGTAAAATTTCCGGTAGTTCTAGGGTTAAGATTGTTTGGTTCCCACCACTATTTTGAAGTAGAAATAGTCACTTTATTTAATTACAGATTAAATAATGTGAGAATAAGCCGAATTATACGCTTTTAAAAAAGTGGTGGGATTCAAGCAATCTGAATTTTAAAAAATTAGCCCACTGGAACGCGAAAATAGCGTTTTCCGCGGCTGGAGATTTAATAAAATTTCTTGGATAAAATCTTCTTAACCCCTTAATGGTCGCATTAAATTACGGTTTATAAATTCAAACTGCTCACTGGCACCAATTTTTGGAACAAGAAATATTAACCTTATTAAATGACAGGTAAAATGATACCAAAAACTGGTGGGAATTAAATAATCTGACTAAAAGACATAGCCCGTGAATATCACGGGAGCGATAATTAAGGGGTTAATAAAATCTTCAGCAGTTTAATCTTATAGATTGCTTTATTTTATATAGCTGTTCAGACGTAGGGCTTAACGCTTCGTGTCCCAAATGTACTTCAAAGTACATACTGTTATAAAATTCACTTAACGCATCGACTGGCAGTAATGGAAGTTAAGATGAGTTACATAAATTTTAACATGTTCCCTTACCATTGCTCGTTGAACAAAGCATTTTTTTAAATGGATAATTTCTTTTCCAATTACAACTGTTCAGCTTTTTTGATGCTGTAAGACATGGAGGGGGGGATTTCCCGTTTTGAAAGATTCCCATCTTTTAATTGTATGGTCAGTGTACTTCGACATTTTCTAAATCTATAACTAACCAAAAACAATATTTTAAATAAATAATTTGAGTACAGTTGTAAGTATTCTTATAAACACGTATAAAGAACTTTTAAGTTTTAATTAAGAAAATCCCTCTAAAATTAATTTTAAAGTTTTAAGTTTGTTATTAAGATTTCAAATCATAACTTAAATTAATTTGAAATCACTTTCTCAAAATAAATAAATAAATAAATAAATAAAAACGCATTGAACGAGTTAGAACGTTCTTTATGCATGTACAGGGCTTCCACTCGGTCCGTTTTTTGAACACCATTTTTTTTTGTAAGAAAATTCTTCTTATTAGATTTCTCTTGCAAATTTTGCAGAAACACACCTCTCAGGTTTATATATATATATATATATATATATATATATATATATATATTTTTTTTTTTTTTTTTTTTTTTTTTTTACCGCAAACCGCAAATGCTGTAAACATTTACCAAAATTTTTTTTCTTCAAAAATACGGGTGTTCAAAATTCGGAACAGTCGAAGGCCTGCATCTGTCACTTATTGCTGGTTTATTAATTGTTCAGGTACCGATAATTATGGGTATGATCTCTGACTACGGCATTTTATTGTTTAGATAAATTTTCTGCTATCTTCAGAACTTTAAACTTATATATTGCTTTATTATTTTTTTTATCTGTTTAGACTTAGGGATTTAACTCTTCATGTCTCAAATGTAGTTAAGGTATCAGCAAATATTTTTTTAAATAAAATTCACTTAACACTAGAACGCCCGGAAGGAGTCAATCAGACTCCGATCATATGATTAAATGTCAACTGGAACCAGAAATCCACTCATAAAATTAGTTAAATTAAAACACGCAGATTTACATTAAATAAATCAGTCAAATAATTTTAAATAAAAATTATGGTGTCAAATATTTTATCAAACTTGAGCAAAATTTCCGGGCGTTCTAGTGTTAACATATAAACTAGCAGTAATACAATTTACGATGCGTTACAGAAACATTAACACAGGGTTCGTAGGCATAAAGGGATTCAATGGATTTTAGACGTTTCAGTACCAGAAATTTCATAAAGTAGTGGTCGCTATATCTGAAATTACAAATGTTTTTCATTCACGAAGGCAAATAGCACTATACAAAAAATTCTGGTAAAGATGCTTGAAGTGTACGAATCCTGCAACATGTTCCAAAACCATTGCTTGTTCTACATAGCAACTTTTTTATTTTATTTATTATTATTATTATTTTAATGGGCTATTTATTTCCCAATTACAACTGTTCAGCTTTCTAGATATTGTAAGATATGGAGTGGAAAGCTTCAGTTGTGGTAAATTCCAACCTTTTTATAGTAATGTAATTATATTTCGATATTTTCTAATTGTATAATGTACTAAAAATACTATTTTAAATAAACAATTTTAGCACAGTTGTAAATATTCCGCAAAACACGCATAAAGGACGATTAGTTTTTAAATTTTAATATGCGAAATCCTTCTAAAATTTATTTAATGATTGCACAAATCTTGTAATCCATTTTATAAAATCTTTATTGATTAATTATGTTATTTTTATAAATGCTTTAGACTGGAAACATTTCTCGAATGCATAATTTGTCCCCTTTGAAGGGCTGTTGTATATTAATTATTATTCCTCTTCATATTAATTTCAAACTGCCAAGTGAAAACCAGAATTTTTTAATAAATTTGTGCTCTTATAACGAAGACGATTAATTATTTATTTTCAATTTAACTTCTTCGTAAATTCTGGGGCCATTCATCACATTTTAGCAGCAGAATTACTTTGCCTCTGAAAGAGTAATTATGTTATATTATATTATGTTTAACAAAACAGTCACTAAAATGCAGAAACAGATAAAGAACTGGAAAATTGCATATATTCTTCCCACCTAACATAAATTAGTTTCATTCGCATGCAGAAAGCTTCAGATTTTCTGAGAAAAAAAAATTACCAATAAAAAATATCTATATGGAAATCGGACTTTTACTTCCAAAGGGGACATTTACTTCCTTAAGTCCCCAGGGGAAGGCATGGGATTCATTGTACCACTATTTTCGTATAGCAATTTTGTCTTATTTAATGGCAATTTTTATACAAATTATCTACATAATAATAAGAATATTATTATACAAAAATAGTATAACGATGCCCCCCCCCCCCCGTTATTGCCCTATGTGCACCACTGTGCCGCTGTATAAATCATATTTAAAGATTAGAAGTTTTGAATTTTATCGAAATTGAGAAATCCTGAACCATAAAAATACCTCTTTCCATACAAATTGTTCATTATTAATGATTTAGTCCTTATCTATTGCAAACACGCAGCATCAATAGACACCGCTATCCATACAATCAAAGAGGCAATCTGCAGAATATTAAGTTGATACATCGTATTATGAGAGAGCCATTGTATTTTAAACTGCTTGACTTTATGGTCAATTTAACTGATAATTGTATATTCTTTGGAACCTAAAATGTCTTCTACTTTAAATCTAGCAATTTAGAACCGAAAAATTCATTTATATAGATGATTCATAATTTTACAGAAGTTAGGAATAAAATCTTCGGCTTTTAAAAAATGGCTGAATTTTATTATTATTATTATTATTACTATTATTATTATTATTATTATTATTATTACTATTACTATTATTATTATTATTATTATTATTATTATTATTACTATTATTATTATTATTATTTAGGTATGAAAAAAAGATTTTAAGACACATTAAATTTTTAACTTCATAAGAATATTTAGAGTAATTTATTTTGCTAAATGGTCTAAAATATCTTTTGGCATTTGTTTAGCTTTTATTTTATTGTAAAACGAATAAAATGCATATATTTATTAACACTTTCCCACACAACTGAAAATTGTTTATGAATCCGGCTTGTCTGGCCGTCTATCTGTCTGTCTCTTCGAGTATCTAGTAGCTCTTGGTATTTGTTTAGCTATTACTTTTTTATTGTAAAATGAATAAAATTAATATTTTTATTAACACTTTCCAACACGGTCGAAAACTGTTTATGAATTCGGCTTGTCTGGCCGTCTCTCTGTCTATCTCTTCGAGTATCTAAATGATCTATAGTAGCTCTTGGTATTTTTTTAGCTTTTTTTTTTTTTAATTGTAAAACGAATATATTTTTATATACACATTCCAACACAGTTGAAAATTGTTTATGAATTCGGCTTGTCTGACCATCTACCTGTCTGTCTCTTGGGGTATCTAAATGATCTATAGTAGACCTTGGTATTTGTTTAGCTATTTTTTTTAATTGTAAAACGAATAATATTCATATTTTTATTAACACTTCCCAACACAATTGAAAACTGTTTATGAATTCGGCTTGTCTGGCCGTCTATCTGTCTGTCTCTTCAAGTATCTAAATGGTCTGTAGTAGCTCTTGGTATTTGTTCAGCTATTTTTTTATTGTAAAATGAATAAAATGCATATTTTTATTAACACTTTCCAACACAGTTGAAAAGTGATTGTGAATGCGACTTGTCTGGTCGTCTGTCTGTCTCTACGAGTACCAAAATGATCTACCGTAGTTTTTGGTATTTTTAGTTATTTTTTCATTGTAGAATAAATAAAGTGCATATTTTTATCACCACTTTCCAACATAGTTTAAAAGTGTTTATGAATTTGATTTGTTTGGCCATCAATCTGTTTTTCCGAGCTTTAAGTCGATTATATATACCCGGATTGCCTGGTAATTAATATATATGTTATTGGGGTTTAGCATGGCATGTTCGGAATTGAAAATGAAGTGTGTAGCATTTATAGTTAGTTCACAAGGATACTCAAAGCATTCCGTTACATTATATTCTATGGGGAAAAATAGTTTGCTATGTACTATTGTATAATGATGTCAGTTTATTTCCAACGTATTTTATCCCTGCCCTGAGGCGCGCTACAAGATTCTTACTGTAGAGCAGGGCTGTCCGACCTTTCAGTAAGTGCGGGCGCATAAAAAGTTAAAGAGCGCCTTTATTCACATGTTTGGAATCATAAAACGGTATTACCTGATTAAAGTAAGGGACAGAGGTTTGCCAGATTAGCCTGCTTTTTTATTCAGAAATTGCGAATTCATACTGGAAAATCTAAAAGTCGAATTTTTACTTTAAGTAATACTAAAATTACTGTCATCAAATAAAGTAAAAATTATTATTCGGAATTTCTGGTAAGAATTTCGATTTTTTTTTCTTCTGAATGAATGAAAAAGGAGGTCCCACTGGAAACTCTGGTAGGGAGTAATGGTATGCAGATGTCTTGTAAGGTACATAAACACCTCGCAATGTGAGCCATAAACCCCTCTATTATGAAGAGCTCGATGTGGAAAATAATTGTAGAAAAAAGTATAAATAATACTAAATTCAGAATTATATTTTCTTGAGAGAAGCCCTATCAAAATATTTTGTAGAGAAAGGAGCCGAAAATTCAACGACACCTATAATAAAAAATCATGTGGAACATATTTTAAAAGTAATTTCTATTTAAAAATTCCTAATAACAGGAATAATATGAAAGGGCGCCATTGCGCCCACGTGCGCAGCTTTGGACAGCTCTACTGTAAAATGTGGTGTGCATAGCATTTTATCGTTCATTTACAAGGGCACACAATTATTCAGTTATAGTACTGACTATAAGCGATAATTGCTGGAAGTTTTGTTTGAAATGTGTTTTCAGTTGTGGCATGCGTTTTTAAATTTAAACTAATTTGCTGCATATTAGTTAGTGTGTATTAATACTGTAGATCATATACAGGGCTGCAGAAAAGAATTTGAGAATATTTAGCCTTATAGGCGGAAATTCCTGAAAGATTATTTTTAACTCTGTTATGCGTTAACTAACTGAACTAAATTTTAACATACTATGCTGTATATATATAAGTCTATAGATCATGTACAGGGCTTCACTAAAGAATTTGAATACTTTTACGACTATGAACGATAATCGCTGAAATTGAGTTTTTCAAGTTACTTTTTTAAATGTCATTTTCCACCTTCTTAACCCATTACCCGCCTGTGTTGCGTTCACGCAACGGTCAAAATAAAAGTACATATTTAAATTATTTACATACTCACCACTATTTTTGAATTAAAAAATTGCCCTTACTTAAAGACATGAAATTTTAAGATCTTATAAAGCGAAAATTATCTTTAAGAGTTTCTGGTAGCAAACAACGTTCAGGTAAAAAGTTGAAAATTTCAAGCCTATAGTTTTGGCGGTTAATGGGTTAACCCTTAAATGCATAGTGATGCATATCTACATCACTTTTTATTTAATTCTCAACAACCACTATATTTTTATAGAGATATTAATCCTGTAAAAATTACAAAAACATAAAGTTAAAAATCTATCTTAAAATTTCTGGTGTCTAATCTTTAATATAAGAGTAAAAAACATAATTCTAAAAAAATCATTCATGCATTTAACCCTCCGTCTACCAGACGGGTCCATTGGACCCGACAGGTACATACAAAATATTCATTCAAACCAGAAATTTCTTTAAAATAAACTAAGTATATAAACCAGACAAAAATAATTTAAATAAATAAGTTAAATAGTTTTAAATAAAAATTCTGGTGTAGAACGTTTTATTAAAACTTGAATAAAATTCCCGGTAGATCTAGGGTTAAGGGTTAAGTTTTACAAAATAAAAAAAATACATAAAATAAGACATTTAGATTCATACTTATTAAAGTATTTACTATGGCAAACAACGTTCAGGTGAAAAGTTGAAAATTTCAAGCTTATAGTTTTGGCGGTTAATGGGTTAACCCTTAAATGCATAGTGATGCATATCTACATCACTTTTTATTTAATTCTTAGCAACCAGTATATTTTTATCGAGATATTAATCCTGTAAAAATTACAAAAACATAAAGTTAAAAATCTATCTTAAAATTTCTGGTGTCTAATCTTTAATATAAGAGTAAAAAACATAATTCTAAAAAAATAATTCATGAATTTAAGGGTTAAGTTTTACAAAATAAAAAAATACATAAAATAAGGCATTTAGATTCATACTTATTAAAATATTTACTAATTTGCAATATTTAGTTTTTACTTGTATTGCAGATGTGCAACGTAAGAAAAGTTTGACGTATTATACGAAAAATGTATCTCTTATTTTTTTTTTTTAAATTATTATTCCTGTGTTATAAACCTTTAAGAGAATCATACATAATTTTATAGAAACAAAATAAAAAATCATGCATTTAAGGGTTAAAGAGGGGAGATTTGTTACAGTATTCTCAATATGTTTGAAAGTGTTTCTTAATTTATGCTTGACGCATGATTTTTTTTTCTTTTTTAATAACATTTGGCACTGGCGAATTCTTTTTTGCTACAGATTTTCCATTAGAGTCGTATATTTAATTTATTAATAATCCATATTCTATAAATAATTTAAAGGATCGAAGAATGTTTCTATAAACATAAAATTAAATAAAATTTAGTAAATAGCTTTTATCAAATCCAACTAAATATAAGATCTTGATTTCTTCTGATCTAAAATAGCACGGAAGAATCCCGAAATATTGTCTTTTATGAATTTAGTTACCAACCACTGTTTCAACTATTCAGAAGAAAATTTTATTCTTTTAATGCGTCTCTTTAACCTATAGCTGTCAAATCTTACGCTTTTTTGTACCAGAAAAACTTAATAGAAATTTTTTCCTTATTTAATCAGCAGATTATGGAGATTCAAGAAGGTAAAATGTACTATTAAATTTTTGTTGTGCAAAAAGCGTAAGATGTTGGCAGCTATGCTTTAACCCATTAAGGATCAGCATGTTTTACATGAATCTTATTCAGTTCAAACCACTTTTTGTTAAGCACTTACTTTTACTTTAGGAATCACTGAAATGCTTTAATTAAATAAGGCAAATTTTATTTTCCTCTTTTACTGGTATATAAAAAAAAAAATTGCAAAAATCACAAAACGTTTTGAAAACGCAACGTCAGTCTTTAATGGGTTAAAACAAATACTTAGATTTTTCCAAAGGAAGTTTTTAATAAAGAAATATTTTTCATAATATTACACGCACTCGAATCAGCTTTAAGAATACATACCATTTGTAATCCTTAACCCTTTTGCATCATTAGTACATATACGCGTGTGTTGTAAGAAGTTCATTGTTATTCAGAAATTCCGAAAGAAAAAACTTTATATGACCACGAAATATCTGTCATTAAATAAGGTTACCAATGGTTCGTCCGGATACAGTTATTTCTCCATGAGTTCTACCAGTATCTTTTTATAGAAAAAATAATCTAGGTTAAATGCGCAAAATTTCGCCTTCTTTTAATAAGATATATTCTATAAGATAATGCTGGTGCCGAAAAATTTTCTGGTCTTCAAAATTCAAGGAGGCGTACGGACAATGGTTATGTGGGGTAACTCGGCCACGATTTTACAATGTGACTCTGGATATTCTGGCAATTCAGCTTTAAAAAGCTAATGTTCATTTGAATTAAAATCTGAACTTTTATAAATGTGTTCAGTTAGGTTCACTTATCAGACAGAAATGTTCAAAATTACATTTTAATATTTAATATATATATATATATATATATATATAGCTGCCAACCTCAAACAAATCTTCCGTAATACTTGTGTTAATTTGACCCTGGTTTAACACGTTTCAAACCAGAAAATTTTTTAAGAAATGGAAATAAATATGTTCCACGTAGAAACCTGGAATTAAATAATTAAGCATTCATGAAATAAATTTTCTGGTTCGAAATGTGGTTAACCTGGGTTAAATTAATCTAGACATTACGGAAGTTTAGTGGAAGGTTGGCAGCTATGTATATATATATATATATATATCATCTTTATTTCCTCAAGGGTCCAGTTGCCCCATAAAAATGGGATAAGTGGACCAGGAGGGTTTATGTTCCACACGCGTTTATTTTTTACATATGGGATATCATGTTCGTTTTGAAAAAGTGTAAAAAACTTTAAAAAAATTAAACCAGCAGACAATGTAAATTATATATCAACTAAAGAACATTATAAGGGAAACCTTTGCTGTCAGTGCGTCTAAAAAAAGCACTAAAAGTGAAAATATTAGATTTATTTATACCAAAAACATAAAAATGAAGTAAGTACTTATGTACTTTAGTATAGATAATAAGTATAAAATTTACATGGGTAATTTAAGGAAAAAAAAACAACAAGGTAAATATATGAACAAACAGCTACGTAAGTACTTAAGTACTTCATCTGTATCGTAAAATTTCAAGGTTTGGCTACTCGCTTTCAGGGGCAAGGTACTTGTATTCGTAAAATGTTGAAATAATTTATTGACACAAGTATTTACAGGAGAATATATTTGTAAACAAGTAAAAGTATATTTTCGCGTAAATCATAAAGGTGAAATTTTCATTTTAAAATTCCTGTGGTAATGTGTCAATTAGGGATTAAAATTACGTGATGCCAATAAAGGCATCACCTCCCTTCAAGGGGTTAAGAAATTTGATTTGATACTCCCTAATATGCTTTTATAAAATTTTATTACGTAATTTTAATATGGTATTCCATACTTTTCTTTATTATGAGCAAAAAACAATGGAGAAATTTATTTCCCGTAGTAAGAGAAACTCAAAAAAAATTATTTATAACTATTGGGGTAACTGGATCCAACATGGTCCAGTTACCTCTGATACATGCCCCAGTTACACCATTCTTGAAATATTTATGGGATAACTGGGACACCAGTCTTACATTTGAAACATGAAGTAAATATGTATTGATGCCTAATAATATTAATGTATATATGTGGGTAATCTTTAAATAAAAAGATTGTTTAACCCTTTCCGGCACGGGCAATTTTTGTTGTAAAATGATGAAATGATCGACTGACACCGGAATTTTAAAACGACTTTTTCAGAAATTAAAAACTTGTTACTTTAACTATTCATTGTAAAAGGAATATTTTACTAAAATATTCTTGGTACCGATCGTTAGTTTGGAATTAAAATTAAGTATCCCGACCCGGGCACAGTGTGCCAGAAAGGGTTAATAAAAGTACTTACTGCATTTCAATAAAAAGCCGAGGAAGTTCAACTAAATGGATGCATAGCTGCCAACTCTTACGCTTTTTTGCTACCGCTAAAATTTAATAGAGATTTTCACCATGTGTAATCATGAGATTTCAATGATTAAATAAGACAATATTTATTATAAAATTTTAGTGGTAAGAAAAAAGCGTAAAAGTTGGCAGCTATGTGGACGTTGTTTTTAAAAAAAGAAACCTAAATTTTCGACAACCTATCGCAGCAAAGAGAGAGTTATGATTGAGTTGGCACACGTTGTTTTAGGAAGTAGAGATTTAGGAAGTAGAGATTTAGGAAGTAGCATTGTTCACAAAAGCTAAAACTTAAAAGACATCAACGGTTTTATAAAATAGCCTATGGCCAGTTACCTCGTGGGTCCAGTTACCCCAGCTTACCCTAAAGCATAAATTACTATTCGAAATTTCTAGTAAAATTTCTGAAAAAAAAAAGAAATTATTGAAATGCACGCACATATGAGCTGATGCGAAATGAGTTAATGTTTAATACTTAATAAATTATAAATTTACTCAAGATAAATGCCTAGGGGACCCCTTTCCCCTTAATCACTGTGCTGAAATAGTCGTTTTAAATGTACCTTTACATTTTTCTAGAACATTGTTAAGGTTATAGATTAAAAAAAAAAAAAAAAAAAAAAAAAAAAAGTTGTATAACAATATTATCTGCAGAGACTCCCGCATTCTGAGTACCACTGTTTCCAAATAAAAATATTTATTTTATTTAAAGAATTTTTGCATTAAATAAAGTGAATACTTCTACTCGGAAATACGGATACACAAAACGCGAGAGACTTGGCAAGTATGCAATATTAAATTGAGAAAGCCTTTGTGGTAGTTAATATGTAGTTTCTTAGCACATATATTCGTCTATTTGATGAATGCCTTTTTCATTCGGAAATTCTGAATCCATACAGGAAATTCCGAAAGGTAAACTTTTACTTTATACAGAGGTACTAAGCTTTCAATAATATTCCATAAAGTGGGTTAATTCAAGCCACATTTAATACATTTCGCAACAGAATTTTTTTAAATAAATGAATTTAAATAAATTTCACTTAAAAACCTAAAATTAAATAAATAAAGATTCATCAAACAAATTTTCTGGTTCGAAGTGTTGTTAAACTGGGTCAAATTAATCCACATATTACGAAAGATTAGTGGGAGCACGGCATCTCTGTTTATGTAATCGCGATCAGTCAGTCGTGAAACAAGGCTAAAATTATTGTTTAACATTTCTGGTGTGAATTCGGAATGCATGCTAATGATGCAAATGGATTAATGAAGACATTTATTTGATAGAAAAGCATACAATTTCCAGGTAGACAAAAATAAAAGGATGTATCTTTTTATAAATATAATTTTATCGAGTATGTTTTCTGAGAAGTTTTTATGTCTAAATAATTCGTTAGAAAAGTAACTATTATTTGCCCAATAGTTTCTGTCAAGAATTTATTTTCATAGCTGCTAAATAATTTAATTTCATAGATGATAAAGAACTTAATTTCATAGATGATTTCATAGAAATTAATTTTAATATACAGGATGCTCATTGGATTTTTCGAGAAGTCGGGGACCACTATTTCAGATTGGAAATTTTCTATTTAATATTTTGATCGCAGAATTTGTAATCACCATATTGAATAACAGAATTTGTAATATGTCTGGGCTCGTACGCTTGAAGCCCTTTTACCAGAATTTTCGTAAAGAAATATTTGCCTTGTTTAATGAAAAAATATTCTATTTTTAGATACAGCGACCAATACTTTATGAAAATTCTGGTACAAAAACAACCAAAATCCCCTGAATCCCTTTAAGCGTACGAGTCCTGTATTTTTCTCCGATTATATAAGATGTAAAATTCTATTGAAATTTGTGGTAGAAATAACTGTTTGCATAACGTATGTAGGGGAGGGTTGTACAAAACCGGGTAGGCGGTTAAAACCGGGTAGTACAGACTACTCCTTGATTTGAACTTTTATCTATCGGCAAACACGAGGAATACCTTGTCGAACATAATTACGGCATTTCTAGGTGAACGAAGCTCTATTGTGTGCGGTTATTTTTTGTGTAAAAAATTTCGTTTGAATTACTCTTAAAAATTGTTTTGTTTGATTCTAGATTTTACTTATATATTAACTGTTTGCCAGCATTTTAAATATTGGTAAGGATTGTATCTAACTTTTTGCTTTTTCTGCTAGCAATTTATTGTTTTACTAGTCTTTTACTATAAGATTTACAGTAGTAACGCCATGTTTTTAAATCTTTGTCATGTTGGGGTAAAACCGGGTGCTTAAGAGTGGGTCAAAACCGGGTATACCCGGTTTTGTCCTACACACATGGGATGATTTTTTGAAGGATAGTTAATAATTTAGCATGGCGCTTTAAATTGCAATTTAATAATGTGAAGTACTGTTAACCTCTTAATGTGTCATTCATCGCACCTCTAAACTCATACTACAAACAAGAGGTGAGCAAGTGGTTGCTTCCAATCCCGGGCAATCTGCAACAATTTACGAAAATTGAAAAAATATTCAAAGCTGCATTTTTGAGAGTAGCAGTTGAAAATGCTCCAATCAGACGATTTTAGAAAAGAGGGATTTTTCGCTACAACAACGATGTTTTTCCATACCATCTTTTTGCTCCTTCGAAATGACAGAGAAACACATAAAAGTCAGTTATAACACACCCAGATATACGCAGCCATTGGTTGGCATAGCTGCAGCAATAAACATTTCTGAAACATCACAGGATAATGAAGCTCATCCTTCCACATCTAAAAGAGTTGACATCATACAATTTTCGTAGATCAGGGACTTTTCCAGGAGAGTTCCCAGAATTTTTTATAGAAAGGAAATCTAACTTTAAGTGCGTGAAATTTCGCCTTCTTTTAAGGAGAAATTTTCTGAAATAAAATACTGGTGAGAATTTCTTAATCTGTAAAATTCCAGGAGCCGTACGAAGCCTGATAATACATCCAGCCTCTTCCATCGACACCCCAGATTTTGTATCCCAGCACTCTGCATTCTCAGTTTCGCCTAAAATGTTACTACTCCCTCCCCACAAAAGCATTAGGATTGAGAAAAGAGGTGGCAAAAGGAGAGAAAAACTTATTTTGACTTCGTATCCCTATAAATTAGAGCTGGAAACATATATTTAGGTGGAAGAAGTCAAAAAGGCTGGAAAACGAAAAACGAAGATTCTAAAAAAAATAAAAAATAAAAAATAATAATTAAGAATCAACAGAAAAACAAACCAAAAAAGGTTAAGGCAAAAAATGAAGAAGATATTGAAACCTGTATATTTTTAAATTAACTTTACTCCAATTCATATTTCAAAAAAGGTTTGATACAATGTTTAAAATAACAAAGATGGGCTTACGAGGCATGTAGCATGAATAATAATATGAAAACAAATTCATTTGCGATTTTCGCAGTTAAAATAAACCTCAGATATCCGGTGCAAAATAAATAGGCATATACAATGTAGAAAATTTGCCACGGATTTATTTTTGACACATGGAAGCACACATGTGGAATTTCGTTTCGTTAAAATTACCAAAAATGTATTTTTTTACTACATTGAACAAGAATTTTTTGAATAAACTGAGTTTTCCAGGAGTTTTAAATGGATACCCAGTTTTACCCAACCAGTGGGGTAAAACCGGATTTTTGCATATGTCTGAAAAAAGGTAATGTCTTATATAATAATTTATACTTTTTGTCAAAAAGAATGAGTTTCATTATAGCCAAAAATTCATTTAATATTAAAAACGGTATTCAAAGTTTGATTTCATTTGATTGCATTTGCGAAAACAAACATTTATGGTACTTGATTTTGCCCCATCTCCCCCTACCTGTTAATAATGTGCACCAATAATGTCATGAAAAATTAACAAACGGTTGCATAAATAACAGTGTGATTTTACATTGAAGTAAAAATTTATAGTTACAAATTAAAATATGTTTTTTAATTATTCTGTAAAAATGCCCGTACTCACTTAATAAATTTTATACAAATTTTATTAAATTGCTCAAAATAGAAAATTGTATACTTAGCTAAAATTAAATAATCTATTAGTTTATATTTTTACATAAATTTGCAACAGAAAAATTACATTCAAAACAGTAATTATTTACTGTTCGAGATTGCTGTTTAAACCCTTAACGGTCGCTATAAATTACGGTTTAAAAATTCAAATTACTTTTTGAAAAAGAAATATTCTTCTTATTTAACGACAGGTAAAATGATACCATAATAAAGCCAATTACACTATTTTATAAAACTGGTGGGAATCAAACAATCTGAATAAAAGACACAGCCCGTGAAAATCACGGGAGCGAGAATTAAGGGGTTAAAGCTTCAAAATTTTCAAAATCTGAATTTTTTTAGATGTTAAACTCCTACATTTTTGAACATTTTGATATAATTGTTTCCTTGGAATTCCTATTAAAACAGAAGTTATGGGTTTTAGAATTATGCCCGCTCAATAGTTGAAGTGGCGTTTCCGAAACTTTGAAGTCATTTTTATCCAAATGACGTTTTGGGGCACAACGCGCAGGATATCTAAAAAACTTCTGAATATGTTTTCATGAAATTTTCAAAACGTATATTTCATATATGAACTGAACCTAAAATTTCACTTTATTGTTAAAAAAATATATTTTTTAGATGATTATACTCGTGTTAGGTGAGTATACTTATGTTGAAATTTTAAAAATTTTGTATTATCTAAATACAACTTTGCAGAGCTGCCAAGTCTCCGGCTTTATCCACACCACTGTTATCTTAGAGAAAATAGTGTTTTCTTAAATCATCCAAATGTTCTAATTTAACAAAACTGCATTTTCTGAATTAAAATACTGGTATCCAAAAAGCCGGAGACTCGGCAGTTCTGACTTTGTATTAAAAATATAAAAATGCTTTAAATACAAATTTATTTAAGTTCAGGGTAATTACTATAGTCTGAAATATAATTATACACAAACAAAAATTCATTCTAGTTGCAAAATTTATTTTGTAATTCTGCGCGTAACCTGTTATACCAATTTTCTACTCGACAAATGTCTGATAGTTTGGAGAAACCTATAAATGCTAATTCTGCATTTTGCAATTTTTTAAATATATGAAATGAAAGAAAATACTTATATCTTTTATTTCATAATTATATCATTCATATCATCATTATATCTTTCAAAAAATTTTCTTTTAAATCATATACATTTTAAGATATTAAATGCTGAAAATGGTGTTTTTTTTTTTTTTTTTTTTTTTTTTTTTTTTTTTTTTTTTTTTTGTATTTTTTTCAAGTGTAACAGTCCTGAGACCATTGAAATCTCCAAAAATTGCCAAAAAATCTGTCTTTGAAGGCACTCTAGAATAGGGGTTTCAAACAGCGACCCGCCAGATGCCACTAAAATTTTCTAGATATTATCAGGTTACCTAAACACCGAATTTCTGCGATTCAAGAGCTCGACTGTATCTTTAAAAAAATTAGTGGTATTCAGCGGGCCACAGTTTGACGACCCTGCTCTAGAAAATAAACAAATATACCAGCAGAAAAAAACAATTATTTCAAAGAGTTTTTGGATAGTTAACGCTTAAGGATGTTAGTCAATCAGATTTAATTCAGTCCATTTTCAGAAATGCATTTTGGGCTTGGACCCTTTATCTACTGACGGTACTTATAAGTACCACTCACTTTAAACTTTCATCCCATAGTGAATATTACTAATATTTTAATGGTACTTTGGAAAAACACTCTTTTAACTCCACTTTATCCGGATACATGGCAGCAGTAGTTCTAGGTTTGTTATTTTAGCGAGGAAAGAGGCTATCTTTGACACAGATGATGTGTTTTGTGCCAACATTTTGTACAGAGTGTTACGCTCGTCTTTTTATTGCTGCAAACACAGTAAAGAATATAAGATAAGTATTGGATTCTTTTTTATGGGTTCAGAATACAGTTTGACTAGCTATTTTAGGTAAACATGTGTATGTATTTGATTTATCAATTAAATTACTTGGCGGTACTTATAAGTACCGTCAGTACACTGTGTGTTGGAGAAAAATTTCTTCTTTACTTTTCGCCTGTGTAGTTATCCATAGTTTTCATCTGGTTTAAAATGTAATTACTAAAATGTAGTGTAGTAATGATTTACCCGGTATTTCTCTTCTGTTTCATTGTTATTTTTCATAGGAAATCGAAAAAGTTGTGGCACCGTCTCGTTTTTCTATGCTAGAAATGGCATATGTGAATTTCTATATTGCATATGTGGAGATGCAAGAGAACATGTTGTCGCTGGAATATAGACGTCGCATAACTAAAGGACTGCTAACAAGATCGAAACTTAAAAAAAAAAAAAATGTTTTTCTTTTTAACGCTTTCAGGGGAAAAGCATTTTCAATTCTATAGTGTTCAAATAAATGATTGGCACCGAAATTTGCCAAACTACTGATTTGCAAATAACAGAAAGGGTCTCTATTTTACTTACTTATTAAATCGCAAATATTTTCTGGTGCCATTTGAAGTACCTTGTGGGTTTTCTGTTACGATATTTTAGTCATAGTGTACTGACGGTACTTTAAAGTACCACTTTCATTAATTACCTCTAATTAATTAAAATTCACACGGGTGAGTATTTATTTCTTATGTTTATCGTTTAATTTTCATTGCAGTAACTGAAAAAAAATATTACATGAAAAAAAGAAATTGCTGTATATCATAATGCAGTAGATAAAGGGTTAAACTTTTAAAATTAGTGCTCAACTGTAGGTGCATTTATCTTAACACATTTACGACGGGAAACAAGAATTCTCGTTTTCATTCAAAAAACATCATTGACTAAGGGCGTGGTTTCTACCTTACAGGAAATGCATTTATATCATGTAGTCCATATTCTTTTTATTGTAAGACATTTTATATTAAATTCGTACATTGAAAGATATTCACCGATGCATAAATTTGGGAAACCTATCTAGAACAATAATTTACAAAAGACTTTCAAGATAGGGAAGAGCATCTGCAGTTTTAAAATTCAGATTTGATAAAAATTGCCCGTCGGCAACGCGTTAACTACTCATACTTTCTGATGTGATTTCGAAATTTCTAAAATAGAAAACACGCGGGATTTGGCGACATTGCCCGGTAAACACACTTATATTCGGTCTTATGAAATCTTATTTATGAAATTTCCGGTACGAGCTCTAAATTCTACTACTAATCTATATAAAATATATTTTTACGTATCTAGGAAACAGTGTGTTAACCGTTTCAGGCAGTGTTGCCAGTGGGATACATTTTTTAAATTCAGATTTCTTGATTGGCTTCTTCTTTTTTTTTTTTTTTTTTTTTTTTTTTTTTTTTTTTAATGGTAAAATGCTCCTTGTTTGCACCTTAATTCATATGTCATCAAATAAGGCGAATTTTTCAACTTAAAAAAATTGGTGCCAATCAAGAAATCATAATTTAAAGATGTAGCCTACTGTCAACTCTGCTTTCAGAGGCATAGTACTTCTAATGAAAAAATGTTAAAATGATTGATTGACACCAGTATTTGTGAGAAAAATTATATTAAAATAAGTAAAAGCTTGCCCCATGTGCATTACATAAAGCAAAATTTTGTTCTAAAACTCTGGTACAAACGTGACATTTAGGAATTAAAATTAAGTGTTATATATAATATTCCGGCACCTTTCAGGGGGGTTAATAAAGAAATTCTGAGAGGTGAGAATTACTTTTACAAATAACTGATATTCAAATCCATTGAAGCGTAGGAACCCTTGAATAGTAATCTTTACCTTAATAATTCCCAGAAAATTATTTCTGCTATAAATTAACCCATTAAGGACTAGCGTTACCATATGGTCACAGCGTAACTGTCAACCCTTTTGCTCTTTGAATACCAGTAATTTATAACAAAAATTTTCATTTTCTTTAATGACAGAAATTTTGCTATAAATTAATATAATATTTTCTTTTCCAAAAATGTGGTGCGAAATGCAATTTTTGTATTTTAAAAAGAAAAAATAATTCCGTCTTTAATGGGTTAAAGAAAATATTTCTATTTGAAAATATTAGTAGTAAAAATAAGCAACGTACACATCCTGATAAAGTGATCTAATAATTCTTATTAAAATCTATTAATTTAAAATTGTGTTCCCATTAACTACATTTGCAACATAGCATCAAATCAAAATTATTGTCATACTGCAAAACTGTTGATTTTACGGAAAAACAACCCGCTAGGTTGCCAGAATAAACTATATACTTTGCAGAAAAAAAATCCTTTTTTTTTTTTTCAAAAACTGTGTTATTTTAAGGAATTTAATATATTTTTTAATTGTAAAAAAAAGACGATTCATCACTCCTTAAAAAAAGTTATTAACAACTTAAGCGTCGCGCCCAATAAGTGTAGGCTACTTTTTTAAAAATTCAGATTGCTTGATTGCCACCACTTTTTTGAAGTAGTAATATTCACCTTATTTAATGGACGATAAAACGATGTGAAAATAAAACCAAATTTGCTATTTAAAAAAACTGGTGGGAATCAAATAATCTGAATTTAAAAAAAGGTAGCATTCACTGCCCGTGAATGTCACGGGCGCGAGAATTAAAGGGTTAATTGGCGCATATAACTGCCAAGTGCTACGTCTTTTTGTCACCTGTATTTCCAAGTCTTCTTATTACTTAATCAATCTGATTAAATAAGATTACTACTTGAAAATACTGGCGATATAAAAACATAGTAGTTGGCAGCTATGGGCGTTTTACCCTAGTTGATAAAAATTTCTCGCAAAACCAAGAAATTATTTCCAAGAGAAATTCTCATATAATAATAGTATTAATTTGTTTCTCTGAAATAAAAGTTTCAATTGTGTCTTCTGTAACTGTATGTAAATTTGAATAATTTAGTGTCAAGGTTTATCGCAAATATTCGTGGGATCTAGAAATAGATATACCGTATAGCTAAGTGAACTTTAATATTTTAAATTATTTTATTTGCTGGCGATATTTAAATTTTTTGAATAATTTTCTTTCAGTAAGTTTTGAATCCTATTTTTCAAGAATCTAATTTTACATGCAGGGTGTTTCCTGTTTTCGTGTCAAATAGCTTGTTCTTTTCATGAAACTATAAATACAGAGGAATTGATGTATACTCAAAACCATGAAGCTTCAATTGTAACCGGTTCCGCTGGGGCAAAATTCCACCAGTTAATTTGAATAAAAAAAAAAATTATTTAAACGCCTTAGTAATGCAGAATTTCAGTCATAATTATGGGAAAAAAAAAAAAGATATTTATTTTTACTAGTGGAAGTATACTTCGGCGGTAGTCAAGCCCTGCGATTCATCCATATTGTGACAACCTAAACAACCTCCTTCTAGTGTCAATGAAAGACATTACAATACCCGGTCCAACTTCCACCAGTAAAAACGAATAGTAATTTTTACTATATTTGTGAAAAAAAAATTGAAAGAAAAAGGCGCTAAAATATTGCAAGAATTTCCATTCAAAATTTATTGGTGGAAGTTCGTTTCGGCGGAAATCAGAAACTATTGATGCAATGTAAAAAATCAGTCGCCATCTTGTGACATCCTCGTCAGCATGGAACTATTAATAAAGAGGAACTTACATATACTTAAAGTAGTGAAGCTTCAACTGCAACCGCTATCGCAGGAATTGTTTACCGCCGATGGAAACTTCCACCAGTAGATTTACATAGAAATTTTCAACTTATTTAAACGCCTTATTATTACAAAATGTCAGTCATAAATAATGCTAGAAACAAATTTTCATTTTTACTGGTAGGAGATTACTTTGGCGGTAGTTAGGCCCTGCGTTTCCGCCATACTGTGACAACCAGGGAAACAAACTAACGGTTTTACAAGGCATACTTACACCAATAAAAACATATGGAAATTTTTATGACATTTTTGAGAAAATTTTACATGAATAAGGCGCTTAATTAAGACGAAATTTTCTATTTAATTTTGCTGGTGGGATGTTTGCCCTGCCAGTAATCAGAAACTGAAGATCCGATTTTAAAAAAGCAACCGCCATCTTGTGACAACCTCCTCAGTTACTTCACTCGCAACTGGTAGACAGTGCACTATATGTCTCCTCCTCTTTATTCATAACTTCACTCGTAACTGGTAGACTCTACACCAGGGGTGTCAAACTGTGGCCCGCCTGATACCACTAAAATTTTATAATAATCATCGCCTTATCAAATCATCGATTCTCATCGATTCAAGAACTAGACTATTTCTAAAAAAAAAAAAAAAAAAAAAAAAAAAAAATAGTGGTATCAAGCGAGTCTCTGTTTGACGCCCCTGCTCTAACTATATGTCTCCTCCTCGTTATTCATAACTCCATTGTCCCTATACCGTTAATTTTAGAGGTGTAGTTACAATCTCAAAAATGTTTCAGTTGTTGTTCTCCATCCCATCATATGAAAATTCGTTTACATCAAAATAGTAATATTTTTTAAAGCTGCGAAATTTAAATAATTATATTATCGCTGGAATATGGAACTTACGTTTAGAAAAACTTTCTCCATTCTCTAAATAAATAAAAAGAAAAAAAGTTTTCATACGATAAGAGCGCGAAGTGTTATAATAGTTCAATTTTAGTATTTTCTCGCACTAAAAAGGCATTTTCCCATTTTTAATGTCAAGGTTGCATAAATAGTTCACCCAAAAAATTATACAATTTTTTGCCACATTTAATTGCAGAAAAATGTCACAATTGGTGCAATTAAATGCGGTGGAAATAAATTGAGCTTTTTAATACTATACAGAAAGGTTCTTATCGGAAATAGTAGTGCTAAAATGCTTCGGAGTTCCAAGGAGTGTAAGCACCTTGTAAATGCCATAAAAACTCAAAATTCTTAATATTCAAAGTAAACATATTTGGTATGTTTTGGTCATGCAAAAACGCCTTTTTCCCTTATATTTTTTAACACTAGATAGCCGTAAATTTTGCTTGAGTTTCAGAAAAATATTTCACACCAGAATTTTTATTTAAAATCATTTAACAGCTTTATTTAACGCATTTCTGTGTGAATTTAATTTAACTTATTTTATTAAAAAATTTCTTGTTCCAATGGACATTTAACCATTTGGTCGGAGTCGTTTCGACTCCTTCCGGGCGTTCTAGTGTTAACCCCCTAACAGTGACATTTGTTTTCTTACAAAAAATTAAAAATGGGACTGGACACCACTTTTTCCATACTAAAATGGAAACACAAAGGGCTTTTAAAATAACTTTTAACCTTACTTAACACTAGAACGCCCGGAATTTTTGCTCAAGTTTCATAAAAATATTTCACCCCAGAATTTTTATTTAAAATTATTTAACTGATTTATTTAACATAATTCTACATCGCTTAACCCTCTGTCTACCAGAAGGGTCCAATGGACCCGACATGTACATTCAAAATATTTATTCAAACCAGAAATTTCTTCAAAACAAACTAAATGTATAAATCAGACAATAATAAGTTAAATAAACAAATTAAATAGTTTTAAGTAAAAATTCTGGTGTAGAATGTTTTTATAAAACTTGAGTAAAATTTCCGGTAGTTCTAGGGTTAAATTTAACTTACTTTATGAAAAAAAATTCTGGTTCCAGTAGACATTTAATCATGTGGTCGGAGTCGAATCAACTCCTTCCGGACGTTCTAGTGTTAATCGAAAAATATCTGACAATCAAAAAAGATAAATTTACAGTTACAAATTAGTGGTATCAAAATGCTTTTAATAACGAAGCAAGCAAAGTGTTCTTGCCCGAATCTAGTTCCGGCCACACTGTTAAGGGGTTAAAGTAGAGATCTTCATATTTTTGCCTTAAAGCGGAGTTACCAAGTCTCCGGCTTTTTGGTTACAGGTATTTTAATACAGAAAATGTTGTGTCATTTAATTGAAACTTTTGGGCAATTTAAAAGAGATACATTTTCCCTAAGATAATAGTGGTGTGCAAAAAGCCGAAGACTTGGCAACTCTACCTAAAGTCATTTGCCGCCACAAATTCCGAATGATGATCTTATTTCATTGCCAAGATTCTGTCATTAAATAAGGCAATATTTTTTACTAAAATAGCGGTAACTTGGTGGTTGAAGGCCCCTATGGAAACGTATGTAGAAAGTTTCAGATACCGCAGAGACCTATATGTTCACTACCAGTATTTTCGAACAATAATCTTTGTGACAGATTTTTTAATACTTGCAATATGTACACTAACAGTGCTACCAAAAAGACTATTGCTTAAAAATTGTGGTATTGAAAATGTCACATGCCGTGTCTGTACGTTTTCTCTAAATATAACTAATAAGAAACGGATATCATAGGAAAAGTTAAATTTTAAATATTTTACAAAATATACTATTTTGACACAAAGGGCTTTTAATATGATGGCGAACAATATTTAAAACATTTTGACGATTGGAACTCAGGGTTGCTAGTTTGGTCTTCATTATTATTTCGAAATTTCAAATTCATACTGGAAATTTTGATAGCATAATCTTTACTTCATATAATCAGAAAACTTCTGCAATTAAATAAATAAAAAAAAATACTATATTTGATTTATGGCACGAATCTGAATTTTCTGAATAATAATACCTCTGAAACTAACGGTTTATGAAATAACTATTAGAGAACGTTAAAATTAACATCCTGTATAATTGAAATGACGTTTATCATATGTCAGTAAATTAGTTTTAAAATTGAGGTTATTATGATATAAATAGTTAAACGTATAAATTTTTCTGCATTAATGCTACTTCTGAGCAAATTTACTTAAAATTCGGAAAATCTGTACTCAACCGCATCGGGATGCGTCCGGGGAATAGCTAATTGTTCCTAATGTCTTAAACGTGTGTCAGTTAACGATGGGAAACACATGTTTTATTTTAAAGTTTTACACTTCAGCAAGTATAATAATTTAACATCACTAAATCTGAAACAGCCTTCTGCAGACATAATAACATATTGCAAAATATATTTCACCTCCTATGTACAAAAGAAAAATAAAATAAAAGTGTTTATGACACGAAACATTGTATTTGACACTCAGAGGAATTTGTCGTGTTTCTCGCGGTTCAGTAGTTCGATATAAAATATGATTTATAACAAAATGCAATTCTGATTCAGCTGATATGACACCATGTGACTTACGATGTGACTTATTCCGATCCGATGACATTATTTTTAATGAAAAGATTGGCTAAAAGTTCAGAAATTTTGAACAATAGAAACTCAAAAAATGTTAAAACAATAACGAAAAATCATGCGTCGTACATAGATTATAAAACACTTTCCAACACATCAATAAAACTGTAACGAAGCTTCAGCGCTAACCCTTTCAAGCGCGGTGGTTCCACAGTGGGACCACTTAATTTCAATTCCAAACTTATAAATGGCACCAAGAATATTTTAATAAAATTTTGCTTTTATAATGAAAGCTGAAAAATACAAGTTTTTATTTTCTAAGAAGCTCATTTGTAAATTCTGGTGTCAGACAATCATTTCATCATTTTACGAACAGAACTTTTCTGTACTGGAAAGCGCACCCTTAAATGCATGATTTATTCTTTTAGAATTGTGTTTTGTATTCTTATATTAAGGATTATATACCAGGAATTTTAAGATAGATTTTTAAATTTATTTATTTAGTAGCATATTTTTTTGTAATTTTTACAGGATTCTATATAAACGTAGTGGTTGCTAAGAACTTAATTTATTTATTAAAAGTTTAATAAAAAAGGAATTTAAATTTGCGTCACTATGCATTTAAGGGTTAAACAAGATTAAAGACGATATCTAAGCAGCGGCGGCTCTTCAGGCGTTCACAATCAGTTTACTACCAGTAATTTTGTAAACAAAAATTCTCCTTGTTTGATCTTAGCACATCCCGCGGCAAAATAAGGTCAAATTTTATATACTATAATGCTTGTGATTCGGAACCCCCTGACGAGCAGTTACTGAGTGTAGGTAAATAGTTTAGAAAACATATAACACAATTAAAAATGCAGTTTAAGCAATTCCACCTAATCAGAAAAGCAATCGAATGATTTTGTGCCGCCCTTTATATGATCTGTAGATGCGCATGTATACTACATAGCATGCTGAAATTTAGTTCAGTTAAAAAAAAACATAAGAAAGTTGAAAATTCATTTTTAGCACTTTTTGTCAGTAGATGGAAATGCACTTAAATTATTTTGTTCACCCCACTTTGTTATCTACAGATTTTTATATACATCACATGTTAAGCTAAAAGTTAATTCAGGTGAAAAACACATAACACAACTAAAAAAGCACTTCCAGCAGTTACCAACCATAATTGGCAATGTATCCAGTTTTTTGTGCAGTTCTGTATAATAATTTATTATTATTCTACAAATATCTCGTAGTGTAATAAATACAGTACAGCTGGAAAATGTATAACTCAATTGAAAATCTAATTCGAACAATTAACGCCCAAACGCAATGCTTGAGAATTTTTTTGTTTAACCCTGTACATGATAAATTTAAAAACGACGTTAAAAACGCCAGAATATACAAACTTTCAGCAGACTAGTTTCGGTAGCCTTTAGCGTACCGCCCTGAGTGCTACGCTACAGTGGTACGATAAAGGCTACCGAAACTAGTCTTTTCAAAGTTTGCATATTCTGGCGTTTTTAACGTTGTTTTTAAATTTATATTCTTCTGCGCCAAGTAGCATCGTAATAATTATTAACCCTGTATATGATCAATCGATTTTTTCAACGTAAGAACATATGCAACGATGGAAAACGCAATTCCTGCAGGTATCGTTTATACTGAATTCCTACAGTTTCAGTGAAAGTATCAGTATCTCATTAAAGAAAAACTCGACTTATGTTATCGCTCGATTCCCTAACTAGAGTTTTTCTATAAGTAAATACTGTTACTTATTTGTTTGAAATGAATTTTTTTTTCAAGCTGGCTTTCGCTAGAAAGTCTTTTATTCGGGACGTGGCTGGGGTCCTATGAGCCTGACGTCCGCAAAAGAGTCGGAGTAAGAGGAAGAATAAAGGGCTGCGGACGAAAATAGGCCGCTCGCCGCGGCGGTTGACCCAACCGCTGACCGAGACTAATAATGATTTCGAAGAAGCAGGAGTCGTTCGGTAGCTTCAGGCCCCAAGCTCTCCCCTCCCCGCTTTTCGGTGTCTTTAATTTGTGTAATTTCCCTTTTAAATTTGTCCGGTTTCAATTTTTTTTCAAGCAAGCTTTTGCTAGAATGTGTTTTACTCGGGACCTGGCTGGGGTCCTATGAGCCCGGCTTCCGCAAAAGAGTCTGAGTAAGTGGAAGAATAAAGGGCTGCGGACGAAAATAGGCCGCTCGCCGCGGCGGTTGTGTTCAAATCTTTCAAATACACAGAAAATAACGTTTCCCTATAGGCCGTTACATAACGGAGTTTTTTATGTGATCCTGTAAATGAATGATAAATATATTGCACTACATATTCTACAGAAAATATGTTTAGTGCACCTCAGAAATGCGTAATAATTTCTTTGTGTATGTAAGTGTAACATCGTTAAACTGCACTGCAAACGATATTTTCCCAAGGACCACAATGTAATGGAATAATTTTGAATGTCCCTGTAAACGAACTATAAATGTTCAGCCTTCATTTTCAATAGAAATCATGCTATAGTAAACCTCCATAGCATACATCAACTGCATTTTATTACGAGTATATTTAGGAGAGTTAGAGCGCGGACAGACGAACAGATGGCATACAGATAAACCGAATTCATAAACACTTTTCAATTATGTTGGAAAGTCTTTTTCGTCGAATGAAATCAGAAAACGTAAATGCCAATAATCAAAACAATCGCAGAATGTGTTGTGTTATTTAATACATATATTTAACACTAGAAAGACGGATGTTTAACCCTAGATCTACCGGGAATTTTATTCAAGTTTTAATAAAACGTTCTACACCAGAATTTTTATTTAAAACTATTTAACTTATTTATTTACCTTATTTTTGTCTGGTTTATATACTTAGTTTATTTTAAAGAAATTTCTGGTTTGAATGAATATTTTGTATGTACCTGTCGGGTCCAATGGACCCGTCTGGTAGACGGAGGGTTAATGAGAGAAGGTCTGCAATTTAAAAAGGACACAATTACAATTCTTGGGAAACGGTGTCAAGTGAATTGTAGACAAAAAGATTGGCCACTTTAACCACTTAAATGTCACATATTTTTGACACCATAAACTAAAAACAGGGAGCCAACTCCACTTTTTTAAGGACAAAAATATTTTACTTAAATAATCGAGAATAGTCTACCATTTAAAGAACCGAAGATTTCAGGTAAAAATTAGTGGTGTGCAAAAGTTTTTAATAACGAAGCAAGCTAACTTTTCTTGCCCGAACTCTGTTCCGGCAAAACAGTAAAGTGGTTAAGATAATAAAGCTTCAACTGTAACCGCTTTCGCAGGGGTTGATAACCGACGGTGGAATCTTCAACCAGTAAATTTATATAGAAATTTTCTCCTTATTTAAATGCATTATTTACAAAACATGTCACTCATAAATAACGGCAGAAACAGATTTTAATTTTTACTGGTAGAAATTTACTTTGGCGGAAGTCAGACCCTACATTTTCTCCGTATTGTGATAACCTGTGAAACAAACTGACTGTTTAACAAAGCAAACTGACGCCAGTAAAAGCATATAGAAAATTTTACCATATTTATGAGAAAATACTTCCATGAATAAGACGTCTAGATAAGACGAAATTTTCTATTCAATTCTACTGGTGGGAAGTTTAACCACGCTGTAATCAGAAATTGTAGATCCGATTTTTAAAAGGCAGCCGCCATCTTGTGACAACCTCCTCAGTTACTTCACTCGCAACTGGTAGGCAGTACACTATATATATCCTCCTCTTTATTCATAACTATTTATGAACTATTACTAACTATCATTATTTTAAACCCTTAATTCTCGCTCCCGTGATATTCACGGGCTTTATCTTTTATTCAGCTTCTTTGATTCCCACCTGTTTTGTAAAATAGTGTAATTGGCTTTATTCTGGTCAGTGTTGCCAATGGACTACTTTTTCAAATTCAGATTTCGTGATAGGCAACACTTTTCTGAAATGGTAAAATTCTCATTGTTTTCGCCTTAATTAATATGTCATTAATTAAGGCGAATTTTACTATTTCAAATAACTGGGGCCAATCAAGAAATCTGAATTTTAAAAAAGTAGCCCACTGGCAACACTGATTCTGGTAAATAAGGTGAATATTTCTTTTTTTTCAAAAAAGTGGTGGAAATCTGAATTTTTAAACCGTAATTTAATGTGACCGTTAAGGTATTGAACAAAAAATTTTAGGTTCGTCATCGTTCAGTCTGAAAAGATAAAATTTCTTAATAAATAACCATTAAATATGTATCCGTGAAAGATCCAACGTGTTCAGGCTTTATTATTTTTTTCTTCAAGGTTAATTTTTTTTTTATTAGTTGAAACTTGAAATTTTTGTATTGCGTAATTGAAGTTCAAGACGATTTAATTTCAGAGCTTGTGTATATATGTGTGTTGATATAGTTAGATATAAAGAGTGCGTTCAGAACATGGTAACGCAAGGGTATGCCAAGTTATCCGGATTTTGAATACAATTATTTTGGAATAGCATGGCTGCCAACATCTTACGCTTTTTTGTACCACAAAAAAATAGTAGAAATTTTTGCATTACATGTTCGGCAGATTAAGACGATTTAAGAAGGTAAAATTTACTATTAAATTTTCACGGTACAAAAAAGCGTGAGAGTTGGCAGCTAAGCAATAGTAATATTTGCTTTATTGCAAGTAATTGCGTTTCTGTAATGTTGGATTAACACCGCAATTTTAGAAAAATTTTATTTCAAAATAAGTAGAAGCAATTTTAAAACAATTTTCAAACCAAAGTTTTAAAAGTCAAATTTTATTAAAACTTTCTTGTTAAAAATAGTCTTGGTCTTTGTTAACCCCTTGAGGGGCGGTGGGATATATTTTATCCCACCTAATCTTAATCATGATTTGCACCAGAAAATTATAATTAAAATTTACCTTTTTAACTTTGGTGGAAAAAAGCTTAAAAAATGCTTTTTCTTATTTTAAAACAAGATTTTTCGAATATTCCGGTGTCAGTTCAACATTACACAAACGCAAATGCTTGCCCCTGAAATGGTTAACATTAGTTGGAATATAATATGTCCCACTGACGCTCAAGGGATTAATACAGAAACCCTGCAATTAAATAACACTACTGTTAATTTTCGGAAACAGTAAAAGCGAATTGTTTAGAAGATAAAATACAGTGGCTCACTTTTCCAGTCTTGCATATTTAAAATTGCTAATAAATTTCAATTTTTGCTTTCAAACAACAATTACAAAATACAGATTTTCAGAATTTATAATATAAAGCAAAAACATGCCCACGAGTAATGCTGACCTAATATTGACGATGGAAATACCCTGTGAATAAATTTCGATTTAATTGAAATTTTTTTTTCTAAACATTGCACAATACAATTATATAAAAAATAATGTTCTTTCAAATGCAATTTCTTTGATAACGGTATCTCAATTTACTAGTTTTTTATAGTTTTAAAAATAATTTTAAAGCATGATTTAAAAACAATTCCATATCTATTGCATGCAGCCCGATTAGGAAAGAATTAACAAGCTTGCACTTAAAAGAATGTAAATAGTTCATGATTTGTTCCCGGCTAATACTTCATAACGAAATTAAAATTTCATCAATAAATTTTAAAAATGATAAAATAATAAAAAGAAAAAAACACTTTTAACAGACATGTAATTGAATGACGTACTTAAACCTCTGAAATTATCAGAATCAAAAAGGACGCTATAAGTAGCAATCTTTGACGATTTCTCCAGCTGTTAACTCCCGGCATGCGGCTAATAGGAAATTATTGATTTAATAAATTTCAAAACTTTATTTGAATACATTAGTGCTATTTTCAAATAAAAATGCTTTTTGATGTTTTTAGTGGGTAATTGAAAAAATATACTAAATGTAAAAAATCGATATACGAGTTTTGAATAAAAAAAAGAATGGTTTTCGCCTATATTCTGTAACTTGGGAAGACCGGGTTGGGTCCCCTAATTTAAATAATGAACAATAAGTTGCAAAATGTTACTTTATTCCCCATTTTGATCGCTACAGAGAAAGGCTGCAGAAATTTTAAAGAAATAAAATGTGCAATAATTTTTACTAGAAAAAGAACAGCATTCTTAAGCAGTGCATAAGAATTACGTTTTTTTTTTAACTCAAGAATGGCCGGAAATTTTTCTCAAGTCATATGAAAATACTTTAAATCAAACCATGCTACCATGGCTGTTCCCAATTTAGAGGATTTGTTTATTCACATACTCTGAATTCATACCGGAAATTTAAAATAGCAATCATCGCGTTATTTAATAACAGATATTCCGGCATTAAATAAAGCGAAATTTATTATTTAGATTTTCTGGAATTAATTCGGATTCTCTGAATCACGGAATTTCTAGAACGCATTTTACCATGGGCATTAGAGAGTTAGCACATACCGTAATTTCCGGCGTATAATCCGCGGATCAAACAATCATTTTTTGATCCAGAAAAATTTTTAAATAAAATGTAACATTTTAAATCCCGGTAAATATTTGGCTTCAATAACTAAATAAAATTTCTGGGTCCAAATAGAATTGTTTATTCCGCGGATTATACGCCGGAAATTACGGTATTTAATTTATGTCTATGTGGTGTTTTACTTAATTTATGAAGAAACTTCTTGTTCAAATCAAAATATATTCATTTGGTTCCAGTTAAATTGGCCGCTATGGACGCTCTAGTGTATGGTGTATGTTATACAGTATTTAAAATAGTTACGGTTGGCATATTATGAAAAAGAAATAAAGATGCCTAGTTTGTTTTTCTATAAATGCTATAATAAGAAGTTGGAAAAGTAAATGATAAACTTAATAATCGTATTACAGGTTACGTACCGTTTACCACAATTATTTAATAAAATTTTTTGCCTTATTTAATCACAGAAATAAATCACAAATTCAGCGATTAACCCTTAACCTTTTCCGGTACAGGCAAATTCTGTTCGTAAAGTGATGAAATGATGACTGACACCGGAATTTACAAACGATTTTTTTTTTAATTAAAGTGTTGCTACTTAAAACTTTCATTGTAAAAGGAAAATTTTATTGAAATATCCTTGGTGCCGTTTGTAAGTTTAGAATTAAACTCTGAAAACTATTAAAAGCACTATGAAAAATATTATATCGTTGAATAGTTGTTATTGTGCAGTGTAAACACTTTAAAGTAAGTATATCATTTAAAATTATCATATTTTTGAGCAATTTCTGTTATGTAAGTTAGGGGTGACATTATGACATTATGTCCAACAGAAACATAATAAATTTTTACTATTTTTCTAGTGGATACTTAACAAAAAATAGACTCAAATATAATATTTTCCGAACAAAATAAAAATGATACATTAAAGGGTCAAAATTACAAATTCTTCGATTCAAATATTAAATGGAAATTTTCTAATTAAAGATAGTAGTGTCATATTACTTGGGAAATTGCAAGGAGTGCAAGCATCTTAAATAACGTTATAACTTTTTTTTAATTATTTATTTTACGCAGAAAAATAAAAACTAAATGCAGAGCACGTTTTAGTTATGCTAACCTCCTTTTACTGTGTTAATAACATTCTTCATCAGTATTTTTAACGTACTAAAAGTATAATGTTGATATTTATGACTTTAAAAAGTAATGAACATATAAAGGGCTCCCACTGGTGTTTTCTTCTAAAACCAGCTTTTCCTAATAGAAAAAATCGTGGTAAGTTTTTGCAAAAATAGCAACAACAACGTTTTAACCCCTTCAAGGGCGGTGGTTCATTTTTGGACCACTTAATTTTAATTCCTAGATGCCACATTGGCACCAGAATATTGGAATGAAAAATTTATTTCATTAAATACTTGAACAAAAGCTTTTGCTTATTTTGAAATAAATTTGTTTGTTAATTCTGGTGTCATTCACTCATTTCAGCAGTTTACTTTGAAAAACAGTGATGTTAAAAAAACAGACCGGAGTATTATGTGTTGGTATGAGCCCTGTTAGTTATGTGTGAGCCCTGGAGTATTATGTGTTGTTCAGATAAACATATTTAGAACCATAAATTTCATTTAATAATACATCGCTGTAAAAGTCAAAAAAAAAAAAAAAAAAAAAAAAAAAACCGCGGTTGCCAGGGCAATTTTTTCATTCTTACGGATTTTTTTTTCTCCGTGATGAAATGATTTCTTAAATTGTCAGAAATTATCGAATATGATTTTCAGAATATCTTTGGCAGATAATAGTGCTTAAATTCTAGTTAATTTTATCGTTTTCACTAAGCCTTTGCGGCATTTTCTATTTTTACATTCTAAAAAGAATTTATTTCCGTATTTTTATGGATCTTCTTCTTTTGATGTGTAAGAACAAAAATGAGTTACACAATTTTAGAGAAAATAAAAATCTAGTATAGTCTGTCAAAGTATTCGTAAATACACATTCTTTAATGTAGTTACAAAAACACTTTCAAAGGAAAAAAGACCGGAAAATCCAGAAATTGCGCCTACAATCAACAGAATTTTTTAACAGCGGAGCTTATTGATGTGTCGTACTAGTTTCACTTGGTTAATATTTAAAATTTCTGGTTCTAAATATGCTTGTTTGAACCGCGCGTTATAGACCGGAATATACAGTAATTTTATTCATTTTAACCCCTTAATTCTCGCTCCCGTCATATTCACTGGCTGTGTCTTTTACTCAGATTTTTTTTATTCCCACCAGTTTTATAAAGTAGTGAAATTGACTATATTTTAGTATCGTTTCACCTGTCATTAAATAAGGTGAATATTTCTTTTCATAAAAGTGGTGCCAATAAGCAATTTGAATTTTCAAACCGTAATTTAATTCGAGCGTTAAGGGGTTAATATTAAATATACTATTTTTTCATGTTTATTTAAATTATTTTAAAACAATATATATTTTTCTTTATTGATTTAGATATTAACGCTGTCAGAGCCTCGCCTGAAAAAGCAGATGATGGCCCGTAGAAGAGCTCTAGAGAAAGCTGTTGAAGGCATGGGTCAACATGGATTAGTTAGCACCAGCGATAAGAAAACTCTGATGAACTTGCATGAAGCTCTAAAAATTGAATTTGAACGCATTATTCACTCATATAAAATTGCCCTGCAAAAGTTAGATGATCTTTCTTTGACTCCTAAACAATTGGTTACTCGATCTTTGTCATACGGTCCTGCTCCAACAAAAGCTAGCCATCAGAGACAACTGAGTTTGCGCCAAGGGGAAATTCAAGAACGTCTTATCAAAAATAAGACACTGCTGAACGTCATTGAGCCAACGCTTACTGATAACTCTTTGGACATACTATTGAAGATTCTCAGGAAACGTGTGGAGATTGACAAGGATATTGTGTTTCAGTTCACGCAGTTGAAGAAAGAAGTAAAAGATGTTGATCCAAATTCCCTTGTAGCTCCAATTTTAATGAAGTTTTCAAAAGGATGCACCAGGGTATTGGAAATAATGAAAGAATTGGGAGACGACGGAGATGATGATATTAGCAGTAGTGACATATCTGGATACCACAGTGATTCTGATTCTGCAGTTGCCAGTAGCAGTTTTCAAAGTGGAAGCCGGAAATATAACTTTATGTATCGCTCAGGTGAGTGTTTTATACATATTTTAATTATAAAATAACTTTTACTCTAATTTCAGTACATTTCGTTTTTGTTTTTATTAAATTTGTGAGATTTTCATGAAAAAAAGCCTTGTAAATAAAAATTTTAGTGGTAAAAGTTTTTCATGTACAAAAATGCCAATTTAGCGTATTTCTAAAACCACTGTTTCTGAATAATAATAGCCCCACCAGTGGCCGAGAGGTTCTGCTCTCGAAACTCGTAGACCGGAGGTGCTGGGTTCGATCCCAATCGCGCCCGTCGGCCTAATCGTTTAGAGTTTTCGTGGTTTTCTTCGAACCTTGGTTCTCCAAGCCTTAATACGGGTTTGGTTCCCTTAGAAAGACCTCCACGGAAGGCACCCCCCCCCCTTAGGGCCTATATCCCACGTGCTGATAATTGGCCAACATAAATACAACCAACCAACCAACCTGAATAATAATATTATCTTTATTTAATTATGGAACGACTGTCATTAAGTAAGCCTACTATCATTATTCAGAAACAGTCGTATTCAAAAATCCGCTAAATTGGCAATACTGTTCAATTCATTTCGTAAGTTTCATTATTTTAAAAGTTTCTCTTTTTTCTTTCCATTGATTTATTATATGTTTTACGAAATAGAATAATATATTTACATTGTTGAAATTATTGTTCATAAGTCATAGAAAAGCAGATTTTTCACAGTCTTAACAAGAACAACTAATATAAATATTACGTGCGATTTATCAGGGTTCGCCAAAAGTCCTACCATTCCTCTCTATCTTGGGAACGTCTCGGAATTTAGGAAAACTGCAAACCACGTGTGCAATATATTTGACGTGGGCTTCACTTAGTTGAAAGGTATTATGATAGAAAATTTGAGGGCGCACGGAGATGTCCAACATTAAAACTTTCAATGCTAACACCTAATTTTGACTTCAGATTTGGATTCTTTCCTAAATTTTGCCGCATGATACCAAACGGGAAATCATTCTGTAAAATAGTTTAGGAACTAAGGCGTATTTAAAATTTGGATCTCCCAATGATATTATCATTTTCAACCATTGCAAAACAAATTGTAATGCAGCATAGCTGCCAACTTTTACGCTTTTTTTTTCTACCGCTATCTTTGCTCAGAAAAATTTGCCTTACTGGATCCTATGTTTTCGATGATTAAATAAGACAAAATTCTCTGTTAAAAAATAGTGGTAAGAAAAAAGCGTAAAACATGGCAGCTATGAATGCGGCATTTTTTTAAGGTAGAAGTCAAAACTACTTGGCGAAATCAGCAGTAAATTTGAATTCGCATATTGAAAGCTTCTAGAAATCGATTTCTGCTAAAAAAAAATCATAGGTTAAAATTCATATTTTTTAAAGATTAATTTCCAAAATATATGATTTTTTAATTCAATTTTGAAAGAAATATCAGATGTAACATATGATTTTTTAATAGAAATCCATTTTTAGAAGCTACCAACGTACAAATCCAAAATTACAGCTTATTAAGATAAGTATTTTTCGAGTTATTCTTAAAAAACTACTGCCATTGCAATCTATTTTGCAACTATAGAAAATGAATCTATCATTAGGAGCTTAAAGCTTTAAAGCTACATAATTGCTAAACTACTTGACCGAATGACTTCCCACTTAGTATCCTAGAGTAAAATTTACCGAAATATCCACATATGTTGTCAAAATTTGGTGTTAGTATTGAAAACTTTAGAGTCCTCCCCTGAGACCCTCTCTGCCTCCCCGCCCCACATTTCTTTTTAAAACCAAATGAGATTCCCCTCATATTGATACAGTTTTACTGCTTTTCGAAAATTACACACGTTCTCGAGATAGAGGTTGAAGGGTGGCTCTTTTGGTGTACGCTTTATAAAACCAAATGTTATTCTTAGTAGTATCAAATTATCTTTCATATTTATTAAGTGTTGGGAGACGATAAGCTACGAGCCTATTATATTGTAAGATCGTATATTAAATTCTCATGCTTGAATTAGAGAGTGTAGTTTAAGCATAATTTCTTTAGATCAAAATACTTTTTTTTAATCTTAAAATAAAAAACACCATTCACTAAAAGAAACAATGATTATTTTGTACTTGATACTAATCGTAAACGTAAGTTATCACAATTGTATTTTACATATTTCCAGGAATATCGATTTGAATGTGTATGTACGTAATCTTTCAGCAAGCGCGCTTAAATTATTTGCAGGAGCAAGGGGCTTAACGTATTTTTTTGTTAACAGTAGTCACGCTGTTACGAAGACAGTAGACACACTGTAACATTTGAAGAGATTTCGTTATACTATTATTTTTTAATTGTAAAAAATTATTTAAATTTTACTTGGCCATACTTGCATGAAAGCAAGGCGCACTAACTCGTTAAAAACTTCCAAAGAGTATAGCACCATGTTTCAATTTAGAAATTTTTTATTTAATATTTACACGGCACCCACTTGGTCCGTTTTTTTTAATAACCAGTTTTTTTTTTTCAAAGATAATCTTTTTTTCTTTTTTTTTTTTTTTTTTTTTTTTTTTGGGGGGGGGGGGGGGATTGTTACAAAAACTGACCACGAATTTTTCTCTTAAATAATACTGATTTTCTAAAAACGGACCATTGTGTGCCACGTATTTAAATCGGCGAATTTTTAATCGCCTTATTTAATCGCCTTATTTAATCGCCTTATTTAATCTCAGAATTTGTAATATTTATCTGCTATTCAACTAGATAGATATTGTGGTAGAACAGTCCGCACCATGGAAAGTAGAAAAGCATTTCCCCCCTCACTGATAGTTAGAAGTGACAACAGTCTTAGTACCGTTGCGATTTCATTTACAGCGACTATTTTATATGCTGTAATTAGAATGCGTTTTAACACTTAAATGCGTGATTTTTTATTTCGTTTCGAAAAATTTATATATGATTCTTAGAAACGTTTATTACACACGAAAAATTAGGATAAAAATCAGAGATAAATTTTTCGTATAATAAGTCAACATTTTCTTATGGTGCACATCTGCAATAGAAGTAAAAACTAATGTCATAACAAAAATATCGCAAATTAGTAAATATTTTAATAAGTATGAATCTAAATACCTTATGTTATGTAAACATTTATTTTGTAAAACTTAACCCTTAACCCCTTCGCGACGAGAGCCTTTTGCTTAATTTTTATCTTTTACCGCTGGTGTTTCAAAACGGAAAATTTTCTGTAATTGAATCGCGAAAATGTTCTGATTAACACGTTCACGCCGGCGCGGTGGGCCACACTCGACACTCTCAGAGTTGCCAAGTTTCCGGCTTTTTGGATACCAGTATTTTAACACAGAAAATGTTCTTTTATTTAATTAGAAGAATCGGGCGATTTAAAGGAACGACATTTTCTCTAAAACAACAGTGACGTGCAAAAAGCCGGAGACTTGACAACTCTGACACAGTCGAGTGTGACC
Organism: Maratus speciosus; assembly: GCA_963932465.1. Lineage (NCBI taxonomy): Eukaryota > Metazoa > Arthropoda > Arachnida > Araneae > Salticidae > Maratus > Maratus speciosus. The sequence goes on from OZ010796.1 coordinate 463,465,838, forward strand.
CACCGCGCCGGTGTGAACGTGTTGAAAAAAACCATACCATTACCATACTTTACCTTGCTTTACCATAAAAAATAACTGGTGGGAATAATGAAGGTCTGAGCACCTTAACCCATTAACCGCCAAAACTATACGGTTGACATTTTACCTTTTCAGCTGAACGTCATTTGCCACCACAAATTCTGAAAGATAATTTTCGCTTTATGTGATCTCAAAATTTTATGTCTTTAAGAAAGGCCAATTTTTAAATTGAAAAATAGTGGTGGGTATGTAAATAACTTAAATATGTGCATTTGTTTTGACCGTTGCGGGAACGCAACACCAGTGGGTAATGGGTTAAATGGCACGTATACCGGTCGCTCGTCTCACATTTGTCGAAAATCCATCATGCGGGAACTTTGCACATTAATTTTTGTTTTATATCATACAAATTAATAAAAAAAATATCCTTATTTTTTTATTTTTTACTACCCTACGAATGCTTAGAAATAACATTTAGAACAATACGTATACATAAAATGTTGACTGTTAGCTATAATCAAGTTATTATGATAAAATCTTGATTCACTAGAATCCATAATTTACTCAAACATAGATCAACAGACACTCAATCGGGAATTTTCAAAAATTCATATGGAAATGCCAATTAAATTTTTCTGGTTTCCAAAGATTTTTCCGGTTTTATATCTTCAGCCCGGCAACATCGTCGGTACCTTGTCAAACTATCCAATGTGAAAACGGTGGGCTATTTTTTTAAATTCAGATTTGTTGATCAGCACCACTTTTTTGAAATAGTAAAATTCGCCTTATTTAACGACACATTAATTAAGACGAAAACAAGGGGAATTTTACCATTTTAGAAAAGCGGTGCCAATCAAGAAATCTGAATTTTAAAAAGTTAGGCCACTTTTTTCACATTGAATAGTTTGACATGGTACCGACGATATCACGGGAGCGAGAAATAGGCAACGGTGCCTCAGCCCGTCATATTGACAGGAGCGAGAATTAAGTGGTTAAGGGTTAACGTGATACACCCTATCATTTTATACCCTAAATTATAATCAAAAAACTGCTTCACCCCAATAACTCTCTTTCTTAATCTCTAAAGATATATATTAAAAATACATATAATAATAATAATAAGATTAGATAAAATAAAAAAGTCACATAATAAAACTTAAAACGACAGATAAATATCAAATAACAAAATCAATAATAATATCTTCGAAGCATATACATTTCTACCAGCAATATGTGGTACTACTATGATGTATACTCCCTACTGATTTAGTATCTTAAATGTCATATTCTTGAACGTGAACATCTGTAAGCAACAGCTTCGGTATCGATTGATATTTGTACTGATGAGGAGCTTTTTTATAAAGCTATAAACGTCTACTATTATTGATCTTTTAATCTGACATTAATGATCTGTTTTTATTTTTATTAAATACCTGATTTTAAATCTCTTTTCAGGTGCGTTCGTAATTATATAAATAAGTAGCACCTATAGTCGTCGTTCGGTCCGTCTGTCTGTCCGTGCGTCCGTATATAACAGAGCAAAAATCTGCCCAACCGAATAGTCTGAAATTTTAAATATATAATTGTGTGATGTTAAGGCCTTTCGAACAGAATGAAATTGATATGCACTTATGAAGTGCACTAAAATATATATTCAGTACAATATACGGTGCAAAAAATATTTATAAAACTATTTATAGTACGAACGCACCCATTTGCCACGTTTGACGTGCAATTTCCAACTTGTTAATTTTAAAATGTTGATTCAGACGTAATATGTTTATTTATTTGAAATTTAGATTCGTTCTTTTAATTCAAAGAGATTTAATAAATCGGTAGTTGTAGATCTTTTTGTAAAATATTTACAAGAATATTAGATTAATTACCAAAAAAATAGTGTTATTGAAATCTCGCGATTCTTATAAAAACAATGAAAATGGATGTATTTTGATCCTATCTGTAAATGAAATGTAGTTGCAAATTTTTCGTATAAGTTTTCAGTAGCAGAGAAGCTACAATATAAATTTTTGGTAACATAACCGCTTTAAAAATTATTTATCTTCGACCGTTTCACTATAATTTGTGAATGTGATAGAGCTAAGTATTTTGCAAGAAAAGTACAATTTACATTTATGTATAGACAGATTCAATAAATTGTATATTAATTTATAAAGGTACTTAAAAGTACGATCGGAGCATAAAGGGTTAAAAGACGCATTTGCATAGCTGCCAACTTTTAAGCTTTTTATCTTAACACTAAAACGAAATAGTAAATTTTAAGTTACTTAATCGCCCAAATCTGTAATAACATAAGATTGAAATTTCTATTGAATTTAAGTGGTAACAAAAAAGTGTCAAAGTTAGCAGTGATTCATTGTAACCGCTACAAACAAAATTTGCATCGTTTCTCTCTATTCTAAAAAAAAGTAACTACCGCTGTCACCGCCGCCGCCGCCGCCGGTTTTGAATTTTTTGTGACCGGAGGTCTTTCTTCGTTAATATTGAGAAAAATAATGCATACAAAAATATGAAAATCGGTGGTTTTATACAGAAATGTTTGATAAACACGCTGATGCAGATAGTTTTCAAATCGAAGAATTATTTTAAGAGATATTTAATGCTAAAGTTGGACAAAAGTGTTCCACTAAAAAAGTTTTATAGCAGCAAAAGCTATACATGGCAGTGTAATCATTTTTAGATCATTTTATGCGTTAGAATTTGCCTGAGTGCAGATAGCATTAATTTTTTTATTTTGACTCATTTTTTCAGGTTTTATTTCTATTTTAAATTCAAATTTTCAGCATTTCTAGCGATATTTTTTACAGATTTCAGAAAATTGTACTAATTTAAACTGTTGCCAACTGTATAAAAAGCGCAAGCAATAATGTTTGCTTCAAATTAAAAATTTATTTACACGTGACTATTATAAACAGGAAAAAAAACTTTCAAATTAGAATTAAATAATTATGTATAAAAAGCAGGAACTTATTAAAAATTACGTCATAAAAAGTACACACGTGAATTTTAAAAGAGAAAGGATATTGTAAAATAATAAATTCATTAACATGCGTTAGAAGTTTTAGGAGAAATTACGTCATATTTACGTCACATTATAGTTATTACATAAAATGAACACAAAATAATATTGCAAAAAAGTTTAAATTTAGAAATTGCGCTAGACATTTATTTAATATTTTGAGAGGATATTTTCAACAATTTTTGTTAGGAAAGCGCAAATAATATTTCATTGCTAACAAAAGTATTTTCACGCGATTATTTAAAAGAGAAAGAATAGCTTGGTAAAAATTACGTCAGATTAAAAACGATTAATTTAAAATGTCTCATTTAAAAGAACTTTCTTTTCGCTTTGTTAAAAAATACCACGAGACAAAGACTCTGTTTACTTAATTCCTTTTATATTAGCTTATTTTGAAATGTTGTTACACGTGTCTACGTCTTCAAGTTATTTTTATTTCGACGTTTTATTTGTATTTTTATTAACGTTGTACGAATTTATTTGTTCTTTCGTTATTTAAAATAAAAATTATGTCAATTTGTATAATTTGGCGAGTGGTTTGGCGATTTATATAATTTGGCGAAATTGGTCGACGTGATAATCAAGTAGTACCGCAGCGGATTTGGCGTTAAAATTCCCCAATCAAAGAGAAATGAATATAAATTCGTTTATAGGGAGATCGCCACTGTTTTTTAAATTATAATTCAATCTTTCGAAATCTTTTTAAAGCCGATCAAATTAGCGTGCATTTAGAGCCTGCGGTGTCTGGACGGGGGTTGGCGAGCGTAGCTCGTAGGGGGCCGAGCCCCCTAGTAATTAACAAAATAGTAGTAGATGGAGTTTAGGTTTGATAAATATATGCATATCTGTGAAAAAAAAAAATGATATTTCTGCAAACGATTTTTTTAACAGTGCGCGCCAGTAGCAAAAACACAGTTTTGTGAAAAGCGGATGTAAAGCAGTGTTGCCAGTGGGCTACTTTTTTTCAAATTCAGATTTTTTGATTGGCCCCACCTTTTTTGAAATGGTAAAATTCCCGTGTTTTAGCCTTCATTAATATATCATTGAATAAGACTAATTTTACTATTTCAAAAAAGTGGTGGCAATAAAGAAATCTGAATAAAATAAAAGTAGCGAACTGGCAACACTCATGCAAAGTTAAAAATCAATTGGAATCTGTATTAAAGTACATATATTCAATTTCAAATTCATCCAATTCTTATTTGAATGTTTTCATGATTTTTGTTTTATTCGATTCAGAATTTTATGAATCAGGGTGGCGACAGATCAAGAGGAGGACACATAGTATGGTGTATTGTCACCAGATGAGAGCGAAGTAACTGAGAAGGTTGTCAGAAGATGGCGGCTGATATTTTATATTACATCAGCAGTTTCTAATAGCCGGCGAAGCAAACTTCCACCAGTAAATTTTGAATAGAAAACTTTGCCTTATTTTAGCGGCTTTTTCATGAAAAATTTCTCTCATAAACATAGTTAAATTATCTATTTGTTTTTATTTGTATCAGTTTGCCCAGGTATTATAATTGTTTTTATGAAACTGATAGGAGGTAGTCTAGGTTGTCACAATATGGCCGAAACGCAGGGCCTGACTACCGCCGAAATAAACTTCCACCAGTAAAAATTAAGATATGTTTTTCTATTATATATGGCTCAAATTTTGCATTAATAATGCGTATAAATAAGTAGAAAATTTCTATTTAAATTTAGTGGTGGAAGTTTTTACCTGCGGCAATCAACAACGGGGAAAGCGGTTACAGTGGAAGCTTCATTATTTTAAGGATATGGGAACGTCCATTCGTTATTCTTGTGATAATTAGAGCAAATTTTCATATATAATTCCAATTGTTTTATTACAAAATATAAGTAGGATAAAAATTGTTATAACCAGCTAAATACCACTGTGTTCCACACACAAACATATATCTAATTTATAACAAAAAAAAAATTACTTATGTATATATTGAATGACTCTTGTGACACTCTGGTCACAAGAGTAACAAAATTTTTATTCATTATATAGACAAGGGAAATGCTTTTTTGTTACAAATTAGATATATATTAAATGAGTGGAGCACAATAGTATTTTACTGGTTATATCACTTTTTATCTTAATTATATTTCATAGTAAAATAATTGCAAGTATTTGTAAAAAACAGCACGAATGGTCACAAGAGTAACTGTGGACGTTCCCATATATCAGTTCCTCTTTATTAATAGTTCCATGGAAGCTACCAGTATAACATTATAAAAAATTCGAAGTACCTAAATGCGTGATTAAATAAGAACAATTTCCAATAAGAATATACTGGTATTTTCATGAAAAATTCCCTGATCTGACTAAGGGAGTTATGAATAAAGAGAAGGAGACATATAGTGTTAAGTCTACCCGTTGCGAGTAAGTAACTGACGAGGTTGTCACAAGATGGCGGCTGCTTTTTTTAAAATCGGGTCTTCAGTTTCTGATTACCTCCAGGGACATATATTCCACCAGCAAAATTAAATAGAAAATTTCGCTTTAATTAAGCATCTTATTTGTGGAAATTGTTCTCAAAAATTTTCTAAAAATTTCGATTTGTTTTTACTGGTGTCAGTATTCCTTATAAAACTGTCAGTTGTTTCCCTGGTTATCACAATATGGCGGAAACGCAGGGGCTAACTGCCGCCAAAGTAAACTCCTACCAGTAAAAAAAAAAAATCTGTTTCTAGCAGTATTTATGACTGAAATTTTGTAATAATAAAGCGTTTAAATAAGTTGAAAATTTATTTATAAATCTACTGGTGTAATTTTCTACCGGCGGTAAACAACTCCTGCGATAGCGGTTACAGGGGAAGCTTCGCTATTTTAAAGATATACCAGTTCCTCTTTAGTAATAGTTCCATGATCTGTCTGAAGATAGATTTTGTTCCATTAAATAAAGCAAATATTACTTTAAAAAATTTTTTGTTAAAGGTGCTTGAAAGTCTTCGAAGCGTACGAACCCTGCAAATGACACAGAGGATTTTGTAATAAAATTTTGCTTTTAAAATATTTTATTTATTTTCAAATGAATAATTTCCAAAAATTTTTTGATATTCACCCATTTCAACCTTTCGGCAACAGAATTAACCTCTTAACGCTCGAATTAAATTACGGTTTAAAAATTCAAATTGCTTATTGGCACCACTTTTATGAAAAAGAAATATTCACCTTATTTAAGGACAGGTAAAACGATACTAAAATATAGCCAATTTCATTACTTTATAAAACTGGTGGGAATCGAAAAATCTGAGTAAAAGACACAGCCCGTGAATATGACGGGAGCGAGAATTAAGGGGTTAATCTGCCCCTGAAAGTGTTAAAAATACGGCTATAAAAATTATACGGATTCTTGTTGCATATTAAATTTGTTTAAAAATTTACATAAACGTTTTGTTAAAGCCATGACGAATAGAACTAATAATAATCTTAAGTTTTATTATTTCTTGATAGCGACTAAAATCTATTGACCATTTGCTTATATAACAAGGTTCTTATTTATAAAAAAAAAAAAAAAAAAAAAAAAAAAAAAAAAAAAAAAAAACACGCCCGATATTGTGCGTGTGTGCAGTATTTCCAGTTTGGCCTCCAATTTTAATTCGACATCTCAAATTCATGCCGAAAATTTCGAAATAAGAAATTTTCCTTTATGTGATCTCTAAATGTCGCTTATTAAATAAAGCATAAAATATTATTCTTTATTTCTGCTATGAACCCAACATTTCAGAATAAAACTGGAGGCCAAACTGACAACCCTGTGCAGAGTTGCCAGTGGGCTACTTTTTTAATTCAAATTTCTTGATTTATTCTACTTTTTTTAAGTAGTAAAATTCTTCTTGTTTGTGGCTTAATTAATATGTCATGAAATAAGGGGAATTTTACCATTTAAAAAAGTGGCGCCAATCAAGAAATCTGAATTTGAAAAAGTAGCCCACTCGCAACATTGACCCTGTGTGTCTGTGTGTGTGTGTGGAATGCTTAATTTCTTAAAATGTAAGGGAAAAAAAAATTGAGATTCAAATACTGCATAGATACTTACATATGAGCACGTTTCAGAATGTATTTAGAAAACTGCAAGCCAAATTTTTTGACATGTTACATTTAATACTTTAACTATACAAAAAATGACATATAGTCCAAGAGCTGTTAAACATAGGGAAGGTATTTGAGGCACCCTGAAAATTTGTGCAACACTTCTTTGTAATGGCTGAATACAAAATCGAATGTCTGGCTGAAGGATCGTGGCCCAAAAACTGTGCCAGACACGTGTCAAGTGCCATTTTTTAACTACCCAAAAAAGGTATTTGAGGCACGCTGAGATTGATACAGAATACTATTTATACTTAGAAAAAAATATTTTGAAAACGACAGACACTTTAGTCGGCCCAAAAACTGTGTCAGACACGTGTCAAGTGCCATTTTTTGACTACCCAAAAGAGGTATTTGAGACACGCTGAGATTGAGACAGAATAATATATATCAAATTTGATAAATTAGTTTTTAATAGTTTTTTTTCACTGATAATACTATGTCAAGAATTATATTTTAAATTATTCATCGTCATTTGATTGAAAATTTATAAGTTCACATCTGATTAATATTCCTCACTTTTCTGATCCCATTTTTGCTGATCCCATAATTGTTATTCAGAGTGAACCAATAACATTTTACACATTTCCTTTAATTAATCTAATATAGTAAACTCTTGCGGTTAAATATGACATCTTTAACTTTATTTAGATGATATCTTCATATCATAAAAATAGGGAAAAATGATTCGTAACCCCCAACCTTAACGTGTCCAGAAATACAACTTTTTTAATGCGAACAAAAATCCGTTTAATGGTTTTTTTATTTTTACATATAATGTCAAGTTAAAAAAAAATAAGTCAAATAACTGCATAACTAGATGATGATCACATAAGTACGTATGAAGAATCTCCTGATAATGTTTCTCACGTACTGCGGCAATAGAAAATCAGCCAAGTGTAAATGATTGTTGAGATTGAATAAGAAAGCAATCAAAACATTTTCTTTATGATGTGATAAAACACATTAAATACTTTTAACTCTTGTTCAAAATGAAATAGTGTCTAAACAATCGAAATACTTTCGCCTCTAAAAAATACAATTCGAAAAGTAAAGGAGGTTATTTTATGTTGTATTCATTCATGACCACTAGCACTCTTAACTTTTAAGAAAATAAATTAAGTTTGCTGAACCGTGAAATGATCTTTTTCAAGGTTATTAGTAAGAGAAAGTAAAAATATAGGTCCAGAATGAGATTTGGCTTGAGAACTATACAGGCCGAAAAGTGTTGCCAAATCTGGCCGGATTTTTCATTCAGAAAATTCGAGTTCAAAACAGAAAATTTTTTATAATTATTTTCCTTTATTTTATTCACGAAATATCTATCCTTATAATAACTAAAAATAATTCTTCAAACATTCTGGGGAGAATTTAGAATTTCTGAACGATAGTCTTACAAATGACCGCCGCATCCTGAATAGTAGGCATCAACGCTGACACAAAAATGGTGGCTGCCGAAGGCAGATTTCTGTCAGCGTGTGTACAGTCCCTTAAATATTCGTACCAATATTTTTTTTAAGTTTTTTCTGCTTTATTTTTCTCAGATTAAACAAGTCGTAGAAATCTTTTATAAAATACATGTATCTACATTTAACCCTCTCGCTGTGTAATTGTTTTATGAAAATAGCTTCAAAAATTGCATATTTAATTCCTTCGCGAAGAGCGTCTTTTAAGAATTTTTATTCTTTTGCCACCGGTTTTTCAAAACAGAAATTTTCGCCTCTTTAAATTGGGAAAATGCTCCGATTAGATAAGGCAAAATTTACAATAAAAAGTTACTGGTGGGAATGATCAAGGCGGGTTAATTAGACGGAAAAAATGCATCCCGATGAAATCTCGGGTTGCGCAAATTTTGCTACTTTTACGTTGCCCGAGAAACTCTCGGGTTGCGCAGCGAGAGGGTTAAGGGACCGTACCTACATTAAAAGAAATCCGCCTTCGACAGCCGCCATATTTGTGTCAGCGATTAGGATTAGTATTCATCCTAGTACTCTTACAAAACCAAAATCTTTGACATGCACTCCGACAACATTTGCAAGAGAAATTTACTACAAAATTTATCTTCTTAATTAGTGGTGCGAACAGAATAGAAAAATAGTCACCTGTGGAAGCCCTGATAGATTCTATGCCATTTGATCGTGGTTACCATAGCTGCCAAGCTTTACGTTTTTTTTTTCTACCACTATTTTTTAACAGAGAAATTTGTCTTATTTAATCTTCGAAAACATTTAATTAAATAAGGCAAAAATTTCTGATTAAAAATAGTGGTAGTAGAAAAAAGTAAAAGTTGGCAGCTATGGTGGTTACTGTATTCAAGATCAAATCTGTATTAGAAGGGTGTTATGACGGTTGAAGAGCACTAAGACTTGTAAGGTTTTCCAACAAATTAAAGTATGTTTTTAGAACTTTTACCCCTTGAAGAGCGGTGGTTCATTTTTGGACCACTTAATTTTAATTTCTAAATGCCAAACTCGCACCAGAATTTTTGAATGAACATTTTCCTATTATTATGAACGAGGAAAAAAGCTTTTACTTATGTTTAATAACATTTGTTTGCAAATACTGGGGTCATTCATTCATTTCAGCATTTTATGAATAGAAGTACTTTGCCCCTGAAAGGGTTAAAAGGAAACATTTAGAATCATAATGAGGTTTACACCGGCCCACAATTAACCTCGAGCTGGTAGGGTAGCTCTAATAACACTTAAAATCACTTTCCCCCTGTTACAAAAAATCTAGAGTATTTGTTGGCGTCGAGTCTCTGTAAGTAGGAGTCGAATTCTACAACACTTGCAAGAGAAATCAACGAAACTTATTGTTTGGAAATAGTGGTGAGGTATCCAAAAGAGTAACACCACCGACACCTGCTATAAGGCGAAGGACAGTCCTGTTTTGGATTACGCAAAATTAATTCGTTTATCAATTTATCTATATTTTACAAATATTAACGATACTCCTGCATTGGTTCATTCTCAATTTTTCTTCTTATATTTCTCTTTCACTGAAAATTATTCAAATTTTGGCAGTGTATTAAATAATGCTGGAAAGGTGATAATAGAACGTAGGTATCAAATATCTGTTGATTAGTGCCAAGATAGCGTACACAATATTGCAGGTGCTACTATATTTGGATACAATCCCTTATCTTTTTGCTTGTTTTGGGGAACAACGGATTTCGAGCTTATTCTATCGACGATTATTTAGAGAATTTTCAAGCTCTGATTTTGAGACTTTCACAAAAGTTGCTCTATATACTTAGCTAATACATTATGCACATTATACTTTGATTGCATTCGCGCATGCGCAGTGAAACATTTTTTAGTAAACCTGCTCATTTTTCATCTAGTTTTTATTATTTTTTAATTCTGATTGCAAAGTATTGTGTACAATATTGTTTGTCATATTTTCTAAAAAGAACTTTGTTTTATATTAAGAACTCTGCAAATTGTAAGCAATTTCCCACTGGGTGAAAAAATGTCTGGACCAGGATTCGAACCAGGGATCTCCTGGCTGAAGCCGCCAGTGCTCTGCCATCTGAGCCATCCCGGACGAATTTGGTGGAACTTTTTCACCCAGCTAACCTTAATAATTACAGCATCTGGTCTGAAACCTGGTTCAGTTCGACAGAATAAATCTCAGGTAATGGAACCCTGGTTCGAATCCTGGTCCGGATATTTTTCGCCCAGTTGGAAATTTACATCTAATATGATTTATTTACCAATTGGAGTAATTGTGTTAAAATTAATCTTCGTATCCAGCGATTTCTGGAGTTCCATTACCTGAGATTCATTCTGTTGAGCTGAACAAAGTTTCAGACCAGATGCTATAATCATTAAGGTTAGCTGTGTGAAAAAGTTCCACCAGATTCGTCCGGGATAGCTCAGATGGCACAGCACTGGCGGCTTCAGCCAGGAGATCCCTGGTTCGAATCCTGGTACGGACAATTTTTCACCCAATTGGAAATTTACATCTAATATGATTTGTTTACCAATTGGAATAATTGTGGTAAAATTAATCTAGCATGAATATAGCATATCATACTTCCAAAAGCAAATGTCGTGCAATGTTGCGTAATGCTGGTATAAATAGCTTTAAAGTTATGTTCAGGGCATTTAAATTTTGGAGAAAAACGGGACATTTAACCCTTTCAAGGGCGGTGGCTATAGGGTATAGCCGCCTAATTTTAATTCCAAAACTGACTACTGGCACCAAGAATATTTTAATAAAATGTTGCTTTTGTAATTAATGTGCAAAATAGCGTTTTGTTATTTAGTAAGAAATTCGTTTGAATATCTGGTGTCAGTCAATTATTTTATCAGTTTACGAACAGAATTTCTCTGCCCCTGAAAGGGTTAAAGTTCAGTGCTTCATGAATGTGCTTCATTAATTTCCCATAGGAATTACAGTGAGCAGGCTGTTTTCACACTTCTATAAATCCCGCAACTTGCCCAGTAATTAGTATGAGAGAAAGACTTCAGCTTGGAAATTTATTTTATTGCGGCTTGTCTTCTGTAAAATTGAGAGAAAAGTCTGTTAAGTTAATTACTGAATGTTGTTATAAATGCCCCTTTAACCCTTTAGCGGGCGGTGTCCACGAAGGGTTTGACTTTTCGCACTTTGAGTGCGTTTTGAGCGAATCAAGTCAGCCGGGAAAAGAATAAAGTTTGTTTTAAATTTTCGTGGGGTTAAAATAATTCAAAACTGGAGGATGCTAATCTTAAATTTACGTGACAAACTTTAATTTATACCTTCCCCAAAATTATCCGATTTAAAGTTTTTGTTTTGAGTGAGATTAGATTAAATAGACCAGATCATAGGCTAGTCTTTTTTTTTTTTTTTTTTTTTTTTTTTTAACTCAAAAACATAAAACCTGCCAAGTCTCCGGTTTTTTCCATACCACTATTTTAAAAAACTTTATAATATACTTATAACTACTTAAAAGGTGACACAAACATATAAAAATGTTATTTAATGCAACCCTGAGACCTTTCGAACACACACGCGTTCATTTTCAAAGGGAAAAAAGATGATTGACTGAATAAAAATACATTTTCAAAACAAAAATAAAAATATTATGCATGCGCAAGCGGAGTTCAGTCCATTTCTCTGCAGAGGGGTGAAAAGATCAGTTCATATTATCAGGAGGTCTTGAAATATTTAGAATATTGTACCAAATTGCGGGAATATTAAAGGAAAGGACATCGTTACAAACGTTATCACTTCTAAGTAAAATTTCAATGGATTCACAGATTATTGACGTCTAACCATTACTCGTCCTGTAATATTCCCGCGGTTTGGCACAATATTCTACATATTTCAAGACCTCCTGATAATATGAACTGATCTTTTCCCCCCCTCTGCAGAGAAATGGACTGAACTCCGCTTGCGCATGCATACTATTTTTATTTTTGTTTTTGTTTTTAAAATGTATTTCTATTCAGTCAATCATCTTTTTTCCCTTTGAAAATGAACGTGTGTGTGTTCGAGAGGTATCACTGTTGCATTAAATTATATTTTTATATGTTTGTGTCACCTTTTAAGTAGTTATAAGTATTTTATAAAGTTTATTAATAACAAGGTGAAAATTTCCTTCACGACACTTGTGTCACGACTGTACCACTATTTTAATACGAAAAATTTTATTTTATTTTATCGGAGCTATCTGCGATTTAAAAGGGCAACATTTTGTATAAAAAAATACAGGTATTCAAAAATCCGTAGATTTGGAAACTCTGATTTTAACCCCTTAATTCTCGCTTCCATGAATATGAGGAGCTGAGGACTGAGGTGTCGTTGTCTATTTCTCGCGCCCGTGATATTTCCGCCAGAAGCATTTAACCAGGGTTGCCAGTTTGACCTCCATTTTTACTAAGAATATCCAAATTCGTGCCAGAAATTAAAAATAGTATTTTTTGCTTTATTAAATGATAGACATTTTTTATTACATAAAGAAAAGATTCTTCTTTAAAAATTTCTGGTATGATTTTGAAATTTCGAAATAAAAATGGAGGCCAAACTGGCAACCCTGCATTTAATTGGCATTTCGATATGAAGTTTTTGAATATTCGAGATCGAGTTTGTTTTGTACGATCTATGTTTGAATAAATTATGGATTCTGATGAATCAAGCATTTTTGGTGATAATTAGATTTAAATATTATTTGCAAACATTTGTAAAGTTGTAAAAATGTAAAAAATAAGGATATTATTCTTATTAATCTGTATATGGAGTAAAACACACATTAAGGTGTAAAATTCCCTAATGATGGCTTTTCGGCAAATGTGACTTTGTTCTATAACACCTTTTTTTTTTTTTTTTTTTTTTTCGATTCAAACATATACTAATTGCCTATTTCATTGAGAAATCTTATAATTACTCAATTTTTGCAATAAAAAAATAATTACTTTTTTTGATGGTTTTAATAAATATTAAGCGATTCTTAAGGGTTTAAATATAAAATTCCTTAATGAATTCACATTTAAAAAAATTAGGAATGATTTACATCATGTTTTACATAAACAGAAAGGGTATCGTGAAAAATATAGATGCGGAAATTTACAAGCTCATTCCAATTAATATTTTTCGAGATAAAGCGGTGATATTCACGGGCTGTGTCTTTATTCAGATTGTTTGATTCCCACCAGTTTTATAAAATAGTATAATTGATTTTATTATGCTATCACTTTACCTGTCATTAAATAACGTGAATATTTCTTATTCAAAAAAGTGCTGCCAATAAGCAATATGAATTTTTAAACCGTAACTTAATGCGACCGTTAAGGGGTTAGAGAAATAATCGACTTCGTTAGTCGCAGAGATTCGACGATTAGATAAGGTAATGATAACTACAAAATTTTAGGGGTATCCGGCGGGCCATAGTTTGACACCCCTGGTCTAACTGAGAGAGAGACCACATTGTGTTTCATTTAAAACAGTGGTTCCCAACCTTTTATTGGCCATGCCCCACCAAATTCTCTGTGAAGTTGCCATTCCCCCCCCCCTCCCTTAATTTGTAAATTATGTCACTTATTATTTTTAAAAAGTGAACTCTAATCATACGTGGAAGCGTAATTGAGCCATACCAATAACTATTCATTTTCGATTTGTTAACTTATCAAAGAGGTCCATCTTCTGTCACAAATGTGTTTTTAACATAATTTAATAAATGCAATGAGATTATACATCTTCGCCTTTGTGCCAAAAATAATTTAGTTGTACTTTTCCAACTTACTTCAACGTTAAAGAAAATGTTATACGGTCTGCATTTTTATCCACATAATATCTTGAAGAGAGACTAACATTTAACGTTAAAATTGATAACATTCACGCAGTTTTTATAATTCATTTTACTAACTTAATAAGAGTTGGTGGAAAAGCTATGGACACTAAATTTTCTTTCTATGGATAACACCATACACAAGAAGCATTTCAAGATTATCATCTGTGTTAAATTCAAGTAGCCATCATTCTGATTTTTTCCCCAATACTATTAGTTACGTTCAATGTATTTTCTGATTTTAAAATTTAAAACGTATGTGTCATCATGTAAATTTATTTACTGTGCAGGATTCCCGAACTAGAGCCATAGATATTTACTATCCACTCATTTCCTTTTCTAATGCTATTTAAGATTTATAAGTTTTATAAAGTAGGCAGTACCTCGTTCAGATATTTCATATATTTTTTAGTTAAATATGTTCAAGACAGTAAACTTTATATATATTTTTAAGTAGTTTTCCGTTTAAAAATATCTTCGTCTGACCAATAGGAATAAAAAGCTCATTCAAAAAATAACCGAAAGTGTTCGAAAAATTCTAAAATTCAGTCCCAGAAAAATTATAGAGAGATTTGATACTACAAAACGATGTCAAAAATTAAAAGAATATATATACGTATAATTATTCCGCTGTCAAATATATTTTAAACCTTTCATTTGGGAACATTTTAAAAATTCAATAACAAAATCTAATAGTTTAACCTTCCGTCTACCAGACGGGTCCATTGGACCCGACATGTACATTCAAAATATTTATTCAAACCAGAAATTTCTTCAAAACAAACTAAATGTATAAATCAGACAATAATAAGTTAAATAAACAAATTAAATAGTTTTAAGTAAAAATTCTGGTGTAGAATGTTTTTATAAAACTTGAGTAAAATTTCCGGTAGTTCTAGGGTTAAATTTTGCTTGTATTCCACTTATTTTTCGTCCGCAACATTACATTAAAAAAAATGACAAAAGAAACTGATAGTGAATTAGCGAGTAACAAATTTGGAATTTCCCCATTTGAAAGCCAAATTGCCCCCCAGTGGGGCGTACGTCCCACGTTGGGAACCACTGATTTAAAGAGACCACCTTGTGCTTCCGTTCAATCACATATACGAAAATCAAAACAGTGACCGTAACATTTATATGAAATGCTTTTTAAATTAAACTTTAGGAGATAATTTTTTTTTGTTAGTTTAATGCAAAATTAACTAACCAATAACACCAATAAAATTGCTTCATCCCGGCAAAAATTGCTTCATGATACCAATGAAATTGCTTCAAAATTTTATCGGTATGATTCTGGAAGTTTCTCCATTGAGATTTTAATGTAATATTTCTAAATTTGTGGATTTACTCTTAACCCCTTGCAGGGCATCACTATATTATATATACCACTTAATTTTAATTACCAAATGCTACATTGGTACCATTATTTTGGAATTAGGTTTTTCCTTGTGTGATATACGCAAAAAAAAAAAAAAATAAATAAATAAATAAATGATAATAATAATAATAAAAAGTTTTTACTTTTTTACATATAAATTTGTTCTGGTCATCAATTCCGGTGAAATTCAACCATTTTAACATTTTAGCAACAGAAGTGTTTTGCTCCTGAAAAGGTTAATGTATTTTTTTTTTTTTTTTTTTACAAATCTATGAAGATTTAATAAAAAGTAAGGTTAGTTGGGGCAACTGGGCCATGATTTTACAATGTGACTCTGTAGCTTCTGACAATTCAGCTGCAAAAACGAATGTTCGTTTGAATTAAAGTCTGAACTTATGTAAATGTGTTCAGTTAGGTTCCCTCTATCAGACAGAAATGCTCAAAATTACATTTTAATTTTTAAAAATATAAAAATATGCATATTTCTTCTTTCTTTCCTCATGGTCCAGTTGCCCCATAAAAATGGGTAAGTGGACCAGGAGGATCTATGTTCCACACGCGTTTATTTATTTATTTTTTTTTCATATGGGATATCAGGTCCTGTTTGAAAAAGTGCAAACAACATAAAAAAATTTAAACCAGGCAGATCATGTAAATTATATATCAACTAAAGAGCATTGTAAGAGAAACCTTTATTGTCAGTGTGTTTAAAAAAACACTAAAAGTGAAAATATTAGATTTATTTATACCAAAAACATAAAAATTAAGTAAATACTTTTGTACTTTAGTATAGGTAATAAGTATAAAAGTCACATGGGCATTTTAAGGATAAAAATGTCAAGGTAAATTTATGAACAAATGGCTACGTAAGTAGTTAAGTACTTTATGTGTATCCTGGGGTCGTATTACATATGGAAAATTTTATTGTTCCTACTAGAACGCTTAATGAGTTACCTTCATGAACATTTGCTGACATGTTCTAAAGAAAGGTGCGTTGAAGATATTATTTTCAAAATAGTGGTAGGAACGATAAAAGTTTCAATATAGAATGCGACCCCTGTGTATAGTACAATTTCAAGGTTTGACTATCTCGCTTTCAAGGGCAAGGTACTTGCATTCGTAAAATGTTGAAATAATTTAATGACACCAATATTTACAACAGAATCTATTTGAAAACAAGTAAAAGTATATTTTCGCGTACTTAATAAAGGTGAAATTTTCATTATAAAATTCGGGTACCAATGTGACAAGTAGGAATTAAAATTAAGTGACGCCATAACGGCATTACCGCCTCTCAAGGGGTCAAGAAATTTGGTTTGATACCACTCAACATGCTTTTTTAAAATTTCATTACGTAATTTTAATAAGGTATTCTATCATTTTCTTTATTGTGAGCAATAAAAAATGGAGAAATTTATTTCACGTAGTAAGAGAAACTCAAAAAAAAAAAAAAAAAATATTTATAACTATTGGGATAACTGGATCCAGCATGGTCCAGTTACCTCGGATACATGTCCCACTTACCCCATTCTTGAAAAATTTGTGCGGTAACTGGGATTACATTTAAAACATGAAGTAAATATGTTTAGATACCTAATAATATTAATGTAGTTATATGCCTAATCTTTAAAAAAATATATTTTTTAATAAAAGTACTTACAGTATTTTAATAAAAAGCCGAGGAAGTTCAACTATATTGATGTTGTTTAAAAAAAATAAATAAACGTAAATTTTTGACAACCTATCACAGCAAAGTGAGAGTTATGATTGAGTTGACACACGTTGTTTTAGAAAGTAAAGATTAAGCTGCATTGCTCACAAAAGCTAAAACTTAAAACATCAACAGTCTTTTATAAAATAGCCTATGGCCCAGTTACCTCGTGTGTCCAGTTACCCCAACTAACCTTATATAAGAGGGTTCGTACGGGTGCTGGAATTTCAGGATGAGAAAATTCTTCGATACCAGTATTTTCTTATGGTTAATCTCTCCTGAAATAAAACGAAATTACGAACGTTAGAGCTTGATTTTTTTTTTTTTTTAAATAAGGGAATATCAATATTTCGCCTTGAAAAAAACGCTAGCGTTGGAACCATGTCAAACTATCTAATGTGAAATCAGTGGGCTACTTCTTTTAAATTAAGATTTCTTGATTAGCACCGCTTTTCTGAAATAGCAAAATTCGCCTTGTTTAACATTATTCAATGACATATAAATTAAGGAGAAAACAAGGGGAATTTTATCATTTCAGAAAAGTGGTGCCAATCAAGAAATCTAAAATTTAAAAAAGTAGCTCACTTTTTTCACATTGGATAGTTTGACATGGTACCGATGATATCTTTTTCGTCCTTGATCCAAGTAACTCAAATATGGTATCAAAGGTAAGTTACCGTATGAAAAATCGAAGATGATGCGAATTTTATTATGTAGGGAACTTCTATTTCAAAAATCGCATTCACACTTTCAAAGGCAAAATTTTGAGTCGCATGACATCATTGGTGTAATGTTACTATAAACGGTCAGAGAATAAAGGCAGGAGGTTTTTCTTATATATATATATACAGTCGGACCTCGTTATCCCAACACCCGTTTTTCACGTCACTCCGCTTATCACGTCCGTTTTACAAAGTCTCGATTTTCTGTATATGACTTTAATGGAAATATACTCCGGATTTTACGTTATTGTATAATTTTCAACTCCGGATATCCCGACGGTTTAGGAAAATTGTCCATTTTTCATAATCCATCATATAAGCACGGAAATTAAGCGGTAAGAAATGTCTCAGCCAAACTTTTCACAAAAGTGTCTAAAATACCCATTGAGATAAATCAGAAATTTTACTTCAATCTTTTATCTAAATAAATAAACCCAAACTCTATGAATGACCCACTTAAGCTCCAGATAGACGTATCGGTCTACTCGCGGTCTTTTGTTCTGGTCAGGTGGCGCTCTCTTTTGGTTACAAGGCATTTTTCATCCGACTAAAACCAAAGCATTGCATTGCATTGAAACGATCAGAAATTATCTAACATCTTCTGAAACAACGAATATTGATTACAATTCATTGTATAATATTGAAAAAAGAATTGTAGGAAGCACATCTAGGGATAAGCAAACCTTAATTCATCAATATTTCATGTAACAAAAAAAAAAAAAAAAAAAAAAACATGTCACCATAAATCTGATTTTTATTCTTTTCAATTTTGTTTTTGTGTTTATTTTGTTTATTAATAATGTTTTATTGCTTAAAACTGCAAGGACAGTTATGAATTTGAAATTGTCTTAAATTACTTAAAAATACAGCTTTTTTAAAACATTTTTCTCCAACTCCGGCTACCGCGACACCCCGCTTATGACGACACATTTTTATGGTCCTTAGAGTGCCGGGATAACGATATTCGACTGTATATATATATATATATACACTGACTGTACGTTTGAATACGTGTGTGATATGCTATTGAATTTGTGTCTATAATTCTTATTATTTGACAAATGTGGCTTCTAAGAAATATTTCATACATTTTTTTTTCCAAAATTGAATTAAAAAAATATAATTTTTTGTGATAATTAGAAAATTAGGTGTTTGACAGATTTCTAAATGTTTAAAATGTTTAAGGGGTCTTAGGGCACTTAAAATTTGAAAAACTGAAAAAAAAAATAACAGGCCAATTTTCACATTTAATATCTTAAAATGTATACGATCTTAAAACACAATTTTTAGGGAGGTTAAAGATATAAGTATGTTCTTTCGTTTCATATATTTAAAAAGTTACAAAATGCATAATTAATATTTATAGGGGGCTTCAAACTGTCAGACATTTGTAAAGCAGAAAATTAGTATGACAGCTTACGCGCACGATCACAAAATAAATTTTGCAACTAGAATGAAAATTTTGGTGCCTAATTATACTTCAAATTCTAATAATTAACCTGAATCTAAATAAAGTTGTATTTAAAGCATTTTTGTAATTTTAATACACAGCTGTATTTAGCTAATACAAAATACTGAAAATTTCAACTGTATGATCACATTCAAATATTTTTTTTGAACAATAAAAAGTAAATTTTAGGTTCAGTTTATACAGAATTACACAAAACATCTATTTCGAAAATTTCATGAAAAAATAGTGAGAAGTTTTTAGGTATCTTGCGCGTTATGCACATAAATGTCATTTTCATTAAAATGGCTTCGAAGTTTCGGAAACGCCGCTTCAGCTATTGACTGAGTGCAATTCTAAAAGCCGTAACTTCTGTTTAATGCATAGCTGCCAACTTTTACGCTTTTTCATTACCACTAAGATTTAAAAGAAATTTTTGACTTAGTGAATCGCAGAGTTCGCGTATTAAATATGGAAATTTTTACAATTAAATTTTAGTGGTAAAAAAATGCGTAAAAGTTGGCAGATATGTTAATGGGAATTTCGAGGAAACAATTTTATCTAAACGTTCAGAAAAGATAGGAATTTAAAATATAAAATAATTATAATTTCGAACCTTTAAGAGTCCTGAGACCCCTTAAACCCTTGTTTCAGAACCATCGTTACCAAGAAGCAATGCCTACCAGTCAGCAAGAGACTACTAATCGTTTTTGTGTTCTAAATTTACTGATGCTCAGATAATTTTATTTTTTTGGAATTTGTTGTATGAAGTTATTCTAAGCTAATGGTAATTTCCGATTAAAGATCAATTATAACTTTTTTCTCCAAAAAACTATAAAATGATTATAACTTAAAGAGGGTTACACCGGCATCGTACCATGAAATCTTATTCGCCTACCATGCAACCTTTTGTAAATTTTATTCGTTTTTGTGTATTTTACTACCCAGGTACATTCCATTTGTTGCGAAACACATTACAGAGACATTAAATAATGCCACTGTATTTATAGCTGATAAACCATCAAAAGTAGCGGCAGTCAAACTTTTTGTTTCAAAGTCATGCGCTATCATAAATTCCGAAAGGTAACCTCGCTTTATTTAATCGGAAATTTTCTGTTATTAAATAAGAAAAATTTTTCTATACAAAAATAGGTTTAGCATCGTGGCCCGCGGTGCCACACGTTGAAGACCCCTACTGTAATGCATCAGCATATCTGAAAGAATTACTAGCAAGAGCTTACATTTTTAATTTACATAAAAATAAAATTTCTAGTAAGTCTCGAAAAGAGCTAAGATGAAACTAAAGAATCCTTTAAACAACTAAATTGAAACATTTAATTGAATATTTCCAGTTGCTAAAAATGTTTTTAAAAACTCAAATTTTCTATGATAAAGTCACAGCAATTCCAAATATGTAAATGAAAACAGCGAAGTTTTCGCATGACTAAAAGAATTAGTAGCAAGAGCTTACATTTTTAACTTACATAAAAATAAAATTTCTAGTAAGTCTCGAAAAAAGCTAAGATGAAACTAAAGAATCCTTTAACCCCTTAACGCTCGAATTAAATTACGGTTGAAAAATTCAAATTGCTTATTGGCACCACTTTTATGAAAAATAAATATTCACCTTATTTAATGACAGGAAAAAAGATACTAAAATATAGGTAATTTCACTATTTTATAAAACTGGTGAGAATCAAACAATTTGAGTAAAAGACACAGCCCGCGAATATGACGGGAGCGAGAATTAAGGGGTTAAACAACTAAACTGAAACATTTAATTGTATATTTCTAGTTGCTAAAAATGTTTTTAAAAAACTCAAATTTTCTATGATAAAGTCACAGCAATTCCAAATATGTAAATGAAAACTGCGAAGTTTTCGCATGAATAAAAGAATTAGTTGCATTAGTAGCAAGTGTTTATAGTTTTAACGAACACAATTAACCCTTTGAGCGCTGGTGGCGAATTCCTTCCTACTTAATTTTAACCATTAAATGCATGGTTTTTTATTGTATTTCGACAAAATTAAATATGATTCTCGGAAAGGTTTATTACACAGGAAAAATAATAAAAAAAAAAAACAGAGACACATTTTTCGTATAACACGACAACCTTTTCTTATGTTGCACATCTGCAATACAAGTAAAAAGTAAAATATTGCAAATTAGTAAATATTTTAATAAGCAAAAGTCTAAATACCTTATTTTATATAATTTTTTATTTTGTAAAACTTATCCCTTAAATGCACGAAATATTCTCTTAGAATTGTGTTTTTTATTATTATAATAAAAATTAGACAACAGAAATTTTAAGATAGATTTTTTACTTTATTTAGTAGCATATTTTTCTACTTTTATAGGATAAATATTTCAGTATAAATATAGTGTTTGCTAAGAGTTAAATAAAAACTGATGCAGATATGAATCACTATGCATTTAACCCTTTATTTTCGGGGCAAGGAATTGTGTTTCTGTACAGTTGAATCCCCACGGGAAATTTTGAAAAAAAAATCTGCTCTTTTTCACCAAAGTTATTAAAGTAAAACTTTATTAAAAGTTTCTGGTGCAAATATTAATTAAAATTAGGTGGGCTATAAATATCCCACCGCCCCTCAAGGGGTTAAGGGTTAATCTATAAATGTCACAATGGCACCGGAATATTCGAGCACATTTAATTGAAAATAAATTAATGCATTATTTCGTGTATTTAATAAAACGATTTTTTTTGTCTACAAAATACTGGCTCCAACGTGACATTTGTGTATTTTGAAGAAATTCACCCTCCAGAACTTAAAGGTTTAACAGATATTATGTTTCAAATAGGGCTAATATGGAATAAATGAAGCATTTTCTTAACACTAGAAAGACGGTGAGGGTTGATTCGAACCAGAAATTTCTTTATAATATAAATTTAGAAGGAACAAAGAAAAAAATAAGTTAAAAAATTTAAATAAAAATTCTGGTATAAAATATTTTTTTTAACTTGACTAAAAGTTCTCGTCTTTCTAGTAATAACCTTTTCGAGGACGGTGTCCTTAAAAAAGGACAGCTAATTTTAATTCCAAAACTGACAATCGACACCAAGAATATTTAATAAAAATTTTCCTTTTATAATGTACTTGAAAATAAGCGAGTTCGTATTTTCTAATTAATTCGTTTATAAATTCTGGTGTCAGTTCATTATTTCATCAGTTTATAAACAGAATTACTCCGCGCCGGAAAGGGTTAAACAACTAAACGCAAATTTTTAGTTGCTATTCTTCCGTTTACTAACCACTTAACGGTTGCATTAAATTACGGTTTAAAAATTCAAATTGCTTATTGGCACCAATTTTTTGAAAAAGAAATATTCACCGTATTTATTGACAGGTAAAATGTTACCATAATAAAGCTAATTTCACTATTTTACAAAACTGGTGGGAATCAAAGAATCAGAATAAAAGACACAGTTCGTGAATACCACGGGGGCGAGAATTAAAGAGTTAAAGCAGGTTTTCCACGAGTACTTCAATTTCATTACTATTATTTCCAAACAGTAAGCTTTGCTTTATCTGACTGCAGAAGTGCTTTCATAAGAAAGAAGAAGATTTGTATTTGGAGTTAGCAGTAAAAGACTTCAGAAAACCGTGTGACCCACGTAAAAATATTCAAGAAATATCTAACAACTTATAATAATGTAATTTCAGCAATTTAAATTGCAGTATATAATTGCAATATTATGAGTGATTATATAGCGTAGTGATTGATGACATCTCAGATATAAATATGTGTGCCTAATAATACGAAAATGTTAGTCGATACTTCTTTTTTATTTTAATCTGGCGAACTAGATCGTTATTTAAGAAAGTGAAACACTTTAAGTATGTAATTTAAATCAAATGATTCATTTTATTCTTTGAAATTGGAGGATCTATCAAACTGTATCATATAGGGGTATAATTTTCAAGACCAACTGTTATTCCAGATAATTATGTGAGAAAGGTTTTGAATATAATTGGATGATACATGTAGCATAAATTTTAATCACATTAAATAAATTCGTTCTTATATTTTTAGATTTTTTATGTAACACTAAGTTTACAGAGAATTTTACTCACATTTTATAAAAACATTTCATACCAGAATTGTTACATAAAACTATTTAACTTCCTTATTAAACTTGTTTCTGTGTGATTTTTATTTTATTTATTTCATGAAGAAATTTCTAATTCGAATTGAAATATTTTCGCTTGTAATCGCTCAAATGACTGGTTGTTGGTATATTTAGTGCTAAATTAAATACTAAATGTTCAAAATTTTATCAAAATTGACTTTTTACTACGATTTTTCCCGTTTTACGCTGACAATTCATGAGATGTTTCTAAATTTGGAACAATTTTTAACATGCTATATCAGGCATAAACACGTTTTTTTTTTTTTTTTTTTTTTTTTTTTTTTTTTTTTTTTTTTTTTTTTGAACAGATACCGTATCTCCCCTCCGCCGTTGTTGTTTTGAAATGTTTGGCGATTTTTTGTTGGCGTGTTGGCGTGTTGACGGTGGTTATGGATATGGCAACCTCGATATGTTGAATCCCGTGTGACGTGTTGTTGTGACGTGTCGTTCTGGCAACCGAGAAGTTCATGTTGGAATATTGTGAATGTATTTTGATATCGTGTTGTATAGTTCTGCCTTTTTATTTTTATGTGAAATTTATTGAATGTATTTGATTGACTATGTTTTCTGTAGTCCGTTTAAACGCTGTTGCTGAAATAATTAGGAAATATGAGGAAATTTTGACAAGAAAAGAAGGTTTGTTTATAGTTTGTGAATACGTATTGATAAGCCTATTTTGGAAAATATCGGCGATGATATTTCGAGCTGGATCTTTCAAGAAAGCAGATGTCTGTTAAGGTATATTGATAATTTTATGTATATTTTACTACTTTTGAGTTTTTTACATTTTGAGATTGCTAGAAAGCGAGAACTGCTAAATTTGGAGAATGCTACACCTCGAGAAGTGCTGAATGCAGTGATTCTTTTTTTCGGAAAATGTGCGCGAAGCGCACATACAACGATTACTGGTTGCCATTTTAGCAAATTTTGTTTTTTATGTGTATTTTTGCTTTAAAAGTTTTTTACATTTTGAGATTACTAGAAAGCGAGAACTGCTGAATTTTGAGAATGCTACACCTTGAGAAGTGCTGAATGCAGTGGTGTTTTTTTTTTCGAAAAATGTGTGCGAAGCGCACATACAAGGATTACTGGTTCCCATTTTAGCGAATTTTGTTTATTATTTACATTTTATTTTCGTTAAGCCAAACATGCGTATAAACCGGTGCTTGGCGACATTTACTACTTGGCGGAAAAAGGGTTTGCACGCCAAGAATATTCCAAGATGGCGGCCGAGGGAAACTTATGACATCTGTTCCTTTTTTTTTTTTTTTTTAATTGTTATTGAATTCGTATTTTTTTAAACGCTTATAATCACTGCTTCCTAATAGTAAACATTGTCTTGTTTAATCTCAGAATTTATAAGTTTAATATTTCTATTCAGAAATATTGGTTAAAAAACTCCGGAAACAAAAACATTCTCATAGTTGCAAACGTCCCGATATTTTGAAAACCAGTAAATTCTTGCATAAGTGTTCGCTTTATCTAATTGCAGAAATTTTGCGATATTATAAAACAAGTATTTCTATATAAAAATATTGGTATTAAAAAAAATCGGGAGGTTGCAATTAGGCATTCTTTGAAAGCTGAAATGCATAGTTATGGTGGTATTTTGTCCTTGTTTGGCTTTTATAAATAACTGGCCTTTTGTAGATTATCCAATTTATCTATTTAATAAATATTTTATTCTAGTATACAGCGTACGGCGTTGTTCGAGATTAACTTGAAGGTTTACAGATGTAATATGTAAAAAAATTAATTCATGTCATGCGGAGATAAAAATAAAAAAGAAAAGTGCCCAGATAAACTGATGGCATTGAGCTCACAGGCTATTCACACTAATTGTATATCATACACTTATTTTAAAGAATAATGCTCCTCAAAAAAAAAAATAAGTGAAGGGGAATTAGCCCCCGTTTCCCCCTTTATACTTAACCAGTGAACCTCCAAATCTCATCAGGGAGGCCCCTTATCATAATAAACCGGTATACCAGATTTGGAGCAAATCGAATAATCCTGCAAAAAAAACATTTATCTAAATTAAGGGGGTGGACTAGCCCCCCCTTTATCTTTAACCAATGAATCGACAAAACGAATCAGGGAAGCTCCTTAACATAATAAACCGGTATACCAAATTTGGAGCAAAGCGAATATTTCTGCATGAAAAACCCGTTTATATAAATTAAGGGGGATGGCCTAGCCCCCTTCCCCCTTTATCTTTAACCAATGAACCCCCAAAACTAATCAAGGAAGTTCCTTAACATAATAAACCGGTATACCAACTTCGGAGCAAATCGAATCATTCTGCATGAAAAACCCATTTATCTGAATTAAAAGGGGTGGACTAGCCCCCTTTCCCCCCTTTATTCTTAACTAATGAACCCCCAAACTAATCAGCGAAGTTCCTTAAAATAATAAACCGGTATATTAAATTCGGAGCAAATCGAATCATTCTGCATGAAAAACCCAATTATCTGAATTAAGGAGGTGGACTAGCCCCCCTTTTCCCCTTTATTCTTAACCAATGAACCCCCAAAACTAATCAGGGAAGTTCCTTAACATAATAAACCAGTATACCAAATTCGGAGCAAATCGAATAATTCTGCATGAAATACCCATTTATCTGAATTAAAAGGGGTGGACTAGCCCCCTTTCCCCCCTTTATTCTTAACTAATGAACCCCCAAAACTAATCAGGGAAGTTCCTTAACATAATAAACCGGTATAACAAATTCGGAGCAAATCGAATCATTCTGCATGAAAAACCCATTTCTCTGAATTAAGGGGGTGGGCTAACCCCCCTTTCACCTCTTTATCCTTAACCAATGAACCCCCAAAACTAATCAGGGAAGTTCCTTAACATAATAAACCGGTATACCAACTTCGGAGCAAATCGAATCATTCTGCATGAAAAACCCATTTATCTGAATTAAAAGGGGTGAACTAATGCCCCTTTTCCCCCTTTATCCTTAACCAATGAACCCCCAAAACTAATCAGGGAAGTTCCTTAACATAATAAACCGGTATACCAAATTCGGGGCAAATCGAATTATTCTGCATGAAAAACCCATTTATCTGAATTAAGGGGGGTGGACTAACCCCGTTTTTCCCCCCTTTATCCTTAACCAATGAACCCCCAAAACTAATCAGGGAAGTTCCTTAACATAAGAAACCGGTATACCAACTTCGGAGCAAATCGAATAATTCTGCATGAAATACCCATTTATCTGAATTAAGGGGGAGGACTAACCCCCCTTTACCCCCTTTATACT
Organism: Maratus speciosus; assembly: GCA_963932465.1. NCBI lineage: Eukaryota > Metazoa > Arthropoda > Arachnida > Araneae > Salticidae > Maratus > Maratus speciosus. The sequence goes on from OZ010796.1 coordinate 463,492,953, forward strand.
TAACAAGTGAACCTCCAAATCTAATCAGGGAAGCTCCTTATCATAATAAACCGGTATACCAAATTTGGAGCAAATCGAATAATCTTGCAAAAAAACATTTATCTAAATTAAGGGGGTGGACTAGACCCCCTTTATCCTTAACCAATGAATCGCCAAAACGAATCAAGGAAGCTCCTTAACATAATAAACCGGTATACCAACTTCGGAGCAAATCGAAACATTCTGCATGAAAAACCCATTTATCTAAATTAAGAGGGGCGGGCTAACCTCCCTTTTCCCCCTTTACCCTTAACCAATGAACCCCCAAAACTAATCAGGGAAGTTCCTTAACATAATAAACCGGTATACCAAATTCGGAGCAAATCGAATCATTCTGCATGAAAAACACATTTATCTCCATTAAAAAGGGCGGGCTAACCTCCCTTTTCCCCCTTTACCCTTAACCAATGAACCCCCAAATCTAATCATGGAAGTTCCTTAACATAATAAACCGGTATACCAAATCCGGAGCAAATCGAATCATTCTGCATGAAAAACACATTTATCTGAATTAAGGGGGGTGGACTAACCCCGTTTTTCCCCCTTTATCCTTATCCAATGATCTCCCAAAACTGATCAGGCAAGTTCCTTAACATAATAAACTGGTATACCAAATTCGGAGCAAATCGAATCATTCTGCATGAAAAACACATTTATCTGAATTAAGGGGGGGTGGACTAACCCCGTTTTTCCATCTTTATCCTTAACCAATGAACTCCCAAAACTAATCAGGGAAGTTCCTTAACATAATAAACCGGTATACCAAATTCGGAGCAAATCGAATGATTCTGCATGAAAAACCCATTTATCTGAATTAAGGGGGTGGACTAACCCCCTTTTCCCCCTTTATCCTTAACCAATGAACCCCCAAAATTAATCAGGGATGTTCCTTAACAAAATAAACCGGTATACCAAATTCGGAGCAAGTCGAATGATTCTGCATGAAAAACCAATTTTTCTGAATTAAGGGGGGGGGGGGGGCGGGGGAGTACTAACCCCGTTTTTCCCCCTTTATCCTTAATCAATGAACCCCCAAAACTAATCATGGATGTTCCTTAACATAATAAACCGGTATACCAAATTCGGAGCAAGTCGAATGATTCTGCATGAAAAACCCATTTTTCTGAATTAAGGGGGGGGGGGGGCGGGACTAACCCCGTTTTCCCCCCTTTATCCTTAATCAATGAACCCCCAAAACTAATCATGGATGTTCCTTAACATAATAAACCGGTATACCAAATTCGGTGCAAATCGAATGATTCTGCATGAAAAACCCATTTTTCTGAATTAAGGGGGGTGACTAACCCCGTTTCCCCCCCCTTTATCCTTAACCAATGAACTCCCAAAACTAATCAGGGAAGCGCCTTATCACAATGAACCTAGGAAAAAATTTTGAAGCAAATCGGATGTTTCTATCAAGAGTTATCACGTTACGTACATACGTACGTACGTACATACATACATACATACATACATACACACATACATACAAACATACATACAGAACGGGCGGGCACATTAGCTCTCAGGCTTTGATAGCCTGTGAGCTGAAGAATTGCTCGTCAAACGTGGCAAATGAGGTGCGTTCGTACTATAACTAGTTTTATAATTATTTTTTGCACCCCATATTGTACTGAATGTGTATTTATTTGCAATTCATAAGTGCATAGTCTGTAACATCATTAAAATGCACTTGCAATAATTTTTTCCCATTCCCCTTAATGTAACGGAAAAATTTGACTGTCCCTGTAATTAAGCTATACATCCGATTTTCATGAAATTTGAAATGGCTCGACAAAATTTTGCAGCAATTATATATTTAAAATTTCAGCCCATTCGGAAAGCTGTAACATCATTAAAAAAAGCACTTGCAATAATTTTCCCCATTGGCTTTAATGTAAAGAAAAACTTTTGACTGTCCCTGTAATTAAACTATACATCCGATTTTCATAAAATTTGAAATGGCTCGACAAAATGTCGCAATAATTATATGTTTAAAATTTGAGACCATTCGGAAAGCTTTAACATCATTAAAATGCACGTGCAATAATTTTTCCCATTGGCCGTAATGTAAAGAAAAACTTTTGACTGTCCCTGTAATTAAACTATACATCCGATTTTCATAAAATTTGAAATGGCTCGACAAAATGTCGCAATAATTATATGTTTAAAATTTGAGACCATTCGGAAAGCTTTAACATCATTAAAATGCACGTGCAATAATTTTTCCCATTGGCCGTAATGTAAAGAAAAACTTTTGACTGTCCCTGTAATTAAACTATACATCCGATTTTCATAAAATTTGAAATGGCTCGACAAAATTTTACAACAATCATATATTTAAAATTTCAGACCATTCGGTTGGGTAGTTTTTGCTCTATTATATGTGGACGGACGGACAGACAGACGGACTGAACGATGACTATAGGTGCTACGTATTTATATAATTACGAACGCACCTAAAAAAAGTTGGAAATTGCTCGTCAAACGTGGCAAATGAGGTGCGTTCGTACTATAACTAGTTTTATAGTTATTTTTTGCACCCCATATTGTACTGAATGTATATTTTTTTGCGCTTCATAAGTGCATATTCTGTAACATCATTAAAATGCACTTACAATAATTTTTTCCCCATTCCCCGTAATGTAACGGAAAACTTTTTACTGTCCCTGTAATTAAACTATACATTCGATTTTCATAAAATTTGAAATGGCTCGACAAAATTTTGGCAGCAATTATATATTTAAAATTTCAGACCATTCGGAAGGCTGTAAAATCATTAAAATGCATTTGCAATAATTTTTTCCCATTGGCCATAATGTAACGGAAAACTTTTGGGTGTCCCTGTAATTAAACTATACATCCGATTTTCATAAAATTGGAAATGGCTCAACAAAATTTTGCAGCAATTATATATTAAAAATTTCAGACCATTCGGAAGGCTGTAAAATCATTAAAATACATTTGCTATAATTTTTTCCCATTGGCCGTAATGTAACGGAAAACTTTTGGGTGTCCCTGTAATTAAACTATACATCCGATTTTCATAAAATTGGAAATGGCTCGACAAAATTTTGCAGCAATTATATATTAAAAATTTCAGATCATTCGGTCGGGTAGTTTTTGCTCTGTTATATGCGGACGGTCGGACAGACAGACGGACAGACGGACAGACAGACGGACTGAACGACGACTATAGGTATTTATATAATTACGAACGCACCTAAAAGTACGGCTGGACACCACTTTTTCCATACTAAAATATTTACCATACTTAATCGAAAAATATCTGACAATCAATAAAGATAAATTTACAGTTACAAATTAGTGGTATCAAAATGATTTTAATAACGAAACAAGCAAAGTGTTCTTGCCCGAATCCAGTTCGGGCCACACTGTTAAGGGGTTAAATATTAGCGTTTGCGTTTGGTTTTTTGGCGCTGATAGTGGTGTTGGACTTTATATTGTTATTTCGAAATATATCACACTCAAAAAATTATTAATAATCAAAATTTAATGCATATTATATTATTTCAAATATTATTTGTAAAAATTTGTTTGGTGATGATAAATAAATATCTAAGATGTGAAAAATAAAGGTCTTATTCGCATTAATTTGTATGGTGTAAAACAAACATTAAAACACAGAATTCTCGCATGATGCCTTCTCCACAAATGTGAATTTGTTCTATAATATCTTTTTTTTTTTTTTTTTTTTTTTGGCCTTTAAAAAAATTAATTGCATATTTTACATGGAAGCCTTATAATTATTCAATTTCTGCAATAAAAAATAGGTACTTTTTTTATGGTTTTTCCAAATATTAAGCGACCGTTAAGGGGTTAAATGCCCAGGGAGGAATGCGCTCCAGAAGTTGCGTAATTCAGAGAATCGGAATTCATACCAGAATATTCTAAATGGTAAATTTCGGCTATTTTAATAACGAAGTGTCTGTTGTTAAATAAATCAAAAATTCCATTTTAAATTTCTGGTGTGAGTACAGAATATGTGAATAAAAAAATCTACTGAATTGGGAACACTGATGGCATCACAAATGATACCATGTGACATTTAACACTAGAACCTCTATAGCGGTCATTTTGACAGGTAAAAAATGAAAATATTTCGATTAGAACCAGAATTTTTTTTCTAAAATAAGTTAAATATGTACCACGGAGAAATAAGTTAAATAGATGAGTTAAACAGTTTTAAATACAAATTCTGGTGTAAAATAGTTTTATAACACTTGAGTAAAATTTCCGGCGGTTCTAGTGTTAAGGGTTAAATCATACATGCCAACCTCCGTCTTTTTTAAACGAATAAAACATTCTTTGAACCAGAAAATTTGTTTAATTTAATGTGCTTTCCATTAAATATACTAGGCAATTGAAAACTACATATGTTCATTCATTAAATAAATTTCTGGTTCGAAGTATAATATTTTGATTTTAACCCTAGAACTACCGGAAATTTTACTCAAGTTTTATAAAAACATTCTACACCAGAATTTTTACTTAAAACTATTTAATTTGTTTATTTAACTTATTATTGTCTGATTTATACATTTCGTTTGTTTTGAAGAAATTTCTGGTTTGAATAAATATTTTGAATGTACATGTCGGGTCCATTGGACCCTTCTGGTAGACAGAGGGTTAAAAAAGCCGGATGTTGGCATATATGGTTAAATCATAGCTGCCAACTTTTATGCTTTCTTCCTATCACTAAAATTTTATAGTAAATGTTGTCTTATTTAATCTTCAAAATACCGTCATTAAGCAAGACGAAAATCCCTATTACATTTTACTGGTAGCAAGAAAGAGTAAAAGTTGGCAGCTATGGTTAAATGTATTTTTTCGATGGGAATCAAATAAGAACTTTTGCAGGTCGATGCGACCTGTAGTTTACGAACGTACTATGTTGTGAGTATAAATGCTATAGATAATATACAGAACTACAAAAGAATTCGTAAACATTACTTAGTATGAGCGTGAATTGCTTGAAGGTGGTTTTTAATTGAGTTATGCAATTATGCTTTAAGTAGTTTTAAGCATGTTTTAGCTGGAATTAAATTTCTGAATATGTGAAGTGTATAAAACTTTTTAGGTTATATAAAGGGCTGTATAAAAGAATTTAAATATGTTTCGTCGATTGGTTAGAAACTGTTGAAAGTGAATTTTCAACCTTTTATGCGTTTTCTTACTAAACTGTATTTTAGTAACTGTGTAGAATGTATACAAATCTGTAGGTCAAATAAAAGGTTGCAAAAAATAATTAGAGTATCTTTCCGGGTATGGTCCATAATTGCTGAAATCTGGTTTTCAATTGTGTTATGCGTTTTCTAAAATGCTTACTTCGATATCTTATTTTCCTTATTAAACAGCGAAGTTTTGTTAAAGTAGTTAGGAAGATTTGGAAAGTGTTTCATAATCTATGCTTAACACTTGATTTTTCAGTTTTGGTCAGTTTGAAACCAATATACAATGAATCGAACATTCTGCGTTAAAATAAACGATAGTTGAATCAAAGTCAAATTGTTTCATTAATGTAAAATGCGTATGTTCTTGCGTCAGTATTCCTAGGTTAATTGAAGACTATTCATTTATGCGTTTTTGCGATTCAAAATGTTGATAATATAGACTTTAACTATTCTCCATTAGAAGCTTTAACTGATTCTGTGGAACTGATTATGATCGATATTGTTATATTTCAGTATCGAAAAATTTGTTGGTTTCCATTGCAAGAAAACTTTAAATTATTGTCCTCTGTGATACTAATAAAAATTTTCGATGTGGAAGCAATAACTACAGCACAGACAATGAGACACCATATCAGGGCTACCACTCCCGGATACTTTTATATTCTATTCGCACCATTATTTTTCAAAAATAAATTTTGCAGTATATTTCTCTGGCAGCTGTTGTCAAAGTGCATGAGAAAATGTTTGTTTTGAGAAATTGGTGCTAGATAGAATTTGAATGAGAGCGGCAAATCTAAGAACAATTTCTTTAAAATAGTAGTGGTGTGCAAAAAGCCGGATATTTGGCAATTCTGGGAAAGTCGTGCACTTCTACTGTGACGTCACAACCTCCAGTGCCTATTCTGGAGATAGCCGTGGCCAAACTGGCAACACTGATGCACGCAGCAATGTCTTCAAAACATAACTTCCGACAATCCAATACACAAACATTCTTTTATTTTAATAGATTCGTTTAAAATTAAAATTAATCAGTTGTAAGCTAAATATTGGATCAATGTAAAATTGTTACCTCTTATATATCATCCATAATCGTGTTCATTACCAACACTGACAAATTTTAGAAAGTGTGATTTTTTTGAAAAATTAAATATAATGCTGAAACCAGCTTTGTGTTTTCTTATAGAGCAAGCATTAAATGGCATACTAGGTGAGTTTTTTTCCCTTGTTCAGGATTAATACCAACATGTGCTATAGACACGATATTTAAATATTAGCAATATATGATTACTATTCAGTTTTAAATTTAAAATTATTAAGTTGTAAGCTAAAAATCGAATTAAAATAAAATTATTATCATTTATTGATCTTCTGTATTCAGGTCCACAACCAACTGACATAGTTTAGATAGGGTGATTTGGCGCAAAATTAAATGCATTGTTGTAACCCAGGGGTGTCCAACTGTGGAACGCCGGATACCACTAAAGTTTTACAGAAAAAGCAGACTTCTTGAATGGCAGAGATTTGATGATTATATAAGGCAATGATTACTATAGAATTTTAGCGGTGTCGAACGTGCCACACTTGGCCACACCTGTTTTAACCAGATTTGTTTATGAAACAGAGATATAATGGAATGCTACAGATCATTTCTTTGCATGTCAATCGTGATTTTGATCGAAAACTTGATTTTGGGCCCAATTTTGGAATTTATCTCCTTACACCTATCAATGCAGTTTTTATATTAGGTTTGCCCGTACACCGTACGCGCTAGAAGAGTTTGCTTGTTTCTTTGCTAAAAGCTTTTCGACACCACTAATTTTAAACTGCAATATTGGCTTTATTTAATGAATGACAGACATATTTCGATTATATGAGGCAAATATTTTGGTGCCTTAAAAGTGGTGTACGTTCATATTTTTAGTTTATTGTGTCAAAAAAAAATATCCCCTTAAGGCGTAGCTGCCAACAACTTACGCTTTTTTGTAGCACAAAATTTTGATAGTAAATAGTCTAATGAAATTAAAAGTGGGTGTTTTTCTGAAAATTATAGGCAGATTTTGCAATTTTCTATCTGCAGACCTCCTACTCTATCCGTTTTTTGAACACGTCTTTTTTTCATAGAAGAATCCTCTTTGTAAATTTCGTAGAAACTTACCTCGAAATTTTTTTGATGCAATTGTTGCAAAAACCTACGATTTTTTTTTCTAAAAATATACTGGTTTTCAAAAAGCGGACCAGTGGGAGCCCTGTATCTTTAAACAAGACTGTATTCTGAACTTGTAGAAACTTTCACCAGTGAAAAATAATAGTAATTTTCATCTTCTTCAAACATACATAAAAAAGAATAAAATGTTTGTTCTTTTTCACTGGTGGAGGTTTGAACATACAGCAGGTGCTCCGAAAATGATTTTGCGTATCCAGCGAAAATTAGCAACTACAGGGAAAAGGATCAGAAAAATTGGTTGAAATGCATGATGTCCATGATTATCCCGCTATGTCATTTTCCAATTTTTTGTTTAAACCTTTTTAAGGCAGTGGGAGTCGGGGACACCATTTGAGGGAGTCTAGGTGGAGGGCAGTTTCATCCTCAAGGAATTTTATATTTCAAGGTGAATCAGTTATCACAGCCAGATTACATATTTTCAGTAATTACGCAAAGATCAACTCACTTGTCGGATTTGATTAAACTAGAAATAGTCGCATTAAATGTATACTGTTAAGAAATTAATAATTATCAATGCTATTCGTATTATTCTTGCTACAGTGCTGCCACAGGCACCTCTTTTTCAAAGCAAAAATAATTTACTTACGGTTTGACAACATTTGCAAGAGAAATATACTAAAAAATGTAATTTTAAAAATAGTGGTGCTAACAGAATAACAAAATTGTCGCCTGCAGTAGCCCTGTATCTAGTGTAACATTCTCAAAGTGAGACAGATTTATCATTAACGCGGGTCACCTATCCGTTTCGTTTTTTATATGCAGTTTTTATAAAGCAAAATCTTCTTTTTAGATTTTTTTTTTACAAGCTTTTACAGAAATCTACCCGGAAGGTGAATTTTGTTGCAAGTGTAAAAACCTCGCACATGATTTTTTTTACAGAAATACTAGTATTAACTGGTATCCCTGTTATAGAGTATTTTGGTTAACACCTTAACGGTCGCATTAAATCACGGTTTAAAAATTCAAATTGCTTATTGGCCCCACTTTTTTGAAAACGAAATATTCATCTTGTTTAATGACAGGTAAAACGATACCATGATAAAGCCAATTACACTATTTTTTTAAACTGGTGTGAATCAAACAATCTGAATAAAACACACATCCCGTGAATATTACGGGAGCGAGAATTAAGGGGTTAATTTAACACTAGAACTACCGGAAATTTGAGCCAAGTTTTATAAAAATATTTCACACCAGAATTTTGATTTAAAACAGTTTAACTTTATTATTTAATGTTTTTCTTCTTTGTGTCTTTTAAACTTATTTCATAATCAAATTTCTGTTTTGAACCGAAACATATTCATATGGTAACCGTCAAGATGACGGCTCGCGGTAGTTCTAGTGTTAAAAATATGTATGTGAGAATAAAACTGCGTCAAATGCTTCTCAGTTCTACTGAGATGAAAATTAATTATTGCCCTCCCCTCCCCCCCCCCCCAACGAAAACTTGGGAGCCCTCCACCCCAAGGAAAGTTTTAAAATGGGGCCCCTGGAGGAAAGTATACTTCCCATATAATTTTTATTCAAATTGTTTATAGAATGTTTTAATAACTTTTTGCTTATATAATGTACGCAACAAAAAGCATTTAATTATATTTAAAACAATTTTTCCTTAAACTCTGGTGGCATTCAATCATTTCATTATTCTGGCAGTGGAAATAATTTGCTTTAGAAAGATTCAAACGAAATTCAGACATCCGAAATGTCGAAAAGATCCGATAATTAATAAATATGCAAAAAAGGCTTTTAACTGCATCTAGTTCCATTAAATGGATTTAGAATTTTCTATATTAAAATTTATTTTTCTCCGTTTGTATTTTTCAGTATATTCAGTGTGAACAAAATGCTAAGATTTCAACGCATATTTTTCAGTTGACTGGATTATTTTAATGGAAAATCTTTATTGTGCATTTCATAAAATTAAAGATCGGATTTTCTGCAATATGAACAGTTTATATTTTAAAAATAAAAATCTTTTGTAAATGTCGTATATACTCGCGTATAAGTCTACCCCCCAAAACAAGTTTAGTACCAGTAATATGGAATGGTCTCCTACGCCTTATTTAATCTCATTTAATTCTAAGTTATATAAGTCAAAGAAAATTATCGTAAAACACTGCTAATAAACATGCGTTCTTCTCGTATTTTGGGGTCGACTTATACACGAGTATATACGGTAGTCCTTGTACTGTACTTTTTACATATGCCATAACGTTGTATTTATTTTTTCTTTTTTTTTAATATAATGTTTTTCAAATTTTACTATAAGAATTGAACTTTTTGTTAATTAAATCATTTTTCTTAAAAAAAAAATAAAAAAAAAACATTTAATAGTATGTCAAAATGTATTATATATTATTAAAAAATATAATATTAGCTTAAAAATTACCAAGTCCCTTTAGTCATAGCCACGATCACCGCTAAAATTCATTCAATTTTGACCTATTTATTCTCAAAAATTTGATATTAAATAAGGCAAAAGATTCTATTATATTTTAGTAGTATTATAAAAGCGTAAAAGTTGGCAGTCATGCCCTTAACTGTTGCCATCGATCGACATCGATCTGCCATCGACAAGTGTTGTAATTCGCACCGGAAATTTCTGAATAGCAATTTTCTTTTAATTTATTTGTGGAATATCTATCATCTTATAAAACAATAATAACTATTTAAACTTACTGGTGAGAATTCAGAATCCCTAAATAAAAATTCAGCCAGATGCGGAATGACACAGTGTTGCCGCATCTGGCTGATTTTTTATTAGGAGATTCCTAATTATCACCAGTATGTTTAAATAGTTATTATTGTTTTATAAGATAATAGATATTCTACAAATAAAATAAAAGAAAATAGTTATTCAAAATTTTCCGGTGTGAATTCCAGTACTAGTGAAGAGTCGGTCGATTAGTGATGACGTCACAACTCTTGTCCTCTGGCCTTGAGTATTTCGATGGCAGTGCCTAAACCCCTCCGGAACCCATGAAACTATAAATTGAGAGGAGCTGACACATCCTTTAAAGAGTGAAGATTTTATTGTAACCGCTTTAGTAAGGAATGTTTACCGCCGGGAAATACATCTTGCAGTAAATATAAATAGGAAATTTCTCCTTATTTAAACGCCTTATTAACGAAAAATTTCAGTCATAAATAATGGTAAAAACAGATATTCATTTTTACTGGTCGAATTTTACTTTGGCGGTAGTCAGGTCATGCGTTTCCGTCATATTGTGACAACTTAGACAACCTCCTGTGAGTATCAGTGAAAGAGATTATATTACCTGTTCAAACTGACAAACAGTAAAAACAAATAGAATTTTTCAAAATACTTGTGACAGAAATTTTCCATGAATAAGGCGTTTAAACAAGACAAAATTTTCTACATCTTGTGACAACTTTCTCAGTTACTTCACTTGCAACTGGTTGGCAATACACCATACGTCTCCTCCTCTTTTATCATAATCCCATTCCGAAACCAGTGTACGATATCCGAATTTTATTCATTTGTCACAACTATTTTTTAACATTTAATTTTATATTTAATGTCGTAAGTGCTCAAATTACTTTAAAAAAAATAAAATTCCATTACTGGTACTAAAAGAAATCGCTTTATGCACCTTTTAAAGAAGCATGGATGTACCAGAGGTCCCAAAAGGGTTAAGTGGTAAAAATAATATACCACACTTCAAAGGGTTAAATAACGCGTCAGTAGTTTTTTTTTTCTTTTTTAAATCTTCTTAACACAAACTTGGAAAATACTGAGAAAAATTTAACACGTTCACTGCCAAAACCATAAAGTAAGAATTTTAAAATTTCTTGTTGAAAGTCGTTTGCCACCACAAATTCAGAAAGGTAAATTTCGCTTTACTAATACAGCGAAATTTCTGCCAATAAATAAGGCATTTTTTTAATTCTAAAATAGTGGTGATAAAGTAATTAATAAATTAAAGTCACGAATATACTCGTGGTTGGCAGCGAATGGGTTAACCGACGAATATAAAGAATAAAATTATGAGAAATTTTAACTACATCATGTGCAATAGTTCTTGAATGGTAGTTTTAATTTTTTTTTCTCTGCCTTTTTTCATTCTCTGTATGTTAGCGATACGCAAGAATGAGAGCGCTCCGACCCAAATGGTTGATTATCACCACTAAATTTTAATAGTATTTCTCGCCTTATTTAATGATAAAATTTCTGAGATTAAATGACCTAAAGAATATTGTTAGAATTTAGTGGTGAAAATTAACCATTTGGGTCGGAGAGCTCTCATCCCTGATATGACATATATGATTATCGTTTCATAATGTTCTCTATCATTATCTATCTATACCATTAAGCCATATCTCCGTTTTTGTGAGTGTATTGTTAGAATAAAATTATACGTAGGGCAAATTTTTAGAGTAAAAAAAAAAAAAAAAAAACTTTCTTTTCTTAGATTTGAAAAGTAAAAGTAATAAAAAAAGAACTCGAAATTCTGGCTGCCATACCAAGTCCAGATTATGAGGTACGTTCTTTTTTCAATGGATCTTATTGAACGAAATAGCCATCTTCAAGGTTAAATTTAATTGCAAGTCACTAACCACTGGACCGGTTTTACGTGAAATATATTATATATTGTGCTGCTTTTAGTGTCACTTTAAGCTTTACCAACATTTTCGCTAGTTCTGTAGAGGAAAAAAAATACTTTATTGGAGTACGGAAAACCTTTTCACAATACGTCAGAGAAAATTGGTTCTATTAGATGCGCCTGAACACTGCTAAATTTATACTTCAGTCTGAAATAATCCTTCAAATCAATTTCATAAAGAAGTGGCGTTGATATTTATTTCGTTCCAAGCGAATACTGATTGATGATATGACTATATTTCACAATCCATATCCGTGTAATACTATGGTCATTAGCGCAAGCGTACTGAGCCGTTAAAAATATTAATGTAAATCAAGAAACGGTCATTCAAATGTCATCACTAAATATTTTAACTCGAGTCAGTAGCTGTTTATTACTATAACTGTTGACTCGACAGCCCAGCTTTTAAATAAAGAATTTCCCACATCTCTGATTCTGTATGCAGGGTTGCCAAATGCGACTATTTTTATATTCTACTCGCACCACTATTTTTAAAATACAAATTTTGCAGTATATTTCTCTTGCACATCTTGAAAAAGTGTATGCGAAAGTCTTTTGTTTTGAAAAACAGGTGGGAAATAGAATTAACCCTTAAATGCATAATGACGCATATTTGCATCACTTTTTATTTAACTCTTAGCAACCACTATATTTATATAGAAATGTTAATCCTGAAAATATTGCAAAAATATGCTACTAAATAAAGTTAAAAATCTATCTTAAAATTTCTGGTGTCTAATATTTAATACAAAAATAAAAAACACAATTCTAAAAGAACAGGGTGGCGAGTGGTCAGGAAAAAACACAGTCAAAAATGGTGTTCAATACCGGTATTTTGTTAAAGATAAATTTGGCTTCTGTAATGCCTTTATACTATACTAAGTATTTTCTATAAGAAAATATTGGTAGTTTCCTCTTTTTTTTACTGTGTTTTTCCCTGACCACTCGCCACCCTGAAGAATAAATCGTGCGTTTAAGGGTTAAGTTTTACAAAATAAAAAAATATATAAAATAAGGTATTTAGATTCATCCTTATTAAAATATTTACTAATTTGCAATATTTTAGTTTTTACTTGCATTGCAGATGTGCAACATAAGAAAAGGTTCACATATTGTACAAAAAATGTATCTCTGATTTTTTTCATTATATTTCCTGTGTAATAAACCTGTCTGAAAATCATATATAATTTTTTTCGAAACAAAATAAAAAATCATGCATTTAAGGGTTAAAGAATAATCGCTTGTAGCAGCCCTGTGTATGATATTCTGCAAATGAGCAGAAGATACATAGATGTGCTATTATTTGGATGCCACTCATTACGAATAATTATCTTTCCTTTATTTTGTCGCTTATGCTTATTTATTAAATTTGCTATTCTGAAATTGTGTTTCTCAAAAATTTGCACTTCTGTGCATCCTAGAGTAAGTACATTGAACTGTTCATCCTGAATCACGATTAACACTGGGATTTTGAATACCATTATTTCCAAATCGTAATATTCGTCTTATTTAGTTACCGAAATTCTGCGTATAAATAAATATTACTATTCGGAAATAGTGCTTTACAAATGTACCGCATTCCATCGCATTAGCTGGCGTGCAGGCAAACTCCAACCTGATCAGCGCAGGAGAAACTTCCACCATTTTATTCAGCAGTAACATGTTCATATTACAATATTTATTCGTCTGATTTGCATTTTATTATATTCTAATGTATTCGAAATTTCCTAACACGAGCTTTCGACTCTATACGCACTGTTCTCTGGAACCTTTCCAAAATCATTCTAATGTAAGACTACTATAGATAATTAAATAAATTACTTGAGAGACAATTTACATACTTTGAAAATTCACTAAATTTAGTCACTTAACGTATTAGATTCATTACCTTTTGAGAATTTTAATTTAAATTGCTAATTCAGTTATATTAAATTTAAATTCAAGCAGCTTAAAAATACACTCTTTCAAATGTCACTACTGCTTTTAATATCTTACAGTAAAGGAAAAGCTCAAAATCTTTTCTTTTTTTTTTTTTTCGAAATACTCATCAGCAGTGTTGCCAGTCCGCTACTTTTTAAAAATTAAAATTGCTTGATTGGCACAACTTTTAAAAATAATATATTATTTTTGCAGTCGCTATTCCGTAATTAAATAGACCAAATATTTTTACTTCATAAAAGGGGTGGTAATCAAGCAATTTGAAGTTTAAAAATGTAGAGAACTGTCAACACTGATCACTAGTTTGTTTTAACCCCTTAAGGGGGCACAGAACCTTTAAACTTTCAAAAAATCAGTTTTCAGATTTTGATTTATTCAAAATTTAAAAAAAAAAAAAAGTCTCAACAGGATTTTAAAAACCCTTTCAAAAATCAGCATTATTTCTAGAGTTATAATTATTTATAGACGGGGTGTGCAATTGAAGGCTCGTTCATATTGAAACTTTAAAACGTGTTTTCTCAGACTAATTAATTTTGAGTTTGCGCGCACCGTTACTTACACACTATAGCTTTAAAAAATTAACCAAATACGTTTCTTTATGGTCTTCATACTAAAACCAAAAAAAAAATCACATATTTTGGTTATTTATTTTTTTTCCACTTGAAAAATTTAAATTTTTTTATTTACTTATTTATTTTTATTTATTTTATTTTTTTTGAGCTGAAATTAAATTTTAAACAAAATTTTTTGTATGTATATTTTGGTTTTAATTTAGAAGTAGGCGTGTTATGATTCTATTTTGTTCAAAAATTGTTTTCTATATGCATAATTTAGACTTTAATCATGCGCGCAGCACTTAATGATTATAATTCATGAATTAGAGAGTGAATTTTTAAATTTAAAAATTAATTTTGTCTATACAACATTTATTTTTCTGGATAACATAGCTAAGAATATATACTTTAGACGGAAATGGAAAAAAAAAAGATCTTAATTGCATATTATTTGTGTTTTGGTACTTTAAAAAAGTTGATACTTTTAATCTTTTCGACAAACTCAAAGGTTCTGTGCTCCCTTAACCCGGGAGAACTCGCTGCATGAGATTTTCTCTCACAGTCGTACTTTTTTAAGACTCTTATTTAAATCATTTTTCATTTTAATTAAAATTTCAAAATGTTTTTCAATTATTTTACCTCTTTTGTGAATAAAAATACTAATCCAACCAAAAAAAGTTGATATTATATGAATGTAAAGTAAAAGAAAAGCAGTTGTGCATTCTCACTAGCGAGTTCTCCCGGGTTAACACCTTAACGGTCGCATTAAATTACGTTTTAAAAATTCAGATTGTTAATTGCCACCACTTTTTTGAAAAAGAAATATTCGCCTTATTTAATGACAGGTGAAATGATACGAGAATAAACCCAATAACATTATTTTTAAAAATTGGTGGGAATCAAATAATATGAATAAAAAACACAACCCGTAAATGTCAAGGGAGCTAGAATTAAAGGGTTAAATGCAAGTAATTGTGCTTCTGTAATGTTGAATTCACACCGCAAGTTTTACAAATTTTGTTTGAAGAGAACAAAATGCAATTTTTATACTTTTTTACCTCCAAAGCTAAAAAAAGTAAAATTTAATTAAAAGATTCTGGTATGAATTCTCATTAAAATTAAGTGGGATGTTATATGAGGGGCTCACAACCATAGTAAAACCAAGTCCATTTTGAAAAAAAAATGGATAGTCCATTTAGAATGTGCATAAAATCTGTTTTATCCACTCCCACCGGAAACTAAGTCTGTAAAAAGATGACATATATGAGAAAGTGTGTGAAAACAGGCTTAATTCACTGTGGGAGTGGATAAAACAGATTTTATGCACCTTCTAAATGGACTATCTCATTTTTTGTTTTCAAAATGGACTTGGTCTACTATGGTTGTGATTCCCTCATATATCCCACCGCCCCTCAAACGGTTAAGCGTCGTGGCCGATAAGCGTAGGCTATTTTGTTAAAATTCAGATTGATTGATTGATTGCCACCAAGTTTTTAATGTAGGAATATTCATGTAATTTAATAGAAGACAAAATGTTGCGAGAACAAAGCCAATTGCACTATTTTAAAAAAGCGGTGGGAATATCAATCAATCTGAATTTTTTTAAAAGTAGCCTACACCGCCCGTGAAACTCACGGGAGCTGTAGTTGAGGGGCAAATTAAGGCGTTAAGCTGTCTAATACGGAGATACTTTCAGTATTTCTAATTTTAATGCATATATTGTAAATTGTCATGCATTTTCCATCCTTCAGTTTATATAATTTGTAGTCATGCACAGCTCCCAATTATTTAACATTCTTGTTACTACTATTTCGGAGTAGTAATCGTCATCTTTATTTTATCCGTTTCAAGGGCAGTGTTTGCACGGTGCAAACCCTTAATTTTAATTCCAATCTACCAAATGGCGCCAAAAATTATTTAAAAACATTTTTCTCAAGTAATATACATGAAGAAATTATTTTACTTAATTTAAAATAAATGTTCCATAAATTCTGGTGTCATTCAAATGTTTCAACATTTTAGTAGCTGAAGTAGCCTTTGACAGAGTGCCCTTTAGTGCGTAGCTTTGCATATATGCAAACAACAGTGTTTTGAATTTAATATATATATATATATATATATTCGTATATACTTAATTCACACCAGAAAATTAAAATAGCAATATTTGCTTTAAATAATAACAGACTTTTCGTATTTAAATAAAGCGAATTTATCCATTGAAACTTTCTGGTGTACAGTCAGATTCTCTGGCCTATGTAATTTCTAGAACGTATTCTATTTTGGGAATTAAAGAGTGAAAGGTTAAGCTTTATAAAATAAATAATAATTGCATAAAATAAGGTATTTGGAGACATGCTTATTAAAATATTTACTAATTTGCAATATTTTAGCGTAAAACAGCCACATGACAGTAGTTTTTACTTATATTGCATATGTGCAACAGAAGAAAAGATTGACTTATTATATGAAAAATGTATCTCTGATTTTTTTCATTATTTTTCCTGTGTAACAAACCTTTCAGAGAATCCTATATAATTTTTTCGAAAAAAAAAAAATAAATAAAAATTCGCGCATTTAAGGGCTAAAGCAAAATTCTGCGATGAAATAAGGCGAAACTGGGCCTGATTACCAACGGAGCAAATATCCATCAGTAAAAATAAATAGATGTTTTTGCCTTTCTCATGACAGAAATTCTGCATTGATAATGTGTTTAAATAAAGCGAAAATTTCTATTAAAATTTACTGGTGGAAGTTTGAATAGCTTGTTATGAGGCTTTAAGGCGAAGATTATTGTTCGGAAGTAATGGTAACACAAAAGTGGAATATTTAACATTCATGATAAAGTGTAGGTAATATCATAAATTGTATTTGATCGAAACTATTTTAAGTTATACATGGGAAATTTTTTAGAGTAAATCATTTTCAATTAACAAAAAAGTGCATACGTGTACATATAGGCGTGCACTTTTGAATACTACTATATTCCGAAAAATAATTTTCTCCATATATAACTGTAATATTCTGCGATTAAATAAGGCGAATATTAACTTTTATAAATATATGCATAGTAAACTAAGCATCCGTACGAGCCCTGACCTGTTCTTCCAGAACTGTTTTTTATTCTGGATCAGATAAATATTTTTTACTAATCTCATCTAATGATGAGAGCAGATAGTTAAATGCTCATGAAACTATAGTCGTTGTCAGTGTTGTCAGTAAACAGTGATTTAGTTTCAAGGGATGATGGTTTATTTTACAAGTGTATTATTATATACAAAGTCCAACATCAAATAAAGTATTTATCATCTCCGCGATTTAAATAATTATTAAAAAAATTATAATCTAAATTAGTGGTGCTATGCTACCTGCAAATTACATAGAGTGTGCCAGTAGCGCAGCGTCAAGAAAAGCGGCATCATTTTACTACCAATATTATTAAATATTTATATTTGGCCTTATTTAAGGGTCCGGAATACATTTTGAAATAATTTTTATTTATTGGGTTAAAATTCTAAATTTTTTTGTGATGGTTAACCATATCATTTATAAACAAAATCATATGATAAAACTTCATATTTTTTTGTAAAAAAAATTAAAATTTAAAATGTATTAAAAAAGTGGGGTAATTTAAAATAGTTATAACTCGAAATATTATTAATAGAATTTAAATGTTTTTTCACTTAAATAAACAGAAATACATAAGTTTTAATTTAGGTTCAGCATTCTTAAAAATATTAATTTAAGAAAAATAAAAATATTTAACGAAAAATTTTCCAACTTTTTAAAATGGTGCAACCTTTAAAAAAAAAATCATATTTTCAAAAGTAAATATTTTTTTAAATATGCTGAATCAAAATTAAAGAAAAATAATTGAAAATGACATGTTCCAAGTTTGAAGTGTTTATAGTTAACGGTTCTTGAGTTATAACGATTTAAATAAAAGAAATGGTGAAAAAAACACATCATGAAGAAAAACGCATTTTCACAAGAAGTTGTTTCCACGACAACCATTGCTTGAAAGCTAGATTTTGAAAACAAACCAAAATGAAAAAAACAATATTTCCTATTCCGATTAAGACAGAAACATGATTTAAACATCATTTTAAAGAGAAATAAACAGAGAAAATTTTAACGCAATAAAAGTTTTTTAGGAAATTTGAAGATTTTTTTGCCCCGGATCCCCTTAACCCTATCCGGCACGGGCAAGTTTTGTTGTAAAAGGATGAAATGATCGATTGACACCGGAATTTTAAAACGACTTTTTCAGAAAATAAAAACACGTTAATTTAACTATTCTTTGTAAAAGCAAAATTTTACTAAAATATTCTTGGTGAAGACCGTAAGTATGGAATTAAAATTATGTGTCCCGACCCGGGCACAGTGTGCCGGAAAGGGTTAAATCGTATAACGTACAAATATTAAAGAAGGCCGAATTTAGTAATACTGTTATTAAAATGACGCAGCGCATCAGTGATGTCAGTGGGCTACTTTTTTAAATCCAGATTTCTTGGACCACTTTTATTGGCACCACTTTTTTTAAATAGTAAAATTCGCCTTATTTAATGAGATGTTAATTAAGGCGAAAACAAGGGGAATTTTAACATTTCAGAAAAGTGATTTCAATCAAGAAATCTGAATTTTAAAAAAGTAGCCCACTGGCGACACTGCAAGCACATAGCTGCCAACTTTCACGCTTTTTTCTCACCCCTAAAATTTAATAATAAATTTTGTCTTATTTAATCGTCGAAATCTGCCATTTAACCCCTTGAGGGGCAAGCAATTGCGTTTGTGTAATGCTGAATTCCCATAGGAAATTTAGAAAAAAAAATATTTCAAAATAAGGAAAACCAATTTTAGATTTTTTTCCACCAAAGTTAGAAAAGTAAAATTTCCTAAAATTTTTCTGGTGTAAATCTTCATTAATCGTAGGTGGGATAAAATATATCTCACCGCCTCTAAAGGGGTTAACACTAGAAAGCCCGGAAGAAGTCCATTCGACTCCGACTAAATGATTAAACATCAATTGGAGCCAGAATTTTTTTCATAAAATAAGTTAAATTTGAACTGCGCCAAAATGCATTAAATAAATCAGAAAAATAATTATAAATAAATATTCTGGTGGAAAAATATTTTTAGGAAGCTTAGTGAAATTTCCGGGGGTTCTAGTGTTAAATAATACAAAAATTTTCTGTTAAATTTTAGTGGTAACAAAAAAAAGCATAAAAGTTGGCAGATATACCCAACGTCGCCTGATGCTACGCCACCAGTTTTGCCAGTAGGCTACTTTTTTTTAAATTCAAATTTCTTGATTAGCATCATTTTTTTTATTACAAAATTTCCGTTGTTTTCACCTTAATTAATATGCCATTAAATAAGGCGAATTTTCCCATTTAAAAAAAGTGGTGCCAATAAATTAATCTGAAATTTAAAAAAGTAGCCCATTGGCAACACTGTGCGCCACTGGTATTTAATCATTTAACAGTTTTGGCCGTAAGGTGTGCAGGCAAGAAGAGTTTGCTTGCTCTATTAATTAAAGCCTTTTGCATACTTGCCAACATTCAACTAAACTTCTGTAAAATGTGAGTTAAGTTGACTCAGGTTATACGTGCGTCTAACCAGAAAATTTATTTTATGTATCATTATATATTTAAAATCATGTTTCTCTATGAAAACTATTTGAATTTATTTCTTTAGTAAATTTTTGGTTCCAAACGTGTTTAACCTGGGTCAATTTAATCCACATTTTACGGAAGTTTAAGGGAATGTTGCCAAGTATGCCTTTGGGTACCAATAATTTTAATTACAATCTTCGCTCTATTTAATGACAGAAATTTTTAGATAAAATAAGGCGAACATTTTAGTTAGAAAAGCGTCGTGTTTAGACCATTTTTTAAATTTTTCGTGTCAAGAGAAAAGAAACTGTTAAGGTGTTAATCCTCACATGGGGAAAATAAAGATTTACTTCAGTATATTTACCATCTCTAATGAAATTGTCATTGCTTTCACTTATGTGTATTTTATTTCTTATGTTAAAGAGTTATTTAATATAAACGTTTCTTCACGTCAGTGCAAAAATAGATTAGAACTTAAACAGCAGAAATAACAGTAAGCTTCTTTAAATAATGATTGAATTCATATTTATCTTTGAAGCAGAACTGAGTATTCACGTTAAACGAAATTTACAACGAAGGCATTATCTGCTTTATACGACTTCACCTACCACAAGCAGATAATTTTTGTTTTTATAGTTTATCAATCATGCGTAACTTGGACAAGAGCATTGAGGTGGCCTATTGGTAATTCGCGTGCTTTAATCTCTTTGTCTGTTTACAGTTTTTCTCTGTATTTCTGCATTCCGTGAATTTTAAATCATTATACAGTTTATTTTGTACTTACGTGAAACGGACTTGTTTACACTCTTAATTCACTGTTTTATTATAACAGATATTTTTTCAGGATTTAGACAGGATATTACTTTTGTTTTCACAAGTTTGATACAACAATAACAGTACTATGTCAAATTATAAAATATGAAAACAGTGTTGCCAGTGGGCTACTTTTTTTAAAATCAGATTTCTTGATTGGCACCACTTCTCTGAAATGGTAAAATTCCCCTTGTTTTCGTCTTAATTAATATGTCATTAAATAAGGCGAATTTTACTATTTCAAAAAAGTGGTGCCTATCAAGAAATCGGAATTTAAAAAAAGTGGCCCACTGGCAACACTGTTTTCATATTGGATAGTTTGATAAGGTACCGACGATATTAGCATTCATATTGCTTTCTTCGTCATACCCCTGTCAACATATTCAAATATTTCAAGATGTAGCTCATCAAAACGTTTTAAAATAACACGTAGAGTAACTATATGATGGTTCATGCGGTAAACATCATGGAAGATTTCTTTTCTTCTGTTGTAAAAGATTCATCGAAGACTTAACCTTTTTAAGCTTCTTAAACCATGTTCATAAACCTCCGGGAATGCAGGAGATTTGAATACCAGAAGCGTCTTAATGTAATTATGCACATATTTAAACACATATTTTTTTAAATAAGGCGATTATCACTTTGCGAAAAATCTGAAATTCAAATTCTCTGAAGCATACGATTCTTGTTAGCCCCTTGGAGGGCGGCGGGATATAATACATCCAACTTAATTTTAATTCCAAAATGCCACATTCGCGCCAAAAGTTTGAAATAAAATTCTGCTTTAATAAGGTACGTGAAAGAAAAGATTTTACTTATTTCCAAAAAAATATTTGTAAATCATTGTGCAAATCAATCATTTCAACAGTTTATTAACAGAAGTACTTTACCCCTGAAAGTGTTAAATACATCTGCATCAGTTTACAATGGATTTAAAAGATCTAAAATTTCTTTAACAGCGCAAAAGTTTTCAAGGTCTCGAACAAAGAAGAAAATTTACTAAAGGAAATACGAATACTAGAGTTTTCAGCATTATTCTTAGTTAAAATGGTAGTTTGTTTCAAATTTTCAACGCTAAACATACCGGAATTTTTACTCGCGTTTTATAAAAGTATTACACACCAAAATTTTTATTTAAAACTATTAATCTTTTCTATTTAACTTACTTTTGTGGATTTATATTTTGTTAATTTTATAGAGAAATTTGTGGTTCGAATTAAATATTTTCATTTGGTCCCGTTCAAATGATCAGTTACAGTCGGACCTCATTATCCCAACACCCGATTTTCACGTCACCCCGCTTATCACGTCACTTTTTCAAAGTCCCGATTTTCTGAATACGATTTTAATGTAAATAAGTTCCGGATTTTACGTCGTTGAATAATTTTTAACTCCGGATATCCCGACGGTTTAGGAAAATTGTCCATTTTTCATAATCTATCTTATAAGCACATAAATTAAGCGGTAAGAAATGTCTTGGCCAAACTTTTCACAAAAGTGTATAAAACCCCATTGAGATAAATGGGTAATTTATTTTAATCCTTGATCTGAAGAAATAAACCCACACTATAAATGACCCACTTAAGTTAAAGATAGACGTATCAGTCTACTCACAGTCTTTTGTTCTGGTCAGGCGGCGCTTTCTTGTCACGGCGTTTTTCATCCGACTTAAACCGAAGCAATGCATTGAAACGATCAGAAATTATCAAACATCCATTTCTGAAACAACGAATATTGATTACAGTTCATTGTATAATATGAACAACAGAATTACAGGAAGCTAATCTAGAGATAAGAAAACCTTAATTCATCAATATTTCACGTAACAATTAAAAAACAAGTCATCCTAAATCTGATTTTTATTCTTTTCAATTTTTTGTTTAATAATAATGTTTTATAGCTTAAAACTGCAAGAACAGTTATGAATGGAAAATTGTCTTAAATTAATTAAAAATACAGATTTTTATAAACATATTTTTCTCCACCCCCGGTTACCACGACGCTCCGCTTATGACGACACTTTTTTCTAGTCATTAGAGTGTCGGGATAACGAGGCTCGACTGTATTAGCATATGTAGCTTTAAGCAATTCTCAGGGATTTCTTTCAAAATTCAGTAATATTAGTGTTGAAGTCGCACATTTTTATGCCAAATGTATTTGTGTTCGAGAAATGTTCTTCGAAGCTCGAATATAATTTGCGCGATTGCGATTTTATCCGTGTTATCCCCTTGAAGGGCGGGGGGATATAATATATCCCACTTAATACTAATTTCAAAATGCGACATTGACACCAGAATTTTGAAATAAAATTCTGCATTGACTATGTACGTGAAGAAAACCTTTTACACATTTTCAAATAAATTTGTTTTTAAATCCTGGTGTGAATCAGTCATTTATACATTTTATCTACAGAAGTACTATGTCCCTGAAAGGTTTAACCGTTTCCGGTACAGAAATATTCTGTTCGTAAAATGATGAAATGTTTGACTGACACCGGAATTTACAAACGACTTTTTTAGAAATTAAAAACGTTTTACTTTAAACTTTCATCGTAAAAGCAAAATTTTATTAAAATATTCTTGGTGTCGTTGTATATTTGGAATTAAAATTAGGTTGTCTCGCCGTGGGACCACTGAGTCGGAAAAGGTTAAGTACTGTTCCATCTTTCAATGTAGGTATACTCTTTAAAACTTCCAATGGATCAGGCAGCACTTTTTCGGATCAGAAAAATTGTATTTATTTTTAAAATAGCAGAATGCGTCATCTTCTCGTTTAATTTCAGTATTTAAAGAGTTTTCAGCGAACTAAAAAGGTGAAATATTTTATTTTTAAAATGTTATGATCTTTCAATGGTTTTTGGTTTCTATAGCTGTCATTAATAGCTGTCATTGTAGTTCTATAGCTTTTCAACGCCAGGTTTACCCTAAATATCAAAATAGCATGGGGTTTCCTATCATTTTTTACACGTTTCTGTAAGTACAATAAACTACAGACATAAAAGACTATTACAAAATACTCCAAAACAAGCTGAAGCAAATAATTGAATAAATTTATAAATTTAAAACTAAATTTTCTCTAAATTTCTGCTTTGGTAAGAGATTAAATCAGAAAGAAATGTCGATTTTTGTTAAAAGGGATAATTTTTCAATATCGTTCTAAAATTTCGGGAGGCGCTTAAACTTTCCTGAGCCCATCCCTAGACTACGTGCTTGGATCATGGAACTATTAACCCCTTGAGGGGCAAGCAAAAATGTCTCTAAATATTGAATTCTCACCGGATTAATCGAAAGATTTTATTTTTAAATAAGGAAAAGCAATTTTTCGTCGATTTTCCTCCAAAGTTAAGAATATAAAATTTAGTTAAAATTTTCTGGTGAGATTCGAGATTCTTGTTTAAATTAGGTGGGATATATTTTATCCCACCGCCCCTCAAGGGGTTATTAACCCTAGATCTACCGGGAATTTTATTCAAGTTTTAATAAAACGTTCTACACCAGAATTTTTATTTAAAACTATTTAACTTATTTATTTACCTTATTTTTGTCTGGTTTATATACTTAGTTTATTTTAAAGAAATTTCTGGTTTGAATGAATATTTTGTATGTACCTGTCGGGTCCAATGGACCCGTCTGGTAGACGGAGGGTTAAAGAGGAACTGACATATCCGTAACCCCTTGAAGGGCGGAGAGGCCGTCACGGTATCACATAATTTTAATCCCTAATTGTCACATTGGCACCACAATTTTATAATGAAAATTTCACCTTTATTAAGTACGCGAAAATATGCTTTTACTTGTTTACAAATAAATTATCTTGTAAATACTGGTGTCAATGAATTATTTCAAAATTTTATGAATACGAGTACCTTGCCCAGAAAAGGGTTAAAATAATGAAGCTTTAACTGTAACCGCTATCGCAGGAGTCGTTTACTGGCGGCAGAAACTTCCACCAGTACATTTATATAGAAATTTTCAACTTATTTAAACGCCTTATTATTCCAAAATTTCAGTCATAAATATTGCTAGAAACAGATTTTCATTTTTACTGGTAGGAGTTTACTTTGGCGGCAGTTAGGCCCTGCGTTTCCGCCATATTCTGAGAACCAGGGAAACAAACTGACAGTTTTACAAGGCATACTGACACCAGTAAAAACAAATCGAAATTTTTAGGACATTTTTGAGAAAAAATTCAAAGAACAAGATGCTTAATTAAGACGAAATTTTCTATTTAACTTTACTGGTGGGATGTTTGCCCTGGAGGTATAATCAGAAACTGAAGATCGGATTTAGAAAAAAGCAGCCGCCATCTTGTGACAACCTCCTCAGTTACTTCACTCGCAACGGGTAGACTTAACACTATATGTCTCCTCCTCTATATTCATAACTCCATTGCTTGGGTGTGATATATTATCCATAACATATAGTTCTTTAAAATTTATGTGAATGTATAGTGCATAGCTGCCAACCTTTACGCTTTTTTGTTACCACTAAAATTTTATAGTAAATCTTTTCTTTTTAAATCGTCGAAATCTCACGATTAAATAAGATTAAAATATCTGTTAAATTATAGTGGTAGCAAAAAAGCGTAAAAGTTGGCAGCTATGATAATGGGAGAAAAAAAAAATTCTGAATTACAAAATACTTTTCTTTGAATTCTTAGCTCACATGATTTATTAATACTAGTCCAAGAGCTGTTAAACATTTTAGGGAAGTTATTTGAGGCACCCTGAAAATTTGTGCAACACTTCTTTTGTAATGGTTGAATACAAAATCGAATGTCTGGCTGAAGGATCGTGGCCCAAAAACTGTGCCAGACACGTGTCAAGTGCCATTTTTTTTGACTACCCAAAAAAGGTTTTTGAGGCACGCTGAGATTGAGACAGAATAATATTTATACTTAGAAAAAAATATTTTGAAAACGACAGACACTTTAGTCGGCCCAAAAACTGTGCCAGACACGTGTCAAGTGCCATTTTTTGACTACTCAAAAAAGGTATTTAAGGCACGCTGAGATTGAGACAGAATAATATTTATGCTTAGAAAAAAATATTTTGAAAATGACAGACACTTTAGTCGGCACAAAAACTGTGCCAGACACGTGTCAAGTGCTATTTTTTGTCTGGCACAGTTTTTGGGCCACGATCCTTCAGCCAGACATTCGATTTTGTATTCAGGCATTGCAAAAGAAGTGTTGCACAAATTTTCAGGGTGCCTCAAATACCTACTCAGAAATGTTCAACAGCTCTCCTACTATACGTATTATTACATTCAGTTTCAAATAAAATATTGCATTAGAGCAATGGTGGAAAAGATGCGCAACAGTGATCCGATACTCACCATTAAATATCAATAGTATTCCTCGACATATTTAATGCCATAATTTCAGAGATTTAATCATTTGGGGACGAGCGACACGCATACGTGCCGCAAAAGGAATCCTTGATTATTCCCACCAGTTAGTTTTTATTGTAAATTTTGCCTTATTTAATGAATCCATTTTCCCGATTAATTACGAAATTACGAAAAAAAAATGCTATTTTGAAAAACCGGTATTAAAAGATTAATTATTGTGTAAAAGACGCTCGTCGCAAAGGAGTTAATAAGGCGAAGAATGCTTCGAAAATTTAGTTGTGACAATCGGTCACCTGCTGCGCATCTTTTCCAACACTGATTATAGTCTACAATGGAGTTATGAATAAAGAGGAGGAGACATATACTGTACTGTCTACCAGTTGCGACTGAAGTAACTGAGGAGGTTGTCACAAGATGGCGGCTGCTTTTTTAAAATCGGATCTTCAGTTTCTGATTACCGGAAAGGCAAATTCCCACCAGTAAAATTGAATAGAAAATTTTGTCTTATTCAACCGTCTTATTCATAGAATTTTTTTTCTCAAAAATGACATAAAAATTTCTATTTGTTTTTACTGGTGACAGTATGGCTTATAAAACTGCCAGTTTGCTTCCTGGTTGTCACAATAAGAACCTAACTATCGCCAAAGCCAACTCCTACCAGTAAAAATTAAAATCTGTTTCTACCATTATTTATGACTGAAATTTTGCAATAATAAGGTGTTTAAATGAGAGGCAAATTTCTATATAAATCTACTGGTGGAAGTTTCCACCGGCGGTAAGCAACGCCTGCGATAGCGGTTACAGTTGAAGCTTCACTATTTTAAGGATATGTCAGTTCCTCTTTATTAATAGTTCCATGTAGTCTACATGGTGTATGTGTACACTCCTTGGAATTACCGAAGAATCTTGCACCGCTATTTATTACTTAGAAAATTAACATTTAAATCACAGAAGTTGTAATCGTGATTTTTATTCACAGAATTTGTAATATTTTCCTGTGGTTAAAAAAGGAGAAAAATTCTGTTAATTAAATGTGGTAATAATGTATGTAACATGGACTGAAATAAGAGGTGCGATCTCTTGCACGAACATACAGTCCTCAGCAAAAGTTTAGACACTGGTGATTTTTAACCTTTAAATAAAAAATACGAGTTCTTGAGTTATACAAATGTCTGTACATATTTTTAAATATATTTTAAACGTTTCAGAACAGAAATAACGGTTTTAATGTAGGGTATTATTTAATTTAACTGAAAAAAGTGAAAGTTGCATATTGCAAAAGTTTAGACACTTTTGAGATTTTTTGGCAGCTGTTCACGGAAAAACGCAAATTTCAAACTTATGACGTCACATGCATGAAGTATTTAAGTGCACCTCACGATAGTATCGGTTAGTGAAGATTCCGCGAGCTAGAACTTTTCACTCAAATGAAGTAATTAAAGCACGGAAGCTGAAATCGAAAGGGAAGATTGTTGCAGAAATTTCAGCTAATTTGAATCATCCAAAGAAGTCTGTCTATTAAGTACTGTCTAAGGGTGACTCTTTCAAAGCAAAACATAAATCTGGAAGGCCTTGTGTCGCCAGAAAACGAGATTATAGAAGGATCCATAAACTGACATCTAGACAAATGATGACTGCTAATCGCATTAAAAGTGAGTCAGAGCTTTCTGTGTCAGCAGATACTTTCGTAGATGAATTAAAGAAAGATGTACACTAGTTTATAGGAAAATGACAAAACAACCAGCCTTGAAATCTCACAACAAATTGACCCTATTCCATCGCAGAGTAATTCTCTTTATAAAACTGTTGAAATAATGGACTGAAACCAGAATGGATAAACGAATTTATTAGAAAATGCGAACTTGCTTATTTTCATGTACATTATAAAAGGAAAATTTTTATTAAATCTTCTTGGTGCCGTCTGTCAGTTTTGAATTAAAATTAGGTGTCCTTTTTAAGGACATCGCTCTCGATATAGTTAACGATGTGGGCCTCACTTTGTTTTAATTCTCAAGTATCTCTGGTGTTTCTGAATGGTCGCCAAGCAGCGTAAGACTACATTTATACATTGAAAAACAATTTACAGCCATTTGGTGAACTTTTAGCTCTTCCAAAGTGTGTATTTGAGCACGATAATGCGTCTATTCATTTTGAATACAAATCAAAAAATTGGTTTAACTCTCAAAATATTACTGTTCTCGACTGACCCGCGTGTAGCCCTGATCAGAATCCAATCGAAAACTTTTGTGGCATCATATCTCATACGGTTTATGCAATTTTTTGACAATACTCCTCTGTAAATGAATCTCCTGTTGGTACGAAATAGACCCCCAAGTGATACAGGATTTAATTTTTTCGATAGAAAGTCACATTTTTGCATTAATAGTTGACAATGCAGCTGCTGTTCGATTTTACTTTATGGATATTTTTCTGTTAAAAGACAAATTGTCTGTACTTTTGCCGCAATGTTGAATTTTTTTTTTTTTTTTTTTTTGTCATTATATATTATGTAAAGTGTATAAATTAAAATTTATTGTTTGTGTATTAAAGAAATGTCCCCAGTAATATATGACAGTTAAAAGTACAAAAATTCGTTACATACTTCGCAGTACAGAGGCATAATCGACCATTGT
Source organism: Maratus speciosus (assembly GCA_963932465.1). NCBI lineage: Eukaryota > Metazoa > Arthropoda > Arachnida > Araneae > Salticidae > Maratus > Maratus speciosus. The sequence continues at coordinate 463,521,937 of OZ010796.1, forward strand.
CTAAACTTTTGCTGAGCACTGTAGCTGCCAATTTTTAAGCTTTTCTAATACCAGTAAAATTTAATGTAACTTTTTACTTTATTTAATGGCTGATTTCAGCGATTAAATAAGTTTACCCCCACCCTCTGGTTTCCCCTAATCTGTGATATAAAAAGTTTCAAAGTATTCTCTATTTCCCTCCTCGGAACCACTCCTTGTCAGATCTTTTAGATACCGTTGATTTTTAATAGTAGGGTAACTCTAGGATAGATGGCCATAGTTTTTAAAGATTGAAATAAAAATTCTTAGATGCAAATACAAGAAATATTTATGCATATTTAAAATTCTTATACATATACTCATAATATTTTATGCAAAAAAACAATTAAATTTTGAAAACAAAAAGTGTTAAACAACACTGAAATTAAAATGGCAGATGGCCATCTCTCCTTAAAGCCGAGGAGAGATGGCCATCTAATACAAGAAAGAAAAAGTGAAGTTAAATACTAAAAAAAAAAACACATTTCATATAGTTAATCATGAAAAACATATAGCAATTTGTAAAGATGCAGTTATATGATGGAAAATGAGTGAATAAAACTCGAATAAACAAAATTTGAAGTATAATTTCTATACTTCAATTTTCGTAAAATCTTACCACATGTTTGGAAAGGTCTTGATAATTTGTACACGTTTCATGGACCCACTTCAGGTACCTTATGCATTGTATCCAGACATCCTTTTTGAATGTGATATTGTGTTGTTTTGCACAACCATCACAATTATCCTAATCCAATTCTCTCGAAATCTGTAGAATCTGATAATTTAAATGTATTTCGTCTTCTTCGCGACTGGAAATGTCGTGTGTTTTTTTATCATGTTTTTTTTTAGGCACATTACGTTAATTTAGATTATTTATCAACTTTATCAGTTTGTATTATGAAAGTTTCCGACTTTTTTCAGCATTTTCAGGTCTTATTATATTATTATTATTATTATTATTAAAATATTTATATTAGTTAAAATTTAAATAATTATATCAAATATTAATATATTTATAAACATAAACGTTATATGTTTATTTTAATTTTAATTATATTTAGTTAAAATTATCACTCTGTATAATTTTGAAATGTTGATTAAAGCTGGTCATCTCACCTAGATTTCATGTGGCCATCTCTCCTTAAATTGAAGGACTGATGGTAACCCAATTTAAAACATCAATAGCCATTGTACGTCTTTGTTTTAGGCTTAGAAGTAAAGATTAGATTATATTCGTGCCTTAAAATATAGTAAAATATATATATATAACGTACGTATTGCAAAACATTCAGATGCCTAAGTAAAAAAAAAAAAAAGAACAACCACTAAATTAAATAACATTAAAATTACACTTACTTTTTATAATAGAAAACATAACTGCACGTCGTAATAAATGATATCGTTGAACTATTTCATACAAACAAAATTTATGTTGCAATCTATTATCAAGTTTTGGAAATATTTAGACTGGCCATCTCTCGTCTATAGCCATCTATTCTAGAGTTACCCTAATATTCACATTATTTTGTGACAGACATATTGTTCGATTAAATAAGGTGAATAACAAGGTTACCAGATTGGCCTTTTGTTTCCTTAAGAAATTCCAAATTCATACCAGAAATTGCGAATACGATTTTTTTGTTTATTTAATTGCAGACATTTCGGGATTACATAAAGTAAAAATTCTTAGTTCGGTATTTCTTATATGAATTTGCAATTTCTGAATAAAAATGTTGGCTAAACTGACACCTCTCTTCGGCTATAGAATAGATGTGAAAATTTCGGTATTCTTCCGGAGCCTGACTTAATTTAAACGTTTTTAACCATCATTTTTTTTAACCTAAAATTTCTCAAAAAACGCTTTTCTTTAAATATAAATGTATTTTCCGTTGGCATGCGGAAAACTCTGGAAGAATACCGAAACGGTGGCATCTATGGATATACTGGTATTTCGCCCATATTTTTTCCATATACAGGGTGGAGAGTGGTCAGGGAAAAACACAGTCAAAAAAAGAGGAAACTACCAATATTTTCTTATAGAAAATACTTCGTATAATATAAAGGGATTAAAAAGACAAATTTATCTTTAACAAAATACTGGTATTTAACACCTTTTTTGACTGTGTTTTTCCCTGACCACTCGCCACCCTGATATAACTAGTGTTTCCAAGTCTTCGGCTTTTCGGATACCGGTGTTTTTGTACAGAAAATGTCGTTTTATTTAATCGGAGCATTCAGAGATTTAAAATAACAAAATTTTCTGTAAAAAAATACTGTTATGTAAAAAACAGGAGACTTGACAACTCTGATATAACTAATTTATTACGTTTAACCGCTTGAAGGGCACCGGTAAATTATATACACCACTTCATTTTAATCCAAAATTGACACAATGCCACCAGAATTTTATAATTAAAATTTGCATTTATAATATACACGAAAGAAAAAAAGAAAAAGAAAAAGGCTTTACTTACTTTTAAATAAATATGTTCGCAAAACCTGATGTCACTCGATCATTTCAATATTTTAGCAACAGAAGTGTACTTTGCCCCTGTAGGGGCTAAGAAACAGAAACTGTTAAGGCAGTAATGACTACTGTGTTCGCATTTAACCCTTTCAGGGGCAAAGCAATTTCATTGAAAATGTGTTGAAATTAATGACTGACACCGGAATTTGAAAACAAATTTATTTGTAAGTATGAAAAAAACTATATTTCTCATATATAATAAACCGAATTTTTTTTACTAAAATTCTGGTGCCAATGTAGCATTTGGGAATTAGAATTAAGTGGTTTCATAGAAATACCACCGCCCCTCAAGGGGTTAAAATGATATTGCAACCTATTCAAAAGAAATTAAACAAATTTACTACAAAATAATTTACAATTCTTGTTAGTAAATTATGTGCCTTAAATTCAAATAAATAGGAAGATAAGTACATAAATAATATTTAATCTGAGACAACGTAAAATTAATCATCCCTTAATAACAAAGAAAATGTTTAACACTAGTACGCCCGGAAATTTTACTCAAGTTTCATAAAAAGATTTCACCCCAAAATTTTTATTTAAAAATATTTAAATGATTTATTTAACGTAATTCTGCGTCACTTAAATTTAATTTATTTTACGAAAGAAATTCTGGCTCCAATGGACATTTAATCATGTGGTCGGAGTCGAATCAACTCCTTCCGGGCGTTCTAGTGTTAAAACACTCTGATTAAAGACGGATAACACTATGTAAATCGCGAAAGAAAAAAAAAAATCCAAAGTGAAACGCTATCGCTACAAACACATATTGCATCACTCGTAAGGTGTCGCTTTTGTAATCACTGCAAGAAAATAAAAAATGTATTCGATTACAGGAAGTATGTATCCTGATCTTCGTTATTCAAGCGTTTTACAAGGATCGAAGTAAAGTTATACCACCTCATATGTCAAAAGTATTAACTTCAGCATCGGTCTTTGAATTAAATGAGGGGTGGTGTACAAAATGCATGCTACGATAGTCACAAATCACGTTCTTTTTAAAGAAGGCGAATAAAAAAGCGAAAATGACTATATTTTTAAGTGTTTTTAATTAGTTTAATATTTTTATATCACAGAAGTTAAACAAAGAATAAATATATAAATTATTTAATTTAAAATTTAAAACAAAAACAAACGTAGATAATATATTATATAAGCTATTTAATTACTTTTTAGCTTCCTTTCTGTACTATTTAACCTCTCAGGGGCAAAGTACTTCTATTGCTAAATATTTGGAACGATTGATTGATACCAGGAATTATAAACAAATTCATTTGAAAATAAGTAAAAGCTTTTCTTCTCGTATATTATAAAAGCATAATTTTATTCGGATATTCTGTGAGATTGTGGAAATTTGGGATTAACTTTAAGTGACATACATAATATCTCATATATCTTCAAGGGATTAACAGAGTGTTAAAAATTATGGTAATTTCCGGAGTATAAGCTGCGGCTAAATTGAATCTTTCCCGAACCAGAAATTTTATTTAACAAATAATTTTAAATAAGTACCAAGTAGAAAAAGGTTATAGTTTACAAAATAATATTTCTGGTCAGAAACCGATTTATTTAGGCCACGGCTTTTACAGCAGAAATTACGGCATTTAATGCTTTTATTAGCATTACAAATATATATATATATATATATTAAACAAGTTAATAAAAGCAGCATGATGAAAGGGAATGCCTTCAGCCAATTGCTATTTATACGATCTTGAAGGCTGTTTCTACGTGAAGGATCAATTTTATATGATCAGATATAGCGATAAGTTGCGTTTTGTATACGTGTTTATGGCAGGGGTGGCCAACTGTGACACGCTAGACACCACAAAAATTTTACCGTAATCATTGCTTTATATAATCATCGAATCTCTGCGCTTCAACAAGTCGGCTATTTCTTTAAAATATTAATGGTATCCGGCATGCCACAGTTGGCCACCCCTGGTTTATGATGAAATCAACAAAGTGTATTGTACTTTAGGTACAGGGTTCTCACTGATCTTAATTAAGGGGTGATGATTCTTTTTACATAAAAATTAATGTGGACGACACATTTTAAAATGTCAACTAATAATTAAATTTCATAATTAAAATTATTAAAATTAAGTTTTTGAATTGATAAAGTGTTTAAATAATGTTTGAATCTATATTAACGTAAATTTTGACATATTACAGACTCTTTTATTCTGCTATTTGAATTATTGAAACAATGCTTTTAATTAAACTTTAAACTAATTTACTGCCTTCTTGATCCAGTTTTAAGGTAAAAGCACACTTTCAAAGAGCAAATAAACTCGTTTCAATTCCTTTGTGCAAAATCGATTGATTATTTTAAAAAACAAGAAAGGTAATTTCCCGTAAAGTAATAAGCTTATAAAAGATAAAAGAAATAATGTTAAAGAAAAAAAATTCTATTTTTATTGGTGAGATGTTTTTAATGTATACAACATTTTTATAATTTGGTTCATCGTATCTCGAAATACGTCAAGGTCGTCAAGAGACATTTTTCGTGCAAAATTTCTTGAAAATTCTTTATTGCAGAACGATGCCGCATCTTTCTTGAGTAAATGGATCTATACCCTAAACTGGGTTAACTTTGGCCCAAATTTCCCTGTTTTATGGTATGTTCAGCATATCCATTCTCTTATTTTATTTTAAAAATGAATATCATGTTTGTTAAGAACATATGGAACCACACCATTATCATAAATTCGTCAACGTTATTTTTCTTTCTTTCTTTCTTTCTTTTTTTTTTACCAAAAGTTTTTTGAAAGTTTTGGGCCAATGTATCTTGAATTGGGGTAACATTGGCCCATTTGTTAAAAGGATTGTTATAGGGCCTACAATACGATGTGGACCTTAAAATTATGTATTCAAATCAAATATAACATGCTAAATGGCACACACAAATAAACAGTGATTTCAGAAACATATTTAATATTAAATCTAAGTTTCGAATCGCTTCTGCGATCGTCATCAGACAAAATGATGTTACACCCAAGTCTAAAATTTCAAAATGGATATAAACGTCTAAGAGTACAGAAGAATTCTTGACCGGAGAGTGCGTAAACCTCATCAAGTTACCATGGTTACCCAATAGACCAAACCACTACAGTAAAAAAAGGGGGACGGGTGGAAGACAAAATAAACAGACTGCATTAATTGTTTATAATTATAATGTGGACGAATGTTACCCTATTGAAAAAGATTGAGGGGAGGTGGGTAAGAAGGTACACATGTAAAAAGGCAGTAAATTAGCATATTTTTAATTAAAAAAAAATATTACAAAACTCATAAATATTGCTTAACGTGGATTGTCCAGGTCTGAGACTGAATACTGGTTTCTCTTAGACAGAAGTTTAGGTGGACCAATTTTAGCAACAATATTGTTCCATTCATACATAATGGAGTCTGGTCGCTCTGGCCAACGCCAACACTTTAACTTCTTTTCCAATCAGTCAACAACACAACCCTCCTTTCATTTAAAAGTAATCCTTCTGATATAGATACTAACATTAAGCAGCACAAGTACAAAATTTACAACGTTACAGTCATCTTCGTCAATGGCTTTCTTGTTTGATTCAGTTGGAACCAATACACTGGATGAATTTTCAGAAAAAATTGTTTTTGTATAATCACAAACGTCTATTTTCATAAGTATACCAAAAATAATCAAAAAAATTACCTCAAAAACAACAATGTTTAAATTCATCAAAATAAGAAAATTAAATGAATTTTCATAAAAACTCCCCTTCAATTAATAACATTTTTTATGCCTTGCCAGGAAGTATATACAAAAATTTAAATGATAATTGGTTGGGCCAATGTTACCCCAAATGTTGGGCCAAAGTTACCCAAACTAGAAAAAAGCTTTTCTTTTTTATCTCAGGAAAGAGAACGCATAATCGTACATAGATCTTGATCAACACTAATGAGGTTATAATAACACATACTTACGAAGATCAAAATGGATTAATTTACAGCTTGGCAGACAAAAGGTTTAAGAACAAAATTTTCACCGTTTTCTCACGTTTTTGTTTGACTGGGGCTGTCAGCCTCAAGCTAATGCTACCACCTATATTTTGAGACAAAAAACTCTGTCGGTAACTGAAGCGATGTAGAAAATATAGCAGATTTAATCTTTTTTTCCCCTTCGGCCAAAGTTACCCTTAAAGGGCCAAAATTACCCCAGTTTACGGTGCATAAAAACATATATATTGATTATGGAACTATGAATAAAGAGGAATTGACATATCCCCAAAATGATGAAGCTACAACTGCAACCGATTTCGAAGTGGCTTATTACCGCAGTGGCAAACTTCCACCAGTAAATTTGAAAAGAAAATGTCTCATTTTTTAAATGGCTTATTAACACTAGAAAAACCGAGAATTTTTCTCAAATTTTAGAAAAATATTTCACACCAGAATTTTTATTTTAAATTATTAACTTATCAATTTAATTAGATTTTTGTCTTTGTATCTTTTAAAATAGTTTTATAAAAAAATTTCTGGTTCGAACCGAGATATATTCATTTGGTAGCGCTCAAAATGACTGCTCGCGGGCTTTCTACAGTTAATGCAGAATTTCAGTCATAATTACAAGTCTCCCAAATGGTCCGCCAACTGAATACCAATAAATTTTAACAGAAAATTTTATGGTAGGTTTGGGCTAGAATTAACTTCAAAAGGTGATTCCGGGGCGGTTGATAATAAAAATCTAAAAAGAAAATTTTTCTAAAATAATATTGGTATTCAGTTGGCGGACCATTTGGGAGCCCTGAGTTTATAGCCAAAAATATATATTCCATTTTTACTGGTGGAAGTTTATTTCGTTGGTAGCCAGTTCCTGCATTTCCACCATATTGTGACAATTCAAGCAACCCCCTGTCAGTGTCAGTGAAAGAGATTATAATACCCAGGATTACTTCCACCAGTGAAAACAAATAGAAAAATTTACTATATTTGTTAGAGAAATTTTTATAAAAGTAAGTCATTAAAATAAGGCTAAATTTGCAATTCAAAATTTATTGGTGGAAGTTCTCTCCGGTGGTAATCAGAAGCTGTTGATCCGATGCAAAAAATCAGCCGCCATCTTTTGACAACTTCCTCAGTTACTTCACTCGAAACTGGTAGACTCTACACTATATGTCTCCTCCTCTTTATTCATAACTATATTATATTGATGTGGTTTATTCATAGAAAAGTTCAAAATCGTATGAATGCCTAAAAATTCGTAGATATTTATAGATATTACATAATCGTGACACACCAAATTATGTAAAACAAGTTAAAAATTGCTCGTCAAACGTGGCAAATGAGGTGCGTTCGTACTATAACTAGTTTTATAATTATTTTTTGCACCCCATATTGTACTGAATGTATAATTTTTTGCACTTCATAAAGTGCATAGTCTGATACATCATTAAAATGCACTTCCAATAATTTTTTCGGAACACTTTTGACTGTCCCTGTAATTAAACTATACATCCGATTTTACTAAAATTTGAAATAGCTCAACAAAATTTTGCAACAATTATATCTTTAAAATTTCAGACCATTCGGAAGGCTGTAATATCATTAAAATGCACTTGCAATAATTTTTCCCATTGGCCGTAATGTAAAGAAAAACTTTTGACTGTCCCTGTAATTAAACTATACATCCGACTTTCCTAAAATTTGAAAGGGCTCGACAAAATTTTGCAACAATTATATCTTTAAAATTTCAGATCATTCGGAAGGCTCTAATATCATTAAAATCCACTTGCAATAATTTTTCCCATTGGCCGTAATGTAAAGAAAAACTTTTGACTGTCCCTGTAATTAAACTGTACATACGATTTTCATAAAATTTGAAATGGCTCGACAAAATTTTGCAACAATCATATATTTGAAATTTCAGACCATTCGGTTGGGTAGTTTTTGCTCTGTTACATGCGGACGGACAGACGGACGGACTGAACGACGACTATAGGTGCTACGTATTTATATAATTACGAACGCACCTAAAAAGCCCGATTTTTATTATAACGATAATGGGGAAAGAGTGCTAAAGGCAATTATTTCCGCAATTTCGAAATATAAATTGTCTTTAACCCTTGATTGCATGAATTATTCTTTTAGAATGGTGTTTTTTATTTTTATATTAAGGATTAGACACCAGAAATCTTAAGATAGATTTTTAACTTTATTTAGTAGCATATTTTTGTAATTTTTAGAGGATTAATATTTCTATATAAATATAGTGGTTGTAAGAACTTAATTTATGTACCGTATATACCCGCGTATATGTCGACCTCCTAACTTTCGAATGCAAATTCTGGAAAAAATCAAAAACCCGCTTATAAGTCGACCCCCTAACTTTTTGCTTCAATTTTGCACAAAATCAAACCAAAGATTTCACTTGCCAATGCAAAAAGGTAGTAATTTAACAAAAACAAATCATTGAAATTTTTTTAAATGATAAATTATTATTATTTGTATATTTTATATGTTATTTTTCTATTCATACACATAAAATGCCATATTTTTGCAGTATTCGAAGTTTTTGTTTTTGCTTTTTTAACTGACTCGCGTATAAGTCGACACCCCCAAATTTGCTTACCGAAAATTTTCAGAAATTCCTCGACTTATACGCGAGTATATACGGTATTAAAAATTAAATAAAAAGGTGATGGAAATTTACATCACTATGCAATTAAGGGTTAAACCTTCAAGGCGCGATTTTTTAGTTTGTTTCGAAAAAATTATATATGATTCTCTGAAAGGTTTATTAAACAGGAAAAATAATGAAAAAGATACATTTTTCATATAATATGTCACACTTTTCTTATGTTGCACATCTGCAATACAAGTAAAAACTACTTTCGTCTGGCTGTTTTACGCTAAAATATTGCAAATTAGTAAATATTTTAACCCCTTCGAGACGGGAGCATTTTACGAAATTTTTAATCTTTTGTCACCGTTTTTTAAAAACAGAAATTTGTGTCTTCTTGAATCGAGAAAATTCGCTGATTATATAAGGCAAATTTTACAGTAAAATTTTGCTGGTGTGGAAAAACAAGGATTCTGAGCTCTTCATTTGGCATGTATACGTGTCGCTCGTCCCCAAGGGGTTAAGCAGTATGTCTCCAAATACCTTATTTTATATAATTATTTATTTTATAAAACTTAATCTTTAACCCTTTAACACTAGAACGCCCGGGAGGAGTCGATCCGACTCCGACCATATGGTTAAATGTCAACTGGAACCAGAAATTCTTTCATAAAATAAGTTAAAATTAAACTACCGTAATTTCCGGTGTATAGCCCGCGGTTCAAACAATCGTGTTTCGACCCAGATATTTTTAAAAATAAAATGTAACTTTTTAGATCACTGTAACTATTGGTCGTCAATCAAATACTGAATAAAGTTTCTGGGTCCAAAATGAATTGTTTGATCTGCGGGATATGCACCGGAAGTTACGGTACGCAGATTTAAGTTAAATAAACCAGTCAAATAATTTAAAATAAAAATTCTTGTGTCAAATATTTTTATGAAACTTAAGTAAAATTTCCGGGCGTTCTAGTGTTAATTCCCAAAATAGAATACGTTCTGGAAATTACATGGTACTGGGAATCTGACTTTACACCAGAAAGTTTCAATGGTTAATTTCGCTTTATTTAAATACGGACTGTCTGTTATTAATTAAAGCAGATATTGCTATTTTAATTTTATGGTGTGAATTAGGTATATACGAATAAAAAAAATCTATTAAATTCAAAACACTGTGTTTGCATATGCGCAAAGCTGCGCACTAAAGTGTTAAACCTATGTTAGAGTGCGAGCCCATGTAATAGTATCCGTACATTTTAATTAGAGTACAGTCGAACTCGGTTAAGACGCGTTTCAAGGGAGTGGACAAAAGTCGCGTATTAACACTTTGCCGACGGGCAATTTTTATCAAATCTGAATTTAAAACTGTAGAAGCTCCTCCCTGTTCTGAAAGTCATTTGTAAATTTGTGTTTTAGATAGGTTTCCCAAGTTTATGCATCGGTAAATATCTCTCAGCGTTCGAATTTAATATAAAATCTTACAATCTAAAAAAATATGGACAACATTATATAAATGCATTTTCTGTAAGGAAGAAGCAACGCCTTTGGTGAAAGATGTTCTTTTATTGAAAACAAGAATTCTCGTTTCCCGTCGGGAATGTGTTAAGGAGCCCGGGTAAGCGAAATTCAACCAAAAAATTGATTTTTACTTTTTTATATCATTAAATAGTTTAAACATTTATCTTTTCAATGATGTATTACACATGTTTATATATTTTTTTAAAAAGTGTTGGATTTTTCATTCTTTCTACGAGCACTTCACAGCAGTGGGCTACTTTTTTTTAATTCCGAATTTCTTGATTGGCACCACGTTTCTGAAATGATAAAATTCCCCCTTTTTTTTTGCCTTAATTAACCCTTTGTGCTCGGTGTCTCTTACATAAATTTTATTCGATCGGCAACACTTTTTTAAAAGAAGTTTCATTCAAGTACATAATTTCAAAAATGCTCTGATTAAATAAGGTACATTTTATTTTCCTTTATTACTGGTGCAAAAAACAAAATTTGCAAAGAAAGGTTATGTCTCCGCAGCGGAGCCCTCGAGTGCAAAGGGTTAATATGTTATTAAATAAAGCGAGTTTTACTATTTCAAAAAAGTGATTCCAATCAAGAAATCAGAATTTTTAAAAAAGTAGCCCACTGGCAACACTCCTTCACAGCTTTAATTGACTTTTTCTCAAAACTTCGATTTTCCAGGTTTGTGTTAACTTCTTTAAATATCTATTAAACTTAAGAACTCAGATTTTTCTAAATACTTATATTATGTTATAATGTATACTTTAACACAGGGATTTACCAAAAATGCTAATTTAAAAATGTCTTTCAATAAATAATTAATTTTCAGTTTCACTTAGAAAGAAAATGGTCCGTTAAAATACGTAAAGTATGTTATTCAAACTACTCTAAAAAAATCTAGACCTCAATGTCTCACCATTTCAGAGAAAAAAGTACATAAAGTTGGTGTATTTTAACATGACCGAGATAGAGCTTACCCGGTCCCCTTAAGCGGGATCGCGCATTAAACGTGATATACATAATGTTGTAAGAGCTGAGCTTATTTATACATCTAAATGTCTAAATGAACTTTAGAGATTTCGTGCATGTGTTTACGTCAAAAATTGTGTCTTTTAAGCATATTTAGATTAAAACTTAATTGTATTTCAGTTTAACACCATTGATTTTTTTTTTTTTTTTTTTTTTTTTTTAACGGATCTACTGCAGTTATAACTGTAAATAAAATTGGATTTAAATATTACTTTTTTTGTTTTGTTAGATTGATAAGTTGTAACCGAAAATAAAACAGGCATCAGATGAAAGTAACGAAGAAATAGAATTGAAAATAAAAGAAGGTTCCCTTTTCTCTTCAAAGCGTTTAAAAGCATACAGTACTAAGGTATAGATGCCAACCATGGAACTATTAATAAAGGTTTGGTTTGGTTTGGTTTGTATTTATGACGGCCAATTATCTACACGTGGGATATAGGCCCTGGGGGGAGTGCCCTTCGTGGGGGTCTTTCTAAGGGAACCTAACCCGTATTTACGCATGGGAATCCACGGTTTCGAAGAAAAACTATTAATAAAGTGGAACTGACATATCCTTAAAAGAGTGAAGCATCAACTGTAACCGCTATCGCAGGCGTTGTTTACTGTCGGTGGAAACTTACACCAGTAGATTTATATAGAAATTTTCAACTTTTTTAAACGCCTTAATATTACAAAATTTCAGTCATAAATAATGGTAGAAACAGATTTTCATTTTTACTGGTAGGAGTTTACTTTGGCAATAGTTAGGTACTGTGTTTCCGCCATATTGTGACAACCAGGGAAACAAACTGACAGTTTTACAAGGCATACTGACACCAGTAAAAACAAATAAAACTTTTTACGACATTTTTGAGAAAAATTTTCATGAATAAGACGTAGAAATAAGACGAAATTTTCTAATCAATTTTACTGGTGGGATGTTCGCACTAGTGGTAATCAAAAACTGAAGATCCTATTTTAAAAAAGCCGCCGCCATCTTGTGACAACCTCCTCAGTTACTTCACTTGCAACTGGTAGACAGCACACTACATGTCTCCTCCTCTTTATTCATAACTCCATTATGCCAACATCTCTTAGCCCTCTCGCGGCGCAACCCGAGATTTCCTCAGGCAACGTAAAAGTAGCAAAATTTGCGCAATTGGAGATTTCCTCGGGGATTCATTTTTTCCACTGGCGACTATTTTTTAATTCAACTCGGACCACTTTTTAAACACAAAAAATTCCATACAGACTTTAAATATACCTGCAAGAGAAATATACTGCAAAATAGATTTTCTTGAAATGGTGGTGCGAAAATATAAAAATATTCTCCAATGGCAGCCCTGATTTAAATGTTTAACACTTATGAGGGCGGTGGTTCATTTTTGGACCACTTAATTTTAATCCCTAAATGCTACATTGGCGCCAATGTATTGGAATTAAAAATTTCGTTTTATTAAGCACGTGAACAAAAGCTTTTGCTTATTCTGAAATAAATTTGTATGTGAATTCTGGTGTCATTCTCTCATTTCAACATTTTGCGAATAGAAGTACCTTGCCCCTGAAAGGGTTAATTTTTGATTCAGGTTTGGGTTAAAAAAATCTCTTTTACAAAAAATGTTTATATATTTAAACTCTAAAATATATATAAATTTGACACATGTAATAATGAAAATGCGCAATTTTTTAACCTATTTTGATTAAAAAAAAAAAAATTACACAGCGAGAGGGTTAATACTAGATCGCCCAACAGGAGTCGATTCGACTCCGATCAAATGCTTATATGTTGATTCGAGCCAGAAATTTCTACAAAAAATAAGTTAAATATAATCTACGCAGAAATAAGTTAAACAAGCAAATTAAATAGTATTAAATAAAGATTCTGGTGAAATTTTTTTTTTAATAAACTGGAGTAAAAGTTTCGGGCGTTCTAGTGTTAATTATTAACCAAGATAAACATGTTTTAAACCGGAAAGTGTGTAATATGAGATGTGCTATCTTTCTACATGGTACTTGTTTGATTTCAATTTAAAAAAAGTCTAGTAAATACTCTCTAAATATAAAGGAATGACTGTTCACTTCGGAGGAGTGAATATCCACTCAATTGCAGAGAGAAAATATGCCCAACTTCTTTAGAGTGACTATTCGCTCTGGGCAAAAGTAGAATTTTTGACTCTCTGAAAGTGTGAATACCCACTCCAGGGAAGCGCAGTGTTGCCAGTGGGCTACTTTTTTTTAAATTCAAATTTCTTGATTGACACCACTTATTTTAAACGGTAAAATTCCCCTTGTTTTCACCTTAATTATTATGCCATTGTATGAGGCGAATTTTGCCATTTCAAAAAAGTGGTGCTAATCAAGAAATCTGAATGTTAAAAAGTAGCCCACTGACAACACTGGGGAAGTGGATAGTCACTTTAAACAGGGGTGAATAATCACTCTTTCGGAGGAGTGACTATTTACTCTTGCTAACGGAGTATTTTTTTCACCCCCGGTAGTAGTGAATAGTCACTCTTTCATAGGAGTGAATGTTAAATTTTTATGCAGCGCATTTTCTTTTAATGCTTTTCATGGGCATTTTAAAAGAATCACATCTTTTAGAGCATGCAAAATAAAAATAGATACAAGCATGTTAAAGACTGGAATAAAATACATTATTGATACTATTTATTTAATTCATAGTTTGTAACATTAATTGAACTTTTAAGGAAAAAATCAATTAAAGTTACATGTGAATTAAATTAGATTACTAACAGAAAATATCTAAAATATTTTATTGCAATTTTATCCCTTGTGTTTGCTTTCATTGCATGCCCTATAAATAAATGATAATTTTAAAATGCCCAATTTTAAAATAAATTTCCATTTTTAATATAAAATCTTATCTTTTTACCGTACTTTTTAGCACAATATCGCTATTATAGAGTCCTGTTCTTCTAAAATATTTTTAATTTTTCCACTTAAAAAACAGTGCTTATCAACTGACATCTTTTTAACTCTTTCCAACAAAGTTGAAAAGTGTTTATGCATTCGGTTTGTCTGGCCGTCTGTCCACGCTCTAACACCCGTAAATATACTCGGATTTTCATGCAATTGATAATCCATATTCAGGGTCGTCTATCCATGTTTGGTATTTCATATGAAGTATGTGGGATTAATATTTCATTTACAGGGCTACCCAAAAGAATTCCATTACATTATGGTACACGGTGAAAAATCGTTTGCATAGTATTTTAATGACATTACACTGTTTTAAATGTATTTAAACTGATATAAATCACTGAATTTCACCACGATCTCGTTCGAACATGGCATTCATAGCATTTTTTATTCATTTACAGGGGCACACAAAGGAAAAAGAAATCGGTTACTGCACTGTCTTTGAGTAATAATTGCTGAAGTGTGCAGTTTCAAATTCAGTAGGCGCTTACGTTACTCATATACAGGGCTGCACAAAAGTATTCAGGTACCATTCTCGTTATTAGAGGAACATGCTGAAGGGAAATTTTTAATTGAAGTATATGTATTTCTTAAGTGAACAAAATATTGGCATGCATGTAGTTAATAGATACAAATCTATAAATCATATACAGAGCTGCTGAAACAATTCAGATAATTTTCCGATTGCAGATGAGAACAGCTGAAATTGGTTTTGAAATGTGTTATGCGTTTCCATATGGCTGGATTAGACTTAACATTATAATTTTTTAAACGGTGCAGTTTTGTTACTCTATTCTGAATGTGTTGGAAAGTGTTTCATAATCTATGCTGAACGCATGATTTTTTCTTTCTTGTTTTAATAAGTTCTAAGTTTGATATAAATATTAAGAATATGTAAATTTTTTTATGTGTTGTGATGTCGAAAGCAATGTCGAAAGAGATTTAAAATATCAGCTTTACAAAAATTGTACAGAAAATACCCCCCCCCCCCCACACACACACACACACACCGAAAAAAAAAGAAGAAATAGAAAATTCATATCATTTGAAAATTAATTTTTTCTTTTAAATTTATATTGCCGCAAGGGCAATTTTTTTTCGACATCAGATGAGAATCGGGAGAGCTATTTACTTAATAATAAAATTAAATAAATAAATAAATATACTATTGTAATAACATGCGGAAAAAATTACTTCTAATTTCTAAACTTGTTTTGTCTTAACCCATTAAAGCCTAGCGATACTATACGATACTAAAAAATTTTCAACCCTTTTTTTTATATATACCAGTATTTTTTAACGGAAACATTATCTTTATTCGATAAAATCAAACAAAAAATGCTACTTTAAGAAATCTGGTGTGAAAAGTAAATTTTGAATTTTAAAGAGGAAAATAATTCCGGCTTTAATGGGTTAAACATACATCTTAGCAAGTAATTGTCATTTTTTTATATATTTGCTATAAGTGATTATACATAAAATTATAAAAACCGTAATTTTAAGTACAAAATCTAGTTATGAAAGTAAACGCATAAAATTCTAGCTTTTTAAATTTCAAATTTATTTTTTGCTAAAAATAATTAGAAATCAATATTAAAATTGATTTCAAATGAAATATATATTCATATCTTAACACTAGAACGCCCGGAAGGAGTCGATTCCACTCCGACCACATGATTAAATGTCCATTGGAGACAGATTTTTTTTTCATAAAATAAGTTTAATTTAAGCGACGCAGAATTACGTTAAGTAAATAAGTTAAATAATTTTAAATAAAAATTCTGGGATGAAACATTTTTATGAAACTTGAGAAAAATTTCCGGCCTTCTAGTGCTAAGGGATTTTTACAGTTAGATTAACATGCATAATTACATGGATGTAAGAATATATATTTCTAGAATTATCTTTTTTTTTCGCAAACAGATTCAAACCTAACTTAAATTTCATGCGATATTTTATGTGCTACTATAAACAAAATATCAAAAACACTTACTGATTTCGATATGGAGAATTCCTCGACTTGATTTAAAAAAACTGTCATAGTGAATGAGAGACAAAATTCTTGCATCTTTTTAAAAGAAAACCCCTTCATATATCATTAAAATAATTAAAATTTCTCATTCTTAAATCATAACCCGCGGGACTAATTTGTAGGTCTGGGGCTAGTTCTTGTTTACCAAGTTTTAACGAGATGAATAACGCCATATTATTGATGAAAAGCAATGAAAAGTAATACTGTCTCTGTTGCTCACTATTTGTAGAGTCTCCCGGGCAGTGTTGCCGGATTGGGGACTTTTTTAATTCAGATTATTTGACCGTCACCACTTTTTAAATAGTATAATTCGTCTTATTTTTCAGAATTTTAAATCTATTTTTAAATAGGCTGAATATTTCTATTTCAAAAAAGCAGTGACAATCAACAATCTGGGGACAAAAAAGTCCCCAATCTGGCAACACTGCCCCCGGATGTAATTTTCAAGTGTTTCTTTCCCGTCGTTATATCTGAAGCACATAAGATCCCTCCAGCCATCCAGAATGCAAGCAACTTCTAAATATAACACTTCTACAAATGACGCAGTCACAGTAATAACATAATGACAAAATGTTTCACAGTAAAAAAATCAGGACCGCTCAAAGATGTGAACTGTTGAAAAACGTTTAACCCTAAAATGCGCGATATTTTATTTTGTTTCGAAAAAAATATATATGATTCTCTGAAAGGTTCTTTACACAGGAAAAATAAGGAAAAAAATCCGAGATACATTTTTCGTATAATACGTAAAACTTTTCTTCTGTTGCACATCAGCAATAAAAGTAAAGACTACTGTCGTCTGGCTGTTTTACTCTAAAATATTGCAAATTTGTAAATATTTTAAGAAGTATGTCTCCAAATACCTTACTTTATATAATTATTTATTTTATAACACTTAACCTTTAGTCCTTTAATCCCCAAAATAGAATACGTTCTGGAAATTACGTAGTGCAGCGAATCTGACTTTACACAGAAAGTTTCAATGGTTAATTTCGCTGTATTTAAATACGGAATGTCTGTTATTAATTAAAGCAGATATAGCTATTTTAATTTTATGGTGTGAATTAGGTATATACGAATAAAAAAATTCTATTAAATTCAAAACACTGTTGTTTGCATATATGCAAAGCTGCGCACTAAACGGTTAAATTTGAATGCGACAACGGACTCGCAACTCAGATTCACCTGAGAAAGGAAAAAAAAGATGGAGTCAGCCGTTTTCCATTACAAACAGATGGCTATATCATTACGTCAGCCTATGGTTTACAGTAGGGATGCACAACCTGTGGCCCGAGGGCCAAAAGTGGCCCGCCATGGGTTAACTTGTGGCCCGCGATCACAATATATATAATTTCTTCGTTTTTTACACACTTTTTCTTCAATTTATAATTGGAAAAATTGTATTTTTTGTCCCTATGTCGCAGGAAAATATCGCGAATTTCATCAATTTGCCCCGGGAAGAAATTGCAAATTTCATCAGAGGCAATTAAGAATCGCAAATTTCGTTGATCGAGTTCGGAAAAATCACGAAATTTATCGATGAGTCGCAGAAAAATCTCAAATTTCGTTAATCAACTGGGGGAAAATCTCGTGTTTTGTCAATTTATCGCGAGAAAAAATGGCGTATTTCGACAATTTGCCGTTGAAAAAATTGCAAATTTCGTCAAAGTCAGTTAAAAATCGTGAATTTCGTTGATAGGACGCGTTAAAAATCGCGAATTTTCTCGATTATGTAATTCTTGATCGGTTGCTGAAAAACTGCGAGTTTTGTTAGTTGACAGTGAGAAAAAATCTGAATTTTGTCAATTTGCCGCGGGAAAAATTACAAATTTCGTCACAGTCAGTTAAGAATCGCAACTTTCGTTTATCTGGTGCGGAAAATTTTCGAATTTTGTTGATCGCGAGAGGAAAAATCGCGAATTTTGTCGACTCAGCGCGAAAAGTCTCAAATTTCTTTAATCGGGCACAGAAAAATCGCAAATTTTGTCGATGAGGTACGGAAAAATTGCAAATATTGTTGACCGACTGCGGAAAAATCGTGAGTTTCGCCAGTTTATCGCGAGAAAAAATATCGAATTTCATCAATTTGTCGCGGAAAAATTACAAATTTCTTCAGATTCAGATAAGAATCACGAATGTTGTTGATCGGACACGGAAAAATCGCGAATTTTGTCGAGGAGCTGCGGAAAAATTGCAAACTTTCTTGATCGGCTATGTAAAAATCGCGAGTTTTGCCAGCTTATTGAAAGGAAAAATCGCAAATTCCGTCAATTCGCCGCGGGGAAAAATACAAATTTCATCAAAGTCAGTTAACAATCACGAATTTTGTTAATCGGGCACAATAAAATCGCGAATTTTGTTGATGAGGTACAAAAATTGTAAATTTCGTTGATTGACTGGGGGAAAATCGCGATTTTCTCAATCTGTCGCGGAAAAATATCCCGAATTTTGACAATTGACAGACAAAATTACAAATTTTGTCAATTGGTTGCAAAAATATTGCGAAATTTGTCTTATCGCTCGTGAAAAAAATCGTGAATTTTCCCAAAAATTCGCGAATTTCGTGAATAGCTCGTGGAAAAAATTACAAAATTTGCGTGTCGGTCCCAAAAAATATGAAATAGAAATCTATTGATCGCAGGAAAAAATCGCAAATTCCATCTATTGTGCGCGAAAAAGAAATCGTGATTTTCGCCAATTTATTGCGCGAAAAAATCGCAAATTACATAATTTATATCAGGAAAAAAATCACGTTTCTTCGATTGGAAAAAAAATTGCAAATATTGTCAATCTGTCACGTAAAATATAGCAAAATTCGCCAATCACTCATGGAAAAAAAATCGCGAATTTTGTCAATCGTTCATGGAAAAAACTTGCAAATTTCGAAGATCGATCGCAGAACAAAAAAGTCGAGAAATAATTCAATCGGGGCGGAAAAAATTGCAATTTTCATTGATCCATTGTGGGAAAAAAATCGCGAAATTTGAATATTTATCGCTGAAAAAATCGCGAATTGCGTCAATTTATTGCAGGTATCGCAAATTGGTTGTTTGAAAAGATTGCAAATTTTGCCAATCGGCAATGGAAAATTGCCGCGAAATCTGTCAATCAGTCGTTGAAAGAAAATCGCGAATTTCGTCAATCAGTCGCACATAATTGACAAAAAAAAAAAAAAAAAAAAAAAAACGAGTTTTGTTAATTGACCGCGGGAAAAATAGCGTAATTAGTCCATCATGCCTTGTTACTTCAAAAATAAGTTTCCTTTTATTTTGAATTAAGTTATTCTTCAATAACTTTTTCTTATAATTTTCAATAACGTTCAATTATTTAGAAATTTTCTATAATTTTTTTTTCTTCAAGTTACTATTTATCAAGAAGAAACCGTCTTCATAAACTGTTGAATGGTTATTCATACAGATGCGAAGAAGCCCCCCGCATTTCTTCATACAATTATTTATTTCCGTTTGTTTATTTTTATTATAGACAAAAATAATTACTCAACAAGAATAAAGACTTATTACCCCCCCCCCTCTACCTCCCCAATATAGCATTTTCTCTGTGTTACTGATGTGGCCCTCGACAGCCCAAAAATTTTTGTAAGTGTCCCTTCTCTTAAAAAGGTTGTGCACCTCTAGTTTACAGTATGATAAGCGCATTAAAACTTCTTTATCAGCGGGAAATAGACCGTTGTGTAAAAGAAGAAATCAGAAACATTTTATTTTCTTTATTTGGCATTTTTCGTAATGCTGTGCACGGGCCGGGGCTAGAATTATTCTTTACGGGCCGGGCCGTGTTCGAGCCTTACTTTTTTACTGAAGGATCAGGCCGTGTCTTAACTTATTTTTTCCGTACAGAACAGGGACTGGTTTCATTCTTCCTAGTCTTCACGCCCCAAAATTTTCAGTCCTGGTTGTGACCCAGCCCGTATGAAAATCATTATTTCGGCGTGGCTTGGTCTGTTCAAAGGTCAGTAAAATTAGACCTGGCCCAAAAAACTTTGCAAAATATGCATACATTTTTCAATCGCCATTATTGTACAATTAAACATTAAAATTTATTCTTTTTAAAGAATAGATGATTTGTACGCTTATTAAAATATGGCTAAATTAAAATATAGTGAAACGTTAGAAAAAGAACCTGCTTATGACGGAATCCTGTCTGAAACTGAAAAATGTGTTGATCCATACAAAATGAATATACCAAAACGTAAGAAAAGAATATATAATACTTTTACATCTGCTAAGAAGGGAAATTGTCTATAACACATTTTTTCCCGTATACAATTCCGTCTTAGAAGATTTTACTGTATTTTTCAGCATTTTTCTGATTTTTGACACTTCAATACATGGAATATGGATTAACAATATTAATGATAACTGAAACACTTTCATACAACAAATAGAGATTTATTAAAAAAATAAATATCGCAGGCTGCGGCGCTTCCATAAAAATGAAGATTATAAAACATGAAAAAAAAGCTAAGATAAGAATTTTTGGTTAGATTTCCTCGCACGAGGCAAATGTTTAACCAAATCGATGTAAAAGTCAATGTTTTGTAGAAATTCACTCGGGCCGGGCCGGACTCGGGCCGAACTTTTAATTTTTGTATCGGGCCGGGCCTGGAAATTTCGACCCGTGCCCTCTAATGCTTACACTTATAAATTATATGATAATCATTATTACAGTTTTTATACTTTCAGGGCAGAGGGGAAAAAACATATTACAAATTTAAAAAATCGTCGACCAAATGATTATACAATGATTACTACCAAATGATTACACAATCAAGCACTAAGAGAAAAATGAACTAAGACATTTTCTTAAGAGAAGCACCCTCCCTCCCTTCCTAAACCACTAATAGAAATCAATTTTTAATTATTTCCTTTTGACGTTGTTATATTTTAAACGGTCTAGCCGAATAAGCATAGAGAAATGGCCCCCATGGCCTATGTTCGAAATAACACGTGTGGGAATAAGGCTTACTATGAAAAACAATAGACAGTGTTTTTAGCCTCGAACCTTGAACTGTTCTTGAGATAATCGGCGATGTAGGCGCCGACGCTACTGTTTTTCAAATACGCTTTTCTCAAAAAGTTCAAAAGTTTAAAAAATGACACCAATGCCAATTATTGAAGAATATATTGGTTCACATGATATATTTTTTTTTTCACATTTTTGCACAAATTTTAACATAAAAAATAAACAAAAATATTATTTTAAAAATTATTAACACTAGAACCGCCGGAATTTTTACCCAAGTGTTATTAAAATATTTTAAGCCAGAATTTTTATTAAAAACTATCTAACTTATTTATTTTACTTATTTCTCCGTGTTACATATTTAACTTATTTTAGAAACAAATTTCTGGTTCGAATCGAAGTAATGTTATTTGGTACCGGTCAAAATGACCGCTATGGCGGTTCTAGTGTTAATGTAGTAATTTTATATTTGCACCAACCAAAAAATTACAGAATAATGCTCAAAGTATGTACTTTTAATAAAACAAATTTCGTTGAAATCGAAGATGCGCTTTTTGAGTTATAACAAAAATAATGCTAGCAACTTCCTAAAATATTCGTATCTTTCCCTGTTTGTATTTGCATAACTGCCAACCATCAACTAATCTTCCGTAATGTCTGGATTAATTTGATCCAGGTTAACAATATTTCACACCAGAAAATTTATTTCAAAAATGCTTATTTATTTAATTCCAGGTTTCTACGTGGAACATATTTAATTTAATTTCTTAAAAAAAATTCAGGTTCGAAACCTATTAAACCAGGGTCAAATTAACTCAAGTATTACGGAGGATTAGTGTGAGGTTGGCACCTATGTATTTGCAGAAATACGCTGCTATCAATGCATTAGTCGATTCATGACACTTTCACTCGGGCAGGGTACGCAGTGATCCAAAATAAGAGAACGTTTCCAGACATACCACTTCTGTTATTTTAGCGTACTGCGCATCCTTCCCACGTAATAAAAACAAGATCTTACAAACAAAATGGTAACATTTGCCTACCATGATTTTCACACAGAAGGCTATGGGGCTGTTCAGTGTACATATATGACGTATCACTTTAGGAAGGAGTGTGTGTCGGGGGTGGGGCATTTGATATCTTTATCATTCTTGATCAAAGCAATATTTACTTTTTTGGTGTCTGTTTCTTTACATCTGTTATCTTAACTTTTTTAAGTATGTTTTCTTCTTTTTATGAAAATACAAAGTTTTTATTAAAACCATTGAATTATTATAAAACATTTCATTCCAAATTATGGAATAACTTAACGTTCACCATTAATATTCTCTTGCGATATGCATACATAATTCGTTGTTAGGGAAACCAAATTTGAAATGGTACTTGTAATTTTTGCTAGTAAAAGATGGGGAAGAATGCTGTCCACCTGTTTTGTTTACAAGACGTTCTGTTTAACCCCGTGCAAGGGCGAAGAGCAAGAAGACAATATTACTGTTCAATGTGTTATGTAACAAAGAGCTATAATTAAAAACTTTTAAATAAAATGTATATCGTTAAATTGTTATTTGATATAATCTTATTTCTTATATAATAGTGATATATTATGAATTTTTTCTCTTCATTTAAATCAGTGAAATGTGCGAATAAAAAATGTATAACCATATCTGTATATCATTGCAAACGTATACAGTGTTGCCAGCGGGCTACTCTTTTTTAATTCAGATTTCTTAATTGCTACCACTTTTTTGAAACGGTAAAATTACCTTTGTTTTCGCCTTAATTAATAGGTCATTAAATAAGGCGCATTTTACCATTTCAAAAACGTGGTGCCGAGCAAGAATCTGAATTTGAAAAAAGTAGCCCATCTGGCAACACCGAACGTATAAAAAGAGAAAAAAAGGAAAAAATTGTAAAAATAAAAGAATTTGTAGACACTGAAAGAATATTATTAGAAGGAGGGGGTTCTAGGAATGATAATGTATGATATCGGAAGGGGGGATCCGAAATCGGCAAAAAGTTGATAACATTATATATTTACAGCACTTATTCAGCTTCACCTGCACAACTAGACCACTGCCATCGAAATACTCAAGACCAGGGGACAGCAGTTGTGACGTCATCACTAATCGACTTAAAATTCAGCCAGATGCGGAAACCACAGTTTGGTCGCATCTGGCTGATTTTTTATTGGGGGATTCGAAATTCTCACCAGCAAGTTTAAATAGTTATTTTTGTTTTATAAGAGGATACATATATATATATATATACATATATATATATATTCACAAATAATATAATAGAAAATTGCTTTTCAAAATTTTCCGGTGTGAATTCCAATACTAGTGAGAAATCAGTCGATTAGTGGTGACGTCGACTCGTGTCCCCGAGGCTATCGAAAAAGACAGGCTACCGCGTTGCATTCCACGAGTCTTTTTTTACAGACCACTAGAGTGACGTGATGATCTTTTCATGCAACTGCATTTGTGCATTCGCCATCACTTGACCAGTGTTGCCAGTGGGCTACTTTTTTAAAATTCAGATTTCTTGATTGGCACCACTTTTTTGAAATAGTAAAATTCACCTTATTTAATGACATATTATTTAAGGACAAAACAAAGGGAATTTTACCATTTCAGAAAAGTGGTCCCAATAATGAAATCTGAATTTTAAAAAAGTAGCCCACTGGCAACACTGCACTTGACTCCAGCAGTCTGTAAAAAAAGATACGCATAAAGCACCGCATCTTTTTCGTTAGCCTCGTCATGTCCTCTGGCCTTGAGTATTTCGAAGGCAGCGACTAGGCCACCGACTTGATATTGTTATGCGAGAAGGATACGCAGTACGTCAAAATAACATAATGCTTACAAACACGAAACAAACCAATAGGGAAGTGGTACGTATGGAAACAAACTCTTATTTTGGCGTACTGTGAATATTGCCTGTGTGAAAATGTCACGAATCGACCAATGCATTGATAGCAGCGTATTTCTGCAAATGCAAACAGGGAAAGTTACGATTATTTAAGCAATTTGTTAGCATTATTTGTTCTATAACTCAAAAAGCGCATCTTTGATTTTAACGATTTTTTTTTTCTTAAAAGTACATACTTTGAGCATTATTCTGTAATTTTTTGGTTGGTGTAAATATAAAGTTACTACATTAATAATTTTTTTTAAATATTTTTTCTTACTTTTCTATGTTAAAATTTCTGTACAAATGTGAAAAAAATAGATAATGTCGATTAATATATTCTTCAATAATTGGCGTTGTATTCATTTTTAAACTTTTGAACTTTTTAAGAAAAACGTATTTAAAAAATAGTAGCGCCTGCGCATACTTCCCCGATTACATCAAGGACAGTTGAAGGTCAAAGGCTAAAAACACTCTATATTGTATTCTTATGGTGAGTCTTATTACCACACATGTTATTTCAAACATCGCCGTGGGAGCCATTTCGCTATGCTTATCCGGCTAGACCCTTTATCTTAAACTGCGAGATAATGGGTGTTAAGAAGGGCAAAAACCTCCCCCAGAGGAAAAGAAATATTCTGCATTTTGAAAAATATTGTTAGAAATTTATTTTTGAATATGTGATACTTCTTACTTGTTAATTTTTTTATATTTCTTTTATATAAAAATTATGTTATACGAGGTGTTCTGATAAAAGATTCTTGGTTTATCTTATTTCATGTTTATATTTTTCGTTTTAGTTAGGCGAACTAGGCAGGGGACTCCAAGCGGAGTGAGATATTTCACTCTCGACAACGGAGCAGTGTTGCCACTGGGCTAAATTTTTTAAATTCAGATTTCTCGATTGACACCACTTTTTTGATAAAGCAAATTCCACTTGTTTTCAACTAAATTAATATTTCATTAAATGAGGCGAACTTAACTTTTTTGAAAAAAGTGTTGACAATCAAGAAATCTTAATTTAGAAAAGTATCCCCCTGGCAACACTGCAACGGATTGACATATTTTACTCCTTTTTGGGGAGTTGAAAATTCCACTCTTTAAACCCTTGAGGGGCATCGGTATATATTACATACCACCTACGATTACTGAAGTTTTACACCAGAGAAATTTAATTAAATTTTACTTTTCTAACTTTGGTGGAAAAAAAGCCGTAAAATTACTTTTGCTTATTTTGAAATAGAATTTTTCAAAGATTTCGGTGGGAATTCAGCATTTCACAAACGTAATTACTTGCCCCTCAAGGGGTTAAGGAGCGTATTTTTATAAAATTCACTCCAAAAAGTGTGAAAATGCCTGCCAGTCTTTCAAAGAGAGAACTTTTCACTCCTCGTAATTTTAGAGTGTTAAATTTCCAGTTGAAACATGTTTCTCTTGGATTAGACTCCGGAATATTTAAGAGATGTTGGCATCTTTGACTAAGGGGCACATTATTTCCTATAGTGTATGAGCGGAAAAAAAACAAGAATCGACAACATACGCCACGAAAAGAAGTAAAAATAAGTATAACAACAAGTAAAAATTAAATTTAAAAAATCGAAAAACCTGACTGCGTAAAAAGTGAACTTATTAATTATTCCTCGTCAATGTGAAACTATTTTTTTATATTACTCATTTTTTTTTTATTTACTTGTATTGATGACTTTTAAGTTGTATTTAATTGTTAGTTCCTATCTATAAACACTGTTCCGATGAGGCCTATAGATGTCTATGACGATTAGAGTTGCATTAAAGCTAGAGATCCTACCTACACAACTTCCAGGTTGTGTAATATTTAAACAGAGCTTCTGACTGTAAAATAGTCAATGAAACATCGTCTTCATTTTGAAAGACCTATCCAATGATATGCCACTCAATAGGGTGCGAATTTTTGTTTTTTCGTCTCTACCGCCATTTTGTATTTTACGGCCGCCACTTTGATTTTATAAAAACAAAATTTAGCCTATAACCATCGGGCGGTTAAGACGAATCTATAGAGACCTTATTCATTAAAATCCATCCAGCCGTTGGGATATTTCGAGGGTATAAAGAAATCCACATACCCAGATACGCGTGAAACACATAACCCTTCTTGGCAGCCGGGTAAAAAGTGGCAAAATATCATTCAGGTTCTCTCTATTTCAGTAAAAACATACACGAATCAAAAGAAAAAGAATATTAAGACGCGAAATCAAAGTAGAGTTCCAATGTGGCTAATTTAGCGGGATTATTTATTGAAATATCTACCACTATTTCCGGTTAGTAGAATTTGCCTTAATTAATTGATAACTTAACACTAGAACGCCCGGAAATTTTACTCAAGTTTCATAAAAATATTTGACACCGGAATTTTATTTAAAATTATTTGGCTGATTTATTTAACGTAAATCTGCGTGGTTTAAATTTATCTTATTTTATGAAAGAATTTCTGGTTCCAGTTGACATTTAATCATATGGTGAGAGTCGGATAGACACCTTCCGGGCGTTCTAGCGTTAATAAGACGAATATTACTATTCAGGAATAACAATAGATATCGAAATTTAAAAAATCACTCTAATTTTGAAAAAAAGGAGAAATTCACATCTTGAGCTATGAATTCGCGTATAAAGCAAGATTTTTTTCCGCAAGTGACCGAAACAACATGGCGTATTAAGCGGGACCGCATAATAGCCACTCGCGTATTAAACGTGGTATATTTGTATTAGTCTAGTAGGTGAGGGTTAATTGACTGCAAAAAAATCTGCGTATTAAGCGAGATCGCGTATTAAACGTGAGCGTTTTAACCGTGTCCGACTGTATTTCTGTGTCACAAATAATGTGTCATTTAAAACTTTTAAATCCCCTGGCAGCCTGTACGCTGGAAATTGCGAAATTTATTCATAAAATTCCAAATAATAATTTTCATTTTAGGCTACAGGGT
Source organism: Maratus speciosus (assembly GCA_963932465.1). NCBI lineage: Eukaryota > Metazoa > Arthropoda > Arachnida > Araneae > Salticidae > Maratus > Maratus speciosus. The sequence continues at coordinate 463,549,422 of OZ010796.1, forward strand.
GTCTGTCATTAAATAAAAAATTACTATTCCGAATTTCTGTCGTGAATTCAGAATATATTAATTAAAAATATCTGCTAAATCGGCAAACCTAATGGTAGTGTATATTATAAGAGGGGCACTAAAGGCTAAATCGCATGATTTCTGTCATTAAATAAGCCAAATATCATCGTACATAAGTACAAGTGAGACATTCTCACAAAATTTTAACTTTCAGGAATAAAAATCTGGTGAAATTAAACTTTTAAAAAAATAACATGTTAAACTTATAGACGAATGCCCTAACGATTCAAAATAAAGAAAAACTGGTCAGCAGCAGCGATTTTTTTTTTTTTTTTTTTTTTTTTTTTTTTTTTTGTTAACTGAGGTTTAAGTTAAACTTGCGAGTTTAATTTTCCTTACCGTCCCCTAAATTTTTACTTATAACGAATTTCCATAGTACCCACAGAACATTCAAATAAGAAATAATAACAATGTAGTATTTTTAGTACAAAATTTTGGTATAACATTGATTTAACACGTTCACGCCGGCGCGGTGGGTCACACTCGACGGGATGTTAAAGAAGAGACGGTAAGGAAAAAAAAGGGAAGGTAAGGATGGGACTTTAAAGAAAAAGGGGTACTATTTTTATCAAATCATGTTAAGACTAAGTGAAAGCATAGCTGCCAACTTTTGCGCTTTTTTCATACCACTACAATTTTACAGATAAAATCTTATTTAATCGTCGAAATATCACGATTAACCCTCTGTCTACCAGAAGGGTCCAATGGACCCGACATGTACATTCAAAATATTTATTCAAACCAGAAATTTCTTCAAAACAAACTAAATGTATAAATCAGACAATAATAAGTTAAATAAACAAATTAAATAGTTTTAAGTAAAAATTCTGGTGTAGAATGTTTTTATAAAACTTGAGTAAAATTTCCGGTAGTTCTAGGGTTAAACAAGGCGAAAATGTCTATTAAATTTTAGTGGTTGTGAAAAAGCGTAAAATTGGCTGCTATGTGATAGCCACATTGTTCATTGATTTTTAGAAACAGTTATTTACATTGGATTAAATAAATAAAAAAAATTACCTCGAAAAGTGCAAAAATAAACGCTGGGGACGGTAAGACTACCAATAAAGCCACAATGCTTGAATTTGATATTTAACCCCTTCAAGGGCGGTGGTTCATTTTTGGACCACATAATTTTTATTCCTAAATGCCACATTGGCACCAGAATAATAGAATGAAAATTTTCCTTTTATTAAGTACGTGAGCTAGTACGGACATTACGTGGTTTTCTGACACTACATCAAAGGCTCAACATTATGCCTTTCATAGTAACTGTCCTTTGTCTGACATTTTTGTTGGCGGCGATTTTCTCTTGAGGTCTGAACATTATGGTGATCTTTCTTCAAGTTAGTTTTTCTTATATAAAACTTTTATGAACATTTTTCTTTCGAACACTGAACTCATTTGAACATTAGTGAACAGTGAACTTTTATGAACATTTACACTTCATAATCTTGAACAAGGATTTATAGTCTTAACTTTTGTTATACATTTAAGTCACTCCACTTTTGTTTTTATTTTTATTATTATGATGAAAGCAGCATCAATTGTTTTGTAAATTTATGATTTACTATGTAAGTTCGTCAGAATATGTGCCTTTTTCCTTGTTATTTTGGGTGCTTTCCGATGTCCGGCATCGGTGATTGTTGTGGGGATTTTCCGCCGGAGCGTTACATCCTATGCCATTCTTTGGTTGGTGCTCCGGTCGGGTGATCAAGTACGTGAGCTAAAGGTTTTGCTTATTTTGAAATAAATTTGTTTGTAGATTCTGGTATCGGTCACTCATTTCAGCATTTTACGAATAGAAATACCTTGCCCCTGAAAGGCGTAAATGCTGATTTAAATTCTGCAGTAAATTTCCTGTCTAGCTATACTTTCTCTAGCATACTTCTGCGCGAGAAAAAAGTTGAAAAAATTCTGAGGCTGCATCTGAAGGGATTTTCTATATAATTTTAGCAAGAGAGATGGTAAGGAATCAAAAATCCAGGGGCAGGGTTAAAAAAATAATAACAACCGTAAAAATGTGTGCAGGTTAAATTTTTTCTACATATTTATATAAAACAATAGTCCCAGTTTCGGAAAAAATTACTTTTATTGAAACAATCTTATACAGACAGCTCCAAATTTAAAAATCAGCATTAGACCAATGTCAGACGGGCGTCTTTTTTTGCTGCTTTTTCGCTTATGTATTATCCATGCACAATGCTATAGCATTGTGAATGGATAATACGCAAGCAAAAAAGCAGCAAAAAAGACGCCCGTCTGACATTGTTCTTAGGGACACGGGACGGTAAGGAATTTCGTGGTATATTTGGACCACCAACATCGTCCAAAACTTATTTATCTCGTTAATATTGTTATACAGTCATGCAATGGGATGTTTTTCAGTATAAGAAATTAAAAAACGTCAAGAATATGTACTAAAATAAAAATTATTATTTAGGGACTTAAAAGTCAAAATTATGTGAGAATGCCTCGGATATTTAAAATAAAAGACCGCACTGAAGTTGCATCCTTTAAACCACGTACACAGTGTACGTTGCCATAATCAAGTGATTAATGACAGATATGTTTTATTAAAAAATGCGAGAGAATACTATTCGGAAATAGTGGTGACATGTGGCCCACTGACACGCTGGTTCGTTACCCCCGATATAAATTTCAGAAATAATACTTTTTTGTTACTTATTTTCAATTGCTTGAAAGTTTTGTACATATCCTTTTTTTTTTTTTTTTTTTTTTTTTTTTTTTTTAATCAATAAAATGTAGTATTTTTAATAAACGGAGACCATTATTCTGCAAATTAAACATTGCCGTTAATAGAAATATAATTACGCATGAATTTACTTTTTTCTTTTTCTTCTTCTACTGTGTAAAAAATCCCTAAAACAGCCAGGCGTTTTATATCACTTACTTAGCAATATCAATTTCTCCAAACGCAAGTCAATAAACGCCCGCTGTGGACGTATTTTTGTAACTCAGAAATGAAATAATGAGAAAGAGCGGTCAATGTCTAGTCAAGAAGCAGACTCTGATGTGGATGAAATTTTGAAATATCTAGGTAGGTACGTTTTTTTTTTTTTTTTTTTTTTTTTTTTTTTTGGTGTGTGTGTGTTCTAAAAAATGCTGACCTTGACCAACGTTGGATAACTAGTTATCTGAGATGCAGGTGGGAAACTTCATACAAAACCATCCATTATATAAGAAGGTAAGTGGAATGGAAAAATAAGTTATTCTCCTATAAACAGGATAAATAATATTAATGTTGGAACTATTTAAAGGGTGGTGGGATATTTTCTGTATCCCACCTAATTTTCATCAGCATTTATACGTACAGGAATTTTAGAACAAAATATCATTTTCATAAGTATAGTGAAAAAAAAATGTAAAATTACCTTTTCTTATTTTCAAATGAAAATTTTCGGAAATTCGGGTGTGAATTCAAAGATATAGAAACACAATTACTTGTGATTGAAGTATTTCACACTATAACAGCCATAACGATCATTTTGACCAGTATCAAACAACTAGATTTCAATTCGAACAAGAAATTTCTTGATAAAATAAGTTGAATATATAAAGCACAGAAATATGTTAGTTACTTATAGGGGTGAATATCACAAAATGCGAGATTTTGAAAACAAACATTTTGAAAATTTAAATCGTTACAAAGCTTCTGATTTTTTTCAAAGGTTGGTTGAACAGCTGAATAAAGGAATTTATATATAAAATTGTTAAAGTTTGAAGAGCTTAAGTTCATTTTTATGTAATATTAATTATGTGTCATTTTCTTGGCATATGTATGCCAGGATAATGACAATTTCATTCTAAAACATTTTTCACATTTTTTTTTTTTTTAAAGGAACATGTTTCCTCTATAGAACCTCAAATTCAGTATAATGTTGAATTTTATTTGTAATTTATAGAAACCAGGAAAATGGCTTAATAAAAGTCTACTCAAATTTTACGAAGACTTTAAACACATTATCTTCAAAGAAATAGCTAAAAGATCTCGCTGGTAGCAATGATTTTACTACTTCTGACTTGAAATTTTTCAATAGCAAGAATAATTAGAGATCCTACATTAGGGAGAGATTGGACATTGACGAAATGTCAGCCATTTCCGTTACAAAGTAGATGGAACGCCGTACAACGCAATGCATTTTCATCAGCGTCTAACACTTTTTATTCTATTAAAATTATGAAAATTTCATCTTATATGCCTTCTAAAAATCTTTTAGAACATAAATACAAGCACATTTCTATTTTAACGTGTAAGAATTCTCAGAAAATACATTTTTTTTTTTTTTTTTTACTCTGCTGAAATGCAGGGTTAGCATTTCGACTCTGGTTGGAGAGCTGACGAAATTTTCGAAAAAGGTTGCTAAATTTTGGCATTTTCTATGCATAACACAAGAAATGCTACAAATGTAATTTTATGTTGTGTGTATATTTTTTACTTTCCTCTGTCTGAATGTTCATTACTGTGGATCAATTAGGTATATTTTTCTAAGTAAGTAAATAAATAAAATATAATAGAGGAAAATTTTTTGAATTTTATAAGAAAGTTGAAAATATATCATTTACCGTAAATTTCGGCGTATAATCCGTGGATCAAACAATTCTGTTTGGACCCAGAAATTTTATTTAGTAATTGGAGCCAAATATTTACCATGATCTAAAAAATTACTTTTTATTTAAAAAAAATTCTGGGTAGACAAATGATTATTTGATCCGCGGATTATACGCCGGAAATTACGGTAATAGCAATTAGAACAATTAGAATTAAAAAACAATTATCGAAATATTCAAAAAAGCTGATTTTTTTTTTTTTTTTTTTTTTTTTTTTTTTTTTTTTTTTAATACATTTTGATTTTTAAATAGAATCCGTTACATCTTCTGTATTATAGAATTTACATTCATAAATTTAGGTTGTTTTAAAGAAACTCATTGATTGTATGAAATTAAAAAGTTTCAATTTTCTAGCTTTAATGCATTTTATAATACTAAGTGTGGCTAAATATCTAAAAAAATTACATTCCGAAAAAAACTGAAAAAAGTTTTACACGCATATGCTTAGTAATGTTTATTTATAAATTTAAAGGCTCTCTGCTTTAGAGGCGTATATATTGTGAATTTATATATTTTTACAATTGTCAGAGTCTGCGCTATTTTTTATGCGGAAAATTGAAACTTCGAAATAATTATGTCTTCTGTGCCCTTAAATTCAGCGTACTTTTAAAAAAAGAAAAAATATTAAAAATTAATATTTTAAGTATTTATAATTTATAAACATTTTCAAATTTTAAATAGAAGGCACTATATACAATTTTATTGCTTATTACGTTCCTCAAATGAATATTTCAAAATGTAAAGAAAATTCGTCGCCAACTGTCAAACTTCGAAACTTGAAATTATTTACACGTTTTGCTCATTCACTACGCAAGGATTTAAATAAAATCCAGTTTTTAAATGTAAAAGAACAGACACAGAAACTCGCTTTTCTTATGTTACTCGTTTGACCGGTGTTATTGTAATAAAACTCTTTAACCCTTTGAGGGGCAAGCAGTTGCGTTTGTGAAGTGCTGAATTCTCACCGGAATCTTTGAAAAATTCTATTTCAAAATAAGTAAAAGCAATTTTAGGGCTTTTTTTCAACCAAAGTTAGAAAACTAAAATTTAATAAAATTTTTCTGGTGTAAAACTTCATTAATCGTAGGTGGTATAAAATATATACCGGTGCCCCTCAAGGGGTTAAAACCACTTGAGGGGCGGTGGGATATATTTTATCCCACCTACGATTAATGAAGGTTTGCACCAGAAAAAATTTATTAAATTTTACTTTTCTAACTTTGATGAAAAAACGTCGTTAAATTGCTTTTTCTTATTTAAAAATAAAGTTTTTCTAAATTTCCGGTGGCAATAAAGCATTACACAAACGCAATTGCTTGCCCCTCAAGGGATTAAAGTTGACACATACTCAGCAATTGGCCTCGTACAGTTAAAAATATGTTACAAAATAAATAAACATTGCTAAATATTAAATAGTAAATCTACACAAAAACAACTTAGCTATTAACAGCATAACACGTCTTGATGCAATATTTAAAACGCTGTATCTTTCAAAATCCAAATCTTCATCAGAGGGTAATAACGACGGAAGGTATAACTTAAATGAAGGATTTGCCAAATCTGCCGCAATGTCCAATCTCTCTCTAATGTACGATCTCTAAGAAGAATTAATCTGCAGCGTCATCTTTATACCTCATAAGGAACTTAAATGAGCAGGCCAGGACAATGGAGTTATGAATAAAGGCTGCCCGCTGGCGCCTAGATTTTTACACTCCTGATTATTGGTATGGAAATTTACAGGACAGTACATACAAAGCGATATAAGTAAGCGTCCTATCTTAACCCTCCGTCTACCAGACGGGCCCAATGGGCCCGATGGGTACATTCGAAATATTTATTCTAACCAGAAATTTCTTTAAAATAAACTAAATGTGTAAACCAGACAATAATGAGTTAAGTAAATAAGTTCCATAGTTTTAAATAAGAATTCTGATGTGCAATATTTTTATAAAACTTGAGTAAAATTTTCGGTAGTTCTAGGGTTAAATGGGAGATGTAACCACAAGAAAAAGCGAGGTCACATCAATCAAGGTCATGCGCCACGTAGCGGATGAAGTGTGAACTACAGGTAGATACCTAACTGTTTTCTTACTGACACCACTAAAATTGTAAAGTTTTTTTCACCTTGATTAATAACTGAAGTGGTTCTGGTAAGGCGAAGAAAACTTCGTGGTGTCTAGTGCGTCTGGATCAGGGCTCGCACCGTTCCTAAAATTTTCGCACTTTGCTGCCAGTATTTTAGACAAGAATTCTTCGTGGTAAATTCTTTTAACATCTGTAATAGATTCATACGACAAAGGTTATCATTTTAATTTAGTGGTAGCAAAGACCGAAAATTTTAGGAACGCTGCGAGCCCTGGTCTGGATCATGGAACTATTAATAAAGAGGAACTGACATATCCTTAAAATAGTGAAGCATCAACTGTAACCGCTATCGCAGGCGTTGTTTACGGCCGGTGGAAACTTCCACCAGTATGTTTATATAGAAATTTTCAACTTATTTAAACGCCTTAATATTACAAAATTTCAGTCATAAATAATGGTAGAAACAGATTTTCATTTTTACTGGTAGGAATTTGTTTTGGCAACAGTTAGGTACTGCGTTTCCGCCATATTGTGACAACCAAGGAAACAAACTGACAGTTTTAATAAGCATACTGACACCAGTAAAAACAAACAAAAGTTGTTACGACATTTTTGAGAAAAATTTCCATCAATAAGACGTAGAAATAAGACGAAATTTTCTATTAAATTTTACTGGTGGGATGTTCGCCCTAGTGGTAATCAGAAACTGGAGAACCTATTTAAAAAAAGCAGCCGCCATCTTGTGACAACCTCCTCAGTTACTTCACTCGCAACTGGTAGACAACACACTACATGTCGCCTCCTCTTTATTCATAACTCCATTGTCTGGATGCCTCTCTTGCTACGCCGCTATTTTGCAATAAATAAATGTGGCAAACAAAATTCATTTCCATGAGTGACTGAAGATTTAGAAAATACGCGCCACGCTAAAAGCCCGAGTATGTGAATTATCACTCCGTCCACAAGGTGGCGCAACTGTGTTAATTTACGCCTGATTTCAGCATTAAGTTTGTTCGCTTACTTATAACGCTTTGGTACAAACGCTGAACAAATCCTCCTATGACAGCAATGGAGTTATGAATAAAGAGCAGGAGACATATAGTGTACTGTCTACCAGTTGCGAGTGAAGTAACTGAAGAAGCTGTCACAAGATGGCGGCTGGTTTTTTAAAAATCTAATTAACAGTTTCTGGTTTGACGGGGAAAACTTCCCATCAATAAATATGAATAGAGAATTTTGTCTTATTTAAGAGCCTTACTTATGGAAATATTTTGATACAAATATGAAAAAAATTCTATTTCTTTTTACTGGTGTCACATTACCGTAGTATTACAATGTTTTTCATTGGCACTGACAGGAGGTTGTCTAGGTTGTCACAATATGGCGGAAACGCAGGTCCTGACCACCGCGAAAGTAAACTTTCACCGCTAAAAATGTATAGCTGTTTCTGCCATTATTTTTGACGGAAATTTTGCATTAATAAGGAGTTTAAATTAGGAGAAATTCATCATTTAAATTAACTGGTGGAAGTTTCTTCTGGGGTTAATCAAGCCCTACGAAAGCGGTTACAGTTGAAGCTTCACATTTTTAACCCTTTAGTGCGCAGCTTTGCATATATGCAAACAACAGTGTTTTGAATTTAATAGATTTTTTTTATTCGTATATACCTAATTCACACCATAAAATTAAAATAGCAATATCTGCTTTTATTAATATCAGACATCCCGTATTTAAATAAAGCGAAATCAACCATTGAAACATTCTGGTGTAAAGTCAGATTCCCTGTACTACGTAATTTCCAGAACGTATTCTATTTTGGGAATTAAAGGGCTAAAGGTTAAGTTTTATAAAATAAATAATTATATAAGATAAGGTATTTGGAAACATACTTCTTAAAATATTTACTAATTTGCAATATTTTAGCGTAAAACAGCTAGACGAAAGTAGTTTTTACTGGTATCGCAGAACTGCAACAGAAGAAAAGTTTGACGTATTATATGAAAAATGTATCTCTGATTTTTTTTCATTATTTTTCCTGCGTAATAAACCCTTCGGAGAATCATATATTATTTTTTTCGGAACAAACTAAAAAATCGCGCATTTAAGGGTTAAGGATATGTCAGTTCCTTTTTATTAACTCCTTAACCTACGATTCACGTCTCAACAGCTCCACGGTTTGGCAAATCCAGAGCTACCACTAAAATTTAATAGAGATTTTTGCCTTGTTTAATCATGGAATTTCGACGATTAAATTAAACTATATTTACTCTGAAATTTTAGTGGTAAGAAGAATTTACATTTGGCTCGATCATCGTACGCGGACTATTCCCGTCATTGTAGGTTAAGGGGTTAATAGTTCCATGGCCAGGACAATGACATTCATTTTCAGTGAAAATTATATTTTATACATGGAAAATTATTTGTAAAATACAGAACTTTTTACCTTCCACATATATGCTTTATATAAGGTATAATTATTAATTAGAAATTTAAAAAGAACTAGAAAAAGTTATTTGTACGTGATAGCAGAAAGCCTTTTACTTTGCACATATCACAGTGTGGCATGCCAGGAAAATGATTTTCTTTTAATTGCTTTATTTTTGTGTTATTATGAATGTAATATGTCTTGAAAATACTTCTAAGAATATTTTTTATTAGAATGTAAAAAAAGAAAATTGCGTTATATAACATTAAATATAAATTTTAATGCGCGGACTGCAATTTCCGTATTTTGTGATATTGACCCACAGTGGACTATCAAAATCACCTTTTTATTTATCAATGATTTTTTCTTAATAACAACATATGTTTATAGTGTTATTAGGTATCAGTATGAAATTTTTTGTCAAAATATCTTTCATGGTTCTTGAGATAATAATAATAAAAAAAAAATTAATCTCTAATAATTAGCATTCGTCAAAATGCTCCATGCGCATTCTATTTTTATTTACAGCTTCAAAATTCTTCCAAAATAATCATTTTATACATAAAAGTAAAAGTTACTAAACATTTCTTTTAGTTTATTTCATAAAGAGAGTTTTTTTTAATTCAGTCAGTTTTAATTCTACAGTTTTTAATTAAAAAATTATCCAATTTTTTATTTTGTTTAATTTTTGGAATTTATTTACCTTTAAGATACATTATTTTTAATAACCCATTCTTGTACAGATATAGAGAGCATCTGTGAGCAATTACAATAAAATTGGAAAAAATTAAATGCGCATGGAACATTTTAAAATCGCAAAACCGATGAGAATCTTCAAATTGTAAAAATCAAGTTTTATTGAATAAATATGTTATAAATACTGAATATCTTTAAAAAAGCATTTTAACTATTAGTAAACATTTCTATTGTTATTTGCGACTCATTTCCTAGAATTTTATACATTTGTGATAAATATGACCACTTTAGTCGTCCACTAATCACTCTTTGTGTAAAACTGGAAATATCAAGATTTTGACATTTAAAATATACTCACCGATATTTAATTAGAAATATGTTTTTAATATATACAGACACACAATTTTATTTCTGGTAATCATACTTTTATATATTTTATAAATTATAATGGAATAGAATTTGATAAAGCAAAGTGAAATAAGGTGATCTGTTTTAGAAAGAAGAATTTTATTTCTGGTAATAATACTTTTATATATTTTATAAATTATAATGGAATAGAATTTGATAAAGCAAAGTGAAATAAGGTGATCTGTTTTAGAAAGAAGAATTTTATTTCTGGTAATCATACTTTTATATATTTTATAAATTATAATGGAATAGAATTTGATAAAGCAAAGTGAAATAAGGTGATCTGTTTTAGAAAGAAGAAATTATGCAATTTCAAAATTTCTGTAACCTTATTGTTCAGCATCTAAAGTTACTTCTAATTACATAATAAAATTTTTACATTACCTTTATGGTTGTTTGCTTAACCCCTCGAAGCAGTGTTGCCAGTGGGCTACATTTTTTAAATTAAGATTTCTAGATTTGCACCACTTTTTTGAAATGGCAAAATTCCCCTTGTTTTTGTCTTGATTAATATGTCATTAATAAGGCGAATTTTACGATTTAAAAAAAGTGGGGCCAATATCTAAAAAATAATAATCTTAAAAAAAAAAAAAAAAAAAAAAAAAAAAAAAAAAAAACTAGCCCACCGGCAACTCTGCTTTGAAGGGCGGCGGTATATTATTGGGTCGTTTGGAAAGTCGTGTCCGTTTGGGAAAATCATTTCGTACCGAAAAATTCTGCCCGGTAATTATTAGAGATTAGATATCGAAATCAATGTCTAACAATTAAATGATAGAATTTTCCGGTACAAATTGATTTTCCCAAATGGACACGACTTTCCGAACGACACGATATATATATACCACTTAATTTCAATTCCTAAATGCCACATTGGCACCAGAATTTTTGAGTTAATTTTTGCTTTTTATAATGTACGCAAAGAAAAGATTCCACTTACTTTCATGTAAATTTGTTAATAAATCCCGATGTCAGGGCTACCACAGGCGTCTATTTTCTATTCTGTTCGCACGTACATTAAAAAAAAAAATTCTAGTATATTTCTTTTGCAAATATTGTCGAACTGTATGTGAAAGATTTTTGTTTTGAGGAAGTAGTGCGAGGTAGAATTAAAAAATAGTGGCCGGTGGTAGTTCTGCGATGTCAGTCAAACATTTTAGCAACAGAAGTACTTTGCCCCTCAAAGGATTAAGAGGTAAAATCTGAAAGTATTACAGAATATTTTCCGCATAAATGCTTTTCCGCTAGAAAAGTCGAAAATATAACTCATCTTTATAAGTGCAGTACTTTTTATGAACATTTTAAATATTTTTTTAACAATAATATACTCTGGCAGAAGAAATATTCATCATTAAAAGCAGCCATCGAGTCTCTTAAAATAACTGTACACAGGTGCAGAGATCTGCACAGTCCTGTCAAAGGGTGTTTTTAGTGGTCGTAGGTTGATACAACCGTTTCCTGTGGCTGCACAAAAATTCGCGTATAACGTTTAAATTTTGTTTCCTTTTCTGTTCTTTTTTTTTTTTTTTTTTTTTTTTTTTTTTTTGGTGCAAATGGAAACACTGGTCATAAATAATATCATTTAGCTGAGAAAAGATCGATATTTTGGAGGGTTTTTCGATTTTGAAACTTCAGTGTACTCTTAAATAAAAGCACGTAAATAAATAGGCTAAATAGTTTAAAATAAAAATTATGCTATAAAATTATTATTTTTTAAACTTGAATAAATTTTCCTTCAGTTCTGGTGTTAAACTAGAGTAGTTCGTTGCTTTTTGCGAAGCGTATTCTCACCCCTCCCCTTTTTGCGAAATGTAATACTTGTCTTATTTATTAATAGAAAATATCCAAATAAACAAGATGAAGAATTGTTTTTAAAAATGCAGTAACTTTCCGGCCCGCCGGCAGTATAGTGGTTTGAATATTTGTAATGGTGTGTTGCTTTAAATAATTTTCCACGCGTTTGAACAGTTTTTATGGTTAGTTGGTTTAACCCATTTACAACTGATTTAAATAGTTGTTGTGGTGTGTTGATAAGTTTTCTCATGCTGTTTCTTTAAGAGGATTTGGCATTCTCTGAAATATTTTTGTTTGCAGGGCCTGATTACCAACGGGGCACAGTTCCACCATTAAAAAGGAATAGAAATTTTTCTTTTATTTTTGACAGTAATATTGCTTGAATACGGCGTTTAAACACTGTAAATTGAAATGTCTGAAATTCAAACACTTAAGTGTCTGAACAGGTCTTTCAGTAATATAATTAATCCAATCCGGAATCGCCATACTTCTGTGTTTTTTAACGTGGTAAGATGTTGTTAGAGGACAATCCAGTACGTAGTGAAGTCAGGGCTAGAGAAAAGTTCTCTAACTGCTAAAACTTATACTCTAAAACTTATACTTATACTCTGTTCTAAAACTCTTCTTTAGCCCTGTAGTGAAGTGAGGTGGAGGGAAGGCCACATACACAAAGAGGGGGTAACGTTTACCTATGTCGTAAAGTTAGTTCTGGAAAGCGCCGTGATTTGTGAAGAAAATAAAAAGGTAACGATTATTTACGGTAAATTGAATGGGACACTTGGTAATAAGTTATGTGTGTAGCGGCCTGTGTCTTCATTGTCCCATCTTTGTTGTCATTCATTTTTTATTCTCTGTTTTAATTTTTATTTTAAATGAGAAGCTGGATGTGGAAGGAAGTATGATGTGACGTTAGTGTCCTCTACTTCCTCTTTTGCCATGGTATCAGCTAATTCATTCCCTGTGACTCCTGGGTGCCCTTTAACCCATTTAAAATGAAAAGTTTTGCAGGATCTGTGTATTAAACTTAGAATATCTGAAATCATATAGTCAACTGTATCTGTATTTTGCAGGGCCATTACACCTGAGATTAAGGAAATTAAACAAAACATTTAGAAAATGCTGGTGTCCAAATGTAGGGGACCATACAAACGCTTAAAAAATCCTCCTACGACAACCGCCATTTTTGAGTAAGTGCGCAGGCCCAGTATTCAGGGGGCGATGAGTTAAGAGTGTTCTTTAATCCAAAAGGGCAACTTTCTGACATAATTTTTAATTTATTTTTTTTTGAAAATGCATGAAACTAGCTGGTGTTGTTGTTCAGAAACTATGTAAGTGAGCTGTTTTTTCCATTTTTTTTTTTCAAACCCAATAGATCTTTCAGAAAATAATGTCAAAGTGGGCGTTTTGAACCAAATTTTCGCGCGAGGGCAGAAAGATACTAAAGAGCGGGCGAAAAACGTGTTTGTCACGTGATCAAAATTCCTTTTAGAACAATAGGTAATTGATTGTTCAAAAAATGAAAAAAAAAAAAACAGTTCAATTCCAAATCGCTTCCATGGCCAGGCTTTCCAATTTTATACCTTTCCGTTAAAAAATGAATTTGTAAATGTGTCAAAACATTTTGCGCTTGTTGAGCAGAGCAGTTAAGAATAGCCTTAAGGCAAACATTAATTTTCATAAGTAATGGTAGGGTAATACTTTTCGCAAATTGTAGTAAGCATCACTGCCTGGCAAGCTCCATGCGTACTTGTAGTGTAAGTCACGTTGTTACAAATTGCTACGATTTTTGACTACCACTATTTTTGTATAGAAAAATGTGATTTATTTTATCGGAGTAATTGTAAAAAAGGCGAAAAATCTTTTCGAAAATAACGGTGGCCATAAAGCATTGCAGTTATCAGCTACGTTACTTGCACTAGAAAAACCCATGGAACTAGCCTGCCTTAGTAAAATTTATCTATATTTCGAAAATTAATAATTCGAAGGTGTTGTAAACATGCGTTTGAAGATTGTGGTCTGCTTTATATAAAAATTAATGTAGCACATAATTAATATTTTTTATATGAATTATTAACTATTTACACAATAAAAAATATGTTATTGAATCAAAAAATGTCTGAAATACGTTTCGTTCTATTCATTCTACCTCATTAAAAATGGAAAAAAATTCAGTTGTGAGATTTTTTATAACGATATATATTAAAGTTTGCCACGTGCATTTAACATTACAATCCTCTAACTTTGACATGTTGAATCTGAATGAAGATTTAAGAGAAACAAACCTTTACAAAATTAGAGCTTATTAAACTATACCTTTCTTCGCGCTTTTTTTTATCCAAAGAACTCAAGAAAGTTGTAGGAAATGGGTGAAACCATTTAGAAAATCAAACTTTGTGCAATTTGTAATATGCAGGGGTCGCATTCTATAGGGAAACTTTTATCGTTCCTACCACTATTTTGAAAATAATATCTTCATCACACCTTTCTTTAGAATATGTTAAATAAAATGATCATGACGGTAACTCATTAAGGGTTCTGGTAGGAACAATAAAATTTTCCCTATATAAAACGACCCCTGAATATGTAGACAACCGTTATTTCAAAAACTGCACCTACATAGCTGCTAAATATTACGTTATTTTCTACCGCTATGTTTCAAAAGAAAATTTGCCCTATTTAATCTAAATTTTCGGGAATAAAATAATTTTTCTGTTTTTAAGTGGCAGCAGGAAAAAAGGCTTAAAATTGGCAGCTATGGCGTCCATATTCTTAAGCCTTAGAAAGTTCGGAAATTTTACCCAGTCTTTATAAAAATATTTTACACCAGAATTTTTATTTAAAACTTTTTAGCTTATTTATTCAACTTATTTCTTTGTGGTTTGTACTTAACTTATTTTATGAAGAAATTTCAGGTTCAAACCGATATTAAGTTTGGTCGGAGTCAAATCAAGTTGGATATTGCATCCACCCCACCTAATCTTGTAGAATTAAACACTAAAAAATTGCACTCCATATCCCTGCAAACCAAGTAGCAGTATATGAAATACTATTTCAAACAAATTACAACGAACTTAAATATTACATTGGAAGGACCAATCGAAAATTTAACGACAGACTTAAAGAACTTAAAGGATATATTAAATTTGGTAAACTCAGACAAGCTCTACCAAAACTTTGCTCCAACGGTGAGATAAAATAAATCGATTTTGACAATGCAAGAATTATTGCTCGGCAAACGAATCAGTGTTGCCAGTTCGCTACTTTTTAGGTGCGTTCGTAATTATGTAAATACGTAGCACCTATAGTCGTCGTTCGGTCCGTTCGTCTGTCTGTCCGTCCGTCCGCCTATAATAGAGCAAAAATTACTCAACCGAATGGTCTGAAACTTTAAATATATAATTGTTGCAAAATTTTGTCTTGTCATTTTAAATTTTATGAAAATCGGATGTATTTACAGGGACAGTCAAAAGTTTTCCGCTACATTACGCCCAGCGGGAAAAAATTATTGCACGTGCATTTTAATGGTGTTAAAGCCTTTCGAACAGAATTAAATTGATATGCACTTATGAAGTGCACTAAAATATACATTCAATACAATATGCGTTGCAAAAAATATTTATAAAACTTGTTACAATACGAACGCACCTCATTTACCACGTTTGACGTTCAATTTCCAACTTGTTTAAACTCAAATTTGTTGATTGCCAGCACTTTTTTGAAGCATAAATATTGACCTTATTTAACGACAGATTAATTAATGGGAAGATAAGGCGAATTATACTGTAGTTAAAAATTGGTGGCAATGAAGAAATCTGAATTTATGAAAAAAGGTGCGATCTGGCAACACTGAAATGAACCCCAACAAAGACAAGATCCACGAATCGCTGGAAATAATAACAAGAAATAACCAGGTCTGTAACGATGTGTCTAATGTTATGCCAGTTGCCTGTACAGAATACCTTAAAACTGTAAATCCGTTCCATTAAACTTTTAAATCGAATTTTATGCATTAGATGACGCCACTGCCGTTTTTATAAATTGACTTTTGGAAACTATCCCTGGGGAAATGTCACTATTTGTTTGGACACCGCCCCCTGAATGCTAGGCCTGAGACCAAATGCAAAAATGGCGGCTGCCGAAGGCGAATTTGTTTTTAACTTATGTACGGTTAGTTAAATTTTGACCCCAGTATTTTATAAAAGATTTCTTAAACTTGTTTAATCTCAGAAAAATAAAGCGTAAAAATCTTGTGAAAATTATTGGTGCGAAAATTCAAGGGACTATACACACGTTGAAAAAATATCCGTCTTCGGCAACTGCCATTTTTGTGTCAGCGCTCATATCTAGTATTCAGGGGGCGGTGGTTTTGAAGCTGATACCGTAGATGTTGTATCGATAAGGCCATCTTAGTTTCTCCTGATGCTATTAGTGAGGGTGGGCAAGTTTTTAATTGTCCAAAAACTGTAGGAGGGTAATTTTATTATACGATTATTGTAAGAAATTTATGTGATTTTATTTATGAATTTTAAAAATATATTACATAAGCAGATTGGCCGTAGTCATACTCGATTCATTTACATAGTGTTTAATAAGTTCTTTTACAAGTAAAAGCATGAAAATTTATCAAAACAGGGTGCCTACTAGTGTCGCCAACTGCCTCGATTTTCCAGAAATTCCCGATTCTTTTAAATTTCTTTTAGTGTCATGCTATTCGTTAGTCTGCATTTAGTAGAAATTTTTATAGTAAACCTATTATAGCATGACCTTTCTATAACGGAAAAAAGAATTCGAATTTGCCAAAAAAAATAGTTTTTCACAAACCGACCTGTCAAAAACGGCAAAACCTGGCACCTGGCAAAACCGGTGAAAACCTGTCAAAAACGGAATGATTTTTAGGACCCTAGTTATTATTTTTTTTACAGGTTTTACTATACTTATTTCAATAAATTCTGTAAAAACGGTACCTGTCTGTAACAAATTCCGGCTTATGCATAAAGTATTCGCGATCCCTACGGAAAGAATACAATATAGTTATAACTGGTCACTCGAAAACATCTGCAATACAAAGTTTTGTTTCTGTCACTAGCGATGCTGCTTTCACCGATTATACTATTATTGTAAGAAATTTATGTGATTTTATTTATGAATTTTAAAAATATATTACAGAGACTGATTGGCAGTAGTCATACTCAATTCATTTACATAGTGTTTATTAATAGTGTTAGCAGTGGACTACTTTTTTTAATTCAGATTTCTTGATTGGCACCACTTTTTTGAAATAATACATGTCTCCTTCTTTGCTCCTTAAGAGCCTACACTAGTGACTACTACTTTTTACTTTTTTGATTTTGGTTTCATATTTAAAAAAAAAAAAAAAAAAACTTTTATTTTCGGAACCGGTTTGAACCGGTTCTGAAATTAAAACTATCCTAATATAAAATAAAACTATAACTAAAATCGAAAAGTAAAAACTAGCCCGATGGTAGATCGTCCTCAGCCATTCTATGCAAAAAAAATTATTCAAAAATATCAAAATTCAAGCGAGATATTTGAAAATAACTTCCCATTAGGATCCCGTAGGCTCTTGATTTATATATCATTAAATAAGGCGAATTTTTCGATTTCAAAAAAGTGGTGCCAATCAAGAAATCTGAATTAAAAATGTAGCCCGCTGGCAACACTGTTACTGATTTTACTCTCTAAGATTATTGTGTTTATTTAATATTAGAACGCCCGGAAGCAGTCGATCCGACTCCGACCATATGATTAACCCTCCGTCTACCAGACGGGTCCATTGGACCCGACAGGTACATACAAAATATTCATTCAAACCAGAAATTTCTTTAAAATAAACTAAGTATATAAACCAGACAAAAATAAGGTAAATAAATAAGTTAAATAGTTTTAAATAAAAATTCTGGTGTAGAACGTTTTATTAAAACTTGAATAAAATTCCCGGTAGATCTAGGGTTAAATGTCAACTAGAACAAGAAGTTTTTTCATAAAATAAGTTAAATTTAAACCACGCAGATTTACGTTAAATAAATCAGTCAAATAATTTTAAATAAAAATTCTGATGTCAAATATTTTTCTGAAACTTGAGTAAAATTTCCGTCCGGTCTAGTGTTAATATAGGGGTGGCCAACTGTGGCACGTCTGATACCACATTTTTTTTTTTTTTTTTTTTTTAATGGCTCTCTTGACTCGCAGCGATTCGATGATTAGATAAGGCAATTATTACTATAAAAATTTAGTGGTGTCTAGCGTGCCATAGTTGGCCACCACTGATTTAATACAATAAAATTTACTGAGATTGAATCTCCAGGGGTCGCATTCATAGTGGGGATTTTATTGTTCCTATCAGAACTATTAATCAATAATCTTCATATTTTTTAATTTAAAGTATGCTATAGAAAGCTAATATGAAGATATTATTTTTGAAATAGTGGTAGAAAAAATAAAAATTTCCCTGTAGAATGCGATCCCTGAATCTCAAGTGACTAAAGAAAGATTCTAATTTAGATGGTTTCCGTCTTACAGGTAGATTTTTATCGTTGGACTCATTCCGTTGGGGCAAAGGACTTTTTACGTTTAAGGCATGATTCCGTTATAAACAAGTTCCGTTTTCTTCGGATTTATTGTATTTTTATGACTCGATATTGAAGCCACTCTCTTGCTTTTCCTGAATCCATGCCCCCCTTTTTTTTGTCAGTGAACTTGGCAAGACTAGTGCGTACGTACTTACTTTTAAGTAAAACAATTTCCGCACAGTATTGCCAGTGGGCTACTTTTTTAAATTAGTATTTCTTCATTTGCACCACTTTTTTGAAATCGAAAAATTCGCCTTATTTAGTGACATATAAATTGGAGAAAAGAAGAAAATTTTTATTATTTCAAAAAATCAAGAAATCTGAATTTAAAAAAAGTAGCCCACTGACAATACACATTCCGCATAGTAATAGTCACATTTACTCTCATAATAAGTATTAATTTCTTGTCATAAATTAAGTCGTATTTTACTATTCAAAAATAGTGGTACTGAAAACGAAGGACCATGAGCCCCCTGAACAGCTAAATTATAAATATAGGTGCTAAATCTCCCGATTTTAGAGCACCATTGTTTCCGAATACTAACCTTTGCTTTTTTTTAATCGTAAATTTTTGTTCATAGTAAAGCGAATATTTATATTTTGAAGCAATCTTAATGAAACATCGGTAGACATAGGAGTTATGTATTATTTAAATATCTGAAAAATTTCAAGACATACTTTATAAAAACAGACCGAAACGGCTAATGACCCCTCCTCCTATAATGAATTTAAATGCTGCTGCTTCTACTTCCATTGTATACTGTTTAAGTATGATAGTATTTTTCAAAATGAACTAAAATTAAAAAAAAAACAAAAAAAAAAAAAAAAAAAAAAAACATGAAAAGTAAATACGGGTGAATGCTCACTGTAATAGTTATATATCCTTCTTTTTCCCCCTTTTTTTTTGCCAACAAGACTAAAAGTTATAGAAGGAAAAATATTATATCTCAACAGTTTTTAATTCATTTTATTGACAATAACATAAGGAATATCCTCGGCAAGTTTTGTAAAATTATATTTATTATTACATGATTTATAATAATGGTGCAAAGTACTTTCAAAAAACAAAATTTTGCAAAAAACATGCATTTAAAGTGGATATTTTTAGTCCAGCATCTCTATTAGTGTTGCCAGTTTTTCTTCCATTTCTATTCAGAAAACCAGATTTCATACAGGAAATTCCAAAACAAGAATTTTCTTTTATGTAATCACGGAATACTATTAGATAAAGCAAAAATTCGAATTCAGAATTTCTGGTATGAATTTCGAAGTTCTGAATTAACTCTTTATCTACTGACGGTACTTATAAGTACCACTCACTTTAAAATTTTATACCGTAGTGAATATTACTAATATTCTAATGGTACTTTGCAAAAAAACTCTTTTTTAACTCCACTTTATCCGAATATATGGCAGCAATAGTTCTAGGTTTGTTATTTTAGAGAGGAAGGAGACTATCTTTGAAGCATTCGATGTGTTTTGTGCCGATATTTTGTACAGATTACCACGCTCGACTTTTCATTGCTGCAAATACAGTAAAGGATATAAGATAAGTGTTGGATTTTTTTTATGTGTTCATTATGATCTTAGAATACAATATGACTAGCTATTTTAGGTGAATGGTGTATGTATTTTATTTAACCGTTGAATTACTCGGTGGTACTTATAAGTACCGTCAGTACACTAGGTGTTGGAGAAAAACTTATTTTTTACTTTTCGTCTGTGTAGTTATCCATCGCTTTCATCTGCTTTAAAATGTAATTAGTAAAATTTAGTGTAGTAATGATTTGCCTGGTATTTCTTTTCTGTTTCATTGTTATTTTTTTATAGGGAATCGAAAAAGTTGTGCCACCGGCTCGTTTTTGCTATGTTAGAAATGGCATATGTAAATTCGTATATTGCATATGTGGAGATGCGAGAGAACATGTTGTCCCTGGAATATTGACGTCGCATAACTAAAGGACTGCTAACAAGATCGAAACCTATAAAAAATAGGGTTTTTTTTAACCCTTTCAGGAGTAAAGCATTTTCAATTCTAAAGTGTTGAAATAAATGATTGGCACCGGAATTTGCCAAACGATTTATTTGTAAATAAGAAAAAACCTACATTTCACATACTTATTAAATCGAAAATATTTTCTGGTGCCAGTTGAAACACCTTGTGGATTTACTAATACGATATTTTAGTTATAGTGTACTGACGGTACTTTAAAGTACCACTTTAATTAATTACCTCTAAATAATTAAATTTCTCACTGGTGAGTATTTTTTTTATGTTTATCCTTTAATTTTCATTGTAGTGACTGAAAAAAAATATTACATGAAAAAAATTGCAGTAGATCATAATGCCGTAGATAAAGGGTTAAAATGGAGGATAAACTGTCAATCTGGATCTCCATTTTTTTGCAGGATTGGAAAAGATGCGTAGCAGTAGGTTGATTGTCTTGACTAAATTCTAATAGTATTCTTTACCTTTTGAAATCTCAGAGATTCTGGCATTAAATATGGCGAATAATACTATTAATATTTATTGGTAACAATCGGCCTACTGCTGCGCATCTTTTTCTCCAATGTAATTGACAGAAACAGAAAACAATTTTAAAAACAAGAAAGATTGAATAAGAAGACTCATTCATAAAAAAAGGATAGTCAAAAATCTAATTTTCTTGCATAACAAGTCACCTTAACTCGCGTTCTCCAAAGTAGAGGTTGTTATCGCCCCCGTTTGCCCGTAATCTTTGCCTTATTTAATCACAAATTATTAATAATAACGCATTTATTCCTATTCTAAAATTGTGTTAGTTTGATGTCCCGCAGGCTAAAGGTTGAAGACCCTTATTCTAAAGTATAGTGTTCAACTGCTCCAATTTTTGAATATCACTATTTCCAAATAGCAATATTTTTTTATTAAATTACATGAATTTGCAATTAAATAAGACGAATTTTACTTCTTCACAAGTATTGGTTATAAAAAATCTTGGAAAATGGCTTCTATG
This sequence comes from Maratus speciosus, assembly GCA_963932465.1. NCBI lineage: Eukaryota > Metazoa > Arthropoda > Arachnida > Araneae > Salticidae > Maratus > Maratus speciosus. The sequence goes on from OZ010796.1 coordinate 463,571,102, forward strand.
TCAAAGGTTTACAGCAGGTGTGACCAACAATGGCATAGCCAGAGGGGAAGGGGGGGGGGATTATGGATACCAGTAATTTTTAAGATAAATTTTCGTCTTATTTAATCGCACGATTCTGAGATTAAATAAAGCAAAAATAGTGGTGTCCAAACCCCCTTCCTCCATGTGGCTATGCCAGGTAAGTCCATCGCTATAGAAATTTTCGCCTTATTTAATCTCAGAATTGTGTGATTTAATATGGCAAAATTTCTATTCAAATATCGCCTTATCTGTAACCTCCAACCCTTTCCGTGAGCGTCTATAGTACTATTCATAGAAAATAGATCAATTAGGAAAATTTTCATTATTATCAGTGTATAATGTTTGTCGCGGAAAAAATGCCCCCCCCCCCCCAAAAAAAAAAAATAAATAAATAAAATAAAATAAAATAAAATTATAATAAAATAAACATCTATTTACGATGAAACTCTTCACGGTATATTTATATAACATTTGCAATGGAAATATACCGCAAATAGTATTGTTTGGAAGTATTGGTGTTAAACATTACTTCCCCAACAAACAATCAACCCTAATTATTGTATATATATCAAATTTTCCAACAACTCAACCACAAGCCGCACTTCTACCAGTAAATTTCTAAAGTAATTGCCACCTTACTTAATCACAGAAACTTATTTAAAAATTTGAGATTAAATAAGGTAAAAATTACTCTACAATATTTCTGGTAGCTCTGTTTTCACAGATCTTGGCAACTAAGTAAACCTGGTTTAAAAATCAAAATAATGTTACCAGATAATCTAAAATTTTAAGTGGCTTTCCAAAATATAAATAAAACAAAAAACTTTTCTTAAAGGTAAAGTATTTATTCCAACTTGCACATTTTTTTCTTTTGACCAAAATTTAATAGTAATTTTTGCATACTTTAATCAGCGAAATATATTAATTTTTAGTAAGCCAAAAATTTCTATTAAATTTTAGTGGTAACAAAAAAATGTGCAATTCGGCAGGTATAATAAAATAAGATACTTTAAGATTGGTTATTTAATATCAAAAATTGCAGTGAATTAAAAAGATAAATTGTAATATTTTAAAGACTATTACAGTCGTATAGATAAAAATATTTATTATGCATAATTTTATGTTCTAAAAAAACCTGATTTCTGCCTTTATTGTAATTTACATCCCTTTTAAATTAAACCTGTCAGGAGCAAAGTACTTCTACTCGTAAAATTCTGAAACGATTGACTGACTTCAGAATTTACAACCAAATTTATTTGAAAATAAGTAAAATCTTTTGTTCGTGTATTTAATAAAAGGTAAATTTTGAATCCTTAATTCTAGTGTCGATGTGGTATTTAGGGATTAAAATTAAGGGGTCCAAAAATGAACCTCCGCCCTTAAAGAGGTTAAGACACACTAGTTTCCTCTTTATACGGTGCACTACATATCTGCCGACTTCGTTCATATCTTCAATCAACGCACATAAGGCTAGTTCCATAGTTTTTTTTAGTGTAAGTCACATAGCTGATAACTGCTATACTTATTGGCCTTCGTTATTTTCGAAAAGTTTTCTTTGCCTTTTTCAATTAACTCCTTAATGGTCGCATTAAATTACGGTTTAAAAATTCAAATTGCTTGTTGGAACCACGTTTTTGAAAAAGAAATATTCACCTTATTTAATGACAGGTAAAATGGTAACATAATAAAGCCAATTACACTATTTTATAAAACTGGCGGGAATCGAAAAAAACTGAATAAAAGACACAGCCCGTGAATATCACGTGAGCGAGAATTAACTCCTTCAAGGGCAGTGGTTCATTTTTGGACCACCTAATTTTTATTAATAAATGCCACATTGGCACCGGAATAATAGAGTGAACATTTTCGGTTTATCAAGTACGTGAACTAAAGCTTTTGCTTATTTTGAAATAAATTTGTTTCTAGATTCTGGTGCCGTTCACTCATTTCAGCATTTTACGAATAGAAGTGCAGTCGTGGAAAAAAAAGTAAAACCCCCCTACTAACTCCTCAACAAATTATCGTAAACGAAAGTTACTGGTACCGAACGATTGGAAATAAAGTCTACTTTTAAATAATGTATAGAAAATTTGTTTAGGGGGCCATCTACATATTAAAACGAATCCAAACTTCATTTTTTTAACGGCAATACCCAATTTTTACGAGATATTTCAAATCTTCGGTTCAAACTATGCCTAGACATCAAATTTCAAGTAATTTGAGTGATAAGTTTTTGAATTATAAACATTCAAAATTTACTGTTACTAATGTTAAATTACATTTTCATATTTTCATTAATATCTCCTGAAATTATACTCCTAATGTGGTAATTTTTTGTGTGGCAATAGTACTAAAATACCCAAACATAAATACGCTGAATTTGCAATTTTTATAATTTTATGATATGAATTATGAATTATGAAATTAATATTCGAAAAAAATATGAATTGCAACCTACAATTTTTTTGGGTGGATTTATATTTATTAAGACCTGCTTCATGGAAATACACAATTTGACATTTTTCTTCCAAGTAGTTTTCAAGTTATGCTTAAAAAACTGCAAAATGATGGTTTAAGGGGCCGTCTATGATAGAAGTGAGTAGATATTTTGAAATTTCTTCTGCTGTCTTGTAATCTAACGGGCTTCATTGACTGCTTGAGTGGTATCTTGATCAAAAACTCTCTCGGTTAACAATCGAGTACAGAACTTTAATTTGGATGCAGCCCTTAAAATATGCTCGTTTTAAAATAATTAATTTCTTGGAAACTTATGGTACGAATTGCATAAAAATTCGTTTTTAGGCTAATTGAATGCTGTAGAATTCATTTATGCTGTCAGAATTGTGTACTGCTATTGAAAAAAAACAAATTTATGGTTCATTTTAATATGTAGATGGCCCCTTAAGCAAATTTTATACACATCATTTAAAAGTAGAGTTTATTTTCAATCGTTCGGTACCAGTAACTTTCTTCTACGATAATTTGTTGAGGAGTTAGTAGGGTGTGTTTACTTTTTTTTTCGACGACTGTACCCTGCCCCTGAAAGAGTTAAGGAGTTAATGAGATATATTCTATATAATAAGTCCCATTTTTCTTTTCTACAGAACTGGTACTCAAAAATCGTGGCGATTTGCATCTATGTACATTACATTACAAGTACGCATGGAACTAGCCGTAACAGTAAATTTTTATGTGGCTCTTAATTGCTTCTATTTTTTTTTTACAAAATTTCTGGTTTTAATTGATTAAAAAGAATATGAAGATGGAAGCTGTGCTGTTGCGCATGCCTCAATGATTATTTATTATGCCCCATCACCAGTAATTACTCTCTGAAACCCTTGATGGGCGGTGGGATATGATATATCCCACCACAAAAGGGTGAAGGGTGGTTTTCACAATATGGCGGAAACGCAGGACCTAACTACCGCCGAAGTAAACTTCCACCAGTAAAAATGAATAGCTGTTTTTGCACGCTTCCCGAATACAATGTGCTAACGTTTTTCTGAGAAATCTGTCAAGATTCAGCAGCTAAATTTGATTAACATTCTATTGTATACACATGTACGGTCGTGGAAAAAAAAAAAGTAAACACCCCCTACTAATTCCTCAACAAATCATCATAGAAGAAAGTTACTGGTACCGAACGATTGGAAATAAAGTCTACTTTTAGATGATGTATATAAAATTGTCTTAGGGGGTCATCTACATATTAAAACGAATCCTAACTTCATTTTTTTCAATGGCAATACTCAATTTTAACGAGATATTTCAAATCTTCGGTTCAAACTATGCCTAGACACCAAATTTCAAGTCATTTGAATGATAAGTTTTTGAATTATAAACATTCAAAATTTAGTGCTTCTAATGTTAAATTATATTTTCATATTTTTATTTATATCTCCCGAAATTATGCTCCTAATGTGCTAATTTTTTTTTGTGGTAATAATACTAATATACCCAAACATAAATAAGCTGAATTTGCAATTTTTATAATTTTATGATATGAATTATGAATTATGAAATTAATATTCGAAAAAATTATGAATTGCAACCTACAATTTTTTTTTTTGATGGATTTAGATTTATTAAGTCCTGCTTTATGGAAATTCAAAAATTTCACATTTTCCTTCCAAGTAGTTTTCAAATTATGCTTAAAAAACGGCAAAATGATGGTTTGAGGGGCCGTCTATGATGGAAGTGAGTAGACATTTTGAAATTTATTCTGCCGTACTGTAATCTAACACGCTTCATTGACTCCTTGAGTGGCGCTTAAGGTGCCTTGATCAAGGAAGCTGCTCTCTCGGTTAACAATCTAGTACGGAACTTCAATTTGGATACAGCCCTTAAAATACACTCGTTTTAAAATAATTAATTTCTCGGAAACTTATGGTACGAATTGCATAAAAATTCGTTTTTAGGCTAATTGAAGGGTGTAGAGTTCATTTATGCTGTCAGAATTGGGTACTGCTATTGAAAAAAACAAAGTTATGTTTCGTTTTAATATGTAGGTGGCCCCCTAAGCAAATTTTATATACATCATTTAAAAGTAGACTTTATTTCCAATCGTTCGGTACCAGTAACTTTCTTCTACGATAATTTGTTGAGGAGTTAGTAGGGGGTGTTTACATTTTTTTTTCCACGACTGTACATTCTTCAGTATTTTTTCCCTAATATTCCAAGAACGCGCTTTAACCCTTTGGGAATGAGCTACCGGTATACGTACTTTACGCGTAAGGTGCTCAGAATCCGTGATTATTCTCAGCAGTAAATTTTTATTGTAAATTTTGCCTTATTTAATCCGAACATTTTCCCGATGCAATTAGGCAAAAATTTCTGTTTAAAACCGGTGATAAAATATTAAAAATTCTGTAAAAGACTCTCGTCCCGAAGATGTTACGAATACCTTCATTGTAATTAATTTTTGGAACTTTTGGATCGCATCACGTGTTGTATATGTAAATTCAGTTAAGCGAGAATTAGCTATTAGTACCTCCCTAGTCGGAAACATCACAAAAATAATGTATAATTTATTTTTAATGATATCTTTAAACAGAGGCATGAGAAAAAATGTAATGAGAAAATGTAAGAAAGTAATTTAACACTTTTCTTTCCTTTGTCTAGTGTGACACGACATCACATTTATCACATAAAAGTTCTATTATAAGTGCCAAATTTCAGAAAAGTATTCTGCCTTTCATTTAAGCTTAAGTATATGTCATCAAATAACACTAATGTTTCAATTCGGAAAAGTAGTGCTCTAAATATGGAAAATTTGACAGGTTAAATTCCAGATCTTTACGCTAAGAAAATTCATAATGCAAAGGGTTAAAATATTCTAGTTCTGAATTCGGCCTGCAAAAGATTAAAGTAAAAGTGCTATTAAAAAAAAAAAAAAAAAAAAAAAAAAAAAAGGAAACTAAAAAGAAACTATATGCCATTTATTTAACCGCACGAACAAATCAGTTCAATGCACGTAACTTTTTCGCTTGTTTCACGGATGGTATAGTTTAGTGATGCATGAGTGACAAGTTCCTTATGCACTCCATTTGCGGTAAGAGAAACTGTAAGAACCATTCTTTGTACATGATGTGTCCTTCGAATTACTGTGCCATATGAATAAGTTACAGTAGAATTATCTTATGGAAATAGTTTTCAGATGCTTAATTTTAAACACTTAATGTCGCATTCTTTACGCTGCATTAAAGCTCGACAGGAATTTAATATGATTCCTCTCAAACTGCCTGCGGAAGGCTTCATCATGATTTTACAATGCTGTGGAATAAATTTGTTTATTAATTCTGGTGTCAGGCATTCATGTTAGAATTTTACGAAAAGAGGTACTTTGTCCCTAAAAGGTTTAATTAAATGTGTTTGGTTTCTAAGTTGCTTTCATTTATTTTGAATTTGTATACAACTATTAAATAAATTATCTGGTTCCAATATATTTATTTGCCGTGAAAAAAACCCGGATTTTTGGTAATTATGCCATAGGGGTGAAATGATATTTGAAAATTTTTATTCACAGATTTTCGTAAAAAAAAAAAAATATATATTCTAGTACGTGTAGGTAAGGTATGGAAAAATACGATAAGAAGTAACAAGTTCGCATCGTTAGCGTACATATGCCTGCATTTCAGGAATTCCAAAAAATATATATTCAGAAAGTCTGAATTCATAAAAGACGGTCTAAATAGATATTTTTACTTTATTTAAGGACAGGTGTTTGGTGATTCCATAAAGTGAAAATTCTTTTTTTCAGAATTTCCAGTATGTATTCAACATTTCTGAATAAAAAAGAAATTCCTAAAACGTACGCATATAAGCCCTAATGATGCAAATGTGTTAAAATCAAAGTAGTATTCAAAACCAAAGTGTGAAAGAGAATGTACACGTAATTAATACTGAAGAGAATGCATGTATTTGTAGTTTTCCGTCAGGCATAATGTCATCGATGCGAAATAATGTGATAAAATATATTGATTTTGACGCTCTATTTTAAACTTTCTGTGAAAGTTTCATTAAGCTAAAGGCTTTCGTGAAAAGTTTATTTTCAAAATACTTTTTAAAATCTCTTTTAAAAGATTGTTTAACCTTTTTATTCTGTTTTAATGGAGTGGAATGCAGTTTCATATATCGCATACTTGATGCCCCATTCTTACCTCTTATAAAAAAAATATATATACCCTGTTTCAAACAGATATAATTCATAATCAATTTAATAATAATTTTCATACGTACTGAAATGAGAGTTCATGAGTAACGGAAAGCACATGAGTAACGAAAAGCATATGCAAACAGCTTTGTATACTTTTTAAGAATGTAACTGATTTATATCTACAAGGCAGTGTTACTCACTACTTTTTGCGAAAAGTATTCTCACGACGATATTTTCAAAAAAGTAATATTCGCATTATTTATTAATGCAATTATAAATAAAAAAAGACGATACATATGGTGTATTGCTTACCAGTTGCGAGTAAATTAAATGAGATGGTTGTCAAAAGATGGTGGCGTTTTTTTTTTTTTTTTTTTTTTTTTTTTGATTAACAGTTTCTGTTTACCGCTGGGGAAAACTTCCACAAGTAAATTTGAATAGAAAATTTCGTCTTATTTAAGTGCATTATTTATTCAAAATTTCTCTCACAAATATGGTAGTTTTTTTTTTTTTTTTTTTTTTTTTTTTTTTTACTGGTGGAAGCTCAGGTATTGTAATCTTTTTCATTGACAGTGGCAGAAGGCTGCAATATGGCGGAAACGCACAGCCTAACTACGGCCGAAATAAACTACCACCTGTAAAAATGAATATCTTTTTTAGCATAGTTTATGGCTGAAAGTCTGCATGAATAAGGCGTTAAAATAAGGAGAAATTTTCTATTTAAATTTACTGTAGAAGTTTTCCCCGGTGGTAGTCAAACCCTGCGAAAACGGTTAGAGTTGAAGCTTCATTAATTTAAGCATATGTTAGTCCCTCTTTATTGATAGTTTCATGATATAATTATACAAATTCTACACTCACAGGGTGAATATTTCTTTTAAAAAAGGTAGAAAATCTGCGCATTGCGGTCCGCGAGGTGCGCACCATTGATATAGATATGAATCTAGAAAATTTTATATTAAACCCAGAAATAGAAGTATCATATTGTATAGTATTTCTTTCAACAAGTTGTGTTTATTATATCATTTAATATGCACAGCGCGTATCAGTGAAAGTATTAAAATATACACAAATAACTATTTATTATGAGATCAAGAATTTATCCATTAAAATAAAAAAATTGATTTCTACAGAATGAAGTACTTCCCGGTGATTGAACCAATCCAGTATTTCCTAGAAATGTATTTCTCATCATCATTTATGAAAGAGTTTGCCTTTTTTTATCTTCTGGTATACATCTGGTATGTTAATTTAACCCCTTAACACTCGAATTAAATTACGTTTGAATAATTCAAATTGCTTATTGGCACCACTTTTATGAAAAAGAAATATTCACCTTATTTAATGACAGTAAAAACGATACCAAAATATACACGATTTCACTATTTTATAACACTGGTGGGAATCAAACAATTTGAGTAAAAGACACAGCCCGTGAATATGACGGGAGCGAGAATTAAGGGGTTAAAAATACCGTAGTTCAAAGATCATTAATGGAAATATATACAAAATTCAGTCTAGATTTATAGAATGTTTATAAAACTCTGACAGCAATCTTTGTTCTCAATTCTGACGCTTGTTTTTAAAGACTTTTGAATGTATGCGTTGAAAACCTATTTTTCATTACATTGAAACAGGACTCCCACACGGTCCGTTTTTTGGACACCACTTTTATTTAAAGAAAAATTCTCTTATAAATTTTGTAGAAACATACCTGGAACAGCGTTTTTCTTGCAATTGTTGCATAAACCTACCACGAATTTCTTTCTAAAAAAAACGGACCAGTGGGGCCCTGTTGAAAAGGTTATAATTTTGATATTAACCCTTAATTGCATGAATTATTCTTTTAGAATTATGTTTTTTTATTTTTATATTAAGGATTAGACACAAGAAATCTTAAGATAGTTTTTTAACTTTATTTAGTAGCATATTTTTGTAATTTTTAGAGGATTAATATTTCTATATAAATATAGTGGTTGGAAGAACTTAATTTATGTATTAAAAATTAAATAAAAAGGTGATGGAAATTTACATCACTATGCAATTAACCCTCTGTCTACCAGAAGGGTCCAATGGACCCGACATGTACATTCAAAATATTTATTCAAACCAGAAATTTCTTCAAAACAAACTAAATTTATAAATCAGACAATAATAAGTTAAATAAACAAATTAAATAGTTTTAAGTAAAAATTCTGGTGTAGAATGTTTTTATAAAACTTGAGTAAAATTTTCGGTAGTTCTAGGGTTAAGGGTTAAAACACTTAATTCATAGGTGCCAACCTCAAACTAATCTTCCGTAATACTTGTGTTAATTTGACCCTGGTTTAATAAGTTTCGTACCAGAATTTTTCTTAAGAAATGCAATTAAATATGTTTCACGTAGAAACAAGGAATTAAATAAATGAGCATTCGTGAAATAAATTTTCTGGTTCGAAATGTGGTTAATCTGGGTTAAATTAATCCAGACATTAAGGAAGATTAGTTGAAGGTTGGCAGCTATGTTAATTAGAATATACCTTATGGATCAGGAGCGACGAGCCTGCATGCCAGCGGGATAACTTTCACAAATATTTCAGAATACTAATTTTTGCGTTATTTAACCCGCAGAATTTATTTCTGAATATAGCCCCCCCCCCCCCCCCGTGGTTATACTAGGCATTTAATCACTCTAGTTGACTGAGGCAAAGGTAATATTTTAAAATTAGTGGCGGTCGGCGCCTAATGAATGATGGCAGTTGTGTGCTGATTTTTTCAGCCGTGTGGTCTCTCGTATTTGAATACCACTACTTCTAAAAAGTATTATTTGCTTTATTTAACACTAGAGAAGACTCATATTTTACTCAAGTTTTATAAAATTATTTTACACCTGAACTTTATTTAGAACTATTTAAGTTATTTCTTCTTTGTTTCCTTTGAACATTTTTTATAAAGATATTTCTGGTTCGATCCCAAATATATTCATTCGGTAGGGGCAAAATTATCCCTCACGGTTCTTCTAGTGTTAACCTTTTGATTACGGACTAGAAACGACGACTATCTCAGGAATTGAGAACAAGAGTGGACTAATATCGCCAGCTGTGGTTTCTAGTGAAATATTTTCCAAATTTCTGCAAATTTTTATCATTTTTTTAGGTCAGTTTTGAAAATGGCTTCTTACATTTCTACTCATTTCAGTCCAGGAAGAGACAGATTTTTAGTAACTTTGAAAGAAAATGTGGCTTGGTCCAATCTGATTTTTTGAAAGCTTTCGCTTATCACAAAAACAACTGTTAAATAAAACACATTTTTCTTTATTTTTATTGGACAAACGTATGCATGGTTCGTACGCCTCCTTGAATTTTGAAGACCAGAAATTTTTCGGCACCAGTATTATCTTATAGAAAATCTCGTCTTAAAAGAAGGCGAAATTTTGCGCGTTTAACCTAGATTTATTTTCTATAAAAATACATTGGTATTTTCCTAGAGAAATAACGGTATCTGTACGAACCATGGTATGTTGTTGTTTTTTAAATAAAACCCAGGTGATGTAAATATCTTTTTCAATAATTTGTAGAAAAATATAATGAAAGAAAAAAAAAAGTTAATAATTATAATAATAATAATAGAGGTAAAAAATAATTTTTCAAGCTCTTCTTCGTTTTCTTCTTCAGTTAAACATATCGTGTCTTCTTCTGACGATGTTTTTATTTTTTTATAGAAATCGTAGTGCGAGGTAGCATGTAATTCAAAAGAGTAAGAAAGTACTTATTTGCAGTAATTCGACGCCTTTGGGGTCGGAGAAGAGGCATTAGATGGCCTCTAGGGTCAATATAGTGAGTTGCTTCCTAAAAATAGCTTTATTATAAGGGATTTTCCACAACTTTTTAATCAGCTGACTATATCTTTCTAAGTTTTCACAACATTTGACTGGACTTTTTATAGAAGTTGCCCCAAAATACTGACTACCAAATTATGAAATAAAAATTTTGAAATCTTCCGCGCATGCGCAGTTAAAAATTATCTCATAAAAATGCCCATATCTCATCAAATATTTAATATATTCATCTTTTAATAGCGGTATACTGTTGCTATTCTTTGGCAAGTTTTCGGAAAGTTGTGTTAAATTTGGTTGAAAACTCTGTATGCTATAAGCAAAAAACTTTTGAATTTTTCACAGACACAGTAACATCTTCACGAATATGAGTGCTATGCTTACACAAATGCACACAAACGTTGAACAAGACCCAAACAGTCATTTAACACAGTGACAAACCATTTCCAGCATTTTCTGTTACATAGGTGATCGCAAATATTATTTTATTATTAAATTTATTATTAGCACCCTAATTGTCCTCCCGACTAAATCTTCACCAAGAAATATGAAATCAAACATGTTCTTTTCATCTCAGAAGTTCAAAAACAATTCGCCAATAATTTTTGTAGATATTCGACAAAACGTGTGCAATCGAAAGCATCCAGTCGCTGTACCTTAACTTTTGGAGGCGAGTATATTTAACACTAGAAAGACCGAGAATTTTACTCAAATTTTAGAAAAATATTTCACACCAGAATTTTTATTATAAATTATTAACTTATCTATTTAACTAGTTTTTTCTTTGTATCTTTTAAACTAATTTTATAAAAAAAATTGCTGGTTCGAACCGAGATATATTCATTTGGTAGCAGTCAAAATGACTGCTTCCGGGATTTCTGCTGTTAACAGAGGTGCCAAGCTCGCACTAATCTTCCGTAATGCGGGGATTAATTTAACCCAGTTTAACGAAGTTTCGAACCAGAAAAATTATTTGATGAACCTTTATTTATTTAATTCCAGTTTCCTACGTGGAACTTATTTAATTTCATCTCTGAAAAAAAATTCCGGTACGAAATGTATTAAACCAGGGTTAAATTAACCCACATATTACGGAGGATTAGTCGCAACTTGGCACCTATGTGTTAATAATACGCACGAGGCCAGACATAGCTTATTCTGTTGGTGTTCTCTCTCGTCATTTAGAAAACCCTTCTAGAGAAGACTGGGTGAATGTAAAACGTGTATTTAGATACATTGCATGTTTATATGATAAAGGTATTATATATAAACATAATTACAAACCAGGATTGCTAGAATGTTTTAGTGACGTAGTTTTTGGCGTATGTTAAGCATCAGGAAGATTAACTAGTGATATTGTGATTTTTGTATAGTGGTGGCGCTATATCGTCGGTACCATGTCAAACTGTCCAATATGAAAAAGTTTTGCCAGTGGACTACTTTTTTAAAATTCAGATTTTTGATTGGCACTACTTTTTTGGAATAATAAAATTCGCCTTATTTGATGACATATAAATTAAGGAAAAAAAAAAAAAAAAAAACATGGGGAATTTCACCATTTCAGAAAAGTGGTGCTAATGAAGAAATCTGAATTTTAAAAAGTAGCCCAATGGCAACACTGTTTTATATTGGATATTTTGACATGATACCGATGAATTCATGTTTTAACCAAAGGCAGTTAGTAGTTGCAACCTCTACGACTGAATCAGAAATAATTGCTGCGAATAAATGTGCCAGAGAAGTAGTTTGGTTGAAATGTCTTTTTTTTTTTAGTGTTACAAAATTAGATGAAATATCAGTGCTTCAAATTGATAATACATGTGCAATTACATTAGAACAAAATTCTGAATTTCACCATCGTACCAAACATATCAGTATTAAAAAAATTTTATTAGTGAAAAAGTCCTAGAAAAACAATTAGTAGTGCAACAGGTATCTACAAAAGACCAAATTGCTGATATGATGACTAAACCTCTTTTTAAAACTAAAGCTGTTGACTCTTTGTTCTAAAATAGGACTTTTGTAACTATTTATTCTGAGAACTTTAACAAGTTTTTCTTTTTATTATTATTATTATATATATATATATATTTAACAAGGGAAAGTGTTAAGATTCATTCACAAATTATTCCTTGTATGTCAAAAGAAAATATTCATGTAAGTTTGTTTTTGCTCTTGTGGCAACAGATGTTAGCCAGTTCGATTGTTTTCATCTTGCCTGTCGATACGGCAGCATGCAGCTAAAGTATTAAAGTAATTTTTCCCTATTTTAAGACTACTAAAATCATTTCTATTCAATTATGATAACTTAAAAACTTTATTAATTTTAGGTTTAGTTTATACAGACTAATATGAACGATATGTTTTGTAAATTTCATGAAAAAATATTCAGAAGTTTTGAGATATCCAGCGCGTTACACCAAAAAACGTCTTTTGAGAAAAATGACTTCGAAATTTCGGAAACGCCGCTTTAGTTATTAAGCGGGTACAATTCTAATAGCCATAACTTCTGTTCTAATGGGAATTTAAAGGAAACAATCATGCAGAAATGTTCAGAAAAAATAGAAGTTTAACATCCAAAAAAATTAAAATTTTGAAAAATTTGAAACTATAAGAGTCCTGAGACCCCTTAAACCGACTCTATCAATTGAATAGTTTCGAAATTAATAAAATCCATTACACAGCCAATAGATGGAATAATTTACAACGCTTTGACACTTCAAGCTCAGTGTTGCCAGATGGGCTACTTTTTTTAAATTCAGATTCTTGATTGGCACCACTTTTTTGTAATTGTAAAATGCGCCTTATTTAATGAATATTAATTAAGGCGAAAACAAGGGGAATTTTATTGTTTCAAATATGTGGTGGCAATCAAGAAATATGAACTTAAAAAAAGTAGCCCACTGGCAACACTGTTCAAGCTCATAAAAATGCGGGATAGTCCATTCTGGTTGTCAACGCCTCGTTTTATATTTACTCGTACCATAATTTACAAAAAGCTTTATGATAGATTCCTATTTAAAGTATTCTAGTATAAGTGTATGGCAGAGATTATATTTCAAAAAGTGGTGAGAATATAATACAGAAAAAGCCGCTGGAGCGACATCTGTCTCAATCCCATAATCAAACGGTTAATACAATCCTCAGCAAAAGTTTAGACACTGGTGATTTTTAACCTTTAAATAGAAAATACGAACACTTGGGTTTTACAAATGGCTGTACTTATTTTTAAATATATTTTAAACGTTTTAGGACAGAAATAACGGTTTTAATGTAGGATATTATTTAATTTAACTGAAAACACTGAAATTTGCATATTGCAAAAGTTTAGACACTTTTGTGATTTTTTGGAAACTGCTCACAGAAAAACGCAAATTTCAAACTTATGACGTAAAATGCATGAAGTATTTAAGTGCTCCTTGCGATAGTATCGGTTAGTGAAGATGCCGCGAGTTAGAAATTTTTAGTCAGATGAAGTAATTAAAGCATGGAAGTTGAAATCGAAAGGGAAGACTATTGCAAAAATGTCAACTACTTTGAATCGTCCAAAGAAGTCTGTCTACTAAGTAGTGTCTGAGGGTCACTCTTTCAAAGAAAAACATAGATCTGGAAGGCCTCGTGTGACCAGAAAACGAAATTATACCGGGTGTCCCAAAATGACTGATGGATTTTAAAATTCCATAACTTGCAAAAAGTGACAGATATTTAAAAAATTCTTGCACGAGTGTTATGTAACATGCCAGGAGCTTTTATGCTGTGATTCTCAGTTTTAGTTAAAAATAGCATCGATAGATGGCGCTGCAAGCAATAACCGCTAGATCCAGACTCGATTTTTCGGCCTCTCTTTTCTTCCATGCGAAAAAAGGAGATTAAAATGTATTGAAAGGATCCCGAAGTACCAAAAATCAGGTCTGGACTGAGCGCCTATTGCTCTCAGCGCCAATTATTGTTTGAAATTCGAATTAAAATCGAGACAAAACTCCTGTACAAAAACTCCTGGCATCCTCTCCTGCAAGAATGTTGTTAATATCTGTCACCGTTTCGAAGTTATTGAATTTTAAAATCCATCAGTCATTTTTGGGACACCCGGTAGAAGGATCAATAAACTGGCATAAAGACAAATGATGACTGCTAATCACATTAAAAGTGAGTCAGAGCTTTCTTTGTCAACGAATAATTTCGTAGATGAATTAAAGAAATATGTACATCACTTTACATGAAAAGGATAAAACAACCAGCCTTGAAATCTCACAACAAATTGACCCCTTTCCGTTGCGGAGTAATTCTGTTTATAAAACTGATAAAATAATGCTCTGAAACCAGAATTTATAAACGAATTTATTAGAAAATATGAACTTGCTTATTTTCACGTTCATTATAAATGGAAAATTTTAATTAAATATAATTAGTGCCGTCTGTCAGTTTTGGAATTAAAATTAGGTGTCCTTTTGGAACAGATGTCATATTCGCCCCATATTGGCGCGATTTTTTTCGGTTGCCAATTTGGCGAAAACATATATGACTACATCATGACAACAGCATAAACAACATAATCCGGGTTACCACATCAAGCAAAATAACGACACTTTGGCGCAAGTTAAGTATCTGTTGCGTATATGATATTGGCGACAGAAAAAAATCGCGCCAATATGGGGCAAATATGACATCTGTACCGTCCTTTTTAAGGACACCGCCCTCGAAAGCGTTAATGATTTGGGCCTCACTTTATTATTAATTCTCAAGTATCTCTGGAGTTTTTCAATGGTCGTCAAGCAGCGTAAGACTACATACATAGATTGGAAAACAATTTACAGCCATTTGGAAAAACTTTTAGCTCTTCCAAGAAGAACTTTTAGCTCTTCCAAAGTAAGTATTTTAGCAAGATAATGCGTCTATTAATGTTGCATACAAATCAGAAAATTGGTTTAACTCTCAAAATATTACTATTCTCGACTTGCCCGCGTGTAGCCCTGATCTGAACCCAATCGAAAACTTTTCTGGCATCATATCTCATACGGTTTATGCAATTTTTTGACAATACTCCTCTAGAAATGAAATTTGATCTGCTGTTGAACGCATTTTGTACGAAATAATCCCCAAGTGATGCAGGATTTAGTTTCTTCGATGGAAAGTCACATTTTTGCATTAATAGCAGACAGTGTAAGTGCAGGTCGATTTTAATTTATGGATATTTTTCTCTTAACACATAGATTGTCTATACCTTTGCCACAATGTTAAATTTGTTTTTTTGTCATTATATATTATGTAAAGCGTATAAATTAAAATTTATTGTTTGTGTATGAAAGATAAGTCCCCAGTAATATATGACAGTTGAGTTACAACAATTCGTTACATACATAGTACAGAAGCATAATCGATCATTGTCTAAACTTTTGCTGAGCACTGTATCATAAGTATAAGAAAACAAAAATTCAGAAAAAGTGGTTCTGATATTCGAGGGACAGTACAAATCAGTGTTGATAGTTCGATACTTTTTTAAAATTCAAATTGCTTGTTTTCCACCACTTTTTATGAAATAGAAGTATTGACTTTGTTACTGACAGATTAAATAATACAAAAATAAGGCGAATTGCACTATTTTAAAAAGTGGTGGCAATCAAACAATCTGCTGAATTTTACAAAAGTAGTTGACTGGCAACACTGATACAAACTTTTAAAAATATTCGCCTATAATAACCGCCATTTTTAAGTCAGTGCGTCGGCCTTGTGTTCAGGGGCTGTGAGCGAACATTACACTTCGAAAATAATGGTAACAATGGCCCTGCTTTCACGCGGGTTCACCGTATCTCTTATAGACAAAATACATTGAATTGGCCGTAAATTTAAACTAAGTATTTGGCGGTTGGCGAAAAACTGAGAAAAAAGAATAGATATATTTGTTATGCAGACATAAAAGAAATCACTTTTATTTTTCTGCTCTTTCGGCAGAGAACGTAATAAGAATAATTTAAAGTATTGTTTCATCTCAAATTTAAATTAGCTGAATCTTTTTTCAGAACACATTCTTATGTATTTAATAATATTATGTAAGTTTACAAAAAATATAACAGATGTATTTTGAAATGAACTAAATCTTTAAAATTTGATAACTTGTGACTTCGTGGAGTTAAATATTTTTTCATTATTTTATAGTTTATAATTAAATAAATTTACATGTGGAATTGGAATGCAAATGAGCAGTCCTCTTGGGAAACCTACAGTTCACTTTTTTAACTATCACTAGTAGTAAAAAGTAACAGGTGTTTCAAAACCTTCAAGTAACCACTGCATATTTTGGTTTAGCAGTTTATTGTCTAAAATTAAATCTGGCTTGACCTACTACTTCTCCAACTATAAATATTAATAAATAAATAAATAAATACATATATATTATATGTATATATTAGCATAATTTATTTGTCAATTCTTTAGGTTAACTGATTTCAAAAAGTCAGTCGAATATTGAAAAAAAACAAAAATCGGAGATATAATGAGCGGAATTTCAGTTGTTTCGAAGAGTAGCTGGGCGATTGGGGGTTTTCCGCAAATTGTCATTTTCATTTTTCAATTTCTTATATTGTGATAATTTATTACTGTTTTAGTATTCCTTGGAAGAACTGTCCAAACTAGCCCATTTCCCCCCAAAAAATGATGGTTAGAATCAAAGCATTCGTCCAAAAACTTACACTTGGACGTAAGTTAAATACATTCCCTTTTCTTGGAAGTCAATAAAAACTAGCAATTTGTGAAACATCCATCGTCTCCCAGCTTCTTTTATAGAAAGAAACAGCCATTCAGTTCACTATATCGCCAATAGCTTATTGAATTTTCATTACATTCGACTTGCCTTTTTATATGAATTAGTCTATATAAGGACTGCAAAATTATGCAAAAAAGATTTTGTTACATTTCTCGCACAAGCAGTTCAATATTAATTCATACACGTGCTTATACGTCGTCAAATATTTAACATGTTTATATTCTATTTGCAGTACTTTATTTTTCCTGTCTTTTGTCAAGTTTTCTGAAAGTGACGTTATATTTGGTTGAAAACCCTGCATACTATAATAAAAAAACTTGCAGTAATTTTTGAATTTTTTAAAGACTTTTTATATTTTCATAAATATGCATTTTATTCTTCGGCAAATGCACAAAAAATGTTGTACAGGTCCTGCATATTCAACATTTAAGTATACAAATCCTTTTGATAATTATATTTTTTGCTTACAGTGTAATCGCAAATTTTACTTTTATTTAACCCATTAACGCCCGAATTATTTTCTTCGTTAAAATTAAAATTTTGGATTTCCCAGCACTTTTAAAAGAAGAGTAATTTTTATTAAGGAATTTGTCTCGTGAAAGAAAGTATATATTTATCTTTATATTTACTGATGTGAAAAGCGCTTTCTCGCCACTAAGTCTAGCGATCTAAAAATATGCCAATGGGCGTTAATGACTTAATTTATTTTTTCCCCTAATTACACTCATGACTAAATCTTCGCTGAAAAATATGAGGTGAAAAAAGTTCTTTATCATAAAAAAAAAAAAAAAAATCCAAGCATTTCTGAAGGTATTTGACAAAATGTCAATTATCGAAAGACCGTGGTGACAATGGGCCATAAAATATACAACTAAAATAACTATTACAGTAAACTCCCTGTAAGGCGAACTCTGTGAAAGACGGAAATCTGTCTAACTCGGAAAGATTTTCAATTCCCTGCGAATCCATAGACATAGAGTACAATTTGTTTAAGGCGGAATATTGTCTACTACGGAAAATTTTATCGGTCCCGATCGATTCCGCCTTAGACAGAGTTTACAGTACTTGTATGAAATAAAATAAATTTCAATAATTTTATATTTTAATCCATTCTTGACCATCAATGTTGCCAGTTTATAATTTTTTCAATCCAAAGATCAACCAGAATTTCCCAACGATATTGTTTGCTTTATTTACTTATTCTAAGGTTTTTTAAGCATCCCGCGGTTAAATACAGCAAAGATTACTATTTAAAATTTTTGGTCGATAGTTTGAGAAAAAGCATACTCTTTAACCCCTTGAGGGGACGTGGGATATATTATATCCCACATAAGTTTATTCAAGATTTGTACCGGAAACTTTTAATTAAATTTTGGTTTTATATCTTTGGTGGGAAAATGCTTTAAAATTGCTCTTCCTTATTTTGAAATAAAATTTTCAAAGATTCCGGTGTGAATTTAACATTACACGAACTTAATCACTTGCCCCTCAAAGGGTTAAATTAGTAACGAGCTTACTCGTGACATTTAAAAAAGTGCTAATAAAATATTCTTTTTTAGTATATAATTTGAGTTGTTCTCTGTTGACATAAATTATAATTATAATTTTTCATTTTAGAATTCTTTTGCGATAGCAACAGGAAATCATATACTTAAGATTTACAAGTAATTTTTAATGCTAAAACCGGTACTTTCACGGTATTTGCACCAGTATCATTTTAGAATATCATTCCAAGTCAAGAAATATATTTTGAACCAAAAAATTTATTTAATAAGTTCTGTCTTTTTTTATGTAGTATTTGTTTAATTTCAATTGTTAACACTAGAACGACCGAAAATTCCACTCAAGTGTTAAAAAAATATTTTACACTAGAATTTTTATTTCAAACAATTTAACTAATTTATCTTATTTCTCCATGATACATATTTAACTTATTTTACAGAGAAATGTTTGTTTCGAATCGAAACATTTTTATTTGGTAGCGGTCAAAATAACCATTATGGTCGTTCTAGTGTTAAAAAATGCCAGGGCAAGCGTACTTCCTTATTTGGCTAAGACTACTTCCAAATAATAGTCTTCGTTATAGATTTATTTCGCAAAAATTGCAGAAATATGGCATGAAGATTATAGTTTTGAAATAGTGGTATTAAAAAAGTGATTGTGACTACTTCTGACACAGTTTCTGGTTCAAAATATTTGACTAGGGAAAAAAAATACGGAAGATTGCCAGCTATAGATATTTAAGTGTTCCTCGCGATAGTATCTGTTAGTGGAGATGCCACGAGCTATAAATTTTCAGTTAGATGAAGTAATTAAAGCATGGAAGCTGGAATCTAAAGGGAAGACCGTGGCAGAAATTTCAGCTACTTTGAATCATCCAAAAAAGTCTGTCTATCAAGTACTGTCTAAACGTGACTCTTTCAGAGCAAAACATAAATCTGGAAGGAATCGTGTGGCCAGAAAACGAGAAGATAGAATGTTCCATAAACTGGCATCTAGACAAATGATGATTGCTACTTACAATACTTGTCTGTAAATGAACTTCGATCTGCTGTTGAACGTCTTTGGTACGAAATAGACCCCCATGTGATGAGGGATTTAGTTTCTTCGATGGAAAATCACATTTTTACATTAATAGCAGACAATGTAATTAACCCTTTCAGGGGCAAGGCATTTCTGCTCTAAAAATGTTCAAATATTTAATTCACACCGCAATTTAA
Organism: Maratus speciosus; assembly: GCA_963932465.1. Classification (NCBI taxonomy): domain Eukaryota; kingdom Metazoa; phylum Arthropoda; class Arachnida; order Araneae; family Salticidae; genus Maratus; species Maratus speciosus. Next base: position 463,591,072 of record OZ010796.1, read on the forward strand.
GAAGAGATTTATTTGAAAATAATCAAAAGCTTTTTTCTCGGATATATTACGAGATAGAAAGTGTACTAAAATATTTCTGGTCTCATTTGTTAATTTCGGCATTAAAATTAACCGTTTGCAGACTGCAAACGGCGCCCCTCAAGGGGTTATAAGTGAGCCAGAGCTTTCTGTGTCAAAGGACAATTTAGTAGATGAATTAAAGAAAAATGCAAATTAGTTTACATGAAAATGATAAAACAACCAGCCTTGAAATCTCACAAAATATTGACGAGAATGCAGCGGGCTCTTTAACCCCTTAACCCTTTCCGGCGCAGTGTGTCCAGTCTGGACACACCTAATTTTAATTCCAACCTTGCAAATGGCACCAAGAATATTTAACAAAATTTTGATTTTACAGTGAAAGCTTAATTTAAGGAGTTTTTATTTTCTAAAAGAAATCGTTTGCAATTTCCGGTGTCAGTCAATATTTTCTCATTTTGTGAATAGAATTTGTCTGCGCCGGAAAGGGTTAACAGTGTGGCCCGAACTGGATTCAGGCAAGAACACTTTGCTTGCTTCCTTATTAAAAGCATTTTGATACCACTAGTTTGTAACTGTAAATTTATCTTTATTGATTGTCAAATATTTTTCGATTAAGTAAGGTAAATATTTTAGTATGGAAAAAGTGGTGTCCAGCCCCATTTATAATTTTTTTTTGTAAGAAAAAAAATGTCACAATTAAGGGGTTAACCCTTTCCGTCGCCGAGTAATTCTGTTTATAAACAGAGGAAATAATGGGCTGACACCACAATTTATAAACGAATTTATTGCGAAATATGAACTTGCTTACTTTCACGTACATTATAAAAGGAAAATTTTAATTAAATATGGTGTCATTTGGCAGTCTTGGAATTAATATTATAGTAGGAGAGCTGTTGAACATTTTAGGGAAGGTATTTTAGGCACCCTGAAAATTTGTGCAACACTTCTTTTGTAATAGCTGAATACAAAATCGAATGTCTGGCTGAAGTATCGCGGCCCAAAAACTGTGCCAGACATGTGTCAAGTGCCATTTTTTTGACTACCCAAAAAAGGTATTTGAGGCACGCTGAGATTGAGACAGAATAATATTTATACTTAGAAAAAAATATTTTGAAAACGACAGACACTTTAGTCGGCCCAAAAACTGTGCCAGACACGTGTCAAGTGCCATTTTTTGACTACCCAAAAAAGGTATTTGAGGCACGCTGAGATTGAGACAGAATAATATTTATGCTTAGAAAAAAATATTTTGAAAATGACAGACACTTTAGTCGGCACAAAATCTGTGCCAGACACGTGTCAAGTGCTATTTTGCCAAAAATGGCACGTGTGCCAAAAATGGCACATAAATATTATTCTGTCTCAATCTCAGCGTGCCTCAAATACCTTTTTTGGGTAGTCAAAAAATGGCACTTGACACGTGTCTGGCACAGTTTTTGGGCCGACTAAAGTGTCTGTCGTTTTCAAAATATTTTTTTCTAAGTATAAATATTATTCTGTCTTAATCTCAGCGTGCCTCAAATACCTTTTTTGGGTAGTCAAAAAATGGAACTTGACACGTGTCTGGCACTGTTTTTGGGCCGCGATCCTTCAGCCAGACATTCGATTTTGTCAGCCATTACAAAAGAAGTGTTGCACAAATTTTGAGGGTGCCTCAAATAACTTCCCTAAAATGTTTAACAGCTCTTGGACTATTAGGTGTTTTTTTTTAAGGACGCCGGCCTCGAAACGGATAATGATTTGGGCTTCACTTTGTTTTAATGCTCAAGTATCTCTGGAGTTTTTCAATGGTCGCCAATCAGCGTAAGACTACATACATACATTGGAAAATAATTTACAGCCATTTGGTGAACTTTTAGCTCTTCCAAAGTATGTATTTGAGCAAGGTAATGTGTACATTCATGTTACATATAAATAAAAAAAATTATTTTACTCTCAAAATATTACTGTTCTCTTCTGGCCCGCGTGTAGCCTTTATCCGAACCCAATCGAAAACATTTGTGGCATCATATCTCATGCGGTTTATGCAATTTTTTGACAATACTCCTCTGTAATTGAACTTCAATCTGCTGTTTAATCCCTTGAGCGGCAAGCAATTACGTTTGTGCAATGCTGAATTCACACCGGAATCTTTGAAAAATTCTATTTCAAAATAAGTAAAAGCAATTTTACAGAATTTTTACACCAAAGTAAGAAAAATAAAATTTAATAAAATTTTTCAGGTGTAAAGCTTCATTAATCGTAGGTGGTATATAATATATACCGGTGCCCCTCAAGGGGTTAAGGGGGCAGTACACTTTTAAAATTTTCAAAAATCGATTTTTTAATTTTTACATCGTTAGAAAGGTTATTGTATTCTGAATAAGTTGATACCGATATTTTAACTGTGTGATAATTATTATTGAGATATTAGAGAAATGTAGGCATCACCCCTTCATTTCCGAATTAACAGCCCTGCGAAAACTGTCATGGCGGCTTGTTTACATTTTCTTTTCGCGCTTTCACATTTTCGTAACTTTAGAAATATGCTAAAATGCGGCAATTGTTATTGTGTAAATACCTTAAACAATAATAAGAAAGCTTTAAAATATTAACTTCAACTTCCACTTTCGCCAAATTTGTTTACTTTTATGATTTCTCACAGTTTTATTTGCAATTAAGTGCTTAAATTTAAAACAAAACAGTTTTTTTCCCAGAGGAACACTTTTCTGATTTTGTAATAGTATTCTACTTCTTAGTATTTATTATCTCTTTAATGAAAAAATATGCAAAATGTGCTTCAGAACGCCATCGAAGAAGGAGTCAGTTTAATGGTAATCGCTATAGAAAATACGATGATAGAAATATATCCTAAGGTGCTAGTTCATCTTATAAAAAACTAAAAAGTAGCCAATTTGATAGTGATTTTTGCTTCAATTGACAGTTTAGAATACGGATTTATTGACATTAATATATTTTTTTAGTAAACTATCCGGATTTTTGTGCAGCAAAGTATATGAATCGGCTATCGAAATGCGAGAATCCCTATAAAATGGTCTATATTTTACATTACATAATTTAGCTTCATAAAACGTGCACATTTAATTCACTTTGCAATCCAAGCTAAACAAAATTTTAACTTATATGTTTAAAATTAATTCTTTGCAATAGTAAATGCCACATTTTCACAAATTATTTTTTAAGCATGTTCCTATATTCTGCAGCATTTTACAAATAATTTTATATTTATCATTTTAAACTAGCATCTAATTTTATTTTTAATACAGAATACGATTAGTAGTTTTCTTTCATTTATTACATATTTTATATTTAAAAATTACAATTTAATATTTAAACGGCTTTTTCTAAAAATGGCATTTTTTACTCTTGCGCGCATGATAACTCCAAAACTATTTGAAGTAGAGCTTTAAAATTTTTGCCCTACATAAACATTTATATTATCATGAAAATGAACTAGGATTATAAAGCTGTGTTCAGTATGAAAAAAATTATGCGATTGAATGCATGAAATAATTCATTGTTTTTCTAATTTTTCCAATTAAATGTTAATTATCTTTATTTACCGATTACAAATATCCTAGTTCAAATTATAGACCAGAGTGTTATCTTTAATTTAAGATAAAGTGTATGCAAATACATTGAAATTAGCATGAGATATCGTGCGCGCAGTGAAATGTTATCCACTCTAAAAATTTTAAATAGCACTTTGAAATTGACCCCTTGAATTTTTTAAAATTATAATATATCCAAAAAAAATTTTTTTCAACGTTGTTCAATATCACCTAAATATACTCAAAAATTTTGTGCTTCTAGAAAGATTATCTTTTTTATAAAATTGCTAAACTCATGACAAATTTCGCATGTTTTATGACCGTTAAAAGTGTACTGTCCCCTAACGCGTTTGGCACGAAATAGACCCCCAAGTGAAGCAGGATTTAGTTTCTTCGATGGGAACTCGCATTTATGCATTAATAGCAGACAATGTAGGTGCAATTCGATTTTAATTTATGGATATTTTCCTGTAAATAGCCAGATTGTGTATACTTTTGGCACAAAGTTAAATTTGTTTTTTTGTCATTTTATATTTTGTAAAATGTATAAATTAAAATTTATCGTTCGTGAATAAAGGATAAGTCCCCAGTAATATATGACAGTTGAGTTACAACAATTCGTTACATACTTCTCAGTACGGAAGAAAAATCGTCATTGTCTAAACTTTTGCTCCGCGCTGTATGATTAGTTGCTGTTATCTGCGTAAAATCTAATTATTATATTCGTGTTGTACCACAGGGTTTCCAGTGCGGCCTCCATTTTTTTTTCTTTTTAGAAATTTTGAGTTCATATCAGAAATAAAGAATAATATATTTTGCTTTATTTAATAAGATACATTTAGCGATCACCTAAAGTAAAAAATCTTCTTTCAAAAATTTCCGGTGTGAATTTGATATTTCGGATAAAAATTGGAGGCCAAAATGCAACCCTGTTGTACCACGCACTTTCACTTCATTTAACTGTGCTGTTTCCCGCTGGCACGTTTTCCCGCAAGAGAATAAATAATACAGTAATTGAATAATCAATGCCAAATAAATGACCTAAGGCCTTAATAAATAGATAGCAAAGGAAAAAGTTGTGCATTTTTAAATAGGGGTTTTCAAACCGTCGCGTCGACCGCGGTCTACAGAGATACATCTGTTTTAGAAATGGAACTATGGAGAAAGTGGAATTGACATGTCTTCAAAATGGTGAAGTTTCCACTCTGACCAGTTTCGCAGGGTCTGATTACAGCTGCGGAAAACTTCCACAGTAATTTCAACAGAATTGCTTTTCTTATTTGAAAGCCTTGTTAATGCAGCATTTCAATCATAAGTATGGCAAATAATAGATATTCATTGTTACTGGTGGAAATTTACCTCGGCGGTAGTCAGGTCCTGCTTTTCTGTCATATTGTGACAACCTATAAACAACCTCCTGTCAGTGTCCGAGAAAGATATGTAATACCGGGAACAACCTTCACCAGTAGAAACGAATAGAAAATTCTACCATATTTTGGAAAGAAATTTTGCATGAATAAGGCGCTTAAATAAGGCGAAATTCTCTATTTAAATTTACTGGTGGGAGTTTGCCCAGGCTGTAATCAGAAACTGTAGTTCCGGTTAAAAAAAAAAAAAAACATTTTCCTTCTTAACCCCTTGAGGAGTGGTGGGATATATTATATCCCACCTTATTTTAACCATGATTTGCGATGGAAAATTTTAATTAAATGTTACCTTTTTAACATTGGTGGAAAATAGTTGAAAAATTGCTTTTCCCTATTTTGAAACAATTCTTTCGAAATTTCCGGTGCGAATTTAACATTACAAAAACACAATTGCTTGCCCCTGAAAGGGTTAAGACTGACCTCTCAGTTCTTCACTCGCAATTGATAGACTGTACGTGTCACCAGTGTTGCCAGTGGGCTACTTTTTTTTTAAATTCAGATTTCTTGATTGCCACCACTTTTTTGAAACGGTAAAATTGACTTAGTTTTTGCCTTAATTAATATGTCATTAAATAAGGCACATTTTACCATTTCAAAAAAGTGGTGCTAATCAAGAATCTGATTAAAAAAAAGTAGCCCATCTGGCAACACTACTTGTCACCTCCTCTTTATTCATAACTCTATTCTTTTTTAATCCTAGAACTACCGGAAATTTTACTCAAGTTTTATAAAAACATTCTACACCAGAATTTTTACTTAAAATTATTTAATTTGTTTATTTAACTTATTATTGTCTGATTTATACATTTAGTTTGTTTTGAAGAAATTTCTGGTTTGAATAAATATTTTGAATGTACATGTCGGGTCCAATGGACCCGTCTGGTAGACGGAAGGTTAAAGGAAAAAATTGCCTTTTGTACTGACAGAAACTTTACTATTAAAAATAAGGAAGATTGTCGTTTGGAATTTCTGGTGGTAAAAAGACGACTTTCTTGCAAAACAGGTCGAAGACTCCTAGTTTAAAGAATAAAACTCTCTTTTAACACATTATTCCCAAGCAATAACATGCGTGGTAGATTATAAGAAAATCTGCAATAGAAATCTACTTCGAAAATTATTGTTTGGAAATAGTCAATACTTGACCATTTAAAAGGTGCTATTATTACCGTGACAAAGGTCAAACTCTAATGATGCTATTAAAAGCAATGTTGTACATCTGCGATCCGCGTAGGAACGACTACTTTCGAAGATAAAATTTCGCCTTATTTAATCGACGAAATTCTACGATTAAGTAAGGCGAAAGTTTCTCGAGTCGCAGATATCTGCAATTAAAAAAGGCAAATGTTACTATTAAAACGTAGTGGTGCTAAATATCCTTAACCTTTTCAGGAGAAGAGTTCTAAGTTACTAAAATATTGAAATGATTGACTTACACCTGGATTTTAGAGCAAATTTATTTGGAAATAACTAAAAGCTCTTCTTATGTAAACTATAAATGCAAAATTTTATTACAAAATTCTGGTGTCATTGTGGCATTTTGGGATTAAAAGTAAGTGGTAAAAATTATATGTCGGTGACCGTCATAGGGTTAATCCTTTAGTGCGCAGCTTTGCATATATGCAAACAACAGTGTTTTGAATTTAATTGATTTTTTTATTCGTATATACCTAATTCACACCAGAAAATTAAAATAGCAATATTTGCTTTAATTAATAACAGACATTCGGTTTTTAAATGAAGCGAAATTAACCATTGAAACTTTCTGGTGTAAATTCAGATTCTCTGAACTACGTAATTTCTAGAACGTATTCTATCATGGGAATTAAAGGGTTAAAGGTTAAGTTTTATAAAGTAAATAATTATACAGGGTGTTCCGTTAAAGGGGTCCAATATTAATAGGGGTAATAGAGGAGATCACACGGAGCATAAATCAGTATATAATGCCTGGCCGGATCTCAATAATTTTCAAGTTACAGCAAATAGAATGAAAAATCGGAAATTTGTAAAAAAACCCTCATTGCTAAACTATTGATAATGCTACATAAAAACGAAGCACATATTTAGAAAGAACAGAAAAAATCCTACGAAATGACATAAATTGTTTTAGAATATTGAGAATTAATGGCGAGTTACAAGCTCTGAAACAGTGAAAAAATACAAAATCAAATATTTAGCAAAATAGTTAATCGTTAATTCCAAAAATGCAACTCTACCTACATCAAGGAAAATGTTATAAAATTTGGTCCATTCCGAAAGCTTTCGAAGAAGCTGACAATAAACCATATCAGTTTAATTGTATGGGAGAAATCAAGCAGTTCCCTAGTTACAACTCTGTACTGTTGCACGCTCGGAAAGGGCGAAACCCCGCCCATGACGATTCTAAACACCCCGTTTTAATATCTTTCAATTATACATTGCTGATCAACCTCTATCAATACCCTTTCATTATTCAGTCTGGTCAAGTGAATGACATATTGTGCAGCTCTCGCCTTGTCTTAAAGCAAACTCCGTGACTGCTGCGTTTCCTCCATGAACTTTCAGGATGATGAAGAAGAAGTACTTTTTATGCAAATTTTCTATGTGTATAGGAAGAAAAGTGTAATAAAACAGCAGTCATCAGTGGGCGTTATGTTAAAGGGAGGCTGTTGTAAGTGGGATTGTAGTAAGTTGATGTATAATAATTATGCCGGAATACTCTAACGAAGAATATGCGGACAAGCATCTGATGTACGGGCAAGCTCATGGAAATGCATGTCTAGCACAGCGCATGTACCGTGAGCAATTTCCAAGGAGACGTTGCCCAAGTTCGAAACTCTTCATAAAAATCGATAGACGATTACGGGAGACTGGATCGTTTAATACAGCAAGCATTGATGCAGGGAAACCTTGACATGTACGAACACCTGCAATGGAAGAAGATGTACTGAATATTTTTAAAAATAACCCCTCCACGAGTACACGAGCTGCTGCGTCTGAAGTCGGTGTTTCTCACCAAAGTGTGTGGCGTGTTCTGCGTGCAGAAAACATGCACCCCTTTCATGTGCAGCGGATACAACTGTTATCAGTAACAGATTGTGCTCAGCGGACAGAATTCGTACGCTGGTTGCTTAATGTAACAGAAAATAATCCACAATTTCTGGAAAATATTTTATTTACTGATGAAGCAACATTTACGAGAGAGGGCGTGGTAAACACGCACAATATGCACACATGGTCATATACAAATCCGCACACTGTTTTCCCGTCGAACGCACAACAAAAGTTCAGTGTGAACATATGGGCAGGTGTCCTCGGCGATTATCTCATAGGACCATATTTACTCCCAGATGTACTCAATGGCAGTACGTACTTGGTTTTCCTACGGGATATCTTACCGCAGTTACTGCAAAATGTGCCAGCAACATTGCGCCACAATATGTGGTTTATGCACGATGGCGCACCGGCACATTTTTTCATAGGTGTTCGCAATCACCTCAATTCAACATATCCTGGGAAATGGATTGGACGCAGTGGACCTGTTGCTTGGCCTGCACGCTCTCCAGACCTCAATCCGTTAGACTTTTTTGTTTGGGGACACCTTAAATCGCTGGTGTATGAAACGCCTGTGGATACACCGGAGGATTTACTAGCGCGAATCGTTGTCGCTGCAGGAGACATTCCCAACTCCGTCGGAGTTTTTCGGCGTGTTCGCCAGTCTTTACGACGTCGCTGCCGGCTGTGCGATTCTGTTAATGGGCGCAACTTCGAACACCTATTATAATAATGTCCGTTCGTCTGTCTTCCGACATTGAACTGTGCAGCGCAGGCCAGAAGACTATGCTTCACATATGTCATAAAGTACGTGGAATGTAATTCTTTATTTGTCATTTTTCTTTTATTTTCAACACTTTTTGGCACAGTATTTTGTAAGTCACAGACTGTGGTGTACTCAAATTGTAAATTACAAAGTTTGTATGAATTAATTTAAAATTTAGTGTCTTTTTTAAATTTATAATTAATAAAATTATTATGCTATTTGTTATTATTATTTCCTATCATAAATTATGATGCACATATACATACAATAATTGTCCATGTAAAACATGTACTGAAACTTCTTGCATAGTTACAAATCGCAATATTTTTAATTATTTCCGAATTTTCACCACCAGTTTAATTTTAAAGAATTTAACTTAAGCTTTATATCAATAAAAGACCACTTTAAAATGTAGACTATTATTGTAAAGTTATTTTGGTTCATTCAACTCTTGAATAATTAAAAATGTTGCATCTCAGAAGAAGCATGATCGAAAATGTATAGTTGAGAGTAATTAAAAAGGCGGTGTTTCCAATCGTGATGGGCGGAGTTTAACCTTTGCTAGTGTCAAAGAAAGCGGAGTTGTAACTAAGAAACTGATTAATTTCTCTCACACAATTAAACCGATATGGTTCATTGTAAGCTTTTTCGAATGTTTTCGGAATGGACCAAATTTTACTACATTTTCCTTGTTGTAGCTAGAGTTGTCTTTTAGGAATTAACGATTAACTATTTTGATGTATATTGGATTTCGTACTTTTTTCACTGTTTCAGGGCTTGTAACTCGTCAATAAATATTGCTATTTTAATACAATTGATGTCATTTTGTAGGTTTTTTTCTGCTCTTTCTAAATATGTGCTTCGTTTTTATGTAGCATTATCGATAGTTTAGCAATGAGGGTTCTTTTACAATTTTCCGAATTTTCATTCTATTTGCTGTAACTTGAAAACTATTGAGATCCGACCAGGCTTTATATACTGATTTATGCTCCATGTGATCTCCTCTATTACCCCTATTAATATTGGACCCCTTTAACGGAACACCCTGTATAAAATAAGGTATTTGGAGACATACTTATTAAAATATTTACTAATTTGCAATATTTTAGCGTAAAACAGCCACACGACTGTAGGTTAATTTTAACACAATTATTCTAATTAGTAAATAAATCATATTAGATGTAAATTTCCAATGGGCGAAAAAATATCCGAACCAGGATTCAAACCAGGGATCTCCTGGCTGAAGCCACCAGTGCTCTGCCATCTGAGCGACATTTTTTCGCACAGTTGGAAATTTACATCTAACACGACAGTAGTTTTTACTTGTATTGCAGATGTGCAACAGAAGAAAAGATTGAGGTATTATATGAAAAACGTATCTCTGATTTTTTTTTTCATTATTTTTCCTGTGTAATAAACCTTTCAGAGAATCATATATAATTTTTTCGAAACAAAATAAAAAATCGCGCATTTAAGGGTTGAACCTTTCAACTATGGGGATTTCAATTTTTACCTCAAAGTCGTTTGCTATCGCAAATTACAAAAAGCTACTTTTCGACATTTTTAATCGCAAAATTGCTGTCATTAAATAAGGCAAATTTTTCTATTTTAAAATATTCGTAGCTTGGTTACATCATACTTTAACACTAGAACGCCCGGAGAGAGTCGATCCGACTTCGACCATATGACTAAATGTCAACAGGAATAAGAAATTCTTTCATAAAATAAGTTAAATTTAAACTTCGCAAATTTACGTGAAATAAATCAGTCAAATAATTTTTAATAAAATTTCTGGAGTCAAATATTTTTATGAAACTTGAGTAAAATTTCCGGGCGTTCTAGTGTTAAACCTATCGACTTAGAAACCAAATTAGGTATCTTCAGAATATCTTCAGAATGTTTGTTCATCTTAAAAGTGTAGGACTGAATACAAAATGTTTTATTTGCTCTAAGATTTTGTAATAGTGATTAATTAGAAAATAAATGTATTTGATATTCCATTAAAAATTAATTTTATTAGCGGTAAATTTTGTTGTCTTGTGATGAATGGCGTTGGGGTAGGATATATCTGTCAGTTTTGATTGTAAGTATATATATTAAGGATTAATATCGGAGAATTTTGAAATCCCGGATGAATGGTGATCCGAAAAATCCAGGGATTACTTTATGTCAAATTCTGGGATTTTCAGGGTCGTTAACATCGATATGTAGATATCTATCAAATCCATCTTCAAGAATACTGAAAACAAATGGCCGAAATTTACGAAAAATCTGTTGATATAGGTTATCCGAGATTTGGTACACTTAAAAAAAGAATCAATTACTTATTATCAAATAAGTTTAAAATATTTATGACAAAAAAGGGTAGATTTTAACCCTAGATCTACCGGGAATTTTATTCAAGTTTTAATAAAACGTTCTGCACCAGAATTTTTGTTTAAAACTATTTAACTTATTTATTTACCTTATTTTTGTCTGGTTTATATACTTAGTTTATTTTAAAGAAATTTCTGGTTTGAATGAATATTTTGTATGTACCTGTCGGGTCCAATGGACCCGTCTGGTAGACGGAGGGTTAAATATTTGCTTTTTATAATAGCTTGGGGAAAACATATGTGCAGTAATGAAATAACAAATAACACTGGAGAACAAACTTTAACATTTCCTCTGCCACACAACTAAAATTAGCTGTTTCTTATTTAGTGTTTTGCGCGGATTTCGAATCTAGTTTAAGATTTTCTTCCAACACGTTTAGTTTTTATGATAGTTGCATATTTTGATTTATGTAAATTTTGTAATTTCTGTACAATTGTATGCGAATTTCAGGCATAAAGCATTATCAGGCTGGAATTTTTGTCATATGTTATGATTACTGTCCAATTTATTTTACAAAAGTGTTGTGTCCGAGATTATACTAACATGTGATCGTGAAATATTGTGCCCAATTTTCATATTTTTCATGTTTTTTTTAATAAAGTTTCTTGACATCCAAATATGTCTGCCATATGAGTACGCTAATATGTTTCTAATCTAAGCTTTTTGTGCTGATTTCAAATCCAGTGTCCGTTTTCTTCTATCACGTCTAGTTTCCGGAAAGGAAAATTTTAATTTGGGCTAAAAAAAAAGCCAGAAAATGCTTTTTACGCTCCGTTGTGATGTACTTCAGCTAGTTAAGATGCATTCTACTACCTTTTTCAATTGTTTTTTTTTATTATACCCATTAGTGATTATATCCATGATAGAAATCTGACACTGTTCTGTTCACCATTTTGATAATGAAACGCATACCACTTAAAAGGATTTTATATCAAAGTTGTGCCAATACAGGGCTGCCACTGGTGACTATTTTTATATTTGATTCGTACCACTATTTTAAAAGCATGAATTTTTTAGTACATATCTCTTGCAGATGTTGTCAAATCATATCGGAAAAACTTTTGGTTTGAGAAAGTAATGCAAAATAGAATTAAAAAATAACTGCCACTGAAAGCCTTCCAATGCCATACAAAAATACAAAAGTAGGAATTCGTTTTACTCAAAAACTAGACGTGATATAAGAAAACGGATTTCATATTTGAAATCAGCATAAAAATCAAATCTATGGAAGGATTACGTCAATTCTGTGGCAGCAGCTTTAATGTTGAAAAGAAATGTAAACATTACACCATACAGAAATATGCAAGTTAGGTTTAATATAACAGATAAATGTTAAGAATATCCGACATTTATCTGAATCGAACTGTCCAGTAGTCCTAAAATTAAACAAAAAAGCCAGTCTGACATTTATTGTTCCTACAATTTGCATAAAATGACAAAAAACTCTTAAATTTGCATAATTCGAAATATGCAAATATCTCAAAAACTATACGTGATGGGGAAAATCTAAAACTAGATTCGGAATCAGCGTAAAAAATAAATCTGAAACAACTAATTTCAGTTTTGTGGCAAAACCATTCTTTTCCAATGTAATCAAAAGCATTGTATCATGAAAAACGATGTGTAGAATTAATTTGCTGCATACCTCTTACTATTTTTGGTACCACAAAATTTAATAGGAATTTTCTTCTTATTTAATTGACGGATTGCGGCGATTATTAAAGGTAAAATTTACTATTAAATCTTACGGTACTAAAAAGCGTAAGAGTTGACAGCTATGGAATTGCATAGATTAAGACTAGAACGGCAATAACGGTTGTTTTGACAGGTGCCAAAAAAATATTTCGGATTTTCTGTGAGTAACACGTTGAGTTCCACGGTGACTGACACTGAAGCTGAAAAAAATCCAATGTTTTAAGTAATTTTTAAGAAAGTATAATTGTGTAATAAATAAAGGTAAGTAAATTTTAAATAAATTTTCAGTAATTACTTAAAACAATATATATATTTTTAGTTTTATATCCTATTTTAGACCGTCAGTCATTGGTAAATGACGCGTACTAAGCGGAAAGCTCAGTGTCAGTCACCGGTGACTGACGTGGCGCTTAACGTGATAAGTAAGGCCATGTATTCTGACCAGAAATTTCTTTATAAAACATGTTTAATACATACCACGAAGAAATATGTTAATAGTTTTAACTAAAATTTCTTGTGTAAAGCATTTTTATAAAATTTGAGTAAATTTTATGTTTGTTCTAGTGGCCATTATGAAATTTAAAAAGCGCTTGCCAGAAAATCATAGCTACCAACTGTTACGCATTTTCATTACCAGTAACATTTCGTATAAATCATTGTATTTTTAATAGTATATTTCGTCTATTAAATAAGAGAAAATTTGCTAGTAAATTTCAGTGGTAAGAAAACTGCGTAAAAGTTGACTGCTACGGAAAATGGATTTGAAATCTGTTTGCAATGTATTTTTAAATTCTTAATAAACATGTGTGGCAAAATGAGTGCCTTCCCTTATTTTTATAGCATATAGATGGCGCTGTTGCCACTTTCGGCAAAATATCCTGAGATATTTTGCCAAACGTGAAGTGAAGTGAATTTAAGTAATTATGATTGGGCGGGTTTTGTAGACTTTCGGTGCGCGTTCGGGATGTATCTCGTCTAGAGATGATGTAATATTTGTATTTTCTAGAAATTAAGACTTTTCAATTCTTTGTGTGTAAATGTAGTGTTGTGTACTGTCGCTATTAAAATGGTGCTTGTCTAATTGCTATGCCATCTTTGAGATGACCAAGACCCTTATAATGGCTCCCAACATTAACCTCTTAATTCTCGCTCCCGTCAATATCACGGGCTGAGGTGTCGTTCGTTATTTCTCGTGCCCGTCATATTTCCGGGCTGGAGATTTAATTGCTGGATAAACTTCTGAAACCAGAAAAATTTAATTGGTATTTCGGTGTGAAGTCTTTGAATATTAACGCTTGGGTTTGGCTTTTGCGCTGGCTGTGATGTTGGGCTTTGTATTACATATTTCGAGATATATAACACTCAAAAAAATTATTAATAATCAAAATTTAATATATATATATATTAATTCAAATATTATTTGTAAAAATGTCTGTGATGATGATAAATAAAGATCTAAGATATGAAAATTAAAGGTCTTATTCGCATTAATTTGTATGGTGTAAAACAAACATTAAGACACAGAATACTCGCATGATGGCTTTTTTACAAATGTGAATTTGTTCTATAGCATCTTTTTTTTTCGAAAAAAAAAAAAAAAAAAAAAAAAACTAATTGCATATTTTGTTTAGAAACCTTATAATTATTAAATTTATGTAATAAAAGAAATAGGTACTTTTTTGATGGTTTTCCCAAATATTAAGCGACCGTGAAGGGGTTAAAAATCTTGCTTGATCGAAAACGAAGTAAAAAAAACCCGCAATGCCAGGCTCAAACTATTGTCATCCTGACAATAAAGTAAATGGATCAAAAGAATCGCCCGATTCTTAAGTTTGGGAAAACATTTTCAATTCTGTGAAAGCATAATTTCAAGAGAATGCTTTGTTCTAAATTGTGTATTGTCACCCTGACAAATCAAGTGAATAAAAAGAATCAGCTAGATTCTTAACCCTCCGTCTACCAGACGGGTCCATTGGACCCGACAGGTACATACAAAATATTCATTCAAACCAGAAATTTCTTTAAAATAAACTAAGTATATAAACCAGACAAAAATAAGGTAAATAAATAAGTTAAATAGTTTTAAATAAAAATTCTGGTGTAGAACGTTTTATTAAAACTTGAATAAAATTCCCGGTAGATCTAGGGTTAATTCTGTGAAATCGTAGATCGTAATCTGAGAATAGTTTAAAGTAAAAAAGAACTGCCCTTCGTTTCTAAAGTGTGCATCATTTCTTTGATAATAAATCAAGTTCTTCCGTATTAGTGCCATTCTTATGGAATACTTTTGTGTGGTGTATGCTTCAAAAGTTCGCATAGTGAAAGTGTGCTGTTTAAAGTCATAAAACATCTCTGAGTTTGTTACATAATTGCTGTTTGTGCTCATCGAAAATTATTTACGCAGTTCTAAAATATTTTTGGAATAACTTTCTTTCAGTACTTACTAGCGCCGTTAAGCTGTGTGATTTAAATGAAATCAAACTGCCATATGAATCATCGAAAAGTGATTAGCTAAAGATAAATGTTATTTTATTTGTTTTCTTACTGGTAAAAAGTTTGAATTTTTTTTATTGCAGGCCAGATGCTAAAAGTAATTTATTTCTTTAAATGCTGTTTTATGAATGTAATGTTATTTGGGGAAACTGGGCCATGATTTTACAATGTGACTCTGGAGCTTCTGACAATTCAGCTTCAAAAAGCTAATGTTCATTTGAATTAAAGTCTGAACTTCTGTAAATGTGTTCAGTTAGGTTCCCGCTATCAAATAGAAATGCTCAAAATTACATTTTAATATTTAAAAATATAAAAATATGCATATTTCATCTTTCTTTCCTCATGGGTCCAGTTGCCCCATAAAAATGGGGTAAATGGACCAGGAGGGTCTATGTTCCACACGCGTTTATTTTTTTCATATGGGATATCATGTCCTGTTTGAAAATGTGCAAACAACTTAAAATTTTTTAAACCAGGCTGATCATGTAAATTATGTGTCAACAAAGAGCGTTGTAAGGGAAACCTTTGCTGTCAATGTGTCTAAAAAAAGCACTAAAAGTGAAAATATTAGATTTATTTATACCAAAAACATAAAAACTAAGAAGTACTTATGTACTTTAGTATAGGTAATAAGAATAAAAGTGGGTATTTTAAGGAAAAAAATTGTTAGGTATATCTATGAACAAACGGCTACGTAAGTACTTAAGTATTTTTCTGTATCTAGGGGTCGCATTATATAGGGGAAATTTTATTGTTCCTACCAGAACCCTTAATGAGTTACCCTCATGGTCATTCTATTTAACATATTCTAAAGAAAAGTGCGATGAAGATATTATTTTAAAAATAGTGGTAGGAACAATAAAATTTTCCCTATAATGCGACCCCTATGTATCGTAGAATTTCAAGGTTTGGCTATCTCGCTTTCAGGGGCAAGGTACTTGCATTCGTAAAATGTTGAAATAATTGAGTGACACTAGTATTTACAAGAGAATCTATTTGCAAAGAAGTAAAAGTATATTTTCGCGTACTTAGTAAAGAAGAACTTTTCATTATAAAATTCCGGTGCCAATGTAACAATTAGAAATTAAAATTATGTGATGCCATACCGACATCACCGCTTCTCAAGGGGTCAAGAAATTTGGTTTGATACCACTCAATGTGCTTTTTAATAAATGTTATTACGTAATTTTCATAAGGTATTCTATAATTTTCCTTATTGTGAGCAAAAAACAATGGAGAAATTTACTTCCCGTTGTAAGAGAAACTCAAAAAAATTATTCATAACTATTGGGATAACTGCATCCAGCATGGCCCAGTTACCCCGGATACATGTCCCAGTTAACCCATTCTTGAAAAATTTATGGGGTAACTGGGACACCGGGGTTACATTTGAAACATGAAGTAAATATGTATAGATACCTAATAATATTAACGTAGTTATATGCCTAAGCTTAAAAAAAAAGATTGTTTAATAAAAGTACTTACAGTATTTTAATAAAAAGCCGAGGAAGTTCAACCAAATGTACGTTGTTTTTAAAAAAAGAAACGTTAATTTACCACAACCTAATTATGATTGAGTTGACAGACGTTATTTTAGGAAGTAGAGGTTAACCCCTTGAGGGGCACCAGTATATATTATATACCACCTACGATCAATGAAGTTTTACACCAGAAAAATTTTATTAAATTTTACTTTTCTAACTTTGGTGGAAAAAGCCGTAATATTGCTGTTACTTATAATGCAATAGAATTTTTCAGATTCCGCTGGGAATTCAGCGTTACACTAACGTAATTGCTTGCCCCTTAAGGGGTTAAGGGCATTGTTCACAAAAGCTAAAACGTAAAATACCTAAACGGTTTTTTATGATATAGCCTATGGCCCAGTTACCTCGTGGGTCCGGTTACCCCAACTAACCTTATGTTTTTTGTTTTTTTTCTGGCTAATTCCATGAAAACTTGTCATGTCTGTCACATACTACGATTTTTCTACCAGTATTTTAGAATGGAAAAATGTGACTTATTTTATCAGAGATATCTCATCAATTGAACAAGGCGAAGCAAACTTTTCGAAAATAACGGTGGCCAACAAGCATAGCGATTTTCAGCTGTGTGACAGACATGGCAAGTTTTCGTGAAATTAGCCTTCTTCGTTAAGAATATTATGAAAGATTAATTTTCTAAAAAGAAAAGATTTATATCATTTCTTTTGGTAATATTTTTTTAATGCAATATTATTTGAGTAAGTGAATTTTATGATTATTTGTTTTAACTGTGCACAGCGTAGATTAGAAAAAAAAAAGTGATTTCAATAACGTTTGATAGTTTTTTCCATGTTGTTTATTTTAAAGAAGTAAGTAAGTACTTTTATATTTTGTTCAGTTTATATTTATTTGTGAATGAAATTTTTTTCACATCAAATTGTCTATGGTACTTGATATATTTAAAATGACAGTTTTATACGGTAAGTTATATTGGTTTTATGCAAGTTTTTGCATATTTACCTGTTTATATTTACCTGTAAGAGAAAGGTAGTTATTTTATTATTTAATGGCTCAAGTATTACATATAATTTTGTAATTTACGCATAAATTTAACTGATTTGAGAAAAGATAGCGTTTCTTTCTAAAGGGAAAAAAATCGATTTATATAATTTGGGTAGCGAATTAGAACTTGAGGTGGATACAGATGATAAAATAGCAGTCTTACGTGAAAAAATTATAAAGTGTTCACTTTTTAAAGAAGATGAACAATTTGTGAAAGAGGCATTTGTCGCTATTGTGGAAGATAGGAAAAAACAAGAACGAGTAGAAGAACAAAGGGTTGAGGGCAAACGTATCGCAGAGGAAAGAACGTATGAGCTAGAAAAACTTAAGCTACAAGCTTAAGTTTACTTGTACTACTACTAAGTTTACTCAAGCTTAAGCTACAAGCTTGATTTAGGGTAGAACTTAAATATAGGGTAAAAAGAAACCTTTTTTGTTTTAATGTATTATAGTGAAAACTTTTTCCTTTTTGGATGTCTAAACTATTGGCTGAAAAGGTTTTTTAAAATTAATTTATTTTCCGGTTCCTCAGTGACCTCAAAGTTTTAAAATTTCAGTAGAAAGTAACTTAAAGTAAACAACGAAGCTGTTAGCTCATATCTGCTTATATTAAGCAAATACTACCCAGAAGTCATCACGAGGAGGTGGATAAATATTGACTTCCCCCTCCTTACCCCCTTTTGTTATGGATTAATTCAATTGGATATTCAACTGGCTTATAAGTCTTGTTTGGCAAACTTTGTCATTACATTGCGGGAATTCAACTTTCTCAGGATAAAGCCATCTCTTGCTTAATATCTAAAGACGGTTGACGCACCTCGCGGGACAATTTTGACACAAGTTTCTACTGTTTGAGTATGACAAGGAAAATCTAAAATTCAGGTGTTTCCACTGTTTGTATTTTTTTAAAGTTCTTCATTCGATCAGTCCTTGAAGACAGGATCCATTTTTTACAGTCTATATTTTCAATATGTTCGCATTTTTTCAAGTTGCTTTCCTATTGGTCCAGAAAATCCTCTAGTATCCGTAGTTTTGCCAGCAAGATGTTGAAATAAATATCTAAAAAAAAAAAGTTCTTTTTCATGTAATAATCAAATTATCCATTGTAAAGTTTTTACAGTCTTGCTTCCAATGTTTTGACAACTCCAGATTTGCGTCCTGCTTTAACAGCGTTTCTGTTTCACCCAATAAATTTCAAACTGGAAATGTCCGTATTATTATTTTGCAAATACACCAAAATTGCAGTGGCTATATTAATATAAGAAATTGTCAATGAAATATGACCAATATATTTTGATCCTGGTTTTTGAACTTAGACTATGTGTTCTTCTTTAATGATTTTTCGTTACACCTTTTTCCCTTTGCTTCAGTTATCATAGTGTTATCCTTTCTGCCATCAAAAAGGAAACCTTCTAAAATTAACTCATTTCATCCTTTTTGTTCTTTCAAATTTTTCCTTTTCTTTTCTCTTTGTCTTTTCATGTCCTTCTTTCAATTACCTTTTCTTTATTATCATCAGAAATACCCATATCTTCTAGGGTGCCATTTGCAATAATATTTATAGTTCTGTCTAATACTCCGGTTCATTCACCCTGTTGATTGTCAAATTCAGGTTTAGAAGAACTACCGATTGGACTATTTCCTTCAGAAATATTTTCTTCATTTGGCGAGTCATTCAATCAAAACATCACTTTTTTGTTTTGAAATGACTTTTTCTTTTCTTGATATTTTCTTTTCCAGTCTTGCTACACATTTTTTGTAGTTTTTATATCTATTAATCCTATCGCCATCACCCCATCTCTGTTTGGTCTTTGAGAAAGTGACTTGCTTGCTCTGATACACGATAACATTTAGTGCATTAAAAAAAGTTTTTTGCACGATTACCTAACATTTTGCAATTTTATATTGGATGTGGGATTATTCTTTCTAATCTTAATATTTTTCTTCACGTTTTGACATTTTTGACGATAGTCTAATAATTTTTTATTATTTGTGTATCAAAAACCTTTGGAATTGAAGTTCTCAGCAATACACTTTTAATTGTATTAACAACAGCTTTAGATATTTCAGAAACAGTGTATTCCAGATTTCAGCAGGCAGATTTTAAGTTAAATTGAATCCATAAATAATGTCTCATAACATCTTCATATGTTCGCCAAAGATGAGTCTATTGTTAATTGTTTTGGTTCGCGAAATACAAGACACTTCAATATTTTTTTTTTAATTTAGACAAGTTAGCAGATATTGTCGCATTTGACACCGACTGTTGAAAAGATAATTGAATATTAGATAAGATATATAGAGAATAGATATATTGAAAGATAATCCAAGAAACTGTGAACACACGCTAAATCGGATTAACTTATGAGTCAAAACCAAATAAATCGGAGACAATGAAAGCCGTCGCCCACTACGCTGGCTTCTATAAAAGTCAAACAAAGTGGGCCCATCTTTTCCATGGCACTCAAACCAAATTATTTTCTTTATTACAGGACCTAAACACTTCATTAATTTAATTTCGCAAAATATAAATTTAAAAATAAGCTTAAAACACTTTTCATGCAATTATTGACTTTTATTCGTTTTTTATGAAAAATGAGACGCTTTGAGGAACCGGAAAATTTCATTTTAAAATTAAAAGAAAAATATTTTCTTTTTATGTATGGAGTTAGAAAGGAAAAAATAATCACTATTAGAATATAAAATTCGAAACTTCGTTTTTTAGTTCCACACTATTGATCATACCGCGAAAACTGTACCACAAAATCAAATTGACCAGATGCGTATAGATATTAAAAACATCCTACCAGTATTTATTGCGGAAAAAGATGACATGTAGTTGTTTTTGATAATGTTTCAACGTCAAATGAAAATGCTAAATGTCTCCAAAGATTATAGGGTCTCATAATTAATCGCCGTTCTTCCGAATGACATTGCTAAACTTATAGCAAGAGAGACATAAGAAATGTTCAAAAATTATGCACATATTCGCGACAGAATATGTAAAAAGATTTAAGTTAACAGCGGAGAAGTTTAAGGTACTATTTAGCCGACATCAGAAAAGAGAGAATTCTACTTGGAAAGACTTTTATTTTTAAGTTTAAAATTATTTTGAGGGTTGGTTATCCGAATTAGAAATTAACTTATTTGAAAAGCTGACAGAGCTAACAATCGCTGATCAGATTTTTAAAAAAGTACCCACCAGAATATCAAAATCTTTATCTAGATGGTTCGGACAAACTAAACGATCCTGTCGTGTTGGCCGAAAACTTTGCACATACTAAAATGTTATACCCCCTTTTCAAAAATCAGCAAGTAATTCAAAATCGCATGAAACACAGAAACATGTTTTATCGAAAAATTCAAATGGTCAGGAATTCTTGAAAAATCAAATAACCAAAAATGAAGCTAGCGAACATTTTGGAAATTAAAAAAATACTTCTCATACCTCAAAATATACGAATTCACGCTTTGTAAACAATGATAAGCGTCTAATTATAAGCTGCTATGGCTGTGGGAAACAAGGTTTTGTCAAAGCAAAATGTCCTAATTGTTACCCATCTACGCAAGTAAAATCAGCGCATTTTGGTTCCCTCCATCTCCAATCTTGTTATATTAACACGCTGCAACACCTCTGCAGTATATAAAGGTAAATGGTATTACAGGATAGCTTGCGCTGATACCGGAGCTACTTATTCCATTGCTGGTAAAATGTTGTTCAAGCTTCTCCGTTGCCAAGGAACTAGTGTAAGCATAACGCTCGCTGATGGCCGACGAAAAGAAACTAACGTTCTTCAAGCAACAAATCACTGTTGAAATAGAAGGTCGTAGAACTAATACAACGATTTTTGCGTTATTCGAAGCCGCTCGATACAGAAAATTGTTAGGCATAGATTTTTTGAATAAATTGTGGATTGTGCTGGATATGCGAAACCAAAGTTGGTATTTCCAGAACAACCCAAGATGTAAAATTCCTTCTGCTGATGATCCTTTCAAAGCGACGCGACGCCTGGAATCTCAACACCAAATGCCAAAGCTAACTCATTTACCTTACGACAAAATGAAGGTCAGCACCTATCTGCAATACAAAGAAAGAGACGTAATGACTTGCTTGGAAAATTTTCCAATACCTTTCAACCAGGGGAAGAAGCAACACTCGTCGTCGAACATCACATAAACACTAGAGAACAACGTCTTATATCATTACCACCTTACAGATTATTACCGGAAAAGAAAGATTTGTTGAAAACACAAATTGATGATCTTCTTGTCAAAGGAATTATTGAGCAATGCGAATCTCCATATTCTGCACCAATCGTGCTCATTCCTAAGCCAAATGGTAGTGTTCATCTATGTGTAGACTACAGGAAGCTTAACGAGGTGACTATACAGGATACCATTTAAAAAGGGAATGTTTACCCTTTCAGAAAAGTGGTGCCAATCAAGAAATCTGAATTTAAAAAAGTAGCCCACTGGCAACACTGTTTTCATATTGAACGGTTTGCCCTTATACCAACGATATAGGATTCCAATTTACGAAAAAAAGTCAGCAGAGGGAGGAGCTTCTACTTCTTTAAAACCTAGATTTCATGCAAAATTATCTTTCACCAACGTGTTAATTAGAACATGAATGCGTATATTATGTATATGTGAATGTGTTTGAAAGTAGCCAAATTTTACAAAAGCCAGAAGCTATTTTGCATATTTTTTTTAAAAAGAGAAAATGCTAAAATTCTTATTTTGGTAGATGTAAAACAGAAACTTTTATTCATTCACATTAGTCACATGGAATCACTGAGCTCCACGACATTACGGAGAGCTAACTCACTTTTCTGATACATTGCATGCAGCGATCAGCTCATGAACACAATGCCAAAGATTTGTGAGGAAAAATGTTTTCAAAACATAGACTCCCAAAGCTGGGTATATGGGGCAGACAGCAGTCGAACTTGTCTTGAAATTTCAAGACCAGGAAATTCTTCGGTACGAGTATTTTCTTGTAGAAAATCTCTTCTCAACCCCTTCAAGGGCGGCGGTCCATTTTTGGACAAACTAATTTTAATCCCTAAATCAGTGTTGCCAGTCGACTACTTTTTTAAAATCTAGATTGCTTGATTAGCATCCCTTTTTTGAAATAGTAAAATACGCCGTATTTAATGACATATTAATTAAGGTGACAACAAAGGGAATTTTACCGTTTCAAAAAAGTGGTGCCAATCAAAAATTCTGAAATAAAGAAAAGTAGCCCACTGGCAACACTCCCCTAAATGCCAGATTGGATACAGAATATTAGAAAGAAAATTTTCTTTTTATTAAGTACGTGAAAAAAAAAGCTGCTGGTTATTTAGAAATAAATTTGTTTCTAAATTCCGGTGTCAATCACTCATTTCAGCATTTTGGGAATAGAAGTAAGTTGCCCCTGAAAGTGTTAAATAATGCGAAATTTCACACGTTTAATCTTGATTTTTTTTTCTGTAAAAATACTGATATTGGTCCTGAAGAATTCCCTGAAGCGTACGTCCCTGGGTAGATACATTCAAATTGCATTTTTTAACCCCTTGAAGGACATCGATATATTATATATAAGACTTAATTTTAATTCCTAAATGTCATATTGTCACCAGAACTTTGAATAAATTTATCGCCTTTCCTAATGTATGCGAAGAAAAACTTTTACTTACTTTTATATAAATTTGTTCGTAAATCCCGGTGTCATTCAACCATTTTAGCAGCAGAAGTACTTTGCTCCTGGAAGGGTTAAAATGGGACGAAGTTGCCACAATTTTCAAAAAAATATATTTTTTATTCAAAAAAAAAAAAACAGATTTTATTTAAATTAAACGGAATTTTTTAATTTGATATTAGTTAAAAATTAAATGTTAGGTAAGCTCAAAAAAAGGAAATGAGAACTTTGTTAATTATTGCTCATAAAAATATCAGTAATGTGTAGAAATCACCAAAATTGATAAAATACATCAAAAAATGTTTCTAATGTTATGAAAAGTGCACAATTCACTACTTGCGCTGATTGAAAATATGATGCGGCCGCGGCAGAAAGTGGACCAGTTGGCAGAGGTCGTACTTGTCCGGAAATTTCATGACCAATAAATTCTTCTGTACCAGTATTTTCTTATAGCAAATATCTACTTAACACTTTACTTAACTCTCACCCGTCAATATCACGGTCTGAGATATCGTTCATTATTTCTCGTGCCTGTCATATTTCCGGACTGGAGATTTAACTGGTGGAAAAGACTTCTGAAACCAGAACAATTTAACTGACATTTCGGTGTGAAGTCTTTGAATATTAACCGTTTGGGTTTGGCTTTTGGCACTGATTGTGATGATGTTGGGATTTGTATTGCATGTTTCGAAATATATAACACTAAAAAAAATTAATAGTACCGTATTTTCCGGTGTATAGCCCGCAGATCAAACAATTCAGTTTGGACCCAGAAATTTTATTCAGTATTTGACGACCAATATTAACCGTGATTTAAAAGGTTACATTTTATTTAAAAAAAATTTCTGGGTCAAAAAACAATTGTTTGATCCGCAGACTATACACCCAAAATTACGGTAATAAAAATTTAATGTTTATGTATTATTTTAAGTATTATTTATAAAGATTTATGTGATGATGATAACTAAAGATCTAAGATGTGAAAAATAAAGGTCTTATTCGCATTAATTTGTATGGTGTAAAGCAAACATTAAGATACAGAATTCTCGCATGATGGCTTTTCTACAAATGTGAATTTGTTCTATAACATCTTTTTTTTTTCGCCTTAAAAAAATAATTGCATATTTTATTTAGAAACCTTATAGGCTATTTCCATGGGTACTTGTAGTGTAAGTCACATGCCTCAAATTTCTGCTACCAGTATTTCAGAACGGAAAAATGTGACTTATTCTACAGGAGATATCGCATTAACCCCTTGAGGGGCACCGGTATATATCATATACCACCTACGATTAATGAAGTTTTACACCAGAAAAATTTTATTAAATTTTGCTTTTCTAACTTTGGTGGAAAAATGTCGTAAAATTGCTTTTACTTATCTATACAAATAAAAGAACAGATCGCTCTGTGTGTGTGTATGTGTGTGTGTCGGCGATGGCTAGCAAAATCTACGGCGCGTACGAGGTTCAAAAATTTTCTGAAGAGAGTCCAAAGCCTCTCCTAATGCACCTGACTTTCAGAATTTTAATATTCTAATTAATAGTTGAGTAATTAATATACAAACGCAATTCACTTTCATCAAAAATACGCTTTTTTCAATCCGCTTGCTTTCGGTTGGTTGGTTGTATAAAGTTTTCTCAGAAGAAATTAAATAAACCGGGATAGCAATGGGTGTGTTCAAGATGCGCCGCGCGCGCGAGCTCAGGAGACAGGAACATGGGGTGGTTCTTTATCGTAGATGAAATAAACATTCAGCGCGTTCAGGAACAGATCATGGATTTCATTAATTATAGTGCTAATTACAAAGGTAATCTGTTGCAAGTGAAGAGTAAGCTAGACGGCTGAATGGATAGAGCTTTGAACTCGAGACTAGGTGTTATGGGTTCGAATCCTTCGCGTCCTAAATAGTATTTTTTTTTTTTTTTTATTGTATTATATTTTTCATATAATATAAGATATTTTTGATAAAGATAAATTTTTATATTAATAATATACACAAGCACACGTATTTCTATTATAATAATAAAATACTTATTTAAATACGAGAAAATGAGGTATTTCTCGATGAAAGTTTTAGATTTGAACAACGCCTTTTAATATTCAAAGTTTCGTTTCAAAGTGATATATATGTATATATATGGTTATCTATACTAATAAAAGAACAAATCGCTCTGTGTGTGTGTGTGTGTGTCGGCAATGGATAGCAAAATCAACCTCACGTAGAAGTCTGAAACTTCAGGAGTGATTGTTCGGAAACACGTCCTGATGCACTTGAGTCTCAGATTTTTAACTTTTAAGGGCCGGGGCCCCAGGACCCCTTTAAGTTTTTATGCACTAAATTGTTAATAACATGCCTCTTTTCTATCCGATCTTCTTCGTTTTTGGGGTGAATTCTCCTTTTAGTTTCTGCGCCATTTCTACATTTCAGTTAAGACCCTGGCACCCTTGCAAAGGGGCCGATACAGGGCCCCTTGAAATTTTAGTGCACTAAATTGTTAATAACATGCCTATTTTCTATCCGATCTTCTTCGTTTTGGGGGGTTAATTCTCCTTTCAGTTTCTGTCCCATTTCTACTTTTCAGTTAAGACCCTGGCAACCTTGCAAAGGGCCGAGTACAAGGCCCCTTGAAGTTTTAGTGCACTAAATTGTTAATAACATGCCTCTTTTCTATCCGATCTTCTTCGCTTTTGGGGTGAATTCTCCTTTCAGTTTCTACCACATTTCTACATTTCAGATAAGACCCTGGCACCCTTGCAAGGGGCCAGGTACAGGGCCCCTTGAAGTTTTAGTGCACTAAATTGTTAATAACAATTTATTAACAATTTATCCAATTTATACTTCCTTTTTATCCGAAATTTCATTTTTGGGATACTTTCTTCATTTAGTTATTCCCCCGTTTCTACATTCCAGTTAAGACCATGGGCCCGTCTAGGAGCCGTAGGGCCCGGTCCAGGGCTCATTAAATTTTTTGTGTTCCATGCGTTTTTCACACCCTAATTTCCTCACATTCGCAGTGCGTAATTTTAAAGTTCAGTCTTGAATTCTTCTCCTTAGACCAACAGTCACATATTTTTATTGGGGCCCTAGGGCCCTTTTTTAAGCATTTCCCAAATTTTTTGCACATTTCTTTTAAATTATATTCTAATGATCCCTTAAATATTGTGCTATTCACTACCTTTTTTCTTCTAACAACATCTTAGGTTCTCCAGCTATTACATGAACGACAAAAAATATGTCATACTTCAACTACCACCAATTTTGAATATAAATCGTCTTCTTGGGGCCCTTGGTGCATCTTCTTTAAAAATGATCCGAATTCCTTTCAATTTTCTTTACCATATTTCTATCGTCCTCATATTACATTAAAAACTACTAAAAAGTGTATTTATACCAAACTACATGCCGCTTAAGTCCCTTCCCCCTTGGGGCCCGGTACAAGGTCCCTTGAAGCTTTTGCACCATAAATTATTAAGAAATTGCCCCTCTTAATCCGACCTTCATTTTTGGAAACATTTTTCCATTTACTTATTCTCCAGTTTCTATATTCCAGTTAAAATATGGGGCACCTTAGGGCACTGTAGGGCCCGATCCGGGGCCCCTTGAACTTTTTGTGTGCTATGCATTTTTTACACCCTAATTTTCTCACCTTCTCATTGCATAGTTTTAAAATTGAGTCTTGGATTCTTCCCCCTAGATCAACACCCTCAAATTTTTATTGGGGCTCTATGGTCCCTTTTTAAGCATTTAACAGATTTTTGCGCATTTCTTTAAAATATTATTCTAATGATTTTTTTATACCCTATGATTAATTTTGACTAATTGAAGATCTAAAACGCTGAGTACTAAAACATTTAAACATGTTTTCATGTTAAGGCCCTGCTCTCAACTATCAGTTGGGCCCTTTTGGGCCCCCTGTTATAGCTCCCTTAAAAATGGTCCGATTCACGAACTTTTTTTTTCTAACAACTTCTTAAGTTCTCCAGCTAATACATGAAAAAAATTTGCAGACTTCAGCTTCCACAAATTTTGAATATTAATCGTCTTCTTGGGGCCTTTGTTGCAGCTTCTTTAAAAACTATACTAATCTTTTGGAATTTTCTTTAACGTAGTTTCAGCGTCTTCCAGCTACTTTAAGACCCCTAATAATTTTTCTTATACCCAATTACATTCCAGTTAAGTACCTGGCCCTCAGGCCCGGTCTTTCTTTATACCTCAACTACCACCTTTTTCGAACATTAATCTCCTTTTTCAGCATCAACTTACATCTACTCCCTACAGCCGTAAACTAAAAATCGCGTTACTTTAAAGGTAACTTTAGGTAAGGGATTTCATCCGTTTATTAAATATCGTGTTAATGCTAACAGTAATTCATGAAATTTACAAGGTTAGGAGGCATCTTCCAGCGCTTGGTGGCGCGTTATTTCCTCGGGTTTAAGGGCTCAATTTCAACGGGATTTGCTGCCTTGAAATTAGATTACAATTCATCTACATTCTGTATTATGAAATTTTATCTTAGGCTTTAGTTACCAACATTTTCTAACTTTAGTAGTGCATTCTTTTTTTTCTTTTTTTTCTTTCTTTCTTTCTTTTCTTTTTTTTTTTGATTTTGTGGGTTTGATTCCTACTAGGTTTGGCTCACTCAACTTGGTTGGTTTTCGATTGTCTCCGGCACGTGCAGGCACTTCCGGTAAATATTGCCATAGGTAGTGGGGATCTAGATTACAGGTCCGTTCAGGAAGAAGTTTGATGGGAACACATTAGACGCTGCGGAAGTCAATGGGGCCTCCGAAATTAGGTTCATTTAAAAGAATTTACAAAGATATAAAATCATACAAACTTAACTTTTGTTGAAGGTTATTATGTACAAACCCCAGGCAACGCTGGGCGGGCCTGCTAGTTTTGAAATAGAGTTTTTCAAAGATTCCGGTGTGAATTCAGCATTTCACAAACGTAATTGCTTGCCCCTTAAGGGGTTAATTGAATAAGGCCATGCAAACTTTTCGAAAATAACGGTGGCCGACAAGAATAAGAGTTATCAGCTCTGTGACTTACACTACAAAAACCCATGGAACTAGCCTATAATTATTCAATTTCTGTAATAAAAGAAATAGGTACTCGTTTTATGGGTTTCCCAAATATTAAGCAACCGTGAAGGTGTTAAATAAGGCAAAATTTCTCGCATTTAACCTAGATTTATTTTTCTACAAAAAAGTTCTTATATTTGTCCTGGAAAATTCCCTGAAGAGTACGAACCCTGCCGGTAGGTTAGCTTTCCGCACTATTAGAGTTCAGTGCATGGTATTTATTAAAAACGTTTCCTCTTGATTATAAGAATGCTAATAACAATGCTGAAGAGGCTGTCATGTACAGCTATGTTAACAAAATTTCTTAAAATTATCCCCTGTAATTTTGAGTGAAAGCGAATATTTTCAACATCTGGCCTTATTGCAATTAAAACTTATTTTGATAAGGAAACATGGATTATTTTCTAGCAACATGCTTCCGAAAATCTATAATGCAGTTGATTAATTGTAATTGACTGCACACTTTGTGAAATCAAATAAATTTATCTTAATTTATTTTGTGTAAATTTCTTAACCCTTTCAGAGGAAAGGTACTACTAACTATTCGTAAAATGCGGAAAGGGTTAAATGACACCAGGATTTAATAACAAATTTATTTTAAAATAAGTAAATGCTTTTCCGTATGTGCTGAATAAAAGGTAAATTTTCATTTCAAAATTCTGGTGGTAATGTGACATTTAGGGATTAAAATTAGGTGGTCCAAAAATGAACCACTGCCCTTGAAAGGGATAAAGGGTTATTCATTCGGAAACGAGAACTTCATTTCTACATTAACTCCTTAATTCTCATGGGCTGTGTCTTTTATTCAGATTGTTTGATTCCCACTAGTTTTATAAAATAGTGTAATTGGCTTTATTATGATAACATTTTACTTGTCATTAAATAAGGTGAATATTTCTTTTTCAAAAAAGTGGTGTCAATAAGCAATTTGAATATTTAAACAGTAATTTAATGCGACCGTTAACCCTTTGAGGGGCGGTGGGATAGTACATCCCACCTAAGTTTAATTAACATTTGCACCAGAAAATTTTAATTAAATTTTACATTTATAACTTTGGAGGGAAAATGTTGAAAAACTGC
The DNA here is from genome assembly GCA_963932465.1 of Maratus speciosus. Classification (NCBI taxonomy): domain Eukaryota; kingdom Metazoa; phylum Arthropoda; class Arachnida; order Araneae; family Salticidae; genus Maratus; species Maratus speciosus. The sequence continues at coordinate 463,620,822 of OZ010796.1, forward strand.
TTTTCTTTATTTTGAAATAATATTTTTCAAAATATTCGGTGGGAATTCAGCATTACACAAGCGTAGTTTCTTGCCCCTCAAAGGGTTAAGGGGTTAATTACCATTTCAAATCGATTACTTCATTCAATTATTGGCGAAAACGGCCCTAATATCATAGTTGCCAACGATTGCGCTTTTTCTGAACCACTAATATTTTAAAGTAAATTTTGACATAACTAATTGACAAAATCGTCAATATAAGTTAAAAATTTCTATTAAAATTTAGTGGTAGCAAAAAAATCATAAAAGTTAGCAGCTATGTATCCACGGTATGGAATTTTCACGTATGCCTGCCGTATAGAGTACCCAAAATCCTTTAATTTCGAGACCAATATTTTTCGACAGAAAATTTCGCCTTATCCAATCTCAAAATTTCAGTAATTATATAATGCAAAAAAATTTCGCCAGAAAAATTGGTCAAGGAAAAAAAAAAAAAGAAAGAAAGAAAGAAAAGAAAGAATGAAAGAAAATACGTTTGGAAAATAAAAATTACCTGTCGCGAATTTTGCGACATTATTTTTCGTTAAGGGTTAATATCTGACATGATTTCTTTTAGTAAATAAGTCAAGGAATATTTTCCCGAAAAAGTGGTTGAAAGTGGACTTCTGGAACACAGTCACTGTCATAGTTTTAAAAAATTACAGATTTTGAATACCGCTATTTCCGCATAGCAATATTTACCCTTTTTAATGCAGAAATTGTGCGATTAAATAATGCCTATTTTAATAGAATTACTATATGCTAAGAATGGTATTTAAAATCCGTCATCTATGCTTAATACATTACGGACGGATGACAGAAATTCTCGAGTTTTGTATGCGAGTCACATATAAGCATATATCCAACAAACATTTTTACTTAAAAACATGTAGTTTATTTCTGTGCGGCATAAATTTGATTAATCTTGGTTCAAAACATTTTTATTTGTCTGGATCATTGTGAAAAATTGCTTATTTGCAATGTGTTAAGGTAAGTATAAAAATTTATTATTGAAAACACATTTAAAAAAGTAAAATATTCATGCATGTTTACTGCAATAGCTTTTTATACGTATTTTATTTTGTGTTTAAAATCATATTTTGAGCAAAATATTTACATGGAAATGGTAAAAAAAAACATTTTTTAATCCACTTTAATCCTCTAGTCTGCGATCAGATTAATTCATTTTTATCGTGATATAAATATCTTGCATCTTAATATTTGTAAACTTCTAAAAAATTGTTTTTTGAGTAAAGACTATGAAACAATTCAATTTCAAATAGAAAAATGTTATAAATAATACATATGACATTTGATGTCGTGACTTGTTTCATCGTAACAGGCTTAATTATACCATTTCTTTCAGAACAGAAAATTCCTACTTAGTATATTAAATGTTCACAGTGAAAAACAGAAAATTATTTCTGTAATCTGATTAGCCTTTTTTTATAGGTATATTTTAATAACAGATTGTTAAAAAAATCTAGGCAATTTATAGAAAATAATAAATTTCGCAAAAAAATTTAATACCACATTTTGTGAACGCTTACAGCAAAAAGATCACACTTAAAAAATTAAATGCGGCTTATTCTTTTTATAAATTTTGCAATCTTTTTCGAGTTTGTTATTTTAATAAGTAACAGTCATCAGAATTTTTAATTTCTTTGAAAATGTACTTTTTTATGTCCCAAACATGAATACCTGCCAGGTGCTGCAGTTATTTTTTGTCCTTACTATTTTGAAAAAGTAATTTTCATCTTATGTTATTGCAGAATTCTGGGATTGAATAAGGTAGGGTTTATTATTCAGAAATAGTGGTGACAAAATCTGTAGACGTTCGCAGCTATGGTTATAATAGCAGCGCTCCCATTGGTCCAATTTTTGAATTTGTGGTACACTTTTACAGCATTTGCCAAAGAAGAAATTTCTTTTTTGAGGGGAGAGGGAGATTCTGTAAAATTTGCCAGAGCAAGATATAAAGAGCCGATTTTTGTTTTAAAATATTGATGTCCAGAAACGGATCTAGCAGAAGTTCAGTAAGATCTTTAGTTATAAGTGCACCAGAGATTTTGTTTCTTTCTGTTGTTTTTCGTCTCCAACGGACTAAAAACTAATGCGGACAATGATTTTATGTAGCTACAGTAAATTGTTAATATTTGCTTTATCTGATCTTCCCCCCAAAAAAGTGAAATCGGTAACTTCTTTTCTGGGTACCCGTATAAAATTAAAAACACTCTCAATAGAACAAATAATATTTAAATTTTGACGAATCGTCTGAATTTTCGAGCAGTGTTACCAGCTCGCTACATTTTTTAAAATTCAGATTGCTTCATTGCTTGATTGCCACCCCATTTTTGATATAGCATAGCTGCGAACAACTTACGCTTTTTTGTACCACAAAAATATTATAGTAAATGTTACCTTTTTAAATCGCTTTAATCTGCCAATTAAATAAGGCAAAATTTTCTGTTAAATTTTTGTGGTACAAAAAAGCGGAACAGTTGGCAGCTATGATATAGTAATATTCGCCTTATTCTAGATTTATTTGGAAATATTTCTATTTAAAAAACCTGGCAATTAAGCAATCCAAATTTTTTAAAAACTAGTTTCTTAGCTACACAATGCGTTGCTTTTGCACTGGGTATGTCCTTTCGATTTCTTTGGAGGAAAAAGAAATCTAAATATATTCTGGCTTTTAAAACATTTATAATATTAATGACATTTTTTATAAGCTATAAGTAAGGTGTCATCTTTACAATTAACCCATTAACGACGAGCTTCCTTTACACTTCTTTTAATTCTTCGACACCAGTTTTTGCCACTTTGTAATTTGGATTTATTTAATCGCTCAAAATTTGCGATTAAATAATATTAAAATTTCCAAACTAAAATACTGGTACTCAAATTTAAAAAATTTGTTCGCTTTACCTGGCAAGTTTTCTTGCCTACCGACTGTCATGAGATAAGGTTAATTGAAATCTATGGAATTTTAATATTTTAGTAGAATGCCTTTGTACAGTGTTACCAGTGAGCTACTGTTTTTCATTCAGATTCATTGATTGGAACCATTTTTTTGAAAATGTAAAATTTCCCTTGTTTTCACCAATTCGTATGTCATTAACCCTTTATCTACTGACGGTACCTATACGCACCACTCACTTTAAACTTTCATCCCATAGTGAATATTACTAAAATTCTAATGGTACTTAGCAAAAACACCCTTTTAACCCCACTTTATCCGGATACATAACAGCAGTAGTTCTAGGTTTGTTATTTTAGCGAGGAAGGAGGCTATCTTAGACACAGACGATGTGTTTTGTGCCGACATTTTGCACAGATTGTCACGCTTGTCTTTTTATTGCTGCAAACACAGTAAAGGATATCAGATAAGTGTTGGATTTTTTTATGTGTTCATTATGATCTTAGAATAGAGTATGACTAGCTGTTTTAGGTGAAAGGTGTATTATTTAATTTAACAGTTGAATTACTCGGTGGTACTTATAAGTGTCGTCAGTACACTGGGTATTGGAGAAAAACTTCTTGTTCAGTTTTCGTCTGTGTAGTTATCCATCGTTTTCATCTGCTTTAAAATGTAATTACTAATATGTAGTGTAGTACTGATTTCCCTGATATTTCTTTTCTGTTTCATTGTTATTTTTTATAGGAAATCGAAAAAGGTGTGGCACCGGCTCGTTTTTGCTATGCTAGAAATGGCATATATAAATCCATATATTGCATATGTGGAGATGCGAGAAACATGTTGTCCCTGGAATATAGACGTTGCATAACTAAAGGACTGCTAACAAGACCGAAACCTAAAAAAAAAAGGTTTTTTTTTTTTACCCTTTTAGAGGCAAAGCATTTTCAATCCTAAAGTGTTGAAATAAATTATTGGCACCGGAATTTGCCAAATGATGTATTTATAAATAAGGAAAAGACTATATTTCAAATACATATTAAATTGAAAATATTTTCTGGTGCCATTTGAAATTCCTTGTGGTTTGTCTGTTACGATATTTTAGTCATAATAGTGTACTGACGGTACTTTAAAGTACAACTTTAATTAATTACCTCTAAATAATTAAATTTCTCACGGGAGAGCATTTTTTTTTATGTTTATCCTTTAATTTTCATTGTAGTAACAGAAAATAATATTACATGAAAAAAATTTCAGTAGATCATAATGCAGTAGATAAAAGGATAATAAAATAAGGATCATTTTACCCTTTCAAAAATCTGGTGCCAATCAACAAATCTGAGTTTAAAAAAAAGTAGCCCACTGGGAACACTGCCTTTTTAACTTTTAAATAGTGATGCAGCTCTGCATCGGTTTTTATTTAATTTTAAATAAATAAATTAAGTTCTTAGCAATCCCTATATCTATATAGAAATATAAATTCCGTAAAAATTGCAAGAATATACTACTACAGAGTTCGTACGGGTGCTTGAATTTCATGACTAAAAAATTCTTCGGTACCAGTATTTTCTTATGGAAAATCTCTCCTGAAATAAGGCGAAATTTCGTCCGTTTAAACTAGATTTATTTTTCTATAAAATAATTCTGATATTGGGCCTTGAAATTAACGGTATCCTTACGAACCCTGCTACTAAATAAATTTTAAAATCTATCTTAAAGTTTCTGGTGTCTAATCCTTAATATAAGAATAACAAAATAGAATTCTAAATGAATAATTCATGCATTTGACCTTTTAGCGGGTGGTGTCCACAAAAAAACACCTAATTTTAAGAGTACTGACACTCATAATATTTAATTAAAATATTCTTTTTAATTAAAATTTTCTGTTTGAACTGAATATTATGAATATTTTGTACTTTTAGAGTAGGACAACTTTGAAAAACAAAAAATATATTTATCTAAATATGTATTTATACTTACATATCGGCTTCTAAGGCATAGAAATTGTTGAATGTTTTGTGACAGTATATGAAGAGTGGGCCTCGAATGAATACCAGGCTTTAGGCCTTTCTTTAGCTTGATTGGGCTATGCCTGAAATGCTTATTGTTCGTAAAACGTTCATCGTGTATTAATTGTTGTAAAACGTTCAGAATAAAAGTGCATCAAGTCCATAAAATATTATCCAGAGAAAACTTCAATGAGTTATTAAAGGGCTGCCATACATTTCATTCAGGTCATAGGTGACAGATAGCGCATACAAGGAGGAGGGTAGGGAATCTTCCAGGCTATCACTATTTTTGAAAAAAGCTTTTGCCTTTTAAAAAACTTCTATTAGTGGTAGCCTGCCCACCATCCTTTGTGTGCATCTCCTTAGGCAACTAGTGCCATCCTGTCTCCTATAGTCAACCTAGGACATAGTTTGTTACGGAACTGAACAAATACTAATTGCCTGCATAGCAAGAAATAAAAAATGGACAACAACGGACAATGTCAAAAATGGAAACAATGAAAAATGGACTTGATCTGCTTTGGTTCCGAAATAGTGTTACTGGGTGTCTTGCGTAAATCAGGTCTCCAAATGCACTGGACACCAGTAATTTCTTACAGTTTACTTCGTCATCTTTAATCGCAGATAATTCTTTTATTTTATAAGGCGAAAAAAATTACTTTAAAATACTGGTGTCCACACCATTTGGAGCCCCGATTTACGCGGAGCACCTGGAACCACTATTCCGTATGTCACAGCTATACGAAATTAAAATAGACTTAATGATTCCTTTTTTTACCGAAAAATCTGTTATTTAACTTTATTTTATTAGTTGCATATGTCTTACTGTCTGATTGCATTCATAGAACATGGTTTGTACGCCTCCTTGAATTTTGAAGACCAGAAAATTTTTCAGCACCAGTATTATCTTACAGAAAATATCTTCTTAAAAGATGGCGAAATTTTGCGCGTTTAACCAAGATTTCTATTTCTATAAAAAGATACTTGTACTTTCCTGGAGAAACAACGGTATCCGTACGAACCATGTAGAATATTTTATTTGTCAAGTTGTTCTATTCCTGTTTGAGAATTGGGAGCACATTTATTCCTCTCGGGAACAGTGTTTCCAGTCGGCTACGTCTTTAACATGTTCACGCCGGCGCGGTGGGTCACACTCGACTGTCTCAGAGCTGGCAAGTCTCCGGCCTTTTGGATACCAGTATTTTAATACAGAAAATGTTGTTTTATTTAATTACAGCAATTGGGCGATTTAAAGGAACAACATTTTCTCTAAAATAACAGTGGTGTGCAAAAAGCCGGAGACTTGACAACTCTGATACAGTCGGGTGTGACCCACCGCGCCGGCGTGAACATGTTAAATTTCAGATTTCTTGACTTGCATCATTTCTTTGAAATGGTAAAATTCGCCTTATTTAATAACATATTAATGGAAGAGTTATGAAGGAGAATTTTACCATTTCAAAAAAGTGGTGGCAATCAAGAAATCTGATTTTTTTTAAGTAGCTCACTGGCAATAACGCTCGAGAAATGAACTTGATATATTGCTCTCCGTGTTTGCCGAACAGTTTAACTGTTCTCTTTTCCGACTAAAAGTGTAATTTTTTTTCATGCAACAGTGTTATCAGAACGCTTTTTTATTATTATTCTGATTTGCTTTATAGCCATCAATTTTTTTAAATAGTTGTATTTAATTTGTCATTAAGTATAGCAAATATTAATATTTATAAAAACTGACAACACCGGCATAAGTTCTATACCCATTAACAGCTTTGCTCATACAACGTACCTGAAAGAAGTTTTTACTAGCCCGTTACTTCAAGCATTTGGATACTTTTAATTTTTAATTGCAACCTGCAAGCAGCTGCCATGTAAATTTTAGTTTCCAGAAAACAAATTAAATTGGCTGTTTACAAAATACTTTTAACAGAATTGCATTTCATGAAACATATAGGATGAAAAGATAATTTAACATTAAACTGCGAAATGAAGTTTAATATAGCTTGGGTTTTGTAAGGATTTACAATTATATGAAACTGCAGGAAAGCCCTCGGACGGTTTTTCCGTTTCCAAAAAACAACTTGACTGTAGTCAAAAATATTTTTAAAAAAATTTCGTTTAAAGAAATATAAAAGATGAGGGATGTGAATAGATGATTTAGCATTAAACTGAGAAATGCAGCAATTCTAAGGATTGCAGTTTCTTTTTTCGAAATGCAGTATAAAAATATGTTTTTTAGCACTAGAACCGCAGTGACGGACAATGTTGCCGCATCTGGCTGATTTTTTATTTAGGCATTCCGAATTCTCACCAATAAGTTTTAATAGTTATTTTTTCTTTCTTAGAGGATGTATATTCCACAAAGAAAATAAAAGAAAATTGCTATTTAAAATTTTCTATTGTGAATTCAATATTTCTATATAAATAATCCGCCAGATGCGGCAACACTGATGACGAGTCAGTTTGACCCATAACAAATAACTAGATGTCGATTCGAACTAGAAAACGCTTCATAAATTAAGTTAAATATATCCTGCACTAAAGCGATATAAGTAAGCGTACAAACTTAATACTGGAATCGGGGGTATATTAACACAGTATCACTCCCAATCTTGTGGACGGGATGATAACCCACATGCGCGATCTTTTAGTGGGACGTCATATGTGACAGGATATCTACCATCTGCGAATATTTTCTAATTCTTTAGTCACTCATGGTACTAAAATTCGTTTCCCACATTTATTGCAAAATAATGGCGTAAGCGAGAGAGGAGTCCAGATGCACTTGTCACCACGAAGTTTTCCTTGCCTTGTTAGGGGAATTTCAGCTATTAATCAAGGTGAAAAAACTTTACAATTTGAGTGGTGTGAAGTAAGAAAACAGTTATGCATCTTCCTGTAGTTTTACCCTGTCCGCTACGTGGCGTGCGACCTTGATTGATGTGACCTCGCCTTTAATCTTGGGGTTACCTCTCCCATTTAACCCCTTGAAGGGCGGTGATGCCGTCACGGCATCACCGCCCCCAAATTGCCACATTGGCACCATGGAACTATTAATAGAGAGGAACTGACATATCCTTAAAATAGTGAAGCTTCAACTGTAACCGCTATCGCAGGCATTGCTTACCGCCAGCGAAAATTTCCACCAGTAGAATTATACAGAAATTTTCAACTTATTTAAACACCTTATTATTGCAAAATTTCAGTCATAAAGAATGGTAGAAACAGATTTTCTTTTTTACTGGTAGGAGTTTACTTTGGCGGTAGTTAGGCCCTGCGTTTCCGCCATATTGTGACAACCAGGGAAACAAACTGACAGTTTTACAAGGCACACTGACACCAGTAAAGACAAATAGAAATTTTTGTATCATTTTTGATTAAAAAAAAAAAATTCCCCATGAATAAGACGCTTAAATAAGACGAAATTTTCTATTCAATTTTCCTGGTGGGAAGTTCGTCTTTGCGATAATCAGAAACTGAAGATCCAATTAAAAAAAAGCAGCCGCCATCTTGTGACAACCTCCTCAGTTACTTCAGTCGCAACTGGTAGACAGTATACTAAATGTCTCCTCCTCTTTATTATTAACTCCATTATTGGCACCGGAATTTTATGATGAAAATGTCATCTTTATTAAGTACGCGATAATTCCCTTTTACTTGTTTACAAATAAAATATCTTGTTAATACTAGTGTCATTAAATTATTTGAACATTTTACGAACACAAGTGCCTTGCCCCTGAAAGGTTTAGATAGGACGCTTACTTATATCGCTTTGTCCTGCACAAAAATTGTTTAAACAGATATATTAAACAGTTTTAAATAAAAATTATGATATGAAATATTTTTGCAAAACTTGAGTTAAAATTTTCGTGGTTGTTGTGTTAAACTTGATGCAATTTCTGTAAATTATATATATATATATAAACGAACATATACGAAACTATTTTGTTAGAAATCATAAAAAAATCTCGAAAATTTTCAGCCATAATTTATATAGATTCAGGGTTTCCAGTTGGACGGGACTTTTTAACCCGGGATTACTCGCGCAGGGTATGACATAGTCCTGGGTGTACACTGTTATTACATTTCTCACCACTATTTTTCGAGAAGTAATCTTGGAATTATTTTATCGTAGAATTTGTAACTAATATCAACGATTAAATAACCTGACAATTTTTATTTGAATTTATTGGTGGCAAAGTGTAAATTGCACATATCCTGGATATGCGTGAGCATTCCCGGGTTAATTCAAATTGCTTGATTGCTATCACTTTTTTTGAATAGTTAAATTCACTTTCTTTAACTTTTCAATAAAATAAATCAAGTGTTGCTAGTTCAAAAAATTTTGTAACAATCAAGCAATCCGCATAATAAATTAAAAAAAAAACGCATAATTGGCAACACTAAAGATCTTAAAATGCAACTATGAATAAAAGAAACCACTGTAATTCCAACTAATACATAGGTTGGTCCTTTGAAATTATCTGCACACACATAATATATAAAAAGATTTTTATTACACAATTATCGTAATATGTCATTTGATTTTCTAATATCTTATTGAAAGCTCACTTGCTTTTTTTGTGATATCAACATGTGTTACATTTTACTTTTTACTTTCTTCTATGTATACCAAGAAGAAAGTATTGAAAAAATTAGACTTCCGGTTTTCGATGGGTTGGGTTGAGTTGATTTTTGATGGATAATTATCTACTGGAGTGATATAGGCACAGGGGGGAGTGCCCTTCGTGGGGGGGGGTGTCTTTCTAAGGGAACCTAACCCGTATTTACGCATGGAAATCCATGGTTCGAAGAAAACCACGGAAACTCCGAACGATTAGGCCAACGGGCACGAATGGGTTCAAACCCAGGACCTCCCGTCTACCAGCTTCGAGAGCAGAACCTCTCGGCCGCTGGTTGGGCCCCGGTTTTCGATGGATTCATACGTTTTAGAAGGTCTTAAACACGATTTGACTGTTTTTAGAAAATGTCTGTTCGTGAGTCTGTTTGCTGTCTGTATGTATGTAAGTGACTAGTGTTGACAGGTGACCCGAGTAAATCGTGGCTCCAAATGCCCCGGACACCACTAATTTCTAACAGTTTTTTCGCCATCTATACTCGCAGACAATTTCGCCATTTGTTAAGGTGACGAAAATTATTTTAAAATACTAGTGTCCAGAGAATGTGGAGCACCGATTTACACGGGACACCTGGCAGCACTATACGTGACAGAAATTTTGTGGAAGCTCTAACTCACGAACTACTGTGTGGAATAGGATGAAATTTCATACGCAGTTCTATCCTTATGTGAATACTTATTAAAAAATGGAAAATAAACATGAAATTTTCTTCTTTTTTTGTTAAGAAAGACAATTTCCTTTAAAAATACACAAAACATTCAATCGTTAACCTAGAAATATTTAATAGCTATCATAAAAAGACATTATACTGGATTTTAAAATGGTATAAAAAGTACATTTTTATAAGTTCTTGTTAAGTAAATATAATAATAAATACCTTAAAATTCCAACACTATAGAAACAGCAATACATGCCATAAATATCTTAAAGAAGTGTATGTTAAAAGTAATATTTATTTACTTATTCAAAGATACGATTCGGCCAATAAAAATGATACGTTTTGTTGAATGTTGAATTCGTTTTGAAAATACCTTATCTAGCTTATACACGAATCTTCAACCTTTTTACCTGAAAGTCGTTTGCCACCATAAATTCAAAAAGATAATTTTCGCCTTATTTAATTTCAAAGTCATTGATATTAAATTAGACAACATATTCCTATTTTAAAATGAGTGGTACAGCATACGTTGAAGACACCTAGTTTAAATTGATAGTAGTTTTATTCTAGAGCGGGGGTGTCAAACTGTGGCCCTCCGTTTTACCACTAAAATTTTATAGAAATCACTTCTGTATCTAATCTTCGAATCTCTGCTATTCAAGAAGTCGACTATTTCTTAAAACAAAATCGTGGTTCCCGTGCTCTAGAAGATAAAAGAAAATTAATTACTTTATTTTTATAATTATCTCTATTGCCGAAAATAATTTTTTCTCCAGTCTTCGTAATTCCATTTTAGAAGGTTTTATTGCATATTTTAAAATTAATCTCTTTTAAAAGTATTCTTGAATATTTCGCGATTTTTTTAAATTCATTTTAGCACGATTTTGTATGGACATAATTATTTTATCTTCTCAAATTAACTCATTAAAGACTGACGTTGCATTTTCGGAACATTATATTTGTGTTTTTTTTTATTTTTTCGGTACTAGTAAAAGAGAAAAGTAAAATTTGCCTTATTTAATTAACACATTTCAGTGATTCATAAAATAAAAGTAAGTGCTCAACAAAAAGTCCCGTGAGCTAAATAAAATTCCTGTAAAACATGCTGGTCCTTAACCCTTTCAGCGGCAAGACATTTCTGATCTAAAATCGTTCAAATAATTAATTCGCACCGCAATTTACGAAGAAATTTATTGGAAAATAATCAAAAGCTTTTCTTAACGTATATTTTGAGATCGAAATTGTACTGAAAAATTACTGGTGCCATTCGGCAGTTTGGGCATTAAAATTAACCGTTTGCAGACTGCAAACGGCGCCCCTGAAAGGGTTAACCCATAAATACAAAGTAATGCATATCTGCATCCCTTTTTATTTAACTCTTTGCAACCACTATATATATATAGAGAGAGAGAAATATTAATCCTGTAAAAAAAAGTACAAAAATATGCTGCTAAATAAAGGTAAAAATCTATCTTAAAATTTCCGGTGTCTAATCTTTAATATAAGAATAAAAAACAATTCGTGCATTTACGGATTAAGTACCGGGTGATTATAATTAAAGTTACGATTTCAAAAATCGATAATTTTAAAACTACTGATCAGAATGACTTGATATTTGAGCAGAACAATAGTGAGGCAATGAAATTTTGTTTGGCGAAGGAAAAAAATCAGTTCCAAAATGTGCCGATAGATGGCGCTGTTAGGGTTCACATTGTCTAGTGATATGCAAATTACTAATACGTGACATGCACACCGCAGACATAGCTTCTATAAAATTGCAGAGCACCAACTCTTTGCCTGAATGCTTCATCATAACTCTGACTATGAAGGATCGCGCTCTGCTCTAGAAGCTTTTTTATAAGAACGATGACTGTGCACTTACAGCTATTAGGATGCTTCGGACATTAAAATCTACAAACATGGGTCCAATAACCACAAATGGTCTGCGAAAAATGATTGCTAAATTCGAAGAGACCGGTTCATTTGACGTTAAACGGGGTAGAGGAAGGAAACCAGTTTCGGCTGCGGCAGTGGAAGATATGGCTGCAGCATAACAAAAACAGACTAACAGTGAGGCTGGAATCAGCAGTGAACGGGGAATTGGCCGAATACTGGGTATGCCGAACAGCACGGTGCGTAAAGTCCTACAGAACATCTTGCGCTGTTATCCGTACAAGATAACTCATGTGCAGGAGTTCCTACCTGCTGACCTGGAAGCACTTCAATCTTTTGCACTACAATTTCTTGCCCAGATGGAAGTGGACAACGGAAAATTCTACATTGGAAAAATGGCCATGGAAAATTCTGTGGTCTGACGAAGCCCATTTTCATTTGCAAGGTTCTGTAAATACGCAAAATTGCAGGATATGGGCAACCGAGAATCCGTCCCAGCTACAGCCATTACCTATTCAGTCTGAAAAGGTCACTGCGTGGTGCGAAATAACGGCAGCGTTTATCGTCGGTCCGTTTTTCTTCGAGGAGATCACACCAGCGGGTCCCGTTACCTGCACCGTTACTGGCAAGCGGTATGAAGCACTTTTGCGTAACCATGTTCTTCCAACACTTCAGCAGCGTCATTCGCACAATATTCATGCAAGATGGTGCACCTCCGAACATTGTTACTCCTGTGAAGCAGCTACTGGGTGCTAATTTCGGAGATGATATGATCATAAGACGCCATTTTCCAACAATATGGCAGTCACGTTCCCACGACATAAACCCGTGTGATTTCTGGCTTTGGGGGTACCTGGAGAATGTTGTTTACAGCGGGCGGATTGAGAATCTAGCCGACTTGAAGGCAAGCATCACATACCACACCTATTGCATCAGTACAGATAACCTCCGATCTGTTGTGGAGAATGCCGTTTTGCGCTTCCAATTAGTAGCGGAACAAGGCGGAGGGCATATCGAAGAACTTATGCCTTAATCATCAGTAAGGTGTTTGTTCCATGAAGATCTTTTTTTTTTTTGTCATTATTGCTGTTGTTGCTGTAAACACGTATTCTTGTCTTTTCGCTAGTAATTTTTTAGTAAATCCCTGAACTCTATTTTTTTCCTTTTGGCTAACAACATTCCTGTGTTTAACGATTACATTTTCGGTCTTTCCCTTGACATTACTCTGACAACGCCATCTATCGGCACATTTTGGAACTATTTTTTTCCTTCGCCAAACAAAATTTCCTTGCCTCACGATTGTTCTGCTAAAATATCAAGTCCATCTGAGCAGTAGTTTTAAAATTATCGATTTTTGAAATCGTAACTTTAATTATAATCACCCGGTATTATAAAATAAAAAATTATATAAAACAGGGTTCGTACGGGTACCGTTATTTTCAAGGCTAAGTTTCAGAATTTTTTTATAGAAAAATAAATCTAGTTTAAACGGACGAAATTTCGCCTTATTTAAAAAGAGATTTCCCATAAGAAAATACTAATACAAATGTATTTCTTTGTTTGGAAATTCAAGGACCCGTACGAACCCTGTAAAATAAAGTATTTAGATTCATACTTATTAAAATATTTACTAATTTGCAATATTTCAGTTTTTACTTGTATTGCAGACGTGCAACATAAGAAAAGGTTGACGTATTATACGAAAAATGTATCTCTGATTCTTTTATTATTTTTCCTGTGTAATAAAACTTTGTGAGAATCATATATATTTTTCGAAACAAAATAAAAAATGATGTATTTAAGGGTTAATGGGTTAACCCGGAAGCGCACACACAGGATATGGCATACCAGGATACGTACAGTTGTGGACAAAAAAGTAAACACCCCCTACTAACTATGTAATTTGTAATTAGAATAGAAGAAAGTTACTGGTACCAAACGATTGAAAATAAAGTATACTTTTAAATTATGTGCATAAAATTTGCTTAGGGGGCCATCTATAAATCAAAACCAGACCAAACTTTGTTTTTTCTATGGCAATACCCAATTTTAACAATATATGTTTAAATCTTCAGTTCAAACTATGCCTAAAAACAAAATTTCAAATCATTTGGATGATAAGTTTTGAGTTATAAACATTCAAAATTTAGGGCTGCAAATGTTAAATTACAGTTTCATATTTTTATTAATATCTCCTGAAATTATAATCCTAATGTGATAATTTTTTTGTGAGGTTATAATACTAAAAAACCCCAAAATAAATACACTGAATTTGTAATAAAAAAAATGTATAATATGAATTTTGAAATTAATATTCGAAAAAATTATTAATTGCAAACTCTAACAAAATGACTGCCGTCCCTTATTGTTATGGCATATAGATGGCGCTGTTGCCACTTTCGGCAAAATATACTGAGATATTTTGCCAAACATGAAGTGAAGTGAATTTATGTAATAATGATTGCGCGGGGTTTTGTAGTTTTTCGGTGTGTGTTCGAGTGTTCGAGATGTATCTCGTCTAGAGTTGATGTAGTGTTTGTATTTCCAGAAATTATGACTGTTCAATTGTTTATGTGTAATGTAGTGTTTTGTGCTGTCGAAATTAAAAAAACGTGCTTGTCTAACTACTATCCCGTCTTTGAGATAACCAACACCCTTATAAAACTACAATTTTTTTGATAAATTTAAATTCATTATGTCCTGTTTTATGCGAATTCTCAATTTCAAATTTTTCTTCCAAGTAGTTTTCTAATTATGGCTATTTCCATGCGAACTTGTTATGTCTGTTACATACTACGATTTTTGTCTACCAGTATTTTAGAACGGAAAAATGTGACTTATTTTGTCGGAGATATCTCATCAATTGAATAAGGCGAAGCAAACTTTTCGAAAATAACGGTGGCCAACAAGCATAGCGATTTTCAGCTGTGTAACAGACTAACAAGTTCGCATGGAAATAGCCTTATGATTAAAAAAGTCAAAATGGTGGTTTAAGGGGCCGTGTATGATCAGTGTTGCCACATCAGGCGGATTTTTTATTTAGAAATATTGAATTTACACCGGAAAATTTTGAATAGTAATTTTCTTTTGTTTTATTCGTGGAATGTATATCATCTACTAAAGCAATAATAACTGTTAAAATATACTGGTGATAATTCGGAAATCCTAAATAAAAAACCAGTTAGATGCAGCAACACTGTCTATGATATGGAGAAAAGTATACTTTGAAAAAATATATTTTACTCATTTTATTGAAACATTTGATCTGACAATAGTCGAAATATATTAAGGGAGTAAAATTTTCATACTGGTAAGAAATAATAAATTAAAAGAAGTGACGCAGTCATTCTGTAGCATTTCGACAATCAACTACCGAACTTCAATTTGGATACAGCCCTTAAAATAGGCTCATTTTAAAATAATTAATTTCTCTGGAACTAACCATACGAATTTCATGGAAAATTTGCTTTTAGGCTAATTGAAGGGTGTAGAATTCATTTATGGTGTCAAACTTGGGTATTGCTATACAAAAAAAAAACAAAGCTTAGGTTCGGTTTGATATATAGATGGCCCCTTAAGCAAATTTCACATACATTATTTAAAAGTAGACTTTATTTCCAATCGTTTGTTACCAGTAACTTTTTTTACAATAATTTGTTGCCGAGTTAGTAGGGGGTGTTTACTTTTTTTCCAGGGCTTGGCGGTTTTTTCTTTGCTGAAGTACTACTTCCAAATACTAAACGTCACCTTAGTGGTGACAAATGTAACCCCCCCCCCCCCAACCCAGGATAAGTCATACCTTCGTGTGCCCTCTTGGGATAAATATAATTATATAATGTATTAAAATAGGTATTCTTCTTGTGGTGGGTATAATAAAACTTATGTCCTCATCCAAATTTGAAAACTTTTTCCAATATAAATATTTTGTCGTTTTACAAAATAGTTATTTATATGCATTGATCATATCGCTTGCAACAGATAATATCAAACATACATACTTTAGAACCATTTTATATTTTACCGCTATTGAAAATTCTAATAATTGAAAATGTACTTTTTGACCATTACTTAAAAACTATAACTTATTGTAATGTGAAGAGTCTGCTTTACTATGTAACAACAAATAGATGATTTAATAATATGACAATAATACATTATAGCACTGTAAATACAATTTTTATAAGTATTCCTTTATAATATTCTTGTATCTACTATCAAAAACTAAATGTGTTTGTCTCTTTGTTTTTTATTTTAGTACGAGTGAATAGCCGCAATAGTAGTGGTGGCAGCAGCACAAATAGCCGTTCTAGTGAAAGTGCTCGATCTTCCCGAAATAAACAGAAAACCGGAAGCAACAGTAAGACGAGTGTCTTTTGGTTTGCTTAAGGGTGCTGGTACTTCTAATTCTAAACTTGCTTATCGTTACTAAATTTTAACACTATAATGAGCGGAAATTCTCATTTCTGGTTGCTCTACATCACTAAATATTTTGGGGTTGATCTGAAATCACTAAACGTTTTGGATTGTGTTTTCTGTTTATAACAAGACCATTGTACTAACTCATATAATCATGTTAACCCATTACCAGGGCTCCCACTGGTCCGTTTTTTGAAAACCAGTATTTTTTAAGACGAAAATTTGAGGTAGTATTTTGCAACAATAGCAACAAAAACTCATTTCGAGGTACCGTAATTTCCCGCGTATACGCCGCAGCTCAGATAATTCGATTTCCTACCAGAATTCGATTTAAATAAAATGTGACTTGCTTTTGCTTAGCATTTATTTGACTTCATTTTTTAAATAAAATTTCTGGTATTAAAAAGACTTAACTAAGCCGCGGCGTATACGTGGGAAATTACGGTAAGTTTCGACGAAAATTATAAAGAAGATATTTCTTTGGAAAAAAAAAGTGGTGTTGAAATACGGAGTGAGTAGGAGCCCTACATTACACGCTGTTGTTGCCTTGAAGCAAGGGTAAAAATAAATGTTCATGCTTAATCCTTTCAGGGGCAATGTACTTCTATTCGTAAAATTCTTAAATGAGGGATTGACACCAGAATTTACAAACAAATTTATTTCAAAATAAGTAAAAGCTTTTCTTCATGTACTTAACACAAGAAAAATTTTCCTTCCAGTATTCTGGTGTCAATGTGGCTCTTAGCAATTAAAATTAAGTGGTCCAAAAATGAACCACCACCCTTGAAAGGGTTAAATCATAGCTGCCAACTTTTACTCTTTTTTGTTACCACTAAAATTTAATAGAAATTTTTGCGGCAGATTTTGGAGACTCTATAAAACAACATTTACTATAAAGTTTTAGTGGTGAGAAAAAAGCGTAAAATTTGGCAGCTATGGTTAGACCAATGTCTGACGGGCGTCTTTTTTGCTGCTTTTTTCTTAAGTATTATCCATTCACAATGCTATAGCATTGTGAATGGATAATACTTAAGCAAAAAGGCAGCAAAAAAGACGCAGCATTGTGAATGGATAATACTTAAGCAAAAAAGACGCCCGTCTGACATTGGTCTTAAATTAACTATATATCTACCACTATTTTTGAATTAGAAAATTTGCCTTATTTAATAACAGAAACTTTTTCGTTTAATAAAGTGAAGATTATCTGACAAAATTTGTTGTTGCAAAAGTTTTTCAGCAAAAAATGTTGAAGACCCCAGTCTTATAGTTTCGGACGGATATTTCTATTTCGAAACAGCGACACTGAAGAAAACTGGAGAGGTGACAGGAATTAAACATATAAATGTTTTCTATTCCTTATAAAGATTATATGCATTGCATTTATTCCTTTTTTCTTACCTTCACTGATACATAAACGTTTACTGGATATCTCTAGAAACTTCCCAGCTGAGTTGATGCCTGGAATTCAAACCTTCATTAAATATCCATTTAAAATGCATTTTTAAAACTTAACATTGAAAAACTTATTTCAGTAACATTTTGGATATAAGAAAATTTCTTTAACTTGTGTAATCACAATTTAATTCTCAAATTTTCTTATCATCCTAACCCGAGAAAAAAAATATTAGGTATATGCCTAGTGATTAATTGATGCATCTAGACATTAATCATGATGAGTAAATAATTGTACATTACGGAATAAATTTGCAAAAAATGTTTTAAAGAATTTTTGCAATCAGTTGCCATTTAGAATTTTCTTTTTGACAGTACGATTAAGAAATTAAAGAAGTAAAGTATAGTTTAATATCAAGAGGAAAAATTTTGTGGATACTGGTAAGTTTTAATGTCAAAAGATTTTTTTTTTTCGCTTTCTGATTAAAAAATATACTTCCATCGTCAAAAACCATCAGAACTACTGCTATACTCTTTTTAAGCACAGCATTTGTATACAGAACAAAATTACGACAAAGCAAAATGATAAAGTTCAAAGCTTTTATCCCTCCGGATTTTTGAATACCACTATTTTCGAATGAAAACTTTTGCTTTATTTCATGCAGAAATTCGTCAATTAAATAAGACAATGTGGTTAAGCGTGAACCCCAAAATCATGATGCCAGAACTATTTTCGAATAGTCTTCTTCGCTTCATCTACTATGATAATATCCCCCTATGATTACTACCCCTTTGTATGCACCAATGTTTATATCAAGTACACAGGGAATCAAACGGATATATCTAACTGAGTCCGCAGAATACCGTATTTTCCGGCGTATAATCCGCGGATCAAACAATCATTTTTCGACCCAGAAAAGTTTAAAAATAAAGTGTAACTTCTTAAATCATGGTAAATATTTGGCTTCAATAACTAAATAAAATTTCTGGGTCCAAACAGAATTGTTTGGTCCGCGGATTATACGCCGGAAATTACGGTACCTCAATTTTTAAACAGTAACCTTCTCCTCATTTAATCGTAGAATTTCTAATTAAATAAGGTGACCACCACTATTCAATAATAGTAGTATCCCGAAAGCCATAGTTTGACATCCCTGCTCTAAACGATGACAGTGTCAGATATTATTATTTTTCAATTATCGTATTCTACTACTCCAGGGGTGTCCAACTGTGGCTCGCCCGATACCACAATAATTTTACAGAAATAACTGCCTTATCTGATCGTCGAATCTCTGCGATTCAGGACATCGACTATTTATTTCACCGTCCCCTGAATACTAGGTTTAAGTGTTGACACAACAATGGCGGCTGCCGAAAACGGATTTTTTTTTTTCAGAGTATATGCGGTCCCTTGAATATTGGTACTAATAATTTTTTTAAGTTTTCTCCGCCTTTTTTTTTTTTTTTTTTTTTTTTTTTTTTTTTTTTTTTTTTTCCTGAGATTAAACGAGTCAAGCAAATCTTTTATAAAATACTGGTGTCCTTTAGCGGACCGCATATACGTTTTAAAACATCCGAATTCGGCAGCCGCCATTTTTGTGTCAGCGCTCATTCCTAGTATTCAGAGGGCGGTGATTTCTTTATAAGATTAATGCTATCCGTCCTAATATATTCGCTAATATCCATAAATAAATACAAAACATGTTGTATTAGTGTGAATTATTCAGAATATTGAAGAAATTTATTTGTTTAACTGTACAATATTTAAGTTTTTTGACAGTTAAAATCTAATAGTTTTGTTGCTCAAAAAAGAGTGACTTACTTGACGAATCATTAAACATACCGTTTTTAAATAAACAAATATAATAACAACAACGCAACACCGGGCAAAAAAATTTTATACCATAAAGATTATTTTTTTGTATATTTTTAAAAATTTTAGCATCCGATTCGACATATTCTTAGTTTTTACGTCTTTAACGTTAGTTATATTTCAGTTTTTAAAGAAAAAATTTCTTCATTTTATTTACTTCTTTAATCCATCTTTGAATTTTTTAACCGATTCGGTGGCAAAGTAGATGTATTTCTGTAAAGTTGAACTCATACCAGAATTTTCGAAATTTTTCATTTAAAAATTAAAAAAAAATCTAAATCACGGGTGTCAAACTTCGGCCCGCCGGGTACCACTAATTTTCTAAAGAAATAGTCGCGTTTTTGAATGGCAGAGATTCGATGATTAGATAAGGCAACGATTGCTATGAAAGTTTAGTGGTATCCGGCGGGACATAGTTTGACACTTCTGTCTAAATTTACAGTTATCAACCCCCCCCCCCCCCCAAAAAAAAAAAAAAAAAAAAATGTTAGAAAAGGAAAATTTCATTGAAAAATTCTGGCGCGAATTTTGATTTTAATTAAGTGGTATTAATAATGTACTAACGCACTTCAAGGAGTTAATAAAAAGTTGTGAACATGCGTGCCAGCAGGCCGTTTGTTACCACTATTTCCGAATGGTAATATTCACCTTATTTGATCGCAGAAAATTATTAAAAAGTTAATGATTAAATAAAGTGAAAATTATAATTCAGAAGTTGTTGTAACAACTGACCACCTTCCTGCAGGTTCGCACCCCTGTTCGAAATTGTCAACCATTTTTAATATACAATGTATGGTGGCATATTTTCAATTTCTAAAAAGCACTTTTTTCCCTTCATATATAAATATGACCCCAAATTGAACATACCTGTTTAAATACATCCCCAGCATTTCGCTCCTGAAAACTGTATGAAAAGCACTCGTAATACCTAATGAGGGTTATCTATTCCATTGATCTTATTCTAGTAAAATTGCTCTTCAAGTATTCCTCGGAGACTAAAATTTCAATCCATCATTCGACGTTCCTCCCATCATCTATTCATTTTTCTATAAAGAAAGACCTTTGGAGAATTTTTGCTGTCGGCAATTATTTTAATTCAAATGAGTTATAAGTTGTCTGCTTATCACATTTGAAAGCATATTCTGCTCTAAATGAAATATATTTGGATTTATTAATATTCAGATGGGTATACGTTGCAACTGTTTTTGAAAAATCTTAAATTTATGATGAGTGTTGCCAGTTTGCAACTTCTTTTAAATTCAGATTGCTGGATTGCCACTACTTTTCTAAAATACTATAATTTCCCTTATTTTATCTATCTTTAAATAAGGCGACTATTTCTGCTTCTAAAAAGAGATGGCAATCATGAAATCTGATTTTTAAAAAAAATAGCGAACTGAAAATACTGTTTATGATTAGACATTATATAAAATCAACTATACAGTGCTCCCAAATGGTCCGCTTTTTGAATACCAGTATTTTCTTTAAAAAAATTGCTTTTTAGATTATTCTTGAAAATTTTCAGAAATCGACCTTGGTGGTTAATGCTAGCAAAAATGTTGTAGAAACCCAGCCTGTTAACCCCTTGGGTACATTTGACGGCTGAGATTCGTCATGCATTTGGGCACTGGTGTCTATTTTTATATTCTATTCATACCACTGTTTAAAGAAAAAAAAATTCTAGTTTATTTCCCTTGCACTTGTTGTCAAAGTGTATATGAAAGACTTTTGTTTTGAGAAAGTGGTGCGATATGGGAAAAAAAAAAGCCAGTGGCAGCCCTGAAATAAATGTGTACGCAAGGGAAATGTTGCCAGTGGGCTACTTTTTCTTTAAATTCAGATTTCTTGATTAGCACCACTTTTCTGAAGTGGTAAAATTCGCTCCATTTAGTAACATATTAATTAAGATGAAAACAAAGGAAATTTTATCAATTCGAAAAAGTGGTGCACTAGCAGCACTGCTCGGGGTTTTAAAAAGTATCCGTGCACAGTCGGCGGACGATTTGGTAGCCTTGACTACACCAGTGTTGCTAGTGGGTTACGATACCGCAACTGTAAACTTTACACTTTTTCATTACCACTAAAATTCAACGGAAATTTTCTTCTAGAGTCTAAATCAGGCAAAATTTTATATTAAATCTTACTGGTAAGGAAAAAGAATAAAAAATTGGCAGCTATTCTACATGTATAAAAATCTTATTCAAATAATTTATCTTTATGTATAATGCAAGGATGTCAAACTGTGGATTGCTGGATACTATATACTAAAATGTTATAGAAATCACTGCCTTATCTAATCATCTAATCTCTGCAATTCAAGAAGTCGACGTGGTATACGGCGGGCCACAGTTTGACACCCCTGGTCTAGCGGTATTTATGTTTTTAATGTTTATCCGATACCTATTGATCTGTTGAATTAGGCACAGGGACTGATTGTCAACGGAGCAAGCTTCCACCGGTAAAAAATAATAGTATTTTTTTTTTTTACGCATGACAGGAATTTGTCATGAATAAGGTATTTAAATAAGGTGATAACTTCTATTAAAATTTACTGTGGGAAATTTCTCCGGCGATAATCAGGCCTTGCTCAGGCATAATAATACTTAAAATTTCGATAGGTTTTATTGAAAAACAGGTTCGGTATGTTACACATTTACAAAACTTTTTACTCTTGCTTTTCAGGGAATTTGAATACCATAATTTCTGAATAGAAATATTCGCCTTATTTCATACCAGACTGAGATTAAATAAAGTCAATCAACGAGCAAGCAATAAAATAAAAAAATTATTTATGATAAAAAGAGAAACTCTATTAATTAATATTAGTTGTTTGAAATAATATTATTCATTGTTAATTGCGTGTGAAAATAAAAAGTAATCTCTGCTATACATTTCAAACTTGGCAAATGCTACTTTGCTAAACACGTTTGTTTGTTATTTATTTTAGTTGTGGCTATAGGAAAATAATTAAACGGTAGTTAATCATGATTTCTTTATAAGACAGTTTACAATTAACATGCGCATATTAATCTAATACTAGTGTTTGAAGAAAATGTTAATATATGCATAAATGGATATATCGTGAAAGCTTATACCATTTGGTTCATTTTTCACTTTATTTTATTCCCTAAAACCCACATCGGTACCAGAATTCTTGAATGAAAATTTTATTTTTATTAAATACGTGAAAAAAATTATTTTGTTTCTTTTTAAATGTTTTTTTTTTTTTTTGTAAATTCTAGTGTCACTCAATCATTTCTGAATTTTACAAATAGAAGTATTTTTCCCCTAAAAGAGTTAACAATAAAATAAATTTATATATTTAATCATTATTAAAGGGATTTTTTTAAATTTTGATTAAATTTCATAACATTGTTTAAAATCTTTGTTCTTAAATAATGTCATCAGTTGTATTTTTTCCGAAATATAGGTTTTCAGAGATGTGAAGAAGGCTGGTTTCATTTTTAGCTCAATCCATGGTGGAATTTCCCACACTTTTTTGCTTAAATTAGCTTTGCAATAAAAGGATTTTAAATTATTTTTTAAAATATATTTAACGAACATTTATATATCTAAATACTGCATCATCGATTTCTAAAACATTATTTTTATATCTAAAAAGGAGCATTTCCATGTGTTGCGTATGTGCCATCACACGGATGTCACATCCGCAACAGAAAGAAATAATAAGTATGAAATTAAAGTTTTAAAAAGTTGTCGCTGCTTTATGAAGGTAAATTAATTTTGTTTAAGACTAAAAATATTTAATATAAAAGTACAAGCTTTATATTCTTTTAGTACGAAGCTATTTTAGGGTAAAAGTGTGAGACACGCTCACTCCCGTATGCTTGGAATTGGCATTTTACTATTAACAAATCAACGTTGATTTTCCGTACGCTATGTATTGTTACAAATATTTTATATTTCTATTCATTTTAAAAATTTATTTCATTTTAACAGAAAGCTTGGTAGCTGTTAATGACTTTAAACCTAATACTATTAGTCTTCATGTTCCGGACGCTAGAAGTATATCATCATCAGATGGATCTCAACGGTCTTCAGACGGATCACGTGCTTCATCAGAAATGTCTCGTACCACCCTGGTTTGTGATAGTAGTTTTTCTTTACATCGCGAATTGGAAACTCTTAAAAAAGAGCTAAAAGCTGCTCAGATGACTATTGCAGCTCTTCAAGAGAGGGAAACCAAGTTAAAATGTAGGTAAGTATGATAAATTTTCCAAAAAGATTTTTTGCTTGAGGCACTCACAGTTCAACTAATATATTATAATAGTTGCCAGCCCTCTCGCTTTTTGATTGCTATTCTTTCCAAAATAAATATTCGCTTTATTTCAGGGTTGCATAACCGCTGGCCCTCGGACAAACAAGTTACGCCTATTTTAGAATATTAGGTGGGATATATTATATCCCACCTAATTTAAATAAGATTTGCACCAGAAACTTTTAACTAAATTTTATATTTTTAACTTTGGGGGTGGGGGGGGGATGGTTTAAAAATTGCTTTTCCTTATTTTAAAATAAAAATTTTTGGTTATTCCGGTGAGAATAATTCAAAATTACAGAGATATTATTGCTTGCCCCTCAAAGGGTTAATAATGACAGAAACTTTGTTATTAAATAAGGTGAAGGATATCGGACGTAACTTGTGGTAAAATGTTTGTGCAACCGTACTTTATTTAAAGATGGAGATTTGCGATTAAATAAGATGAAAATAACTACTCGCAAACAGTCATAATAACTAAACTGGAGGTTTGACCGGCAATGTTGCATAATAATTGGTTTTATATTGAAAACTCTACCGCTATTTTTGATTAATAATATTTGCCTTATTATCTATCGTTAAATAAACCTAACAAGAAGATTATTGTTTAGAAAAATAGGTAGAAAAAATATAGCAGGCTATGATTTCTGAAAATGTCTTTTGTTAAATTATTTTCATATATTAAAAAATGTCACATATGAGTTGATTAGGACAAAAAGCAATGATAGGGAGGGGATTAACCTTCCGTCTACCAGACGGGTCCATTGGACCCAACATGTACATTCAAAATATTTATTCAAACCAGAAATTTCTTCAAAACAAACTAAATGTATAAATCAGACAATAATAAGTTAAATAAAGAAATTAAATAGTTTTAAGTAAAAATTCTGGTGTAGAATGTTTTTATAAAACTTGAGTAAAATTTCCGGTAGTTCTAGGGTTAAGTACAAATGATAGAGCATCATGTCAGGCCATGAAAACTTCCGAATCGTTGCTGTATACACACTTTCCTTAAATTTTCATCTAAACAGTATTTAAAGTAAAAAGGGCAGTCAAATAAAAACTGAACACACACTAGAAAGAGAGTATAGAAATTTTTTTATTCAAAAATAATTCCCAGAAATGTTAAGACATTTATCCCACTGGAAGACGAGACGATTAATTCCAGCCTTCTAAAATGTGTTAGGTTGCTGACGGATCCACAACCGCACCCACTCTCGTACTTCCTCGTCCGAATGAAACCAGCGTCCGCGAATGACGTTCTTCAATATGCCAAAAACGAAAAAATCACACGGATATTTTTCCGGATAAGACCATTAATCTTGGCAATCACATCAGGAGTAATGGCTCGATGGGCCTGTCCTGGCCGAGTATCATTTTACAGTGATGTGCGTCCTTCTCGGAATCTCTTATGCCACTCGTGCACACTTGTCAGTGACATGCAGTGTTCACCATAGACAACAGACAAACGGCGGTGAATTTCGCATGTTCCAAAAACCGAACCTCACCTCTTCGATCTTCTTTACTTGCCTCCATTTCTAATTCTGGACGAGCACATTTTTCAAAACACTCACCTACAAAGAAATAAAAAACAACCGTGAGTACCTGTGAGCTATCATTTTGCACAGCTGCCAACTTTTAAGCTTTTTGGCTACCACTAAAATTTAATAGAGATTTTCGCCTTGTTCAATTATGAGATTTCGACGCTTAAATAAGACAATATTTACTATAAAATTTTAGCGGTATATAGAAAGCGTAAAAGTTGGCAGTTATGCATTATGCATTTTTACATGAAAAGAACGATTTTGTAATAACAACAAAAAAATAGTTGTGCGAACCAAATTTTGCCCTATCCAAATATTTTTTGTTGGACTGACAAAATTATTTTGTTCGTTCAATAAAATTTTATTGAACGAATAAAATCATTTAATTAGTATTAGTCGAAACAACATTTGGTCAGTCCAACCAAACATTTTAGCTGGGGCTATATTAACTAAATATTTTTTTCCATGATAAACCCTCAAGAGGGGAGTATCGATATGTTACAACAATGTTGCCAACTTGGCGAGGAATGTGTTTTATGGCGGTTGTTCTGTTTTCATTTGACTGCCCATCATAGATCTAGAGTCGATCATAATTCCTGTACTCTATCCCCATCATACAAGACCAATTCAAAGTTCCTTCATCTGAATCGATCCTCTTACTTTTTCATACGCATTCCTTACCCCTGAGTACCACTATTTCCGAATAGTATTCTTTGCTTCCTTTCAACACAGAAAATTATTACGAATTCTGATACTAAAGAAGTTGGAGATTACTATTTGGAAATATTAGTATTCAATAAAAGTAAGAACTGCATGAAACCTGAATATCATTCTGATTGTCTGATTTTACTCGATAAAGCTTTGCTCGAGAAATCACTCAAACAACTGTATACCATTCCAAATAACAGACTATGTTAATAATTTTAGTCAACGCTCTTAATATCGGCATGTATCGAAACACATTCCATTCGGAATTTCAGTTGTGCAAAATACAAAGGCATAGCTGCCAATACTTCCGCTTTTTTGTTCCACAAAAATTTAACAGAAATGTTTGCCTTATTTAATCAGCAGATTACGGTGATTTAAAAAGGAAAAATTTACTATAAAATTTTTATGGTACAAAAAAGCGTAAGATGTTGGCAGCTATGCAAAGGATCAATTTACGGAATGTTTGATACCCGAACTGGAAAGCATCCACGACGAAATAGACATTCGAGGCAGTAATATAAGTTCAACTCTGCAAGTTTCTCAATTAAAATTGAATCTGAGATCAGATTTTAAATGCACTCATTTAAATATAAATTATGCATCGTGAAAAAGTGTTTTAATACTTGAACGCCCGAAAATTTTACTTCACAAAAATGTTTCACGCCAGAATTTTTATTTAAAATTATTTAACTGATTTATTTAAGGTATTCTGCGTGGTTTAAATGTAACTTATTTTATGAAAAAATTTCTGGCTCCAATTGACATTTAATCATTTGGTCGGAGTCGATTCGACTCCTTCCGGGCGTTCTACTGTTAAATAAATTTTATATTTCCCAGCAAGCAGTACAAATTAGAGCTGTTTCAATCCACAGACACGTTTCGTCACTCTCGAAAAATAATATTTTGTATTATTTAATAATTTACAAGTACTATATGGTTATACCACATACTTTTCGATTATTATTTCCGATTGAATTTATTTTCTTTAATAAAGATACTGTGAAATCGTTTTGTACGTTTCTAGGAGAATGATCCAGTTGCGTTTGTGACTGTTCCAAGAGTCAAATAGCAAAAAGGGCGTAAAGTGTCACGCTTCTACTGCAGCATGTGATTGCCACTGATGAAAAACGTACAAGAAAAATAAATCTCTGTATTATAAAGGACAAACGTGTCCGTGCGTAACGCTGGTATCCTTTTGACGGCGGAAACACCAAACAATTAAATTTAACTTTCACTGCAATTTTATTAAACTTCTAAACATCACACATTTAAATTTTTACACCGTCGAATAAGGGGAAAAATGTACTTTCAAATGAAATTTGAAAAATGCATCACTATTTACTCAGTTTTTATCATTTTTAACTCTTAACACTAGAACCGCCATAGCGGTCATTTTGACCGGTACTAAATTAAAATGTTGCGATTGGAACCAGAAATTTTTTTCTAAAATGAGTTATATGTGTGTCACGGAAAAATAAGTTAAATAAATAAGTTATATAATTGTAAATAAAAATTCTGGTGTAGAATATTTTTATAACACTTGAGTAAAATTTCCGACGGTTCTAGTGTTCAATGCACAGTGTATCAAATTTGCAGCACTTTTTATTTAACTTTTAATAAATAAATCAAGTTCTTCGCAACCACTATATTTATATAGAAATACTAATCCTGTAAAAAGCACATAAATATGTTATTAAATAAAGTTAAAAATTTATCTTAAAATTTCTGGTGTCTAATACTTAATATAAGTATAAAAAAAAACACAATTCTAAAAGAAAGATTCATGCATTTAAGGGTTAAAATAATTTTCATGCATGATTTTTTTTAAATCTATGCATCTCGCGTGCAGACGGTTGCGTAATACAAATTCGTTTGTACTTAAATTGATATAAATAAGTCAGAATTTGTTTTCAGCTTATATGACATAGCGAAATTAAAAAACGTTTTTATCGTTTTTAACTCTTAACACTAGAACCGCCATAGCGGTCATTTTGACCGGTACTAAATTAAAATGTTGCGATTGGAACCAGAAATTTTTTTCTAAAATGAGTTATATGTGTGTCACGGAAAAATAAGTTAAATAAATAAGTTATATAATTGTAAATAAAAATTCTGGTGTAGAATATTTTTATAACACTTGAGTAAAATTTCCGACGGTTCTAGTGTTCAATGCACAGTGTATCAAATTTGCAGCACTTTTTATTTAACTTTTAATAAATAAATCAAGTTCTTCGCAACCACTATATTTATATAGAAATACTAATCCTGTAAAAAATCACATAAATATGTTACTAAATAAAGTTAAAAATTTATCTTAAAATTTCTGGTGTCTAATACTTAATATAAGTATAAAAAAAAACACAATTCTAAAAGAAAGATTCATGCATTTAAGGGTTAAAATAATTTTCATGCATGATTTTTTTTAAATCTATGCATCTCGCGTGCAGACGGTTGCGTAATACAAATTCGTTTGTACTTAAATTGATATAAATAAGTCAGCATTTGTTTTCAGCTTATATGACATAGCGAAATTAAAACATTCACCAATCAATAAATAAAACAATAAAATATAAATAAATACAAATTTAAGACATGTGATCAAACTATGCACTTTAACCACTGAAATAATCATAATTAAAAAAAAAGACTTATTATAAATAGCGTTATTTGGCGATTTCTTTGGCTGTTAACTCCTCGCGTGAGGCCAATACAAAATTAGCGCTTTTAATAAATTTGAAAACTTTATTTAAGCTAAATACTATTTTTCATATAAAAAAGATTTTTGGTATTCTTACTGCATATTCTAAAAAAATATATTAAATGTAAAAAATCTAACATAGTTATCAATTAAACGGTTTTCATCTATATTCCGTAACCCGGGAAGTCCGGGTATACCCCCTTGTGCCAAGCAAAGCGATGTAAGTAAGCGTCCTATCGTAAATGGGAGAGGTAACCGCAAGATTAAAGACGAGGTCACATGATTCAAGGTCGCACGCCACGTAGTGGACGGGGTTAAACTACAGGCAGATTCCTAACTGTTTTCTTACTTCCCACTAAAATTGTAAAGTTTTTTCACCTTGATTAATAGCTGAAATGCTTCTGACAAGGCGAAGAAAAGTTCGTGGTGTCAAGTGCATCTGAACGCCCCTGTCATTGCGCCATTATTTTGAAATACATCTGGTAACGATGTTCAGTTCCATGAGTGACTAAAGATTTAGAAAATATGCGCAGATGGTAAATATCCAGTCATATATGACGTCACACTAAAAGTCCGCGTATGCGGATTATGACCCCGTCCACAAGATGGCGTAACTGTGTTAATTTACGCCCGATGCCAGTATTAAGTTTGTACGTTTATTTATATCGTTTTGGTGCCAAGCTTTTGGTGCCAAGCATGGGGGTGAATTTGATCCAGATTTATTACGGTTCACAGTAGAATAAGTAAAAAAAAAAAAAAAAAAAAAACTGAGGTTAAATAAATTAAGACTCCTCAAATTAAATTTTCTGGTTCGAAACGTTGTTAAACTGGGATTAATCCACATATTACAGAACGCTAACCCAATGAAGGGCACTGGTATATGTTATATACCACTTAATTTTAATTTCCAAATGCCGCGTTCACCCCAGAATTTAGGAATTAAATTTTGTTTCATATAATGTACGCGAACTAAAGCTTTTACTAAGTTTCATATAAAGTTGTTCATAAATACCTGTGTCAATCAATCATTTTAACATTTTAGCAACAGAAGTGCTTTGCCCCTGAAAGGGTTAATGAGAGCTTGACACCTCTGTAATAGCATAGTTTCTAACTTTTACGCTTTTCTCTAATCATTAAAATTTGATAGTACATGTTCTCTTATTTAATCATCAAAATCTCATGATTAAACAAGACGAAAATCTTTATTAAATTTTAGTGGTAGCAAAATATCGTAAAAGTTGGCAGGTATGGTAATGGTAATTTACTGTTAAAACATTAAAGCAGAGGTAGCCAACAGTGGCACGCTCGTCACCACTAAAATATTATAGTAATAATTGCCTTATCTAATCATCGAATCTCTCCGATTCAAGAAGTCGGCTTTTTCTGTAAAATGTTAGTAGTAACCGGGGTGCCACAGTTGTGTCACCACTGCCTTAAAGTAACGGGCTAGATCGCTGTCTATCAGTAAAATATGTATTTAATAATCATTAAATACCTTTATAAATGCTATGCGTATGTACATTAATATACAATTTGTATTAATTTGTTACTACTAACCGTTTTCTTAATAATTAATTTAAAAATTATGGTGTCCTTTTTTGATTCCCTCTATAAATTTCGCGTGTATTCGTAATACTGTTTGATTCATTTTTCAGGCTGGCTGAACAAGCTCAGAAGATGTTTGAAAGAGGAAGTCGGTTTGAAAATATATCATTAGGCGAGAAAAGACCTACGGCCCTTATTCGCAGCTATGGAAATTTGTATGCTCAAGCTCGAGTGGACACTTTGGATGCTCTAGATGCGTTGTTACCTCTGCAACATTCTGATGAACTTAAAACTAAAATCCTATTTTCAGTTATTGTGGTATGTAAAGGATAATTTAAAAATCTTGTGTAAAGTAAAATGTGGTGTGCTAAGATTTAAAAGATGGGTCATGTAATGGATGTTTGGGAAAATCATTACGCATAGATGGCAACTTTTACGCTGTTTTATTACCAATATTTTAAAATATTAAGAAACTGTATTAACTGCAGAATATTTTATAACAGAAATTCTAACCGGAGTAGCACACATTGTTGGCCCGTTGTTGACAGTTTGTGGAAATTGTTGGGAAATGGTAAAGTTGGGGATGATAGGTTTGGGAAATTGTCGTAAATACACAGACCCTTCTAATTTGGAGCATATCCGAGCAGTATTCTGAGCAGATAATGGTTGGACAGGTGTTGGACCTTTGTTGGCAGATGGTCCGATGGACAATGTTACGGAGAGGCAGACATTTCTTACAGGAAGCCAATATAGGGCAACGATTAGCCGACAGTTAGCCAACGTTGGCCCAACTGTTTTGTGCTATCTGAGTGGCTTAATGGGTGGCATAAATGGTAGCTTTATGTTTATATTGGATAAAAGTTTTAACTGGAGAAAAAGTGCAACATTTTTTTTTTTTTTTTTAAATCTATGAATCTAAAATAGCTTACTTTGATTGTGTCAAGATTACATAACTTTCATCAAAATTTTATTTCCGAGTTACAAAGATTAGAAATCCACATTTAACGAAGTTTATTTGTATTTGGAAATCGTTGTTAGGTAAGATAATTTTTAATCCAGTCAGAAAGAAAATCAATGTTGTAAATAATACATTTTGTTGATTATTTTTTACTAAATTTTACTTCTAGTTAAGACAACATAGGTATTTAATAACTGGAAATATAATTTATTTTCTTCTATTATTTATCGGGATTCATGATTCATGAACTGAAGCTTATTTTGTCATACAATTTTATTTAGATTATTGTGTTCTGCGTAACGTAGACTTCAGCAAATTTCGTTTAGGTATGTAGCTTAATTTCCATCACCTGTTTTTATGAAAAATAACCCAGCTTTAATGAATTAATATCTTTAATTTTCATGTCATGAAAATTACTAAAATGTATTAGTAGAAAGTTTAATCAAACCAAAATAACGTAATCTCATTTGTAAAAAATCTTACATCATACTTGTAGTTATATTTTTTCGAAATGTCTTAGCGTACACCTCAAAAACGACCAACATATTTATTTTACTGCTAACAATGCTAAAAATAGCTTCTTAACCACCAAAAACAACGGTAGCAGCTTTCCTTAAGCTCTGCCAAGAAAATTTATTCGCAAAGATATTATTGTATGAAGAAGTCCCTAAATATTACAATTAGAATAAATCAGATAAAAAATTTTTTAGAAGAAAATAAGATACAGTCGTCATTTCTGGACATGTCAATGTTCGTGAATGTGATTCATGTGGACGTGTATACACGGTCCATTCAACATTGAAAGTTATATTCTCCGTTTGTTACTTCAAACCATTCACTGACCAACTTCTTTGGCATATCTAAACAATGTGAACGGACAGGTGTGTGTAAACAACAGAGAGTATATTTCAAACTCGAATTACACTTAACCCCTTAACAGTCGCATTAAATTCGGTTTAAAAATTGAGATTGCTTATTGCCACCACTTTTTTGAAAAATAAATATCCTCCTTCTTTAGTGACAGGTAAAACTATACGACAATAAAGCCAATTACAGTATTTTATAAAACTGGTGTGAATCAAACAATCTGAATAAAAACCACAGCCCGTGAATATAACGGGAGCGAGAATTAAGGGGTTCAATAATCAGTACTAGGATTAAAGTCTACTATAGGCATATATCTCATAGTTCGTGCCTCAACTGCGCGAAGTTTGCTTTCATTATTACAACTTGCGCACCTTTGAGCCTGTCAGGTCTTTGGGATAAATACAAATATAGTTTTAAAGAAGACATTTCACAAGAAAAACGAAGGGAGGATGCTTGCCTAAAATTTGTAGCGAATTTCTTATTTTGTTTGATGCAAAATGTGTATCAGTTAACGGGGAAATATTGTTACATCTTCTTTTTACTAATCCCTATCAGAACATCTTCTGATGCTTTAAACAACGAGTTGATAGGTGAAAAAAAGTACGATGTCAGCATTTTATAAGATTGCCAGTTTGGCCTCCAGTTTTATTCAAAAATTTCGAGTTCATACCGGAAAATAAGAATAGTATTTTGTGTTTTATTTAATGAGAGACATTTAGTGGTTACCTAAACTACAACTACTTCTTTCAAAATTTCAAAATTTCCCGTGTGAATTTGAAATTTCCGAATAAATATGAAGGCCAAACTGGCAACCCTGGTATAGTAGAAAGAAATAAACTCGAATAACAGATGATCAGCAAATTTTTGAAACATTTATGAAATTGATTGCTGAAGCAGTGTTGCCAGTGGGCTACTTTTTTTTTAATTGAGATTTCTTGATTGACACCACTTTTTTGAAATAGCAAAATTTCCCTCATTTTCGCCTTAATTAGTATGTCCTTAAATAAGGCGAATTTTACTATTTCAAAAAAGTGGTGCCAATCAAGAAATTTGAATTTTTAAAAAGTAGTCCGGTGGCAACACTGTGCTGAAAGGAATGGTTGCCTTCTCCTTCTTGGCATTCCTGAAAGAACTAGGAAAACAATTTTACACTCATGACCGAAAATTCGGAAAAGTAAGCAGACGCTTTCAATTTTTCACGTTTCGTTGAATACCTATTGAAATTCTTGACAAATTGTTGTTGGAATTCTAGGAAGTAAAGAACATGTTTGACTTCATATTTCTCAGTGGAGATGTAGTCTGGAGGGCAATTAGGGGACTAATAATTAATTTAATAATAAAATTATATTTTCGATCACCTACGTAACAGAAAATGCTGAAAATGGTCTGTCACTGTGTCAAATGACTATTTGGGTCCTGCTTCACGTTTCTTTTTGCATTTTTGTAAGCATAGCACTCACAGGTATAGGACAAAATAATGGGAACACCTGTGAAATAATGTAAAAAATTTTTTAGTAGGCAGTTGGGCTGTCACTAGCCCGAATTAAAGCTTGTACCCGACGTAGGATTGACTAATAAAGGTCGTAAACAGAGTTTAAGGGAATCCGTAGCCAATCCGGAGTCTCGAGTTCAGGTAGTGTGAGGCAGGGAGAAACCGAGCGCAGATTTTGTTCTCTGAAAAAACCCACAAAGTCTGAATGATGTTGAGATCAGGCGACTGAAGACAAAAAATGAGATGTTCCAATTCATCATTATGGTCATCTAACCAACGAGCCATGTGAACAGGAGCGTTGTTATCTTAGAATAGAGGACGTTCCCCAGAAAACAGAGTCTGAAGCATAGGGTGTAAATGTGCTGTGAGAATACTGCGATAATGCTCGCATGTGACCTTCTCTCTCAGGACTACGATTTGCCCCCAAGCCACGCCAAAATATCGCTACCACACCTCCATGATTCACTGTACGAACCAGACAGTCAACATTGAATGCTTCTTCCGGTGTTCGTCGCACGAACACACATCAGGTGGTCTAAAATACTGTAAATGATGATTAGTCAGATCCCACTGACAGTTCCCATTGCTGTTGTGTCCAGTTTTGGTGATTTCGGCACCACTATCGTCGCTTTAAAGCACTCTGCCTCGACACTAATGGCTTTGGGATGGCTACTGTGCCATGAACATTCGCAGCATGCTGCTCCCATTGAATAGTTTTGGTGGATACGGGGTTCTGGAGATGGGTGTTCATCTCGAAATTATCTGCGGCAGTGTAGTCTTAAGTTTTCGGGCGAATATCCTCTTCAACAATCGTCTATCCGGTCAGACAACTTCGAATTTCGTCCACTGCTCTTATTCACAGAGGACACCCTTCCCAGTTTTATGGAAGATATCATAACCCTTGGCACAGTGGTCCTTGAAAAACCCATAAGGTTGGCTGTTCTACACCAGAGTTGCAAGTGGGCTACTTTTTTTAAATTCAGATTTCTTGATTGCCACCACTTTTTTAAACGATAGAATTATCTTTGTTTTCGCCTTAATTAGTATGTCATTAAATAAGGTGCATTTTACCATTTCAAAAAAGTGGTGCCAATCGAGAATTTGAATTTAAAAAAGTAGCCCGTCTGGCAACACTGTTCTAGACACGGACGCTCCAGCTGGGCGAGCCCAAATAATCACGCCTTTTTTCACGCCTGACAAGTCGGACATAATAGCGCTTTCCCGGGGACAGAATTTCCTCATATAACTTTCACACCGGCAAATGCTCCACTGATACCTTCCCTTTTGCTGCCACTAGGTGTCAGACTGTTGCGACACGTGGCGAAGCGGTATTGGACGGTCGATGTACGACACATTTCGAAACAGATGTTCCTATTATTTTGTCCAATACCTGTATACACGTGAAGATGTTAATATTTCTGTGAAAAATTCAAAAGTTTTTTGTTTATACCATACAGAGTTTTCAACCAAATTTAGCACAACTTTCCGAAAAACTGACAAATAACAGTAGCAACTGTATACTGCATTTAAAATATGGATATAGTATTGAATATTTGATGAGATATGGGCATTTGTATGAAATAATTTTCAACTACGCATGCGTGGAATATTCCAAAATTTTTGTTGCATAATTTGGTAGTCAGATATTTTGGGCAACTTCTAAAAAAAGTCCAGTCAATATTGTTAAAGCTCAGAAAGATGCAGATTGTGGAAAATCCCTTATAATAAAGTTACTTTTAGAAAGCAACTCACTATATCGTCCTTACCATTCTTAATTTTCGCTAGATTTGACTGGACTTTTTATATAAGTTGCCCTAAATAGCTGACCACCAAATTATGAAATAAAAATTTTGGAATATTTTACGCATGCGTAGTTAAGAATTGTTTCATACAGATGCCCATATATCATCAAATATTCAATATATTAACGTTTTAATTGCAGTAACTACTGTTCTTTGTCAGGTCGTTTATACACTTAGGCGGAGCAGCGGGTACGACGACTACATAAATACAATAAATATAAGGATGAAATAAATAGCATGTTTATTAGGAATGTTACACATTTTATATATAGTGAACTAAAGAAAGTTTGAATTTTCGTCAACAGGTCACCCTGTGCTTAATCAAACTCCAAGAATTCTCATACAAACGCGTAAAACTGTAGGAAAAGTTTTTACTTATTTCCTTTAGCTTTTAAAACAAAAAGAAAAGGTTTTGTTTCGAATATTTATACCTCATTTTAGCATTCTTACATTTTGACATGCAACTATGAATAAAGAAGAACTGACATTTCCTCAAAATGGCGAAACTTCAACTGTAACAGGTTACACAGTGGCTCATTACCACCAGTAAATTTAACTAAAAATTTTCACCTTAATTAAACGCTTTATTGTTGCAGAATTGCAGCCATAAGTGTGGCCAAAAACGGATGTTCATTTTTACTGGTGGAAGTTAACTTTGGCGGTAGACAGTCTATGCTTTTCCGCCATATTGTAACAAACTAAACAACCTTCTGTCATTGTCAGTGAAAGAGATTATAATACCCGGACTAACTTCCACATGTAAAAATGAATGTTAAAATTTACAATATTTGCGGGAGAAATTTTGCAGGAACAAACCGCTAAAACAAGGCAAAATTTAAAACAGTGTTGCCTGAGGGCTATTAATTAAGCCGAAAACAAGGGGAATTTTACCATTTCAGAAATGTGGTGCCAATCAAGAAATCTGAATTTAAAAAAGTAACCCACTGGCTACACTGTTTTAATATTGAATTGATTGAAATGGTACCGATGATATGTCCCCTCGTCTTTATTCAAAACTCCATTCATTTTGAGGTACCACGCTGACATCTATTAAAGAAAATTGGAACTATACTTAAGAATACTCTATAAAAAAAACTATGAGTTACCTGACTAACACGTCAGTTATTTCTATTTTTATTTGTTAACATTAATCTGATACTGAATTTTTAAATAAGTACTAGGTTGAGCAAAAAGTTCTGTGAAATTTGTGAACGCATCTTGTAGCCGAAATTTCTGAACTCATAGAGATGTACCACTAGTATGGTACAAATTCTGGTAGCTATTAGATTAAAAATTTCCCAGAACTTTTTACTCAATCTAATAATTACTAATTTTTTATTTCCTGAAACATTCTATGTGTGTGTGCAATTCATGGGCGTAACGATACTACTTTTTAATAGAACTTTTCTCATTTTTAGTCGAAGAATTCAATGATTAAATAAAACGAAAATGTCTATAAAAAAGTAATTGTATCCAGACACTGCCCCTCTCTGACTACGCCACTGCTTCTGTGGTTATTACAAAAGTTTTATATGTAACCCTTTAACCATTTCTGGCATGGTGGGTTAAATTCTGTCCCACTTAATTTAAATTCCTAAAAGCCAAAATGGCACCAATATTTTTAAATATTTTTTCCCGGTTAGATTTTACGTGATGAAAAGATTTTAATTATTTTCAAATAAATTTGTTCGCAAAATCCGGTGTAAACGAATTATTTCGTCGTTTTAGCAACAGAAGTACTTTGAGCCGAAAAGGGTTAAGACCGGAAGCATTTTGGTAGAAATGAAAAGCTTTGGTGGTTTCCTCTAATTAATTGGATAATATTTGATTGAAAAAAAATCCGATGTCAGACAATACAAAGGGAGGATCCATGCAATTCAGTGGGTGCAGGTTCGACTTTAAATCGCACAAAAAGGAGTGAAATGTTTTTCTTTTTCTTTATCATCACCTACACATTTGTGTAGGTCAGGTTTTAATCGCTGATTTCTCGCTCCCGTGATATTCACGGGCTGTGTCTTTTATTCAGATTCTTTGATTCCCACCAGTTTTATAAAATAGTGTAATTTGCTTTAATATGGTATCATTTTACCTGTCATTAAAGAAGGTGAATATTTCTTTTTCAAAAAAAGTGCTGCCAATAAGCAATTTGAATTTTTAAATCGTAATTTTACGCGATGGTTAAGGGGTTAAAGGTATATTTAAATTTCTGCGTCTTTTTGTTTTACCTAGCTTTCATGTTGTAAAATATTTCATAACGGTGACCTAAACGCTTGGTATGAAAAATATAATCAAAAACATTCTTAATGATAGCTAGTGTTGACACATACACTGTTAAAAATTTTGCAGCATTCTGGCAGGTCATTCGACCGTTTTTCGAAAAAACGGTTTCATAACCATAATTTAACTATATTCTGACCATAAAATGGCCAATAATATGGTCAGAATAGTGTTAAAATTAAGGTTGTGTAACCGTTTTCGGAAAAAACGGTCAAATGACCTGCCAGAATGCTGCAAATTTTTAACAGTGTAGGCTACTTTTTTAAAATTCAGATCCTTGATTGGTACCACTTTTTTGAAATTGTAAAATGTGCCTTAATTAATGACATATTAATTAATGCAAAAACAAAGGGAATTTTACCATTTCAGATAAGTGGTGGCAATCAAGAAATCTGAATATAAAAAAAGTAGTCCACTGGCAACACTGATGATAGCTGAAATAAGAAACTCAAATTTAAAATCACTTTTTGAGCAAAAGGATACGTGTATTTAAATTTCCTTGAAATCCACCGTATGTGGAGTTTTATAAATGTAATAGTTGATACACTTCTTAAATTTCTAAACACAATCTTTCGAAATTATAATCAAGACACACTCATTGTCATGTGCATTTATACACACACAAAAAAAAAAAACTTTTAGCTCAACTTTTCTTGTTTAATATTATTTTAGCGAGTTCCGGACAACTAGACAAAATAATGAATAAATGGTTATATAAAAATACTCCGTGAATTTATTGTAGTAACTTTTATGATAATTAAACTATTTCATAAAATGAAAGTGTAGAAAGTTACTCTCTACGAAGAAAGTTATGGAAATGAATATTTTTAGTTTTTAAACTGCGATTGTTTTTAATATTGGATATTTCTGAAGGAAGGTTGCATTTCATCTAAACTTTAAAATTTGCTGAAATTTTCAGAAATATTCTATTAGAATTGTAAATTTACGCTCATAAACCTTTACATTATATAGCTGTCAGCCTTCCGCTTTTTTAAATGCAAATAGTAGCAGAAATTCTATTAACTGCAACAGAAGCATTATTTAAATTAATATAATTCTACAGATAAAACGCAGCTTTGAAAAATTAAGTTATGATTAATTCTCCCAAGGCTTATATGCCTATACAATAGCTGCCAACTTTTATGCTTTCTTCTTACCACTAAAATTTTATAGTAAGTATTGTCTTATCTGATCGTCGAATTCTCTGAGACCACTGACCAGACCCTACCTTCCAGGCTTAAGGGCCTAGGTTAACGGGGTTTTTTTTTGTCTGGTGCAGCGGGGCTCTGTAATGTGGTACAGG
Organism: Maratus speciosus; assembly: GCA_963932465.1. Taxonomy (NCBI): domain Eukaryota; kingdom Metazoa; phylum Arthropoda; class Arachnida; order Araneae; family Salticidae; genus Maratus; species Maratus speciosus. The sequence continues at coordinate 463,660,108 of OZ010796.1, forward strand.
CGCCAGATCGCCGCAGGCAGTCACCCACAGGCGGTGATCCGGACAAGCACATGGGCCGACTATATGAGCTAGGCCGGTGTGTCTAATTTATGGAGTGTTCAGTGTAAAACTTTGTTTGGCGCCGTACACCACATACTTGTCGTGCGAAACGGAATGGGGCTGGATAATTTTGAGCCTAATAGGTGGCAACATTTTAGCCGAGAGGGGGGGAAATAATTTTGAGTGAAGAAAAAAACTGCTGACTTGGAAGACAGAACTAAAATGAATGTACAATATTGGGAGAACTAAATAATTAATTTAAATGGCCGAATAGCTAAGATTTGCCGCAGAAGGGATAATTTTGGGCCGAGATGCAAGGCAGACGAATCGCTGCAGAGGGAGACGGGAGTTTGCCTTTCTACCGTACTCCACCGGGAAAAAACTGGCTCCGTGGGCTATCCCATTGGAGCGGGTCCGGTAGCTGGTGCGGACTGTGTCCTATTGCACCTAATAAAGAGGCGAACTGTCAGAAATAGGTAAAAAATTAAAATAAATGATGAACCTGAAATAAATAACTGTTAGACATGGCATTTTTATTACAAAATACTGATAAGACTGAACTGCACTGTTCTGTTCATTGGGTCATAATACTTAAATTTACTGAATTAAACAATGCCTCACTATGCCTCCAATATCTATGACTGGGATGCTTTTAATGGAAAACTTATTTTATAGAATCAAAAGCCTTGCTAATGGTAATAAATTAATAGATACATGGAGAATGTCTGTCCGTTAATCTCCATGGGAAAACTGGTTGTAAGTTATTAGTTCCTTGCTAGGTCTCTCAAAAACTGAGCTATGAATGGGGGTGCTGAATGAAACTTATGAGATTTGATGTGGAAGGCCTACGACTACCGACCATTGCTGGTCCTAGGCCAGAGCCCACTGGCCTCTCACGCTGTGGTATCAGCCCAACCTCTCACGTTGGGTGATAAGGCCCCTGGTTCGCTTGGCCAGTAATCAAGATGATACTGCGCCTGTCTATCAATCATTTACAGGATTAGGGCTAAGGAAAACTATTAAATGGCAACGATTTTAAAGCCCTAACGAACCCATCCAAAAATCGCGTTAATACTCTATGTGAAATGAGACCACTTTTTAACATGATATATGATGTCACTGCCTATGCTAGTGTTAAACTTGTATGAAGGATTCGATTACCGTGGCGCAGGGAGGAATTAATGTTAAAAAAATAATAATAATAACTAGGGGCGCCGAGAAAAGACCTGCCTTACCCATTGGTGCCTGAAGACTATTAATGAAAAGAGGGTAAATAGAATGCAGCCGTGGACCCTACACCTTGGGGCAGCATGTCGTGTTTCATTCCATACCCCCGCCCCTGGCTATACGCTGTCCACCGCTGCTAGTAGAAAGATAGGTAGTGTTGCCTGCACAAGAGTCCCCCTTTGGGAACTATTCACATCAGGCGACCGGTCGTAGATTCCCTTCTACCTCACGTCCCTGGCTTACGCCTCTTGTGCTCGACTAAGAAGAAAAATGAAGTGAATAGAGATTGCTATTTATTATGGGGGTTGAAGAATAGATGCTCCGATGGAACCCTTCCGCGTCACTTCCCCCCCCCCCCCCCCCAAGCCCACCCCGATTAAACAAGGCGAAAATTTCCATTAAATTTCTATTTTAGTGGTAGCAAAAAAGCGTAAAAGTTTGCAGCTATGCCTATACGTAATATAAGTTTTTATATCATGTTAAAAAAAAAAAACATGATTTTTTACCATTTTTAATAAATTACAGAGAAAGAAAATGAAATTTTGCCCTTTAGCTTGGTGGTCAGGGGGTTAAATAAAAGAAGTTAATTGAAAACAACACAGAAACTCGAATTATTTTATTAAATAATTTTTCTGGTTGAAATTATGTTTATTACATAATAAAATGTAGGTTTGCCACTATGATATTATATTTAACCCTTTACACTCGAGGGCTCCGTAGCGGAGGGAATTAAAATTTGTCTTCAAACTCGAGGGCTCCGCTACGGAGACAACGCAAATAATTTTGTGATACCTGTCTGGAAAAGCCAAGATTACATATTGGCAATTGCTTCGAGAGGTATCACACTTTGGACGATTGCAAAATGTAATAATTTTATAAATTTATATATATATATATATATCATAACATTTGTATTCATAAAGAATTAAAAAAATAATAAGATATAACTAAAATCGCTTCGGGTTGCTGGTAATACGAATGAAAAAAAAACTTCGAGTGCAAAGGGTTAATATATTAACACTAGAACGCCCGGAAATTTTACTCAAGTTTCATAAAAATGTTTGACACCAGAATTTTTATTTTAAATTATTTGATTGATTTATTTAACGTAAATCTGCGCGGTTTAAATTTAACGTTTTTTATGAAATAATTTCTGGTTCCAATTGACGCTTAATCATATGGTCGGAGTCGCATTGACCTCTTTCAGGCGTTCTAGTGTTAAACAATTATACTTGCTATTGTTGTGCATTATGCTTATCAAATGATATACAGAAAAACCCAAAATCATAGGTGCCAACTTTTACACTTTTTCCTACCAATATTTCTGAACAGAAAATATTGCCTTCTTTAATCCTACGTTTTAGATAATTAAATGATAAAAATTATTTCGTTCAAAAATAGTGGTAGGAATAAAGCGTAAAAGTTGGCACCTATGCCCAAAATTTAAATTTCTATAATCCATTAACGTCATAAATTTAACAATCTTTAATTCATAAATTTAAAGATTAGATGAGAGACAAGTTTATTACGCAATTAGTAAATATGTCGAGGCTAACGAGAAAGACAGGCTACCGCGGTAGGTCCGATTCTGATTTTTTTACAGACCGCTGGAGTCACGTGATGCTCTTTTCGCACACCTTCATTGGTGCATTCGAGCATCACGTGACTCCAGCGGTCTGTAAAAAAAGAAGAATCGGACCCACCGCGGTAGCCTGTCTTTCTCGTTAGCCTCGTAAATATGTACAAAGCAATTAAAAAATATGTTTTTAGAATTGCGCTGATTTAACCTGTAAGAATATTCATAATGAAAAGCTGGTTCAGAAGTCACTCAGTTTTCACTTTTCATTCTATTTATCAATAAACCCTTTTGGTGGCAGAGTATTTTGTACGGACGATGTCCGTACGTCGTCACGCACATTTTAGCAAAATTTTATTAAAAATTATTTTATAAATTAGTCTGTTGGAGATTAAAATCAAGTAGGATAAATAATATACTACCACCCTTCAAAACATCACAACCGGAAAAAGCTTTGCGATTTAAAGTTTCGAGGGCAACAATTAAAGACGGCAAAATAAACTGTAAGAAGTATCTAGAGCATTTGGAGCACCGATTTACGCGGGGCACCTAGCAGTAGTAGTGGATACCCTCCGTGGCGTGGCGGGTGTGGGGCGCCAAACTGTGGATACAGGGTTGCCACGCTTCAGGGAATTTCCAGACCAGAAAATTCTTCGGCACCAGTACTTTCTTACAGAAAATCTCTCTTTAAAAAAGACGACATTTCGTGCGGTTAATCTATATATATTTTTCTATTAAAAAAATACTGATAAATTGACTGGAAAATTCCCTGAAGCGTGGCAACCCTGTGATACTACTAGTTTAAAGCAATTTTTTTCGCCTTACTTAATTTTAGGCGATTAAACAAGGGGAAGAAAACTTTAAGAAATTAGTGGTATTGAGCGCATCTGGACACCCCCCCCCCCTCTCAATCCCGGGCTACGCGTCTGGACACCCTGTATAAAGTGAAATAGTTCAAAGATATTATTAATTATGAACAGGTTTCATGAAGGAACACCAATACCTACAAGTCATGTGATAACTTATAGCAAAGGCTAGATGATGTTTTCGTTGAAAAAAGACGCAGCGTAATTATAGTAAAACACGTATACTGAAAAATTCAATTAGCTAAAATTTTTTGTTTCTGTAAATGAGCCCAAATTTTATGCAAGTTATTTTATACCTAGGTACTGCTTTCAAACCATCGGAGTGTACCTGCTGCCTAACTCCTTTTGATAAATATGAGATTATACTCAGAATATTAAAATTATTCGATATACACTTAAGTGTCATTTGAGAGCAATTACATAGTTATAAATAAAATATATTCCGAGAATAGATCATCCTTTATTCCATGAAAGCATTAGAAATTGTCTTTAAATGAATGCTATTACAAGTTTTACATAACATTTAAACAAAGCATAAAATAAAAGCAGAACAGATCTAATAAAATAAATAATAGGAACATTGAACCAAATTCACAATTGAATGCTTATATTTTCAGACATTACAGCATCACTTAATTATTAGTTATAAGCTAAAGTGAATGCATGATGCCAGATGGACCATTCAATATGAATAATACGCTGAGCATGGATATTTGAAAACTGCCTGATAAACAGCGGACGAAACAGGATATTATTATTATTTAGTGTTATTATTATCATTATTGATATTCAAAGCTGGTATTCCGACTTAATGTTTACGTAATGATAATTTATAATATAAATGAATAATATACATTTAACGTTAAATAATTTTCTTTGAACTTATGGATCAAAGCTGGTTTGTTTATCATTATTAGAATTTATCTTTTAATATTATTTCTTTTTCTTTTGTTACAGATGTATTATGCTGAAATATTTAGAAAGCATTAAAGGACAGTTTTAGTAAACATAATAAAATGGAACACCAATTGATCCGCAATCACATATATCTGTTTTACTCTTATTAATTTTATGTAAGAATGAAAGGAAGTTATCATAGCTAATTACAAAATACAGTCCCGTCATGTCTTGATATTGGAAGTTGTGTGATACGTTCTGGATAATAATCCAGGAGTATCCAAGATTTTTCCATGCGGTCTGCTTGTCATTCTATTTCCAAACCGTAGCGGTCGCCTTATTTAATAGTAGATTTCCTGTCAATAAATAAGGCGAATTCCATTATTTGGAAATAAAGGTAGCTCTGTGGCCTACTGGTCCGATTACCTTGTAGTATTACATTGTAGTACCCTTTAGTACTATGCCATGAACCAGGTGAGTCAAACTGTGGCCCACGGGACATTACTAAAATTTTATAGTTATCATAAACTAATCTAATCATATAATCTTTGCGATTGAAGAAATCAACTATTTCCTTAAAAAATTTGTGGTATATCCGGCGGGTCACAGTTTGACACCCGTGCCATAAACAAACAGCTGAATTCAGAGTTAAAAGTGTTGGTACGGTGGCATCTAAATACTGAAGGCCTGAGGACAAGAGTTGAGACGTCATCACTAATCGACCGAGTTCTCACTAGTGGACACATTCACACAGGAAAATTTTGAATAGCAATTTTCTTTTATTTTATTTGTGGAATATCTATTATCTTATAAAACAATAATAACTATTTAAAATTACTGGTGAGAATTTGGAATTTCCCAATAAAACATCAGCCAGATGCGGCAACACTGTGGCATTGCGCATCTGGCTGAATTTTTATTTAGGGATTCCGAATTCTCACCAGTAATTTTAAATAGTTAGTATTGTTTTATATGATGATAGATATTCCACAGATAAAATAAAAGAAAATTGCTATTCAAAATTTTCCGGTGTGAATTCCAACACTAGTGAGAAGTCGGTCGATTAGTGATGACGTCACAACTCTTGTCCTCTGCCCTTCAGTATTTCGATGGCATCGGTTAGTAGCATAATGTTAAAAGAAATGACATATTTAATAATTTTTAAAACAATACGATTCTAAATTATACTTTAACGCTTGGTGATTAAACAATTGAGATTTGAAAAATACTTATTCAGATGTTGGAATACATCATTTTAAGCATGTAAAAAATAATTAAAAAAATTTTAAACATAAAAAAAATATTGACTAAGCGGTACTTTTTTCAGACTAACAACAAACATAAAATTACATACTTCTCATACATATTGTCCATTTTCTAATATAAAGCTGTAAAGTACACAAAATTACCTTTGTAAAAAATCTATTTTTGGATGTCTCCAGAATTTTTTACTTTCAGAATAATTACAAAGCTTTTTTTAACAATAACGATATGAAATTACTCAAATGATAAATAAAACTTTTGCATGAAAAATTAACTCTTGAAAATTCTATGAAAAATTTATATTAACTGCACTGTAAAAAGAAGGGAGTATTATTGCGCCTAATATAGGTTTATGAAATTCGAAATGAGGTTTAAATATAAACTCCTTTTGGCGTGAGCACTGAATAAAGTGTCATCATACTCGCGGAATGGTGTAACTTTAGTCTTTTAAAGAAATTCTAGAAACCAAACACCAGTTTAGGTATACGATTTTTAAACGACATACGACTCAGTCCACAATTTTGCAATCCGTATTTAGGTGTGTTCCCGGGCTCGGATTTTGTCTGATTTTTGATATGTTTCTCTTTCTATGTAGTGATTACTGATTAAAAAGTGGTTAACAGAGCTTGTGTTGCAATTTTGCGCTGGTTGAAGGTGTGCTTATTCTAATTTGCCTAGGCTATTTACTCGCAAAGTCACAAATGAGCCAGGCCAAAGCGCTGCTTTTAAGGCAGAGAGCCACGTGACCTGCCGTAACTCGCGATGCAATGAACGAAAGATCTGCGGTTTTTGTGTAAGGTAAAACAACTTCTATTCTGTATTCGTTGAATAAGTTTAATTACCGTTTTAAGTTTAATAAAAAAAAGCTCATGAAATAGTAAGAAGATATTTGCTTATTGTTTATTTGCTTACCTACATTAAAATATATTTCTTATTTTGTACATGTAGCTTTTGTTTTATCGTGTTTGACCCTTTTAAATTCTATGAGCTATTGGGTTAGCAACTAAGTTCCCGCCGTTTGTTTAAATACATGTTTTCTACCGGAATCTATATTCTGTTTTTTTTTTTTTTTTTTTTTGATCGACTTAATTTACAAGGTGTGCCTAATAAGTTTCAGGGCTGTACGTGAAGTTAATGAATGAAAGTGTGCAAAGAACGCGTCATAATGCGGATGTGGCAGCGTAACCAATGAGGCTGGAAGGTGGGACAAATGCGCAATGATTGCATTAGCATTTCCTGTTTGGAGAAGGTAAACGCTGGTGGTTTATTAGAGCGCATGTCACGGTCGGTGAGGGAGCAAAGAGTGAATATCAAGTTATGTTTCATAATTGAAAAAAGCACTTTTTGACAAAATATGACATCGTAGAGGTTAACATCCTCCGTATTCTCCTGATTTGTCACCTCCTGACTTTTAATTGTTCCCAAAACTTACGACTGCTCAGAAATCGCATCGATTTCAGGACGTAGAGAACATTAAGAGAAACGTAACAGCTCAACTTCGAAGCATACCTTCAAAGGACTACGAAGCGTATTTCCAGAATTTGTAGCGCCGTGCACAAAAGTGTATGAGTGCCAGAGGTGATTATTTTGAGGACTATTAAACGTATGTATGTTTTTTCTAATTCATTCCTTTGTATTAGCCCCAGTCCTGGAATTTAATAGACACATCTTGTATGTTGAGTTTCCGATCATAAAAAAGAGAATGTCAACTGTAGAATGCCAACTTGGTTGGCAACTATGTCCACCCGTGTTTTTAAATTCATTTTTTCTGCCGTAATCTATGCTTTGCTTTTTTGATCGAGTTAATTTATGTTAACACTGAACTACCGTGAGCCGTTATTTTGACGGCTACCATATGAATATGTTTCGGTTTAAACCAGAAATTTCATTATGAAATAAGTTCAAAAGATACAAAGAAGAAAGACGTTAAATAATAAAGTTAAACTGTTATAAATCAAAATTCTGGTGTGAAATATTTTTATAAAACTTGACTCAAATTTCCGGTAGTTCTAGTGTTAAATTTCAGATCAACAAGTTGCACCCGTATATCCAGTCTGACTTGACATCATCTTTCTTTGCAAAATTTATTTTTGCCAACAGTATTAAAAGAAAAGAAAATTTGCCTTATTTAATTAGAGCATTTTTGAAATTTTGTACTTCAAGGAAATTTCTTTTTAAAAAGTGGTGTCAACCGAATAAAATTTGTGTTAGAGACGCTTGAGTCGAAAGGGTTAAAATGAAATGTCAACGATGGAATGTCAACTGGGTTGGCAACTAAGTTCCGGCCGTTTATTTTTAAAAGTTTATTTTCTAGTAAAAAATAATAAATAATTAATCAACAATGTATCCTCCTTGGTTGTTTACAACTTCTTCCCAACGTTCAACAAGATTTCAAATACTTCGTTGGTAGAAATTCCCCGCTTTCGACTTGAAAAATGTATCCAATCAAGCTCTCAATTCTGCATTAGTAATGAACGAAACTCCGCGCATAGCATTTGAAAGAGATCGAAAGAGGTGAAAATCCGTTGCTGCCAAATCGGAAGAGTACGGCGGGTGTGGAAGCACTCCCAGCCATTCGTTTGAATAGCTTCCTTCGTCATATTGGCGATATGAGGGCGGGCGTTGTCATGTACAGGCACCATTTTTCGTCGCCAGTAATGATTCGGTGAAGAAATTGTTACTTGTGTCCATGAGTTGAGTTGAGCGGTGATGAGCAAGCAAACCAGAGGAGATTGTGGCTCGTTGATTTCTGTTGCTGTCACTTAAAGCATGCGGAACCCATGCTCCACACTTCTGAACCTTTCCCATAGAGTGAAGATACTTCTCTATAGTAGTGTTGGAGAATTTCATTTTTTCTGCCAGTTCCCTTGACGTTTGACGCGAATTTTCGTGCAAAAGTTGGTTTAATCTCTCTTCATCGAACTCAACTGAACGTCCAGAACGAGGTACACCTTTGAGGTCGAAATTTCCACATTTGAACTTCGCATACCAATCGTGAGCGGTTCTTTCAGCTATGGCACCCTCCCCAGACACAGCACAAATGTCACGAGCGGTCTCACAACCTTGATTAAGCCTTTCAGGGGCAAAGTACTTCTGTTGCTAAAATCTTGAAATGATTCACTCACACTGGGATTTATAAACAAATTTATATTTAAGTAAGTAAAAGCTTTTCTTCGCTTGCACTATACAAAGCAAAATTTAATTTCTAAATTCCGGTGTCAATGTGGAATTTTGGACGACCGGAAATTTTACTCAACTTTCATAAAAATATTTCACTCCAGAATTTTTATTTAAATTGATTTAACTGATTTAGTTAACGCATTTTGCGTCGCTCAATTGTAACTTATTTTATGAAAAAATTTCTGGCGCCGATCAGTGTTGCCAGATGGGCTACTTTTTTAAAATCAGATTCTTGATTGGCACCACTTTTTTGAAATGGTAAAATGTGCCTTATTTAATGATATATTAATTAAGGCAAAAACAAAGTGCATTTTAACGTATGAAAAAAGTGGTGTCAATCAAGAAATCTGAATTAAAAATAATTAGCCCGCTCGCAACGATCATGTGGTCGGCGACGAATCGACTTCAGGGCGTTGTAGTTTTACAGGGTTGAACTTTAACACAAATTAACCCTGCCTAAAAAAACAAAATATAGATTCCGGTAGAAAACTTTTATTAAAAAAAACAGCGGGAACTTAGTTGCAAACCTAATAAAACAGCTTTTACCCTCGAATGGAAGAATCACTCTTATCTTTTATCTTCTTCAATGCAAGAAGGAGCCAAATTGATTTTGTTTTCCATTCCAGAATTAAAGAATGTATTACGTGTATGTTCTTTAATTTGATCGTACTTATTTTTTTGTTTGATTAAATACACCAGAACGTCTAAATAAATAAGTATGTTTTCCTTGCAGATGAAATTCTTTAAAACCTTGCTTTTGTGATACATGCATATGTTTATTTTATATATATATATATATATATATATATATATATATATATATATATATATAAATCGATATATAATGTTTGTAAGATATGATTTAGTAGACTAAATATTTCGATAGTTTAAAAATCAAAACTACTAATGTTTAGTTTTGATTTTATTGTGTTTGATATGTTTTAAATCCCATGCTCTTAAACTAATTTAACCCTCTCGTTGCGTAATTGTTTTATCAAAATAGCTTCATAAATAGCGTATTTAACCCCTTTGCGACGATCGTCTTTTAAGAATATTTATTCTTTTATCACCGGTTTTTCAAAACAAATTTTTTTTCTGATTTAATCGGGAAAATGCTCCGATTAAATAAAGCAAAATTTACAATAAAAAAATAACTGGTGGGAATAATCAAGGAGTGTTAATTAGACGGAAAAAAGCCTTCTCGAGGAAATCTTGGGTTGCGCAAATCTGCTACTTTTACGTTGCCCGAGGAAATATCCGGTTGCGCAGCGAGAGGGTTAACCCTTTCAGAGGCAAAGTACTTCTATTCGTAAAATGGTAAAATGATAGAGTAGCACCAGAATTTACAAATAAATTTATTTCAAAATAGGTAAAAGCGTACTTAATAAATGGAAAATTTTCATTCTAAAATTCTGGTGCCGATGCGGCATTTAGAAATTAAAATTAAGTGGTCCAAAAATGAACCATCTCCCTTGAAGCTGTTAAAGGATGTATTACTAATTAATTCGGTGATACATGTTCATGTTTTAGCATTGCATTCTTTCAATTGATATTCGTATTTATTTTTATCTTATTTAGCTTTATTTTGGGTTTTGTAATCAGCATTTTAACCCCTTAATTCTCGCTCCCATGATATTCACGGGTTGTGTCTTTTATTCAGATAATTCAGATTTGTTTGATTCTCAACAGTTTTATGGAATAGTATAATTAGCTTTATTATGGTATCTTTTTAATTGTCATAAAATAAGGTGAACAATTCATTTTTAAAAAAGTGATTTGAGTTTTTAAACTCTATTTTAATACGACCGTTAAGGGGTTAAAATAACTATTTTAATAATATGTACACAATAAAATTGTTTTAAATTTGAAAGCAAACTCATTTATTTATCTTCATAAATGTGTTGTTTTACTTTTATTCAGCATTTATGCTGTTAGGATAATTAATACTAATTAACTAAAATTTTCTCTATTTGGCAATAATAATAACAATTGTGTTAGCAATCAGTAGCGTATCCAGGATTTCTTTACTGGGAGTGCCGAAAATTTTCTTTTTGAATGGAAAATCTGTTCTACTTTATCCCAAACAAGAACATTTTCGCTTGAAGACATTGCATCGAGAAGGGATTGAAATTTGAAGTATACGGGTAAGATTAGTTCGGGTAACTGGACCCACGAGGAAACTGGGCCATAGACTATTTTATAAAAAACCATTGATGTATTTTAAGTTTTAGCTTTTGTGAACAATGCCCCTTAACCTCTACTTCCTAAAACAACGTGTGTCAACTCAATCATAACTCTCTCTTTGCTGTGATAGGTTGTCGAAAATTAACTCTTCTTTTTTTTAAAAACAACGTCAGTTTGGTAGAACTTCATCGGCTTTTTATTAAAATACTGTAAGTACTTTTATTAAACAATCTTTTTTTTTTAAGATTAGGCATATAGCTACGTTAATATTATTAGGTATCTATACATATTCACTTCATGTTTCAAATGTATACCCGGTGTCCCAGTTACCCCATACATTTTTCAAGAATGGGGTAACTGGGACATGTATCCGGGGTAACTGGGACATGTATCCGGGGTAACTGGGACATGCTAAATCCAGTTACCCCAATAGTTATAAATAATTTTTTTGAGTTTCTCTTACAACGGAAATTAAATTTTTCCATTTTTTTGCTCACAATAAAGAAAATTATAGAATACCTTATTAAAATTACGTAATAAAAATTTTAAAAAAAAGCATATTGAGTGGTATCAAACCAAAATACTTGACCTTTAAGAGGTGGTAATGCCGTTATGGCATCACATAATTTTAATGCCTAATTGCCACATTTGCACCGGAATTTTATAATGAAAATTTCACCTTTATTAAGTACTCGAAAATACGCTTTTACTTGTTGTCAAATAGATTCTCTTGTAAATACTGGTGTCACTAAATTATTTCAACATTTTACGGAGGCAAGTACCTTGCCCATGAAAGCGAGATAGCCAAACCTTGAAATTGTACGATACACAGGTGTCGCATTATAGGGAAACTTTTATTGTTCCTACCACTATTTTGAAAATAATATCTTCATCGCACCTTTCTTTAGAACATGTTAAATAAAATTATCATGATGGTAACTCATTAAGGGTTCTGGTAGGAACAATAAAATTTTCCATATATAATGCGACCCCTCGATACAGATAAAGTACAGTAGCGCTCAAAAGTATTTGGACAACCTTATAATCTCTCTTATTTTATTTAATATAAAAATGTAACAGAAAATATATTCCCTATAATTGAGAATACTATGACTGCAGTTATTCAAATGTATCAAGTTTCAACTTATTTGTTTACATTCGGCGCCACCGAAGAAATATGACTCCACCTTAGCTCAAAAGTATTTTGACAATTAGTTTGCGTTTAATTGTTGAAGGTGTCAGTGGCGCTATAGCTTCGATTCGTGTTTATATCGACTTATTGTGATTATTTTTAATTGCCGAAATGTAAAAAATATTGAAGTGATTCTAGAAAAGCCGCTGTAATTGCACTTAAGAAAGGTAGACTGCAAGCAGAATTAGCTCGTTCTTTTAGCGAGTCTCGTCAACTTCTTATTACATGGAATAAAGATTTTAATAAACAGAAATACATCGAAAATAAGCCTCAAAGTGGCCATCCGAAAAAAAACAACTTGCAATGTTGACTGTATTCTAAAAATGATATCTACAAGTGATTGCCGTAAGTCCGCTGTAATAATAAAAAATGAATTGAAAGAAAATTACGGCATAGAAATACATGTTTCATCAGTCAAACGACGCCTAAACCTCTATGGTTTACATGGCAGAAGACCAGCAAAAACACGTTTGTTATTTACTAAGAATAGGAAGGCTAGAGTCGCATTTGTAAAACGGCATAATCCTTTCAGGGGCAAAGCAATTTCATTGCTAATGTGTTGAAATTAATGACTGACACCGGAATTTTATATATAAAAAAAATCGCTTTATTATGTGTGTGAAATATAGCTTTTTCTTATTTTCAAATAAATTTGTTTTCAAATTCCGGTGTCAGTCATTAAATTCAACACTTTAGCAATGGAATTGCTTTGCCCCTGAAAGGGTTATGCCGTTAGTGACAAATTGATTTCAGTGAACTTAAAATTTCCTAATACGGGGTGTCCAAAAGAGATCCGCAAAACTTCAAAATTTTATTAAAAATATAAGAACAGGCATACAGCAAAACCAGTTACAACAATATATAGAAGTATTTCCTACAGTATGTTTCTCGTCATAGATGGCGCTGCACAACAAGTAAACGATTATTAAAGAATTCAGTCATTCAAAATGGTCGCCCTAGCACTAGAGAAGAATGTGTGGAACAAGTACGTGAAACATTTTCTAGGAGCCGTACAAAATCAATTTATGGAATTGAAAATAAAGATCCAAACACCCAGTGTTGCCAGTGGGCTACTTTTTTAAAATTCAGATTTCTTGGTTGGCACCATTTTTCTGAAATGATAAAATTCCCCTTGTTTTCGCCTTAATTAATATGTTATTAAATAAGGCGAATTTTACTATTTCAAAAAAGTGGTGCAAATCAAGAAATCTGAATTTTAATAAATGTAGCCCACTGGCAACACTGCAAACACCTGTATCTGTTGTTAATGTTAACAGGCTAAAACGTTCGTGGATTGAATTGGAAAATCGTCTTGATATCCTTCGTCCTACGAAAGTATCTCAAGTTGAAGTTTATTAATGCAGTAGAAAAACTTTTTGAGTTATTCTGTCTATTGTTGTAAGTAGTTTTGCTGTGGGTCACTTCTTTTTTTAAAATAAAATTTCGAAGTTGTACGGATTTTTTTGGGATACCCTGTATATCATTTACACAGCTTTAAAAAATAAATAAGTAAATTGTCAAGAATATTATATTTAAATTGAAATTTGTTTAATAATTACTTTATCATAGCTGCCAACATCTTACGCTTTTTTGGCAGTTAATGGGTTAATATTATAAAGATTTTTAAGCCTGTAAAAATTAATATCAAGTTATTGTATTTTCAGCTGGCCTTTCGTTCTGTCCAAAATACTCTGAATGATATTAAGATGAACATTAGATCTCTCCTTCAAGTTCGAGATTATTTAAATGAAGATTCTAGTATCCGAGAACTTGATAATGGAGTGGCTTTGTACTTGCGCAGGACAGCTGATACTTTTAATCTGTCCAAGAATGCTAGCGTAAGTTTTTCTAATCTTTTTTTACTTATCCAAAGTTTACATGATATAAAAAGAAATTTCTGTATTCACACTTTTTTTATATACTTATACGGGTCATTCTCTGAGCAGTGGGTGTTTTATAAAACAAAAATGCGACCCAATAAAATTGCCTCAAAAATCTCAAAATTTAGCCTACAAGTACCTTATTGCTATATTTATCAAAAAATAATATGAACAAAACTGTCTCATAGTTCTTCTGATATTTTAACACTAGAACGCCCGGAAATTTTGCTCAAGTTTCATAAAAATATTTCACCCCAGAATTTTTATTCAAAATTATTTAACTGAGTAATTTAACGCAATTCTGCTTCGCTTAAATTTAACTTATTTTATGAAAATTTCTGGCTCCAATGGACATTTAATCATGTGGTCGGAGTCGAATCGACTCCTTCCGGGCGTTCTAGTGTTAATTTCAAAGCACTTCCATTGATAAAATGTTAAAATAAACGATTGGCACCGGAATTTTAGAACAAATTTAATTATAAATAAGAAAAATGCTATATTTCACATACATGATATAAGTTTATAAAAATCTGTTGTCATTGTGGCGCTTGGGAATTAAAATTAAGTGGTTTCATAAACATACCTCCGCCCTTTAAAGGGTTAAAAAGGAAAAGAAATTATAATTAGAAGTCATACTGCCAATAAATAATATTTTTTTTACTCTATGTATATTGGAAAAATAAAGATAAAGCATTAACATTTAGAAGAGTTAATGTTTATTAGAATTAGTACTTTTTTTTTTTTTTTTTTTTTTTACTTCTACCTGTAAAATGATAAAAATTAAAAATGTATTATCTTTACTTACGGTAATTAAAAGTCTTTTGAATTTTTAAATGGGTATTTTATTGCATTAGATTTTCTTATTTTACTGGTTAGTACATATATAAATGGAATTAGATCATTCCCTCATATTAAAATTATGAGGGAATGACGAAATACTTCTGAAAGCCATGTTGTACAAAAGTGATTAGACTTAGGTATATTTTCAGTTACTAAATATCTTTTGAAACACAATTCTAATAATTTAACAACATAAAAAGACATGTCATTAGTTTTTTATTAAATTTATAATAGATGAGGGAATGACGCGCAATAAAAATACCTACATTGATCTAGTACTTCAAAGCCATATACTAACTATTCAAGAACGTTTTTGAGCAAACAAACCAGATGCATACTTCACTTTACTCTTGGGCAAACTCTGCTTTCTACTAAGTAAATAATGGCAAATTTATAGTTATGTGAGGGAATGACGACAAATGCTAGGGACATCATTAAAAAGTTCCCTAATTCATTCATTATATAAAATATAAACATAATTAAATGGCTAAATATGTATTTAAGTGTGTTTAATGAATTGAGAAAAAAATAATTATAAATTTACGTGCTGCAATGGCAGAGAAAGCATTTTCTTTCCTACATATGTGAATGGGGATATAGTGAAGGAATGATATTTGCATTAAAAAATACAATTAATGTATCATATTTCAATTTCAATAAGCAAATAATTACAGTTTATATGTATAACTGATTAATATTGATAGTTTAGATTCTTTTTCTTTTTGTAATTTTAAAAATACGTCTTCAAGACCCCGAGACATAAAACTGCCACTTTTCAGAGAATGACTCATATAAAGAAAATAACTTAAATGTCTTAACTTTTCGATTACGGTATGGGCTGGGTTGCCAGCTTGGCCTCCATTTTTATTCCGAAATTCCGAACTCTCACCGGAAATTCCTAAAGAAGAATTTTTCCTTTAAGTAATCGCGAAATGTCTGCTATTCTTTAAATCAGAAAAAAAATGTTCATATTTTATGATATGAATTCAGAATTTTTGAATAAAAATGGAGGTTAAACTAGAAATCCTGGGTATGGGGCATGTGCGTCCTACAGACACATTTTTTATTCTATTCGTACACCCTTTCGAAAAACAAACTCTGCCATACACTTATACTAGCCTGTTTTCAATAGAAAACTACCAGAAAGGAAAATATTTGTAAATTGTGGTGCAAATCAATATAAAAATGGTCGCCAGTGCTGGCTTGTAATCAACGGGTTAATGCATAGCTGCCAACTGTTACGCTTTTTTGTACCGCAAAAATTGAATAGTAAAATTTACAATCTTAATCCTTTATGTACTGAATTATGAAAATATTATCTTCTAAAGCATTTTTTCGTGAAATGTTTTAGCAACATTAGAAGATTTACATAATCTTTTAATAAATTTTAGAAGGATTGAAGGATTTAGAAGGATTAATAAAATTTGAATTTATAAGGATTTTGTGCAATATTTATAACCACACTCAAATCTTTTATTTTAAATCTTTTTCTTAGTATTTTGTAGAATTAGGAAATGTACAAATATAATGCTCTCACATTAGAAATATAGAGTGTTTCAATATTGAAAAATTCCCCTTCCCCCCACCCACGCCAAGAAAGTTGAAAAGATGTAAAGATAAAAGAAATCATCCTTTTAAAAATATTTTTGTTTTGTGTAACCAATAATGCTTTTAGAACAAGATAAAGAAAGCATCTATAACTCATTCTAAACTGTATTACTACTAATCGATATATTAAATGAATTTTATAAGAAGTTATTTTGATGATACTTATGAGTACCGTCAGTAGATAAAGGGTTAAATCGTCGTAATCTGCCTATTAAATAAGGCAAAAATTTCGGTTAAATTTTTGTTGTACACAAAAGCGGCTCTAAAGATATTGGCAGCTCTGAATTAATGTCAAGCATTTTCTTATCTGAGCTCTTTCGGGACAGCGGAATAGAGTTTTTTTGTTTTGGAGATATGTAACACCATTCAATGGCGCTATATATATTATTCTATTTCTCTAAAATGTACATAATACTCGTATTTATGCTGTTAGTGTATTATGCGTAGAAATACTTCAATTAGAGACAGTACCATTATTACATACATTCATTTGTAATATAAACACGAACACAAAGAGGAAGAGAAAATCTATAGACGAGGATTTCTGTTTAACTCTTTCACGGGTAAACAAAATGTGTTTCTGTAATGTTGAATTCAAGCCAGAATTTTCGAAAAAACTTATTTTAAAAAAAGAGATGCAATTTTATAGATATTTTTTGTAACCAAACTTATAAAAGTAAGATTTTGTGAAAATACTCTCCTTGAAATCTTGATAAAAATTAAGTGGCACAAAAAAAATCCCACCGTCCTTTAAGGGATCAAGACTTAAGCAACCACATGTTTTTGTCTTTTTACAAGAAACCCCGCTTATGAGACTCTTGCATGCTGGTCTATTTAATGTACTGCGTGGCCTTAGTTCATTTTTAGAACACTTAACTTTAATCCGAAGTCCAGTGCCGTAGGGTCAGCGCGTCTGGCTACCACGCAAAAGGTCCAGAGTTCGGTTCCGGGCTGTGCAAGTTTCAACAGCCTTTCATCCCTTCGGGGTCGATACAATGAGTACCAAGCTTGCTTGTGAAGTAAACACTGAAGGTCTCGCATTAGGCTGATTACCAGACGAGGACATTTGCTGTATAGCACCTCGAGTCCCAAGGTGAAGAAAGCAGTGTTGGGCACTGTATAGGCCCTGATTCTTATTGGATTGTAATGCCACAGGTTTAGTATTAATTTTAAACCATAAACGTCGAATTGGCGCCAGAATTTTAAAAGGAACATTTTCCTTTTCTTAAGTGCGTGAAGAAAAGCATATACTAGAGCTGCCAAGTCTCCGGCTTTTTGGATACCAGTATTTTAATACAGAAAATGTTCTTTAATTTAATTGGCGAATTTTGGCGATTTAAAAGAACATTTTCTCTAAGATAATAGTGGTGTGCGAAAAGCCTGAGACTTGGCAACTCTGATATACTTATTTTCAATCAAATTTGTTTGTAAATTCAGGTGTCAACAATTGAATCCTTTCAACATTTTACAAGTAGCAGTGCTTTGCCCATGAATTGGTTAACAAACTGATTTTCTGTATTTATGTTTATATCAAAACAGGATATATACAGTAATAATACTGTCGTTAATTGGTGTATTTATATGCATAATAAATGATTGTATCACTTCGAACACTGTGTATAATTTTGAAAAATAATATAACATATAAAATGCAAAAGCAACCATCGTAAGTAAAGTAACAGTTATCAAAATGACGTGAATGCATTTCGGCAGCAGTGTTGCCAGTGTGGTACTTTTTTTAAATTCAGATTTCTTGATTGGCACCACTTTTTGAAATAGTAAAATTCTTCTTATTTAATAACATATTAATTAAGGCGAAAACAAGGGCTATTTTACCATTTCAGAAAAGTGAAGCCAATCAAGAAATTTGAATTTTAAAAAAGTAGCCCACTGGCAACACTGTTAGGTGGTTGCCAACGGCACAGCCCCAGCAAATTGATGAGTATTTATCAGAGTTAAAGACTATAGCCTCAAAGTGTAAGTTTGGGGAGCAGAGCAAGGGCTATTCAGAGACAGTCTTGTCTTGAGTATCCGTGAAAAAATCGCTATTTGAGAGATTTCTACGGGAAGCTGGTGTAACACTGAAAAAGACAGAAGTCTTTCTGAGGGCGGTAGAAACAAGAAAATAGCAGTGAGACAGTGACTGCAGCAGTACTAAAAGTTCTTGAAATGAAGAAGGATGGATTAAAGCTATCTTATAAAAAACAAATCAAAACAGCGACATTGTCTAATGTCAGAGATGTTGCAGAATGAAATAGAAAATTGACCGTAAATTTTGGAGATATATATCGTAAGTGTGCTTAATTTAGATTCACTTGATAATTTGTGGGCAAAGGAAACAACCAGATAAATATGAAATAAAGTTTAAACTTAACACGAAAGCAGGAATAAATGTGTTTCCCTTGTCAGTCTATAGAAATATGCATTTTTATAACTAATAAAAAACTTAGTAGAACTGATATAGCATTAGTTTCATATGGTTCTTTGAAGCTAAAACCTGAAGGTGACTTAATTTTGAAATATTTTAAATAACCACATTTATATTTCGTTAAATTTCATTGTTGTTAACCCTCCGTCTACCAGACGGGTCCAATGGACCCGATGGGTACATTCGAAATATTTATTCTAACCAGAAATTTCTTTAAAATAAACTAAATATGTAAACCAGACAATAATGAGTTAAGTAAATAAGTTCAATAGTTTTAAATAAGAATTCTGATGTGAAATATTTTTATAAAACTTGAGTAAAATTTTCGGTAGTTCTAGGGTTAAAGTATTGCCCAAGCCAATCTTAGGTTTGAAAGCATGCCATAAGCTCAATTTAATAATAACAAATGGATCAAGTTAAGGCAAAGTGATAAATAATAGTAGTAAAATATTTAAGCGGTTACGTAAAGGGCATAGCCGGATAATCATTGGAAACATACCTTTCAATGAAATTTCCTGATTTTTTTCCCAGATGTGGATACGTATCTGACAATATATTTCTTCTATTATCACCCTATAAATACTGATATTTAATGAGATAAAAATGTTTTTTTCGATTTTTTAAAAAACGGATTTTCTCAAAAACTGCTGCACGGAATCCCATACCATTAAATGAGGATATATAGATACCATAGATGCATGACTGGTAATTTTTATATAATTTTCTGTTCATAAAAAATGTGTGAAACAGCGAAATAAAAATAAAGAAAATAAAAATCATATCTTAGGTTTATTCGAAAATTACCATTTTCTTGTAAAAAATTCCCCATATGTACCCGTATATTCTATATAAATGCCAAAAGTTTGCGTTGGGTACTACATATAAATATTTACAAAAATGTATGTTAAAATTATTGAAATTCATTTTAAGGCGTTATTTGGGGCGGAGCTACTCAACTTTGACATCCGAAGAATTTTTGGAATAAACAGTTACAGAATTGCTGTATTTTAAATTTTAATGAACACATGAGCAACATTCACAACGCTGTCGATATCATAATGAACATGGAGTTGAAAAACATGGTTTATATGCTTAGTGGAATCTAAAATACATCAGTCAACATATTTTCTGCTGACTTTGTTCCAAAAATACTTCGGATGTCGAAGTTGAGTAGCTCCGCCCCAAATAACGCCTTAAAATGAATTTCAATAATTTTAATATACATTTTTGTAAATATTTATATGTTGTACCAAACGCAAACTTTCGGCATTTATACAGAATATACCGGCACATATGGGAAATTTTTTTTAAGAAAATGGTAATTTTCGGATAACCATGAGATATGATTTTTATTTTTTGAATTTTTATTTCGCTATTTTACATATTTTTTATAAAAAGAAAATTATACAAAAATTACCAGTTATGCATCTTTGGTATCTATATATCCTCAGTTAATGGCATGAAATTCCGTGCAACAGTTTCTGAGAAAATCCGTTTTTTAAAAAATCGAAAAAACATTTTTATCTCATTAAATATCAATATTTATAGGGTGATAATAGGGGAAATATATTGTCATATATGTAGCTTCATCTGGAAAAAAAAATCAGGAAATTCCGTTGAAAGGCATGTTTCCAATGCTTATCCAGCTATGCCCTTTCCGGGAGATTCATATCATATTGAACTAAGATCTGAAGTTACGCCAGTAATAGATCCTCCTAGGCGAGTTCCTCTTGCAATTAATAAGAAAATTAAAGATATTTTAGATAAATTAGAGTCTTGTGGTGTTATAAGAAAAGTAAACAAACACACAGATTGGGATAACAGCCTTGAGATTATTGAGAAACGTGATGGGAGATGGCGAATTTCTTTAACCCTTTCCGGCACGGACAATTTTTGTTGTAAAATGATGAATTGATCGACTGACACCGGAATTTTAAAACGACTTTTTCAGAAATTAAAAACACGTAACTTTAACTATTCATTGTAAAAGCAAAATTTTACTAAAATATTCTTGGTGCCGTTCGTAAGTTTGGAATTAAAATTAGGTATCCCGATCCGGGCACAGTGTGCCGGAAAGGGTTAAGCCCTTTAAGGGCGGTGATACCGCTATGGCATCACTTAACTTTAATCCATAATTACCTCATTGCCACCAGAATTTTTTAATGAAATTTCACTTTTAAAAAGTACGCGAAAATATTGTTTTACTTGTTTACAAATAAATTTTTTTGCAAATACTGGTGCCATTCAATTATTTCAACATTTTACGAATATAAGTACCTTGCCCCTGAAAGGGTTAAGCTCTTGAAATCTCAATAAAGCAATAAAAATGGAACATTATTTCTAAACTACAGAAGAATTCATTATCAGGATAGAGAGCAAATAGGTATTTTCCTTTTTTGAATTAAAGGATGAAATTTGGCAAGTGCTATTAGATGGTCAAAGTGTAGATATATGTAGTTTCAATGCCCCATTTGGCAAGTATAAATTTTTTTGCATGCTTTTCGGTATCGCATCAGCCACTGAGATATTTCAAAAAAGAAGTTTAACCCTTTCAGGGGCAAGGCATTTCTGCTCCAAAAATGTTCAAATAATTAATTCACACCGCAATTAACGAACAAATGTATTTGAAAATAATTAAATGCATTTTTTCACGTATATTATGAGATCGGAATTGTACTAAAAAATTACTGGTGTCATTTGGCCATTTAGGCGTTAAAATTAGCCGTTTGCAGACTGCAAACGGCGCCCCTCAAGGGGTTAAACTTGTTGATGACATAGAGAATGTAGAAATTTATTTCCATGGTGTAATAGTTGCAGAGAAAATTAAACAGGAGCTTGATATAACGTTAGCAAAAGTCTTGCATGCTTTTCGGTATCGCATCAGCCACTGAGATATTTCAAGAAAGAAGTTTAACCCTTTCAGGGGCAAGGCATTTCTGCTCCAAAAATGTTCAAATAATTAATTCACACCGCAATTAACGAACAAATGTATTTGAAAATAATTAAATGCATTTTTTCACGTATATTATGAGATCGGAATTGTACTAAAAAATTACTGGTGTCATTTGGCCATTTAGGCGTTAAAATTAGCCGTTTGCAGACTGCAAACGGCGCCCCTCAAGGGGTTAAACTTGTTGATGACATAGAGAATGTAGAAATTTATTTCCATGGTGTAATAGTTGCAGAGAAAATTAAACAGGAGCTTGATATAACGTTAGCAAAAGTCTTGGATAGAGCAAAAAGAAGTAACATTAAATTTAATGACTGACAAACTTCAATTTAAAGTCCCTGAAGTTAAATATGAAGGAAGATAATATCAAAAGAGAAAATCGAAGCTGCTTCATAGCTTATGAAACAATTACTAGCAGTGGCGCAGCTCAAGAGTGCTGCATCACTTTACTAACAAAAAATATTATATATTAAATTTATCCTTATTTAATCTTATCTTTGAAACTTATGCGATTAAATAAAACCAAATTTAGTATATTTACACTGGTAGTGAAGTGATGCCGCATTCCCTGATACAACACCACTGATTACTGATACGGAAGCTCTTACTGGTAAAGGAAGGTGTCAGAAAATCCCTAAGCATGGATAATTAAGGTAAATGCATCAGTATTGGGCTACTTAAGAACATTTATCCAATTATTATTAAAGATTTTGTGAATTACAATATATTTTTAGCCTAGTCCTAACTTTCACGTATCAGAATATATATTCAAAGTTTCAAAATATATTCTTCGGAAAAAATGAAAAATAAAAAAAATGTTACTTAATTTCTCGTTTTATCCAACTAATTATTTATAAAATGAAACATAATAAAAAGAAGCACTGTTTGAAATAAAAAGTTACTTCTTAATGAAATCTCAAAGAATTTGCCAAAAAATCTATTTTTGAAAACACTCTAGAAAATAAACATATGTATCAGCAGAAAAAAAAAATTCAAAACAGTATGTGGAAAGTTAACCTTTAACCGTGTAATTCTCGCGACCGTGACTTTCATGGGCAGCATAGGCTACTATTTTGTATTAAGATTGTTCGATTCCCGCAAGTTTTTAAAAATAGTGTATTTGGCTTTATACTCGCATCATTTTATCAACAGTCATCCAGGGTAACTTTGATCCATAGAGTGTAACTATGTACCACTTCCTAATTTTCAGTATGTTTGACTTCAAAAGGCTGGATAAACGTCAGTGCTACACTCTGTTGGCCAGGTTATAAACTGGGCTTCCTACTCTCTATTTTAGAACATAAATTGGCAACATTATACACAATTAATTACATCTTCCAAATATTATTGTGAAATACTGTTTTCAAGTTAATTTTAAATGCTGTTTTGAAGTTGTTGTAATCCAATTAAATTTGTATAGTAAGTAAAAATATACTGATTTATCAGACATATTAATTATTATCTAAATGTTATAAATGCGTTAATATTTTGCGATTATGTATGTACTAATAATCAGTAAAATGTAAAATTAGAAGGCACTAGCATTTTACCTTATTTTCAGTATAACTTTGAGTCGGCTCAAAGTTAGGCATAGGTTTATTGTTTACTGATTATTGATACTACTAGCAAATTATATGTATATTACAAATGTAAGTAAATGTATATATTTAACTGAAACCTATGCAGATGATAAAGAGCATATCCGGATATGCATTAGAAACATGCCTTTCAATCAAATTTCTGGATTTTTTCCCCAGATTTGACTGCCTATCTGACAATATATTTCCCCTATTATCATCTTATAAATATGGATATTTTATGAGATAAAAATGTTTTTTCTATTTTTATAAAATCCAATTTGCACAAAAACTACTGCACCGACTTTCATGCTAATAAGGGGCTATGCGTATATAACGTTATCATTTTAGGGGGGAGGGGAATCTGGCACATGATATCGTAAGATATATCTAGGGCAGGGGTGGCCAACTGTGGCACGCGCCACACCACTAAAATTTTACAGTAATCATTCCCTTATCTAATCATCGAATCTCTGCGATTCAAGAAGTCGAATTTTTCTGTAAAATTTTAGTGGTATCAGACGTGCCACTGTTGGCCACCCCTGATCTAGGGGGAGGGGGGTTTGTGTTTTGATATCGGTATCATTTTTAATCCAACCACAATTTTCTCTTCTTATTTGTAACTCGGTCTTTACATCAAAATAGTATGTTATCTTTCTTAGTATGTTATCTATTTTCCTGAAACTACAAAAGTTATTATTTAAATCCTTAAATGAATATAAAATTATTCAGTTCGAAAATATGGAATACCCCAATGTGTATGATTATATAATCAGCTGTTCAACATAGTATAATGCGGAGTATGTTTGAAATTATACTTGTATTTAACAAGTAAATAAAAGAGAATGTTGTCCGCCTGTTTTGTTGATAAGAAGTTCTGTCTGCCCCAACCCGCGTTCAAAAAGACATTATTACTGTTGAATGCATTATGCAACGAAAAGTTATTATTAAATACTTTTAAACAGTTTGTTTCTTTTAAGTGTTATTTGAGATTAAGTTGTTTCTTATATAAACTGATATTTTGTTGGCTTCTCTTCATTTGAATCAATAAAGTATAAGAAAATAAATGTAACATGTTTGTATATCACTCCAAACAAAAGAAAAAATTCCAAAAATCTAAAGAATTTTTACACATTTTTATTATTTATTATTATGATAACTATATCATTACTGACGGGGAAGGGGGTTCGAGTGCTGATAACATATGATATCGTAAGGGGTGGAGGGGGTTTAAAAATACCAAAAAGTTGATAACGTTATATATGCACAGCCCCTAATTGACGTTGTATAGATATCAAAGATGCATAGCTGGGAATTTTTTAAATAATTTTCTGTTCTTAAAAACTATGTGAAATAATGATTAAAAGAAATTACAAAAATAAAAATCATATCTTATGGTTATACGAAAATACCATTTTCTTGTCAAACATTCCCCATATGTGCATTCCCCATACATTATAAATAAAGGCCGAAAGTGTTCATTGGATATAACATGTAAATATTTTCAAAATATGTATAAAATACATAAAATTAATTTAAAGACGTTATTTGGGGCGGAGCTACTCAAATTTTACATCCCATACATGTGACCAAGGACGCCAGTTTGGCCTCAAATTTTAATCCGACATTTTAAATCAATACCGAATATTTCCGAAGAAGAAATTTTACATTCTGTGATCGTTAAATCTGTCTTATTAAATAAAGCTTAAAATGCGTATTCTTTATTTCTGGTATGGACACTAAATTTATGAATAAAATTGGAACCAAACTGGTAACCCTGCATTCGAAATGGTTTATTCTTGTTTGATTAATACTAGTACTAGTATGTACTATTGTAATTATGGATATATTATTAAGTTAAACTATAGAAAATTGTTTTTCACTGCATTTTTATGTTTTATATGAACAATAAACAGTTCTTTTTTTGCTAAATATTCATGGTTTTCTTCTTCCACTCTTCTTATGAAATAATATTCGTTGTAATATCTGGTGTTGCCAGTGGGCTAGTTTTTTAAAATTCAGGTTTCTTGATTGGCACCACTTTTCTGAAATGGTAAAATTCCCCTTGTTTTCGCCTTAATTAATATGTTATTAAATAAGGCGAATTTTACTATTTCAAAAAACTGATGCCAATCAAGAAATCTGAATTTAAAAAAAGTAGCCCACTGGCAACACTGGTAATATCATAAATTATACAAATCTTGTGATGTTGGGAAATGTAAATTAGGAGACTTTAAATATATGAAAAAAGGAAACTTTTTTCGATTCAAAGTTGTCCTCTCTATAACACCTTTTTTTTTATAATATCTTATTTTTTATGATATTTATTATATGTTGCAAAGTTACCCTACATGGCTGGATAACTTTGAACCAGGTTAAAAATACATTTTTGATTGTTTACATCAGGGGTGGCCAACTGCGGCACGCCAGATACCACTAAAATTTTACAGATAAAGTCGACTTCTTGAATCGCAGAGATTCGATGATAAGATAAGGCAATGATTACTGTAAAATTTTAGTGGTGCCGAGCGTGCCACAGTTGGCCACCCCTGGTTAATATCATTATTATTCCTTAATTTCTGATAGTCATACAATAATTTAGAATCATTTCTTCTCTTTTATGCCAGTAGTTGAAACAATATTCTTAAAATAAGAGTGGGGCATCTGAAAATAGAGAAAATGCGGATCGAAGTTACCCTGAATGACCGTACCATTAACCTTATCAGGGGCAAGACCCTTCTATTCGCAAAATACTGCAATGAGTGAATGACACCAAAATTTAGAACCAAATTTATTTCAAAATAAGCGAAAGCTTTTGTTCACAGAAAATTTTGAATAGCAATTTTCTTTTATTTTATTTGTGGAATATTTATCATCTTACAAAATAATAGGAACTATTTAAACTTAATGATGAGAATTCGGAATCCTTAAATAAAATTTCAGCTAGACGCGGAATACGAAAGTGTTGCCGCATCACGCTGATTTTTTTGAAATAGCGAAATTCGCCTCATGTAAAGACATGTTAAATAAGGTGAAAACAACGCAAATTATCAATTTTAAAAAACTGGGGGGAATTTTAAAAAAAATTGAATTTAAACAAAGTAGCCCAATCGTAACGCTGACTTTGTCCATGCAAATGTTAAAACTCCATTCCTATTTGGAGTTATCGGGAGAAGAATGACACTAGCAGCATGCAAATGTGATATAGGGAAGAAGAAGAACGCGTATGCAAAATTTTGCCTCGATTAATACATAAAAACTGCTATTCCGAGTGTGCAACTGTCGATCGCCGTATGAACGTAACGGAAGATGTTGCCCTTCACTAATAGGGAAAAGGCTGATATGCATTTTATCTACGAAACTGCAAATAGAAATGGCTCGGAGACTCAACGATCGTACGGAGAGTGGTTTCCACGTTCCTTTTGTCACTTATTCGTTCTTTGCTCGTTTTTGCCCCGCATAACAAACTATCCAGTGTTGCCAGTGGGCTGCTATTTTTAAATTCAGATTTCTTGAGTTCCACCACTTTTTTGAAATCGTAAAATTCGCCTTATTTAATGACATATTAATTAAGGCTAAAACAAGGGGAATTTTACCATTTCAAAAAAGTGGTGCCAATCAATAAATCTGAATTTAAAAAAAAGTAGCCCACTGGCAACACTGAATACCTCCTTTGGCTCCCTCTAGCACCTTTGAGTTTTAATTCCGACCATACATTCTTTGATGAAAATTGTTTGTTTTATTGTCTACTATCACCTCTAAATGTTTTGCCCATCTTTTATGAAACACCCTGTATATAATGCCGACTGACCATAAGCTTCTTATCAGTATTATTTTTAAATAGACGTATTTGTAAGATTTCTATCAGGTTGCAAAGAATGTTGTTAAATATATTAAGAAATAAATTTAAAATTGTGTATTTTAATAGTACTAAATTTTTCTGCCAGATACTCTTTCTGGAAATATGTTAAAAATAAGGTAAACGATGATCCTGTGTGTTAACTTTCATTCATACTGTAAAACAGCTTCTTATAAGTGAATACAAGCGGGGCCATCGCAAAACAGCTTTCTTCTCTAGAGAAGAAGTTTCGCGACGGCCCCGACACAGGTTAGCTCAATTTAAGAATTATATTCAGTTAGATCCTGAACTATGTTAGTCTATGAGTATTGTGAAAAAGTTGGCTTAATCCTTTTCGGGAAATTTTTGCTAACATAAAACAGTACTTTAAACTTAAAGGTGACATGTATATTGATTTAACCCCTTGAGGGGCAAGCAATTACGTTTGTGTCATGCTGAATTCCCACCGGAATCTTTGAAAAATTCTATTTCAAAATAAGTAAAAGCAATTTTATGGCTTTTTTCCACCAAAGTTAGAAAAGTAAAATTTAATAAAATTTTTCTGGTGTAAAACTTCATTAATCGTAGGTGGTATATAATATATACCGGTGCCCCTCAAGGGGTTAAGGTGTCTAAATTTGTTGTACCTTATTCTCTTTGAAGTGATATGTTATTAATACTTCACGAGGGGCATTTTGGAAATCAGAAAAGTAAAAATTGGGTTATAGAGTTCATTTTTTGCCGAGGAATGTCTAAAAGTATCGAGAAATGGCATCGTAGTGAGAGGTATGTCAGATGATTTAAAGAGCCTCTTATATCTCATGAATTCCAGAACGACCTTTTGAAAAGATTACAATTAATATTATAGAATATGAATATGTTAATTACACAGGCCTGCGAAATTGAAGTTTTTGAAAAATACAAGAGAAGTTTTCGCAGATTTTTATGTTATTTGGTGGGCTGATTTCGAAAACGACCTCCATTTTCCCCCCATCACGTCAGAATTTTTTGTAACATCGATATCGATATTTTTGCTAAAATGAAAAGGACAATTTTGGACAATTTTGCATGTGCTATCTGGCAACAGTGATTTTATCCATGATGTAAATATATGTAAAAAAAAAATCGATTCTCGGTGAGGCAAATTGATTTTTCAGTAATCGATTATTTTGTTATAGGTTTAAACGGTTTAAAACAACTGGGTCTATCGGAATGTTGTGTCATGTTGGGAAAACCAATTCGTATCGGAAAATTCTATCATTTAATTATTAGATATTGATTCCGATATCTAATGTCTTATAATTACCTGGCAGAATTTACCGGTACGAATTGATTTTTCCAACACGACATACTTTCCAATCGACCCAATATTTTTCAAGAAAATGTGACGTGATAGAATTTTTTCATTATTTGTTTTTTAATTAGCACCAAAAAATACATAAAGTTCACCCATCAATACCCTTGTATTTTTTTCATCGCAGGCCTGTGTTATATAGGTATCATATAAATTTTCCCAGAGATAATTCAGATAAGAAGTCTAAATAGCAAAACAGTTGCTCAAATTAACCCTTTCCGGTTCAAAGTACTTCTGTAGCTAAAATATTGAAGTAATTGACCAACACCAGGACTTGCGAACAAATTTATTTGAAAATAAGTATTTTTAAACAGTATTTTAGTACAGTCTAAAAGGCAGAAATTCATTTCAAAATACTGGTGCTGTTGTGGTATTTGGTAATTAAAATTAAGCGGGACAGAATTTAACACACCATGCCGGAAAGGATTAATAAACGGTTAAAAGCAGGGTATAGTGGATGGTATACGATGGTGTACGCCCTATACTCTATGACTTTTTTTTAAGCAGCTGCGTATACCCTCTGTTTCGGAAATAAAGCTATAGTATATTATCTCTAGAGTGCCCTTTTACTAAGCGTATACCCTCCCTTTTTTACGAGTACAACACTAGTTAAAAAATATTTTCATATGGGGTCAGTGTTGTCAGTTTGCTATTTTTAAAAAATCAAATTGACTGATTGCCACCACTTTTTAAAACTAGTATAATTCGCATTATATTCGCATTATTTAATCCCTCATTAAATAAAGCGAATATTTATAATTCAAAAAACTGGTGGCAATCATGAAAGCTGAATTTAAAAAAAGTAGGGAACTGACAACAATGTATGGAGTTCACAAATCACGACCCTTTCCAGAAATATCTTTACGACATAGGTAAACGTGACACCCCTCTTTGTGTATGTGGTCTCCCCTCCACCTCACTTCACTACGTACCAGATTGTCCTCTAACAACATATTACCACGTTAAAAAATACAGGAGTATGGCTATTCCAGATTGGATTATTTTATATTAGTGAAAGACCCGTTCTCATGAACAGAATATCGGCACTAATGAGATTTATAGAGAAAAATGAAGTCATTTTAAGAAATAATTATCCATACCTCGCGGACACTTCTTCAGACGATGATTTATGAATTTTTTTTTTTTTTTTTTTTTTTGGTATCTTCTTTGTTTCCATTGTAAATAGTTTTCATATATATTCATTAATTATTATTATTATTATTGGTATTAAAGTTACTACAAGTAGTGTTTTTGTGACTAACATTTTGTATTTATTATAAATCGCTATGTTTTGAACGAGGCAGCTGTATTGAAAATCTTACAGTTTTTTTTGTTTGTTTTTTTTGTTACTAAAGCATAATTATAAACATTGAACAATTTTTTTTAACTGCTGCCAAAAGGATCGACTAACAAATGGGTTTCGGTCGTCCGTAGGAAAACACTCCATCAGGCTTACAGCTTGGAGCTACGGTTCAGATTTCCCCTCCACCCCCCCCCCCCTTCCCCAAAGAAGTTGTTAATGATAATATACCTTTAAACAATTTTGAGTTTAAATTATTTGAATATTGGGATATTGAATGTAGCTCTGTAAGTCCAAGAAATACTCAAAGTAATGAATTAGCAGAGAGAGGTGTAAGGATTGAAAAGGCAATATTGCAAAAACCAATGAGAGTAATAAAGAATGGTTTGGGGATTAATGTACTAATGAAATAAATGTCCCATAAATGTGAAATTACTAAATGCCGATCTGTTTTTAAATTTAGAAGAAAAATTTGTTAACAGGCAGAAAATAAAGAAACATTATTTTGACAGATGTGCCATTAATAGAATGCAACTTTCTTCTGGTGATAATATAACCATATATAACCTTAGAAATAAAACTTGGGATCTTGCCAAGATTATTTTAATTGTTAAAAATCCTATGTCATATGCTATCTAAAATACAATACTGGAAAAGATACGCAGCAGTGGGCCGATTGTCACCACTAAATTTTAATAGCATTCTTCGCCTTCTTTAATAACAGAATTTTTGAGATTTAAGAATGTGAAGGATACTATTAAAATTTAGTGGGGCCCACTGCTGTGCATCTTTGCACCTCTGAAAATGACAATGGTAAATATTTTATCTATCAGAAATCGAGTGACTTTAACCCTTTCGGGGAAAAGTAGTTACATTGCTAAATTATTGGAATGAATGATTGACAACGGAAATAGAACTATATTTCAAATACATAATAAACGTAAAATTTTATACCAAAATTCTGGTACCATTGTGGCATTCGGGAATTAAAATTAAGTGGTTTCATAAACGTATCACCTCCCTAGAAAGAGCCTGTAAAAATCCCATTTAAAGTGAATGAAAAATCTGATATAGAAATACTCGGAACAAGTGAAACACAACCTCTGTAATTACGATATA
The DNA here is from genome assembly GCA_963932465.1 of Maratus speciosus. Lineage (NCBI taxonomy): Eukaryota > Metazoa > Arthropoda > Arachnida > Araneae > Salticidae > Maratus > Maratus speciosus. The sequence continues at coordinate 463,691,426 of OZ010796.1, forward strand.
CCTCAGGTGTCCAGAGTTCAAGCAAGATCTGGACAACCTGTTAGAAAACCTCAATATCTTAACACATTGTCGACGGGCAATTTTATCAAATTTGAATTTTAAAACAGTAGAAGCTCCTCCCTGTCCTGAAAGTCTTTTGTAAATTGGTGTTCCAGATACGTTTCCAAAGTTTATGCATCGATAAATATCTTTCAATGTACGAATTTTATATAAAATGTCTTAAAATCTAAAAAAATATGGACAACATGGTATAAATGTATTTTCTGTAAGGTAGAAGCCACGCCCTTAGTCAGTGATGTTTTTTGAATGAAAACGATAATTCTCGTTTCCCGTCGTGAATGTTTCCCTTGAATAGTGGTGGTTCATTTCTGGTAAAATATTCAGGTAGGCTGTGACCATATGGTAACGCTAGTCCCTAATGTGTTAAAAATATCTCAAAATTGCGGCCTTAATAATGAACAAAAATGTTTATGTGGGTACTCATTGTATTCAGAATTTTAGGCTCTGCAACTTTTGTACTGACAACAATTTTGATAGAGTTAGCTGTTTTGAGGTATTGTTAAGTTAACTTGGTCTCTCCTGGCTTCAATCTCTTGATTAGTGATTAAGTCAAAATTTTGAAGTAGGATTGAGACCTTAATTTGAACAAAAATATTAATGATGGTACTCATTTTATTCAGAATTTTAAGCTCTACAACATATGTATTGACAATGTTTTTTATAGAGTTAGCTGTTTTGAGATATTGTTAAGGTAATTAAAAAACCGTATTTTTCGAAAAAAAAATATGTTCATATTTTCTGACATTCACCCAAGTACGAGGAAGAAAACATAGTACGTTCATTTTAGACCTAAACTGAATGAATTAAAACATTTTCCAGTTTTTTCCTAATTAATTCTGAGTTCAACCCCCTGACCACAGGTCTAAAACTTTAAAGTAGAATTGTGACCTTAATGTTCAACAAAAATATTAAGTGTAGGTACTCATTTTACTCAGAATTTTAAGCTCTACAACATTTGTTCGGGAAATGTTTTTGACGGAGTTAGCTGTTTTGAGATATTGTTATGGTATGTAAAAAAAACGTGTTTTTTTATTATAAATCTATGCATACACTGCTAAAAAAAATTAGGAGACCAACCAAAATGTGAAGATAACAGTACGAGATAGCCATGCATGGGCATAAAATTGAGAGTAACATGTGAATCAATGCGCAAAACAGAAGAAAAGACGCACAAAAATTGTAAGAGAGCTTTAATTCTTTAAAACGATGGTTAAAACGTGAAAAGATGGTTTAGGACAACAATTTGGTTACATGTAAATGACAAAATAAATGTACTACTTAGGAATGGTGCAAGGTATTTAATATGGCGTGTGGTCCCCTCGAATATATAAAACTATCGCATACCTATTTTCCATGGATTCGACGACATTATCGAAAAAGATTTCGGATAGTATTCTTCCACTCCTCAAGAATTGCAAACACCAAGTCCCGGATAATAAAAGGAGGCCTCAGTATCGCTACAATGCGTCGTTCGAGTGTGTCCCAAACATGCTCGATCGGATTCAGGTCAGTAGAGCATGTTGGCTATTCCATATGCTGTGTTGTTTCAGCTTTAAAGATGTTTTCAACAAGACGAGCTGTATCGCTGCCATCGAAATACTCAAGGCCTGAGGACACAAGTTGTGACGTCATCACTAATCGATCGACTTCTCAATAGTGTTGGAATTCACACCGGGAAATTTTGAATAGCATTTTCCTTTTATTTTATTTGTGGAATATCTATCATCTTGTAAAACTATAGTAACTATTTAAATTTACTGCTGAAAATTTGGAATACCCTAATAAAAAATCAGCAAGATGCCGCAACACTGTGGCATTCCGCATCTGGCTGAATTTTTATTTAGGGTTTCCGAATTTTCACCAGTAAATTTAAGTAGTTACTATTGATTTATAAGATGATAGCTATTCCACTAATAAAATAAAAGGAAATTGCTATTCAAAATTTTCCGGTGTGAATTCCAACACCAGTGAGAAGTCGGTCGATTAGTGATGACGTTACAACTTGTGTTGTTGTATCAGTTTATTTTTCCATTTTTAATCTTAAATAATTTTGCCGTTAGCTAAGGCGAGGAAAATTACTTTAAAATACTTGTGTCCGAAGCATTTGGAGCCCCGATTTATGTAGGATACCTGGGAGCACTAGTGGTGGCAGAGAGTCACCTCTCGAGTGCAAAGGGTTAAACATCGTATGCTAGAACCAAACTTAAAGCTTCTTTTTCCGGTTTAAAACTAGATAGTTATAGGCTGGGTATAATCACGTTTATATTTCTGGCAAAAAGTTATGAACATGCGTTCGGATTAAAAACGTATTCGAATTCACAGTAATCATTGTTTTGTATTCCCCTTATTTGTTAAAATGTCGGCACGGGGGCTAAACTTGGCAAGTGAGAGCATACACAAAATCCCGTGTTAAATTACATTGCCTTATTTTCAAATAAAGTTTTTTTTTTTTTTTTTTTTTTTTTTCTGTGTGAATTCAACATTAAAGAAACACAATTATTTGCCACTAAGGATTAACAAGTACCGTAATTTCCGGTGTATAGCCCGAAGGTTAAACAGTTCAGTTTGGGACCAGAAATTTTATTCAGTATTTGTAGACCAATATGTACCGTGATCTAAAAAGTTACATTTTATTTTTAAAATTTTCTGGGTCGAAAGACCATTGTTTGATCCGCGGGCTATGCACAGGGAATTACGGTACTAGATTACAAAGCTACCAGTTGCTACGATTTTATGTCTTTATATTTTACGAATAGTATACTTTGAATCATTAACCCTTTTAGGAGTAAGTAATCATGTTTCTTTAATGTTAATTCAGAACAGAATTTTCGTAATATTTCATTTGAAAATAATGAAATTTATAGACCTTTCATTTATTTTTTTATTTTTACCAACGTTTTAAATGCAAAATTTTGTTCACAAATTCTGGTGCACATCTTGATTAAAATTAAGTGGTATAAAAAATATCCCACCGACCTTCAAGGATTAAATTGCCGGTTTATGCAATTAAATAAGGCAAAGAATGCTAAATGCAATTAGTGATGGCGAAACATTTTAACAGTTCCCATTTATACATTGAGTTAATGTCAAAGTTTCCGTTAGTTTTCAAATGTGTTTCTGTACAGGTGTACGTGAAGATTAAATATCTTAATCAATGTTCAATTATTTAGTTCTAAATATAACTTATTTATTACTTTTAAATGCTAGCAAAAAAAGCTGAAACGTAATGAAACGAAGTATAATTTAAAAAATATTGAAATCGATTTATAGAAACTTTAGTATGGCAATCAAATATTGCAGCTCGTTCCACAAATGCATCTTTGAGTTATTCTTTAAAAACAACACACATTGCAAGTCATTTTCAAATGATTAAAATTGAATTTTACATTATGAGTTCGTAACTTTAAAACTTCATAATTCCTAAACTACAGGATCGAATTGCTTCCCGTTTAGTATCCTCAGGTAAAATTTATCCGAAAATTCAAATATGATGTCAAAATAAAGTTTTTGTATTGAAAATTTCATAGTTCGGTACAACATCATTTCAAAGAGGAACTCTAAGCGTATTTATTTTAACTATAAATTTAAAGAAGTCCTAATATCCAGCCAAATGGCTATTTCCTTTTTATTTTTATTTTTTTTTATTTCCTTTTTCATGAGACAATCTGGTGATTTAAATGTATGATGTATTCTTGCTCTTTATTTTATTTATTATTATTATTATTTTGCTGACGGTACAATAAATGCTTTTACGTGGGGAAAATGTTCACACGCATTTTCCGCATATAAGAATTATTTTTTAAAATGAAATCTTTTAACCATAAAATATGTATTGATGTTATTATACATTATTTTAAATCTCGTCATTGATTAATCTGGAATGTGAAGAAACAGAGAATTAAAATAAAACTGTAATTTATTTTTAGCAAAAATTGAGCACTAACTCTTTAAAATAGTCAAAATCCTCTTTACAAGTCGTTTAAATTTTGCGAGTTAATATTTGCGACAAAACTAATAAATGTCTTTCTGTCATTCACTTTAAGATCAGTTTGCATATTTGTGAATATTTCTTCCTTTCTTATGTCAACTCATTTCCAAAATTATGTTCCAAGTCTGTCACAGGAATGAAAGTTTATGACATATTACTTGACAACTCAAAATACTGGAACAGATTTTTGGGTCACTAAAACAACCACTTCGAAAACAGTGTGTAAAAAATGTGCTACAATTTTTCTAGTTTGAAGATATGTAAATAGCCTAAAATTTCATATATTTACGAAGGAAATTTTCTTTTATTTCAGGAAGTGTGTCAACAGATTTATGCAACTCTTTATGACTACCCTTGCCTGAAAGATTGTCCAGCCTTGATAACGTATGTGAAAGACTGTGTACGCATTGCATGGAGTCTGATCAATCAAAATCCACCATATGTTATACAGTATGAAACACGTACTTTTAAACGTGAATATCATGTGCGTTTTCACTGTTCTGATCCAAGTTCTGATGCCATAAAAAATTATATGTGGCCCGTTTTGATGGAAGGAGAGAACGGGCCATGTGTTCATAAAGGGGTTGTTCTGACTTGAATTATTAAGCATTGAAAAAGTTTTTTTAAGTTGTTCTCCAGCTGATTATTAATGTTTCTTCTGTTTATCATGGTTTTTGTAAGAGTTAATTTTTTTGCGGAGCGAAAGCAATTAACTCAGTAATTTATTTTGAAGTTAAGTATGAAGATGGACACTATCACGTATACGATTCATGTTTCCATTACTATTTATTTTTAAAATCATTTAAATTTCCTTCACTCTTAAACTATTTATTTTTCTGTTATCATGTAGTAACACAATTATTTTAGTTCTTCAGTCCAACTAAAAATGCAAAAGTAATGTTGATAAAAATGTTATTTTCTTTCACATTTGTGTTTGATATCGAACTTCTAAAAGAAAATGTATCAATGCATTCAATTCAATGTGTTATGTATGAATATTAAATAAAGCATTACAGAGTAATTAGCATTAAATAATACAATATAATGAAGTAGCTTTTCCTTATCGAGTAGTGAATACGCATAAGTTTATTTACTTAACACTTAACCGTTTCCGGTGCGGAGGAATTCTGTTTGTAAAATGTTGAGATAACGGACTGACATCAGAATTTACAAACGAATTTATTAAAAAATAAAAACTTGCTTAAATTTCCGGTGCTTTATAAAAGGAATATTTTTATTTAACCCTAGAACTACCGGAAATTTTACTCAAGTTTTATAAAAACATTCTACACCAGAATTTTTACTTAAAACTATTTAATTTGTTTATTTAACTTATTATTGTCTGATTTATACATTTAGTTTGTTTTGAAGAAATTTTCTGGTTTGAATAGATATTTTGAATATACATGTCGGGTCCATTGGACCCTTCTGGTAGACAGAGGGTTAATATCCTTGTTGCCAGTACTCTTAAAATTAGGTGTCCTTTTTTGTGGCCACCGCCTGCTAAAGGATTAATTAATAACTTGAATGGTGAATAGCGTGTTTTAAATTTCACATATCGTTGGTATCATGTCAAACTATCCAATGTGAAAACAGTGGGCTACTTTTTTAAAATTCAGGTTTCTTGATTGACACCACTTTTTTGAAATAGTAAAATTCGCCTTATTTAACATTATTTAATGGCGTATTAATTACGGCGAAAAGAACTGAATTTTACCATTACAGAAAAGTGGTGCCAATCAAGAAATCTGAATTTTAAAAAAGTAGCCCGCTGTTTTCACATTGGATAGTTTGACATGGTACCGACGATATTAGTAAACAAACCTTTGATATGTCTTTCAATTATGTGCTGATTAGTAACTTTAAATAATGCAATTGAAAATAGCTCTGTCACAGATGCTTAACTTTACGTGTTCCTTTTTAAAGATGAATAAATATATTTTGAACATGAAAATTTATTCAATAAAATTACTATTGTTTCTCTGTGTTACCTGTTTGATTTCCTTTATTAAGCAAAATTTCTGGTGCAAAGTACGACTAAACTGGAAAAAACAATCGTAAAGTTTGATAGCTGTGGCTCTATAATAGTGTATACCACAGCAGGAAAGAAACAAAAATATTTCGGATAAAACGCAGTTTTATCCTTGCGCAAATGTGTACTTAATATATATTAATATATATTCATATACGTATATAAATTAGATACTATGGTCAGGGCTATTCGTAGAACATATGCAAACTTTCAACAGTAATTTAGAATAGTAATATTTGTCTTATTAAATTTCAGATAAATAAGCCGAAAGCTAAATAAGGCGACATTACTCTGAAATACTGGTGGAAAATTGCATATGCAGAGGTCGACTCAGTCGCATTTTGGGCTATCACTATTTTAATAGGAGAAATTTGAGATTAAAGAAGTGGAAAATTTTGAAATTTTACTGAATTACTGGTCACGAATGACGATAATCGTAACAGTTGACAGTTATGAATGAAAAAAATTAACTCTATTTTTGAAAAGTCCTATAATAAAATAAGCCATAACATCATAATTTAATAATTAAAATAGAATAACATTGGCAGTTGAAATAACGTAACATAGCAAAATAAACTTAAATCATTTATATTTTGTCGGTTTAACTCATAAATAAATTTTAAAGTTTGTTTGCACTTCGTTTACGGCAATGGTACTCACCATTATTTTCCAACCATTATTTACAAAAAGTAGTATTCTTTTAAATTAATGACGGGAATTCCGCGATTAATTAAGACGAAGAATTGTTTTTGAAAAACTTGCAAAGACATCAATTTTAGAAATAGTCTAAAAAACAATCAGGAGTCTATAAATTTTGTTGAAACTTTAAGTGAAATACTTGTATTTAATCATATTTTTCTTATAAAATATGGTTTAAAATACACTGACATAAAGAAACCTTTCATATAGCTCCACGATTTTATAAAAATTACGTTTCGAAATCCATACAATCTCTTCTCTCTGTAATTTCAAGCTTTCTTCTTTTCTTACGAACACACGGTATTAAAAAACATGGTTTCAAAGCAAATAAATCAGGGGTGGCCAATTGTGGCACGCCGGATACCACTAAAATTTTACAGAAAAAGTCGACTTAGTGAATCGCAGAGATTCGATGACTAGATGAGGCAATGATTACTATAATTTTTTAGTGGTGTGCAGCGTGCCACAGTTGGCCACTCCTGAACTAAATAATGCATTTAAAAATTTATATCTAGAAAACGACATCATTTTTAATTTATTTTTTTACGTAAGTTTACTGTATTAAAAGTCTTGTTTTTTCCTATTGTAACCATTTCAACAAGATACTGTTATTCATGGCATTCATGTTTCAACAAATTGGCAAATAGATTTTGCATTTGTGCATTTTTTTTTATAATAATTATTGAAATGTTTTTTGAAGTGAAATGAATAAAGATCTTGCGCTGTGTTTGAAAGTTTCGCCTTATTGTTCCTGTGTTCATTTATTTCGATGTTTCTAGGCACGTTAGAAAATTAATGTCTCTTCTCAGAGCTGTATGATTGTACACAACATGAAACATTAATCTTTTCAGTATAGGGTTGGGACATATACGTTCCAATGTACCATTTTTTGAAAATTAATCTCTGCCATATATTTATGGCCATAGGACATTTTCAAAGGGATATTTTCGAGGATATTATTAGGATTATACCATAGGATATTTTCAAAAGCCATAAAGAAAAAACTTGTGATACGACTGAATATAAAATTTGCTGCCAGTTCTGACCAGTAATCAACAGGTTAAAAATATCGAGTTAAGATTTATAACTAAACGATTTAACTTTGTGTCTCTTTACCTATCTTTTCCTGAAGTAAGCATTTTCAAAATAGGTCAATTGTCGTGAATGTTTAAAGATTAGCAACAGCTATTTAACACTAAAACTACCGGAAATTTGAGTCAAGTTTTATAGAAATATTTCACATCAGAATTTTGATTTAAAACAATTTAGCTTTATTATTTAACGTTTTTCTTCTTTGTTTTCTTTAAACTTATTTCATAATCAAATTTCTGGTTTGAACCGAAACATATTCATATGGTAGCCGTCAAAATGACGGCTCACGGTAATTCTAGTGTTAAAAATAATCATAATATATTTTTTTTTTCGTGTGAGCTTACGCATTACCGTCTCAATACTCAAGGCCACCGGACTGATTTCGTGACGTACCAAATGAAGATTAACCCCTTGAAGGGCAAGCAATTGCGTTTGTGTAATGCTTAATTCCCACCGGAAATTTAGAAAAATTTCATTTCAATATAAGGAAAAGCAATTTTACAATATTTCTCCACTAAAGTCAGAAAATAAAAATTTCCTAAAATTTTTCTGGTGCAGATCCTGATTAATCGTAGGTGGTATATAATATATACCGCCGCCCCTTAACCTCTTGGGGGCGGTGTGATATATTTTATCCCACCTACGATTAATCAAGATTTGCGCCAGAAAAATTTTAGGAAATTTTAGTTTTCTGACTTTAGTAGAGAAAAGTCGTAAAATTGCTTTTCCTTAATTTGAAATAAAATTTTTCTAAATTTCCGGTGGGAATTAAGCATTACACAAACGTAATTGCTTGCCCTTCAAGGGGTTAATCTTTATTTGGTACGTCACGAAATCAGTCCGGAGGCCTTGAGTATTGAGAAGGGTAATGGCTTATGTCAAAATTTCAAGTAAAGAGAAGTCGGTACTTTTGATTTTTCTTTTTATTTGAATATTTTTTGTCAGGTCTCTGACGTTAATTAGACGTATGCCTAATGAGGATTACTGTTAACAGAATTTCCAAATCTCCGGCTTTTTGCACACCACTATTATCTTGAATGAAATGAGAAAATGTTGTTCTTCTCAATCGCTGAAATGTTCTAATGAAAGAAAATAACATTTTCTGTAATAAAATACTGGTATCCAAAAAGCTGGAGATTTGGCAGCTCTGCTGTTAATCATGTTTCGTACGCATCAGAGGATTCAGGGGATTTTAAGTATTTTAGCACCAGAAATTTTGAAAAGTACTGGTTGTTGTATCATGAAATAGATTTTTTTTTCATTAAATAAGGCAAAGATAACTTTAAGAAATTTCTGGTGACACGTACGAACCCTGTGAACCCTTTATGTACTGAATTGTGTATTCATGAAAACTTTATCTTTTAAAGAATTTTTCGTGAATTGTTTAAACTACATTAGAAGATTTACATAATCATTTAATAAATTTTAGAAGGATTTTAGAAGGATGGAAGGATTTAGAAGGATTCATTAAATTTGAATTTATAGGGATTTTGTGCAACATTTATAACGCCACTCAAAGGTTTTATTTTAAACATTTTTCTCAGTATTTTGTAGATTTAAGAAATGTACAAATATAATCTTCTTGCAATAGAAATATAGAAATATTTCCGAATTGAACCCCCCCCCCCCCTCCAATGCCAAGAGAGATGAAAAGATGCAAAGTCAAAATAAATCATCCTTTTAAAAATATTTTTGCTTTGTTTAACCAATAAAACTTTTGGAACAAGATAAAGTAATGTATCTATAACTCATTCTGAACTGTATTACAACAAATCGATGTATTAAATGAATTTTATAACAAGTTATTTTAATGGTACTTATATGCACCGTCAGTAGATAAAGGGTTAACTAATTTTATTTTCGTTATATATCGTTTTTGTCGGTATGTCATGATCTACGTGCTTCAGTTAGGGAATAGGTGTTTGTGATCTATGGGTTGAAAAAGAGTACCATATTGTATTCATATTTATATTGTATGAAAAGCTCAATTGCATAAAAGGAAATGCCAGAAGGCTATATTTTATGTAATGAAATGTAGAAAACAATAAAAAGCGAGATAGTGAGAAGAAAGGATTTTGAATAATAATAGGGAATATCCAGAGATGGCTGGTCAGTGAACGAGTGGGGCGATAGAAGACACGTGAATTTTCTTTGATTTTACAGTGGAGTCTGCGAAGATTTTTTAATGAAGAAGACGAAATGAGAAAGAAAGTTTGAAGTCAGCCGAGAGTCTTGGGTGGAACCTGAAACGTGTAGTTTGGAAAAAGTTTTTACTCCTGCTGTGAAGTATTGTTCTAGTGAAGAGTACATATGTCCGAGAGTTGGGGTTATCTTGAGTGGTTATCACGTTGAATAAGCTGAGTGCGGTAAACTTGGAAGGGAATAGTGCAATTTAATGATATAAGCCAGTACGTAGATAATATCTTAACGTGTAAGTTAATGTGGGGTTGATCTGCCATAGCCGAGCCTATAAATGTAAATAGTATGTTTTAATGTAAATATTTTTTTTTAATGAATCCCCCATTAATATTATCTTAATAACCATAGTTATTTATACCCAATCTTCTCGCATTGTGTCCGGTATCACGTACCCATACCGGTGGTGGCAGCATATAACTAAGGGATGTTTATTGATTCTTTGTGTGTGGTGGACTAAAATTTGTGTGATAGTTATCATCGTATCAGCAACGAAAGATTACATTAACGGCAACGTCTGGATGAAACACCTTCACACCAGTCTTCGAAAAGTGGAATTAACCTTTAACCCCTTTAGGGACGGTGGATATCCCACCTAAGATTAATGAAGATTTACACTCGAAAATTTTTATTAAGTTTTACTTTTTTATCTTTGGTGAGAAAAAAAGGGGTCCTAAAACTGCTTTTCCTTATTTGGCGATGAAATTTTCAGAAGATTCTGGTGTGAATTCCACATTACAGAAACACAATTACTTGCCCCTGAAAGGGTTAACCCTTTGAAGTCTGATGAGTGAATTTCCTCCCACTTAATTGTAATCTCCAAATGTCACATTAGCACCGGAATATTTATCCAAATTTATTTGAAAATATATTAATGCATTTTTTCGTATATACTATAAACCGAATCTTTTGTTTACAAAATACTGGAGCCAATGTGACATTTGGGCATTTTGAAGAAATTCACACCCAGAGCTCAAAGGGTTAAATACATGATTTTCTGTTTTGTTTCGAAAAAATTATATATGATTCTCTGGAAAGTTTATAATGCAGGAAAAATAATGAAAAAAATCTGAGATATATTTTTCGTATTATACGTCAACCTTTTCTTATGTTGCACATCTGCAATACAAGTAAAAACTAAAATACTGCAAATTAGTAAATATTTTAATAAATATGAATCTAAATATTTTATTTTATATAATTTTTTATTTTGTAAAACTTAGCCCTTAAGTGCATAAATTACCGTCAAGCACTTTGGGCCGCTTTTTCCTGGTTCCACTCACACTTCCATTATTTAAAAATATTATATGTGATTTCTCAACGTCGAAATGGAGTTGTAAACAATTAACATGAAACAGTGAAGCAAAATGTATGGTTTTAAAGAGGAAATTTTTTATTTTTTAATTATTTTTAAAGTTTTGGAACAATGTAGCTCCTGCTGGGGGCTTCTTTGGTCCATTCATTTAATTTCATATAAAATGAATATATTTCATACGTAAATTAATACATTTTTATTGAAACTCCTTTTCAATAGTATTTCCTAATAAATTAACACTGCAAACTTGAAAAACAAATGTTTTTTTTTTCTTTTTTTTTTCTTTTTTAACAGTTACACACAACAAACCAATTGTTAATATTAAAGAAACGAGAAACAGTTTTCGTCATGTTATCCTCAGCAACTGGAACGAAAACAACTAATGTAACTATTTGCTACAGTAACATTTGAAAAAAAAAAATGTTACTTAAAACATGTTTTAAGAGATTTGGTTTTATAAAAGGTAAGTAACTGGATCTATTTTCGGACCAAAAAAAGGCTCGGCACAAAGTAGCCCCGAAATACTAGTTTTCATGTTAGCTTTATGAAAACGTAAACATTTCCTTTCAAAATAAAATGTTCAAGGAAAACCTATGATCACACATGTGTTACAGGTTATTAAAGGTAATATTTTGACACCTTATTTGTAGCCCTTATCCAGATTGTTTCACTATAGAAAGTTTGGAGAGTTAAAATTTACAAACGAAAGCAGTTTTTTACAAACACATCCAGTGTTGCCACTAAAAAAATTAAATTACCCCCAAACTATTCAATTACCCTATAGTAGGGTATAAAATAATTTTCAAGGGCAAAAACTCCAAATTATTTTGTTTTGTTTGTTCAATACAAAGAATAAAATCTTTTTTTTTATGAGATGGACCAAAGTAATGGACAAAGCAAGGACCAAAGAAGCCTCGGTTGACGGTATTTTTTAGAATTATGTTTTTTACTCTTATATTAAAGATTAGACACCAAAAATTTTTAGACAGATTTTTAACTTTATACTTTTGCAATTTTTAAAAGATTAATATTTCTATATAAATATATTGGTTGCTAAGAATTAAATAAAAAGTGATATAGATATGCATCACTATGCATTTAAGGGTTAAGTGTGTATTTGTGATCGGAAAGACCTTGAACTTTTATTCTAGTCTCTGCTGATAGAGAGATTTTGAAGTGTAAACATTGAACATTAAATAGTGAATCGACATTGTGCAACCTCGTTGTGAACAGTGGAAAACACCAATTCATACCCGTAAGTCATGGTGACGTCACGGCGACGTCGTTGTGACCGTCGATGTGACGTCATATGGACTAGAATGCGAAGTCGTTATGGCCGTTTTAGAGGTCGTTTGTGACGTTACATTGTGACCACTCTGTGAAGTCACAGTGTGACAAATTTGTGAAAAGTGTGTCATTTGTGACTATTTTGGCCTTAATATTGTGACGAAAGTGTGACGAAAGCGACAATGCTTTGAAGTCACATTGTGACCAATTTGTGAAATATGTGTCATTTGTGACGAACTTGTCATAAACACTGTGATGATTTCAAATGAAATTCAAATTTCAAATTAATTGCTTAAAAGGCGCAAAGGACAACATAGGGAAAAAGATTCCATGCCGAGACTCTATCCCGGGCCATCAGTATAGTGCATTGACGTTCTACCGACTAAAACACATGGAACGATACATAGTCTGGAAAAATTCTCACTATTACATATTGGCAAGGCGACAAACGCACCACAAGATGGAATATTTATCGTGAGCCACCGACATGGGGCAAACACGAAACTTAATTAAATCCAGCATCGATTGAAACTATATTAATACTTGGAAATTTTTCCAGAGGGAACCATTCGCCTTGCATACAATATTTCAAATGAAAATTGAATTTCAAATTAATTGCTTAAAAGGCAATTTTAATTTGAAATTTGATTTTCATTTGAAATATTGTATGCAAGGCGAATGTTAATTTCCTGTAGAATAAAACACTTTGTACAATAACTATTTTTTGTTATAAAATTTCTGAGGAAAAAATCAAAATATGAATAAATATATCATGCGTTTTGCATACATTTTGTATGTATACATTTTTATATTCAGAAAATTTTAAAGTTATTAAAAAAGTCAGAAACAAATAGCAACATTTATTTTAAAAGAGTCTCTTAAACTAGTTAAACATTAACAGAAAAGGAAAATATTATTGAAAGTATAAAAGTGACTTTATTTATTTTAATAATCAATCTACATAATCAATCCGATTCAAGTTCCAAAATGCATTATGAAGTGCATAAAGTACTGTTTAAAATATTTCTTATCACTTTCAAAGCTTTCTGAAATTCATATTTTTGTCACACTGTGAGTTTACAATACGGTGTTTTTTCGTCCCATATGGGACGTGACATAAGTTACATGCAGTGACATAACAGTGACGTCACAATATTTTTTATAATTGGAAGAAAAATATTTTTTACAGTAAATAACATGTTTCGAAGAATTTTTGTAATTTTTTTAAGTTTCTAAGAAATTCACATCTCAGTCACAATGTGATATCACTGAATGGCGGCATTTTGGCCACAGATGTGATGTGACCACAGTGACTTACAGTTACGTCTCAATGACGTCACTGTGACCATGCATGCTATGAGGGCAGTAACCCTTACGAATACTTTTGTTAATCCTGTATGTGAATTATAGCATATATATATACACCATATACTACGCATAAATATAGTGAATCATAAAAGCGCATATCATAATTAAAAATGCATTTCCAGCAATCATCGCTAATGAACAGTACTTCGGATACAATATAGTATCTGAAATATTTTGTGTGTCCCTGTAAATGCTATATGCACTTCGTATTATACATGAAATAATTCATAGTATGTAAACCTCAACTACGTGTATCAATTCCATTATATATCAAATCGATTAAGATAATTAAAGTACGCCGCAAACAATTCCCTCCACCCCTATATCATTATGTATTGGAATTCCTTTTTTAGCCCTGTAAATGAACAATAACTATTCTTTGCATGGCATATTCTACAGCAGGGGTGGCCAAGAGTGGCACGCGCCACACCACTAAAATTTTACAGTAACCATTGCCTTATCTAATCATCGAATCTCTGCAATTCAAGAAGTCGAATTTTTCTGTAAAACTTTAGTGGTATCAGGCGTGCCACTGTTGGCCACCCCTGTTCTACAGAATGCACATTTTAGTGTGCTTCATAAATGCATATCAATTTTATTCTGTTTGAAAGAATGTAAAATCATTAAAAATCATTTGAAAAGGTTTTTTTCCCCACAAGCCGTGATGTAACGGAATACTTTTGACAGTCCGTGTAAATGAACTAAACATGCTACAAACTTCATTACAAATAGGGACCGTGCTATGGTAAACGTCAAAAACATCCAAAATTTTCAGGGTAATCCGAAGATATTTACGCGAGTTAGAGGGCGGACAGACGGCCATACAAACCGAAGTCATAAACACTTCTCCACTTAATCGGGCATGAAAAACACTTTATTTCAATGCTTAAATATTATATTTTATTTTTTAATGCCAATAAAAAAAACTACGTCAATAAAATAAATATGTCGAATACGTAGAACAGGGGTGGCCAAGTGTGGCACGCGCCACACCACTAAAATTTTACAGTAACCATTGCCTTATCTAATCATCGAATCTCTGCAATTCAAGAAGTCGAATTTTTCTGTAAAACTTTAGTGGTATCAGGCGTGCCACTGTTGGCCACCCCTGACGTAGAAAATGAGTTTACAATCGAAGAAAATTTAATAACTGATTCTGAATGTCTACAATTAATTGTTTGATTAATAGTGTTAGACAATCTTAAACATAATGAAATTTATACACATAATTGAGTTGCACAAGAAGAGAGTTACTATAGAATGTGCTATGTTTAACACTTGCAGCATGCATACAAGAAAACTCAAAAGTATTCCTTTGTATTATGGCCCTATGAAAAAAATTGTATACAGCATATTTTAATGATGTCAATCGGTCAGTGTTGCGAGTGGGCTACTTTTTTAAAATTCAGATTTCTTGATTGGCACCACTTTTCTGAAATGGTAAAATATCCATTGTTTTCGCCTTAATTAATATGTCATTAAATAAGGCGAATTTTACTATTTCAAAAAAGTGGTGCAAATCAAGAAATCTGAATTTAAAAGAAGTAGCCCACTGGCAACACAGCAATCGGTTACAAAGATAATGAAATTGATATGACGTTTTCATTTATGGTATGCGTTATAAGCATAGCTGCCAACTCTTCCGCTTTTTTGTACCCCAAAAACTGATAGAAATTCTTGCCTTATTTAAACCATGGAACTATTAATAAAAAGGAACTGACATATCCTTAAAATAGTGAAGCTTCAACTGTAACCGCTATCACAGGCGTTGTTTATCGACGGTGGAAACTCCCACCAGTAGGTTTATATAGATATTTTCAACTTATTTAAACGCCTTATTACGACAAAATTTCAGTCATAAATAATGGCAGAAACAGATTTTAATTTTTACTGGTAAGAGCTTTCTTTGGTGGTAGTTAGGCCCTGCGTTTCCGCCATATTGTGACAACCATGGAAACAAACTGACAGTTTTATAAGGCATACTCACACCAGTAAAAATAAATAGAAATTATTACAAAATTTTTGAAAAAAATTTCCATGAATAAGACTCTTCTTTAAGACGAAATCTTCTATTCAAGTTTACTGGTGGGACGTTTGACCTATCGGTAATCAGAAACTGAAGAATCGATTTTAAAAAAGCAGCCGCCATATTGTGACAACCTCCTCAGTTACTTCACTCGCAACTGGTAGACAATACACTATATGTCTCCTCCTTTTTATTCATAACTCCATTATTTAAACGGCAGATTACGGCGATTTTAAAAGGTACAATTTACAAATTTTTGTGGTACAAAAAATCGTAATATATTTGGCAGCTGCAATTTTAAGTTCAACTAAATTTTTGCACACTAAGGAGTGTGTATTAATTCTATAGACCAAATACAGCAGTGGCGTGGCGTGAAAATTTTCGGTGGTCATCGCAATTATTTAAGTTTGTGGTGAAAAATTATTAACTCTAAAATTCAATGGTTGAATGTTCAAAAAAGAAACTTTAAATCTTACCTTCACTTATACATGAACTCCAAATGTTCTGCTAAAACTGGATCGTAGAGTTTTAAAAGCTTATTAAGAATTTTAAAATATTGCTTGGTCATCGCCGCATCCAGCGATGACCGGACGCCACGCCACTGAAATACAGGGATACACAATATAATTCGTAAGAATTTCTGAGAATGAGCATGAATTGCTTAAATGTGTTTTTAACACTTTCCAACATAGTTGATAAGTGTTGATGAATTCGGTTTGTCCGTCTGTCTGTCCGTGCTCTAAACTCGCGTATGTATAATAAGCTTGCCATGAAATTCGTATATGTTATTGGAGTTTACCTTGACATGTTTGTTATTGAAAATAAAGGGTGTCGCTTTTACGGTTCATCTACAAGTACACTCAAAAGAATTATGTTACATTGCAACCTATGGGAACATATCGTTTGTGGCGAATTTTAATGATATATCACTATTTTAAATACATTCACATTTATGTATATCACTAATACGTACTACAAAGTGTTTATTGTAGAATCTGGTGTACATATAATTTATCGTTCATTTACAGGGACAAACAAGCATATTTGGCTACAGTACTGCGTATGAAGAAGAATTTCTGTAAATGCGTTTTCAGTTGTGGTACGCATTTTAAAATTTAACTATGTTTTGCATATTACTTTGTGTACATAAATTCTATAGATCATATACAGAGCTACATAAAAGATCTCGAGTAAATTTCTATTTATTGACTGAAATTTCTGAATAGAAATTTTCAACTGTGCTGTGCGTTTAATTGAACAAACTTTTAGCATGTAGTATACGCACAAAGCTATAGATCATATACAGGGATGCACAAAAAGTTAGGATGTTTTTCTGGCTATTCCGACTAGTGATGGTAATTTCAGTAATTGGTTTTTCAACTGCTTTATGCATTTTCTAAATTGTTTATTTATCCTTCTTTCATCTTAATAAGTGGTAAACTTTTGTTACAGTATTCTGAATGTGTTGGAAATTGTTACATAATTTATGCTGGACGCATTATTTTTTGTTTTTGTTTATTATTATTATTATTTAAATAATTTTGTGAAGAAAGCGGCAAAAGTATCTCCAAATTTCATCATGCTACATATTAAATATTATTTCTGATTCATTCCCAAATAGATGAACGGTCGTGGAAAAAAAAAACACCCCCTACTAACTCCTCAACAAATTATTGTAGAATAACGTTACTGGTGCCGAGCGATTAAAAATAAAGTGTACTTTTAAATGATGTATATAAAATTTGTTTAGGGGGCAATCTACATATTAAAACGAACCCAAACTTAATTGTTTTTTCAATGACAATACACAATTTTAACAAGATTTTTCAAATCTTCGGTTCAAACTATGCCTTGACACCAAATTTCAAGTCATTTGAATGATACGTTTTTGAATTATAAACATTCAAAATTTAGTGCTTCTTACCTTAAATTACATTTTCATATTCTTATTAATATCTCCACAAATTATATTCCTAATGTGCTAATTTTTTCTGTAGCAATAATACTGAAATACCCAAACATAAATACGTTGAATTTGCAATTTGTATAATTTTATGATATGAATTATGAATTATGAAATTAATATTCGAAAAAATTATGAATTACAACCTACAATTTTTTTGATGTATTTAGATTTATTAAGTCCTGCTTTATGGAAATCTAAAAATTTCACATTTTTCTTCCGAGTAGTTTTCAAATTATGCTTAAAAAACGGCAAAATGATGGTTTAAGGAGCCCTCTATGATAGAAGTGACTAGATATTTTGAAATTTCTTATGCTATCCTGTAATCTAGTAGTCCCCAATAGTCACTTAAAAAGACCCGTATAATAATGCTAATCCTATGGGGAAGTTATTTTCAAATATCTCGCTTGAATTTTGATATTTGCGAATGACATTTTTGTATAGGATAGCTCAGGCCGATCTACAACCCGGCAGTTTTTACTGTTTCGATCTTGGTTATAGTATTTTTTATTAGGATAGTTGCAATTTCAGAACCGGTTCCGAAAGTAAAAGTAATTAAAAAGAATCAAAAAAGTAATCAAAATCAAAAAAATAACCCAAGTCAACCAAAGTATATCCAAAATCAAAAAAGTAAAAATTAGCCCGGTTGTAGATAGTCCTCAGCTATCCTATGCAAAAAAAAAAATCATTTGAAAATATCAAAATTCAAGCGAGATGTTTGAAAATAACATCCCCATTGGATTAACATTATCATCCGGGTCTTTTTGAGTGACTAGTGTAGGCTCTTAACCCTTTAGTGCGCAGCTTTGCATATATGCAAACAGCACTGTTTTGAATTTAATAGTTTTTTTTTTGTTGTTGTTTTTTTTTTATTCGCATATGCCTAATATACACCAGAAAATTAAAATAGCAATATTTGCTTTAATTAAAAATTAGACATTCCGTATTTAAATAAAGCGAAATTAACCATTGAAACTTTCTGGTACAGAGTCAGATTCTCTGAGCTACGTAATTTGTAGAACGTATTCTATTATGGGAATTAAAGGGTTAAATGTTAAGATTTATAAAACAAATAATTATATAAAATAAGGCATTTGGAGACATACTTATAAAATATTTACTAATTTGCAATATTTTAGCGTAAAACAGCCACAAGACAGTAGTTTTTACTTATGTTGCAGATGTGCGACAGAAGAAAAGATTGACATATTATATGAAAAATATATCTCTGATTTTTTTTCATTATTTTTCCTGTGTTACAAACCTTTCAGAGTATTATATATAATTTTTTCGAAACAAAATAAAAAAAATCTTGCATGTAAGGGTTAAGATGCCTTGATCAAGAAGGAGGCTTTCCCGGTCAACAATCGAGTACCGCACTTCAATTTGGATAAAGCCCCTAAAATAGGCTCGTTTTAAAATAATTAATTTCTGGAAAACTTATCCTACGAATTGCATAAAAATGTGTTTTTAGGCTAATTGAAGAGTGTAGAGTTCATTTATGCTGTAAGAATGGTATACTGCTATTGAAAAAAAAAATAAAATCATGGTTCGTTTTAATATGTAGATGGCCCCCTAAGCAAATTTTATATACATCATTTAAAAGTAGACTTTATTACCAATCCTTTGGTATCAATAACTTTCTTCTACAATAATTATTTGCAGAGTTAGTAAGGGGTGTTTCCTTTTTTTGCCCACGAGTGTACACAATGAACAGTACTTTTTTGTACCATTTTCCAACATAGAGAGCAGTTTATAAGAAGAAAATCAATAAAGATGTGGTACGATTTCGAATTTTATACTTATGTTTGTTGCTTCTTTAGCATGTAACAAGAGTTTTTGCAGAAATATTTTTAATAAGTGGTAAAACATGGGTTATGCATTTTAAATAAGAAACTGAGACTAAATTGCAACGCAATCTGTTTATTTATAGAAATACATCAGTGACATTCTAGACTATTTAGTATTGAGAAAGTAATTCTAAAAGAGGATTCATGTAAATCGTCTCGTGCACATCTTTGGCCCAGATAAAATCAAAGTGATTGTACTTGGGATGGCGAAAATCGTACACCACTGTTCTGAGTTCTTTTCGAAGAATATCGACGTCTGTGGGGTCCGCTATTTTATCATTTTCTGACGTGAAAAGGGCTACTGGTGACTCAATATTAGACAGTTGGTAATGTGGAGGGGTCAGCTTGAAAATATAAAGATTTAATAAGTATAGTTCAGTGAAAAATCATTAGATATAAAGAGTGAATGAGAATTATACAAGTTAATTTATTTCCAACTAAGTAAGAAAGTGCCCAGTCGGGAATCGAACCCAGAAACTTTTGGCTTAAATTGACAATGCTCTTCCCATTGAGATACCTGGCCGACAAGTGAATTGTATTGGCCTGTTTTTGTTCCAAGTAGTTCAGTTGGGAGAGCATTGACAATTTAAGCCAAAAGGTCATGGTTTCGATTCCCGCCTGGACACTTTTTCACTCAGTTGAAAAAATTTCAACTTGTATCATATCTTTACCAATCAGTATGATAAATAATAAATGAAAAGAATAAAAGTGTAATAGGCAAAATAATAAAAGTGAGTGAGTATCATTTATAAAACCTTCGATAAAATATGAAAGAAAAAAGATAACCAATTTATGTTCCTCGTACATGTAACAGCAACACAGAAAGAGAGCACCTAAAAAGAGGTTTATGTGTCTCATTTTATAATGACTTAACAGCTAAATATCAACATCTTAGCTCGAAAATTATACACAGGGTTTGCACGAAAAGAAATGCATTTTTTTTAAACTTTGCATCGCCCCCCCCCCCCGTTCCCCGTTGCAGTTATTTCGAGCCCTTTTACCGTTAAATATCATTATTTTGTTTACCGATTTTTCACACAGTCAGAATTTTGTAACAAAAGGCGGAAACCTGTTACTCAAATGAAAAAGTCTTCTTACGAGCGCTTTTCAGGCAAAATCGAGTTAAAGATATAAAATCATATAAATTTGAGATTCATTTAAGGTTATTATCACGGGTGAAGGCAACGTCGAGCGGGACAGATAGTAATAAAATAAAAGAATAAAAGTGAAATAGACAAAATAATAAAAGAGAGTGAGAATCATTTATAAAAATTTTACTCTCATTAACCCTTTGAGCTCTGGGTGTAAATTTCTTCAAAATGCCCAAATGTCACATTGGCACCAGTATTTTGTAAACAAAAGATTCGCCGTATAGTATACGCGAAAAAATGCATTCATCTATTTTCAAATAAATGTGGATGAATATTCCAGTGCAAATGTGACATTTGGAGATTAAAATTAAGTGGGATGAAATTCACACATAAGAGCTCAAAGGGTTGAAATATGAAGGAAATAGGATACCCAATTTATTTTTCTTGTACAGCAACGCAGAAAGAAAGAACGTTAAAAAAAATATGTGTCTCATTTTACAACGAGAAGAAGAAAATTATGAAAAATTTGGTGTTGGTAATTTCACGGTGAAGTCCCGAAGTGACGATTCACTGAGAATCACAATATGGGATCAATGAAATCCCTGTTCCTTCATAACTGTGGATGTGACAATTTGTGACGCCACAATTACATCACATCAACTAAGTGTCCTATTAACCCTTCCAGGGGAAAGCAATTGTGTTTCTGTTGAATTCACACCGGAAATTTCGAAAAAAATTCGCACCGCCCCTCAAGTGGTTAAAGTAGTGACTTTCTGCGAAGGAACAACATTGTAAACAAAACTTTACAGAAATGGAATTATACTGCTATATGATCTAAAATTAACTGAAAAGTAAAAACTCCACTATTCGAAAACTAATAATTTATAAATGGAAAGTAACTTACTTGATTATATTTTTTCAAATTACGAAGAGGGCCAAAATCGTATTTCGTGAACTTCTTCGACTTATACAGCTGTTAAAAAAGTAAAAAATTATTCATATTGCAATAAACCTAAGCAGCGAAATAAAGAAAATAAAATATGAAAAAGCTTACAATTGGTCGCTTACCTGCGCAAAATGAAGAAGGATTCTTGTAGACGTGCTGGAAGGATACTGTGCTGAATAAATAGGTACTCTTGTCTGGAAAATAAATTAATGGTACTATTCAGAAATTTAAACTTGAATGAGTGTACCTTTGACAAATTCATGTTAACTGTTTACAGGTTGTATCTAAAATACAGATACAAACCGGTTTGTAGCTGATTCCGGCGCGACAGAATTTCGCTAAAGTTGATAGTTTACGAGATAATTGGACTTTTGTCCAAAAATCTCAACGAAAAAACCTATGAAAAAAGAGAAAATGGCGAATTCTGTGACCCCATGGTGGCTCAACGGGTAAGTAACACCCCTAAAAGTTATAGACAGTCCCCCAAAACATATTTACTTCGAAAAAACAATAATAGTAAAATTTATAGTTAACATTATTTAGTAAAATGAGATATTGAAAATAAAACTGAAAGAAGCAAAATGGAGGACTACACCTTAACAAAAGTGACTTTTATAAGATATTACACCATCACACCCCTGAAGACCACCTAAGTCCTAGGTGACCATTAATTTTTTTTATTTTAAAAGAATCCGGTAGGCTAAATGATACTTTAAACCTAATACATTGCTTTTCGCATAGGGAAAACTACTGTGGGCAAAAATGGCGTCAGCGGCCTTAAAGGGCTAAGTTAGTAAACTTAAAAATACTGCATGACCCCATAAGACCTATGTTTAGTTATTACAAATATTAAAAATTTAAGTGACGTCAAATGAAGCTC
Source organism: Maratus speciosus (assembly GCA_963932465.1). Lineage (NCBI taxonomy): Eukaryota > Metazoa > Arthropoda > Arachnida > Araneae > Salticidae > Maratus > Maratus speciosus. Next base: position 463,714,219 of record OZ010796.1, read on the forward strand.
TCAATTTTAAAGATAATCTAACTAAGAGTTATAATTCCGATAACAAAATGCCCTTACAGAACACAGTAATTAAATGAGCAACCAATATCGACCCAACCGCAGAAGAACAGATTTTACCAATTTTCAAACGATAATTAAAAGTACTTAGAGTTACCACTTTTTAATAAAAATAGTACCGCTAGATAGAACAGAATTTAAGCTTTAAGAGGATATAAATAGTTAGTGGGAGAGTAATGGTTAAGTGGGTGAAATATTGTACACAAAAAAAGTAAACAACTAATGTAACTCTATGGGAATTCTGAACAAAATTTTACACTTTTTCAAAAAATCATTTCATACATAAAGTATCATCCTAGAAAAGAATGGGTGGAGGCGGAAGGAAGCTAAAGGAACAAAGTAACTGCAACTTAAGATAGTTTTTCAAAATAATCAAGAAAAGTAAGAAATTAAGCTATGTTAAAATTGGTATAAAAAGCCTCCGATATACCATGCTTTTCTATGGAGATGAGGGTTAACCCTCTGTCTACCAGAAGGGTCCAATGGACCCGACATGTATATTCAAAATATCTATTCAAACCAGAAAATTTCTTCAAAACAAACTAAATGTATAAATCAGACAATAATAAGTTAAATAAACAAATTAAATAGTTTTAAGTAAAAATTCTGGTGTAGAATGTTTTTATAAAACTTGAGTAAAATTTCCGGTAGTTCTAGGGTTAAACAGAAAAGAACAAAAAGAACACTTTTTCTTTTGCATATTTTACACATAAATCCTGCAAGTTTCTCAACAAACTTGGTATTAAATTAAAGCTTATGAGCTAAACTAAGAAAATGACACCATAACTTTTAACTGAAAGCACTTTTTCATTAATTAATTTACGTAAGAATTTGGTTGTTTACCCCATAGGAATAACATGGGGAAAACAGAAGTACTTTCACAAAAACGATACTTTTTAAATTGCTCATATTTCATATAATTCTTGTTGAAAACATAAAAAACTGTATACTAAAATGATCTACATATTCTAAATTATGTGAATAGAGCCAACGTTTTTAGTTTTTGATAAGATATAGTTAATTTACAAGCTTGTGAAAATTGATGAAATTTGAAAATGGCTCCATCTTACCAAAAAGTGTATGAGCTTAACCCTCCGTCTACCAGACGGGTCCAATGGGCCCGATGGGTACATTCGAAATATTTATTCTAACCAGAAATTTCTTTAAAATAAACTAAATGTGTAAACCAGACAATAATGAGTTAAGTAAATAAGTTCCATAGTTTTAAATAAGAATTCTGATGTGCAATATTTTTATAAAACTTGAGTAAAATTTTCGGTAGTTCTAGGGTTAAATGCGTTAACAAATAGTGAAACAATGGTTGTACATATACGAGTTTGGTATTAAAATGTGCAGAAATGTTCGTAGTGTATGAAATAAACAAGTTCTGAATTTTAAATGTAAGTTAAATGGACAGAAGAAGCATATAAGTAGGTGGCTAATGCCAGGTTCATCAAAGATATGAAACCAAAAGAAATAGAAAGTTTAAATAATCATATCTTTTGAACCCCTACACATAATATCAAGTACCTTATATCAAAATGTTCAGCATAAAAAATAGAAGAGAATGATGTATAGCACAAGGCTCTAGCTTACCCCATTCTCGAAAAATCTAAGTATTCATCAGGAGCTTGAATTGCACGATGCTACTGTGTTCACGGCAATGAAGGAACTCAAAACGTGGTGGGACGGAACAGAACGATTTTTGTACATAAAACAAAATGCATCTTAAGGGACGTAATCCATTTATGGACTTTACCCACGAATGGCAACAGCCATGCCTCTGCGGGTATATACTATATACCCACCGAAACGGGCTGTTTATTGGGCGAAGGGAAGCAGTGTTAAAATGTTCTTCACAATATTTTAAGCAGCAGAATCTTTTTTACCAATTATAGACTAATTTCAGAAGCATTCCACTTACCGTCATTAGAGCAACGAATAATGAAATTTTGCCCATATATATGTTAAAGTAGCGGATTTGGAGGATAGGTTTGATAATGGAGTTATGAATAAAGAGGAGGAAACATATAGTGTACTGTCTAACAGTTGCGAGTGAAGTAACTGAGGAAGTTCTCACATGACGGTTGTTGTTGTTTTTTTAATCGGATCAATAGTTTCTGATTACCGCCGGGGTAAACTTCCCATCAGTAAAATTGAATAAAAAATTTTGTCTTAATTAAGCGCTTTATAAATTGAAATATATTCTGACAAATATGGTGAACCATTCTATTTGTTTTAACTGGTGACAGTTTGTCCAGGTATTATAATCTTCTTCACTGACACCGACAGGAGATTGTCTAGGTTCTCAAGATATGGCGGAAACACAGGGTCTGACTACAGCCAAAGTAAACTTCCACCAGTAAAATTGAATTTCTTTTTCTGCCATTAGTTGCGACTGAAATCTTGCATTAATAAGGCGTTTAAATAAGGATAAAATATCTATTTAAATTTACTGGTGATGTGTCTACTGGCGGTATTCAACACCTGCGAAAGCGGTTACAGTTGAAGCTTCTCTATTTTAAGGATATGTCAGTTCCCTTTTGTTAATAGTTCCATGGGTTTGATGACCAATAGAATTAGAGAAAATTACGGGGGAATTGTATAAGGTGTAATCCGATAGGAAATTCTATAGAGACAGGAACTGATAATGTGAAAAATGTGTTAGTAGAAAGTAAGAAAATGAAGATTTTATGTAATATTTAAACAATAGAACATTTGGAGAGCAGTGAAATCACAATTCACAATATTTTAAAGACTTCTATAGATATAGAATGCTTCAAGAAGGTTAATTTCAAGCAGATAAGCGGTTTAAAGATTATTATAGCTGAGTTAAAAACAAAGGTATGATTCATCTTCGAGCAATATTTTTAATGCCTGATTTGTCTGCTTCTTGTTTATGAATATATTACTTGTGCTCTTTAATTCGACATTTTAAACCCCGTCTGGTTTGTCCAATATAGGAAAGACCACAGTTGCAATCAATGTTATAGATCCCCCCAAGCAGGGGTGTAAAAATCTAGGCGCCAGCGGCCAGTCACTCACCACTAAATTTTATTAGTTTACTTCGCTTAAATTTTATTAGCATTCTTACAAAATTTAGACGAAATATTAGACGAAAAATAACGAATAAAATTTAGTGGTGAGAGACTGCCCGCTGGTGCCTAGATTTTTACACTTCTGCCTCCAGGTATTACGTATATCAATAGGGTCTTTCAGTTTGGAGAGAGTAAGTTTATAGGCACCGGTAAAAATTATTTTGAAGTCATGCTGTTTTCTGATTTTAGCTATTGGAAAGCTGCATTTGGGAGAGTAATGTGAAACAATGCTAATATTGGAAAAATAATAAGATAGGGGTGAATATGTGGTATGAGGATGCTGGTAATTTAAATAAAGCAGTATCAATGATGCATAGCTGCCAACGTATACGGTTTTTTGATACCACTAAAATTTAATAGAAATTCTTGCATTGGGTCTTCGCTAGAAAGCGCTAGATTTCACCGATTGTTTTAGGTAAAACTTACTATTAAATTTTAGTGGTGAGAAAAATCCGTACAAGTCGGCAGCTATGATGGTGGGATGGTTGCAACCTCTGTCAGTAGCAATGGCTTTAACCCTAGAACTACCGAAAAATTTACTCAAGTTTTATAAAAACATTCTACACCAGAATTTTTACTTAAAACTATTTAATTTGTTTATTTAACTTATTATTGTCTGATTTATAAATTTAGTTTGTTTTGAAGAAATTTCTGGTTTGAATAAATATTTTGAATGTACATGTCGGGTCCATTGGACCCTTCTGGTAGACAGAGGGTTAAGGTATGTGCCTACCCTCAAATCGCTGTTTATGCGAGAAATTTTTCGATTTCTCTTTTTATTATTTTAAATTAAAGTTGAAACATTTAGGATTCCAAAAATGCTTTACTTTTGGTTCAGCGATAATAAGAAGCAAAGCTATAGCCCAAAATATAAACCGGAAATGAACTTTCTGAAACCAGAAGTGACCGTTTAAAGAGCCACAGAAAGGTAAAGAATACATTTTAATACACAAATAATATAACATATAAAATATACACAAATATATAAACCCCTACAAATATGGTGGATTTCAAAATTGTAAACTTTATACATAATTTTTCGTGCTCAATCAAAATCTTATTTTGCGTTTTCTGGAAAACTGCGTTTTTCATTGTGTACGTTTACGGGAAACATCATTTCTTAAAAAGTTTTTAAGATATTGAAATAAAATTTTGTGTCAAGGTTCCGCTCATCTATAAGTATGTTACGAAGCAAAATATAGCTTGTAAGTTTGTATATATTAATTTAAGAGCCATATTTATTGAAAAATACACATTTAAAAAAAATCATGTTTTGTATACATTTGGCATAAGAAAAAAAATTTAAGAGGTTTTGCAAATATTTTGCTTCATAACACAGGTAAGTGATTTGCTAATATGTTTTTCAAAAAAAAAGTGAAATATATTGAATAGATCTCGTTATAATGCATTTTTTTACTAAAATTTGACTAAATATTGCCTAAATATGAAAAGTTAATAAAAAAATCCTTTAAAAATTTTATATGAACTCATAGTTTTATTTTTTAACTAAAAACACATGTGTTTGATAAAAATTTCACATTTTTCAAAAAAAGTGCCCCGAAGGTAGGCACATACCTTAATATATTGAATTCCAGAATTAAGTGAGTTTGATTAAATTCATGTGGTACGATTTATAAAATTATAAAAAGCGGCCATTTTTTGGCTAAGGAGATAGCATGATAGAGCATGGGCTGGTAGAGAGATAGCTGAACTTTTGCGATAGATGGATGTAGAGAAGCCTTTTACATTGCGAGTAACAAGAGTATACAGAAAAGGGATGAACCATTATTTTCTGTTTCATAAGTGAATATTGCTGTCGATAGCGATCATAATATTAAGGGTGTTATCAATATTGTGACAAGAGGTGTCAGTTAGGGTGAATGTGACATCAACATAGCGAGTTAAGAAAGGGAAAGGGAATTAATAAAAGAGGGAACATCAAAATAGTGCATGTAATTTTCTGCGATAATCGGAGATTGGTTGACCCATGCTAAGTAGTCAGATTGTTTATAGAAATTGCCTTGGAATGAACAAAATGGCTTGTCATAGACATGTGCGAATAAGATCGTCGCAGACATTTAATCTTTTTATTTTTATAAAGTTAATGAAAAGTAACAAAAAAAGGGGATAGAAATCATGCAGTTTGTGTTTGCTACTATTGTCTTTGCACCATCCTTTTTAGGATGAAACGTCTGGTCATATAAAAACAACGCCAGATACTCACACTGTTTGGAGCAGATAACTAAGGAAATTTTAACACAAACGAAAATAAATATTCAAATCTCTTTCCTCACTTTTACATTTGTACATGTTTTTTACTTTAAACTTTCTGCAAGTATGCATCTTTAATAAAAAGTATAAAAGTAATATTAGTTTTTTTTTTCTTTACATTCTTTTATAAGCATTTAATGTTTATCTTAAAAATCACGCTTAATTTTTTAGCTGCAATTGATGTTTTTTGCCAAACTTTTGCGTTAAAATACATTAATTTGGCGTGGGCACCGAACTCGATTCTGGAATATTCACTGCTTTCCTCACTCTTGGTAGAAAGTGCGAACAAGTAAATTTACTAACAAATACATAATTTTTGCTCTGCTTCTCTTTCCAGATCGGATAACAGGAAAGAAAATGAAGCATTATTTGAACTATCTTTTTAGGATTTCTAAATTGATGTTTCAACGTACTATCGTAAATTAACGAACATTAAACTATTAAACTCTTGAAGGACACCGGTATATTATATATACCACTTAATTTTAATTCCCAAAACCCACATAGGCACCAAAATTTAGGAATCAAAATTTGCTTTTTATAATGTACGCGAAGAAAAGCCTTTACTTATTTTTCATATAAATTTGTTCATAAATACCGGTGTCATTCAATCATTTTAACATTTTAGCAACAGAAGCACTTTGCCCCTGAAAGGGTTAATTGATAAACGCGTATTTTTTTTTATTATAGGCTAATTCCATGGGTTTTTGTAGTGTAAGTCACATAGCTGACAATTGCTATGCTTGTTGGCCACCCTTATTTTCAAAATGTTTGCTTCGCCTTGTTCAATTAATGAGATATCTCTGATAAAAAAAGTCACATTTTACCGTTCTAAAATACTGGTAACCAAAGATCGTAGCCTGTGACTCACACTACAAGTACTCATGGAACTAGCCTATATTACACCCTTCATTTATAATTCATTTTCTATTTTTTAGCCATTAAAATGTTTCATTCTTCCAGTTTCACAGCCATTTGATGCGTTTTGACGAGCCGTTATTAGCGCATCATTAAATCCATTCTTGTTTCAACTCTTATACAATTGTACAAGTTACAGAGTATATTTGGCGATTTACAGGGCTTCCAAATGGTCCGCCAACTGAATACCAATATTATTTTAGAAAAATTTTCTTTTTAGATTTTTCTTACAAACCGCTCCGGAATCAGCGTTGCCAGTGGGCTACTTTTTTTAAATTCAGACTTCTTGATTGGCACCACTTTTTTGAAATAGTAAAATTTGCCTTATTTAATGACATATTAATTAAGCCGAAAACTATGGGAATTTTGTCATTTCAGAAAAGTGGCGCCAATCAAGAAATCTGAATTTATAAGAAGTAGCCCACTGGCAACACTGCCCGGAATCACCACTGAAAGTTAATTCTAGCGCAAACCTACCATAAAATGTTCTGTTAAAATTTCTTGGTATTCAGTTGGCGGACCATTTGGGAGCCCTGGACTTATCACTCGAGGCCAGTGTTGCCAAACGTGTACTTTTTTTTATTCATATTCTTGACTGGCACCACTTTTTTGAAATGGTAAAGTGCCACTTGTTTAATGACAGATTAATTAAGGCGAAAACAAAGGGAATTTCAACGTTTCAAAAAAGTGGTGCCAATCAAGAAATCTGAATTTTAAAAAAGTAGCCTACTGGCAACACTGCTCGAAGCGTGCTAACGGAAAAAGGCCTTAAAATTAATGTATTAATTTATAATTAAGTTCTAAAAATATTAAAATGTTGCATTGACATCGGAAACATACAAGTGTATGAAATTTTTATAGATCTAGCATATGAGGAAGTGGGTTAAAAATCGGTTACAAAATTCCATCTTACATACAAAAACCAAGCTGAGTTAAACAAAAAAAAAGGGTACTAATAAGGCTTCTGAAAAGATTTTCAATTACCGAAAAAAAATTAAACCTGTGACAGTACGATCCATGAAGGATCAGGGCCTACAGTGCCCAAATCTGTTTTCTTGATCCTGGGCCCCGAGGTTCTATGCAGCATGTGCCCGTTGGTCATCCCAACGCGAGACCTCAATTTCCGGAAACAGTATTTTAATTCAAACATAAGATTCTGAGATTTAAAAGTTCCTATATATATATATATGCACATATAGAAGTATAATAAAGACTACATAAATTCATCCTACACAAATAAGGAAAAATCAAAATCAAAAAAAGGAAAGATACACAAACCATAAAATACACATACAATATCCATAAAAATTTAAATATCAGCATTACTGAATATAAGAAATAAAAATAAGAAATCTATTAATGTAGTACAAAATGATCCAATGAAATGATGAAAAATCCAATGTCAAATGGTAAAGCTTATAAAAGTAGGTATCAAATAACTGCAAAGAGTAGAAATCATAGAAATAATACGCATTGAAAATGAGCGAATGCAACACTTTACATAAGCATATAATAGTTAACCCTTTCAGGAGCAAGATATTTATACTCGTAAAATTCTGAAAGAAGTGAATGACACCAGAATCTACAAACAAATTTATTTCAAAATCTACAAAAGCATTTGTTCATGTATTTATAAAAAAGGCAAATTTTTTTCAAATATTCTGGTGGCAATGTGGAATTTAGGAATTAAAATTTAGTTGTCCAAAAATGAACAATCACCCCTGAAGGGGTTAAAAGATTCTCCTAAGCTAAAATTCAGCTAGCTATTGTAATATATTTTGAATAACATATGAGATACAAATTAAAAATTTCAAACTAAAATTTCAAAAAGAATATGTGATTATTCAAAGTAAAAATTATAATAGATGGATGTACATTTATAATTGTATGAGCAAATGCAGAAAAATAATTTTAATGTACATTTAAAACTGTAATAAATACTCAGTGTTATTTTTAGGTCTTGTGATTGTTTTTAAAATCTAATAGAATGAAATTAAAGTTTCTATAATTTTTTTAACCTTTAATTACGTTTTTATTGAAGTAGATGTTTCATCTCACCTTCAGGAATCTCGCCTATTAGCTAATAAACTTTAACCACGATATAGTTAATATGAAATTGATTAATATTAAACATAGGTTAAAATTAATATTTATGCACCAATAATGAGTACATAATAGTAGTTCCTTATGACATAGAAATATTAGGTCGGCGGAAAAAGTTAAAATTTAACAATGTTAGTATAACATCTCTGCCGACATATTATATCTGTATTAACGATCTACTATTATATACTCTTTATTTATAAGTAAGAAATAATGCGTCGTCTTTATAATATATAAACATAAACATAATATGCGCCATACGATGACTGCAAAAACATAATTGCGTCCCTCGAGCTCACGTTTCTGTCAGATTTTAATTCTTACAGAAATTTTAGTGAATAATACTGCTCTAGACTCCGTGTTCTAATTCAGTTCGATGTGCAAGTGTGAGCCTGCTTGATTGCGTCGCTTATTTTTTATTCAGCCTTTTGATGTTTTGCTGGAGCTAAATTCGAAATACAATATAGCCCCAAATTATATCGTTCATTAGAATGTATCGCCCTTTTTCGTGTCTCCCCAAAAAACCCAGTCTGCTTTAAACTAACTCTTAACCCTCCAGCCACGGGAAACGCTATTTTCGCGTTCCCATACTTGCCAACTTCGGACATAGCTTCCGTAAAATGTAAGTTAATTTAAACCAGGTTAAACAAGTTTCTGACCAGAAAATATTTTAGATACATCATTATCTATTAAATTTCCAGTTTCCACGTAAAATTTGTATGATATCATTTCTTTAAAAATAAATTCTGGTTGGAAACCTGTTCTCCACTAGAACGCCTGGAAATTTTACTCAAGTTTCATAAAATATTTGATACCAGAATTTTTATTTAAAATTATTTGACTGATTTATTTAACGTAAATCTGCGTGGTTTAAATTTAACTTATTTTATGAAAGAATTTCTGGTTCCAGTTGACATTTAATCATATGGTCGGAGTCGGATCGACTCCTTCCGGGCGTTCTAATGTTAACCTGGTTTAGATTAACTCCCATTTTACGGAAGTTATGTCCGAAGTTGACAAGTATGCCTTCCAGTGGGCTACTATTTTAAAGTTCAGATTGCTTGATTCCCACCACTTTTTTAAAAACGTATAACTCGGCTTATTCTCTCATTATTTAATCTGTAATTTAAAAAAGTGACTATTTCTACTTCAAAAAAGTGGTGCAAATAAAACAATCTTATTTTTAAAAAAGTATCCCACTGAAAAAGTCGCCCGGGGCTGGAGGATTAATTAGAGCAATATTTTATGCATGTAGATTATCAAAAATGTAATTCTCTATTTTTAAATTTTTAAAGAAATTATAATATGAGCATATACAGGCATTTTATGAATAAATATAAAACTTTTAATGGGTTACATTTTTACTTAATTTTAAGATCATCGGTTAAATCGTGCCTTCTGATATAACGCTACTGCTTGATATAAGGATGAACTACGGGGGCGCTACTGTAATTTGTCTTTTATGTAGCTGCTTTAAATCGACCAGTCGGACTTGATTGACTCTGTTGGTCTTCACTGTTACATATATATATACTATTTATTTAATGACTATAATTTTAAAATTCAGAATACAGAAGGTATTGAAAAAAATTTATCTTACCATATTCAGTTGCTCTCTATCCTGACCAGCTATCGCGAAAAGGACGTTTTGACAAAGATCTAGATCCTGCACTTCGCAAAATTTCGCCGTGATAATTCTTGTGGCCTTATTGGTTGGTAAGAATTCACCTTGAGTCACTGCATTTATTCCTAACTGAAGATGAAAAAGAAAACAAGTGTTAGACCCCTTTTTTATATCTTTTTTACACATTGTTAAATGGTTATATGAAGAAAAATTATTTAACCAAGAAAAACTGTATAATTCATATGGTACACGTAAAAAATTTCATTTTTTTAACCCCTTAACTGTTTTGCCCGAGTGCCGCTCGGGCGAAAATTGTTTGCTATCTTGATACTAAAAGCTTTTGGATACCACTTAATTTTAACTGTAATCTTTGGTTTGTTAAATGGCATACCTTTTTCGATTGTACAAAGTCAAATATTTTAATTAAAAAAAAGTGGTGTCGGGTCCTTATTTTTAATTTACTGTGTCAAAAAGAAAAGGAAAAAGTTAACCCTAGAACTACCGGAAATTTTACTCAAGTTTTATAAAAACATTCTACACCAGAATTTTTACTTAAAACTATTTAATTTGTTTATTTAACTTATTATTGTCTGATTTATACATTTAGTTTGTTTTGAAGAAATTTTCTGGTTTGAATAGATATTTTGAATATACATGCCGGGTCCATTGGACCCTTCTGGTAGACAGAGGGTTAAGGGGTTAAACAAATTTAAGAATTTTTTAACAGTTTGTAACAACAAATATCTTTTTGTTAGTACAATATGTATTTCCAGCCGTTTCGTCTTTTATTTGACGAAACAAACACATGTCAACACAAAAGGAATTTGAGTGTTTTAGGCGCATTTAAGTTCTCCGAAAGAAATTAGTTTTATGCAGAGAAATGTTTAACCATTAAATGCATTAATTATTCTTTTGGAATTGTATTTGTCATTCTTATATTAAGGATTGGACACCAGAAATTTTACGATAGACTTTTAACTTTATATAGTAGCATATTTTTGTAATTTTTACAGGATTAATATATCTATATAAATATCGTGGTTGCTAAGAACTTTATTTATTTATTAAAAGTTAAATAAACAGTGATGCAGATCTGCATCACTATGCATTTAAGGGTGAAATCAGCAACGCTTGTAGCACAATCGTGTGCATAAAGAGCTAAAGGCAGTGGCGTAGCGTTTGAGTGGGAGGGGGGGGGGACTCGATCATTTTACTACCAGCACTATTATATAGAAAATTTGGCTTTATTTAATCATTGAACGTTATACTGGAAAATATTTCACTGCAAAATTTTTATTTAAAACATATTTTACTTATTTACTTAAATTATTTTAGTGCACTGTATATTTAACTTATTTCATAAAGGGTTTTCTGGTTCGAATCGACATCTATACATTTGGTACGGGTCAAAATGCCCCATCGCCATGATTCTAGTGTTTCCCCTTTGAGCTCTGCGAGTGAATTTCTTCAAAATTCCCAAATGTCACATTGGCACCAGTATGTTGTAAACAAAAGTTTCGACTTATAATTCGCACGAAAAAATGCATTAATCTATTTTCAAATAAATTTGGATGAATATTCCGGTGTCAATGTGACATTTGGACGTTAAAATTAAGTGGGAAGAAATTCACCCATCAGAGCTCAAAAGGTGGAGAAACCGAGGTATCAAATACTATATGCTTTCGAAGTACGAGCATTAAAAGTGGCTCATAGTCTGAAAAATGCTAAAACGTCCTTATTTCTCGTTGTTTTGTTAACCCATTAACCGCCGAAACCATAACATAGGGATCTTCAACTTTTTGCAGAAAAACGTTTGCCACCACAAATTTTGAAAGAAAATCTTTCTTTTATTTAATGACCGAAGTTTCTCTTGTTAAATAAGGCAATTTTTTGAATTTATAAATAGTGGTAGCATCATAGTAATTTTAAGCATGGACATTTATTTTTACTGTTGCGCGAACGCAACACCAGCAGGTAATGGGTTAATCACCAGCGGCGTAGTCAGAGGGGAGGGGGGGTCCAAATTCTCTTCATACCACTAAAATTGAAAAGTTTTTTCGCCTTGACTAATAACAAGAAATTCTCTGATTATAGAAATGCTAAGAAAACTTTATAAAATGAGTGGTGTCCAGTGCATCTCGACCCCCTCCCTCTGGCTACGTTACTGGGTATCGCATTTTAACCCTTTCAAGGGCGGAGGTTCATTTTTGGACCACTTAATTTTAATCCCTAAATGCCACATTGGCACCAGAAGATTGGAAGGAAAAATTTCCATTTATCAAGTACGTGACCAAAAGCTCTTGCAAATTCTAAAGTAAATTTGTATGTGAATTCTGGTGTCATTCTCTCATTTCAGATTTTTGCGACTAGAAGTGCCTTGCCCCTGAAAGAGTTAATGATCATTAAATAATTTTTTGTCAAGCTGAAGAAGCGATATGAACATTTTCGAAAGATCTTTTACAATTTTATACAACATTGTGTTTGTGGCATTCTATAAAAATAATGATAACAACTGTGTTTTTAAGCAATTTTTCTTTACAACCATTTTTATTAATACAATTTACCATATAACTTAAATTTTAAAGTAAAGGTATAATAAATTAAATTTCAGAATTATGCAGAACACAAGATTTATATATATTCACAAATTATAAAAATCAGTTACTTACAGCAATAGGTTTTGCAAACGGAATAAAAAATCGTACAGCAGTTTTGAAATGTCCAATATACGCAATTGGCGCTAAGGCGACGAGCAATTTCACCTGAAATAAAATAAAGTTATAAAATTTAAGTAGTATTTTTTTTTTTTTACAGTTTTCTGATAAATTATATTTAGCATAAATAATCTACTAGAAACTCGTAAAAGAGGTTAATGAATAGAACATATACTTTTTATTTTAAAATGATCTCAGAAAATTTCACTTAGATTTGACGTTATAATCCTTTATCTTTTATGGCCTTTCAATGAAAAAACAGTATATTTAAAGATAGTTAAAACGCATTTGCTCTGTGCTTTTATGTAGTTGTTGTAATGCGAAATCATTGAAAATATCGATTGGTTGTCAGACGATAAAAAAACATTTTTCATAGCAACAATTAACATCATTTGAATACAAATAGAGTTACGTTAACAGTTCTAAAGTAATTTTATACATTATTTTTCCTCTATGCATGTAATCGCCAAGTATGTCAAATGTGCCAAATTGTTAAAAGACGTCTTGCACGAATATCCACTTCTTTTGATACTCGCAAATACTACCTTGAAGAATAAATAACATTGTCTCTAATGTAACCTTTTTCTGAACTGCTAATTTGGTTATAGTGCAATGAGTGTAATGTAGATTCTGAAGTCATCAGTGTTAAGATAATGTATATTTTAATTTGATTAAGATGAGGTAAAAGAGTGAGCTTAATTACTAGTGTTCCCGTAACACTGCGCCCATGTGAATTGATTTACCAAAATCAATACCAAAATGATCAGCAGATTAGATTGCGGTCTGAGGCAAGGGGGGGGAGGCAAACAAGCAATTGCCTCAGACTCTAAATGTTTTGAGGAGCAAATAACTGTTGCATAAAAATTACAGCCTTACAAAACCATAGTAGTCACAAAGGGGGTTTCCCAGAATGCTTGATTTAACTTTCTTATACTTAACATATTATTTTTTTTTCTAATCTAAATTAGACATCTCTATCAAATGCTTTTTAGGCAATCTTATTGACAAAACTCCATTGGAAGGCTACAATTCTCGCTGGAAGAACTTTAATTGTAGCAAAGCGCAGATTCTCAAGGCAATATTCGCAAAAAGTGAGTTGGATTTGTTAAAATCACACCAGGCTCATTCTGAGGACAAATAGGCACCTTCAAGCTCTAGAAATCATTTCTTAAATATTCTTTAATCAGCCTTGCAATCATACCAAGCAGCGAATAATCCCCGCTCGATCTTCCACCGAATGTTCTAATATGCTACAGTCCTCAGCAAAAGTTTAGACACTGGTGATATTTAACCTTTAAACAAAAAATTCGAACACTTGGGTTATACAAATGGCTGTACTTATTTTAAAATATATTTTAAACATTTTAGGATAGAAATAACGGTTTTAATGTGGGATATTATTTAATTTAACTGAAAAAAGTGAAATTTGCATATTGCAAAAGTTTAGAAACTTTCGTGATTTTTGGCAACTGTTCACGAAAAAACGCAAATTTCAAACTTGTGACGTCACATACATGAAGTATCTAAAAGCACCTCGCAATTGTGTCAGTTAGTGAAGATGCCGCGAGCTAGAAATTTTCAGTCACATGAAGTAATTAAAGCATGGAAGCTGAAATCGAAAGGGAAGACTGTTGCAGAAATTTCAGCGACTTTGAACCGTCCAAAGAAGTCTGTCTATCAAGTACTGTCTAAGGCAGTGTTGCCAGTGGGCTACTTTTTTTAAATTCAGATTTCTTGATTGGCACCACATTTTTGAAACGGTAAAATTCACTTTGTTTTTGCCTTAATTAATATGTCATTAAATAAGGCACATTTTACCATTTCAAAAAAGTAGTGGCAATCAAGAATCTGATTTGAATAAAAGTAGCCCATCTGGCAACACTGGTCTAAGGGTGACTCTTTCAAAGCAAAACATAGATCTGGAAGGCCAGAAAACGAGATTATAGAAGGATCCATAAACTGGCATCTAGAAAAATGATGATTGCTAATCGCATTAAAAGTGAGTCAGAGCTTTCTGTGTAAACGGATGCTTGAATTATAGAAAGATGTACATTAGTTTACATGAAAAAGATAAAACAACCAGCCTTGAAATCTCACAAGAAGACCCCTTTCCGTCACGGATTAATTCTATTTATAAACTGATGAAATAATGGTCTGACACCAGAATTTATAAAAAAATCATTAGAAAATAAGAAATTGCTTATTTTCACGTACATATAAAAGGAAAATTTTAATTATATATTCTTTGTGCCGATTGTCACTTTTGGACTTATAATTAGGTGTCCTTTGCCCTCAAAAGAGTTAATGATTTGGGCCTCACTTTGTTTTAATTCTAAAGTGTCTCTGGAGTTTCTCAATTTTCGCCAAGCAGCGTAACACTACATACATACATTGGAAAACAATTTACAGCCATTTAGTGAACTTTTAGCTCTTCTAAACTATGTATTTGAGCAACAAAATGCGTCTATTCATGTTGCATACAAATCAAAAAATTGGTTTAACTCTTAAAATATTACTGTTCTCGACTGGCCCGTGTGTAGCCCTGATCTGAACCCAATCGAAGACTTTTGTAGTGTCATATCTCATACAGTTCATGCAATTTTTTGACAATACTCGTCTGTAAATGAACGTCGATCTGCTGTTGAACGTGTTTGGTACGAAATAGACCCCCAAGTGATGCGGAATTTAGTTTCTTCGATGGAAAGTCACATTTTTGCATCAACAGCAGACAATGTAGGTGCAGTTTGATTTTAATTTATGGATATTTTTCTGTTAACAGACAGATTGTCTGTACTTTTGCCACAATGTTAAATTTGTTTTTGTTTGTCATTATATATTATGTAAAGTGTATAAATTAAAATTTATTGTTTGTGAATGAAGGATAAATCCTCAGAAATATATGACAGTTGAGTTACAACAATTTGTTAGATACTTCTCAGTACAGAAGCATAATCGATCATTGTCTAAACTTTTGCTGCACACTGTATCTTTCGCCTGAACGATCTCACTCCCTGAGGTCGGCGGGAAAGGCTTTTTGTCCGCCCGGCAAAGCACATAAGAAGCACCGCAGTCCGATTATTATTGAATCAATTTGAAGCTTTTGCCTATTAGTTTTCGATCATTTGATCACTGGGTAATCTTTTGCCGACAACATTCCAATATCATATGATATTTTGCCGATTAGTTAGTGATATTTGTTGATATCAGCAAAATTTGTATTGTCCAAAAATAGTATTTAAAAGTAAGAAACTTCGTTTAAATTCAAAGAATAAATATTGCTAATCGGCATTGTTTCTACAAATAAAATGCAAAAATATTTACACATCGATTACAAACCAAATTAAAAAGTTTAAAAAAAAATTATTTTGTTTAAAGTTTAAAAATTGCTGTTAAAGGCATTTGCTATAAGAATTATAATTAATTACAATTAAATTTTAAATTGCAATTAATTTTCTAGTGTAAGAAACAAACAAAATTGCCTTTTTAGGTAAAAATAAATTTGTTACCTATTATTAATACTATTGATGTATAAATATTTTTGCATCTTAGAAAGAAAAATTAATTGTAATTTAAATTGTAATTATTTGTAATTTTTATTGTAACATCATTTAATAGCAATGCTAACAATACTAAATTTCTTATATTTTAATTAGTTACAACAGCGATAGGTAAATATTTGTGCATTTTATAGTGGAAAATATTACCACTTAGCAAAATATATTAGATGAATTAAAATGAACTTTCAAACATTTAAATTAATAATACAATATTTGCATCTTACAATGAAAATTTCCCCCCTTAACATTGTTCCCCAACTGTAAAAATATCATTCTTTAATACTTCTCATTATATTATTTTTACATATAAAAAATATATTTTTTCAAAATTTAAATAATTATTTTAATGAATACTTTGTTCCGTCATTTTTTTTTAACTTTTAAAAATAGCATAAAATTAGATTTTTCACTATATGGAGAAAAAAAGATAATTTACTTCTCTGTAAAACAATTTAAATCATATTATTTAGAAAAAATCTCAAAAACTTTCCAAAATTTTTTCATGTGTCATATCAATCAGTCATCTTTCATTTTATTGCAGTTCTAGCGTTGTATTTTCTTAATTCCGAAAATTTTACATAATTAACATCTAAAGAAATGCATTTATTTACTCAGAATTTTTAAATTCATAATTTAAAATATACATTTAGAGCAAATAGTTAGTAGTTTTTAATTTAAGATATTTTCTCATATTTATCTAAATTAAAAAACACGGCAAGTCTTATTATCAACATTTAACAAATATATCAGTTTAATTCATTTAATTTATTAATCAGTTTAAGTTTTACTTATCAAAGTATATTTTTAAGTATGAATGACTTTACGTAACTAAAAAAAAGAAAAAGAAGGGAAAAAAAGAAAAACATTAGCATTTTTTAAAAAGTTGTTAGATTTCGATTACAGTCTACTATCCAGTTATCGTGGAGAATCTGCAAACTTTTAACAGATTAAGGGTATTGATTTTGTGCATAAAGAATTTACTCTCACCAAGAAACAATGTTTCGGAAGTATTTTTGACTTCTATTCCCTTCGTTTGTTCGTTTAAAAGTGTGGTCTGTTCTGTCCTTGAAACGTCAAAAGAGGATTTTAAGGAGATAGAAGATAAAGATCTCGAAGGATATTGGTGTGTTTATGTCACGTGAAACATTTCACTACGGGGGGTAGAGTTACCGCCGCGGAAAAATAATAAGCTCCGAGTAAAATGATTCCATTTTGGTCGTCTGACAGGATCGGTCGATTTTATATTTGCAGTATATGCCAATCAATTCGACTTTCTGCCGACGTTAGCATTTGACCTATAACTAGAGGAATCGTCAGTTATTACCAATCCCGTTCATTTACCGACAATTCTTATAACAGGCCGAAATTTAGCCGATATCTCTTGCTGCTGGGGACAGCACTTGCATATTTAATTTTAAATTCCCTTAAATTTCCATCGATACTAATATTCATCGAATTATTTCGGTAGGAAAAAACTATAAATTGGCAACATTTGAATCTCTATATTTGCATCTCTATTTATGTTTTTTTAAAAGAAGACACTAAAAATATTTAAAATATAGATAGCAGCGCTTTTGTAATGCACGAAATATAGTCTTTATATGAAAAAAATTACTAAAAAACTTACTTTCTTGTTATATTCTGGAAATTCAGAGAGCAAGCAAAACCCGACAGTATTTCCCCTTGAATAACCAATAATATGAAGAGCTTCTTTTCCAGTAGCGTTTAAAACATAGTCAATAGTGGCTGTTGCATCGTACTTAGCGATTTCATCAAAACTATTTTAAAAACAAAAACAAAACTTGAATGGCAACGTACAGATTGTGGAACTTTTACGCATCACCTTTTTATTTTTTCTGTAGTCATAAACAAAACACTTAATATTTTTGAAGATATAGCACATTTAGGAATATCCTTAATAAGATTTCACTACAGATTTCACTAGATGGTTTCTGAAGACTCTATATAGCTTTGATAAATAAGTTATGAATCCGATATTTTTGTAATCTAATAAATTATCTGCTTTCAAGGAAAGGAGAAATAGCCATTGTTTATACTTGTCTACCAGGAGTAACGTATAAAAAGGGGCTGGGGGAAAGTGTTGCCAGTTGGTTACTTTATTTTAATTCAGATTTCTAGATTGGCACCACTGTTTTGAAATGGTGAAATTCCCCTTGTTTTCGCCTTTATTAATATGTCATTAAATAAGGCGAATTTTACCACTTCAAACAAGTGGTGCCAATCAAGAAATATGAATTTGAAAAAAGTAGCCCACTGGCAATACTGCTGGGGGACTCCATGTGCAAATTATGAAAATCAGCCACTACAAAGTAGCTATTGTAAATTTGGTAAATAAATTCAAGTAAAGGGGAAGAACTAAAGAAGAAGATCGTTCAGACCAGGGTTGCCAGATTGGCATCCACTTTTAGATACAAAATTCGGATTCAAACCTGAAAATACAAAAAAGCATGTTCAGATTTATTAAATGGCAGACTTTTCTTGATTACTTAAAGTAAAAATTTTTCTTCACAAATTTCCGGTCTGAAGTCGAAATTTCGGGATGAAAATGGAGGCCATACTGGCAACCCTCATTCAGACCCATGGAACTATAAACCCTTTAGTGTGCAGCTTTGCATATATGCAAAGAACAGTGTTTTGAATGTAATATATTTTTTTTTTTTCGTATATACCTAATGCACACCAGAAAATTAAAATAGCAATATTTGCTTTAATTAATGACAAATATTCCGAAATTAACGATTGAAACTTTCTGATTTACAGCCAGATTCTCAGAACTACGTAATTTCTGGAACGTATTCTATCATAAGGATTAAAGGGTTAAAGGTTAAGTTTTATAAAATAATAATTATATAAAATAAGGTATTTGGAGACATACTTATTAAAATATTTACTAATTTGTAATATTTTAGCGTAAAACAGACACACGACAGTAGTTTTTACTCGTATTGCAAATGTGCAACAGAAGAAAAGATTGACGTATTATATGAAAAATGTATCTCTGATTTTTTTTTCCTTATTTTTCCTGTTAATAAACCTTTCAGAGAATCAGATATAATCTTTTCGAAACAAAATAAAAAATCGCGCATATATGGGTTAAGCTAATATCTAGTTAGAAAGGTTCTACTTAATTTCACACACAAAAAGCTACTTCAAAAATGGTTTATGTACTGTTTTTTTAAATTATAAATTATATATAACTAGCAATAGCCATGCTTTGTTTGAATTCGAAGCATTATTTAATAAGATAAATATTTGAATGTAACAATATTTTTTAATATTATTTTTCCATCTTTATTAAGCAAAAACGTTATTTTATGTTTTCGCGCATTTTAATTTTAGAAATGCAAATTCAGCCAAATAACTAAGAATTTTTAATTAATTTTTCAACTACTTTTCAGCAGTGAATTTACACATAAAATTATTGAATATTAAAGACGTGAATAATTACATTGCTAGCAAGTCGTAAACCAACTTAGTGAAAAATGTCCAAGCTGGGAATTGAACCCGGGACCCTGGAATAGATCTCCAGTGCTCTACCACTAAGTCACAAGGACGATGCCCAGCTTGGCATCTCTAACTTATAAAAGTCGGTAAGGCTGCAACCGCAGCACTAGATGGAAAAGTCTTCATGAGCACACAATCCAGTGGCGAAACATGAGACGCAAATGAGCCCAGCATCGGTGAATATACAATTTTTAATTAATTTTTCAGCAGTGAAATTACGCTTGAAATTACGCTTGAAATTATTGAATATTAAAGACGTGAATAATCACATTGCTAACAAGTCGTAAATCAACTTAGTGAAAAATGTCCAAGCCGGGAATCGAACCCGGCCCCTGGAATAGATCTCCAGTGATCTACCACTAAGCCACAAGGACGATGCCCAGCTTGGCATCTCTCACTTCTATAAGTCGGTAAGGCTGCAACCGCAGCACTAGATGGATGTTTTTTTAATACAAATAATTCCATTTTGTAATGCTTTCCAACGCATTATGCTGTTGAAAGCAAAAAATCTAAATCTTGGAAGCCGTGCAAATGTTCCATCGTCATATATCATAAGGTATATTCTTTTGGTGTAATTTTACGAACTCTAGCATCTGTAAAATCACCTCTTCCTGTTGGAAATAACGTTGGAAAAGCTCTACAAATATATCCATCACATAAAAATTCATTTATAGGCTTAGTACTTATCTGAGGCCAAAACATGACACTGCATTCATCATTTCCTTCTTTAATACCTAACATACTATTTATTGCCTCTCGATTGCATCTGAAAGTCACATTTGGGGCTACGGATTCATATATATTATTTGTCCATGGACATTGATCATCTGCCGAATTCAAAGTTTTTTCAACTGATGGTAAATAAATCTGCTGTTGCTCTTGACTGAGTATTATTGTCTAAAAAATATTTTCATTTTCGGGTAAACTTTGCAAACTATTTTCATCAATAGTAATACAACGATACCAAGGATTATTTTCCTTTAGATATTCTAAAGCAGACTTAACGTTTTCACGATTTACTATAAAATCTTTGAATTCTTCATCATCTTGTCTTCTAACAAAGATGTGCTGTGATATAGTACCTATGGAATGAGGTAATAAAGTACAAAATTATGTAAGATCGTGATGAAAATTAATAACTTGCCCACTGTATCCAAGCTGACCACCTTTAATGCGATAAACAGTAATAACTGGATGAACTTGGGCAATTAGTTGCTCCACAAAGAAAGTTAAGTTCTTCAATATTTCCGGTTGTGGACCTGGATCCATATTATTAGCAACAAAAAAAAATATTTAGTTCATTATTTACTACACATTTATGGCAAGTCTTACAAGATCCGTCAGATTGGATATGCATGTCAAACCAACGTCGATGACAAATTTTACAAAAATATAATTTTATTTTTTTGTGCATCTTCGAATTTTAAAGCATTTCCGAGCACATGCATTCACTGTCGGAAGAGATTCTTCATGTCGTCGTTTTTTGCGCTGGTATCTAGCCTCTTGCCTTAAAGCTAAATCATGTTCGCGTTCTTTTCGACCAGTAAGTGTACGTTTTCTCGGCATTCTTTATAATAGAAGTAATACATTCCATAAATTGTTTTTAAACGCCAAACATATATTAAAAATAATACTAATAGCAGAAGTGCCACGTTGCCACTAATCCTCCGTAATATATGGGTTAATTTAACCCTGGTTTAATACATTTCGCACCAGAATCTTTTTTCAGAGATGAAATTAAATAAGTTCCACATAGAAAACTGGAATTAAATGAATAAATATTCATCAAAGAAATTTTCTGGTTCGAAACGTTGTTAAACTGGGTCAAATTAATCCGCGTAATACGGAAGATTAGTGGCAGCTTGGCACCTCTGTAATAGTAATTACTCTTAATAGTAAATATTTTCATTTGGTTAAATTTTCAACCTTCGAATTCGAATAACACTTTATATAACGAATTTAACAATTCATTTTATTTGTTTACAATTTTTTTGTTGCCACTTTACAAAAAAAAAAAAAAATCATAATATAATTCATTTAAAATGCGTAAGTTTCGTCTGCGTAAATTATTTCACATAATAAGCATAATTTGTGAATTTGAATTCTTAACACTAAAAATACTTAATTTAATGTAAATAACTGAATTTTCCCAAATTTTAATTCATTAAAAATATGCTATGATTTATCATACGAATTTGAATATTTCCAACTGAGCGAAAAAATGCCCAGGCTGGGAATCGAACCCAGATCCTTGGCTTACAAGGCCAATGCTTTTCCGTTTAAGCTAACTGGGCCGACAACCAGCCAGCATATTTCGCTCAGAAAACATTATTGGTAGAACATCTGGTCTGTCATGTAGACAGCTCAACAGAATAAACCGCAGGTAATGGCTGGTTGTCGGCCCAGTTAGCTTAAACGGAAAAGCATTGGCCTTGTAAGTCAAGGATCTGGGTTCGATTCCCAGCCTGGGCATTTTTTCGCTCAGTTGGAAATATTCAAATTCGTATGATAACTCTACCAATCAGTTTGATTGTGTTAAAATAATAGTTCATGCTATGATTTTCCTAAAAAAAGTATTTTAAAATTTTCTTAAAAGAAATCGTGAAACTATTATATGATTAAAAGGAATAAGAACCAAAATAGGCGCCATCTCCAACCTATTTTAATAAGGTACTCTATTAAAATGAATATTTTTCTCTCAAATAACATACATTTTTAATATAAGAAAGTTTAATGTAAGTAAAGTTTTAACATGTAGCCGGTATTATGATAATTCTTTTACCTCAGATGCAAATAATTAGAGATTATTTAATTCCGCTTAATTATTACTTTTTTTTTTTTTTTTTAGATAAAGGCAAACATTTTATCACAAACATCAACAAACATTTTATTCTATTTATTCCTCATTCTAAAGATACAGTTTTATCATCTGCTGCATTTAACATGAAAAATTAAATTTTATAAAAAAAATGCGCAGTAATAGAAAAATATTTTACTAAATCGAACAGTTATTTTTAATTTTTGTTTTAGAATTAAATTCATGAACTCCCGTGCACAGAACGGGTTAAAGAGCTAGTTAAATTTAAAAAACAGTTTTTGAGATATTTTGGCGGAATAATGAAAATATATTTTATTTATTTAATTAACCATGATTCTATCTATAAGTACTAACTCCATGATTTATTGTTTTTTTTCTCTGAAAATATACGCGTTTCATATTTTTTTATTTGCAAAAATGCGTCCGTAATAGAAAAACATGTAAAATAATAATTTTTTTAAAGTTATTCTGTAAAAAAAAAAATAATATTGTGCAAATCTATAGATCGTAATTTATTTTTATGTTCAATTTTAAGTCAAAATACTGAATAGTTTTTTGTAAAGTGTACGACATAATGTAATTTGTGTAGACTAGTAGAGGATTCGCTTCGCTCATCCTAACAAAAATATTGAATTTTTAATTGCTTTATGAAAAATAACGATGAATTTATTTCTTCTTTTTTTTTTCTGGTGACATAAAAAAAACTCTTCAGCACTGCTTAATTTACTTATTGGATATTCCACTGTGCCCTGCGTACTCAGAAAGTTTCGGCGTATAAACTTTCAATGTATAAAGGCGAAACAATGGATTTATAAATAAAGAGGAGGAAACATACAATGTAGACTGTACCAGCTGCGAGGTGAAGTAGCTGAGGAGGTTATCACAATATGGCGGTTAATTTTTTACATCGACAGAACAGTTTCTGATTACCACCGGAGCAAACTTCCACCAGTAAATTTTCAATAGAAATTTTTGCCTTCTTTTAGCGGCTTGTTCATGAAAAATTTCCGTCACAAAAATGGTGAAAATTTCTATTCATTTTAACTGGTGGAAGTTAGCCCGGGCATTATAATCTCTTTCACTGACAGCAGGTTGTTTAGGTTGTCACAATATGGTGAAAAAGCAAGGTCTGACTACCGCCGAAGTTGTCTTCCACCAATAAAAATGAATATCTGTTTTTGGCTATAATTATGGCTGATATGCTGCAATAATAAGGCGTTTAAATAAACACAAAATCTCTAGTAAAATTTACCGGTGGAATTTTTCCCCGGTGGCAATGATCCAATGTGAAACTGGTTACAGTTGAAGCTTCACCATTTTGAGGCTATGTCAGTTCCTCTTTATTCATACTTCTATGGGCGAAACAAGGCCAAAATAACGATTAGGATTTTTTTTTTTTTTTTTTTTTTTTTTTTTTTTTTTTTTTTTTTTTTTTTATACAACAACAAAAAGTTTTGTTAAAAGAGAATTTACGTTGCATTAAATAAATAAGTAAGGAATTATGACCTGAAAGTACTGATCAATGAAGGGACAATTTCTAAAAAGTTTCATATGTAAAAGAGTAGTTCAAATTGTAGTAAGTATCATACTGTAGTAAATATCAAATTGTAGTACTTAAACAGGATTTTTCTGAAAGATATTGAAATGTATAAATTATCTAAATATAAGTTATAAGATACATGAAAATTTAAATGTATGAAATTAAGATGAAAATTAAGATGTATGAAAATTTAAATTTCGTAGATTTTAAAAATGATAATAACTATTTTGACATGATTAAAAACAACATTTGAAACAACATTTCTCCAATTGGATCCGTACCTAAAACACTAACAATTTAGGAATTATTTATCGGTCAATTATAGGACTTGTATCTGGAAACAAAATCCTTTTCACATCATAATGATAAAAATACTATACCTCCAATCCCAGAATTTGTATGATCTCACCGGGTATTTTACATGTTTTTTAGAATAAGTAGAGCCTCTGTCATTGATCATCCATACATCATAGCCCGCGTCAGGAAGAATGTAACCTATAAAGTGTATAAACTTATGGAGACATAGAAAATCAAGCAAATTCACATGTCTGCAAAAAATTATGTTACATAAAATTTGTACAGTTTGTGAAATGACTTCAAATTTCAGCGACTTCTTACTTATAGGACGCTTGAGACAGAGTTTCCATTTTGACCTACCCACCCCAAGAAATTCCGAATAGTAAATTTTGCTTTATTTAATTACAGCAGACTTGCCAACTTCCGGCTTAACTTCCGTAAAATGTGAGTCAATTTAAACCAGGTTAAAAACGTTCCTAACCGGAAAATATTTTAGATGTATCATTAGCTTTTTAATTTTCCATTTCCACGCGGAACTTGTTTGATATAATTTTTTTAACCACTTGAGGGGCAAAGTCGCTGCCGTCGAAATACTCAACGCCTTAACGTCATCAATAATCGTCCGACTTCTCACTAGTGTTGCTGGTATTTAAATGGGGAAATTTTGAATAGCAATTTTATTTTATTTTGTGGAATATCTATCATCTTATAAAACAATAATAACTATTTAAACTTACTGATGAAAATTCGGAATTCCTAAATAAAAATTCAGCCAGATGCGGTATGTCACAGTGTTGCCGCATCTGGCTGATTTTTTATTGGGGGATTCCAAATTCTCACTAGTAAGTTTTTATAGTTATTGCTGTTTTATAAGATGATATATATTCCACAAATAAAATAAAATAAAATTGCTATTCAAAATTTTCCGGTGTGAATTTCAACACTAGTGAGAAGTCGGTCGATTAGTGTTAACGTCACAACTCGTGACCTCTGACCTTGAGTATTTCGATGGCAGCGGCAAAGTACTTCGGTTGCTAAGATGGTAAAATGAATGATTGACACCAGGATTTACAAGAAAATTTATATAAAAGTAATTAAAAGCGTCTATTCCAGTACATAGTATAAATCAAAATTTAGTTTTAAAATCCTGGTGCCTTTGTGTCATTTGGGAATTAAAATTAAGTGGTATATATAATATACCGGTGCCTTTCAAGGAGTTAAAAAAATTCCGGTTCGAAATACGTTTAACCTGGTTTAAATTAACTTACATTTTACGGAAGTTAAGTCGGAAGTTGGCAAGTATGTTACAAGAATTTCGTGTTTAGATAAAGTGAAAATTCTTGTTTTAGAATATCCGGTAGGAATTCGAAATTTCTGAATTTAAAGTAAAGGCCAAAGTGGCCTAGTATTCTGAGATCTGTGGTTGATTATATTTCATTTAAACGTTGATTTTTTCAAACTGAAATGTCTTTTTCTCTCAAAACACTGAAAATTGACCAATATTACATAAAAAAGACCTGAAATCCTCCGATCTAAAACTGTATTTTCGTCAAATCACAGAGTTGTTCCAGTAGCATTGCTGCCTAGCAGTTTTGCCAGTGGCTGCTTTTTTTCAATTTAAATGTCTTGATTGGCACCACTTTTTTGAAATAGTAAAATTCCCCTTGTTTTCGCCTTTATTAATATGCCATTAAATAAGGCGTATCTTTCCATTTTATAAAAGTGGTGCCAATCAATAAATCTGAATTAAAAAAAAAAAGTAGCCCACTGACAACTCTGCTGCCTAGTACTTTTCCGTACTAGATTTTTTACATTTGTCATTTTACCATCAAATCACGAAAAATTCGCAAACCTAAGCTGAAACTTGTTGATAGTACATTTTTGGCTTTAGACGAGACGTTTTTTGAATGTGAAGTTTTTTTTCAAGTGTGATATGAATAAAAATTACTTTCAGAATAAAAATAGAATTAGATTAATAATTAGAATTAAAATCAAATTAGATAAATTTATATATGTAAAGAGAGAGCCTATAAAAAAATGTGAAAATTTTAATCTGGTTTCGAAAACCTCAGAAAGAGCAAAAACATCACGCATCTCAAAGACGTTTTTGCATTCTTTCCCGTAGGCCGTAGTTGGAACCTGAAGAAATCGGCGCGTGATTGAGAACGACGTATAATTGAGAAAAGCATTAGTGAAATGTTACTGTATAACAAAAATAGATTGAACCTATAATTTTTTTCATTGCGTTTAGCAAAATAACCAATGTTCAGAGTATCCAAAAAATATTTAAATGCGCTTTAATCTACTTCCTATTCTAGATAAGTAGGTAATCTAAATTTCGAAATTTTCGAAAATGAAGAAGAAATTAAGATTATGTTCATGAAATAATACTACCATTAATTTTCAAAATGTGACACTTTTTAGCCCAAGCCTGAGAGCTAATGTGCCCGCAGGTTCTGTATGTACTTGATAGAAATATCTGATTTGCTTCAATATTTTTTTTAGGTTCATTCTGATAAGGTGTTTCCCTGATTAGTTTTGACGGTTCATTGGTTAAGTATAAAGGCTGTAACGGGGGTCTAATTCCCCCCTTAATTTAGATAAATGGATTTTTCATTCCGAATTGTACGATTTACTTCAAATTCGGTGTACAGGTTTATTTTGATAAGGCGCTTCAATGATTAGATTTGGAGATTCATTGGTTAAGTATAAAGGGGGGGGGGGGGCACGAGAGGGTTATTCCCTCCTTAATTTATTTTTCGAGGGGCATTATTCTTTGAAATAAGAGTATAATATACAATTAGTGTGAATAGCCTGTGAGCTAAATGCCATTAGTTTAACTGGGCACTTTTCTTTTTTATTAAATTTGTATACTATCCCTGGGTCCAATAAGTTTTATATATATTAAAAAATCATTCTCTATGCTCTTCCAAGTGCAATAGTAAAAAGGCCATTCTTCTATGATCAAAACTCACAGAGTATCGATATTTTAAAATCCGTAAAATTTTGGAGCTTTCCGGCCCTAAAAACAGACTCACATTTTTTAATGCTGATAAGTTCCGAAATTTCATAAATTTTAAAATATCATAATTCGTTGAATTTTAACCGTAGAAGAATAAATTTTTGTCGCGTACTTGTCTGAGCATGAAGAATTTTTTTTTATAAAAATAACAAATTGAACTCGCGGCCGTATAAAAACTTAAAAATTGTAACTTTTTAAAATTTAATGAAAGGAATACATAAACATAATCTTAATCCCTTCCTTATTTTGAACACTTTTGTAATTTACATTGCCTAAGCATCTCCAACAGGTATTAAACTAAAACACGATTCAATCTTTTGGGACGATCTATAAATTTCACTGAATGCTTTGAAACGCCCCTTACACATCGTATGCAGAATTTTGAACAACCCTGTATATGTAGTTATATAAAATCTGTCAAAATTTACAGGCTTATTAAATTTCATTTATGTATTAAAATATGATCACTTTTGTTCTTATTTATAGATAGGGTAAATTTTAAACTGATCATAAAATTAATTAAATTGAAATATATTATATATATATATACATATAACCATTAATTAAGCATTACTGACCACCATCAATAATTGTGATAGTATGAATGAATTATATATATATATATACGTATAATATATATATATAGGATTCTTTTTCAGAAATCGACTATGTAT
This sequence comes from Maratus speciosus, assembly GCA_963932465.1. Lineage (NCBI taxonomy): Eukaryota > Metazoa > Arthropoda > Arachnida > Araneae > Salticidae > Maratus > Maratus speciosus. The sequence goes on from OZ010796.1 coordinate 463,742,437, forward strand.
TGCTTATATTTGTATTTCATGTACCCCTGATGAAGTGAAATGCAATATTAGCTTCCTGATACATCCATCCAATTGATCTTTTATTTGTTTATTATACGTCTTTTAATGGTTCAACATTATTTTGCTGGTTATTTTTATCTCTTGTTTTTAATTAGTTATTGCATCAAATTTGGAGGGTTTTCACATGTTTTAAATGGATTAATCGTCCGCAATATGCTAGTGAATTAGTGCTATTGTACTTGATTTTGTGTTACAAGTGATAGGTTCCATTTTTATTTTGTATAATGTCAGTGTAATGTATTGAAGCTAAATTTATTAATTTCATTTTTAGTTAATTGAAATAGATGATGAATTGTAATTATATAATGGATATATATATATATAAATATATATAGCGAATATTTTGTGAATAAGTCTAATCTGATATATAAAACGACTATTTTCCTTATTTGAAGCAATGGGGGAGGGGGAGGGAATATAATAAATTATTCATAAGAATTAGATTCACGTAAAATATAAATTATTAATGGCATAATAAGTAAATAAAACAACAAATTTATCGCTAGAATTGCATACCACTTTCGATAGCATTCAGCATATGGAAGCAGGACGTTTCGGTCCCGACACTTCGGTCCCGCCATTTCGGTCCCGCCGTTTCGGTCCCAAGACATTTCGGTCCCAAGACATTTCGGTCTCGAGACATTTCGGTCCCAAGACATTTCGGTCCCGAGACATTTCGGTCCCGAGACAATTCGGTCCCAAGACATTTCGGTCCCGAGACATTTCGGTCCCAAGACATTTCGGTCCCGAGACAATTCGGTCCCAAGACATTTCGGTCCCGAGACATTTCGGTCCCAAGACATTTCGGTCCCGAGACAATTCAGTCCCAAGACATTTCGGTCCCGAGATATTTCGGTCCCTTCTGCAGCAAGCTGAAATTTTGTGCACTTGAAATAGGTGACAATTTTATAGGGGACATTGTAGAGTTTTTTAAATAAAGGCCTTAAAATTTTAGTAAACACACACAAATTTCGTATGGTAATCATTTTAAAAAACAAGGGAGGGGATCGACATTTTCTATATTTTAGTGTATCATAAGTATAAGGGTCTGATAAATTAAGACATCTATAACTCGATCTATAATTATCGCAAAACACTCATATTTTGTATGGTAAATGTAATCTTTATAATGGGAGGGACATTATCAAATTTTTTAACTGAACTCCCTAAATTTTAGTATAACTCGAATATAAGGACTCGAAAACGCAAACACTTATAACACAGATCAAAATTGTCGCAGCCCACACAAATTTCCTATGATAATCATAATCGTTTTATAAGGCAGGGGGGGGGGTCTCTGTTGACTTTTTATATATTTTAGTGTATCTTAAGTATAAGGTCCTGATAAATTAAAACATTTATAACTCTCTCTGTAATTATCGTAATCACACTCATATTTTGTACGGTAAACGTAATCTTTAAAAAAGGAGGTACATTATAAGATTTTTTAACTGAACCCTTGAAATTTTAGTATAACCGAATATAAGGGCCCGAAAACCGCAAACACTTATAACTCGCAATCAAATTGTAGCACCCCATGCAAATTTTATATGGTAGAAGTAATCGTTTTCAGGAGTCGGGGAAAGGAGAGTTCTGTGGATTCTTTATAGAAGCTCCTCATATCATCACCTCCTCAGTCTATCATAAATATAAAGTCCAGACAATTTAAAAATATTTATAAGTCGAGCTTTAATTTTCATATGCAAATGCCCATGCCAAAATGCACATATTCAATTGTATATAATTTGCACACTATGTGATTAATAATGAAAAAATCTGCAAATATTTTTACAAATCTTTATTTTATCCTATTATTTAACGGCGCATCAATTTTAAATGTATTGCATTTTACATATTTTTTAAAAAGGGGGTTCTTAACATGGAATTGTGATAAACACACATTATTTTTTTAAATTCTGCACCGGAACAGACTAGAACTTTCTATTTTATTTTAATAATTATTTTAATTTACTATTTTTTGAAAAACTATTTAAAAGTTTGCATTAATCTTTTTACATGTAACAATAATATTACCGCTATTTCTACCGGTGTCGAAGGACAAGTTAAAAAATATTATTAATTTTGAACCACTTCACCGTTTGCCCCGAGATAACTCGGGGATAAAAGCACTTTTTCCCCATACCTGTCGACGGTGAAGTGGTTTGCAACAATTACAAACCCTTTTTGATATATTTAAGACTTTTATATGCTTATTACATTCAAAAACTACGAGCACAATAAACATAAATCAAAATTTTAAAATTTCTATTGTCATAAAATATTCTTTTCGTATTTAAAATTAATTCTGTATTTCAAATATTTCTTTGTTATTTATTTGACTTATATACTTAGAATTAAAGCAGCCTACATGTTTTAATATAACAAATAAAAATTAAAAATGAAAATACAAAAAAATAACATAAAATCTCAAAATAGTAATGTATAGTGAATCACTTTTACGTAAAATTTCATTTTAAATTAAGAAATTTTATAAATATATCACAATGAAGAAATTTGGAAATTTAGAAATTATATTTGGCTTTTCTTGATATCTATATGTTATTCATTCAAAAGAATACTATACATGTATATATATATGTCAAGTGTAGATGTCCTGGCTTCCCCCCATTTGATTATGCTAAATAAAGATCCAGATAGAAGAATTATTCTACTCGCGCTCTCTTTGTTCTAGTCAGCCGGCGCTTTTTGTGGCCACACGGCATTTTTCATCTTTAATGGCTTAAAAAAACCGGGACGACATGCAGTGGCGTAGCCAGGATTTCGTTTCGGGGAGGGGGGAGGGTCCAGAAATTTCCCTTCATGTTATATATATAGTAAAACCTGTCAAGATGAAATTGTAAATATTGGTGAAAAATTCCGTTTTACACAAGCTTCCGTGTTATTTGGTGTATTTGTATAGTATTCTTTTCCGTAGCACTATGGAACATTTATGTTTAAGACAGAACTCCGTTATAGGCAGATTCCATTTTTAAAAGTTTTGTGTATTTATATAAATATACTTATTTATATCATATGAATAGAATAAAACTTGTCAAAATAGTAATTGTCTATAACAGAATCCTGTCTTTAACGTAAGCGTTACATGGTCTTAGTATGAATTGCGATACAATTAAATTTGCTGAAAACTGTCTGAAAAGGGGATTTTCACCCTTCTTTAGTGAAGCATAGTGAAACCTGTGAAAGCGGAATCTTTCTATAACGGAATCCTATCTCAAACGGAAGAGTTTCAGAATCCCTGCGAAACGAACAATAGATCTTATTGTGGTAGTGTATCTTAGAAGTATAATTAATTACACTTCTTTACATGGAAGCCTGTCTAAAATGGAGCTTTTTACCAGTCCTTGGAATCTTGTCTTGACTGTGTATATATGATAGAAGTATTTCGAGTAACTTTAAGAATTTAGGTATATCCTTATTTAATATCTTAATTTAAAAAAAAAGCATGGATAAAAAATATAAGGCCAATCTCTATAACTGCAACTAATAATACATTCAAGTTACATTAATATTTACCAGTGAAAAAGATTAACTTATGATGTAAAAAGCTGAGCGCATACTGAAGAGTTAAATTTAATTAACCCATTCGCTGTCATTCACGAGTATAGTCGTGGCTTTAATTTATTGATTACTTTGTCACCACTATTTTAGAATTTAAAAAAATGCCTCATTTATTGGCAGAAATTTCGCTGTATTAGTAAAGCGAAATTTATCTTTCTGAATTTGTGCTGGCAAACGACCTTCAACAAAAAATTTGAAAATTCTTAGTTTTGGCAGCGAATGGGTTAAATCAAGTTTCATATTACATAACATTTGCCTACAATAAAGTTAGGGCCAAGTGGTTAACCGTAAAACAGCAATTTTCATGTTTAATTTCTTGCCATTGAATTAAGAATTTGTGCTGTAATAGATATTGGATAATGATTTCACATAAGTGTCAATCGCATGAGCCGTTCATGCGATCCGCCGCGCTCCCCATGGAAATTTTTGAGGTAACCCAGATAGCATGAACATTAGCAGAATGTTTGATTTTTTCTGATATTATCTTGTCGGGACAAATTTGAATTGAGAAATTCGCAGCAAATCTCCCGCAAGGTATACCATCACCCACTTGCATGAGTAGTGTGTTGTGAAACTGATGGCAAGACTGTCTTTAATTCACGAAAGTGACGAAAGCAAAAAATCTCTCTGTTGAGAGACTCAACAACAACGAGAATCAGCACATACGCAGAAATTGCAGAAATTTTATTCGGTAGGCACCGTTTTTTCTAAACGCTATACTTATTAAATACCAAAAAATGCTCGAAATGAAAAGTACAAATATTACCTAAACTTGTTTATGGTGATAAGACCTATGCATGCGCCTTCTGACGGCGCTTTCGCATCAATAGACCTGATCAGGTCTATTGACCCCTTCGAAGGGGTTAAACTTATAGTGTGATATGGAAAGATTACTACTTTGCAGTAAGTTTGCAGTATTTTTGATTACTTGTTTGCCGTTAGTTTGCATTAAATTCGATACAGCATGAATTTAACTTGCACGACAAGTTGAAAACACTCATAGTTATATTGTTAAGTAAAAATAAATTCAAAAATTGAATTGTTTTTATTAAACGTATTTATCAATTCAAAATTATTTTAATTATTAATTGTTTAGATAACTAATTTATCAATTGCTTGTTTAAAAACTATTACATGAACTATATAATAATTTTTATAGGGTAAATGCAAATATATATTTTTTTAATTTTCGGTTATTATAACGTTATTAACTTCATTAGGATGTATAAAAGTGATAAGGGTTCTGAAGATAAACATGTTGTTTATTCATTTATTAGTTAGCTTATAATATTATTTTTGCTCTTTAATTATAATTAATTAATAATTTCTTACTTTTTGCGAATTGTAACTTATAACTGTACTTAAAAAATTAAAATCTGCATAATATCACCTAACACTGATAAAAGGTATTTTTACGTATTTGTACAATGTTGCATTATTATTATTATTATTATTATTATTATTATTATTATTATTATTATTATTATGTTTAATTAATTAATTAATTAATACTTAGACTTTATGTTTTTGACTGATTTTTCAAAAAATTCCTATATTATTTTTTGGAAATTATAAATTAAAACTTTTGAATAAAAACTTTAAGTGCTATTAATAATTGCTACTAATAATTGCTATTAATTAATTCTCAAAAAAGTTAGGAATTTTAGTATAAAAATTAAATTAATATTTTATTAAATATATTTTTTATTTAATGTATCCTTAATTTATTAAATTAATAACATTATTAATATACATTACATTTTTTTACTTTAAAATAAACTCAATACATAATACATTTTATATTCAATTTATCATATAGTAGTTATAAACTGAAATTTATCTTTTACATGTTTATTTATTTTATATTTAAAGTCACCGAAATTTAAAACTATTAATATAATTAATAATAAAACTAAAATAAAAAATTATTAATTTTTTTTCTGGGAAAGTGGGAGGAACAGGGTAATATTAAAAATCAATAAATAAACGACAAATACAAACAAGTTGGAAATTGCTCGTCAAACGTGGCAAATGAGATGCGTTCGTACTATAACTAGTTTTATAATTATTTTTTGCACCCCATATTGTACTGAATGCATATTTTTTTTTCTTTTTTTTTTTGCACTTCATGAGTGCATAGCCTGTGACATCATTAAAATGCACTTGCAATATTTTTTTCCCATTCCCCGTAATGTAACGCAAAACTTTTGACTGTCTCTGTAATTAAACTATACACCGATTTTCATAAAATTTCAAATGGCTCGACAAAATTTTGTAACAATTATATATTTAAAATTTCAGACCACTCGGAAGGCTGTAACATCATTAAAATGCACTTGCAATAATTTTTTTCCATTGGCCGTAATGTAAAGAAAAACTTTTGACAGTCCCTGTAATTAAACTATGCATCCGATATCCATAAAATTTGAAATGGCTCGACAAAATTATGCAACAATCATATATTTAAAATTTCAGACCATTCGGTTGGGTTGTTTTTGCTCTGTTATATGCGGACAGACAGACGGGCAGACGGACGGACTGAACGACGACTATAGGTGCTACGTATTTATATAATTACGAACGCACCTAAAAACCTTAGTTTTGTCAGTTAAAAATTGAAAATAAAATTAATTAAAATAATACTTACACTATTACATAAAATAAAAAAATAATCATCTTATTACAAAGAAATAGGCCCAGTTTCAATAAAATTAGTTCACAAAAATCGTCTGTAATGGGTGAGAAGACTGTTAAAAATGCAACCAATAATTATTTTTAAAAAAATGAAGCGGTGGGTGGAGTTTTCTGACAACAAAATATTTTTCCTGGCACACCTAATTACCAAATCACTATTGCTTTCCCAATGTTTATAATGGTAAAGTAACTTATGACAACAAAATTATAACTTTGTATTATAAAAGTAATAAGAAAAATTAAATATTTTTGCTTCAATAAATATATCTCATTTCTGAATTATTAAAGGAGAGGATGTAGAAGAATGATTTGAGGAAATATTTACCTACAATAGCTTATAAGTGTCCAATTGAATTATTGAAGACATTTATTATTAATCTAATGTAAGAAGGAGAAAAATAAGAACAGTTTTTTAAATTATTTAATTAATGATGATAATTTAAAGGTTCTAAAAAACGTATGAAAACAACCAAAAAATCATCTATGGCAGTTTATAGTATATATAAAATACCTAATATTAATAACAAATAATAAAGCTTAAAAAATCCATTTTGTTAAATAATAATAGTAATAAAAAGACAATGTCCCCTGTAAAATTATATCACATTGTTCAATCAAACAAATTTTCAGCTCGCTGTGATTTCATTATCACGAGTTATAAAAGTTTAAATTTATCGGACTGTTATATTCAGCTTTTTTTTAATTTGGGTGGTGGGGGGTGTTAAAAAAATTTAAAAAGGTCCCAAATAATGTTTAAATTACAGCGTTTGGCGGTCCACGACAATTAGAATACGAGTTATAAGGTGGTGGGCACCGAAATGACAAGGGACCGAAATGGCCAGGGACCGAAATGTCTCGGGACCGAAATGTCTCGGGACCGAAATGGCCAGGGACCGAAATGTCTCGGGACCGAAATGGCCAGGGACCGAAATGTCTCGGGACCGAAATGGCCAGGGACCGAAATGTCTCGGGACCGAAATGGCCAGGGACCGAAATGTCTCCGGACCGAAATGGCCAGGGACCGAAATGTCTCGGGACCGAAATGGCCAGGGACCGAAATGTCTCGGGACCGAAATGGCCAGGGACCGAAATGTCTCGGGACCGAAACGGCGGGACCGAAATGGCGGGACCGAAGTGTCGGGACCGAAATGTCGTGTACCCTCAGCATATTGCCATGATTTTTAATTTAACACTGATTACGATACACTGAATGCTACCGAAACTGGTATGCAATTTTAAGAAAACTTTTGGTGCTATAAAAGTTGTTTTAAGATACTCAAGGAGTCCCACTCGGCTCGCTTTTTGAACACCACTTTTATTTAAAGAAAAATCTTTTTTATAAATTTCGTAGAAACATGCCAGGAAGAGCATTTTTCTTGCGGTTGTCGCAGAAACCTACCACGAATTTCTTTCTAAACAATTACTGGTTTTCAGAAAACGGACCAGTGGAAACCTTCCATACTATGTAAAAACTACTTTTGTTCAATTTTTGAAACTCTTACTCGCAGTTTAAATTTTTTCACATTAGTATTACTAAGTAATTTTAGGAGAATTAACTTTTTGGAATTTTAACGAGAGATACGATTACATGACTGGCCCTCCAAGACTGTTCATTTATTCTGAAAATTTTGTATTTTTTCTGTGGGTCTGTACTCCCCCCTAAATACTCTGTCTCCTCGCTACTTTATAAATAGTAACTCTCTATCATGAGCTGTCAACTCTTACGCTTTTTTGCTACCTCTAAAATTTAATAGAGATTTTCGTCTTGTTTAATCGTGAGATTTCGACGATTAAATAAGACAACATTTACTATAAAATTTTAGCTGTAAGAAGAAAGCGTATAAGTTGCCACTGATGCTCTATGACTCTCTATCTTAAATCATAAATCCAAAATAATTAAAATTATCAACTTCTGATAATGGCATTGAAATTTAGTTTGGCAGTTTAATTATTCTCAAAAATATTTATGATTATTAATTATCCATTATACGATCATTAAATGCCATCATTTTTCACTTTTGATTATTAATTATTCATAATCCTAATTATTCAATTTATATGAAAATAACTATTTAATTTAGTGTTGCCAGTGGGCTACTTTTTTTTAAATTCAGATTACTTTATTGGCACCTCTTTTTTGAAAAAGTAAAATTCGCGTTATTTAATGACATATTCATTAAGGCGAAAATAAGGGAAAATTTACCATTTCAGAAAAGTGGTGCCAATGAAGAAATCTGAATTTAAAAAAAGTAGCCCACTGGCAACACTGATTTAATGTTCTCCCTTAGTTTTTTAACTGCTATGCCAATGCTTACCTAGGCCTTGTCCTGGAGGATTGAGAAACCAGGTCTTAGCATCACCCACTTCTCCATGAATCAGTAGGACCACTTCTTTGTCGCCTCGTTCAGTGTGATTGTTTTTTCCATACGGTATTCTCTGAATGGACAACAAATATCCATCTGCAGTCAAGACAGTGTGTTCTTCCAAGGGATATCCTTTACTAGTAATTAATTCACTCTAAAACAAAAAAAAAGGATTAAAAATTACTTCAGTATTTGCTAACTGAAATGAAAAAGAATAAATAAGATTAACGGTGAAATAACTCTATTCCTGATGTTGTGATATTCTTTCCAAATGGGTTTGATACCGTTTATTTGGTAAAAAAGAAGGAAAATATTGACTGTTTAACGTTTTGCTTAAAATGTATTTAGTCGTCCCTGCTACATTCTGTCGAAGTTTTGAAAAGATTCAACAATCATAATTATACATGAAAGACTTTTAACGGTAAAAAAGGCAAATAGATGATAATTTAGATTTCGTGACTGTTGCATGTATCTAGTGGGCTCGGGAACTCGTATACTTCTCATTCATTCATTACCAACGGTATGTTTTTGAATCAACACTAAATACTTCATCTCTTTATAGTCGGTAGATAGCATTAGACATTCTGTGAAGCAAAAAATATTTCAGAAATATATTTCCCCCCTATGTATTTCATTCTATCTTCCATCTTACCATTGTGTGATGTGCTCTATTAAATTTCTGTTGTGAAACGGCTTAACATTTATAGGTGAGTCCATTATACATTCTTTTTATTTTTTTAATCTGAGAAATAATGTTACTTGTTAAAGGGTAAAACATAAATACTTCCCCATCATTTATTTTTACTATTATTATTACTGTCGGAAATTGAAGTCAGTAGATAACTTTCAGCTAAAGATTAGAAAAAAAATAAAAACATCGTCAATGAATTTTTTCTTTAACCCCTTAATTCTCGCTCCCGTCATATTCCCGGGCTGTGTCTTTTATTCAGATTATTCAGATTTGTTTGATTCCCACCAGTTTTATAAAATGGGGTAATTGGCTTTATTATGGTATCATTTTACCTGTCATTAAATAAGGTGAATATTTTTTTTAAAAAAAAGTGGTGCCAATAAGCAATTTGAAATTTGAAGACGTAATTTAATACGACCGTTAAGGGGTTAAAGTGAATGTTTATTTGAAGAAAAGTGCTCAAACATTTCTCGATAGTTTTGATACCCTAAAACATTTTTGTCCGATTTGTACATTATGTATATAGTCATTTTGTAAATTATGTATATAGTCATAAAAATATCAGGATTTCTAATCGATAATTTATAAATTTAGTCTTACATACACCAGACACTAATAAACAAGATAGTAGACTAATACTGGTTGCTGCATAAGAAACAGCGGTAAAAAGTGCACAAGCCAAAAAGGAGGGGGAGAAACTGCGGGCCACAGTTTGATACCCCTTCTCTATCATGTAAAATATCATAATCTGGAAAAAATGATATGACAGCCATCGCATTACTTCGTACATTAAAGAATTTTTACACCATATTTAAAAAGAAATCGGGCTAATAAGAAAAAAGTACAAAATCTATAATAAACAATAAATTCTAGAACACTAACGGAAAAGCAATATGACAATCATGATGGGGAGACTAGGGAGGGTTGACCATACGGGAGGCTGGACCCACCCATCAGTTTTCATATTTAAAAGAATTTCAGAGTTTTCTCAATAGATATCAACCAAAGCTACTGGAATGCTCAAACAACAGTCTGTGTTTCATACTGATAATCGAAATAGTTGTGTAAAAAATCAATTGTGAAGTGTTTTTCAACCTAATAGTTGTGTTTTTTAGAAATATTTTGTAAGCTTTTTTCAGATAAAATATATCATAGAAATTTAAGTAAGCAGGTTTTAAGTAATGCAGAAATATCGCGCTTTCATTCCAGGCATAAAGATTATACAGTAAGTTAGGCTTAACATAACAATGTGCTATTCTTTAGAGAAGGAGTATCTGAGGAGGGTTGACCAGATGGTTAAGGCTCCCGTAACACTAGGGATGAGATTTCCGCGTTTTGCGCACCAGTATTTTGTTAGAGAAAATGATATTTTATTTAATCGGAATATTTTTGCGATTTAACACAACATTTTCTCTAAGAATATTCTGGTGTGCAGAAACGCGGAAATCTCATACCTGAGTAACACATTCACGACGGGAAACGAGATTCTCGTTTTCATTTTTAAAAAAGCATTTACTAAGAGCGTGACTTCTACCTTACAGAAAATGCATTTATATCTTGTTGTCCATATTTTTTTTAATTGCAAGACATTTTTTATTAAATTCGTACATTGAAAGATATTTACCGATGCATAAACTTGAGAAACCTATCTAGAATACCAATTTCCAAAACACATTCAGAACAGGGAAAAGCTTTTATTGTTTTAAAATTCAGATTTGATAAAAATTGCCCGTCGACAATGTGTTAATTAAGGGGTTTTGGAAATCTTTTTTTGATACACTGTGCATAATGATATATTAATGGTCATATATAAATATAAATGCAAATTTATTCTGTAAAACTACAGTAAAATGAGGTGATGGAAAAGAAAACGTTTAAAACTGATTAAAGAAAGATGTGAAAAATTGCTACAGTATCCACTGCACGAAAAAAATTAATGAATTATAAATGGGAAAGTTGATAGGAACTTTTTTTCATTTAAATATTACTTACAATAGGTAAATAGAAACAGTGGAAAAGACGAGAAAGTATGAAAGCATCAGTCTTAACCGTCTCAGGGGCAGTGGTATGTTTATGAAACCACTTAATTTTAATTCCTAAACGCCACAATGGCACAAGAATTTTGCTAAATTCTTTTCCATTTAATATGTATGGGAACTATAGCGTTTTTCTTATTTCCAAATAAATTTGTTCGTATATTCCGGTGCCAGTCATTTATTTCAACAATTTAGTACTGAAAATACTTTGCCCCTGAAAGGGTTAAAAGATCTTAATGAAAAGTTAAGTACTCATGCCGCTGTAAAAGAACATGGCATCGATCGAAAAACTTTAGGAAGATATATAGACAAATTTCAGCATGATGAATAGAGTGAGATGAATCCAAACAATGTGACAACTTGAGTTGTCAGATCGAATCTCACAAAAAGTAGGACAAGGAAACAAAAAAAAAGTGGGACAGTAGCCACGAAATCCGGACATAATAATGCATGGAACCCTATGAAAATGGAACCTGTCTCTATTTGAATACTGCCTTAAATGTTAAAGTTTTTTTTTTTTTTTTAGCCTGATGTACAATTATACCTCTCAGACAAAATGCTGTTTAAAACAAAAATTGTCTCCTCTGACTTGCGATAGTTCAAAAATATTTTTTTATAATAATTAAAGCATATAGCAAATAGTTATTCAGCTTTTATAAAACTGATTTTATTTCTCTTCACCAATATTTCAATACATAAAACCAAGTGGGTCAAGCCTCCCATATAGTGGGTCAACCAACCCATATGTGGGGAGCCTTTACCCACTATTTTCTCATGATTAAAATCAATCATTTTCCAAATTTCTTATATATTACACTTATGTAGCAATTTTATTTTGATAACTGATTGTATAACGAATAAAATGATATATAAAACTTAATTCTACGTTCAATATTTAAAAAATAAAAAATCATTTTGTAAAAAGTGGGTCAACCCTCTCTAGTCTCCCCTAAACATGTGCTGCAGACTATGGGACTGTAAACTTTTGGTGAGATTTTACAACCTAACTGGGCGAGGTGATACATCTCATTCGCTTGGCAATCGATTCATTCTCAGGATCCGCTATATTGAGGAAGTACCCCGAAGTTTTAGGGGTATTCTCAAGTAACTAGCCGATCTTTGCCCGTCTAAGAAACATAAAATTTTTAATAAGAATAATTTTGTGCCTGCGTTCAACAATTTCTTTCTTAACAGCATAAAAATAATTGGATTTTGTGGTCAAGTTCATTCTAAATGTTCTGGTATGTGCATAAGTTCTATGATATTTTAATTTTTGTAGATGACCAACGAAATTTGCTTATTCCAGACTTTTTGTAGACTTAACAAAAATAATAAATTACAGAGGTCACGAAAAACAACAAAAATAATTAATAACAAAAGTAATCACTAAAACACGTACACACCGTTGTAATATAAGCAATTTCAACAAGTGTAGTACTAAGCAAGTCGACGCAAGAATGATGTGGGCGGTAGAGCCGCACCAGGCGCCGTGATTTAGAATAGGCGCTGATAGGTTTCATCAGCGTCTTCATGTACCACTACTAATGCATATGCATAGCTCCCAACACTTACGCATTTTTGTAATACAAAAATTAAATAGTAAATTTCACTTTTTTAACTCGCCTTAATCTGCCGATTGAATAAGACAAGAATTTCTATTAAATTTTTGTGGAACAAAAAAGCGTAAGAGTTGGCAACTAAACTAAGGAAAATACGACTGACAGAAAACTAACCACGTTTTTTTCACCAGGAGCCAAATAGAATTGCTGCGGCGCTGATACTGGGTGTTTGTTTATCCGAAAAGAATTCTTCGTAAAAGCAGCCTTCTTCACCTAGTAGCTTGGGGGTCGGGTTTCGCAAAAATAATGGCATAGTCTGGATTCTTCTTGCAGGGCTGCCACGGGCGACTATTTTTGCATTCAAATCGCACCACTATTTTTAAAATACAAATTTTGTAGTATATTTTTCTTGCAAATGTTGTCAAAGCGTATGTAAAAGTTTTTTGCTCTGAAAAAGTAGTGCGAGATAGAATTAAAAAATAGTCGCCTGTTGCAGCTCTGTTCTTGTTGCTCGGAGTTTCTGAACGAACTTGGAGGTAAAATGGCTTGTTAAAAACAAGTTTCTAAATGGTGCTATAAGCGTCTATATTAGAATACCTGCAAAATTTGTCCATTTAACAATAAAAATGTCTTCCTGAATATTTCACAGAAGTTCGGATTTGAGAACAGCATTAAGAAGAGAGTGACATTTAAAAATTATTTCCCATTATTTAGGTTATTCTAACAAGAACTTCTCTAAAGAAGTGCTCTGTACGATGAATTCAATAAATATTTTTTGGCAACCCGTTATGTAGCAATTAAATTCCTGAGGCATTTCGATTGTTTCAGGGAAACATAAATTTTGTTTATTATATATTTCAACTTTCTAGCCCTAACAATCCCAAGTAAATCATAATTGAGAGCATTTTTAGATTGTTTTCTAATTTTTGAGAAATTATTCTTAGCGAACATTTACATCTTAAAAGTAACCACCATGCGAAATCTCGAATTTTAAGCAGCAGCACAAGAACTCGCAATTTTAGAACGTTTTTTGTTCCTGCACCCTTTTAAATTTGAATTTCTTAGAAAGTGTTCTGTGCAATCATTTACGTCTTAAAAGCAACCGTCGCGTCAAGTTTCTAGCCATAACACTTCTAAGTAAATCGCAATTTAAGACTTTTTAGAACGTTTTCCACTCATTTTACCATGCTATATTTCGAACGTTTTAGAATCCGTTCAGCGAGTACCGTAATTTCCGGCGTATAATCCGCAGATCAAAGAATTCTGTTTGGACCCAGAAATTTTATTTAGTTATTGAAGCAAAATATTTTCCACGATTTACAAAGTTACATTTTATTTTTAAAAAATTCTGGGTCGAAAAATGATTGTTTGATCCGCGGATTATACGCCGGAAATAACGGTATTTACAACATAAAAGTTACCACCACACAAAATTTGAAGTTTTTAGCCCCAGCAATATTACAGATATCCAGGGCTCGCACCGTTCCTAAAATCTTCGCACCTTGCTACCAGTATTTTAAATAAGAATCCTTCATGGCATATTCTTTTAATATCTCTAATAGAATTATACAACAAATAATACCGTTTTAATTTAGTGGTAACAAAGAGCGAAAATTTTAGGAACGGTGCGAGCCCTGGATATTGCATTTTCGGAACGTCTTTTGCTCCTGCATCCCCTTGAGGGTTATTACACGTATTTATACCGATATAAACATGGGCTAAGTTGGAGCATAGACGGTCACCAAAATTTTGCCACCATAATTTTTGAAGTAAGCTTGATAATTTCCGAGATAACACCTACAAATAAATACCCTCCAGCTTAAGGGGACCGGGTAAGCAAAATTCAAATAAAAAATCGATTTTTACTTTTTTATATCATTAAGTAGTTTAAACTTTTATCTTTTCAACGATGTATTACGCATGTTTATATATTATATTATATTATATTATATACATATATATATATATATATATATATAAAAGTGTTGGATTTTTTCATTCTTTCTAAGAGCACTTCACAGCAGTGGGCTACTTTTTTAAAATTCAGATTTCTTGATTGGCACCACTTTTTTGAAGTTGTAAAATTCTCTTTGTTTTCGCCTTAATTAATATGTTATTAAATAAGTCGAATTTCACTATTTCAAAAAAGTGGTGCTAATCAAGAAATCAGAATTTTAAAAAAGTAGTCCACTGGCAACTCTGCTTCACAGCTTTAATTGACTTTTTCTCAAAACTTCGATTTTTCAGGTTTGTGTTCCTTTTTTTCAATATCTATTAAACTTAAGAACTCAGATTTTCCTAAATACTTATATTATGTTATAGTGCATACTTTAACACGGGGATTTAATGATTTGTTGAGAATTATTTATTTTAGGCAGTGAAACCTTACCAAAAATGCTAATTTAAAAATGTCTTTCAATAAATAATTAATAATTAATTTTCAGTTTCACTTAGAAAGAAAATGGTCCGTTAAAATACGTAAAGCATGTTATTGAATCTACTCTAAATAATCTAGACCTCTATCTTTCACCATTTCTGAGAAAAAGGTACATAAAATTGTTGTATTTTAACATGGCTGAGATAGAGCTTACCCGGTCCGCTTAACGATATTGAGGATTTTAAAAAAAAATAATAAATAAAAAAAAATAAAATAAAAATCGCACGCAGTATTTTCAAGATGTATGGATTGCGAAAACTTTTCTGAGAAAAATACATTTCCAATACATTATGATATGTTATCTCCTCTGTTTAATATTATACTCTATGAAAACACACTTTCTGGAAAGTATATGGTAATTCGGCTTATTTTTACTTTCTTCAATCTTTATAAGAAGAAAGTATTGAAATAATGAAAAATTTGGACTTCCGGTATTCGACAAATTTATACGTATTAGAAGGTTCTGAACACGATTTGACTGTTTTTAGAAAATATCTGTCCTTGAGTCTGTCTGTGTGTCTGTCCGTCCGTATATGGCACACATTTGGCGGGCACTCTATGTCGAGAATGGAGTTATGAATAAAGAGGAGGATACATATAGTGTAGAGTCTACACCAGTTGAGAGTGAAGTAACTGAGGAGGTTGTCACAAGATGGCGGCTGATTTTTACATCAGACAAATTAGTTTCTCATTACCGCTGAATCCAACTTCCATACAGTAAATTTTGAATAGAAAATATCGCTTTATTTTAGCGGTTTATTCATGCAAAATTTCTCTCACAAATTTAGTAAAAAAAAATTCCGTTTTTACTTGTGGAAGTTGTCCCTGGTATTATAATATTTTTAAACTGACACTGACAGGCCGTTATTTAGTTTGTCACAATATGTCAGAAACGCAGAGCCTGAATACCTCCGAAGTAAACTTCCACCAGTAAAAATAAATATCTGTTTTGGGCCATAATTATGAGTGAAATTCGCATTAATAAAGCGTTTAAATAAGGAAAAAATTTGTATTCAAATTTGCTGGTGGAAGTTTGCCCCGGTGGCAATGAGCCACTTCGAAACCGGTTACATTTGAAGCTTCGCCGTTTTTAGGATAAGCCAATTTCTCTTTATTCATAGTTCTATGATATTTAGAATTAAAGCACGTAATTTAATCAAACTTCAGATTCAGTTAGACATCGACATAAATTGATGCTGAGTAGGTTTTGGTGTAAACTTTTAAGCAGGGAGCACTGTTATGCTGCTTTTTTCACGGTTCTGCGACAGCTAAATCTCAACAACTAATAAACCGAATTTTATCAAACTTCATGTTCTGTTAGACCTTGACACAAATAGTCCCTTATTAGGTTTGGATGTATACCGCCAAACATGTGTCACTATTATGATCTGTTTTTCACGATTTGTGCGATAGCTATGTCTCTGGGAAGAACATATTGTCATTTAATTTTGGTTGCAGACGATTTGATTTATAATAGAAGACAGTTTTATGATGGCCACAACATACTAGTTCTTTTTTATTTTAACCCTTTTTACTCGAGAAATGACTCTCGTGTGAGTCACCTCACGAGTGCAAAGGGTTGACAAGCCAATAAAACAAAATCGAAAATTCTTATTTTTGATCGATTTTGCCTAAAATTTAAAATCCATCGTCCACCTAAATACTTTCAAATGTATTTGAAAAAGTTAATAAGTAATACAGAAATAATTAAGTAAATTTATAAGAGTAAAGAATTTGTACTTACTACATTTCTATATGCATCTTTGTCTACTAATGCATCAGTCTTTCTTGCATAGTGACACACCGTAAAATAAAAGGTGAAATAAAAAATCGAGAGTTTCATGCTTGGAAAAAGGAATGGTGGCTTTTTCAAAATATTAAACCACGAATTAAAGGAATAGCAAGTATACTTACTGTAACAATTATACTACAACAATAATACTTATGTGGCAGGAATTCTTTTTCCGTCCAGAACAGTACTGGTGAATAAAAGCCCTGTTATACTATATATATTAGTAAAAAGTACGTGTAAGCATACGAACATCTGATTAGTTGTCAAAGTTAACATAAGACATTGACAATTTCTTTCAACATTAGTTAACACATTTGATAATCAAAATTAGTTACATAAAGTCCAGCCATCTGCGCTTTAATTAGTCAGATTTCCATTTCTAGCAGCTTTTCAAATTAACCTTGAAATAGTCTTATTTTTAGGTTATTTGTGCTACACAGATATTTAGACATTTTTGCAACAATGTATTACTACGTAGCTATTTTTTCTGCTTTATTTTCCTTGTTTTTCGTTCTTTTGTATTAAGTAAAGTATAATATTTAGGCATAAAGATTGGAGTCGTTTGGGTTATAGTATACAAGATGACCAAATCCAGAAGAGAGAAAAAAAACATATTTTCGACTGGAAATGCACCCTCCCCTTAAGGTAACTTGAGCCCTTGAATACAACACAAAAATATTAACAATTTATTTATAATGCCATTAAAGGGTACATGACTCTTAAAATTGGAAAAAAATGAAATAAAAACCGTTTTCAACACATAATATCTTAAAATGTATTTGATTTTAAGATACAATTTTATATTGGGATGAAAGATATAAGTATATTCTTTCCTTTCATGTATTTAAAAAACTGCAAGATGCAGAATTAGAATTTACAGAGGTCTCCAAAATTTCAGACATTTGACGAGCAGAAAATTGGCATGACAGATTACGCGCGCGATTACAAATTAAATTTTGCAACTAGAATGAAAATTTTGATGCCTCCTTACACTTCAGATTGTAATAATTACCCTGAACATAAATAAATTTGTATTTAAAGCATTTTTATATTCTTAATACAAAGTTGTATTTAGCTTAGAAAATTTCAACAGTATAATCACCTAAAAAAATATTTTTTTTAATCAATAAAAAGGAAATTTTAGGTTCAGTTTGTACAGACTATCATGAAACATATGTTTTGAAAATTGCATGAAAAAATATTCAGAATTTTTTGAGATGTCGTGTGCGTTATGCCCAAAAACGTCATTTGAAGAAAAATGACTTCAAAGTTTCGGAAACGCCACTTCAGCTGTTGGGCGGGTATAATTCTAAAAGCCATAACTTCTGTTCTAATGGGAATTTCAAGGAAACAATTATATAAAAATATTCAGAAAACATAGGAGTTTAACGTCGAAATAAATTGAAATTTCGAAAATTTTAAAACTCGAAGAGTCCTGAGAACCCTTAAATAAAACAATTTATTATAAAATAAAATAAAATAAAACCCTTCTTTTTACATTAGAGTTATATTTTCTAGACAGTTTGTAAACAGCAAAAAAAAAATAATAATAATAACAAATTTAATTGTGAAATAAAAGTTTAAACTATCAGAAATAATATAAAAATACTGTATGGGAGTTACTTATTAAACATGAAAATACATGTATTTGATTATTTTTATACTTCATTTCGTATATATAGGAAGGAAGTGTTCTCTGTGCCACTCTATCTCAAGAACAGATGTGCGTTATTTCATAAAACTTTGTATTATGTTAGACCTTCACATGAACTAATGCTGATTAGGTTTGCTGTGTATCATCTAGCAGGTTGTGCTGCTTTGCTGCATTTATCACGATTTCCGTGATAGCTATATCTCAATAGCTAACGCACATAATTTAAAACAACTGCATTTTCTCTTAGACTTTGATATGAATATTTTCGGATTAAGTTTTGGCGTATATAGCCCACCAGATGGCGTTACTATGATGCGTTTTGCATGATTTAGGTCACAGCTATATCTCGGCACCTATAAATTTTCTATCAACACCAGTGGCGTGGCGTGAAAATTTTCGGTGGTCATCGCAATTATTTAAGTTTGTGGTGAAAAATTATTAACTCTAAAATTCAATGGTTGAATGTTCAAAAAAGAAACTTTAAATCTTACCTTCACTTATACATGAACTCCAAATGTTCTGCTAAAACTGGATCGTAGAGTTTTAAAAGCTTATTAAGAGTTTTAAAATATTGCTTGGTCATCGCCGCATCCAGCGATCCAAATTTTCGGACGCCACGCCACTGATCAACACCTATAAAACTGATATTCAGTTAGACTTTTACATGAATATATTCTGATTAGGTTTTAGTGTATAAAGCCCAACAGCTGACGCTACTCAGCTGTATCTTTGCGATTTTCATGATAGCTATATTTCGGCATCTATGGGATAAAATTTAAACAACATTGGTATTCAGTTAGATATTGACATATGTTTGTACTGATTAGGCTTGGGTGCATCTTGCTCAACAGGTGGCGCTGCTGTGCTGTGTTTTTAGTGATTTCTGTGGCAGTTATATCTTGGATTCTATGCAATGAAATTTCACTAAATTTAATATGTAATATATTTATTAAAAGTTACATTGATTCGATTTTGACTTTGTTCACTCCGCAGGGGGTGCTGCTATGCTATGATTTTACAATGAACATTATAGCTGTATCTCAGTTTCTATTGGGTAGAAGCAACCAAATTTCCAACGCACCAAATTTAATATAAAAGTTATTAATTAAAAATACACATGTTGGTCCAATTTTGTAATTAAGTTCCCAATATGCGGCGCTGTTTAACTGTGCTCATTTGTTATTCGCTGTTCACTCTAACTCCATGCGCGTAACCAGGGGGGTTACCCATGGGTTCTCGGGTATCCTCTCCCCCCCCCCAGCTCGCACAGACGCAAGCGGAATTATTTTTAAAAAGTCGAAATCTAAAAAATAAAGAAGTCCTAACAAACAGAGGCTTCCTCGGCCGTACTAATGTCGGCCGTAATCAGCTCACTTAGTACCTCCTACTGTACCTTTTTTAAAGAACAGTCAAACTTGATGACGCCAATTAAGTAGTGTGTTGCATTGGAATTGTAGCAGCAATTGCTTTGGTTGGCCATTCATGAACGGTGTTAAAAAGGGTGGTAAAAGAGATGCCGGTCGGCCTTTAGCGGTGCTGTTCAAAGATGCTTGCTTTAGAAAAATTCAGTAAAAAAAGGGGATATAGAGAACTTTTTTTTTACATGAGTAATCAAAACAAAATACCGACAGTTTAAAGGCAAATCATATCAATATTTTATGAATAGAAAAAACTGTCACCCCACGAAATGTTGTCTAAAGGACAAAAAAAGAAAAGACATTTTATTCCAAGAAAGGGGGGGGGGGATAAACAATTTTAAAATAGACACTACAGAAGATATGATGTTCTTTTTTAAAAAATAGTAGATTATTGATTTGTTTTGAGTGTCTTAACACTATAACCGCCATTAGGAGTCATTTTGACTCCTGCCAAAATCATAATAGTCCATTCGAACCAGAATTTCTTTTATAAGATATGTTAAATGTTTGCCGCACACAAATAGTCTAATTAAATAAGTTAAATAGTTTAAAATAAAAATTCTGGTGCGAAATACTTTTTATAAAACTTGAGTAAAATTGCCGGTTGTTCTAGTGCTAAATAATTGATATTCTTACCAATCTTACCCTTTAGTGCGCAGCTTTGCATATATGCAAACAACAATATTTTATATTTAATAGATTTTTCTTTTATTCGCATATACCTAATTCACACCAGAAAATTAAAATAGCAATATTTGCCCTAATTAAAGAACAGACATTCCGTATTTAAATAAAGCGAAATTAACCATTGGAACTTTCTGGTGTAAAGTCAGATTCTCTGAATTACGTAATTTCTTGAACGTACTCTACTATGGGAATTAAAGGGTTAAAGGTTAACCCTTAAATGCGCGATTTTTTATTTTGTTTCGAAAAAATTATAAGGTCAGTGTGTCCAAATGTGATGACCGCTAAATGCGATAATGTACTTTTCCTTGTAATCTTAATGCAAGAATTATAAACAAATGCTGCATAATGAGACATCCGATCTTAATGAACAAAACCCGAAATATTTATCTACATTTAAAACGTGTTATATTAAACAAATTCCCATTCCAATAGACGTCGCTCATTTTATAGCGCCCCAATGTTTCCTAAATGCGATAAAAAATCTCGAAATTGGTTCAAGTTTTTTGTTTCTGTTAACTTTGAAGATCAAATAAAATTATGGACGTCAATGGCTACCATGTGTGATGTGTGTTTCATTTACCAGCAAAGTTAGCTCGGGAAAACACGAAAAGTTTTCAGATTTTAGTTGTAAATCTTCCCACGCATTTAGGAAACTTGTTTTCTTCAGTGGCCTATTAGCGACAAAGATAAAGTCCTAAATGCGGGAATACTTTTAGGATATTAACTAAGGTCAATTTATATAGCATTTTCATAAATTGCATTAAAATTATGTTTAAAGCAGAAATTGCGTTTAAATAAGCTGTGTTGAGACAATAAATTAATAATTTCAACATGATCCTCCAATAGTGTTTTCTTTTACAGCGCACTAAAACATGTACAGTCGAACCCCGTTAATACGCGCGCTGCTTAATACGCGAACCCGCTTAATACACGAATTTTCTTTGGTCCCTTGAAAAACGCCTATCTTATGTATTAAAAATTCCCTTCTTAATAAGCGAACCCGCTTAAGACGCGAAATTTTATCAGTTCCGTGGCCAGAAAAACCAACGTTTAATACGCGAATGAGCTTCGTTTGAGGCAGTGAAGATTTGAGAGGGAATAATGTCCCAAGAATTACATAAGACAAGTCTAATAATAAGCTAGATATATATTTTTACAAAATATATATATTTTTAACCCTTTCAGGGGCAAAGCATTTTCGATTCTAAAGTGTTGAAATAAATGATTGGCACCGGAATTTGCCAAACGATTTATTTGTAAATAAGAAAAAGCCTATATTCCACATACTTATTAAATCGAAAATGTTTTCTGGTGCCAATTGAAATACTTTGTGGGTTTTCTGTTACAATAATTTAGTCATCGTGTACTGACGGTACTTTAAAGTACCACTTTAGTTAATTACCTCTAAATAATTAAATTTCTCACGGGTGAGTGTTTTTTTTTTTCATGTTTATCCATTAATTTTCATTGTAGTAACTGAAAAAAAAAATTACATGAAAATAATTGCAGTAGATCATAATGCCGTAGATAAAGGGTTAAATAATAATAATAATAATGAATTCCTAAAATGACATATCCCCAAAACAAGCACTAAATTACAGTTTATATTTCTATCTATTATTTAAATATTATATAGAATCTAAATGTTCGACCATGCCAAAACTGCAAAATTTTTGTAAAACCTAAAGCTGAGAGAGAAGTGAAAGTAAAGTACTCTCACTTATACGCGGTGTTGCATAGCTGCCAACTTCTACGATTTTTTGCTACCACTAAAATATATTAGAGATTTTCGTCTTGTTTAATCGTGAGATTTCGACGATTAAATAAGATAACATTTACTATAAATTTTAGTGGTAAGAAGAAAGCGTAAAAACTGGTAGCTATGGTGTAGGGTAATTACTTTTCTGTAACACTTTTTCTAAAAAGTAAAAATTCGGCTTATAAATTCTGCGAGACGATTCTTTTTCAGAAATTGTGGTACTAAAAATTAATTACCGTACAACTCGCATAAAAAACTGTAGTTTAAAATGCATAAACAGACCTTTCAGGTAAAAATAACTACAAATCAAACTGCATGACTAAATTTTGTATTCAGTGCGTCAAAAGCAGAAAAAAAAACAGAACAATGCCAATAGCATCTGTTCTTTTTAACATAGTTGCCAAAATTTACGCATTTTTGTACCATAAAAATTTTAATATTGAATTTTACCCTTTTTTAATCGCTGTAATCTGCTAATTAAGAAATGAAAAAAATTCTGTTAAAATTTTGTGATACAAAAAAGCGTAAGAGTTGGCTGCTATCAATTAATACAATAATAAACTAAAGGTAATTATTATTATTTTTTTTTTTTTAACTCTCTTAACCAAACAGCCAATAATTTTCTTCAAACCACGCCAAAATCCATGACTGTAATTCAGATATTGCCAAATAATTTCCCTGCAATACTTTAATTTAGCGTCAACCCCGTTCATTAAAAATTCCCCACTTTGATCTACACTTGACAGAAAGCACTTGCTGGAGAACTTATTTAACAAATACAATATTTCCTAAGAAATATTATCCGATAAAGAAGAAAAGCGAATTCTTCCCCTACGATGGAGAAACGATTTGACCCCCATCCCAACTTAGAGCAGTGCCGATTCATTGTTTGTTCAGTGCTGTGATACCTAAACAGGGTTCGTACGCTTCAAGGACGTCTTACCAGAATTTTTGTAAAGTGATATTAATGAAGTGATTTAATAAAAAAAATCTATCTTCAGATATAGCGACCAGTATTTTACGAAATTCCTGGTACTAAAACACCTAAAATCCCAGGAATCCCCTGATGCGTACGAACTCTGCTAAAGCGGGCCGCACACTGAAGCGACTCATGCAACATGTTGCCTGAATTCAGGGGAAAAGACAGGTTTAAAACAGCTTTCTTCTTTGTTTCGACTTGTTTCTCCTCCTAAGTGAACTTCATATTTTTCCTGTCGCCTCAGTGTGCGGACAGCCTTACGAAAGAAGAGGGTCGCTTGTCGTTCCCGGTGGAACCTGGTTAACGATAACCACGTGTTCTTTTAAAACGTGTTCTTTTTCGTGTTCTTTTTTTGTGACCGTTTTGTTCAATTTTATGTGACGTACGTAATAAATCTAATTTTGAAAAGATTTTGGATTTTTACTTAAGACTTTTATTTGAATTTCGAGATTTCGAACGTTCCTGCTTAATAAACACATAGTAATGATAAAAACAAATAAAATATCAATTTATGTCTTAAAAACGCTAAAAATTGTCATAAAAATGTGTTTTGCCGAGTTCGTATGCTTCACGGACTTTCAATCACATTGTACCTGAATTTTCGTAAAGTAATATTTGGCTTATTTAATGAAAAAAGAAATTATATCTTCAGATATAGCGACCAGTACTTTACGAAATTTCTGGTACTAAAACTTCTAAAATTCCTTGAATACTGTACTGCATACGAATCCTATTTTAGCTGTATAGGTTGTTATTATATGGTGCACTGGACGATAATTCACGAACTTCGGTTAATACGCGAACCCGTTTAATACGCGAATTTTGATCGGTCCCTTGATTTGCGTATTAACGGGGTTCGACTGTATTTGAAATGATCAAAATAGAAAAATACCCTTCTTTAAAATTTTTAATTTTAAAAATCGCATTTTCACATTCGGTGAGTGCACCGTAAAACAAATGTTAACGTTTCGCGTGTATTTCGGGATCGTTTTCCCTTTTCATAAGTTTCTATAAGTTATAATTTTATTTTTTGATATATTCTTACTACTCGTATGTACTGGTGACAATTAACTCGCTAGCACGCGCATTCGCCGCTAATATATCTGTTCATTCCACGGGAAGCTTACAGATTTTTCAGCACAACGTTCCAAAATAATACTATTTTATTTGTTCTTTTGTTATTTAAAATAAAAATTATGTCAATTTGTATAATTTGGCGAGTGGTTTGGCGATTTATATAATTTGGCGAAATTGGTAGACGAGATAATGAAAAGCTTTTCGGAATCGTGGGAAATTCGAATTATATTTCCTCGAACTTCTGTTTTTTGTCAAAAAACATTTATCTTTTTGCACAGCTAGTCTCATGCATGTTCTGTGAAGCAGCAATCCAAGATGATTGCCATGAAAGCACTAATAATGTGTGAAATGTTAACTAACACCGTGTGTTCCAGAGCAGAGGTTGGGTGTTTACAATTCTGGATCATCTAAATTTTGTGTGAACTGTAAAGTAGTATTGAGTGTTAAAGGGCAGAGATGGGTGTTTGCAGTTGTGGTAACTATTGCTAAAGCTTCATGATCGCTAAATCAAACTTTTTAAAAATGATACGAACACATGTTTATTTAAACCTTTCAGGGGCGAGGTACTTCTATTCGTAAAATGCGAAAATGAGTAAATGACATCAGAATCTAAGAACTAATTTATTTCAAAATAAGCAAAAGCTTTTGTTCACGTACTTAATACAAGACAAACTTTCATTTCTGTATTCTGGTGCCGACGTGGCATTTAGGAATTAAAATTAAGTGGTCCAAAAATGAACCACCGCCCTTGAAGGGGATAAAGTTTCTTAGTAGTTTAGTTACAGAATTTGTTCTTACGGTTTAAAAATTCAAACTGCTTATTCCTCGTGTGTCCAAAATCTTGCACTGCAACCACTTTTCTCGGTCTTTGCTGTTTTTCAAGCTACCAGCACACACCAGACACCGAGCCAACTTGCCCCATGTTCAATGCGCCTATTAGCCCCATAATAAATTTCTTCACAAAAAGGACACGTAACCATCTAATCATAAATAATCCAAGTAAATCACAAATGGAGTAGGTACAATTAATCATACACTAAGAAAAATTGCACAACTTAAATCGCAAATATTAAGATAAGTTTTAGAAATTACAAAAAGAAGCAAAAAACAGAAAAATCGTAATAAATCCCCACTGCACGTAGGTAATGCTGCAAAACTACAATGAGGATTGTAAAAAGAAGAAAGGTACTCTGTGACCGGATGCGCAATCTAACCACAAACAGGCGATTTATGAGGACTGCGCCTACTTACCCTTGTAGCCAACTAGCCCCGGTCTCCCCTACTTACAGGTAGAGTTCGAATTAACCCGTATAAGCTGGAATTATTTTTCTTTTTAAAATGAAAATATTTCATTTCACACCACTTTTTCGGAATAGAAATTTTTGTCTTGTTTTATCGGAAAATTTTTGCTCATCAAAGAAATCTAATTTTCATCTTCACAATTACTGGTGGGCAAACAACAAACGTATTGGTAGATATGCTGTCACCCTGAGCACTGCCATCGAAATACTCAATGCCAGAGGACACGAATGTGACGTCATCACTAATCGACCGACTACTCACGAGTGTCAGAATTCACATAGAAAAATTTTGTATAGCAATTTTCTTTTATTTTATTTGTGGAATATATATATATATATATCGCAATGGTTAATTTATATATATATAAAAAAAAAAAAAAATGGGGTTTTTGTATTATTACTATATTTTTAATACGTATTTTATAAGGATGTTGATTTGATATTTTATATGTAATTGGTGAATTTCATTAATTATTAGCTTTATTATTGTTTAATCTTATTTACAATCATTTGTTATAAATTTTAATTTAATAAGGACAATATCATATTAATTACTAATAGTATGCCATTTTTATAGTGATTAATATACATATAAGTATATTTAATATAAATAAAGTTATACTGTATGGATTAAAATTGGGTAATTATATTTATTATTATTCCTCTATTCTTATTAATATTTTAATATTTATTTATTTTCACCTAGTGTTATATAATTTATTATCGGTTTATTGTTTTTGAATGTCCCACATTCATACTTTTAGGATTTTTATGGATGTATAAAATAATCCACACACTATATTTGTGCTTTTTAGGTAATTGGAATTTAAGTATCAGTTCACCTTCTTTATACTACCATACGTTTTTTATTTCCTGTTCATTTTATAATTATCTTATATATAATAATTTTTATTAAAGATTTTTATATTTTTAATAGTTATTTATATTAATTATCAATGAATTTATTCTGTTTTATAGCATATAGCTATATGCTATATTTTATCGATGTTCTAGAATTATTTAAATTCTTAGTGTAGTTTAAATAAATTTGCTAATAGAATATTTTGTATGCTTTTTAAATTTTATTAACAATAGTTTTTTTTTTTTTTTAAATACATTGTGTGGTTTATATTCAGTTTATAATTATCTATATATAAGGATATTTTTGGTTTTGCTGTTAATAAAACAATTGTTACATTCAATTGCTTACAACTGAAGCAAGTCTTTTGACAATTAAATCATAAATGTAATACTAGATGGCAGCACCACAATTTGTGATTTTTGTTTCGATAAGTTCTTGATTTACTTCTTCCAGCTACATTTCAGTTATAATTTACTACACCAGGGGGAATTTTTAGCTAAATTTTGACGATATTGTTTAACGGTTTTTAATTAATTTAATAGTGCATTTTAATTATGTAATTACTTTCTATTTATATTATTTTATATTATATTAAAAGTTATTTAACATTTATTTCAATATGTATTAACTGCATCCTATGGTATCAATTACTGTGATTTCTTAACTGTTTTATTAACCTTAATCTTTACGATATGGGTGCCATGTGAGCGTGGATTTATTCTAAAATATTAATCGGTATGGTGTTTATTATTTCATTTTATATCCTATAAATATTTAAATAGGTTTTATTGTTTTTTCCATTTCATATTATTTGTTTCTATTCTGTTTTCATTTTTAATCAATTCACTTGATTTTAATGGTTGTTAGGGCACAGGGGAAAATAACTTTTAGCTTTAGCTTATTTTTCCCACAGAAAACAACCATTTTGCTTATATCATTGAATTCTGTGCCCTTGAAAACGTAATTCAATATATAAGCATTTCCATTATTTGTCGGTGTCCACTTTCTTATTTTTCTTCCATAATAATTCTTATAAATAATTTAGTCTTTTTTTTATATATACTTACAGCTTTAATTCATAATATTACGGTTTTTGATGGTGGTAGGTTATGTTTAATTATTGGTTATATATTAGCATTCAAATTACTATGATGCATTTGCGCAAGTAATTATGAATGTATGCTTTTTACGATGTTTTTAAATATCTTTTCATTTTGAATGTCAATAATTCATTTTGAAGTATTTTTTCCTTTTGTTATCTTATATATATTCATATATATTCCCAGGTCGCTAAATGATTTAGCAATCTTTTAAATATTATACGCTTAGATAATTGCTGCAATAGCGCACTGTCTATGTGTATTATCAATATGATTTCTACTATGTAGTTATCTAATACCTTTTTTAAGGATCCCATTAATTTTTTCATTCCTATCATTGCATTGCTTTATTTAATGTTATTTAATTTTCTAGTTATGATTTTATCTGTATTTTCTTGTGGTTAGTATACCATATTGTCCTATATATTCTCTCTATATATTCTCTATTTATGCTATAGCTTTACATAATTTTGAAGAGAGATCATTTTATATCTTTACATCAATATGGTAGTAATAATTATTTCTGTTCATAGATTTAATGTTAATATGCTTTAGAAGTTTAAATTCATATTACTTTGATCTGAGAAATTAATTGGGAATGCGTTTTGGATGGGTTTGCAAGGTTAATGTTGTTCTGGGATTTGATGTTAGATGCGGATCTTTTTTTGCCTTACTTGTTATCAATGGGTCCAGTGGTATCTTGCTTTTTTAGTCTACGAAATAAGGGTTATCATTATTTGGTTATGGTAAATTTGAAGATTGTTTTTATGTTCTGCTTCTATTATTGTAAATATTGTATATATTATTCTTACTCAAGATTTATTATTTATTCAAGACTAATTTAATTAAATAATTAATTATTATAGTATTAAAATTTCTTTTTTTATGGCAATTATTGCATTTTCCAAACATTATTTTTATATGGCAGTTCTTAGTAAACATCTCGATCCTGGCAAGATACACTTAGCATCTATGCAGTGTAGTGCCCGGTACAGGAACAATAATTGGGTTGTTCCTGGATCGTCATCCAGCAACCATTTATACTCTCCCCCTCGTCCTTTATTTTTTCGTAAGTGTTATGATGCTCGGTGCAAGACATGTCCATACGCTTCTCAGACACAAATTATCTCAGATCCTAATTATTCAAGCTTTTGTAAAGCATTTAATGTGATTTATAGTATAAAGTGCAACTTATGTAATATGAAATATATTGGTGAAACATCAGGTCCAATTCATAAACGTATCAATCATCATCGTTCAGACTCTAATAATAACAAAGCAAAAAATATACAATCTACAGCTGAAATTCAACATTTTCATATACATCAATTTAAAAATACGACAATTGAAATTCTTCAAATTCTAAAAAATAAATCAGAACGTCTTTATATGGAATCATCATTTATGAAATATTACAACACAATTTATCCTTATGGACTTAACAGTGAAGTATTTAACAGACCTGTCAAAGTCTTCACATCTATAAATAACAATATTGATTATTCTCCAATTTATCCTTCTCTTAATCATAATTTAAATAGTAAAACAACACGTAATAAACGAGGAAAGGGTTCATCATCAGTTGTAGTTTCCAAAAAATCTATCACTAAACATATAAATGATCTTCAAAGAAAATATTTAGAGAATTATAACTGGTTGTTAATTCGAAAACACATCTTTGCTATTAAAAAGAAACAGATTGTACAACATTTAAATGTATTTCTAAGTAAATCTTTCTCTAAACATTTCTCAGTTATTTATTTTGACCTCATTATGTCTAGGGTTAATCTTTTAAATATTAATTTACAAAAAAAAACATAAAATTCAAAACATGAATACTCAAATGTTAATTACTTTTTCAAATCACATATTTAATAAAATTAATATCAATTCTATAATTAATGATAAAAATTGTTTTTTTCCTATTAATAATCTTCATATCTCAAAAACCTTTAAATATCCTAATACAATTGGTAGAAAGATTTTTAACTACAATACATTTTCAAAAAATACATCTGCTGCAAGTAATTTTCCGTGTAAATGCAATAACCCCACTCTAAAAAAATACATAAACAATGATCATGGACATATAATCACTGGAAATCTTGATATTGTTAATGATTTTAAATTGAAACAACTAATGGGTTATGGTACTAAATATAGACTTCCATCTAAATTTAATGTTAAATCTATTATCAAACAGTTTACACATGATATTGATATTTTTATTTATAAAATTTCTATCTCTTATAATAAGCCTATTGAATATTTTAATCAGTGGAAAATATTAGTAATTGAAAAATTAACTATGGCTTTAAAAAATAATATGGCTGATTTGGTTTCTATTAATACACAGCATATTTTCCAACAAATTACTAAATTACAAAAAAACTACGTTATTACATATGTAGACAAATCTCCTAATAATTATGCTATTATTTGTAAATCTTATTATCACCATCTTCTTACAAATTGTATTTCTTCTAATAAGTCATTTAAAAAAACTAATGAAAATGTAATTGTAAATAATCGTAAAATTCGAAGTTATTATAAACTATTAAATATTTTATCTACTAACTTTAATTATCCATATTTAGTTCTTATTCCCAAATTTCATAAAACTCCAATTAAATTTAGGACTGTAACTATTGGTTGCAATACATATAATAATAAAGCCAATAAACTTCTCTTAAAAATTCTTAATCAATTATATGTACTTACTACAAACAATGATAATACACATTGTATAAAAAATAGCTATCAACTTGTCAATATTTTAAAAAATCTTCATTGTGTATATAATAGAACAACATATGACTTCAAAGATCTTTTTAATAATATAGACCTATTTGATTTACATAAAATTATAAATGCATTATTTAAAAAGTATTATAAAAAACTGGAATTACCATCTAATATTGATATTGCATATTTTAAATCTTTAACTAACTTCATTATCTATAATAATTATATCTTGCAAGATAACACTTTATATTTACAGCATGTCGGTATACCACAAGGCGGTTGTACATCCAGTTTACTCTCAGACTTATACTTATATCATTATGAACGTAATTTTACTAATAATAATCTACATTTATATCGTTATATTGATGACATAATTTTAATTGATACTGATCATTCTGCAATTACTCCATTTCCAGTAGATTATCCCACTAATTTGGAATTAACGGAAAACCTTTTATCTCACAATACAATTAACTTCTTAGATCTTAAAATTACAATAAAAGACAACAAAACAATCACAGATTTATATGACAAACGTAAAGAATTTAAATTCAAAGTTAATACATTTACAAATTTTAAATCTTGTCTACATCATTCTGTATTTCGAAATATAATACTTAATCATTTATATAGAATAAAATGTTTATGTTCTTCTCCTCTAATTAACAATAATATTAAAAAACTAATTTATGATGCATTAAATCATGGTTTTCCAAAAAAATTCATATATTCATTAATATACAATTAGTATTTTTCTTACATGATCTTTTAAAACATATTAACACATGCGTAAACAAAATTACAAAAAAATTATAAAATAAAAAAATAAAAAAAAATCTCTATAAAAAATAAAAATTGTAAAATAACATAAAAAAAATATTATAGGTTGGATGGGTGGGTAGATGTTAGAGTACGGAGGAGGGTGGTGTTGTCTGGATAATATGCAATGGTTAATTTATATATATATATAAAAAATGGGGTTTTTGTATTATTACTATATTTTTAATACGTATTTTATAAGGATGTTGATTTGATATTTTATATGTAATTGGTGAATTTCATTAATTATTAGCTTTATTATTGTTTAATCTTATTTACAATCATTTGTTATAAATTTTAATTTAATAAGGACAATATCATATTAATTACTAATAGTATGCCATTTTTATAGTGATTAATATACATATAAGTATATTTAATATAAATAAAGTTATACTGTATGGATTAAAATTGGGTAATTATATTTATTATTATTCCTCTATTCTTATTAATATTTTAATATTTATTTATTTTCACCTAGTGTTATATAATTTATTATCGGTTTATTGTTTTTGAATGTCCCACATTCATACTTTTAGGATTTTTATGGATGTATAAAATAATCCACACACTATATTTGTGCTTTTTAGGTAATTGGAATTTAAGTATCAGTTCACCTTCTTTATACTACCATATGTTTTTTATTTCCTGTTCATTTTATAATTATCTTATATATAATAATTTTTATTAAAGATTTTTATATTTTTAATAGTTATTTATATTAATTATCAATGAATTTATTCTGTTTTATAGCATATAGCTATATGCTATATTTTATCGATGTTCTAGAATTATTTAAATTCTTAGTGTAGTTTAAATAAATTTGCTAATAGAATATTTTGTATGCTTTTTAAATTTTATTAACAATAGTTTTTTTTTTTTTAAATACATTGTGTGGTTTATATTCAGTTTATAATTATCTATATATAAGGATATTTTTGGTTTTGCTGTTAATAAAACAATTGTTACATTCAATTGCTTACAACTGAAGCAAGTCTTTTGACAATTAAATCATAAATGTAATACTAGATGGCAGCACCACAATTTGTGATTTTTGTTTCGATAAGTTCTTGATTTACTTCTTCCAGCTACATTTCAGTTATAATTTACTACACCAGGGGGAATTTTTAGCTAAATTTTGACGATATTGTTTAACGGTTTTTAATTAATTTAATAGTGCATTTTAATTATGTAATTACTTTCTATTTATATTATTTTATATTATATTAAAAGGTATTTAACATTTATTTCAATATGTATTAACTGCATCCTATGGTATCAATTACTGTGATTTCTTAACTGTTTTATTAACCTTAATCTTTACGATATGGGTGCCATGTGAGCGTGGATTTATTCTAAAATATTAATCGGTATGGTGTTTATTATTTCATTTTATATCCTATAAATATTTAAATAGGTTTTATTGTTTTTTCCATTTCATATTATTTGTTTCTATTCTGTTTTCATTTTTAATCAATTCACTTGATTTTAATGGTTGTTAGGGCACAGGGGAAAATAACTTTTAGCTTTTACTTATTTTTCCCACAGAAAACAACCATTTTGCTTATATCATTGAATTCTGTGCCCTTGAAAACGTAATTCAATATATAAGCATTTCCATTATTTGTCGGTGTCCACTTTCTTATTTTTCTTCCATAATAATTCTTGTAAATAATTTAATCTTATTTTTATATATACTTACAGCTTTAATTCATAATATTACGGTTTTTGATGGTGGTAGGTTATGTTTAATTATTGGTTTTATATATATATATATATATCATCTTATAAAACAATAATAAGTACGTAAACTTACTAGTGAAAATTCGTGATCCCTAAATAAAAGTTCAACCAGATGCGGAATGCCACAGTATTGCCGCATCTTGCTGATTTTTTATTGGGGGATTCCAAATTCTCACCAGTAAGTTTAAATCTTATACTATAATGCGAGCAAAAATTGTGTGTGTGTATGTAAATTTTATCTTGAAAACGGCTCAAACGATTTTGAATAAATTTTGCACCCTACCATTTTCGGGCACGAAAAGACCATTGGGATGGGTCTCGTGTTCGAGAAAATTCGATTAGTGGGTCATTTTGGGTCATAATGGTCAGTAGGGTGGGCCGAAAAAAACTGTGTTTTGATTTTCGATGATGGGTACTGCGGAAAAGTGGCCATTAGTGGCACCAAGTTCACACAAATAATTTGAGATTTTTAGGACAATTCCTATATTTGCCGCTTTTGGCTTGAAGTTTTGCTAAAATGCTGATTTTTGAACTTTTTTAGCAAAATTTTTAAAAATATTAAATTAAACTTATTTTAATCGTATTTACTTGAAAAGTCATATTTAATGTGCCAAATGTATAAATAAGCGCTGATAATGTATTATTTAATTGCTATGTGTATTTTAAATTAGACGATTTTTATAGCCTTTTAGCGTGTAAGTGAGCAAAAGGTCCTTGTATTGTTTGAATCTTTCAACAGTTTCTCTCTTTTGTCTTGTTTATGTCCCTTGGTTTTCCTTATTTTTTTCGATGCTTTAAGGGTCATATATTTGGATGACGAGCTGCAGAATCCCTCAAAAAACAGATCTGGAAGGAGAGAAGGGGATTTAGCGAGAACTTAAGTAAAATCTTTTCTCGTGCGATACAGTACTTTTTGGATCATTTAACGTGCCATTACTGTGTTTTGTGCGTTTTATTACGACGAGTTTAGAAATGGCCAGTGCGAAAGATCATGGTCATGTAAAAACACGTGATAGCGTGAAAAGTAACCTTTTTGTGACACCATGCAAATTGAAAGACTTGCAATTGCCAACTTATGCTGACATCATGCGTCACTACTATTGGTTTCGAAGCGATATAGAAGAAAATCGAGATATTTATCTCCAACCAGTGGATGATATTATTAAAATGGTAGGTGAAAAAGTTTCCAAAATCTGGATAAAATCTTCCATACCAGTGGTTTCCCAACGAACAATTAACGGAAAGATTAAAAACTATTACAATTAGTGTAGATCATTGGAGAAATGCAGTAATAAAAAGGGAGTTAAAAGCAAGACGATCCGTGAAGATTTCGTACGAAATGCGGAAATCTCTCTGTGACATTGCAGCTTGTAAGTGTAGAGACTTGAACAATTGTAACTGCGACATCAGGCGTAAAGTCCCACATCGAGAGGTGAACTTCTTGAAGGATCAAAGAACTCCTCGAAAAATGTTTATCGGAAATATTGATTTAAAAACAAGCAAAACTCTTGGAATGAAAATATCGCGGAAAATGAAAAGGGATACAATTTCAACGAGGAATAGTGGTTCTGCGACAAAGACTTCAACGAGTGGAGTCAGATCCAGATGGAAGACAGATATATTGTTGGAAGATTCAAGTAATGGGAGCTTTCAAGCAAACAGTTCGACTGAATATGAATTTGAACCAGGCCATTCAAAGCCAGACACTCCTAAACGCATATCCCTGTCTCACACAGCGTCTGCCGCATTTAGGACTGGTGTATCACAGAGGGAAGTTGCGTGAATAGCTTCATCCGTGCTTCAAGATGCAGGAATTGTGACAGAAAAAGATAATAATCTCGTCATTGATAAAAACAGGGTCAGAAGAGAGAAACATAAACTTGGAAAGAAGATACAGGAGAAGGAAGTTCTTGAAGGAAGGAAAATTAAAAGCATATTCTTTGATGGTAGAAAGGATAAAAGGATCATGATAGAAAAAAAAGACAACAAGCGACACCGTCGAGATAAAGGTGAGGAACATATCACCGTGTTGTCTGAACCTGGTTCGGAATATTTGGGTCACTTGACACCTCGTTCCGGTCACGGAAAAGAAATAGCTCAATCCTTATATAATTTTCTAGGTCAGAATAAAGTGGATTTTTCTGAACTGATAGCACTCTGGTCTGATGGCACCGCTGTTAATACAGAAAGACTCAATGGTGTCATTGCCTGTCTTGAAAAAAAAATAAGAAGAGAGCTTCAACATTTTATATGTATTCTTCATACGAACGAACTTCCGCCCCGACATCTACTATCTAAACTTGATGGTGGAACCACGGGACCTAAGTCCTTTGCCGGCCCAATCGGTTCTAGACTAACAGGGTGCGAAAATCTACGTGTCACTTCGTTCGAACCTATTGCTGTTTCATGGACATCAGAAATGGAAAAGACTGAAGATCTGAGTACAGATAAAAAATATTTATTTGATATTTGTGTAGCGCTTTCAAGCGGACAGTGTCCTCGAGGGCTGGAAAACAGAAAACCGGGACCAATTGTGCAATCGAGATGGATCACAACTGCCTGCAGAATTTTACGCTTGTACATTAGTAGTTCAAATCCTGATGAAGCGCTTAAATATCTCGCGCAGTACGGGATAAAAGTTTATGCGCCAGAGTGATTTTCTGTAAGGAAAAGGCCAGGTTGCGCAGACGGGCCTAGACATCTGTGGCAGATTATTCAACTTTCGACGTTTCTACCAGATGAGCTAAAACAGACAGCCCATTCAGTCGTACAGACAGATGGATACTATGGCCATCCCGAGAATTTACTGATAGCAATGGCAACCGATGATAGCATAGATATTAGAAGAATGGCGTGGGAAAGAATAAAAAAATACTGCAATTTAAAAAAGATAAAAACCAACAAAATGCGAGAGTTTCAGGTTCCAAAGCTGAACTTTAAAGCAACGGGATACTATTATTCCATCGACTGGGTAGGCACAGAAATCAGCGAACCTCCTATCACAAAAACTCTTTCATTAGAAGAAATTGAAGGAAACATAATTTCAGGATCCATGTTGGATATAGCATCAATCCCCTTTCCAAGTCACTCCCAGGCTGTGGAAAGAGTCGTTAAAATTGTTACAGAAGCTGCATCAAAGGTATGTGGGAGTGAAGGAAGAGATGCGTTCATTAGAGCAAAACTGCAAGCGCAGAAAAAGATGTCAAAATTCATTTCTAAGAAGGACTTCGTAACCTAAAAAGGTATGCAATTTGAATAAATAATATTCGGCGGGTGGAACTCGCAGTACAGCTACCACCTCGCGGTGAGTTCTGGGTTGTTTCGCGTTGGTACCGAACGCAAAACAAGCTAAAAGCTGTACATTTTAAAAGCACGTAGCACAAAAATAGTGCATAATAAGAGCATATTTAAACATTTGGCACATTAAATATGACTTTTTAAGTAAATACAACCAAAATAAATTTATCTTAACATTTTTAAATTTTTTGCGAAAAAAGTTCAAAAATCAGCATTTTAGCAAAACTTCAAGCCAAAAGCGGCAAATATAGGAACTGTCCTAAAAATCTCAAATTTTTTGTGTGAACTTGGTGCCACTAGTGGCCGCTTTTCCGCACTACCCATCATCGAAAATAAAAAAAAAGTTTTTTTCGGCCCACCCTAATGGTCAGAGTCAAGCTAATTATATCTAGAGAACGGTTCAATCGATTTTGACTAAATTTTGTATCTAACCATTTTCAGGCACGAAAAGACCATTGGGATGGGTCATGTGTTCGAGAAAATTAGATTAGTGGGTCATTTTTGGGTTACTGTGGGTCAAGCTATTTTTATCTAAAAAACGGCTCTAACGATTTTCACTAAACTCTATATTCTACAGTTTTGGATTACGAGAAGACCATTGGGCTAAGTCACATGTTTGAGAAAATTCGATTAGGGGGTTATTTTTGGGTCACCGTGGGTCAAGCTAAGTTTATCTAGATAACAGCTCTAAACGATTTTGAAGAAATTTTGCACCCTACTGTTTTCGGGCACGAAAAGACTGTTGGGATGGGTCTCGTGTTCGATAAAATTCGATTAGTGGGTCATTTTGGGTCATAATGGGTCAGGGTCAAGCTAATTATATCTAGAAAACGGCTCAATCGATTTTGACTAAATTTTGTACCTAACCATTTTCGGGCATGAAAAGAAAATTGAGATGGGTAACGTGTTCAAGAAAATTCTATTAGTGGGTCATTTTTGGGTCACCGTGGGTCCAGCTAAGTTTATCTAGATAACGGCTCTACGATTTTGACGAAATTCTGTAATCTATCATTTTCGGGAAGGAAAAGACCATTGGGATGGGTCACGTGTTCCAGAAAATTCGATTAGTAAGTCATTATGGGTCAGGGTCAAGCTAATTATATCTAAAAAACGGCTCAAGACATTTTCACAAATTTTTTTAATATACGGCCGTTTCTGGTCATGAGATGACCATTGGGCCAAGTCACATGTTCGAGAAAATTCTATTAGTGGGTCACTTTGTGTCACAATAGGCCAGGGTCAAGCTAATTGAATCTAAAAGCATGCTAAAACATTTTGACGAAATTTTATATTATACCATTCTGGGCATGAGAAGAGAATTGGGCTAAGTCACATGTTCGAGAAAATTCGATTAGTGGGTCATTTTGGGTCACAATGGGTCAGGGTCCAGCTAATTGTATCTAAAAAGTGGCTTAAACGATTTTGAATAAATTTTGTATTCTATCGGTTTAGTGTCCGAGAAGACCATTGGGCTAGGTCACATGTTCAAGAAAATTCGATTAGTGCGTTATTTTGGGTCACAATGGGTCAGGGTCAAGCTAATTGTATTTTAAAAGCGCTTCAAAACATTTTGATAAAATTTTGTATAATACCGTTGTCGGGCATGATAAGACCATTGGGCAGGGTCGCATGTTCAAGAAAATTCAATCAATGGGTCATTTGGGGTACTAATGAATTAGGATCAAGCTAACTTTATCTAAAAAACGGCTCAAAAGATTTTAACAAAACTTTGTACTACACCGTTTCTGGACAAGATAAAACCATTGGGCTGGGTCGCATGCTCAAGATAATTCTATTAGAGGGTCATTTTGGTGATAATGGGTCGGGGTCAAGCTAACGGCATCTCAAAAAGGTTCAAACAATTTTAACAATTTTTTTTTTGTAATACCGTTTCACAGTACAAAAAGACCATTGAAATAGCTCACATGTTCGATAAATTTCACTTAGTCGGTTTTTGAATCAACGTGGGTCAAGCTTATTTTATCTAGAAAACGACTAACGATTTTCAATCAGTTTGGTATTCCATCGTTTTCAGGCTCGAGAAGAGCATTGTGTTAGGTCGCATGTTCGAAAAAGTTCGATTAGTGGGTCATTTTGGGTCCCTATGTCTCAAGGTCAAGCTAATTGCATCTAAAACAGAAAGAATGATTCAGTGGGAATTATATATCGAGATAAACACAAAGCTAATTTTGACCGAGCTTAGCTCGGTCATTCCTGCTAGTAGTTATTATTGTTTTATAAAATGATATATATTCCACAAATAAAATAATAGAAAATTGCTATTCAAAATTGTCCTGTGTGAATTCTAACACTAGTGAGAAGTCGGTCGATTAGTGATGACGTCACACTCGTATCCTCTACCCTTGAGTATTTCGATGGCAGCGCCCTGAGGCCACGCTAGGCTAATACTATAGCGCCTAGAATATAAAGTGTGGAAATCGGCTATCACTGTAATACTTTAAAAAGTGCTAAAATATTCTACCCCTTAGATGTGCAACGATGCTGCTGAAATATAAAGATCGCAGCGACATCTGCAGGATATTTTCTACAACTGCAAGATATTGATAGTCTATACAATGTAATACTAAATCCCGCAGATGTCGCTGCGATCGACACTCGGGATTTTAGCAGTATCGTCGCACATTTAAGGGATACAAATTTTTAGTGTTGTTTGGATAGCATATTTCCACACTAGGTATTCTAGACGCTGTACTAATACGGCTTAATAAGATTTTTCGAAAGAAAGTCTAGAATATTTTTTCAGCTGAAAATATGTATAAATGCATATAAATGACTCTTTACATGTTTATTTTTCTGCACAAAACATAAAATTAATATGGGAGATATATTTTTTCATAATTGTATTGAATTATAAATCCATTTTGTTTCATTTTTGGTTTCGGTTTGGATTCGGGTTTCGGGTCAATAAAATTTTTTGTCGTGTTCGGGTCAGGTACAATCCGACCAAGGTATGAATTTAATAAGATATATAATTTTCTGGGGGTGATTTCATCTAAGAAAATCAAATAAAATTTGAAAAGAAGTCTTTATTCGTAGTTGATTGGTATATTTGTTTTATGTGATTATTTTTTGGCACGATTAGTGGGGATGGGGGTCCATTTTACCCATGAGACTGTATATATATTCGTAATATTAATTTAAAAATGCATTGTTTTTTCAGAATATTTATTCTTGCTATGATATGGCGAAAACTTTACACAAAAGGCTAATTTTTACAAGTAAATCTTGCAAACATGCTTTTCGTTTTAGGGAATACAGATGTGATTTTAAAATTACCATTTTTTTTATTATTATTATTAAACTTAGGTATATTGTTATATTCCGAAGATTATTAATAAAAGCAATTTTGGAAAACTAACAGATTAGAAAAGTTAAGTTTAATTCAATGGATAAATTAAATTTAGATTAAACCATACAATGTTGTATAATTTTGCATAGTAAAAAAACATATAAATCAGACATTTGGGATATCCATTTTTTTTTTCTTCACAAATATTTAACAGCTCCTGCTTACCACCTGTGTTAATTTTCCATTTTCTTCCGTATAGACAGAAATTTGTTCTAGAGCACTTTATGTTCAAACAATGACGCAACTAAGAGGAGTCAGGCGGCGCAGCTGTCCAGGAGTTACATAAAAATTAAAAACAAAGGAAATGTGAAACTGCGAATGTTAAGTTTTTAATTTTACTGCGCATAACTGGAAACTTCTAGTTACGTCAGGTCAGACACAGAAATAAAAGAAGAAATATGATTAACTAGGAGAAAGTCAGCTGTTAGCACCCCCCCTTCCTTCCTCCCCATTACAATTGCTCATCAAGCAGACAAGACCTGCCCGTCCCCATACTAGGTTTGCCAGATTAGGCTAAGATTGCAGGTAATTTTTTCTCTTTGCTGATTGCAGTAATTTTGAGGTACCAAATACTGCAGGTTGTGATTTTTTGGGGATTCTTTCGTAATCTTAACCTTTTCAAGGGCGGTGGTATGTTTATGAAACTACTTAATTTTAATTCCTAAATAGACCAATGGCACCAGAATTTTTTTTTTTTAATTTCCGTTTATTATGCATGTAAAATATTTTGCAAATAAAATTGCTCGTAAATTCCGGTGTCATTCATTCATTTCACCATTTCAGTAATGGAAGTACTTTGCCCCTCAAAGGGTTAAAGCAATTCTTTAAAACCGGTATGCCATGGCATACTAGTGCACCGTGAGAGAACCTCAGATACCCCCGAAACTTTTACGTCAGTCTGATCAAGATTCTAATATTTAATAGAAATATTGAAATTCAACATTCAACACTTCATATTATGCTATTTACATTTAACCCTTTGAAAGCCACCGGTATATTATATATACCACTTAATTTTAATTCCCATATGCCACATTGGCATCAGAAATTAGGAAATAAAATTTTCTTTATATAATGTACGCGAAAAAAAAAAAAAAAAAGCCTTTACTTATTTTCATATAAATTTGTTCACAAATGCCGGTGTCATT
Organism: Maratus speciosus; assembly: GCA_963932465.1. Lineage (NCBI taxonomy): Eukaryota > Metazoa > Arthropoda > Arachnida > Araneae > Salticidae > Maratus > Maratus speciosus. Next base: position 463,783,610 of record OZ010796.1, read on the forward strand.
CAATCATTTTAACATTTTTACCAACAGAAGTACTTTGTTCCTGAAGGGCTTAACCCTTAAATGCGCGATTTTTTATTTTGTTTCGAAAAAATTATGTATGCAGTGTAAAATTACCTAAATGGTCCGCCAACTGAATACGAATATTTTTTTAGAAAAATTTTCTTTTTAGAATTTTCTTACAAACCGCCCTGAAACCACCTTTGAAAGTTAATTCTAGCGCAAAACTAACATAAAATTTTCTGTTAAAATTTATTGGTATTCAGTTGGCGGACCATTTGGGAGCCTTGTATATTATTCTCTGAAAGGTTTATTACACAGGAAAAATAATGAAAAAAATCAGAGATACATTTTTCATATAATACGTCAATCTTTTCTTCTGTTGCACATCTGCAATATAAGTAAAAACTACTATGTGTGGCTGTTTTACGCTAAAATATTGCAAATTAGTAAATACGTAGTTACTAACCAAATTTTTGCCACTTTCCTTTTTTGGAAAAGTAATGTTGTAGATTATACTAAAAAATATGCATGGAAATCTCAAAGATTAAATGAAAAGTAAGATTAAATTCCGTTTTAAAATTGTTTCATTCAACAGTGCAAAATACAATTGTTACGAGAAAAATTATACTGTGACATTTAAGAAAATAAATCGCATCTTAGTGCTGTTTGTCATTATTTTTGCATTTTTCTTGTTGTTTTTGTATTTTAAAGTGTTACGCATTTTCTCGACTATTTTTTGAATCAGCATTTTATTTTTATTTGCTATGCAATATGGCACATGAAATAACTTAGTTATCTAAAGTGACTTTTTGAGCACATTTAGCCTCAAAAAATATTTTGAAATCCTAAACTAGCTACTGCCAACTTTATAAAATTAATAAATAATTAGTAAATCGCTTATGACCATGGTGCAGGCCTTATGCACGACTATGGCAAAAAAAGGGGAAGGGAAAGCCTGCTAACAAAAGGGAATTGTGTATAAAGAGGAGACATATAGTATAGAGCAAAAAATGGTAGAAATTGTGTTTTCTTTGCAAGTATGGGAAAATGTGATATTTCAAGTTATGATAAGTCAAGGTAAAAAATTTTAGAGCGGAATATAAAGTTGCAATCATATTCAGGGATGAGAGTTCCGACTTTTTGCACACCAGTATAATCTTTGAGAAAATGTTATTTCATTTAATCGGAACATTTTAGCTATTTAAGAGAACAACATTTTCTTTAAGATTATACTGGTGTGCAAAAAAGTCGGAACTCTGATCCTTGCATATTAAATTATATTTTCATATGCGATATTCATTTTACGGGATATAATATTCACTATTATAGCATGAATTTGACTACAAATTAGAACACAAATGACTAAATAAAATCAAAATGGGCATTCAATGCAAATACACTGAAATGCTTATATTAATTCTACTGTTTACTTAAACTATACCCATGGATATCCAATTATTGCTATAAGTGATAAACATAAATTTTAAAAAAGGCAAAATACCTTTATCTATATTTACATTTCGACATGTCTCATTGCATCAGGCGGCAGCATTCTCAATAAAATAAAATGATAAAAATATTTTCGCAAAAATTCAAATCGAAAAACTAGTAAACAAAAACAAAAATCACGCGAACACAAGGATAGTGAAATTAACTGCAATATTAAAAATGGAAATTTGTGAACGTGAATTATTTTACAATATTGTTTCATGATTCTGTGTAGCATTTCTTTCCAAATTTTAGGGAGCTCCATGGACACTGAATTATTGCAAATATTATTATTGCGTAAGAAGATCCCTATTTATTCGCTGATGATGGACAGCAAATAAGATCTTGATGGATAAATTATTCTACTGTTTTTAAAATCTATTTGTAAAGGTTCTCTGTTATATAGTCTGACAAGAGCTGTAGTTTTCTTGTTGTATTTGATGTCTGCTATATATTCTTTGATCCTAGTTTTGAGCTTTCTATTTGACGAGCCGTTAATTCCCAAGTTGGCTCAGCCGAGCTCAGCAATCTGATTGGCTAAAACTGATATTTATATAGTGGAAAATTATATTTATTTTCTTATGAAGTAGTGTAATGTAAAATAGAATGCAATTATAATGACTTAAATTGATATATTTTGTTAAATTTGATCAAATCACAGTAAAGTAATCCAAAATATTAATATTAACGAACAATCAGATGGCTGAGTTCGGCTGAGCCAATTTGGGAATTAACGGCTCGTTTCTATTTGTCATTCCTATATAAAGTTGAGCTGTTCCATCTTCTTTGATGAAAGGTATTTCATATACCTCTGATAATTGATTTTATAGGAATGACAAATATAAAGCTCAAAACTGGGATCAAAGAACATATAGCAGACATCAAACACAACAAGAAAACTGCAGCTCGGGCTAGACTATATAACAGAGAACCTTTACAAATAGATTTAAAAAATAGTAGAATAATTTATCCATAAAGATCTTATTTGCCATCCATCATCAGAGAATCAATAGAGATCTTCTTACGCAATGATAATATTTGTAATGATTCAGTGTCCATGGAGCCCTAAAATTTGGAAAGAAATGTCACACAGAATTATGAAACAATAATGTAAAATAATTCACGTTCACAAATTTCCATTTTTAATACTGCAGTTAATTTCATTATCCTTGTGCTCGCGTGAATTTTGTTTTTGTTTTTGTTTACTAGTTTTTCGATTTCAATTTTTGCAAAAATATTTTTATCATTTTATTTTCTTGAGAATGTTGCAGTCTGATGCAATGAAACATGTCAAAATGTAAATAGATAAAGCTATTTTGCCTTTTTTAAATTTATGTTTATCACTTTAATAAATAATTGGGTATTTTGATATTTCGAAGTGAATTTTATATTTATATAAAGTTTATATCCGTGGATTCAAGAAAGATGAAATGACGACTATCTCTTTAACCCTTGCAGGGACAAGTAAGTGCGTTTCTATAATGTTGAATTCATACCGGAATTTTTGAAAAAAATTATTTCAAAATAAGGAAAAGCAATTTTTCCACTATAGTTCTAAAAGTAAAATTTATTTAAAAGTGTCTGGTACAAATCTTGATTAAAATTAGGTGGGATATAATATATCCCACCGCCCCTCAAGGGATTAACCGCTGACGGTAGAAATATTCTTCGAATTACAAAAAGTATATAAATCAATTTTGACAGTTTCAGGTTTGGAAATTCTTTAACAAAGAGCTGCTTACACATTAGAATATGAAATTTAATTTTATACGGCCTACTTTTCGTATAACGTCTATTTAGAAAAACAGGGGCATTATAAAAAAGTCCCAAGAATGAAATTAAAAAAAATCTTTTATGGTCGAAACATACGGAGTTATGATATTTTAACCCATTAGCGGGCGGTATCCACAAAAAAGGACACCTAATTTTAATTCAAAAACTGACAAATGGCACCAAGAATATTTAATTAAAATTTTTGTTTTATAAAGTAAGGTTAAATAAGCATGCTTTTATTTTCTAATAAATTCGTATGCAAATTCTGGTGTTAGTCCACCATTTCACCATTTTACAAACAGACTTACTCCACGCAGGAATGGATTAAATTGTATTAATTTTCAATGTTTTCTGGCACTAAAAACGCGCCTTCTCGTATTTATAAGTATTTAACGAATTTTTTTAATAAAATGAATTCACTTATTTTTATTTAGCTAGGCAAGATTCAAATATGATCTCTTAACTGCGCATCTTCCAATACATGCATCACAAGCCTCCCGTACAAAGTATTTTTTTAGCACAGCCCATATTCAATTTTGAAATATTATGAATTTCCATTTTTTTTCTCATCATAGTTGCCCATTTTTCGATTTAGCCTTTTCTGTGACATAGTAGAATGAGAAAAAAAAAACTTTCCGTGGAGAGAAGATGTCAACATTTATACACGTCGCTATTTTATTAAGGTATTAAAAACAGATAAAAAACATTTTTATACGCTGAATCCTGGCACACCCTGGGATTCTGTGCAAGTTTTACTCAAGAGCTGAGTTCTTCCTGCATATGTTTGCATTCGCTCTACTTTTATAAGTCGAACTAGCCACTTAAAGTTGTCAAAAAAAATATTTTTTTTTCTAAAACGCGAACTATCTGACACATTCACATACGTAAAAAGCATGAAATTTGTAGGCAAGACTTCTTAAGCGACTGGAAATCGAATAGCGCTTTTCATTAATCAAAATGTATTATACCTTGAGTTGTAATTGATGGCTATCTCATGAAGATCATACCTGAGCTGACGCATGTTGAAAATTTTCTTAAAACGCCTTGGAAGCATTTTTCTGTAAGATCCTTTAAGCCTTTCAAGGGCGTTTATGAAGGGCATGTTTATGAAACCACATAATTTTAATTCCCAAATGCCACAATGGTACCAGAATTTTAAGTATGAAATTTTCTATTTATCATATAAGTGAAATGTAGCTTTTTCTTACTTCGAAACAAATTTGTTCGTATATTCCGGTGTCATTCATACATTTCAACATTTTAGCACTGGAAGTGCTTTGCCCCTGTAAGGTTAGACCCTTGGGGCCGAGCGACCAGTATTCGTGCCGCGTAAGGTGCTCAGAATCAGTGATTATTCTCACCAGTAAATTTTTATTGTAAATTTTGCCTTATTTAATCCGAACATTTTCCCGATTCATTGAGGCAAAAATTTCTGTTTTAAAAAACCGGTGATAAAAGAACAAAAATTCTGTAAAAGACGCTCGTCCCGAAGTGGTTAAACCAAAATGAAAAACGCTGAATAATAACAAAAACACATTTAGTGCGTTTAGAATGAAAAATGAATTTGCGAATGTTTCAGAAAATAGCCAGTCTAGATTTGAGAACAACCTGGCAATACTTCTTTTGCATGGGTTTATTCGATAATTTTTACTATAAAGTGTAAAAAGGACGAATTTTTTAATGTGTTGTTCACAGAGAATTTCTCTGCATAGTACATCTATATATTAAAGCCATTACCATGCCCATATGATAGTGACGGCAATATTTAAATTGTATTTTGCCTGATCAAATTAAAAGAAATACTGACACTTCGTATAACATACTGCCCGGAGGCGACGCTTTTTTACGTATTGTGTTCCAGTTTTCTTCCCTGATTCCTTGCCACCTTATTCTGAGTGTACTGTATTTGGATTATTTTTATCCAGTCAAGCTCAGGGATGTGGAGTTTAGCGCATACTTCTGTATCCAGAAAAGCCTATTCTCTAAAAAAAGAAAGGTGCCGGCTTGCAATTATTAAATATAAAGGAACATTGTAAACAGTTCACCTGTTCTTAAAACTCACCCTTTGAGCAACATATTTCAGTCACCTATGTACTTTATGGATGTCAAAAAGCATTAACATAAGGTGGTTGTCAAATCCCGGCTCAACAACGCGAAACTTTCTGACACATTTCTCGAGTCATTTTTAAACATAAAGGCATAAAATTGACAGATTTGACTATTGAAGCGATTTCGAATCGAAATGAGTGTGCCGTTTTTTGATAAACAAATTACTTATCAAGTTATAAGCAATTTCGGTCACGTGACAACCGGTTTTTCTCCCCTCTCGCGGTATGTCGTCCAGGATTCGGTTTAAAACGCCAACTTTCACAGTATTTTCTGAAAGATCTTCTGCCTTTACCAAAAAAAAAGAAAAGGAAAACGTCTTTCGATTACATAGTCTCTGAATGACAACGCCTGCTAATTTCATGCGTTTCCGAACAAAAATGAATTTAAAAAATGTATCAGAAAGTAGGTCCTTTGGATTTGAGAACAGCCATAAATAGTCATTGAAACATACCGTAATTTCCGGCGTATAATCCGCGGATCAAACAATCATTTTTTGACCCAGAAATTTTTTTTAAACTTTTTGGATCGCGGTAAATATTCGTCTTAAATTAATACAGTGGTGGAAAATTGGCGCAGAGGTGGAGCCTATTGACACCACTAAATTTTAGTAGTATTTTCCGGCTTATCTAAAGACAGGATTTCTGAGTTTTTCTTAAGGTGAAGAATACTATAAAATATTTGTGGTGTCAATAGGCTCCGCCTCTGCGCCAATTTTCCACTACTGTTAATAAATAAAATTTCTGTGTCCAAACAGAATTGCTTGTTCGGCGGATTATACGCCGGAAATTGAATGGAGTTATGAATAAAAAGGAGGAGACATATAGTGTATTGTCTACCAGTTGCGAGTGAAGTAACTGAGGAGGTTGTCACAATATGGCGGCTGCTTTTTTAAAATCGATTCTTCAGTTTCTGATTACCGATAGGTCAAACGTCCCACCAGTAAACTTGAATAGAAGATTTCGTCTTAAAGAAGAGTCTTATTCATGGAAATTTTTTTCAAAAATTTTGTAATAATTTCTATTTATTTTTACTGGTGTGAGTATGCCTTATAAAACTGTCAGTTTGTTTCCATGGTTGTCACAATATGGCGGAAACGCAGGGCCTAACTACCACCAAAGAAAGCTCTTACCAGTAAAAATTAAAATCTGTTTCTGCCATTATTTATGACTGAAATTTTGTCGTAATAAGGCATTTAAATAAGTTGAAAATATCTATATAAACCTACTGGTGGGAGTTTCCACCGTCGATAAACAACGCCTGTGATAGCGGTTACAGTTGAAGCTTCACTATTTTAAGGATATGTCAGTTCCTTTTTATTAATAGTTCCATGGGAAATTGCGGTACTCACTTTCCCTAACAGAGCTGCCACAGGCGAATATTTTTATATTCTGGTAAAAAAAAACAAAAAAAAAACAGATTTTGTAGTTATATTTAAGTACTCGAACAGTATGTCAATAATTTTTGTTTTGAGAAAGTGGTGTGATGTAGAATTAAAAAATAGTCGCCTGTGGCAGCCCTGCAATCTGCAATAAGGAATTTACCAAACTTCACCTCCTTGCATAGCTGCCAACTTTTACGCTTTTTTCTTACCACTAAAATTTAATTGTCAAATTTTCCATATTTAATACGCGAACTCTGCTATTCACTAAGTCAAAAATTTCTTTTAAATCTTAGTGGTAATAAAAAAGCGTAAAAGTTGGCAGCTATGCCCTTGATACTAACTAGTAAAATTTGAGGAATTCTCTTTTGAGATCAAATTAATTTTACGTCTTTTAAAATTGGGGAGAAGGGGGTTCTGGCAGTGTTAAATTCAGATACTTTTCTCCGGGAGGGATATCTGTGGCTCCGGGGGGGGGGGCATTATAGAGTTCCGGAGGGAAATTGTACTTTTTATCCACTGAAGATGTAAAATCTCAAATCCTCCGAAGGGGAACATCTCATTGCTCCGGGGGGGGAATGTCCCCCGCTGGTCACCCCTTGAATTCAACACTGGGGTCTGTGGTCCGATATGTCTGTTACTGCTGTTCTACCATATTTTCATACAAAATGGTTTTGAGAATGTCAACGAAAGAATTTCCTTTTCAGAGGTTCAAAAGTAAATAAATAACGAACGAGAATAATGAAAATTGTGTGGGCTAGAAGAGCAAATTATTGGGTGTGATCGGGCCCCATGGGTCCATATAAATGTGCGCCACTGAACTCATTATTATTTTTTTTTCACAATGCTGATACTATACAATATATGCTATATAGCACTTGTACTATAGAGCAATACTATAAATTCATACACAATTTTTTTTTTTTTATTAATCTTAAAACAAATATATATAGAGAGAGGGATTTATATCATAAGATAACATATTCTTATCTTTTATAATATTATCAAAAAAATTCTGAAATTCTGTAAAAGACATAATATCATGAAAGAAATGCAAATACTAGATGAATGTTACAATAATCTCATGAAATATGCCTTTTTTTAATAATAATTTAAATCCTGATTTATATTGTATATTTAAATAATTTTTAATTAAATTTATTTTATTATGTTTTCTAACAATTTTTAAGAATGTTATGATTTGCAGTCTATCAGTGGCGAAATAGCTTTTCCCTGGAGTCAATAAATTGCTTGGAAAGTTAAACATAACTTGAAATATAAGACTCTTGAAAGTTAAATATTAGATGAAAACGAACTTAGTGAAGGATCAGCAATATCATCCAATCGATAATAACGTAGCGACATCTAGTGGAGAATAGGCTAATGTTTTTTATCTTTCAATAATAGAGGATTGTCCAAACTTTTGCCTGAAAACCTATTTCCGGAGGGAAATCGTCACCTTACTAAATCTTAAAATTTGCTACATGTGCATACAGTATTGAAAGCATTTTTATTAGAAGTTCTCTTTTTTTTTCTTTTTTTTTGGTATAATGGGAGTTGATATTTAAGAATTGTAGTTTTAGTTGCATTAGTTCACTAATGATTAACGATTATTTATATCACAATAATATATATCCAAACGGAAAAGTCAAAAACATATATTAAAAATATTGATTTGCTTAAAAGACGTTACTTTACTAAAAATACATTAAAAATATATTAAAAACCTATATTGGCATGGCATGTTTTAACTCCTTTAATGAGTCGTCATCAGATTGTATAACACCATAGCTGCCAACTTTTACGATTTCTTCTTACCACTAAAATTTTATAGTAAATGTTGTCTTATTTAATCGTCGAAATCACACGATTAAACAAGACGAAAATCTCTATTAAATTTTAAAGATCGCAAAAAAAGCGTAAAAGTTGGCAGCTATGTAACAGAATTACAAAATTAATATTTGTCCATTATTTGTAATTCTGTTATACATTCTGATAACGACTCAATAAAGGATTTCAAACTTGTCAATATAGGTTTTCATTATATTTTTAATGTGTTTTTAGTAAAGTAACTTCTTTTAAACAAATAAATGTTTTTAATATATGTTTTTGACTTTTCCGTTTGGAATATATATTATTGTGATATGGTTTAGTAGAGGTGGTTAAGACGTATTACTCTTATTTATGCTTACATTTGTAACGATTATTTAAACGGTAAAAAAAGCATGAATTGTTTTAAACATAATGGCAGTAGCTAAATCAATTAAAATAATGAAAGTTTGAACGAAAACTGAAATTTCCCTCTCTGTCTAGTATGTACAGGTGGTGTTCGGGCTAACTTCGAGAATTTTGCAAATACAGGCCTGCCACAGGCGACTATTAATTAATTCTATTTCGCACCATTTTTTCAGAACAAAAATCTTTTACATACGCATTGACAACCTTTGCAAGAGAAATATACCTCAAAAAAAATTTTTTTTTAATAGTGGGGCGAACAGAATATAACAATAGTCGCCTGCGGCAGCCTTGTAAATAGTATAAAATTACGGATTGTCGTGAAAAATGTGACATATTCTACATATGCAGGCCTCTGAGCGGTAACTTATTTGGCCACCACTAGTTATATAAAATTAATTTTATGGAACATTACAAGAAGAATTACGATAAAAGATCACCACGAGGCGAGTCCCGACGACATATCCAAGATAAATCTAAAACGAAAAGTTTCGTAAGGAAAGACTGGTGGCAAAAGTTTTGATTTAGTCTTTATTAAAAGAGACCGCTCCGAGGCTGCATATAGTCGATACCTTGACAAATTATCCAATATGAAAACAGTGTTGCCAGTGGGCTACTTTTTTAAAATTCAGATTTCTTGATTGGCACTACTTTTCTGAACAGGAAAAATTTCCCTTGTTTTCGCCTTAATTAATATGTCATTAGAAAAGGCGAATTTTACAATTTTAAAAAAGTGATGTCAATCAAGAAATCTGAATTTTAAAAAGTAGCCCACTGGCAACACTGTTTTCATATTGGAAAGTTTGGCATGGTACCGACGATATGTTTATATACTCTTTGTTGTTAGATACACCCTTGTTATCAAAAGTAACGGAAAGACAAGATTGAAAACCATCAGAACAGCGGAAAAGGATTACCTGAATCATGATGATTTTTGCCGATAGCTACTCAGCGTTACATGAATACCTGAAAAATTTTTATGACGTGTAATAACGGGGTTCAAAGAGGACATTTTGAGATAAAAAAGGCGAAGATTACCTTCCGGAATTTGTGGTGGCAAACGATTTTCAGGCAAAACGTTTTGAACACCCCAATGTTAAGGGGAAGTCTTCATCCCATTGTCCCTAGCTACCAACTCTTACGTTTTATTCCTTACCACTAAAATGCATTAGTAAATTTTAACCTAATTAATCTCCGAAATCTGAGATTAAATAAAGCAAAAAAAAGAAAAAAATATATATATATATATATTACATTTTTGTGGTATTAGAAGAGCGTAAAATTTTGCAGCCATGCACTTTCTAACATTTTAATTTCTTGATTGCAAAATATGGATTATTATCTGCGTGGCGTGGTTGAGGATTTAATCAAACCTCCTGTCTATATCACAAAGACCCAACTAATAGACAGAATTAGTACACCATTTGCCTGATTCCTGTGTCAGATACTGAAAATTGTATATCACATTCTGAATTTTTCAATGCAAACACCCAATTTTGATAGCATGTGTGGGTTTTTTTTTCGATAAATTTTACCTTAGAATTAGTGATTAGTAGAATGAATGATTTTACTATTCAAATGAATCATTCGGGCATGCGCAAAAGTATAGCTGCCAACTATTTTTTTTTTGTCTTTTTTTTTAATTCCGTTTCTACCAGAAATTTTGTATTGGAAAAAATTTCTTATATTAATTATAATTAATTTAAGAAACTTAAACATATATAAAAATTATTTTTATCTTCAAAATTGCTGAAGATAATTGATTAAAAAAATTACGAAGTTTGGCAACTATGATTTTTTTAACTAAATTTCTGATGGTACTTAATTAAAAATATATACAATGGTTGGGAGCTGTGTTTTTGCGCATGGCTCAATGATTCATTCGACAGTAATATCATTCATTCTGCCCGTCACTACTTAGGATACGAAATGGGAAATCATTCGGCCGAATAGTTTAGTAATTATAAAAAAATACAGTAAAGCGTTTCAAATATTAAATTCGTTTTAAATCGTTCAAAAGTGATTGTAATGCGGGTAGTTTTTAACACTAGAACTACCGATGTATACCTAATATATACCTAATTTTTACGATCATGGCTTTCATTGTAACTTTTGACTTAGTTAATGTAAATAAAAGTAAAAGAATTTAACAAAAACAACATTTAATATAATAATTCATTAATTATTAATGAAAAACAAACAAAAACAGTTTCTTTTTACATTTATAGCATAGCACATTTGATAATCCACGCATTCTGGTATCCCGACGGATTGTAGGGTTCCTCTATTAGTGAGTGTCATCGGCTGTCGGAAATCAAGCTGTCCATGACTTAATGGAAAGCAATTAACCTTCCTACAATACTATTTTCCGAGATTGGACTTTTTACAGATTACACTTTGCACAGATTGCACTTTTCACGTTAGAAGTAAAACTGATAATGATTACGTCCTGATTAGATATACTAGTCAGACCGTTCAGTTTTAAACTGAATCGTAATCGGAGCAAAATAGATCCCGTTTAACGGTAGCCGAACACTTTGGATCATTCAACTTTGAAGTTGCCAAAGCAGGGCTGCACAGGCAATTATTTTTCTATTCTATTCGCACCATTATTTTAAGAAAATTAATTTTTTAGTATGTTTCTCTTCGAAATGTTATCAAACGCTATATCAAAGATTTTTGTTTTGAAAAGATGGTGCGTGATAGAATTAAAAAATAGTCGCCAGTGGCAGCCCGGCCAAAGTCGTCGTTTTGACGGGTCTTGGTAGAAATAGGTATAGGTTATACTGATTATTGAAATTAAAGTGGGTGAGTGGAAATTGAATAGGAATATTTAACTATTCTTATATTTCATTAAAAGTCGTATCATAAAATTTTGGAACAATACATAAATTATATCAAAATTTTAAGCATGAAATTTGAAAACAGTCAGAATGACGGCCTTGGTAGTTCTAGTGTTAAAGAATAATTAAAAACTATATAGCGGAATAAGACAGTGTTGCCAGTGGGCTACATTTTAAATTCAGCTTTCTTGATTGGCATCACTTTTTTGAAACGGTAAAATTCACTTTGCTTTCTCCATAATTAATATGTAATTAAATAAGGCACATTTTACCATTTCAAAAAAGTGGTGTCAATCAAGAATCTGATTTTTAAAAAAGTAGCCCATCTAGCAACACTGGAATAAGGTCATAGCTGCCAACTCTTACGCTTTTTTGTACCATAAAAATTTAATAGGGACTATTAAATAAGGCTTAACCCGGCAGGAGTCGCGTGTGGTATGACATACCCCGGGTGCGTAAGGTTTTTACAATACTCACCTCAATTTTTCGAAAAGTAATCTTTGACGCATAATTTGTAACAAATGTTTCACACTAATTAACGTTACTATTATTATTTGCATTTATTGGTGATAAACTATAAACCACTCATACCCTATTTATGCCCGACTTCCCCCGGGTTAATTATTATTAATAATCAACAAAATTTATATTAAATATTTGTGATATAAAAAAGCGTCAGATTTTGGCAGCTATGTAAGCTGTAATTTTGGATTCATCAATTTAAAGCTTCTAGTAATTGATTCTGTTTTAAAAATCATATCCAAATTCATATTTTTTTTTCGAAAATTATTTTTGAAAATATACATATTTTAAAATTTATTTTCTTAATAAATAAGAATTGTAACCAGTGAAATTTTTAACAGAAAGCGATTTCCAGAAGTTTTAAATATGCTAATCTAAAATTACAGTTCATTTCGCCCAGTATTTTTTTATTATGCTTTACAAACTACCGGTACTGAATTCTGTTTTGCAACGATTAACCCTTTCGGGACCGACCACTTTTCAACGTATGTTATTCGTTTAGCACCAATTACTTTTAAAAAGTTACATTTACTTATGTAATTACGAATATGCTCTGACTTGAAAAAGCATATATTACTTTAGTTTATTATTGGTGCCAAAAACAAATTAAGCGAGCGCCTTTTCAACGGTGCATATATGAACAATGGAGTTGTGAATAAAGAGGAGGAGAAAGTTGTTGTGAGTTGCTTCACTTGCACCAGTTGCAAGTGAAGTAACAGAGGAGGTTGTCATAAGATGGCGGCAGCTTTTTTTAAATCGGACCTACAGTTTCAAAATACCGCCGGAGCAAACTTCCCACCAGTATAAGTGAATCGAAATTTTTGTCTTATTTAAAGGTCTTATTCATGTAAATATTTTCTCACAAATGGAAATATTTTCTGGTGTCAGTTTGACATATAAAAAATACGATGTTACAATTCTGATAAAATTTTACTTAAAAAGGTGCTAAAAAATACATAAAAGGTTTCTACAACATGAAAACCGTCAAAGATGTTCATCACCTTTATGTATTTTTTAGCACCGTTTTAAGTAAAAAAATTTTATCAGAATTGTAACATCGTATTTTTATATGTTTTTCAAGGTGAATGTGACGTTCAACAATTATAGTTTGACCTATATTTTATATTATGTCAGTTTGACAGGTAAAACAGTCAGATTGCATATCACCGGTTGTCACAATATGGCAGAAACGAAGGCCATGACTACCGCAAAAGTAAACTTACACCGGTTAAAATTAAAATCTTTTCCTGCCATTATTTATGACTGAAATTTTGCATTAATAACGCCTTTAAATACAGAGAAAATTTCTACATAAATTTACTGGTGGCAGCTTCGACCGGAGGTAATCAACACTTGGGAAAGCGGTTGCATTTGAAGCTTCACTATTTTAAGGATATGTTAGTTCCTTTTAATTAATAGTTCCATGATATGAACCGTTGCCATCGAAATACTCAAGGCCTGAGGACACGAGTTGTGACGTCATCACTAATGGACCGAGGCTACCGAAAAAGATATGCTATCTCGGTGGGTCCGATTCTTCTTTTTTTACAGACCGCTGGAGTCACGTGATGCTCTTTTCGCGCACCTTCATTGGTGCATTCGATCATCACATGACTCCAGCGGTCTGTAAAAAAAGAAGAATTGGACTCACCGCGGTAGCCTGTCTTTTTCGTTAGCCTCGTAATGGACCGACTTCTCACTAGTGTCACATCTCACACCGAAAATTTTTGAATAGCAATTTTCTGTTCTTTTATTTGTGGAATATCTATCATCTTATAAAACAATGCCAGCTATTTAAACTTACTGGTGAGAATTCGGAATCCCTAGATAAAAATACAGCTAGATGCAGAATGTCACAGTGTAGCCTCATCTGGCTGATTTGTTATTGAGGGATTCCAAATTCTCACCAGTAATTTTAAATAGTTAGTATTGTTTTGTAAGATGATACATATTCCATAAATGAAATAAAAGAAAATTGCTATTCCAATTTTTCCGGTGAGATTTCCAACAGTAGTGAGAATTCGGTCGATTAGTGATGACGTCACAACTCGTGTCCTCAGGCCTTGGGTATTTCGATGGCAACGTATGAACCCATGGTCCCGAACGTGTTCATCCATTACCCGCTGACGTTGCGTTCACGCAACGGTCAAAATAATTGTTCATGCTTCAATTAATTACTTTTCCAGCACTATTTTAGAATTAAAAAAATTGCCTTATTTATTGGCAGAAATTTTGCTATTTTAATAAAGCGAAAATTACTTTTCTGAATTTGTGGTGGCAAACGACTTTAAAGAAGAAATGTGAAAATTCTTGCTTTATAGTTTTGGCAGTTAATGAGTTAAAAAGAAATTTAGCATTAAGAGTTCCAAAATTTAAAATCTCTGTGAACTAATGACTTCCCATTTGATATCTGGTAAAAGGTGAAATTTAGCGAAAAAAAAAAAAAAAAAAAAGAAATGCGCTGACAAAATTGGGTGTTCGCGTTGATAATTTCGGAGTCTGGCGGAAATTCGACGTGAAGGCAGCTCTCTAAGCATATTTCTCTAATAAAGTGAAAGAAGACATAATTTCAAGTGGAGTGTTTTTTTTTCTTTTCGCCCCCGATATGTTATTTCTTTAGACCAGCAATTAAAGGGTCGCCTCTAAAAAATAACGATCTGTTGTAACAAAGCAGATATATCATTGTACCGTTAAATACTCTACTGTAATTTTTTTTAACTTCTAAGTATCGCAAATTTTCAATTTTTATACCGTCGTATTGAGGAAAAAGGTATTTTTAAATGCAGTTTGTTTGAAACCTGCATCTCAATTTATTTTTGAGATATTAATTTTTTTGTAGTTTTTAGCGCATTTGTTTAATGTTGGCAACTCAATTACTCAATTTCTGTAGAAAGTAAAGGAAAAATAGTTGGAAAATAGTAATTATATCTTTTTTTGCCATTTTCCTATAACAACTGAAAAGAAATGTAATTAAAATACGTGCTATTTCGAAAAAATATAAATGGATGATTTCTGACAAAACATGGGGCTATTATAAACCATAATTAATTTTAAGTATCTATATTAATATTACAAACAAATGAAGGCATATGAATCATTAGATAGCAGATTTTTTTTGTCGTATTTCTTGAATGACGGCATCTCTTTTTTTTATTTGTGTATTATTCAGCGATAGTGACGTCATATGCATGTTTTACTGTAGATGTTGTTTAAGATTAGATTGTAAATGAGAAATTGTTCCTCCGGATGCGAATGAGGTAATTTTATATAAAATAAAGAGTGTGTTTTAAGTCTTAAAACTGAAATGTTTTGTAATATCTATATTTATATAATATAATTTTTTTTCACCGGGGTAGACACTAAATTCTGAAAAAGCATAATTCCTGTTTTGTAGTGGTTTTTTTTTTTTTTTGACCGAATTCACATTAGCAATGTAAAGTAATTGAAAGTACCTTTTTATCTTATTCCAGCAAGAAATTCTTCAAAGAAGTGTTCTGCACCATAATTTCAATATATATTTTTAAAAAATACATCAGATTACTCAAAATTTAAACATGTCTAAATGTATTAATTAGTTTTTGTTTTAACTTTAACCCCTTAATTCTCGCTCCCGTGATATTCACGTGCTGTGTCTTTTATTCAGATTGTTTGATTCCCACCAGTTTTATAAAATAATGTAATTGGCTTTATTATGGTATCAATTTACCTGTCATTAAATAAGGTGAATATTTCTTTTTCAAAAAAGTGGTGCCAATAAGCAATTTTAATTTTTAAACCATAATTTAATGCGACCGTTAAGGGGTTAAATGCACCATGTGTCCCAATACTTAAAATATTTACTCCATTTATTTTTTCACTTTATTACTTTCAAAGTTCTTTGTTATGAAATCTATGCATCCATTTTTTAATCCGAAGATTATTATTTTACAAAAATTGAAAAACTGGACCTAAACTGAATTTTATAAGTTTACATGTTAATAGAATTTATTACAAATTTTAGGATCTTAACACATTCGCGACCGCATGTTTTCGTCTTTTGCACAGTAAGATCCGCCTATGAGTGCTACCCTGGCATATTGCTTTATTTAACAAAAATATTTTTATGCATTCATGTTTCTATTACTAATGGATATATATAATTGTGTAGATTTAAAACGAATAGAATACAGTTTTCCTTTTATTAAATAGAATAAAATTGAGTAAAAAAAAAAGTACCTTGATTTCTTGCTTCAGACTCCACTGGCGTTCAAACCTTTGTCATCACGAAGTTTTTATTCCGAGCGGGTGAACTTGAAATGGATGAATTAATAAAAGAAATTGTTGAATTTACATGGATGAGGATAAAGCATACTTAACGAATAAAGATTTCTCACTCAAAGAATTACGAATAACTTGTCTTTTCATACTTTAATCGAATCGAAATTGACTTTCACACATTAGATTTTAGAATCAAAACATTGGAATGTTCTATTACAGGTCCGCATATGACCATCAAAATACAGAATAAAATTTATCTAATAAAAGAAAATAAAACAAGATTAATATGCATATAATACAGAAAAAGGATAATAGGAATTTTAAAATTAAAAAAGAGTTAAAATAATAAGAATAAAAATTGAATAAAGTCTTCTATTTTTAAGGCAGAGAAAACCAGTCATTTTCAATTCTCGTAGTGCTGCCATCTATATCTATCTTTCAGTATTAAAGTCTCTGCTCATAAGAAATCATACATCCTCCGCCCTCGGCAGGAGAGGGGACACCTTTGAAATGGGACGTTTGATGTCACCGTCAGCTGTTTTAATCAAAACAACTCGTACAAGATTGTCCGGTCCAGGAAAAGTGTTTAGAATGCGGCCCAACTTCCATCTCATGGGCTGAAATCGATCATGAACAATCACCAAGTCTCCTTCTCGTAGATTAGCTCGTGGAGTAGTCCATTTTGGACGCTGTTGGAGATGTTGAAGATATTCACGTGACCATCTATACCAAAATTGATTGTTTGCTTTTTCGATCAAGCGCCACCGAGCATTTAATGTTAGAATTCTGGGATTTGAAGATTCTGGAATATCAAGGAGGGGTGCTCCTATTAGAAAATGACCTGGAGTTAATGCACGTGGATCTGATGGATTCGAGGACATAGGAGTTAAGGGTCTTGAATTTATACAACTTTCAATTTGACATAGCAAAGTAGTTAATTCTTCAAAATTCAATACACTAGCTTTACATGCTCTTAGAATGTAATTTTTAGTAAGCTTTACAGCTGCCTCCCATAGCCCACCAAAGTGTGGTGCATATGGAGGGATGAAATGCCAATTGATTTTCTGGCTCGAAAGAAATTCTTGAACTTCATTTTCTTTCAAATATTGAAATAGCTGCTTTAACTGATTAGCCAGACCTGTGAAGTTCTTACCGTTATCTGAATATACATCGGACGGCAGACCTCTACGCGCGATAAATCGCTTCAAGGCTGCTAGCAGGGCTTGCACAGACAAGTCTGATACCAACTCAAGGTGTACCGCCTTAGTGCACATACAGACGAATACTGCTATATAAGATTTAATTTTGATCTTACTTCTTGGCAAATTTGGTTTAGTTAGACAAGGTCATGCAAAGTCTAAACCCACCTTGGAAAATGGACGAATTGGGGTGATTCTGTCAACGGGAAGGTCTCCCATCATTTGTTGACAAGCTTGAGATTTAAGGCGTTTGCAAAGCACACATTTGTGGAGCTCTTGTCGTACAGTAGAACGAACATTCACAAACCAGTACTGTTGGCGTAATATAGAAAGTACTAGCTGTGTACCAGCATGTAGATGTTGTTCATGGACATGATTTATCAATAACTTAGTAATAATATGATTTTTCGGAAGTAGCATAGGATACTTTCTATCAAAACTTAATGTCTGATGTTGTGACAAACGACCACCAACTCGAATAATATCACTAGAATCTAAAAACACATTTAATGATAATAATTTACTATTGCTTGGTAAGGGTTTTCTTTCTTTTAATAATTTAAGTTCTGTACCGAATTCCGAACTTTGTACTAATTTCACAATGCATTGAATAGAATCAGAGATTTCTTGTGCACTCAGATTTCCAGATTTTTTTGTAGCACTATGCCTAGCATTATAAATGAATCTAAGACACCACGCTGTGACTCTTGATAACTTAGAGAATTTGGAGAACTTAAGAATAAAGTCTGGAAGGGCAGTTACTTGAGTTACATTGCTGACAGATTTAATTACTGAATTTAACTCAGATATCGGAGGATTGTACAAAGGTATTGGGATTGGTTCATTTGATAGCAGCCATGGAGGCCCATGCCACCATAGCGAATGATGAAGAAGCTTTCGTGGTGAAATACCTCTAGAAGCTGAATCTGCAGGATTTAGAATACCTGGAATATGATTCCACTCACAGGAAGGCATTAACGATTGGATTTGACAGACTCGATTTAGAAAAAAATGATTTCCTTTTAAAGGAGGTGATTTTAACCAGCTGCGAACGATTTAGGAATCTGACCACAGATAAATATTGTCAAAATTTATTGGCAAAGTATCGATGATGGCTTAGCATAACTTGGCTAATAAAAGAGCAGAACAAAGCTCAATACGTGGCAGTGTTTGAGGTTTTATAGGATTTACTTTAGTTTTAGCTGCAATCAAATTTACAAATACTTCGTCAGGAGTAACAACACGTAAATAAGTAACAGCAGCATAAGCTTTACCTGAGCCATCACAAAAACCATGTAACTGATTTTGGACATCATTTTGATTATAAGAATTAATATATCTGGGTATTTCAATTGACTTTAGCAAATGAATTTCTGATAAAAACTCATTCCAAACCTGTAGTATGGAGTCTGGGATTTCTTCATCCCACGAAATCTTATCTTTCCAAAGATCTTGCAGCATGCTTTTTAATCTTATTGTAGTAGGAGCTAGGAAACCCAAGGGGTCAAATATTGTAGCCACTACTGATAACAAATCTCTTTTTGTTTTTACTTCTTTAAAATCATTGAAACGAATTTGTAAAACATCTTTGGAAGAATCCCAAAGTAGTCCGAGGACTTTAACGGTATCATCTTCCTGAATTACCTTTTGCGATGAAGCCTTCATTTCATCTGGTAAATGAGCAATTACTTCTGGATCATTACAAGTCCACTTACGTAGATTAAAACCTCCGCTTTTCATAACTTCGATTAACTCAGTTACCAATTTTTGGGCATTTTCCTTTGAATCCGAACCGGAAAGTAGATCATCTACGTACGTACTTTTCCGAATTGTCTGAGAGGCTTCTTTACGATTTTGCTCATTGTCATTTGCTAATTGGTGTAATGTCCTAATGGCCAAAAATGGAGCGCAAGAAGTTCCGTACGTAACGGTCAACAGCCTGTATGTTTTAATAATTACATCTGAATTGAATCTCCAAAGAATGCGTTGATAATCTACATGATTTTGATTGACGAGAATTTGCCTAAACATTTTCTCGATGTCAGAACTAAAGGCGATTGGATGCATTCTGAACCTTAACAGTAGAAGAAAGATTTCTGGTTGCAATTTTGGACCTATCTCTAGATAATCATTCAAGGAGCGGCCTTCTGAACCAACAGCAGATGCATCAAATACAACTCTAAGCCGAGTTGTAGAACTATCTTCTTTTAACACCCCGTGATGTGGAAGATAAAAATGATCAGGATTTGAAATTTCTGAATCTGGAACAAGTTCCATGTGCCCTAAGTCGATATACTCGCGCATGAAGGGTAAATACTGCTCTTTAAGCAAGGGGTTTTCTTGAAGTTTTTTCTCCAAGAAGTAGAAACGTTTTAAGGCTTGAGATTTAGAGTTTCCGAGAACAGGTTTAGATTTAAAGGGTAGATTTACAATATATCTTCCAGATTCTGAACTTGAAACTGTTTTCGCGTAGTTATCTTCAACTAGAGAAATTGGATCAGAAGTAGGAACCGATTCAAGTTCCCAAAATTTTTGTAGTTGAGAACTTATCTGTGTAGTGGCATGGCAACTAATAAATGAATTTTGATTTGATTCATTTGAATAAATGATCCCCGAAAGAATCCAACCCAGTCTGGAATTAACAGCACTCGGTGATCCTTTAGGTCCCAGAATTGATTCCCCTATTATGATGTTAGCAAATAAATCTGCGCCTATAAGTATATCAATAGGACTGGACAAATGAAAATTAGGATCCGCAAGGTTCAAGCCTTCAATGTGTGGCCAATATTTAGTTGTAATCAAAAAATTTGGTAAATTGGTTGTAATCTGATTAACAACTAATCCATCTAAGTGAAAAGTTTCATTATTGAAATGTGGAGAGAATGTCAAGGAAACTTCCTGAAGAGCCGTTTCTGCGACTAAATTATTTATTCCTGAGATTTTATGATTTGTAGGCCTAGATGGAAGACCTAATTTTCTACAACAAGCTTTTGACAGTAAACTTTTTTGAGAAGCACTATCTATCATAGCTCTGCAAGGTATGAATTTTCCTGATTTAGATTTAACCTTTATAATGGCAGTAGCCAACAATGTTTGAGAATTTTCATTGATAGATTGAGAACTTAAACAGTTAGATTCATTAGAATTAACAACAGCATTTGGTGTTGTAACACGATCTTGCTGCCTGAACATATTCTGTGATGCAGGGCTAGTTTGATCACGATGAAGAAGTGTATGGTGTTTATAATTATAATGCTTGCAAGTAGTACTAATAAGACATTTGGACACAAAATGATTTGATCGTAAACGGTTAGTGCACAGCTTTTTTGACTTTATCAAATTCCAACGTTGATCAAGAGATAATTTTGAAAATTCTGGGCATTTATGAAGTGGGTGCGATTCTTTACACTGTGCACATGACAGATTTGCAGTTTTATTTACATTATCCATTACAACTGCATTGGCGACAGACTTTTTTGAAAAATGTTGAGACTTACTTTCAAATTTTAAATTAGATTTGGATTCACCTTTAAAAAATTCACTATTACAGTTCTGCAAACTACGAGCCTGTTTTTCGAGAAATGTTATCAACATTTCATAAGTTGGAAATGAATCATTATTTAAGGATAATTCCCATTGCTTTTTTAAGGATTCATCAAATTTATTTTGTACTATATAGTACACTAAAATCAAATCAACAAATTCATTAAATTCGAATTTCAAAGATTTTAAGTATCGAATTACTTCATTACACGTATCCAAAAGCTCTAAAATAGTTTTCTGCGTGGGCGATTTCAATGGTTTGGCATTAACAAATTTAGACAGCAATGAATATGCCAAATTCCTACGATTATCATATCTATTAACTAGAGTTTCCCAAGCTTCTTTATAATTTTCACCAGAAATTGAAAAACCGGAAATTAATTTTGAAGGATAATTCCTAACACTAGCTATAAGATACGAAAATTTTAACTGATCTGAAAGAGATTCATTCTTATGAATTGAAGTCAAAAATATCTCGTTGAGCTAATCCACTGAGTGACATCTCCATAAAAAATGGGTAACTCGAATTTAGGAAGCTTTAGAACGTTATTACTAAATCCTATATTTGAGCTATTATTAGCTGCACTTTGATTTTCTTGTGATTTTACGCCTTGATTTTCTAAAAATTGTTCAATTTTGACTAAATCGTCAACAACAATATCTTTAGCTTCAGTAAAGGACTCGTATAAAGAATTTACACTTTCTTCAGCTACGCCAAAATAAGATTTTTTTAAATCATTTTCTAAACTTATCAATTCAGCCTTTAGCTTTTCAATTAATTTTAATTTTTTATTTTCAATTGCCTCAGTAACCTGAGCGCTAAATCTCTTTATTTCTTTAACAGTAAAAATAAATTTTGATTCTGCAGCAGTTTCTGCTTTGGTTTTCATTATAATATATTAAATAAATACGATTATCACTAGTTATCTCCTTGGCTTCCGACGGACCAAACCTTTTTTTTATGTGTAGATTTAAAACGAATAGAATACAGTTTTCCTTTTATTAAATAGAATAAAATTGAGTAAAAAAAAAAGTACCTTGATTTCTTGCTTCAGACTCCACTGGCGTTCAAACCTTTGTCATCACGAAGTTTTTATTCCGAGCGGGTGAACTTGAAATGGATGAATTAATAAAAGAAATTGTTGAATTTACATGGATGAGGATAAAGCATACTTAACGAATAAAGATTTCTCACTCAAAGAATTACGAATAACTTGTCTTTTCATACTTTAATCGAATCGAAATTGACTTTCACACATTAGATTTTAGAATCAAAACATTGGAATGTTCTATTACAGGTCCGCACATGACCATCAAAATACAGAATAAAATTTATCTAATAAAAGAAAATAAAACAAGATTAATATGCATATAATACAGAAAAAGGATAATAGGAATTTTAAAATTAAAAAAGAGTTAAAATAATAAGAATAAAAATTGAATAAAGTCTTCTATTTTTAAGGCAGAGAAAACCAGTCATTTTCAATTCTCGTAGTGCTACCATCTATATCTATCTTTCAGTATTAAAGTCTCTGCTCATAAGAAATCATACAATAATAATTATACTACTTCTCGTCGATGTATTTATATTCATAGTATATTGACTGTAGAAATACGAATAGTGTACATAATTTTGAGAAAAATGTAACACAGAAAATACCAAAGTAACGCCCGTAGGCGGAGTTACAGATATCCTAATAACGTGAATTCACATCAGCGGTCGCGAATGTGTTAACACTAGAACGCCCGGAAATTTTACTCGTTTCATAAAAATATTTCACTCCAGAATTTTTATTTAAAATTATTTAACTGATTTATGTAACGCAATTATGCGTTGCATAAATTTAACTTGCTTTGTGAAAAAATTCTGGCTCCAATGAACATTTAATCATGTGGTCGGAGTCGAATCGCCTCATTCCGGGCGTTCTAGTGTTAATATGGTTGTACATCAATTGCGCCTACGGTAGGAGGAAATCATGAATTGCGCCTACAGCTTCGCCCCCTTCTGTATGAACTGCGCTCGAAGGGGTGAGACAAGCAATCCATTACTGTATCGAGGGTTGCCTTAAAGAGGTTTTTTTTTCCCCAAAAAGTCTCCTAGATGCAAATCCAGCCGTGGTAAATCTTTTTGCGACAATAATCACAATACTTAGCACGTGGTCTGCATTCATCTAGCATTGCATTGCATCTTATATGATATTCAACGTAATAAATACAAATAAAATATTAAAAGGAACTATAATTCCTCAAGTAGAGGATATTTACTAATATTTACTACAAAAGAAGGGGGACTTCCGATTTAAATGGGCCCGGTGTAATCTGCCACCCCAAATTTTGTTAGCTCTTTCAAGATATTCCAAGAAATATCTAAAGTTAATTAAAAAAAAAAAAAAAAACATCATTGTTAAGAAAATTTTATTTTGACTTTTAACATTTGGATAAAAAGCGTTTTTCCATTTTTAATGACGAAAAATGCTGAAAATTCATAAAATTCCAGTTATCATAACTCGGTAAGTTTTATTTGTACAAAAATGAAACTTTTATTGTTTTACTTATTAGTACACGAAGAAAGTTTTACTAAATATAATACTTGAATCCCGTAAAAAAATTAAATTTCTGTAACTTTTAAAAATAACGCTTTTATGTATATGTATAAACGGATTTAATAGGATGAAGAACAACTTTAAAACATGTTTGCTATTGAAACTATGCTTCTAAAGCTAATGGTTTAGGAAATTAGTCATTGGGCAACAAATAGAGCTGACACTCTTATGTACTATTTGTCACGATTTTTAATATTTTATGTTCAAAAGTTCATTGATTTTTACAATTTTTTTCCTCAAATAATACCAAATCTGTCAGTAGCATGTTTAAATTAACAAGATTATTACTATAAGTTGTAGTATTATTATTATTTAAATGAAGTAGAATGAAGAAGGTTCTAATTTAGGATTATTTTAAAAAATCATTAATATGTTAAATTATTCTATCGCAACATAATTTTCATCCATTCATGTATTTATATTCTCTTTCAGATATCAAATAACTAATCCATCAGTTCTACTTAAAAAATGGCTTTTAAAAGTCAGCAAAAATTTAATAATAAAATATTTTGAGGATCAAAATCATAAAGTCAACTATAGTCTATTATTTATTTATTTATTTTATTTATTTTTTTATAGGAAGTCATCTATTATTTAAAAGGATATTTTATCTTTATAGATAAATAAAACCGTAATATTTGGAGAAGATACGTTAATTTAACACGATATTAGAAAATCATAATCTTAAGTGTATGAAAGTTTTTTTTTTCTTTAAAGATTTAAGGGTGTTGTAAGAGTTTCCCTCAAAATTTTCTAACTTACAAACTCATTTTTAAACGTAAAAGCATGTCACTTGCAGACATGACTATTGAATCGATTTAGAATCTAATAATCTTTCATTTTTTGATAACTGAATTAAATGTTGAATTATAAGCGATTGTTGTTTGATGAAAATTTTACCGGACTGTCACGTCTGGAAATTCACTTTAGAACGCATTGTGGAAATTCAGTTCTAATGCGAAATGCTTTTAACAGCATTTTGTTAAAGATTGTCTTTAATGGAAAAACCGTTCGATTTCATAGTTTTTAAATCAGCACCTGTCACTCTCATGCAAGTACAAACAAATATAAATTCTGGAAAGTAATAAGTTTGGATTTGAAAACAGTCTTAAGGCTGCTCTTAAATTCAAAGAAGTTATTTTTTGACACCTTTTTGAATTCATTTTTGCTCGAAAACACATCAAATTAGAAGGTGTTCTTATTCAGAAACTAAGTAATCGAATGACTTTTCCATTTTATGGTCAAAGCAGAGGATTTTACAGAAAATACTGTAAAAGCTGGCGATTTGAACCAAATTCACGACGCAGCAGTGCGAGAAAGAAGAAAAACTTGTCGTCACGTAACAAGAATGGCTTATAACTCTATAAGTAATTTATTTTTCTGAAAATGGAAAACGCTATTCAATTAAAAATGTTAATTTTATTCCTTGGAGTATAAAAATGAATTAGACAACGTGTCATACAATTTTGTGTTCCGGTACAGTGGCCAAAAGTGGATGAATAAATTACGTTTCTTCATCCACTTTTGGATGCATGTTTTTCAAATTATAACGCAGTTCTCAGTTTTGAATTCATGAGAATTTAATGCTCTTTTTCTTATTATTATTCATTTATAAGCATGTGCATAAGAGAATCGGGCGTGATTATAAGAATTATATATTCAGTAAAAATTAAATTTTATCGAGAAATACATATTTAGGTTTCAGTTATAAAACATCGTACAACCGCTTTGGAATTTTAAAATTTACTTTAGAATTTGAAAAAAAAAATAAATTTTGAAAGAAAATGATAGATCAATGCTTAAATACCATAGTTCCAAACAAGTTAATAATAATAATAGTAAAAACAATAATACTAAGGGCAATAAAAGAAGTACTAATTAGCGTTCATAGGAATATTTCAGCAGCAAGAATATCCTTCTGTTTAGAATGTTGTTCTTTTTTGCCCGAACACCTTTCTTTTAAATTAATACAAAGAATAATTTTAAGGTGAAAATTATTTCTAGAATATTAATTGGAATACGAAATATCTGTATATAAATGTTAATATTTCATTTGTTTGAGATTCATGAAGAATCTTAGAATGAAACATCCAAAGGCACTGTCAACGATAAATTAGTTTAAACCTGACGAAAATGTTTGTTTCCCTAGATAATTCTCCTATGTCAAATATTTTAAAAAATATATTTCTAAACTAAAAGTAATATTTTTTTTTTTGTGTGTGTGTGTGTGTGGGGGGGGGGGGTAGGGATAGAATTATTAGGTAACAAGTGTTATTTCTTCATAAAATTTCTCTTCTAAGTAGTTTAAAAAAATTCTCCAATGTTTAAATTTCTTGTGTAAATATATATTTATACTAGCTGTTAACCGTGACTGCGTTCACGTAACATTTAAAGAAGAAGAAATTCATCAATTAAGCAAAAAATTTCGATATTTAAAAGCATATATAATTAACCTTTCATCACATTTTATAGTAGAAACGCTTCTGATGATCCCAATTTGCTTATTTTTGTTTATGCATATAGGACCATTTAAATTTCTTTTGTGAGCATGAAATTTCATACACCTTTTCTAAGATTAAATGAGGAATAAATTTACATCTCTGTTATTCTATTTTATTATTTATATTTATTCCGTTCAAGGATATTGATTTAATTTATGTTTTCGAGACAAAAAATATTATTTAAAGATATATATTAATAAAGAATTTTAAAGGAAAGTGGTTATTAGTAGGTCACTTCAGACGTGACTTTGATAGGATTAGAATAAGCGAAAAATCAACATGCACCATTATGGTTATATTCCAAAAAATCACATATTGGAAGAGAAAAAAAAGATAAATGGTATTAAAAAAATAATCAAACGTGGTGATAAAATAATCAAAGTTCAAAGTAAAAAATAATCAAAGTTCAAAAATAAATAATAAGAGCACGGGAAATATCTTTAACTTTCAAATATTTATTACATTTTAATTTCACGTACCACACTTTTATGAGCTCTAGATCTACCGATAATATCAAAATGTTTATCACGCTCCAAAGACTCTTGAGCCTAAATACTTATTATTAAAGCAATAGAGTTACTTATTGCTTTCGAGGAATAAATCGATTTATGTAAAAGCACCACAATTATGAATAAACATTTTCATATCTATTGTGTGTTGTATTTTGGCTTATGAAAGCTTTGAAATTTGCAGGAATATGCTCCAATGGGGTAACAGTGATAGATTGTGTTTCAGAGAGATTTTTAACTATAGATTTCGATAATTTAAAATCTAAAGAAAATTTCCGTTCTTCCTTTGCACTTTTCGATAAACACGGTGCCTTTATACATTAGAGGGATGTGAAGTGAAAAGCAAATTTATTGCTTAGTTAAGGTTTTGGCTCTTGTGTACACGTAAATGATGTCACATGTAAAGCCTAATCTCAAATTGAAATTACTTGCTAAACTTTTTTAAGTTGACTTTCGTGTGCCATTTATTAAATTTTATTGAAACCAGTGTTATGGGAGATTGTACTGTAAAAGGATGTTAAACTTATATATTTGCGATTGTTAAATTCTGTGCAAATCACGCCATTTTGTATAAAAACTGCTATAAAATGCTAATATTTTCTGAAAGAAAAGCAGCTAAGACTAATGTCAGACGAACGTCTTTTACACGCTTTTTTCCTTGCGTATTATCCCTACACAATGCTAGCGGCATATACGTGAGGAAAAATGCGTGCAAAAAGACGTCCGCCTGGCATTAGTTTAATGATTTAAAATATGACGACACTAGGTTAGTTTTTTCTACGGAATGTTACTTGTCGAAATAAATAAATATATATATATATATTCTTTCACTCCATGAATCATTTAAAACTATGCATTTTAATTTATTTAAAAAAAGGGAAACCAATTAATGAAATCCAATATTATTGTACATTTAGAAAAACATTGAAAAATAATTTTTTTAAATATACTAAATTTCATGTAAGAAAATGTATTTAAAATGTAAGCTAAAATTTCATTTTCAAAGAATGCGACTTTTGATGCAAAATTTTATTTCTGAAAAGTATATTGTTATTTTAAGATTTCGTTTTAACTTTCGAAGCTGGTGTAATGAAGACGACGTCGCTTTGACGAAATTAAAATAAATCTATGTTAACCCTAGATCTACCGGGAATTTTATTCAAGTTTTAATAAAACGTTCTACACCAGAATTTTTATTTAAAACTATTCAACTTATTTATTTACCTTATTTTTGTCTGGTTTATATACTTAGTTTATTTTAAAGAAATTTCTGGTTTGAATGAATATTTTGTATGTACCTGTCGGGTCCAATGGACCCGTCTGGTAGACGGAGGGTTAATGTTTTCGTATTAAAATTAATGCTTTCCATGAAAAAATATTACATCATCTTTAACCGATAAAAGCTTTTACTAAAAACGCCTTTGTGACATGTTTTAACTGCCATCTTTTAAAATTAATCAATTAAAATAGTATATGATTATTTTAATCAAGGCGTCCTGATAAGGGAGTCTTGATTTTAATTTTAATTCGTATGAATAGTGGGCAATAACTATCAACTTAAATGCACAGAATTTATATTTACTCCTTGGTTGCGTCAATATGTCGACAGACGATTTTTGTTTCTGTGGAATAAATTCATTCATGAAGTTTCGATGTGTGTAAATATATTTTCAATTTTGGAAAATTTAATTTAATCAAGTTTTTGCACCATTTATACTAATTGAAATTCAATTCTTTTTAATTTTAATGAGGAAATAGCGTCAAAAATATATTAATCCGTTTTAATTCCCCTTTTTTCCACCAAAAATATCTTCTCCTGATAATCATAACGTGAATTTTGAAAAGAAAACTCTCATTTGTATGCAACTTACATTAAAACTTTTTAATCAGTATGGACAGTATTCCTGTGACGTCACAATTGGTAAAATAGCGGTTTTTATAGCCTCGAATCAAAAGCGAGAATAGGGTCCATTTGTAAAAAATATTTCTGTTATTCGTTTTGATATGACGTCATTATTTATCTATTTTCATTAGTTACTGATATTGATGCCCATTGTATTTTTAACGAATATTTGGAAATACCTGTTTTATTTCAAATTTGTCGTCATATTTCTCCAATCGAATAACTTTATTAATAATATTATTTTTTTTCATTCTTTTTCCCTCTAATTATGACACCATTTTTGGCAGAAAACCCATTATTAACGTAACCGATATTCATCCTTCATGCATAATAAAAAAAACCCCATTTTTTGTTTCAAGTATGACGTCATATTTATTACTTTCTTCTATATTTACAAGAAGAAAGTATTGGATTCATGAAAATTTTCGAATCCCGGTTTTCGACGGATTTACACGTTTTAGGGGTCAGAGATTCCAAAAAACATGTTTTTACAAAATGTCTGTCTGTGACGCTGTGAGTCTGTCTGTCTGTCTGTCTGTCTGTCTGTATGTGACACAAATTTTGTGAGCGCTCTATCTCAAGAACTAATACACGGAATTTAATAAAAATTCATATTCAGTGATTCCCTAATACAAATTGAAGCTGATTAGTTTTTGGTGTAAATCGTTCAACAGGTGGCGCTGCTATGCTGCATTTTTCACAGTTTTTGCAATACCTCTATCTCAAGAACTAATGCACGGATTTTGATCAAACTTCAGATTTAGTTAGTCCTTGGTATTAATTGATGCTGATTACGTTTTGGTGTAAATCGCCCAACAGGTGGCGCTGTTATGATGAATTTTGTAGGATTTACACGATTTCCCCAATAGCTCTATCTTAAGAACTAACGCACGGATTTTCATCAAACTTCCGATTCAGTTAGTCCTTGATATGACTTGCTACTGATTATGTGTTGGTGTAAATCGCCCAGCAGGTGGCGCTTCTGTGCTGCCTTTTTCACGATTGCCTCAATAGCTGTATCTATAGAACTAATGGACGAATTTTCATCTAACTTCAGATTTAGTTGTATGTTGACACAAGTTGTTGTTAATGAGGTTTTGGTGTTAATCACCCAATAGGTGGCGCTGCTATGCAGGAATTTTCACGATTTTCGCTATTGCTCTATCTCAAAAACTAATGTGCGGATTTTCTCCAAACTTCAGATTCAGTCAGATTTTGACATAAATTGTTGCTGATTAGGATTTGGTATAAATCATCTAATAGATGGCGCTGCTAGGCAGCATTTTGCTGGATTTAGACGATTTCAGCGATAGTCATATCTCAAGAACTAATGCACGGAATTTCATACCTTTAGAATCCTCATGAGATGCATAGATTGCCATTTAATTCTAGCAGTGTGATAGCGAATTTTGATATATTAACATGTATCAGATAGAAGAAAGTTTTGGGATTGGTACATCCGACTAGTTCATAACATGCACTAGAACATGAAGACATACACTAGAAAAAAATATATATTTGTACTTACAGAAAAAGTGCCCAGCATTAAAATTTATTTAAATCTCAGCATTTTAGCTTAATCTGTAATATGAAATCATAACTGCCAACTTTTACGCTTTTTTGCTACCACTAAAATTTAATAGAGATTTTCGTTGTGTTTAATCGTGAGATTTCGATTATTAAATAAGACTACATTTACTGTCAAATTTTAGTGGCAAGAAGACAGCGTAAATGTTGGCAGCTATGTGAAATAATGTTGCACGTATAAAGTTAGCTAACTTCAAACTGCATAAGTTTAACCCCTTGAGGGGTGGTGATGGCGTCACGACGTCACATAATTTTAATCTCTAATTGCCACATTGGTACCAGATTTTTTGAATGAAAACTTCACTTTTATTAAATAAGCTAAAATATGCCTTTACTTTTTTAAAAATAAATTTTCTTGTAAATACTGGTGTTACTCAATTATTTCAACAGTTGACAAATACAATTACCTTGCCCCTGAAAGGATTAAAGAAGTCATGAAAACTAAAATAAAATCAAAAGCTGAATATATAACAAAATTTCATTTTACATACTGTGATAAAAGTAAATGCTTAACAAAATTAAAATATTTACATACTTCTTTTGTGAGTATAATTTTTCCCCCAGCTAAACAGATCAAATCTTTGTGTTTTATTAAAATTGATATTTGGTAGCAAAAAATGTGCCTGCATAACAATGGAAGATAGCAAACTACTTCAACAAAGTTTTTGAGACTACGTTTACGCCTGATTTTTGTTAAACTATATTAACCCCTTAACGGTCGCATTAAATTACGGTTTAAAAATTCAGTTTGCTTATTGGCGCCACTTTTTTGACAAAGAAATACTCACCTTATTTAATGACAGGTAAAATGATACCCTAATAAAGCGAATTACACTAGTTTATAAAACTGGTGGGAATCAAGCAAATCTGAATAAATCTAAAAGAAGACACAGCCCGTGAATATGACGAAAGCGAGAATTAAGGGGTTAAGAAAGATTTTAAATATTAAAGCTGGTTAAGGCATTTTCGGGTTAAAACCTGCTGGAAACGTGTGTAATCATCTCAGTGTTGCCAGCGGGCTACTTTTTTAGAAATTCAGATTGCTCAGATTGCCACCAGTTTTTTTAAATAGTGAAATTTGCCTTATTTAATGACAGATTAAATAAGACGAAAATAATGTTTATTACGCCATTTCAAAAAAGTGGTGCCAATCAAGCAATCTGAAAAAAACGTAGCTCACTGGCAACACTGAACCATCTGTACAATATTCCTAGAGTCAGTTAGTTATATGCATCTGCTTTCATGGAGACAGGTGTTTTGTTTGTTCATTTTATTATCTATGAGTTGATAGCTGTCATAGAAGGTATTTTTTAGTTAAATAATATCATAAAATTTTGTAGCAATTGAATGTCTTATTAAACACTTTATGATTTTCAATGCTTTTCAGTATTTAACCTTTTCTTTAATTTTTAATTAGTTACATACCAAAGTGACGGTCTATATAATCTTGTAACAAGTATATATATAAAAGAACTTTTTACTACTGTGAAAAAATTTTAAATTTAGTACAACGTAAAAACTTTGAATCAGGACCAAAAACATAAGCTGAGCAACTTTTACGCTTTTTGTCACCTTTGGATAAATGTTTTTCTTATCGGATATTACGACGACTAAATAACACAAAACTTTATTATTAAATTTTAGTGGTAAGAAAAAAAGCGTAAAAGTTGACAAGTATGCCAGTCATAATGGGACAGTTGCGGTTTATGAGACCTAACAAACCAACGTATCTTAATTCCCTTTTCTTTACTATTGTTTTTTAACCCTTTAACATAACCTTTAAAGGGTTTTAACCCTTTGACTGACAAGCTCGTTTTAACACATCCGCTGAACTTCATTATTTAAATTGATGTAATTACATAAATTTTACTGTCTTTTTAATCTTTAAGTCATGTTTAGTACTCACAGGGATTAACTCAAGTACTCAGTTACGTTTTTAATATCATGTTGAAATAATTGTCTTGTTTTCACATTTAAAAATAATACAGTGCAAATGACATTGCAATTTTGCCGTTTTCTGGGCAGTCAGAGGGTTAACGAAAAAGTATGGTCCAAGAAAGTTTTACATACAGGCCCGAACCTGTCGCCTATAACTGAATCATTTATTTTTGAAAGGGCGCGTCACATTTTAAAAAAATTACACCAGACATAAAACGTATCCAGATTATGTGCTCTTTTTTAACCCCTTAAGGCAGGGGTGTCAAACTGTGGCTCGCCCGATACCACTAATTTTTTTAAGGAAATAGTCGACTTCTTGAATAGCAGAGATTCGATGATTAGATAAGGCAAAGATTACTTTAAAATTTTAGTGATATCCCCCGGGCCACAGTTTCACACTCCTGTCTTAACCCCTCCAGGGGCAAAGTACTTCTGTTATCAAAATGTAGAAATGTTTGATTAAAACAAGGATTTAAAAACAAATTTATTGGAAAATAAGTAAAAGGTTTTCTTCACGTATATTATAAAAATCCCACAGCCCTTCAAGGGGTTAAGAGGTTCTTTTTTTTTTTTTTGACACAATAAATTGAAAATAAAGCCAATGTACCACTTTTACCGTACTAAAATACTTTCCTTATATAATCGAAGTATGTCTAACATTAAATATAGCTAATATGGCAGTTTAAAATTAGTAGTGTCTAAAAGCTTGTAGAAACGAAACAAGCAAACTCTTCTTGCTCGCACAGTGTACGGGTAAACCTGTTAAGAGGTTAAATAAACGTGTTTTTCTAACGTCTATAACAATGAATGGAGTCGAGTTGGGATTGTGCCCTTCTAAAACATAATGCGGCTACCCCAATAGAATATATTTTTATCAAAACATCGATTTCCAAAAAAATGTGACTTGTGCCCTTTCTAAAATAAAGGATTCAATTGTAGGAGCACCAAATGATATTATAAGATACTTGGCGTTATGTGTTATACTTTGTGGAGTGGGAGAAAATTTATGATCACTAAAATTTCCTTGAATGCAGGTCCGTTCAAAGATAAGGTCCTTATTTCAAAAAAGCAAAATGCGTTAAATTTCGAAATTATTTTCGGAGCAATTCTGGACGCTGATGAAAAGTGTGAGGGAGCTTACAATTTGCTGATTGTTAAGATTTGGACATTTTAAATTTCCTTATTTTATCGTTGATGCTTTGATAAAAAAAAATAATTATAATAAAATGTTATTTTTTCTAAGTTGTTTGAAGATCATTGTTTTGAAATAGTGGCAGCCAAAAAGTGACCTTGACGGAACTCTAATTTTTTCATTAAATTTATTTTATAAACGCTGTTAATGAAATCCTCTTAAAATCTACAGTGCTCGTACGGTTCTTTCTTTTCAGTACCATTATTTCCAAATAGTAAACTTAATTTATTCAATCGCAAAACTTGCAATAATTTCCAACGGTTAAAAATTTCGAAGATTAATTTTCGAAAATAGTGGTACTCAAAAGTTAGGACTATACGAAAACTGAATTATTCATAACATGTCAGTAACTGTAAAAAACATAAATATATAAAAATGTTATTTATTATATAACGGCAACAGTTTGACAGAAAATTCCCCCACAAAGGCATTGTACCACTGCCATCGAAATACTCAAGGCCGGAGAACACGAGTTGTGACGTCATCACTAATCGACCGATTTGTCACTAGTGTTGAAATTCACACAGGAAATTTTTGAATAACAATTTTCTTTTATTTTATTTGTGGAATATCTATCATCGTATAAAACAATAGTAACTATTTAAACTTGATAGTGAGAATTCGGAATCCCCCAATAAAAAATCAGTCAGATGCAGCAACACTGTGGCATCCCGCATCTGGCTGAATTTTTATTTAGGTATTCCGAATTCTCACCAGTATGTTTAAATAGTTACTATTGTTTTATACGATCATAGATATTCCATAAATAAAATAAAAGAAAATTGTTATTCAAAATTTTCCGGTGTGGATTTCAACACTAGTGAGAAGTCGGCCGATTAGGGATGATGTCACAACTCGTGTCCTCTACCCTTGAGTATTTCAATGGCAACTCTTGGTTGGTTGGTTGGTTGTATTTATGACGGCCAATTATCTGCACGAGGGATATAGGCCCAGGGGGGAGTGCCCTTCGTGGGGGTCTTTCTAAGGGAACCTAACCCGTATTAACGCTTGGAAATCCAAGGTTCGAAGAAAACCACGAAAACTCCGAACGATTAGGCCGACGGGCGCGATTGGGATTGAACCCAGCACCTCCCGTCTACCAGATTCGAGAGCAGAACCTTTCAGCCACTGGTGGGGCTGGCAACTCTTGGAGAAGTCTCTTTTTATGGAGACTAAATTAAATCTTTTACCACCACTATTTCTTACGAAAATTTTAGTTTTTGATTTATCCTGAAAATTTCGCAGGAAATGCTTCGGGACGATCTTTTAATTGCGATGCTTGTAGTAATCTGCCATAAGAATAATTTAAAAAAGTAGTGGTGGCAAAAACGTTACCGCTTCGAGACCTGCCTATCCCACCCTCACCCTGCCCCACTACTATCTCTTCGTGCTTCTTTCGCCCCATTGTTCTTTCGAATTCGATAGCAGCAATAATTTACCTTAATGAAATCGTTGTAGTTGTTTTAGCTCGTTATCAATTCTTCATACAGAATAAAATGCAACTGAAAAACTTTCTTAACCCTTAAATACATTAATTTGTGTACGGTTTCAGAAAAATTACATATGATTCACAGAGATTTATTACGCAGGAAAATTATTTACATTTGATTTAATTTAGAATCCATATTCACTGGATTGAGATCAAGAATTATTGAGGACAGTTTTTTTCTGCGACTAAAACATTTTATTTTAGAGCAATGGAAAATTTTCAGAATTTTTCCATTTTTCTGAAAAAAAAAATTCTGAAACTGATTAAAATTTTTAAACTGTCTACCACATATAATTAACACCACCAACAACAGCGAAAAAAAATCAAAATCGTTCGTGTACTTTATTAGATAACGGGATGGGATTTTTACATGAAAAGTACGAATTTTCAGGAGAGCAAAAGAAATTAGATATTCATAATTCCCGCTCCTTGCGAATAGTCCAGGCAATAGAGACCGTACAGGGGTTCTACCTAGCAAAATTCATGGTAGTTCTGGAAAAAGGGTTCCTATATGTTTTTTTGGGTCGCTAAATTCGAATTTTTAACTTCCCACCAAAATTTCCCCTGGCAACCACCCCAAATTTTGGTAAAATTCCCCCCAAGAAAGGTTTTTATTAAAAAATCAGTTAGGGAAAAATGTTTTAGGGATGTTTTAGGGAAAAAGTATCTAGAAATTCAGAAAGTAGACAAAATTTGCAACAAATTAGATATATGACATTATGATTAAGGATGAAGGGTAAGAGGGGATCTGCCTCGGAACATGCACGCGGTACTGCGTGAACTAAGTTGCGCAATTCCACTTAACCACTCACACGTTTACATTCGCCCTCCCATCTCCCCTCCGAACTTTCTCTATAAGGTTTACTTTAAGTTTTTTGGGTCGCTGAATCCGAATTTTTAATTTCCCCCCAAAAATTCCCCCCCCCCCTCCCCAAATAGCTGTTTTTAACTAAAATTTCTTATTGTTTTAGGGGAAAAGCATTACGAAATTCAGAAACTAGACAAAATTTGCAACAAATAGGATACATGACATTATGACGTAGGATGAACGGGGAGAGGTAGGGCTGCCTCTGAACATGCACTGCGGCGCTACGTGCACTAAGTTATGAAGTCCAGGCAATAGGGGATTTTACCTGGAAAAATTAATACTACTTCTGGATTTCGACTCACTTTATGTTTTTTGGGTCGCTGAATCCGAATTTGTAACTCCCCACAAAAATTTCACCCAGCAACCCCACAAAAAATTGATTTTTTGAAAAAATTTGGTTTTTGAGAAAAGCGCGCGGGAAATGTTCCGAGGCAGCCCCCTCTCTCCCCGTTTATCCTACGTCATAATGTCATATATCCTATTTGTTTCAAATTTTGTCTAGTTTCTGAATTTCGTAATGTTTTTCCCCTAAAACAATAAGAAATTTAGGTTAATAACAACTATTTTGGGGGGTTTTCGGGGGAAAATATTTTGGGGGTAACAGGGTTCGTACGGGTGCTTGAATTTCATGACTAAGAAATTTTTCGCAACCTGTATTTCCTTATGGAAAATCTCTCCTGAAATAAGACGAAATTTCGTCCGTTTAAAGTAGATTTACTTTTCTATAAAAAAAATTCTGATATTGGTCCTTGAAAATAACGGTACCCGTACGAACCCGGGGTAAGTTAAAAATTCGGATTCAGCTTCCCAAAAACTTAAAGTAAACCTTATAAGGAAAGTTCGGAGGGTAGATGGGAGGGCGAATGTAAACGTGTGAGTGGTTAAGTGGAATTGCGCAACTTAGTCCACGCAGCACCGCGCGCATATTCCGAGGCAGATCCCCCTTCCCCTTCATCCTAAGTCATAATGTCATATATCTAATTTGTTGCAAATTTTGTCTACTTTCTGAATTTTTAGATACTTTTCCCCTAAAATAATAAAAAAGGGGAATTTTTTAATAAAAACCTTTTTGGGGGGCATTTTACCAAATTTTTGGTGGGGGGGGGGTTGCCGGGGGAAATTTTAGTGGGAAGTTATAAATTCGGATTCAGCGACCCAAAAAACATTAAGGAAGACGATTTCCAAAACTACCATTAATTTTGCTAGGTAAAATTCCCGATTGCCTGGACTAGAATGACAAATCGACTTTTCTTCGTACGAATCGACAGAACAGACGTTGGGAGTGTGGATAGTCGGTCAAATGCTTCTAAACCTTTTTAAAATCTTCTTATTGTTCATTCAAATGACTCCAACATTTTGTATTTTGCTTTGTGCTGAACAGTGACTTCTAATTTTTGAACTTGTACTTCGTTTTACAAAATGACAAAGCCGAAAAGTGTTTTTGAGATAGACAAGCCTGGGTGCAATCATAGAGGAAATATGCGAGCTTAACCCCTTAACGGTCGAATTCAATTACGCTTTAAAAATTCAAATTGCTTATTGGCACCACATTTTTGAAAAAGAAATATTCACCTTATTTAATGACAGGTAAAATGATACCATAATAAAGCAAATTACACTACTTTATAAAACTGGTGGGAATCAAACAATATGATTAAAATACACAGCCCCTGAATATCACGGGAGCGAGAATTAAGGGGTTAAGACCTGTTTCCTCGGAAACTACCAAATCGATTTTGATGAAATTTTCAATCCCTATTCACTGGATTATGCTCAAGACTTATGACATACACTTTTTTTCTGTTACTAAAACTTTCTATGTTAGAGCAATCGTAATTTTTCAGAAATTTTCTATTTTCAGAAAGGATTTTTCTGAAACTAATTAATTTTTTCTTTAATATTTGCCACATGTATTCTTATATTTATATTCTATCACCACAAAAATGTTTATTGAAATCGCTCGAGTACTTTAGGAGTTAACCCTTTACCTACCGACGGACTTATAAGTACCACTCACTTTAAACTTTCGTCCCATAGTGAATATTACTAATATTCTAATGGTACTTCGCAAAAACGCTCTTTTAACTCCACTTTATCCGGTTACATGGCAGCAGTAGTTATAGGTTTGTTATTTTACAGAGGAAGGAGGGTATTTTTGAAACAATCGATGTGTTTTGTGCCGACAGTTTGTACAGATTGTCACGCTTGTATTTTTATTGCTGCAAACACAGCAAATGATATAAGATAAGTGTTGGATTTTTTTTATGTGTTCATTATGCTCTTAGAATACAACTTGACTAGCTATTTTAGGTGAACGGTGTATGTATTTGATTTAACAGTTGAATTACTCGGTGGTACTTATAAGTACCGTCAGTATACTGGGTGTTAGAGAAAAATCTTTTTGTTTACTTTTCGTCTGTGTAGTTATCCATCGTTTTCATCTGCTTTAAAATGTAATTACTAAAATGTAGTGTAGTAATAATTTTCCTAGTATTTTTTTCTGTTTCATTTTTATTCTTCATAGGAAATCGAAAACGTTGTGGCACCGGCTCTTTTTTGCACCGGTAGAACTGGCGTACGTAAATTCATATGTTTAATGTATGCAGATGCGAGAGAACATGTTGTCACTGGAATATAGACGTCGCATAACTAAAGGAATGCTAGAAAGGTAGTTCTTTAAATCCTTTCAGGGGCAAAGCATTTTCAATGCTAAAGTATTGAAATAAATGATTGGCATCGAAATTTGCCAAAAAAATTATTTATAAATATGAAAAATGCCATATTTCACATACTTATCAAATCGAAAATATTTTACCACATGGCTGCTGCCATTTGAAATACCTTGTGGATTTTCTTTTACGATATTTTACCCATAGTGCACTGACGATACTTTAAAGTACCACTTTAATTAATTACCTCTAATGAATTAAATTTCTCACAAGTGAGTATTTTTTTTTATGTGTATCCTTTAATTTTCATTGTAGTAACTCAAAAAAGAAAATTACATGGAAAAAGATTGCAGTAGATTATAATGCAGTAGATAAAGGTTTAATGGATGAAAAGTGCAATTTTTCGGAGAGCTAAAAAACTTCGACATTTCTAATTTGTGTGGAGTTTTTGAACAGTTTTATCAAACACATTTTATAAACACTTTGATAAAATTTAGTTAGATATAATAAAAGAGTATGAAATGTTACAGTAAAATTAATGTGAGTGGGCGTGAAGTCCCAATCGTGTGTTCCGTTTATGTGAGTATGCGTGGCGTCCCAGTCTTGTCTTTCCTGGAATTTTTACAATTATTTCTAATGGTCTGAAAAAAAAACTGAACTTACGAATGGATTCAGAAAGGTTAAAAGAATTTTTGAAGCCAATAAAAAAAATCAATTTTTTTTGGCACCATGCTTGCTCTACGAGTAGTGGAAAATATCTTAACAGAAATGTTAATGAAATTTTCAGGAAATTTTAGCAAATTCTGAATAAAAACACGTGTAACATAGCTTTATTGCGTTTTGGTCTTACCACTAATGTTTAATAGTAATTTTCTTCTGATTTAATCACTAAAATCAGAGATTAAATGAGGAAAAAAAATTATTAAATTTTAGTGGTAACAAAAAAGCATAAAAGCTGGCAGCTATGGTGTAAGCACAGGTAAAGTATGTGCAGAGTGTCGCCGGTTCGCTATTTATTTTTAATTAAGATTTCTTGATTGCCACCAGTTTTTTGAAGAAAAAATATTCGGCTGATTTAAAGACAAATTAAATAAGGTTAATTATATATTTTTTAAAAAGTGGTGGTAATCAAATAATCTGCATTTAAAAAAAGTTAGCGAACTGGTAACAATGTATGTGTATTTTAATGAAAATTCTCTTAATCTCCGAACTTCAGGGAATTTTGATAAATTGTGAAAAAGTTCTTACTACTACAACATACAAAAACTTAAATTTTCACAAATTGCTAGTAGACATATTTAAAATACATTTATATAACGAGGCAAAAGTGATTTATTATTAAATTAAAACTTATTACAAAAATAAATCTCATTAATCAGGCAGTTTATAATAAAACATTCAAATAAAAAAACAAACAGAACTTCCAATTTTCATGACTGTATTAATAAAATGAATAAAAATGAATTATTTATTAACTTTTTAAAAAAAGCAAAAACTAATCATAAAAGTAATGAACAAATTAATCTAAATAAAAAGTTTAATAAAAAACAAAATTATGAATTCCAGAAAATCTCTTTAATTATTAATCTAGAGAATGGCGACTTTCGATACTTTGGATCAATGTAAATTTTCTTTCGTGGATTTTTAATTCGAGATCCAAAAGAAAAATCGATTGACAATGTATTAAGTGTATTTAATTAATAAATGTGTTTTATTTCACTCTCAATGTCCAGCGAAAATGTGAAATTCTTGTGTTGTTTTCACGATCATTTTTTTAAAGTGCTAAAAAGGATTATTTCTCCATCATTATATAAAGTTCTTTATTACATGAAAAGATAAAAGTTGAGAGTATTACTTGATGTTTTAAAACCGTGCAAAATCTGTAAAATTATGTATAGTTAAATGCACTGAAGTGAAAACTGCAACTACGTCAACGATTTATCTTAGCTTTTAAACAAAGGGGTTTATGTGATATTATGTAAAAATATATAAGTTTTAAAATGCGATTGAAAATTAGTGCAATCAATTCTCCGATTTTTAAATTAATATATTTTAACACGTTCATTGCCCCCATAGTAATTTAACCCTTTAATTCTCACTCCTGTTATATTTACGGGCTGTGTCTTTTATTCAGATTGTTTGATTCCCACCAGTTTTATAAAATAGTGTAATTGGCTTCATTATGGTATCATTGATCTGTAATTAAATAAGGTGAATGCATCTTTTTCAAAGACGTGGTGCCAATAAGCAATTTGAATTTTAAAACAGTAATTTAATGCGACCGTTATGGGGCAAAACGATATAAGTAAGCGTACAAAGTGGAATCGGGCGTAAATTGACACAGTTGCGCCATCTTGTAGACGGGGTGATAATCCACATACGCGGGCTTTTAGTTTGACGTCATATATGACAGGATATCTACCATCTGCGAATATTTTCTAAATCTTTAGTCACTCATGGAACTGAACTTTGTTTACCACATTTACTGCAATATAATGGCGTAGCGAGAGGGGCGTCCAGCTGTACATGACACCACGAAGTTCTCTTCGCCATGTCAGAGACATTTTAGCTTTTAATCAAGGTGAATAAAACTTTACAATTTTAGTAGTGTGAAGTAAGAAAACAGTTAGGCATCTTCCTGTAGTTTAACCCCGTTCGCTACATGGCGTGCGACCGTGATTGATGTGACATCGCCTTTAATCTTGCGGTTTTCTCTCCCATTTAAGATAGGACGCTTACTTATATCGCTTTGGTTATGGGGTTAAAAAGGAGTCATTGAAATAATGGAGTTAAGTTCATTTAGCGTTCCAAAATAGCGTTGTTCTTATCATTACTTTGAACATATTTCTTGATAACATATTGATCTTATATTTGAAAAAACTTGTTTGAAAAGAGCGTTTTGAAAAATTCTAAGGGATGGGGGTTACCGTGTTCAACTCATTTTGCTGGCATCTGGTTCATCTGTAGTACTCTCAGTTTACTTGACTTGCATACATAACACACATTGCCATACATAAAATAAAATTTCATATGAAAATACATGATACTTATTATTAATATGCTCAAACATTACAAACTTAAAATATTTTACAGTGTTTTATCGAAACATTAGTATGCACACTTCATTAAAGAAATTTATACAGAAAATATCTTAAAGATATCAATCATTTAGAGTTTATTGGCTTGTATTAAAATATAGAATGGCACATAATATTCGAAATATAAATACTATAGCGGAGATGTTGTAACATTAAAGTTAATTTCTTAAACGCATTTCCAACAATTTGTTAATTGTCATAAACCATTAGTACAGAAAGGGGGGGGGGTAGGTTTAGGGATTAACATTTCTTTCAGAAGGCTTAAAAACTGATAAGATGTATTACATAACAAGTTATATTAAGATTATTAACAAATATTAGAATACAGCTTTTTAAAGGCTTCGTATCAGGTGCCCCTCCATCAATTGAAGTTGAATGAAAGAAGTAATAAAAACGATAGCAGCAAACTGCATTATTGCTTCTGCTTTTTCACAACCTTTCATTTAGCTTCAAATGAAGATTGTAGATGAGGATCTTTTTACAAAGTCATCTAGCATCTCAGTGTTAAATTTACATCGATTTCTTGGTATGATTTTTTTCTCCATCTATCTTTAGTTGCCACGTATTTACTAAAGACTTAAAAATTACCGTATATAAACCTGTAAAAGCAATGATTTTAATAATCGATTGTAAAACATCTCGATTGTAGATTCCGGGAAGTAATCGATGACTGTATCGATTGTATTTTTTTACGATGACGGTTTTTCTCGATTGTTAAAATCTCGAGAATCGCCCATCACTACCTTGGCGTTCACCATGAACAGTACTTTTTGGAAGAATTAAAGATTTTAAAGGTTTATTACTCTTTGAACAGCTTACTTCACTATTACCACCATCAGTCATATACAAGACAGTTGCAAGTAACATTGTTGACTTACTTATACTTACATTATTTCTATCAAAAGCAGTAGCAACGTTTGTTGTTATGACAGACCTTCGTCTTTGTTCCTCTTTATCTGTATACTTTACATGTAATAATTTTCCTTCTGGTGTAATTTCTGCAACATATTCATCCTTAGAGTCTTCTTTTGAGTTTTCACTTTCATTCTCATTCATTGTTTATGTTAAAGATGCAGTTGAGAAAGCAAAGGAATTTTTAAATGATGCAGCTTCTTTTAATCGCTTTGTAAATTTTTCTGTCGTTCAGCTGAGCTTTTCTCACGTGTAGAAAGCTTTCTGTCCACAGATCGAATACAACCTTTCCTAGATTCTCTTTGTAATCTTAGAAACTGGCGATCCTCTTCATTTTTTATA
Organism: Maratus speciosus; assembly: GCA_963932465.1. Classification (NCBI taxonomy): domain Eukaryota; kingdom Metazoa; phylum Arthropoda; class Arachnida; order Araneae; family Salticidae; genus Maratus; species Maratus speciosus. The sequence goes on from OZ010796.1 coordinate 463,826,568, forward strand.
AGCTGATCAGAATTAGCGTGACTTATGTGAAATAACATATCCAGATTTTCGCTATATATTCTTTGATTATCTTAGTCTTTTGCATTATTTCGTTTTCGATTTCTCATTAAGCCTCCCTGTTTCCCATATAAATATTTTATCTTTTTTAAGATATGTTGCTTATGTCTTATTGGCAACCTTGATTTTTTCCCAAAATGGTACAATTTTATTGTATACAAGAACAGCGCTATCAGTGATCGAAAGCTTCTTAGTACGGTGAAAGTATATAAAATTAGTCATAACATCTCTTCCAGATGGCAGACGTGAACCTGTTATTGATTCAGTAGGATATCCAATAAGTCATACATAATTACTCCTCCTAGTTGTTTTGGCCATTATAATAATAAAAAAAAAAAATAAATAAATTTCCCTTTTGGTAATTTTTCAAATCAACAGCATTTATGCAAATTTAAAATGGCTGTTTTGTTTTGTTTTGTTTACCCATCTCAACATCAACAAACCAAAACCAAAGTAAATACAAACAATAGAACAAATACTACATGTGCAAAAAGTGGTGTTAGTGGTTACAGTTAAGGTTCAATAAATGATACTGGTTACAGGTAAAGTTTAAAAGTCACATTTAAGGCGCAATAAGTGATGCCAGCGGGTACAGTTAGAAGTTTAAAGTTACAGTTAAGGTGCAATAACTGATGTTAGTGATTACAGTTAAAGTTTAAAGTAAAATAAGTGATGCTAGTGGTTAAGGTAAGGTATAGAAATCTTATATAAGTATAAAATGAACTACAGAAAAGAACCAAGTGCAGCTTTTAATGTATTTATATTTAATTATGCTTTTTATTATATATTCTTTTGTTATACAGTCGGACCCCTATTTAACTAACCTCTATTTTGCGAATTTCTCTATTTTGCGAACTTTTCCTTGGAACCAAGAGCATTTTGAGAATTTCTTCGTAAAATAACCTCCAAATAGCGAAGTGCATTCTCTGTTTAACGAACTTTTCCTTGTGATCTAATTTCTTTTTTCTCCCCATTTCTCAAAATATTTCTGGACATTTCAAACTTATTCTTTCTTTAAACACATTTTATGATGTTCGATGGCCTTGAACTGGTTTTACAAGGCGTTTTATATGTCAGCAGTGAGAATTCGTTAAGTACGGAGGGCGAAGACGACAATCCCTTAGAGTAACTTAAAAAATGTGGATACAGATGAGAAAAAAGAGAAGAAATTGACCATGATGTGTTGATTCATGATTGTATTTCACTTAATTCTGAAATTGAGATTTTCGGAAACACTATCCGAATTGGATATTTTCGACAGTGTGAAAAATAAAAACAATACAGCAATGAATTGCGATGAATATGATGATGATGGAAATGATCATTATGCACGAATTTACAAAACTTTGTATGATGAAATGCTAAAATCATTTGAAACAATCCGACGCGGATTACAGTTAGAAGAAAATACGCATGAAGGGTTTTTGGCGCATTGCAAAGATGCGAGACGTATTATGAGAGAAAGCACTTTTTTAAATAAAAAACTCAGGCAAAATTAACAGAGTTTTTCAGAAATTAAATTTAAGGGCGCATATGTTAATGTATAAAAATTATTTGTTATAATAATCCTAAATACGATAATGTCATTAAAATTCGTTAATTTTAATGTATAACTATTTACTTTAAACAGAAAATACAGTGTATTCCCGGACAATGACTTGTTTTCCTTGCAGATTTCAAATGACACATGAAAAAATGAATTGAGGATGGGTATTGGTGGATAAAATAAATAAAACAAATCGCTATCATTTATTTTTAAAAATGTGATTAGTTACTTTTAGTAAAAATATTTAGTGTTTATGAATTTAAAATCTGTTTTATGTAGTTTAAAGTATTTTAAAAGGTGAATCTCTATTTAACGAATTTACCATATAACGAACTTTTTTCCGGGATTTAGCGACTTCGTTAAATAGAGGTTCGACTGTAATAGATACTAAAAATCTATTAATAATGGAAATAAAATACATAATTGATCATCACTTATGCTTTTGTTTAAAATTCTATATTTTTACAAGAATCAGTGAACTTGTGTGACCTTGAGGGACTTTTAATCTTTTTCAAATGAGTTCAAACTTTATATATTTTAATAATAGGAATAGAAGAAACATTTTAGGGGGTGATACCCAGCTTTTAAAAAAATTACATTGAATTTTGGGACACCCTACTGGTGGCAGCTATGCATAACCTATCAACTAATCTTGATTACATGGACAAAAATTTTGACATTATGTACTGAAGTACACGCCTCTTGATTTTCGTATTGAATATGAAATTATACACTGTAAAATTAAAAGATGGATGAAACAGTCTTATGACGCATTTCCATAAAATTTGTTTTTCAGTATTGCAACAGAAGAGTTTTTGTGTGGTTTTCTTTTTCCAACATTCCGCGAGTTCTACCTATTATATGAAAAATAAATGCTAAGTTATATAGGCTTCGTACGGCTTCTGGAATTTTGCACACATGAAATTTTTCGGCTCCAATATTTTCTTATAGAAAATCTCTCTTTAAAAGAAAGCGAAATTTCGAGTGTTAAACCTAGATTTCTTTTTCTATAAAAAAATGCTAGTAGCTCTCCTGGAAAATTCCCCGAACTGTACGAACCTGGTCATACTTACTAAGCCATGAAAATGACATTAACCCTAGATGTAGCTTTTACGATTTTTTAATACCATAGCTGCCAACTTGTACGGATTTTTGCTACCACTAAAATTTAACAGAAATTTTTGTATTGTTTAATCGTTAGAAAAAGGTCAGATTTCGGAGATTGTTTTTGATAAAATTTTCTATTAAATTTTAGTGGTGAGAAAAATCCGTACAAGTTGGCAGCTATGTAATACCCTTATCGTTTATTTCTAAAATTTGTCTAATTTAATCGAGAGAAATCTAAAATTAAATAGGCCAAGTATTTCTTTTCAAATATAGTGGCAAGAAAAAAGCGTAAAAAATGGTCCAGGGATGTAAAAATCTAGGCGCCAGCGGGATCTCTCACCACTAAATTTTATTAGTTTTGTTCGCATAAATTTTATTATTATTAGCATTCTTACAGAAAATTTAGACGAAATGTTAATAGAGTAATGAATAAACAGGAGGGGACATACAGTGAACATTCTATCAGTTGCGAGTGAAGTAAATGAGGAGGTTGGCACAAGATGGCGGCTGCTTTTTTAAAATCGAATCTACAGTTTCAAAATAACGCCGGGGCAAACTTCCCACCAGTATGATTGAATAGAAAATTTTGTCTTATTCAAGCATCTTGTTCATGGAAATATTTTCTCACAAATATTTTCTGGTGTCAGTTTGACAGGTAAAGCAGTCAGATTGCATCACCGGTTGTCAGAATATGGCAGAAACGAAGGAGCTGACTACCGCAAAAGTAAACTCACACTAGTTAAAATTAAAATCTTTTTCAGCCATTATTTATGACTGAAATTTTGCATTAATAACGCCTTTAAATACGGAGAAAATTGCTATATAAATTTACTGGTGGAAGCTTCGACCGGAGGTAATCAGTCCTTGCGAAAGCGGTTACTGTTGAAGCTTCACTATTTTAAGGATATGACAGTTCCTTTTTATTAATAGTTCCATGGTTTAGTATGTTTTAAATCCCATGAGCTTAACCTTCTTACTTTGTTCAAATTTTACTCAACCTTAATAAAAACATTTCATGCCAGAAATTTCTTTAAAAACTATTTAATTTCTTTATTTATATTAGTTTTCGGTGCCTTTTATTTATCTTACTTTACGAAAACATTTCTGGTTCGAATCGAATGAAATGAATTATAGAAATGGGTCGAATAGACCCATTCAAGGTAGAAAAGTTAAACTAACTTTAACCCTTTCAGGGGCAAAGCACTTCTATTGGTAAAATGCTAAAATGATCGACAAATTTATTAAAATTACAAAATTACAGTTGAAGCTTCACTATTTCAAACATATGTCAGTTCCTTTTTATTAATAGTTCGGGGGAAATATTAGACGAAAAAGTGGTGAGAGACTGCTCGTTGGCGCCTAGGTTTTTACACCCCTGGTGGCATCTATGCAAAACCTATAAACTAATCTTGATTGCAGGGACAAACATTTTGACATCATGTACTGAAGGACACACCTCTTGATTTTCATATTGAATGTGAAATTATACACTGAAAAATTAAAAGATGAATGAAACAGTTTTGTGACGCATCTCCAAAAAATTTCTTTTTTCAGTATTGCAACAAAAGAGATTTTTGGATGGTTTTCTTTTTCCAACTTTCCACGTGTTCTACGTATTATCTGAAACAGAGCAGAGAAAGGTAAGGAAATGTAGAAGTTTCAGTAAATAATACAAAATAATCTTTTTGTGGAATATTATGTTTTTTTTATCATTTTTTTTAAAAATTCAGATATAATTCTAAGCTTTTTTGTTTTTTAAATATTGCTTAACCCAATAACATTAATTAGATAATTGTTGGATTTGTTTTCTACGAAAAAGCATTTCCAGAAAGGGAAATATGCTGAGAGCTATTGTATGTTTCTCTTCTCATTATTCAGATTATATCCATAATAAAAACCTTCAAAGATACTCACTAGGACATGTTTATACCGAACATCAAACGGAAATCATAAACTGAATAGCAGAAAATATTGAACAAAAACGTCTAAGACGAAATACTTATCATAGTTCGTAAAACCTGATTTTATCCAAACAGAAAACGATGCACTACATATATTCATTTGCGAATGATTTGTGTAACATCAACTTTTCATTAGGCTATAAAATAGGTACTGATAAAATTCTGCATCCGTCATATTAATACTGGATATTGCTAAAACGTTTCTTACATAACATACCACAAATATTAATATGTAAATTATAGATAGAAACAAATGAACTCAATTGGAGTTTATGAAGGTTTTTATAAATAACTGTGAAGTGTTTCCTGTATTCAGATGAAGACAAATGTTTCTGTTAGATTTTATAAAAATTAATGGCGGTTTGTAACCCAGGAGTCGCACTGTTTCTACTTTCGAATGCTATTATTTGCCAATAGTAATTAATCTTCGTTTTATTTGATGAGAGAAAAGTTGTGATTAAATAAGGTAATATTATTATTTTGAAATAGTGCTACAAAAAAAGTAAAAATCGCAAGAGCCCCAAGTTATAAACTGCCACTATTTTTTACTCACCTCTGCAGCATGCATGATTTGCCCATGATCCAAATTAGTCCAGGCAATAGGGAATTTTACCTAGCAAAATTAATGGTAGTACTGGAAATCAGCTTTCTAGATGTTTTTCGGATCGCTGAATCCGAATTTGTAACTTCCCACCAAAATTTCCCCCGGCAACCTCCCTAAATTTTGGTTAAAAGCCCCCAGAAAAGGTTTTTATTAAAAAAAAAGTATCTAGAAATTCAGAAAGTAGGCAAAATTTCCAACAAATTAGATATATGACATTATGACTTAGGATGAAGGGGAAGGGGGGATCTGTCTCGGAACATGCGCGCAGTGCTGCGTAAACTAAGTTGCGCAATTCCACTTAACCACTCACACGTTTACATTAGCCCTCCCATCTCCCCTCCGAACTTTCTCTATAAGGTTTACTTTAAGATTTTTTGTTCGCTGAATCCGAATTTTTAACTTTCCCCCAAAAATTCCCCCCCCCGAACCCCCCCCCCCCAAATAGTTGTTTTTAACTTAAATTTCTTATTGTTTTAGGCAGATCCCCCCTTCCCCTTTACCCTAAATCATAGTGTCATATATCTAATTTGATGCAAATTTTGTCTACTTTCTGAATTTCTAGCTACTTTTCCCCTAAAACAATAAAAAAAATTTTTAATAAAAACCTTTTTGGGGGGGATTTTACCAAAATTGGGGGGGGGGTGCCGGGGGAAATTTTGGTGGGAAGTAACAAATTCGGATTCAGCGATCCAGAAAACATCTAGAAAGCCGATTTCCAGTACTACCATTAATTTTGCTAGGTAGAGTCCCTATACGGTCTCTATTGTCTGGATGTGCGAGAAAAGAACTTTTGTTCTGTTAATCAAGGCCACTCGATTACCACAATTTCCGAAGAATAAACTTTTCCCTGTATCACAAGAGACATTTTCAGGTAAAATAATTTGAAGATTTCTCTTCGGAAACGGTAGTATTTTCCCCATATTTTTGTCATTAATTAGTTTATAGCGCTTACTAAAGGTGCACTTTTTAGACCAAAGGGCATAGCCGGATAAGAATAGGAAACATACCTTTCAATCAAATTTCCTGATTTTTTTCCCAGATCTAGGGAAAATCTGGGGTGCTATATCGGACAATATATTTCCCATATTATCACCTTATAAATATTTATTTTTTATGACATAAAAATGGTTTTCGATTTTTTTAAAAACTGATTTTCTCATAAACTACTGCGCCGAATTGCATGCCATTAACCCTTTATCTACTGGATTATGAACTATTGTATTTTCTTTCATGTAATTTTTTTTTCGGTTACTACAATGAAAATTAAAGGATATTCATAAAAAAATACTCACCCGTGAGAAATTTTATTTGTTAGAGCTAATTAATTAAAGTGGTACTTTAAAGTACCGTCAGTACGCTATGAGAAAAATATCATAAAAGAAAACACACAATGTATTTGAAATGCCACCAGAATTATAGTAAAATATTTTCGATTTTATAAATATGTGAAATATAGCCTTTTTCATATTCACAAATAAATATTTTGGCAAACTCCGGTGCCAATCATTTATTTCAATACTTTAGGCATTGGAAATGATTTGGCCCTGAAAGGAATAAAAAAAACTATTTTTTTTAGGTTTCCATCTTGTTAGCAGCCCTTTAGTTATGCGATGTCTATATTCCAGGCACAATATGTTCTCTCTCTCGCATCTCCACATATGCACTATATGAATTTACATATGTCATTTCTAGCATAACAAAAAAAGAGCCCGTGCCAAAACTTTTTCAATTTCCTATAAAAACAGTAATGAAACAGAAAAGCAATACTAGCAAAATTATTACTACACTACATTTTAGTATAATTACATTTTAAAGCAGATGAAAAAGATGATAACTACACAGACGAAAAGTAAACAAAAGTTTTTCTCCAACACCTAGTGTACTGACGGTACTTATAAGTACAAAAGAGTAATTCAACTTTGAAATCAATTACATACGCTGCTCACCTAAAATAGATACTAGATTAATTTTCACACAATTATTCAAATTGGTAAAGAAATCATATTAGATGTAAATTTCCAACTGGGCGAAAAATGTCCGGACCAGGATTCGAACTCGGGACCTCCTGGCTGAAGCCGCCAGTGCTCTGCCATCTGAGCTACCCCGGACGATTCTGGTCGAACTTTTTCACCCAGCTAACCTTGAAGATTACAGCATCTGGTCTGAAACCTGGTTCAGCTCAACAGAATAAATCTCAGGTAATGGAACTCCAGAAATCGCTGGATACGAAAGTACACTAGATTAATTTTCACACAATTATTCAAATTGGTAAAGAAATCATATTAGATGTAAATTTCCAACTGGGCGAAAAATGTTCGGACCAGGATTCGAACCCGGGACCTCCTGGCTGAAGCCGCCAGTGCTCTGCCAGTGTACTATCTAGTGTACTCTAATTAATCTAGTGTACTTTCGTATCCAGCGATTTCTGGAGTTCCGGTACCTGAGATTTATTCTGTTGAGCTGAACCAGGTTTCAGATCAGATGCTGTAATCTTCAAGGTTAGCTGGGTGAAAAAGTTCGACCAGAATCGTCCGGGATAGCTCAGATGGCAGAGCACTGGCGGCTTCAGCCAGGAGGTCCCGGGTTCGAATCCTGGTCCGGACATTTTTCGCCCAGTTGGAAATTTACATCTAATATGATTTCTTTACCAATTTGAATAATTGTGTGAAAATTAATCTAGTGTACTTTCGTATCCAGCGATTTCTGGAGTTCCATTACCTGAGATTTATTCTGTTGAGCTGAACCAGGTTTCAGACCAGATGCTGTAATCTTCAAGGTTATCTGGGTGAAAAAGTTCGACCAGAATCGTCCGGGATAGCTCAGATGGCAGAGCACTGGCGGCTTCAGCCAGGAGGTCCCGGGTTCGAATCCTGGTCCGGACATTTTTCGCCCAGTTGGAAATTTACATCTAATATGATTTCTTTACCAATTTGAATAATTGTGTGAAAATTAATCTAGTGTACTTTCGTATCCAGCGATTTCTGGAGTTCCATTACCTGAGATTTATTCTGTTGAGCTGAACCAGGTTTCAGACCAGATGCTGTAATCTTCAAGGTTAGCTGGGTGAAAAAGTTCGACCAGAATCGTCCGGGATAGCTCAGATGGCAGAGCACTGGCGGATTCAGCCAGGAGGTCCCGGGTTCGAATCCTGGTCCGGACATTTTTCGCCCAGTTGGAAATTTACATCTAATACTAAAATAGATAGTCAAATTGATTCTAAGATCATAATGAACACATAAAAAAATCCAACACTTATCTTATATCCTTAACTGTGTTTGCAGCAATAAAAAGACGAGCATGACAATCTGTACAAAATGTCGGCACAAAACACATCGAGTGTTTCAAAGATAGCCTCCTTCCTCGCTAAAATAACAAACCTAGAACTACTGCTGCCATGTATCCTGATAAAGTGAAGTTAAAAGAGTGTTTTTGCAAAGTAACATTAGAACATTAGTAATATTAACTATGGGATGAAATTTTAACACTAGAACGCCCGGAAGGAGTCGATTCGACTCCGAACATATGATTAAATGTCAATTCGGACCAGAAATTCATTCACAAAATAAGTTAAATTTATGAAATGCAGATTTACGTTACATAAATCAATCAGATAATTTTAACTGCAAATTCTGGTGTGAAATATTTTTATGAAACTTGAGTCAAATTTCCGGGCGTTCTAGTGTTAAAGTGAGTGGTACTTATAAGTACCGTCAGTAGATAAAGGATTAACTGAAGTTACATAGATACCAAAGATGCATAACTGGGAATTTTTGTATAATTTTCCGTTTATAAAAAGTGTCTAAAATAACGGTAAAAAATTTACAAAAATAAAAATCATATGTTAAATTCATACGAAAATTACAGTTTTCTTGTAAAAAAAATTCCTCATATGTGCACCATATTATATATAAATGCCGAAAGTGTGCGTTGGGTATAACATATAAATATTTACAAAAATATGTGTTAAATTACATAAAATTCGTTTAAAGGCGTTGTTTGGGACATAGCTACTTAAAATCGACATCTGCAGAATTTTTGGAATAAACATTTACAGGATTGCTGTACAGACAATCAGGGTTGCCAGTGGGCTACTTTCTTAAAATTCAGACTTCTTGATTAGCACCACTTTTTTGTAGTAGTAAAACTCGCCTTATTTAATGACATATTAATTAAGGCGAAAACCAGAGGAATTTTAACATTTCAGAAAAGTGGTGCCAATCAGGAAATCTGAATTTTAAAAAAGTAGCCCACTGGCAACACTGCAGACAATAGAGAAAAATATTATTGCTTTGAAAAGTACAACATTCTTTGATATCAAAATGAAACGACAGTTATTATAATGACTTTTATTAAAACGTTATTTTCTCCTCTTTTAATGATGAGTAATAAAAGTAAATAGTTTCATCATTTTTAAGTGTGGATCCCAGTAATAAAATAAGAATGTTATGTAATTAGAGTTTGAACCAAATGCGCTCCTTTTTTTCTGAGATATTGCCAGGGGTGCCGGTTCGGCCTTTTTTTTTCTTGTTCAAAAGCTTCGAATTCATACCAGAAATTCTGAAAAAAGAATTTTTACTTAAAGCAATCACGAAATATCTGTAATTAAATGAAGAAAATAATAGTATAGGGAATTTCGGTACAATGTGAAATTTCGGAATTAAAGAAAAAGCCAAACTGGCAACCTTGGTTTGGGTAGTAATAGGCTATTTTTTATTCAAATTATATACTACAGGGTTCGTACGGGCCCTGGAATTTCTAGACGAGGAAATTCTTCGGTTCCAGTATTTTCTTATAGAAAATCTCTTCCTAAATAAGGCGACATTTCGTGCGTTTGAACTAGATTTATTTTTTTATAAACAAATACTGATATTACACCTGGAAAATAACGGGACCGTACGAACCCTGCACTAAAGATTTCTGTGGTTATTTAATTCGAAGATAAAAATTAGGGAAAATACATACCGTAATTTCGCGCGTATCCGCCGCACCTCAGATAATTCGATTTCCTACCAGAATTTATTTTAAATAAAATGTAACTTGCTTCTGTTTAGCACTTATTTGTCATCTTTTTCTCCATAAAATTTCCGGCTTGAAAAAGACTTAACTAAGCCGCGTTGGATACGCGAGAAATTGCGGTACTTAATTTGAAAAATAAAAATCCAAAGCTGACAACACTGGATGATAGTGCGACCGTTAATATCACGGGAGAGAGAAATAAGGGGTTAAAAGGTTGAAATTACTAATTATAATTATCCTTCATTAAAACTTGTGAAAAAAATTTCTGTTTAAATATTGACTGTGATCACTGTCGTTACATTTCGATATCGAAGAACGTAGTTTATTTCCATGCCAAAAATATTCTTCCCTATTGTTGTCTGCAACACCAACGATAATTTTTTATATCAAAGCAGTATCGACAGCGTTGAGAATGATGCCCACGTGTTTATTTAAATTTAAAATACAGCAATCCTGTAACTGCTTATTCCAAAAACTCTTCGGATTTCGAATTTGAGTCGCTCTGCCCCAAAAAAGCCTATAACCCTTTGAGCTCTGGTGGTTCTTCCCACTTAATTTCTTCCCACTTAATTTTAATCCCCAAATATCATAATGGCACCAGAATATTTGAAAAAATTTATTTGAAAATAGATTAATGCATTTGTTCCTATATATTGTAAACCGATTTTTTTGTCTGCAAAATACTGGTGCCAATGTGACATTTAAGAATTTTGTAGAAAATCACACACTAGAGATCAAAGGGTTAAATGAATTTTATTAATTTGAACACAGATTTTTGTAAATATTTATATGTTATACCCAAAGCAAACAGTCGGCATTTATATATAATATCATAGCTGCCAACCTTCCACTAATCTTCCGTAATGTCTGGATTAATTTAACCTAGGTTAACCACATTTCAAACCAGAAAATTTATTTCATGAATGCTTATTTATTTAATTCCAAGTTTCTACGTGAAACATATTTATTTTCATTTCTTAAAAAAAATTCTGGTTTGAAACGTATTAAACCAGGGTCAAATTAACTCAAATATTACGGAAGATTAGTTTGAGGTTGGCAACTAACGTGCACATACAGTGCTCAGCAAAAGTTTAGACAATGATCGATTGTGCTTCTGTACTGAGAAGTATGCAAAGAATTGTTGTAACTCAACTGTCATATATTACTGGGGACTTATCTTTCATACACAAACAATAAATTTTAATTTATACAATTTACATAATATTTAATGACAAAAAAACAGAAAACAAATTTAACATTGCGGAAAAAGTATAGACAATTTGCCTGTTAACAGAAAAATATCCATAAATTAAAATCGAACTGCACCTACATTGTCTGCTATTAATACAAAAATGTGAGTTCCCATCGAAGAAACTAAATCCTGCATCACTTGTGGTCTATTTCGTACCAAACACGTTCAACAGCAGATCGAAGTTTATTTACAGAGGATTATTGTGAAAAAATTGCATAAACCGTATGAGACGATGCCACAAAAGTTTTCGATTGGGTTCGGATCAGGGATACAGGCGGACCAGTCGAGAACAGTAATATTTTGAGAGTTAAACTAATTTTTTGATTTGTAAGCAACATGAATAGACGCACTATCTTGCTCAAATACATAATTTGGAAGAGCTACAATTACACCAAATGGCTGTAAATTATTTTCCAATGCATGTATGTAGCCTTACGCTGCTTAGCGACCATTGAGAATTTCCAGAGATACTTGAGAATTAAAATAAAGTGAGGCCCAAATCATTAACTCTTTCGAGGGCGGTGTCCTTAAAAAGGACACCAAATTTTATTTCCAAAACTGAAAGACCGCACCAAGAAGATTTAATTAAATTTTTCCTTTTATAATGTACGTGAAAATAAGCAAGTTTGAATTTCCTAATAAATTCGTTTATAAAATTCTGGTTTCAGTCCATTATTTCATCAGTTTTATAAACAGAATTACTCCGCGACGGAAAGGGGTCAATTTGTTGTGAGATTTCAAGGCTGGTTGTTTTATCATTTTCATGTAAACTAATGCACATCTTTCTATAATTCATCTACGAAAGTATCCGTTGACACAGAAAGCTCTGACTCACTTTTAATGCGATTAGCAGTCATCATTTGTCTAGATACCAGTTTATGGATCCTTCTATAATCTCGTTTTCTGGCCACACGAGACCTTCCGGACTTATGTTTTGCTTTGAAAGAGTCACCCTTAGACAGTACTTAATAGACAGAATTCTTTGGACGATTCAAAGTAGCTGAAATTTCTGCAACAGTCTTCTCTTTCGATTTCAGCTTCCATGCTTTAATTACTTCATCTGACTGAAAATTTCTAGCTCGCGGCATCTTCACTAACCGATACTATGGCGAGGGGCAGCACTAGAACGCCCGGAAGGAGTCTATTCGACTCCATCATATGATCAAATGTCAATTAAACCGGAAATTCTTTCTCAAAATAAGTTAAATTTTAAAACCGCAAATTTGCGTTAAATAAATCAGTCAAATAATTTTAAATGAAAATTCTGGTGTGAAATATTTCATGAAACTTGAGCAAAATTTCTGGGCGTTCTAGTGTTAAATACTTCGTGCATGTGACGTCATAAGTTTGAAGTTTGCGTTATTCCGTGAACAGTTGCCTAAAAATCATAAAAGTGTCTAAACTTTTGCAATATGCAAATTTCACTTTTTTCAGTTAAATTAAGTAATATCCTACATTAAAACCAAAACCGTTATTTTTGTCCTAAAACGTTTAAAATATATTAAAAAATAAGTACAGCCATTTGTATAACTCAAGCGTTCGTATTTTGTATTTAAAGATTAAAAATCACCAGTGTCTAAACTTTTGCTGAGACAGTATGAATAATTTTTTACAAGAAAATGGTCATTTTCGTATAATCCTACGACATGATATTTATTTTTGCAAATATTTTATCACTATTTCAAATATTACAATATATATTCCAAACGGAAATGTTGAAACATATATTAAAATATTTATTTGCTTAAAAGACGTCTTTTAAGCAAATAAATATTTTAATATATGTTTTAACTTTTCCGTTTGGAATATATATTGTGCTATGGTTATTTGTGGACGTAATTAAGACTTATTACTCTTACGTATACTTATATTTGTACTATTTCAAATGTTTTTATAACCAAAAAATTATACAAAAATTACCATTTATGCGTCTTTGGTATCTATATAATCTCAGTTCATGGCAGTAAATTCGGTGCCGTAGTTTTTGAGAAAATCAGTTTAAAAAAATAGAAAAACATATTTATATCATGAAATATCAATATTTACAGTGCGCAGCATAAGTTTAGACAATGATCGATTATGCTTATGCACTCAGAATTATGTAAAGAATTGTTGTAACTCAACTGTCATATATTACTGGGGACTTATCCTTCATTCACAAACAATAAATTTTAATTTATACACTTTACATAATATATAATGAGAAAAAAACAAATTTAACATTTGGGCAAAAGTTTAGACAATCTGTATGTTAACAGAAAAATATCCATAACTTAAAATCGAACTGCACCTACATTGTCTGCTATTAATGCAAAAATGTGACATTCCATCGAAGAAACTAAATCCTGCATCACTTGGGGGTCTATTTCGTACCAAACACGTTCAACAGGAGATCGAAGGTCATTTACAGAGTATTGTCAAAAAATTGCATAAACCGTATGAGATATGATGCCACAAAGGTTTTCGATTGGGTTCAGATCAGGCTACACGCGGGCCAGTCGAGAACAGTAATATTTCGTGCGTTAAACCAATTTTTTGATTTGTATGCAACATGAAAAACTACATTATCTAGCTCAAATACATACTTTGGAAGAGCTAAAAGTTCCCCAAATGGATGTAAATTGTTTCCCAATGTATGTACGTAGTCTTAAGCTGCTTGGCGACCATTGAGAAACTCCAGAGATACTTCAGAAATAAAACAAAGTGAGGCCAAAATCATTAACCCTTTCGAGGGCAAAGGACACCTAATTTTAATTTCAAAACTGACAAATGGAACCAAGAATATTTAATTAAAATTTTCATTTTATAATGTACGTGAAAATAAGCAATTTCATATTTTCTAATAAATTCTGTTATAAATTCTGTTATAAATTCTGATATCATTCCATTATTTCATCAGTTTATAAACAGAGTTACTCCGCAACGGAAAGGTGTCAATTTGTTGTGAGATTTCAAGGCTGGTTGTTTTATCCTTTTCATGTAAACTAATTTACATCTTTCTTCAATTCGTCTACGAAAGTATCCGTTGACACAGAGAGCTCTAACTCACTTTTAATGCGATTAGCAATCATCATTTGTCTAGATACCTGTTTATGGATACTTCTATAATCTCGTTTTCTAGCCACACGAGGCCTTCCATATCTATTTTTTGCTTTGAAAGATTCACCCTTAGAAAGTACTTGATAGACAGACTTCTTTGGACGATTCAAAGTCGCTGAAATTTCTGCAACAGTCTTCCCTTTCGATTTCAGCTCCCATGCTGTAATTACTTGATCTGACTTAAATTTCTAGCTCACGGCATCTTCACTAACCGATACTATCGCGAGGTACACTTAAATACTTCATGCATGTGACGTCATAAGTTTGAAAGTTGCGTTTTTCCGTGAGCAGTTGCCAAAAACCACAAAAGTGTCTAAACTTTTGCAATATGCAAATTTCACTTTTTTCAGTTAAATTAAATAATATCCTACATTAAAACCGTCATTTCTGTCCTAAAAGGTTTAATATATATTTAAAAATAAGTGCACCCATTTGTATAACCCAAGTGTTCGTATTTTTTATTTAAAGGTTAAATATCACCAGTGTCTAAACTTTTGCTGAGCACTGTATAAGGTGATAATAGGGGGGGGGGGAATATTTTCAGATAGGTAGCTACATCTGGGAAAAAAATCAGAAAATTTGACTGAAAGACATGTTTCTAATGCTGATCCGGCTATGCCCTTTCATCGTTAAATAAAAATATATATATCACACAAAAATAAATGAAATAGTAATGATAGATAGTTTTAAATAAAAATTCTTGTGTGATGAGAAAACGTTTATAAAACTGTAGTAAAATTCCCGGTATATTTAGTGTTAAAGTGTAAATAGCCTAAATTTTTAAAATATGTATTTTTATGTTTACCCAGCATTTATTTATCAAAACAGAGCAGCATAAATTTTCTGAAACATCAGCTTCATGTCTAAAAAAGATAATTTCCACGTGATACATGGGAATTATCTTATGTGTATTTAGTATTATTGTAATAAAAAATGCATTTTTTTTTAAATATAAAAATGATCATTTAGAAAATCCATGTTGTTGTATTGCAATATATAAATATTGAATAAAATAAAAATATTCAGTTTAAAAGCCTTTAAAATTGCCTTTAAACAATTTATGTACAAAGTTACTTTATGTGTAAAAGTGCCAGACACCTCCAAACCCGTAAGTATGGATTGATAAAAAAAAAAACAAAAAAAAACAGAGACTTTTAATGGCAGATATTCTTTTGTAAAGACTGTTGGAGACTGTTTTTATGAAATGTAAAATAGGCAGAAGAAAAAAAATGAATGCATTTCATGGCTCCCATTCAGTGTTTTCCGTTGAGATTTCTTGATTTGCACCACATTTTTGAAACAGTAAAATTTGCCTTCCTTAATGATATATTAATTAAGGCGAAAACAAGGATATTTTAACATTTCATAAAAATGGTGCCAATCATAAAGCTGCCCGCGTGTATGGATTTTTCTCACCGTTAAAATTTAGTGATAGTTTTAATTAAAACAATCTACGAAGTTCAGCGAATTCTAACGATGAGACAAGAGAAAAATTTCTGCTAAATTTTAGTGGTAGTAAAAAACCGTATAAGTTGGCGGCTACAGTGTTGCCAGTGGGCTACTTTATTTTAAGTCAGATTTATGGATTAACACCACTTTTTTGAAATGGTAAAATTTGTCTTCTTCAACGCCATATTAACCCCTTCGCGACGGGAGCCTTTTACGAAATGTTTGTTACTTTGCTACCGGTTTTAAAAAACAGAAGTTTGTGCCTATTCAAATCGGGAAAATGCTCGGATTAAATAAGGCAAATTTTACAGTAAAATTTTACTGGTGAGGATAAACGAGGATCCTTAGGCCCATTTCCGGCACGTATACGTGTCGCTCGTCCCTAAGGGGTTAATTAAGGCAAAAACAAGGGGAAATTTACCATATCAAAAAGTGATGCCAATCAAGAAATCTGAACTTTTAAGAAAAGTAGCCCATTTGCAACACTGCTCCCGTTTTATATAAGTCGCAGAAAAAATTTATTTACTCCAAACATTCTAGTATATTATTCAGGGCTCGCACCGTTCCTAAAATTTTCGTACTTTGCTACCACTAAATAAAAACGATAATCTTTGTTGTATAGTTCTATTATAGATGGTAAAGGAATGTACCACGAAGAATTCTTATTTAAAATACTCGTAGCAAAGTGCGAAAATTTAAGGAACGGTGCGAGCCCTGATTATTTTTTACATTAGTTATAGTAGGAGAGCTGTTGAACATTTTTGAGTAGGTATTTGAGGCACCCTGAAAATTTGTGAAACACTTCTTTTGTAATGCCTGAATACAAAATCGAATGTCTGGCTGAAGGATCGTGGCCCAAAAACTGTGCCAGATACGTGTCAAGTGCCATTTTTTGACTACCCAAAAAAGGTATTTGAGGCACGCTGAGATTGAGGCAGAATAATATTTATGCTTAGAAAAAAATATTTTGAAAATGACACACACTTTAGTCGGCACAAAATCTGCGCCAGACAAGTGCCATTTTTGGCAAAATGGCACTTGACACGTGTCTGGCACAGATTTTGGGCCTACTAAAGTGTCTGTCATTTTCAAAATATTTTTTTCTAAGTATAAATATTATTCTGTCTCAGTCTCAGCGTGCCTCAAATACCTTTTTTGGGTAGTCAAAAAATGGCACTTGACACGTGTCTGGCACAGTTTTTGGGCCGACTAAAGTGTCTGTGGTTTTGAAAATATTTTTTTCTAAGTATAAATATTATTCTGTCTCAATCTCAGCGTGCCTCAAATACCTTTTTGGGGTAGTCAAAAAATGACACTTGACACTGGTCTGGAACAGTTTTTGGGCCACGATCCATCAGCCAGACATTCGATTTTGTATTCAGCCATTACAAAAGAAGTGTTGCGCAAATTTTCAGGGTGACTCAAATACCTTCCCTAAAATGTTTAACAGCTCTTGGACTATTACTAGTTTCAATTTTCTTCTGGGTTTGCATATTTATTAATTTGTATACGAACTTTGAAAATCTCAATAAAGCTGTATTTTTTTCATTCAATTTTTCGCACCGTATTTAATTCTAAACATAAATTTTCATTTCTCTACCTTGAAAATCTATGTGAACTATTAAGAAGTGTACGAAGAATATGCCAAATATCTAAAATGCATATTGAAAATTGAGTGATAGTCCAAATGAAAATATTTAAATAATTATATAACAATTATTTGTAAACAAAAGCTATGATTCTCATGTTGATATAAAAATGACGCTAGTATTTAGCATACATAAAATTGCATGAAAGATATTTTCTACTTTAATTTAAAGCAACGGTGTTGGACCTGCAGCACGCATGCCACTGTGGTACCATTAATTTATTATAGAAGAAATTCGTCTTATTTAATGACAGAAGAAAATATTGTATATATGAAAAATGTTGCCCAAGTGGATGTCAAATGCATCACTAATAAGAATAAGTTAGATGACTGAAAGATTTAGGCGTAAATTACACTCCCCTGCAAAATTTGTGTTGTGTCACGTGTTTTAACTGATTTTTATGTATTTGCTTTCGCTGAATCCGAAAATGACTTTCATTTTTGACCTCAGGTTTCATCACCTCAGGTTTTGTTCCTCAAATTGTAAATTTTAAATTTAAAAAGTCCAAAAAACGCGAAAATCTGATACTTTAAAATAGATGTGATGGTTCTTTTTTTAACTTTTGATAATTGATTCTTATGCATTTTTTAGTGCTAAATCAGACAATGACCTTCATTTTTCACCATCAGGTCAGGATTTTTCGCAAATCGCATCTTTTTAAAACGTCGAAAAATTGCGAAAATCTAATACTATAAAATAGACGTAAAAAATTTGTTTAATAATAATTTATTCATCTTTTGGTTTATATTAGGGATTTTTACAGCTAAGCATGTAAAATATTGCTTAATAAAATTCCTTACAATTTTATTCCACGTGTGGAAGATTCTTTGATCTGCTCATGCTCTACCTCGCGCTATTCGTCTTATATTCTCTATGGAGTTCATGTGGGTGTCCTCTTTTATTTTCGTAGTTGATAAGGTTGGAAATTTGTCGTAGATGCATTTAAAACATTTGCCTTTTTTTGGTAAGACTTATTTCTTTGACAGATTTTCTCCATTTCTTTACTTTTTAAATATGAAATTTGCGCTTTACAAAAACTCATGACGCGATGGTTAAAAATTAATATAATCTTCATATTCAGCGCTAAAAAATACATAAAAATCAATTATCACAAGTTAAGCAACACCACCATCACATCTATTTTATAGTATCAGATTTTCGCTATTATTTTTACATTTTATCTTTGAAAAGTACGATTTGCTAAAATTCCTGACGTGGTGGTTGAAACTGAAGGAAATTTTCGGATTCAGCGATAAAAAATATATGAAAATCAATTATCAAAAGTTAAAAAACACAACCAACGCAACCCAAACGCAGCCTTGTCTTATTAGCCGTTACGATTTCCCTTGTAGACCATCCCAAAACGTCTGCTGACCGGTTCAGACCTACTCTTACTTTAGGTGGTTAGCATAGACAGCCAATTACTTAAAATTTGATCATTAAATTCTAACTAGAATAAGCAATGTGTACAAATCATATACTCTAAAATTAATAGCATCAGTACTTAGTCTCATTGTGTGATTTCATAAATATTCCAGTTTATGAATTGTGGGTTGGTAAATTAGCTAAATAATTAGCGAAAGCATACCAACCCTCTAAAACTGGACTAAATCTAACCTAAATAAAAAGACAGTCAAATGATGGTTAAAAAAATTTGACACATAATTAAAATTAATAACACAAAATTTTATTTACGACTGTTAAAAAGAAATAATCATTTATCATTATTCAGCTACCATGTAGCTCAAATCAAAGAGGAGTTGATATAAATATTTTCTAACACATGAAATTTCCCAGTTGGAATTGTTTGCAGACAACTTCGGTTTTTCCTTTGATATAAACAATTAACATAAATCATCACATTATAGTTACATTATATTTAAATTTATAACTTAATGAATATAGAATATAAAAATAGCAAATAAAGCCTTTGTGCAACAATATTAAAAAGCAGAAAAACCAACGTTTAAAATGCACAAATAATATGTGAAAAGCAGCAAACAGCTGCTTCGAATCTACTAGCGAGAATCTTCTTCAGTGCAAAAGGAACAGCGTGCTAGAAAAAGCAAGGCTGAGCAAAATCATAGACAGAGACGCGCTGGCTTTTATACCCTATGCGGGTGGCGAAGGCGCCGAAACAACCAATGAGAGAGAAGCAGTGGAAACGACTGGGTGGACAAGTAGCGACATCTACCGGAGAAGTAGAGAAAAGAAACCAAAAAAGGGGAATTAAATTAACGCTTTCCAAATACTTGGAAAATCTGGAGTACTAGATAAGTCATTGACTAAAGAGTGAGAATTTTTAATGATATGGATTTTTGGGAAGCTTACCATATCATTAAAAATTCTCACTCTTTAGTCAATGACTTATCTAGTACTCCAGATTTTCCAAGTACTTGGAAAGCATTAATTTAATTCCCCTTTTTTGGTTTCTTTTCTCTACTTCTCCGGTAGATGTCGCTACTTGTCCACCCAGTCGTTTCCACTGCTTCTCTCTCATTGGTTGTTTCGGCGCCTTCGCCACCCGCATAGGGTATAAAAGCCAGCGCGTCTCTGTCTATGATTTTGCTCAGCCTTGCTTTTTCTAGCACGCTGTTCCTTTTGCACTGAAGAAGAATCTCGCTAGTAGATTCGAAACACCTGTTTGCTGCTTTTCACATATTATTTGTGCATTTTAAACGTTGGTTTTCTGCTTTTTAATATAAAATAATTACTATATTAAAATATAAAATAATAAAACATATCAAGAATATAAAACAAAAAATAATTTAGAACATAAAATAAATTAATACGACGGCAATTTGGAAAATAACCTCCGTTTCGCTGTTAATAAAACACACACATACATTCAATAAATTTTTTATTTACATCTGAAAGGCACAGCTGTCCTCTGTTTTCTAACATCGTCATCATGTAAATTCAGGCACTTGTCATAGCGTTTTACCAACTTGCCAATCCCTTCTTCATAAAACGCAACCACCTGTGAATTCAACAAATTTGCCACAGCGGTATGAAGTTCCTCATCGTCAGCAAAGTGCTATGCCCAAGCTACTTCTTCATTTCAGTGAACATATGGCAATCAGAAGGAGACAAGTCCGGATTGTAGAGGGATGATTGAACACGTCCCATGTGAATTTGCACAGAAGATCTAGTATTCGCCGAGCATTACACCATCACCCATAATGTTTCGGCCGTATACGACACACATAATTCACGATGAATGCCTGCTGCTGACATCCACCCCAAAAAAAATTTTACCACTCCTCGTACCTCGCATTTGGTGGGATTTTCAATGGCAGCTCACATATTGTGGTGTTATAATCAGCAAACGCGCAGCAGTGCGGCACTCTCACTATTCCTTCTTCTCTTCAAAGGGGCCCGAACGCAAGAAAAGTTTCGGGAGTAAAAACTAATTTTAAAGGTAAAACAGAAGATATTTTAATCTCCTTGGAGGCTCTTATAAGCGTGGTGGCTAAGTGAGTGCAAAAGTACAAATCTTTTTGGCGCCATTAATTTCTTGTTAAAGGTTAGTCAGGTTGGGAACTTCTACAGGCTACATTACATCCTCCGACTCTCCTCTTTCCCTATTATGATGAGCTATCTTGTTTGTATGCGTGTGTGACTCAGAAAGGCTCATTTCTGAGGTACACAGACTCTACTGTCCTGGAATCTTGTTGTGAGAAATCTACAATATCTCACTCAAAACCCTTATACAGGATGTCCCAGGACTATTGGGGAAAACTTTAAAGGGAGGTAGGGGCATCACAAGGATTGAGAACTGCATAGCAACCACTAGGTCGTGCAGTTCAAGAGAGCACCAGAGGGGAAAAATCTGCTATATCACAATCATTCGAGCAGTGGTTGCATTGAGAAGAACATGAAACAATTTACGGAGGTAGTAGTGTAAGTTATTCATGCAAATTGCGATGCACATTCGAAAACATCCGGCAGTCTGGTACATCTCTCTGAGGGAACCGTTCTAGATACAGTCCTTGAGTTGTTAGTGCATTGCCACAACTAATCTGTACACGAAGTGCATGTCTGAAAGCTCCCTGTCCGTAAAATGCTTCATGTTCTTCTCAAGGCAACGAATACTGCTCGAATGACTGCGATAAAGCAGATATTTTCCCTCCAGTGCTCTCGTGAACAGCATCACCTAGTGGCGTACGATGACGTTTCCGGTCACGGTTTGCCACGCAAATCCGAATCCTTGCGATGTCCCCTACCTCCCGTTAAAGTTTGTCCCAATAAACCTGGGACACCCTGTATACTGCTCAGAAACCAACATAGGAGAAACAATGCAAAATCAACTCTCCTCGAAATTTTGACTAAGTTCAGAAATATGCCGTAGAACTTAAAAAAGATTCGATCGATCATAAACAGTAAACTCAGTAGACACTATAGTGAAAGCTACCTCAATGTGTAGTACGGAGAAACCTTTCTGTCATTTTGCCGAAGACTACTCGGAGACCCCAAAATTTTGAACAGAAACTTAATCAATCATAAAGCCACGCACCTCTTTTTCATTCTATGATATTGAGCTTTGCTAGTGACATCACGTACTAGTGATCAAAGTGACTAGGCGAAATAACTATTCTCTGCGAAAATGCCGAGATGGTATAAAGGAATGCAAGATCATTCTAGATAGCTTTTGAATGGAATTGCGATTCCAGTTCTTTTGGAGGTTCAGAGTCATAACTCTGAGATAAAGATTTGTATTCTTTGGGCAATCCGAAGGTTGGCTCAGTGAAAGCCGGCGCGGTCGTGCACTTCCGGTCAAAGAAGGGTAAACAGGCGCTGTCCAGTCCAGGATGGTAGCGATCAAAGAGAAACGACACTTCGCCGAATACAATAGTGAATCAAGCCCCAGCGGAGAATTAGTTCTCACTGCGAAAGTGAATGGAAGAGAAACCTACTGTTGACTTACGAGAAAAACTGTGACAGAGAAACCAGGGTTGCCAATTCGCTACTTTTATTTTATTCAGATTTGTTTATTGCCACCATTTTTTTTGAAATAGTAAAATTAGTCTTATTTAATGAAATATTAATGAAGGCTAAATGAAGGGGAATTTTACCATTTCAAAAAAGGGGTGCCAATCAAAAAATCTGAATTTGAAAAAAAGTAGGCCACTGGCAACACTGTGAGAAACTGTAATAGACACAGAATGTAACAGACACAACTGTACTGCATTTGATGTGACTTTATTTAAGTGACGAATAGGTCGGACTTTATCTTTTAATACTAGAACCGCCATTAAGGATCATTTTGACTCCTGCCAAATTGATAATAGGCGATTAGAACCAGAAATTTCTTTATAAGATATGTTAAATGCATCCACCACAAAAATGGGATTTTCAAATAAGTTAAATAGTTTTAAACAAAAATTATGGTGTGAAACACTTTTTACAAAGCTTTACTAAAACAGCCGGCGGTTCTAGTGTTAACTACTAATGCTTACAAATAATTTAGAACTCATATTTGTTTGTGAAATCTCATCTAAACCAGAATTTTAAAATTTGGATATATTTTTATTGTTAATAAATATCTTTTTGTTTAATGAGAGCGGATCCATTGACGTTTTACACTACTACTTAATATACAACATCGGCCTCCGTCACAGTCTAATCAATATAATAAAAAGAAGCACTTATAAAAATTTGTCATGCGATATTAAATATATTGAAAGAAAAGTTGTGAATGTATGCATTTTATATTGAAATTTTAAAATAATTTATTCAGAATGCTTAAAACAATTTACCCAACTAATTTACTCATATAATTTAATATAAAAAGGATGAAATTTTTGAACTTGCTAGAACTGCATTTGATGTTTTAAAACCCGTCGTTATTAATTTCGTCAGTGACTGACAAAAGAGAGAAACTTTCTACATGATTTTTAAAGTACTAAAGCAAGAAGAAAATTTAATTTTAAGTGCAAGATACATAAGAGTTCTTAACGTCTTGAAGGCATTTTGCATTTTCATTGAAATCAACAAGCACTGCCCCTTAAAGGATTTTTCACAGAAAATTTGTCAGGCTTCGCGTTTTCATTATCTTCTAAAGTTGAAAAGAAGCTATCAAAAAGTTTTTGAAGCCTTCTCTTAATTAAAGTTTATTATTTTAAATATTTTCGTAAAATAAAATTTTTGGCTTTTAATAAATAATAATTTTCCTAGGATGGCTTGGCTTCTTCAAGTCTGATAAACGCAAGTTATATCTTATTTCTGTTACATTTTAAAGTCTTCAAATATTTTATATTTTGACAGTTATTAAAAATTAGAAGAGGGGTAATTGCCTAATCTAAAATAGTTATTTAATTAACACTTATTTTCAGTTATTGAGATAATATATATAGGGCGCTGTCGTGAAACTTTGCAAATCAGTTTAATGAAGCCACAAAACTGCAAGCTGCTACAATTGAAATATTTATTTGTTATTGTTTTATTTTTCGTGATGGATCCCCCCCCCCTCCACCCCCGCCCCAAATTTTATGATTAACGCAATAGTCAGAATATAAATAATAAAAAAAATGAATTACAATAACAGCCAAATTTTCGGATTTTTTAAAATGACATATACATACACTGAACCAGAATGTTTTTAAATAAAATATTGCCTTCCTTCTATTTGATAATTTGCCAAATCCATGGGGGCGTTTCCCACATTTTTACACATAAATAAGTTTTGTGCGTAAAAGCTAGAAAGCCTAAATTTTTAATCCCTTAATTCTCGCTCCCGTCATATTCACGGGGTGAGACCTTTATACAAATTATTCAGATTTGTTTGATTCCCACCAGTTTTATAGAATAATGTAATTGGCTTTATTCTGGTATCATTTTACCTGTCATTAAACAAGGTGAACATTTCTTTTTCAAAAAAGTGGTGTTAATAAGCAATTTGAATTTTTAAACCGTAATTTAATGCGACCGTTCAGGGGTTACATTCAGTATTTTTATGTTTTCCCAACATATATTTATCTTAATATACGTAGTATAATCAAATTTCGGAAACATCAGCTTCATGTCTAAAAAAGATAATTTTCATATGTTGCGGTAGTGACATGGATGTAACACCGGCCAGAAAATGTAATATTTTTTTAAGTATAAAAATTATGTACTAGTAGAAAATTGATGTTGCTATATTACTATAGATAGATACTGGATGAACATAAAAATATTTAATTTAATAGTTTGGGCTTTTAACAATTTAAGTACTAAAGTAGTTGATGTGTAAAACTGTCGAATACGCCCACACAATAGTTTGGGCTTTAACAATTTATGTACAAAGGTAGTTGATGTGTAAAACTGTCGAATACGCCCACACCTGCACGCATGAATTGAGCAAGTTATATCTTTTCATTCGTTAAATAAAATTTATTGCTGAAATATATATATATATATATTTTAACTTGAAAAAAGCCGGAAAGTTGACAGCAATGGAAATATCCAAAAATGTAGAACATTGGTGTTTGTGGAAATAGTTCTTTTTTTTTTTTCACGTTATTAAATTATATGACATTACATAGATGCGAAAAATTCCGATTTTTGTGTACCAATATTTTGTAATAGAAATATTCGCTTTATTTAATAAGAGAAACTGGTAATTAAATAAAACGAAAATTACTATTTGGACATCGTGTTACTCAAAAGACGGAAGATTTTGCATATGAAATCCCTTAATTACCACATAGCAACAAGATGTATGTTATTAAATACTTTTTTTAATGTATTTATTTGAAAAAAAACATTAAACTCGCGACCTAGGTTTACCATATTTTCCCGCATTTAATCCGCAGATGAAATAAATAAGTTTTTAACCAAACACTTTACTTAATATATGAAGTCAAATGAGTTCTACGTAGAATTTAGTATGTAAATGATTTAACACTAGAACTACCGTGAGCCGTCATTTTGACGGCTACCATATGAATATGTTTCGGTTCAAACCAGACATTTGCTTATTAAATAAGTTTAACCCCTTAATTCTCGCTCCGTGATATTCACGGGCTGTGTCTTTTATTCCTTTTATTCGTTTTGGTTTGATTTCCACCAGTTTTATAAAACAGTGTAATTGGCTTTATTACGGTATCATTTTTCCTGTCATCGAATAAGGTGACTATTTCTTTTTCAAAAAAGTGTTGCAAATAAGCAATTTGAATTTGTAAACCGTAATTTAATGCGACCGTTAAGGGGTTAAAAGAAACAAAGAAGCGAAACGTTAAATAATAAAGTTAGACTGTTTTAAATAAAAATTCTGGTGTAAAATATTTTTATAAAACTTGACTGAAATTTTCGGTCGTTCTAATGTTCAGTACGTACAATTTACAGGGCTCCCAAATGGTCCGCCAACTGAATACCAATATTATTTTAGAAAAATTTTCTTTTTAGATTTTTCTTACAAGCCGCTCCGGAACCACCTTTGAAAGTTAATTCTAGCGCAATCCTACCATAAAATTTTCTGTTAAAATTTGTTGGTATTCAGTTGGCGGACCATTTGGGAGCCCTGAATTTAATATTTAAAACTAATGGTACTTAATATGCTTATTTGATCAGCGGATTGTACGCTGTAAATTACCGTATTTTAAAAGTGGGGACTGAAGAATTATTTTTGTTTTAAAACAGGACCTCGTAATGGAAAATCTTTGACGTTGTTATCATTCAGATTTAGTTAAAATAAATTGTTTCGATGTGAATCCATAGGGCCTGATTAGTCTCCTTTTCAATACCTCTGTTTCCAATCAATAATCTTCGTGATATATATACAGGGTGTTTTATAAATGATGAGCAAAACTTTTAAAGATAATAGTACAAATTAAAACAAACAATTTCATCAAAGAATATGTGGTCGGAATTAAAACGCAAAGATGCTAGAGGAAGCCAAAGGAGATAGTCAGTGTTGTCAGTGGTCTACTTTTTTTAAATTCAGATTTATTGATTGGCACCACTTTTTCGAAATGGTAAAATTCCCTCGTTTTAGTCTTTATTAATAAGTCATTAAGTAAGGCGATTTTTACAATTTCAAAAAAGTGGTGCTAATCTGAATTTAAAAATAGTAGCACACTGGCAACACTGGATATGTTTTTATGCGAGGCAAAAACAAGCAAAGAAAGAATAAGTGACAAAAGCAAGGTGGGCAACCCCTGTCCGTACAATCAAGGAGTCTCTGAGCCATTTCCATTTGCAGTTCCGTAGATAAAATGTATATCCAATTTTCCCTATTAGTGAAGGGCAACACCTTCCGTTACATTCCTACTGCGATTGACAGTTTCCCACTCGGATCAGCAGCTTTTATGTATTAACCCCTTGGGGACGAGCGACACGTATACGTGCCGGAAATAGGCCTAAGGATCCTCGTTTATCCTCACCAGTAAAATTTTACTGTAAAATTTGCCTTACTTAATCCGAGCATTTTCCCGATTTGCATAGGCACAAACTTCTGTTTTTTAAAACCGGTAGCAAAGTAATAAACATTTCGTAAAAGGCTCCCGTCGCGAAGGGGTTAACACTAGAACGCCCGGAAATTTCACTCGAGTTTCATAAAAATATTCCGCTCCAGAATTTTTATTTAAAATTATTTAAGCTATTTACTTAACGTAATTCAGCGTCGCTTAGATTAAACTTATTTTATGAAAAAAAGTCTGGCTCCAATGGACATTTAATCATGCGGTTGGAGTCGAATTGACTCCTCACAGGCGTTCTAGTGTTAATCAAGGCGAAATTGTGCATAGGCGTTCTTCTTCTTTCCCATATCACATTTGCATGCTATTAGAGTCATTCTTCTCCTGATAACGCCCAATAGGATTGGAGCTTTGACGTTTGCTTGGACCAAGTCAGTGTTGCGAATGGGCTACATTTTTTAAATTCAAATTTTTTTTATTGCTATCAGATTTTTATAATTGATAATCCATCTTGTTTTCACCTTATTTAATCTGTCATCCAAAAAGGTGAATTTCGCTATTTCAAAAAAATGGTGGCAATCAATAAATCTGAATTTGAAAAAAGTATTCCACTGTCAAAACTGGACCAAGTTTCCAAATGCGCCAGCACCTTTGCGTTTTATTTCCGACCATGCATTCTTTAATGAAATTTTTTTGTTTGGATTTGTACTATCACCTCTTAACACTAGAACGCCCAGAAGGGGCCGAACCGACTCCGACCATAAAATTAAATATCAACTGGAACCAGAAATTCTTTCATAAAATAAGTTAAATTTAAACAACACAGATTTACGTTAACTAAATCAGTCAACTAATTTTAAATAAAAATTCTGGTTTCAAATATTTGTATGAAACTTGAAGCAAAATTTCCGGGCGTTCTAGTGTTAAAGTTTTGCCCATCTTTGATGAAACACCCTGTATATTCAGTGCATTGGCGTAGCGTTAGGTGGGAGAGAGGGCTGAATCATTTTTTTTTTACCAATATTACTCTTTGCTAAATTTTGCTTTGTTTAATCGCATAACATCCAATGCCAAATATTCTATATAATAGTGCCGGTAGTAAAATGATACCCCCTCCCCTGACGCTACGCCAGTTATTCAGGGAGGTATGCTTAACACGTGCTGCAAGTGCATAACATTGTCTTAAAAGCTTCCACCAGTTTTTCAGAATAGTAATTTTCTCGTTATTTAATTCCAGATAAGTAAGATCAAAACTACTATTCTGAAATATTGTTGGAAGTTTTCACATGTTTCAAGTGTTCATGTATTCAGAATACGGCTCTAATTACACTGCAAATGATATAAAAACCTACCGCAACTATTACTGTTTGGAAAAAGTGGTCTTCAAAAAACGGACCTGTGAGACCCTGCTCAGATATTATTTTATTAAAAAACCCGATTTTCAGTTCCCGATTCTGAGTGCGTGAACGACAATATTTATTTTATTTTAATATTTTCTTTATTGCATGCAAGTATTGTTATAATAGAGAAACATTCCAGTTCTAGAATGCCCCTTTTCTCAACTTTTTCTGAATAGCAATTTCTGACTTTTTCACTAGCGAAAAAGTCGCATTTCTTTCTGTTCTCTCCAAAAAATAGTAGCGAACTTTTGAACGACTGTCAAATACCGGGAGTTATTTTTCAAAATGTATAACGATGGTGGCAACAACCGGCGCCATGGCTTTCGCTTTTATTGCTCTTACATCACGTCTAACATCACATAATATTAATTTTTGCATCTTCGAATTGGGAAAAAATATACTTTCGACTGAAATTTGTTTGAAAACTGTACCTCAATGTTACCCGACTTTAGAAATTTTGACTTTTTAGAACGCCTTAAATAATCTCCAAGCTTGATTCTTTTAAAATCTGTCTCAGCAATGAATATTCGTTTGCCACAACAGTGTAGAGTATAGCTGGCGGTGTAACGATGTCGTCTGGTTCTTTGGTAGCACTAAATAAACGACGATTTAACATCGATTATTAACTTTATTTAACAGTTTATATTTCAAAATAAAATCTCTTCAACCATTAAAAAACACATCGTCACTCTTAAACAAAAGGTACTACTTTTCAGCACATCTCTAAAAAGCCATCACTTTAAAAACACAGTCAATAAAACCACCATGTCCACACTCGTTCTCCGGCTACAAAAAGAACGCCCTTTTCCATTACACAAATCAGTTCGTATACAATCCTCCCATGGAACTATTAATAGAAAGGAACTGACATATCCTTAAAATAGTGAAGCTTCATCTGTAACCGCTATCGCAGGAGTTGTTTACCGCCGGTAGAATCTTCCACCAATAGATTTATATAAAAATTTTCAACTTATTTAAACGCCTTGTTATTAGAAAATTTCAGTCATAAATAATGGTAGAAACAGGTTATCATTTTTACTGGTAGGAGTTTACTTTGGCGGTAGTTAGGCCCTGCGTTTCCGCCATATTGTGACAACCAGGGAAACAAACTGACAGTTTAACAAGGTATACTGACACCAGTAAAAACAAATAGAAAATTTTACGATATTTTTTGAGAAAAATTTCTAAGAATAAGACGCTTAATTAAGACGGAATGTTCTATTCAATTTTACTGGTGGGATGTTTGCCTTGGCGGTTATCAGAAACTGAAGATCCGATTTAAAATAAGCAGCCGCCATCTTGTGACAACCTCCTCAGTTACTTCACTCACAACTGGTAGATAGTACACTATATGTCTCCTCCTCTTTATTCATAACTCCATTCAATCCTCCAAACCTTTCCCAAACTGCATCTTCATCTCACAAGCGACTAGCTCTGTTCATTTCACTTGACCTCTCACCCAACATCTTTCCGCATATCGAAAGAGTTTCTCTCCGATACGAGAGCACGGCTGATCAGTCTCCGAAACTCAGGTGGCGATCCATGGACAAGATCTTACTCTAGGCTACGATCCGTGGACAAGATCTGACTCTAGGCTGCGATTCAGAGACAACTGCTGGACAAAACCAGTTTCGCAACTTACGAAACAAAATAGGCTGCGGGGTTTTTCGGTCGTCACAGACTCCTCCCCCTCCAAATTTTGGGCATGTCCAAACGGGGTCATGGGTAGGAAAAACAGTTGCGACAAGTTCCACAGAACACTAAAATTTTTCTCTCTTCCAAAATGTTCAGTAACAACTTGGTAATTTTGTCACAAATATGTCCCTTCGCCCTTTTCCAATCCATCACAGCCATGTGCCGCCCTAAAGAAGATTCTTTAAATTTTAAGGCTACTAGCAATTTTGAAACAAAAAAAAATATATAGCAATTCACAACATGCCAGTAATAATACAAATACTTAAATTACACTATAGAAAAGTTACTCTGATGTACCACAATTTAATATACACAAAATTTCCTATAACTTCAGACAAAATTATAAGCAAAGTAATTTTCTTAAAATATCAATACAATCAACAGTTTTTTTTCTTTACGTAAACTTAACGTGATACAAAGCAAAAATATTTAGCATTTTCTTCTTACTGACAAAACAACTTCATACAATTACAAATATTAACCATTAAATCATAACTTAATAGTTCAAAATTATTTCTATATTTTTCTAATACTGACAATAAATAAACATAACGTATACACCTTTTTTTTCTTTCTTTCTTTAACCTTCCGTCTACCAGACGGGTCCATTGGACCCGACACGTACATTCAAAATATTTATTCAAACCAGAAATTTCTTCAAAACAAACTAAATGTATAAATCAGACAATAATAAGTTAAATAAACAAATTAAATAGTTTTAAGTAAAAATTCTGGTGTAGAATGTTTTTATAAAACTTGAGTAAAATTTCCGGTAGTTCTAGGGTTAATAATACCACTTTAATATATAGAACTTAATAAATAGCACTCAACGTATGAGTATGGCTATGGGTATGGGGCCGGCTCAGAGTGTCTGCATTTTGAAATTTTCATCTTTTCTTATGATTTCTCATTTTTTTTTCTCGATTTCATTTCTACCCCTTTCCTCTCGAAATTAACAACATCTGTTATTTCTGATAATCTTTTAACACTCTTGCTCGGTCTCCTGCATTGTACAGCCAGCCTTTTCTGTCTACAAGTAGACAAGTTCAACACAGTTTTAATTCCAAATCTCTGGAAAAACTCTACAGTCAAGTTACTCCTTAATGAGAGTTCCTGTTCAGTCTGTATTTCCCTTGAAAATATCATTCGACTGAATATCTGCAATATTACATCAATCCTAGACGTCGATTCAGCATTCACTACTGGCACTGCATCTGGGTAGCTACATGCCATACACATAGCTGCAATCAGATACTGATTTCCATTTGATGTGACCGGTAAAGTTCCACAATCATCCACATTTATCCCGCTAATTCTTTCAGATACCATGGATATCAAAGCCAATGGAGATTTTTTTCTTGTCTTTAGGGTTTTCAGCTCTCTGATAAACATCATAAGTTTTTTCCAACTCTATTTCCCTAACCATCCCGAATTCTTTGAATTCTGTTTCAGTCTTTCTGGCCAGTGTAAACAATGGAACCAATTCTTTACTCTTCTGTTGCTCCTCAGCAAATCTATTAGAATCCACTTTCATCAAATCCAAAATAGTTTCAGTTTCCAAAACCTTCGGCAAAAGTTTACAATTTACATCAGAACACTCATCTCTCTCCTCTTTCAATTTTGCAGTCAATTCCGATTTCGCTTCTTGACCATTCACTAACTCCTCTTCCTTTACCTTATCAACATCACCAATACATGATTTTATCTGTCCGCTCTCAGAATCTTCTTTAAACGGACACACCAGGTCCAACAAAATTTCATCCGTATAATCAAGAACTGTAGGCAAATTCACTTCCCTCTCCATCTCTTTGACATCCTCTTTAACCAATAGTTTTTCTTCCACAAGTTTAACTTTTACATCCGGAAGGCCTTTTTCAACTTCTCCATCAACCTCTGTCTCTTCTGAAAATTCTAACTTCTTCTCTTCCAAAGTTACTAAATCTCTCTTTTCAGCAAGTGGTTTTCGCCACTGTGCTTTTGTCACTATTGCATTCACAATTCCTCTTTTCTTTCCACTATCACCTAAAAACTGAAAGTTCTCTTTTAACAATGCAGCAGTTCTATTTCCAAGAATATATCTCCCCGGATCCAGACCATTTCTGATAACTGCTGCCTTAGTTTTAACATGACCCAATTCACATTCAATTTCAACTTCAGCCATAGGCAATCGTGTCATTCGGTGGTTCAACAAATGCTGCACCCACACATATTTTCCTGTCATACTTTCAGGCGAAACATACCTTTGACACACAATATCGACTGTTGCTCCAGTGTATCATAATATTGGAATACGAATCCCATTTATCCTTCCAGAACTCGTGTACGGTGCAAATAATTCATCATGAGCTCTATTTCGAACATGATTTACAGTTACTGTT
The DNA here is from genome assembly GCA_963932465.1 of Maratus speciosus. NCBI lineage: Eukaryota > Metazoa > Arthropoda > Arachnida > Araneae > Salticidae > Maratus > Maratus speciosus. The sequence goes on from OZ010796.1 coordinate 463,859,179, forward strand.
TCTATTTTATTTTGAAGTCTAGGACACTGAGGCCTAAAATGATTTGAATCCCCGCATTCAAAACAACAGAACTGTCTTCTTCTATAAAAATTGGGTTCAGGCTTCCGACCATTAAAATCGTTTTCCTTATCTTCTACATCTTGCACACGTTCATTTCTCGGGTTACTTCCCCTCCACGGCTTCGAATGCCCTGGTTTTTTTTTTCACTTCGATTCTCATAACAAATAGAATCTTTGTTACGAACACACCTTCTTACACCTTCAAACTCTTCAATCCTAGTCACAAGATCAACTGAAGAAATTATAGTTGTCCAGTGATCCAAAAATCTATCCTTAAATTCGGGCGGTGCCCTTTTTTTTATTTGATCAACAATCATTAAGTCTTTTAATTGGTCATAAGTCTCTATATTCAATCCATTCAACCAACCCTCCAAATATTTTTTTATCTCATAGTAAAAGTCATGCCAAGTACTATCGGTTGCTTTCTGAGTTTTTACAAAGTTCTGACGAAACTTTTCTGGACTCAATTTCAACCGCTTCAGTAATACTGTCTTAACATATTCATATTCATTAGCATTTTCCACCGGTTCACGAGCTATCAGTTGTGAAATTCCAGACGGTAAAACACCAATTAATTGGGTAACCCACTTTTCGGGGGGAATCTTAAGAATCTTCGCTTGTCGCTCAAAAAGTTCCAAGAACAAACTGATATAATCATCCTTCACGTCAAATTTCGGCATCAATTTCTGAATCTCCACTCTCGGTTCAAAACCTGTACTAGATTTAACCAAATAGTCAGGGCTCTTACTATTCTTTAATTGTAACTCCAATTTCTGTTTCTCCAATTGGAACTCTCTCTCAGCCGTCAATTCCCGTTTTATCCTTTCATTTACAACTGTCAAAAGCATTTCCCTTACAAAATCTTCATCACAATTAACACTTTTCGTTATTAATTCACGTAAATCAATGATTCGCATATCATTGTTAATTTCTTCCCCCAATTCCACTGCTACAACTTTCAGGTCCTCTTTTCGCCTTTTCCAAAAAACGCCATCTTAAGTTCTGTTTCTGCACTCTAATGCGTAACTCAAACACAGAGCGACGTACACCAAACCAACTAACCCAAGTTAAATCAGTACACTATCAACGTTCATTTACTCAAAATAATAAAAATCAACAAATTAATGCACAAGTACATTTTTAAAACAAGTAATTAACTTTAAATATTGAAAACACATCAGTTCAATCATAATTATACCAATTCCTTTTTTTTTTTTTTTTTTTTTTTTTTTTTTACAAAAAAAATATATATATATATATACACCAGTTCAATAAAACTTCAAGACGATACTTCAATTTCTTAAATCACAAACCCCTTAAACCACTTTTTACACACATTCAAATCAATTTATAAATTCACCAGTTTGGTATTAGCAATTCTATACTTTTACACAATATGAACACAATTAACTCAAAATCAGTTTGATTTCATCCAGCTATTAAACCAGTTTGGTTTTAAACACTATATTTTTCCCAGTGCAAAACACAATTACCTTAAAATCGGTTTGATTTCCTCCAACCATTAAACCAGTTTGGTTTTAAACAGTATTTTTTTATTAAATACAATACACAATTACCTTGAAAACAGTTTGATTTCTTCAAACCATTAAACCAGTTTGGTTTTAAACACTATATTTTTTAAATACAGAACAAGATTAACTTGAAAACAGTTTGACTTCATTCAACCATTAAACCAATTTGGTTTTAAACACTTTAGTTCATAGATATCTCAAGTTTCAAAATTTTACTGAATCCATAAAATACACTTTTTCTCTTTTTTCATTACAAAATTTAAAGTTTATGAATAAACGTATAAAATACCGGCTGGCATTTGCGAACGCTATATAAATGTAATACCGGAGGCCAGTTTGGCACAAAGTTTTACCAAAATAACTTAAATTATAATTATCTAAAACTACAAACACTAATGGCACACTGTACTGTAATGGAAGAAAGGAGAATGACATACCTTTTTTTTTTCTTCACTTTACCGAAAACAATCTCGGTAGAACCTCCACTTAATACATATCACTCTATACTGTAACGATGTCGTCTGGTTCTTTGGTAGCACTAAATAAACGACGATTTAACATCGATTATTAACTTTATTTAACAGTTTGTATTTCAAAATAAAATCTCTTCAACCATTAAAAAACACATCGTCACTCTTAAACAAAAGGTACTACTTTTCAGCACATCTCTAAAAAGACTTCACTTTAAAAACACAGTCAATAAAACCACCATGTCCACACTCGTTCTCCGGCTACAAAAAAAAAAAAAAACGTCCTTTTCCATTACACAAATCAGTCCGTATACAATCCGCCAAACCTTTCCCAAACTGCATCTTCGTCTTACAAGCGACTAGCTCTCTTCATTTCACTTGACCTCTCACCCAATATCTTCAGCTCTCTTTCCGCATATCGAAAAAGTTTCTCTCCGATACGAGAGCGCGGCTGATCAGTCTCCGAAACTCAGGCGGCGATCCATGGACAAGATCTGGCTCTAGGCTACGATCCGTCGACAAGATCTGACTCTAGGCTGCGATTCAGGGACAACCGCTGGACAAAACCAGTTTTGCAACTTACGAAACAAAATAGGCTGCGGGGTTTTTCGGCCGTTACAGCGGCAGCTGAGTTGCCGCAATTGGCAGTTGATTTACCAGAGAATATTAAAAAGTGTTTTCTTTCTTTTTCCCCCTTTATTTTCCTTAATTGGGTCCACTTCCAAGCGTAGTGATCCTAAGAAGAATCTCCTGAAAAATAGATGCGAATAGTACTAAACATTTTAAACAACCCTTTTGTGCCAAAGTTTCTCCAATGCACCATTTGGGCTATGGGGCCCGATTATTAAAAATCAACCACAAATCACGCACTTCAGTGCTAAGCTGAAATCTGTCAACGAAAAAACAGATATATGAATATTTTTAATTATGTTGGAATTAAGTTGGACGCACTGTACTTTTTCCTTTCAATTTTCACGTTGCTTCTCGTTTAGTGTTTTCCATATCTTATTTCACTGTGATAACCAAACTTAGGAGCAAGAAGCGATCACTTGAAAAATTACATAGGTATGTATTACGTAGGTAAAAAAATGTGACAATTTTTTTAAAATTCATTAAAGGTTGTTGATACATTCTTAAAAGGTTAGTTGGGGCAACTGGGCCATGATTTTACAATGTGACTCTGGAGCTTCTGACAATTCAGCTTCAAAAAGATTCATTTGATCATTTCAAAGATCATTTGAATTAAAGTCTGAACTTCTGTAAATGTGTTCAGTTAGGTTCCTTCTATTAGACAGAAAAGCTCAAAATTACTTTTTAGTATTTAAAAATATAAAAATATGCATATTTCATCTTTCTTTCCTCATGGGTCCAGTTGCCCAATAAAAATGGGGTAAGTGGACCAGGAGGGTCTATGTTCCACACGCGTTTATTTTTTTTTTCATATGGGATATGATGTTCTGTTTGAAAAAAGTGTAAACAACTTAAAAATTTTTAAACCAGGCAGATCATGTAAATTATGTGTCAAGAAAGAGCGTTGTAAGGGAAACCTTTGCTGTCACTGTGTCTAAAAAAAGCACTAAAAGTGAAAATATTAGATTTATATATATCAAAAACATAAAAATTAAGTAAGTACTTATGTACTTTAGTATAGGAAATAAGTATAAAAGTCACATGGGTATTTAACCCCTTAACCTACAATGACGGGCATAGCCCGCGTACGATGATCGAGCCAAAAGTAAATTGTTCTTACCACTAAAATTTCACAGTAAATATAGTTTAATTTAATCGTCGAAATTCCATGATTAAACAAGGCGAAAATCTCTATTAAATTTTAGTGGTAGCTATGGATATGCCAAACTGTGGAGCTGTTAAAAGTAAATCGTAGGTTAAGGGGTTAAGGAAAAAAATGGCTAGGTAAATCTATGAACAAACGGCTATGTGAGTACTTAACCCTTTGTTGCATACTCTAAACCTGGCAAATTCCCAAAGTTAAATTTAGTATTTTCCTACTAAAAGGATCATGCTGAATGAGAAAAAAATTATTTTATGTGTAATAATTTTTTATTATTTGAGTTACAGCTTGTCCACTATAGTGGACAATATGAACACAGAATTGAAATGTAGTGCTGTTAGGAAAATAAGATTTATGGCAGTTTTCTTCTAGAATATTATCGTATTCTAAAAATAATTGTGGTTAAAATTGATAACATTCACTGTTGGTGAAATTTGTAAAAACAATCAGTTTTTGCATTGATGCAAAGGTAAATTTTACATTTTACACATGAATATGTTGACTTCCTTTTACGTAGTTCCATCTTGCATCGTTGTGCACTTTGGTATGTTTGACGGGGAAAGGGTTCCACCTTTTTATATCTAGTATGCTTGTGTACAGAATTTGCTCTTACTGGCAATTGTCTTCCAGCACATTACATTCTTCAGAGTCTGGAATCAAATGTGGTTCTCCAGATTGTCGCGTCACTGACTGAATGAGTCCACTTGCTACAGCCAGTTTATATTTTCGAAATTGTATGTCGTAATTTGGAAACAAGCTTCTGTATAAAAGACATGCATTGACAACAGCTACATCAATTAAATGGAATATAATTCTTTTATACCACTTCTTGGTTTTGAGGTGAGTTCTGTGTAATGCCAACAACATGTCACATTTATCTATTCCAACCATATTTTGGATATAAGCTTCAATCAGAGCTGGCGAATCAATTTCAATGTATTGTTTTGTTCTCATTCCCATACTTGGATTTCGGAAGATAATCTTCATCATCAGAATCGGATTCCAGTAATTCATCTTAAATACCTGATGGGAAACTTCATTCATAAGTCTTTCTATTTGCTCTTGGGTCAAGTATTCCATTTTTTTCACTTTCTCCTGTAATATAAACAACCCATAAATAAAAAGTTTTCATATGAACAACAACGAAATTTCTTTAATTCAAATACGTTTTCATTTAAAATTTTTACAAATATTTAAAAAAAGATGTTCCATGGATATCAATTTTTAAATTGTTTATTGTTATTTTGTTGTTTTTCAGTTTTGTCATACAGATCTATTTGAAACAGAACATATATGGGATTTTTTAAAACTAATAAATTGCATAAATAAATGAAATCAGGCAATTATGACTTTTAAAAATGTGAAAGAGATGAAAATTTATATAAAATATGCCTGCATACTATTAAAATCACAAACACGTCAAATTTATATTTTAAAATTTTCACTGTTCACACTTATGACGTCCACTATAGTGGACATTATGTAAAACCTTCCACAAATTAACCAAAAAAGTATTCTTATACCTGTTTTTAGCTCTAAGGCTATCAAAGCCTGAGAGCTTATGTGCCCGCCGTTTCTGTATGTACGTACGTATGTATGTACGTACGTAACGCGATAACTCTTGATAGAAACATCCTATTTGCTTCAAATTTTTTTTCTAGTTTTGTTCTGATAAGGCGCTTTTCTGATTGGTTTTGGGGGTTCACTGGTTAAAGATAAAGGGGAAAAGGGGTGTTAGTCCCCCCCCCCCCCTGAATTCAGATAAATGTGTTTTTCATGCAGAATTACTCGATTTGCTCCGAAGTTGGTATACCGGTTTATTATGTTAAGGAACTTCCCTGTATAGTTTTGGGGGTTCATTGGTTAAGGATAAAGGGGGGAAAGGGGGGCTAGTCCTCCCCCATTAATTTAGATAAATGGGTTTTTCATGAGAATTATTCAATTTGCTCCAAATTTGGTATACCGGTTTATTATAATTTATTAACAATAGGATCACAATATTCACCCCCGTCAACAGATTTACAAAAAGATCTTAATGATTGGCTAGAAGTAAAAGGCTCCAGCAGTTTATTCTTATTGGCTGGAGACCTAAACGCACACAGTGCCTTGTGGGGTTACAAAAAAGATGATGACAAAGGGCAAAAATTAATATCGCATATGGCAACGAAAAGACTCTTGTTACTAAACGATCCCCATAGTTTACCAACGTATGAATTAATTAATAAAAAGGACAATACAACTTTAAGAAAAGGCTGGCCCGATGTTACACTATCATCAATGTCACTGTTCCCTTTACTGGACAACTGGATGGTACACCCAGATATGGACTTTGGAGATCATAGACTGATCACATCGAGCTTTAATATTGAAATCCCGCAGTTACCAAACAGAAGATATCGAACAAAACAAACATCATTTAAAAAATTCAACGATAAAATTAAAAAAGAATTAAACCAGCAAAATTTCAACTTCAAAAATATAAAAACCACTGAGGAATTTGAAGAAAAATATGAAGAATTTTACCAACTACTTAAAAGAACATGTGATCAGACACTCAAGAAAAGAAAAAGCACTCACCAACCGAAGATAACATGGTGGAACGATGAGCTACGCACAAAACGTAATTTAGTTAGGGCACTAAGAAGAAAAACAAAGCTCCCGACAGCTACAGTACAAGATATAATTAAATTTAAATCACAAAGAGCCATGTATAAAAAAGCAATTTTGAACGCGAAAAAACAGGCATGGACAAGATTTTGTACACAATCCAAAAACCCTTATGGAAAAATAAAAAAAGTAGCTTTTAAAAATTATCATAATCGAGAACTGTATTCATTAGAAGAACAAGAGGAAGAAACGGAAACAGCAGAGGGATTCTACGAAACTCTAACCACAGAAATATTTGGCAAATCAGAAATGCCAGCGGACTCAATATTTAACCAGCAGAAGGCAGAGGCAATTGAAAATTTTACTTTAAAAGAACTTAAAAATGTCATCTACTCATTCAACAGGAACAAAGCCCCGGGGCCCGATGAAATTGATCATAACATAGTACGACAATTATTCAAGCATCATAAGTTTCTCTTACTAGAAATGTACAATGTTCTGCTATATTTAAATTACTTCCCCAAAACATGGAAGATTGGAGAATTGGTTTATTTCATAAAGCCCTCTAAAAAACCAAACATCGCATCTTCGTATCGGCCAATCTCCTTACTGACAATCTTCGGTAAAATATATGAAAAACTATTATTAAAAAGGATAAACTTTATCTTATGCAGCCAAAAAGAACTACAAAAATCACAACATGGCTTCCAAGAAGGTCGTTCGACGGAGTCAGCGATAGCCGAACTTTTCTCATTTATAAATCTGCTCAAAGAGAAAAATAATTATATTTCCCTAATATCCCTAGATTTCAAGAATGCATTTGACCGACTACCCTGGCCAGAGACCTTAGAAGAATTAAAATTCCTAAAACTAAAACAAGCATTAATAAACATAGCAGCATCATTTCTTTCAACAAGAGGAGCAATGCCGAATTGGCTGTCAAAAAAGATCCACTGGTTTAGAAGAGGTTGCCCACAGGGGTCCTGTTTTGGACCTTTTTTTTTGGAGAATATTCCTGAATAAATTACTGAGAATATTAAAGAAACATGGCTTTAAGATAATAGCATATGCCGATGATCTTCTTCTAATTATTTTTGGCCAAACAAGAAGACAGTTGGAGCAGATGGGAAGAGAGGTACTACAAATAATAAGTGATTGGGCGAAACAAACGGATATGAAGTTCTCATATGACAAATGTGTAGTGTTAAATCTTCGAAGACCACGTTTCCTGAAGAGAGGACCAATATATAAATTGGATGGGCACTCCCTTAAATCTGAAAATACAATAGACTACTTGGGCTTAACATTGGATAAAACACTGTCTTTTCTTCCGCACCTGAATAAAAAACGTATAGAAATTAATCAAATATCACAAAATCTTCTAAAATTCGCCGCTGCATATGGAGGCCTTTCGAAGCAAATTTTAAAAATCTGGTACTTACAAATATTAGAAAAAAAAATATCCTATGCCGCTTCATGTTGGTTTCCACACCTACCAGTCTCACATGGCTACAGGCTACTATCGGCAATTCAGACACAATGCCTTTTGCTTCTGTCGAGAGCTTATAGAAAATCATCAACGGCAGCTTTGAATGTATTGTGCGGCATTCAACCATTGGCGATCCAATTAAATACATTAGCAATTTCAGGACAGGTCCTACGTCTGGGGATTCCAATAGAGGACAACTTTCCAGTCTTCTATCAACCGAAAATATCCTCACCCATACCTTCCCCACATCAAGATTATCTTTTACTACAAGAAGGAGTTCCATCCACTTCAACAATAAATATATACACTGACGGCTCAAAATCAGATGCTGGCACAGCGTATGCTTTCTGTGTTTATAAAGAAGGGAAATGCATCCATACTCATCAAATAAAGTTACAAATATCAAATTCAATCTTTCAAGCTGAACAACTCGCCATATTAGATGCAATATTATGGGCAGACTCCTCAGGGGACGGGAACTTCGTCATTTACACAGATAACCAGTCAAGTCTTGCATTATTGGAGAACGTTTTTAGTACAGATTTTATCACATCAAAAATTATAATAGCCTTACAGAAAACATCTAAATCAATTAAATTTCAATGGGTTCGGGGACACACAGGTGTTAAAGGAAATGAACATGCAGATCAACTAGCCAAAGATGCAATAACAAATATTAAAGTACGAGAAATATTTCATCCATACCCAGCTTCACACCTTAAAAAGAAATTGAAAAAAGAAGCCATAGACAAATGGCAGCAACAGTGGGATTATGGTACCACTGGCAGATTTACTTACAAATTATGTCCAAAAGTATCAACAGACTTCATGTTAGTACATAGAAACCTGTATATCTTCTCAACTAATCATGGACCCTTCCCGTCCTACCTATTCAAAATAAATAAAGCTCCGTCGCCACTGTGTACCTGTGGTGAAATTGGTAACTCTCTTCACTATGTGCTCAGCTGTCCATTAACATCAACCCTCCATATCCGTAAATCAGCCACAATAGAACACCACCATTGGTTCAAATTTGTGCTGAAAACACCAATGCTATATACTAAAATAATAGATTGTGTGCGGTTACTAGAAAACAATCAACAAATTTTTCAAAACCCACAAATGCCAATAGATGAACAAGATTAGCACTAATGAACAGAAACATGAACTTCAGGCCAAACAGTGCCTAACTAAAACGAGAATATAAAATTTAGAAAACTCTTGTACATAGAACAGCCATACACCCAGGTTATCCATAACCTTAAAGTTATCTCACAACAAAACACTTGAACTCATGATAATAACTATTAAACTAATGCACCTGAGAATATGTAGAGCTTAAGAACATCTTATTCATCTGCTGCTATTTGTAATTAATCAATCATATTCGTGTTGAAAATAATACACATTTTCGTCTGTAAAGCGCTCAGCTCATCTGTTCTATTATTACTTTTATTATTATATTTATAATTACTATTATTATTATTTGTACTATTACCTTTATTTCTTATTGTTAAAACTATTGTTAAATATTGTAATTTTTTTTTTTTTTTTTTTTTTTTTTTTTTTTTTTTTTTTTTTTTTTTTGAATAAACTTGCAACGCGGGATCTGGAAGCCTATGCCAATGGTGGGTTATCCCGCGTTGTAGAAAATGTGAAAATGTAAATGTTAAGGAGCTTCCTTGATTAGTTTTGAGGGCTCATTGGTTAAGGATAAAGGGTGGAAAGGGGGTTAGTTCACCTCTTTATTTCAGATAAATGGGTTTTTCATGCAAAATTATTCGATTTCCGAATTTGGTATACTGGTTTATTATGTTAAGAAACTTCCCTGATTAATTTTGGGGGTTCATTGGTTCAGGATAAAGGGGGAAAAGGGGGGCTAGTCCACCCTCTTAATTTAGATTAATGGGTTTTTCATGCAGGATTATTCGATTTGCTCCAAATTTGGTATACCTGTTTATTATGTTAAGGAGTTTCCCTGATTAGTTTTGGGGTTTCATTGGTTAAGGATAAAGGGGAAAAGGTGGGCTAGTCAACCCCCCCTTAATTTAGACAAATGAGTTTTTCATACAGAATTATTCGATTTGCTCCAAATTGGTATACCGCTTTATTATGTTAAGGAGCTTCCCTGATTAGATTTGGAGGTTCATTGGTTAAGTGTAAAGGGGGAAACGGGGGCTAATCCCCCTTCACTTATTTTTTTGAGGGGCATTATTCTTTAAAATAAGAGTATAATATACAATTAGTGCGAATAGCCTGTGAGATCAATGCAATCAGTTTAGCTGGGCACTTTTCTTTTTATTCAATTGTCTATTAGGCCAAGACATCTAAAAACAATAATTAATGAACAAAGTATCATTTAAATAATATTATTATAGGTTTAGAAGCATTTTAGTTCATGCGGGACAAATTACCAGCATTCTGATGGGACATCCATATTACCGTAATTTCCGGAGTATAATCCGCGGATCAAACAAATCTGTTTGGACCCAGAAATTTTATTTAGTAATTGAAGCCAAATATTTACCGCGATCTAAAAAGTTGCATTTTACTTAAAAAAATTTCTGGGTTCAAAAATGATTGTTTGATCCGCGGATTATACGCCGGAAATTACGGTAATTCTATCTCAAGAAGTAAGTTAACCGTCTTGTGGCACCATCTCGATTTTTCCCCTGGAAGCATGAATGTCAAAAAGTAGCATAAGCTATAACCCTTTCAGGGGCGAGACTTTTCTGCTCCGAATGTGTTCAAATAATCAATTCATACCGCAATATGCGAACAAGTTTATTTACAAATAATCAAAAGCTTTTTTTCACGCTTATTATGAGATCGAATTTGTACTAACAAATTACTGGTGCCATAAGGAATTTTGGGCATTAAAATTAACCGTTTGCAGACTGCAAACGGCGCCCCTCAACGGGTTAAATAGGAACTGTAAATGAAATAGTTAGGATAAGAAAAAACTGGCAATTTTGTCCAATGTAAAGGACTGTATGCCACAAAGGGTTAAGTACTTTATCTGTATCTAGGGTTCGCATTAATAGGAAAAATTTTACTGTTCCTACCAGAACCCTTTATGAGTTACCTTCATGAACATTTTATTTAACATGTTCTAAAGAAAGTTGCGATGAAGATACTATTTTCAAAATATTAGTAGGAATAATAAAAGTTTCCCTATAGAATGCGACCCCTGTGTATCGTACAATTTCAACGTTTGGCTATCTCGCTTTCAGTGGCATGGTACAATGTACTTGCATTCGTAAAATGTTGAAATAATTTACTTACACCAGTATTTACAAGAGAATCTATTTGTACACAAGTAAAAGTATATTTTCCCGTACTTAGTAAAGATGAAATTTTCATTATAAAATTCCGGTGTCAATGTAGCAATTAAGAATTAAAATTATGTGATGCCATAACGGCATCACCGCCTCTCAAAGGGTCAAGAAATTTGGTTTGATCTAACTCAATATGATTTTTTAAATTTTATTACATAATTTTAATAAGGTATTCTATAATTTTCTTTATTGTGAGCAAAAAACAATGGAGAAATTTACTTCCCGTTGTAAGAGAAACTCAAAAAAATTATTTATAACTAGTGGGGTAACTGGATCCAGCATGTCCCAGTTACCCCGGATACATGTCCCAGTTACCCCATTCTTGAAACATTTATGGGGTAACTGGGACACCGGGGTTACATTTGAAACATGAAGTAAATATGTATATATACCTAATAATATTAACGTAGTTATATGCCTAATCTTTAAAATAGAAAGATTGCTTAATAAAAGTACTTACATTATTTTAATAAAAAGCCGAGGAAGTTCAACCAAATGGACGTTGTTTTTAAAAAAAGAAACGTTAATTTTCCACAACCTATCACAGCAGAGAGAGAGTTATGATTGAGTTAGCACACGTTGTTTTAGGAAGTAGAGGTTAAGGGGCATTATTCACAAAATCTAAAACTTAAAATACCTCAACGTTTTTTTATAAAATAGCCTATGGCCTAGTTACCTCATGGGTCCAGTTACCCCAGCTAACCTTACCAATTAATTTTAATCCCCAAATGCCACAGTGCCACCACTATTTTGTAATAACATTTTTCGTAAATATAACATGAACTTAAAAGGTTCATTGCTTAATTAAAATGTGGCATTAGAAAAACATTAGCTATATTAACGCTATAGAGATCGCAAACTGTTTTGCCAAATCCGGCGGGTTTTTTGTTAAAAAATATCGAGTTCACGCCAGAAAACTTTTAATAATAATTTTCCTGTAATTTATTCACGAAATATCTATCATTATGGTAACCAAAAATAATTATTCAAACTTTCTAGGGGAAATTTAGAATTTCTTAACGATAGTTTTATAAATGATACATAAACGCGTATAGTCTTAAAAGATGTAAAAATACACATTTATTTAAAGAGCGATGAGTTTATTTTATGAGTTAATTTTTTATAGTTTTACGTCTTTTAACATCTTATATTATTTCAATAACACCTTTTAAGTAAACAGTGAACCTTTAAATTTCATATTATATTTACGATTAACTCAAGGTCTAATTTTTCACTTTTTCCTATGATTTTATTTATATATATATTTTTTTCATTTATTATGCGCATGACGAAAATCTTTTACCTATTTTCAAATAAATTTGATCGTAAATTGTAGCGTCACTCAATCATTTCTACATTTTAGCAACAGAAGTACTCAGAGTTTGGCAAAATACATCAAAAAATCATTTTCGATACAAAATACAAAATACATTGATTTTTGAGTTTAAAATACAAATTACAAAATACTTTTCAAAGCTAAAAAATTCCAAATACAACATACATGTATTTTCAAAATACATATAAAATACAAAATACATTTTGAAATTTTAAAAATTTATTGATGCAAAGTATTTTCTTTATGAAGTAATTTTTCAGCTTAATCCCTTGGGTACGAGCGACCGGCAGAGCTGCCAACTTGTACAGATTTTCCCCACCTCTAACATTTCATAGTAAATTTTATCAAAAACAATCGCCAACATCTGACTTTTTCTAACGATGAAACTACAAAATTTTCTGTTAAATTTTTGTGGTAGCAAAAATCCGTACAAGTTGGCAGCTATGGACTGGTATTCGTGCCGCGTAATGTGCTCAGAATTGGGGATTATTCTAACCAGTAAATTTTGACTTATTTAATCCGAGCATTTTCCCGATTAAATAAGGCAAACATTTCTGTTTTAAAAAACCGGTGATAAAAGATTAAAAATTCTGTAAAAGACGCTCGTCCCGAAAGGGTTAAGGTGGAAAGGGGGGGGGTTCATGCTCCGGGAGAGGCCCCTGAACACTGTCGTTAATAAGTAATTATATTAAAATTACTTAATCATTCATAACACATTGAATATCTTCATTTTTTATATTATAAAACTATATTTAAATGTATAAATACTATGTTTGTAAGTTCTTGCAGAAATAATAATAATTTTAAAGTAGAAATACCTAGTTATTATTTTTTTAAGAATGGATACATTAATATCTTTAAAAATAGTTTCTTTATATATATTTTTTTTCAATTAACTTAAAAGCCAAACATCAAACAAGTTGAAATGATACATTACTGTACAATGAACACTAATCTCAGTTTTCAAACATTTAATACATAAATAACTACATGAGTTGATAATGAATCAATGTCTTTGATTATTAGTTATAAAACTATACAAAATAAAGATTTAGTAATATTTTCGATTTTATTTTAAAAAACACATGCACATGCACATACCCGCATATAAGTAATGATGTGTCTTTGTAAGATGGTAAATGTTTGTGATTAATTGAATTAAACAATATTGTAATACTATAATACTATATTATTAGGTTAAAATTTCCTTCTGAAAAGGTTTCCTTTTCGTTTTCAATTGAAACTATAAAAAGAATCGAAATACAATTTAGACTTGAAAACTTTCTCATCTAATTTATATCTTTACTGTGTCAATTATTTTATAAAGAGTCTATATTTTAAAGCAAAGCAGTTGTCCCTGAATAACTCTAACATCATATCAATAGTGACAACGACCTTAAAAAAAGAAAAGAAAAAAAAAGGGGGGGGGTATTTGTAACTTCTAAATATTACACAATTTCAATTTTTACACTGTCGAACAGGAAAAAAGTATTTTCAAAAGTATTTCAATTTCTCAGGCTTTTATGGATTAAAATAAGAAATTTGAAGCTTGAATTATTTTAAACCCATCTCAGAAATAATTGTGCGACCCAATTACGCAAGTTTAACCCACTTGCACTTAAAACAATGAAGTAATTCAGCATTTGTTCGTTTCTGTGGGCGCCAGCTAAATTGTCGAACTAAATTAAAATGTCACAAATAAATAAAACGCGAATTTAACAGTTGTATTGAACTACGCACTTAAATACTGAAATAATCAAAATAAAAAGTTTGCTATAAATGATTAACTCTTTCGCGACTACCCGCTAGCATGTGGCTAATAAGAAAGTATCAAAAATACTTTTGGTGTAGTTGGTTCACAATCTGAGAAAATATACTAAATGTAAAAAATCTATCCGTTTTCAATTAAAAATTATTTTAATCTATGTTCTGTACACCACGTACTACATCAAGCATCTTTAATCCTAGTTTGATGGCTGCTTTATGTTATAAAACATGCCTGTCAGTAACGATGTCATATTAACGATGGCAACGATCTTAGTAATACATTTCTCTTTTTATCAAATCTATTAACTTCTAAATATCACGTACAATTTTGAGTTTTATACCATTAAACAGAGAAAAAATGTACTTTCAAATGCAATTTGTTTGAAAATTATTTTAATTTACGGATTTATTATCGTTAAAAAAATACAGCATGATTTTTTAAAAAATCCATCTCTATCACATGTAGTCAGATTGTGGAAGATTAACCCATTTGCCTTTAAAACAATGTAAAATAGTTCATCATTTGTTTCACCCTAATACGAATGTATCGTTTTTAATAAATTTCAAAGCTTTATTTTAATAAACAATTTACTTTTTCCTATAAAATTACTTTTTGTTGTTGCTAGTGAGAAATCTTAAAAAAAGTTAAACCTAAAAAAATCTACTAAAGTTTTCAATGAAAAATTATTTTTACCTACGTTCTGTACACCAGGCAGTATGTTCTAAGTCAGGGTTAGATTCTGATATGTAAAATAAAAGATGAAATGTCAAAATGTTTTGAATTATCAAGTTACGGTATAAACGCTTAATTTTAATAATACCACGTGTGCATGTAAAAATCCAGTAATAAATATACTCAATGGTAAATACAGTTAATAAACATTTGCATACTATATGAATAAATTGACCTTTTTTTATATTAAAGTTCAATCCCAGTTAAACGAATATAAAAGGTATGGTAAGTCACACCAGAACATCGTTTGAATGAATATCAAGAAACTAAAAAAAATAAGATAAAGTTAAAGTTAGATATAATGGTATAAGACTAAAATCTTACCTTTAAATGGGTTTAGAAATTTGATTTATCCTTCAAAGATTAATTTATAATCGAACATCTTGTTTTATACAACGGGTATGTTCCTTTAATTTTTTTATTATCATTCACAAACATTATTTTAATGTATATTACACTGTGTATTATCACAATTAATTCTCTGGGTAAATTTTTATGGGGAGCATTTATCAGTATTCTCCATCTTTTCTCAAGTCTTTGCAGCAAATAACTGCATTACATTTCAAATATATTTTAAATAGATAGAAAAAATATGAGTAACAACTTTTTTGTAGTTCCCATAGAATGTTATGGTTTCCCTGTTGCAATTCTCTGGTCTGCGGTTTAAACACGACAGCTTCAAATCTGGAGAAATGTATTTTGAGTATTTTGAAAATACAAAATTCTTAGAAAAAGGATTCCAAAATACTTTTGCTTCGTTGGCTTAAAATACCGAATACAAATTACAAATATATTTTTAAAATGCATTTCAAATACATGTATTTTCGATACAACCCTTGAAATGGTTAAACAATCACAAGAATCGAAAAAATATATTTAGTAGAATTAGTTTTGTCATTAAATAAATCGAAGATTACATTGTGTCACTAATATGTATTTTTTAATCCTTAAATGCATAGTGATGCATATCTACACCACTTTTTATTTAATTCTTAGCAACCAATATAATTATATACAAATATTAATCCTGTAAAAATTACAAACGTATGCTACTAAATAAAGTTAAAAATCTATCTTAAAATTTTTGGTGTCTAATCTTTAATATAAGAGTAAAAAAAAACATAATTCTAAAAGAATAATACATTCATTAAAGGGTTAAATTTTACAAAACAAGAAATTATATAAAATAAGGTATTTAGATTCATACTTATTAAAATACTTACTAATTTGAAATATTTTAATTTTTACTTGTATTGCAGATGTGCAACATAAGAAAAGGTTAGCGTATTATACGAAAAATGCATCTCTGATTTTTTTTTTCATTATTTTTCCTGTGTAACAACCCTTTCGGTGAATCATATATAATGTTTTCGAAACAAAATAAAAAAGCATGCATTTAAAGGAGAAACAAATGTTTACAATGTAAGAGTACAGGAAAATAGCATGTTTTATATATAACTTGGGCGTTTATTTTTACAAGTGAAATAACACTTGTCGGAATTCTGTGGATCTAATAACGGTTACATGACATTTATGTTCCCTTGAGTATTTGATAATTCATCGTAAATTAATACTGAAAAAAAAAGTAAAATTCTATTATATTCTATGTTTCACTAATGTGTGGTTTTTAACCCTTAAATGCGCGATTTTTTATTTTGTTCCTAAAAAATTATATATGATTCTCTGAAATGTTTATTACATGGGAAAAATAATGAAAAAAATCAGAGATACATTTTTCATATAATACGTCAATCTTTCCTTCTGTTGGACATCTGGAATACTAGTAAAAGCTACTGTCATGTGGCTGTTTTACGCTAAAATATTACAAATTAGTGAATATTTTAATAAGTATGTCTCTAAATACCTTATTTTATATAATTATTCGTTTTATAAAACTTAACCTTTAACCCTTTAATTCCCATGATAGAATACGTTCTAGAAATTACGTAGTCCAGAGAATCGGAATTTACGCCAGAAAGTTTCAATGGTTAGTTTCGCTTTATTTAAATACGGAAAGTCTGTTATTATTTAAAGTAAATATTGCTATTTGAATTTTCTGGTATAAATTAGGTATATACGAATAAAAAAAATCTGTTAAATTTAAAACACTGTTGTTTGCATATATGCAAAGCTGCGCACTAAAGGGTTAAACTAAACCTTTCATTGTTTCTTCTGAAGAAAATAAGCGAAATATGGAAACTTTTGCAGCTGGCCACTTAATATAGACAAATAATATTAGAATTATTGTTAGAATTCTATATTTGAAATACTATTTGTCTTTAAAGGTTACATGTCATTTAAGTTCCCTTAAATATTTGATGATGCATCGAAAATTAACACTAGAAGGACCGTGAAGGATCATTTTAACCCCAAACAAATGAATATATTTCGGTTCGAGCCAGAAATTTCTTTATGAAATAATTTTAAAAGACACAAAGAAGAAAAAAGTTAAAGAAATTAGTTAAAAGTTTTAAATAAAAATTCTCGCGTATAATATTTTTATAAAACTTGAGTAAAATTTCCGACCTTTGTAGAGTTAATACTAAAAGAATGTAAAATTCTATTAAATTCTAAGTTTCACTAATATGTGGCTTTTAAACCAAACCTTTCATTGTTTATTCCAAAGAAAATAAGCGAAATATTGAAATGTTTGCAGCTGGCCACATCTGTCAGTTTGAAAACCGCCGATTTAAACAAAAACCGCGTGCATATTCCCTTTAGTATTGGCGAGTTTTTTAGTTGGCGAAACCTACCTGACTTGGCGACGACGTTCTCATCTCCGCAAAATACATAACGTTTTCTCTTAAAACCTTACGCTCCGCAGAAGCGTTCGCAGCGCGCTTTCAGTTTTGCGTAAATTAACTTTATGAGTTATATAAAGAGTTTCGTGGAAAAAGTCTCCTATTTTTTAACATGTTCAACGGCTTTTTGTAAAAACATAGATTTTCTAAATTTTACTCTTCGGGGGTAAGTACTTGTAATTACTTTGTTTTAACACTTAAACCATACGGAAATAAGGTACATGCAGTTTATCAGAAAAGTTCATTTGTAGTTTGCGTTCACCGATTTTGAAGCTTTCGTGTTATTAAATTCATCTGAACAATATTGGCTACGTAAATACTCACAGAGAGTTAGACTTTTTAGTTTTATAACCAATAACAAATTAAAATTAATAGTAAAAATACAGGTTTTCTGAATTTAACTTTTTTGGAATAAGTATTCGTTTAAAGACTTAAACCACATGGAACTGAGGTACACGTAGTTTATGAGAAAAGTTAATTTGTACTTTGGGTTCACCGATTTCTGAGCTTTGATGTTATTGAAGAATCTTTAATGGCTATATAAATATTCAGAAAGAGTTATATTTTTACATTTTAAAATCGATTTTAAGTTGAAAAATATAGATTTTCTGAATTTTATTCTTTGGGGTTAGTACATGTTATTATTTTGTTTCGAGATTTAAACCACGGAGAACTGAGGTACACGCAGTTTATGAGAAAAGCTAATTTGTTGTTTACATTCACCGATTTTGGAGCTAAAAATCTTTTCTAATTATAAAATACTCAAAAAGAGTTACCAATTTTAGTTTTATAATCTACAATATAATTTAATTAACAATAAAAATAGAGATTTTCTATTTTACTCTACTTATAATAGAGTAATTGTCAATACAAGTAAAAGAGGGTACGTGAAGGGGGGATGTTGTAAAGGGAGAGTACTTGTAAGTACTCTTCCATAAAACTTAAACTTCACAGAATAAAGGTTTACGAGGCTCAGTTTACGAGAAAAGTTAATTTGCAGTTTGTGTTTTCTGGATTTTGAGCTTTTATCTTATTAAATGCAACCGAACAATCTTTACTAAATACATAAACACGCAAAGAGTTATTAGTTTTCATTATTTAACGGTAGAAACATTAATGGTATATTTTCTTTATTTTTATAAGCAAAAATTGTTATTGTCAGTTGTTAATAATTTAATGCTAATATTTTTGTATACAAAAATAATGTAAAACTTTTCAGAATTCATAATAAATTCTAATTAAGAATACAATTTTGAATACCGTGTGTCATGGTTTTCCTGAGCAAAAATTGCTATTGTTAGTAGTTAATATTTTTTAACAGCTGAATATTTTGCAAGCGGAAATAATTATTCACCTTTACTTATGTTATTGATTTTTTTTTCATTAAAATTCCAAATATTCTTTGTGGTTCTCATGCAGGTTATGCAAAACTTATCATTTTAAATAAATAAAAAAAAATACCTAAAATCATAATTTTCTAGCATACATTTTCATTCTTTATATTACAAATATGCAGTTATTATTAGATAAATCTGTGGTGGCTAATAACCTTTGATTTATTCAATTGCGGTGTTTCTGTCATCCAGTTAGGCGATGACTGCGATTTGGAAATAGTGTGACAGTTCGTCTGATGACACGCGGATTTGTTACACTTGAGCTAAATGTTATATTTTTTCCAAAATAAACAGAACACAGTTTTGGAAGATCGAAAAATTCTAGAAAATTATTTTTTGTCATTTTAAGAAAATATTCTCTTTATGAAAATTATTTTATCATCACATTCATCATTTTACTTTCAAATTAAATCCGAGAAATTATTCGTAAGTTTTAATTTTCAGGAATATGCACATTTATTATTACATTGTTATAACAAAAAGGCATAAACGTTTTTAATATTATAGAAATAATAAGTACTACTGAAACTACATTTTTATACTTAAATAAAATAAATCATGAATATTAAAGAAATTTGTCTATAATTTTTCTTTAAAAAATTGGCAAACTATTTTCGCCAAATTATTTTTATATATACAGAAAACTTTTAACACAGTGAATATATGTAAAATTCGGTGATATGAAAATTTTATCATATTTCTGAAACTGTTTATAAAATTTATCTACATTTAAATATGAAACAAAAGCTAATTTTAAAATATATAGAATCGGACACACAGTAGTTGATGCTATAAAGTTTCCGAAGTATACATTTGTGTATTTGCATGATGCATATTTTATACAGAAGAAAACAAATTTTAAATTCTGTAGTTATGTTTTATTTCTAAAATGTTTGATGTTTAAAGCTTTATGGATACGTTTCTTTGCAAATATTATGGATATACCTTTTGAAAAGAACTATAAATATAGAAGTTGTAGGGGTTATTTTCAAAGATTTGTGGGACACAAATATCAAATTAACAGAATCATATTTTTAACACTAGAATGGCGGTGAGGGGCCATTTTGGGCCGTACCAAATAATAAATTTTGGTTAGAATCAGAAATTTCTTTATGAAATAAGTTTAAAATAAACAAAGAAAAAAAAAGCCAAATGAATGGCTGCTATGAAAAGGCTAAATGAAATATTTTTATACAACTTGATTAAAATTTCCCGTCTTTCTAGTGTCAAATTCCATCTCCCCGTTCATAACATCCAGTGTTGCCAGACGGCTACATTTTTTTTAAATCAGATTCTTGATTGGTACCAATTTTTGGAAATGGTAAAATGTGCCTTATTTAATGGCATATTAATTAAGGTTAAAAACATAGCAAATTTTGCCGTTTCAAAAAGTGGTGCCAATCAAGAAATCTGAACTAAAAAAAAATATCCCAGTGGCAACACTGATAACATCAGGGAATGTCGCTAGAATTTAACAATGAATTGATTTGGAAATAAATAAATTTCTTCGCGTACAATAAAAAGGCAAAATTTTATTAAAAATTTCTGGGTACCACTTGGCAGTTTGAGATTAAAGTAAAGTGGAACAAATTAAAAATAAAATACCCCCACCCTACAAAGGAATAATATTTAAACAATTAATTTTACGCAGAGTTTCAACAAGTATTTTAAAATTGATTTCAAGATTTATTTTGACACACCTAAAAGCACGGATGTGATATGTATTTTTTTTTTTTTTTTTTTTTTTTTTTTTTTTTTTTTGTGAATTTGAGATGTTTGCAAAATTGGAATCGTTATCAAAG
Source organism: Maratus speciosus (assembly GCA_963932465.1). NCBI lineage: Eukaryota > Metazoa > Arthropoda > Arachnida > Araneae > Salticidae > Maratus > Maratus speciosus. Next base: position 463,880,299 of record OZ010796.1, read on the forward strand.
TAGGGTTAAAACAGGGGTGTTAAACTGTGGCCCGCTGGATACCACTAAAATTTTATAGTAATCGTTGCCTTATCTAAACATCGAATTTTTGCAATTCAAGCGGGAGACTATTTCTGTTAAATATTAGTGGTATCCGGCGGACCACAGTTTGACACCCCTGGATTAACACAACGATTTTCCAATGGATTCGGAATAATGTCTTCTTTTGGAATAGAAATTTGAAATTGAAGTACTTTACATATTACAAATTGTACCAATTTCGGTTTTTCAAATGGTAACATCCACTTCTAATACTTTATTTGAGTTCCTTGAATAAATAAAATCAGCCTAGAAAATTATCATGTATTTTTGTTAAATCTTCATGGCAGTGTTGAATGCTGACATTTTTCACCGAGAGGTATTTCTGAAGCTCTGGGGGAGGATTGCACTTCTAGACCCATAATAAAAACAAATCCTAAATCTTCCAAGAAGGACATTTCGATGCTCAGCTGGGAAATGTCCCACGCCATCCTGAATTCATCACTGCTTCTTGGAGTTCGAAGAGATCAAAATTTTAAGCTACTAATCTTAAGTTCATGCATCAAATTTTAATTTATATTTTCCGAAAAACATCCTCCTATTTAAAATTTTTGTTTTCAGTCAGATACATTGTTTGAACTCAAACCTATTCAAGGTATTATTTTACTCAAAGGCATAACTTTAAGTATGCAAATAATTAAAAAATATGAATTTTAACCTACATCTATTTTTGAATAAACAGAATGGGCCTAGTCAAATGTAAATAAATATATTATATAAAGTTAGTATAGTAAAGTTAGTAAGAATGTGTTTCGCCGTTCCTTAGGGTTCGTACGCATCAGGGGATTCAGGGGATTTTAGGTGTTTTCGTACCAGATATTTCGTAAAGTACTGGTCGTTATATCTGAAGATAGAGTTTTTTTTCCATAAAATAAGGCAAATATTAGTATACGAAAATTCTGGTAAACGTGCTTCAAAGCTCTTGAAGAGTACGAACCCTGTTCATGTTCATTTCAAACAATATTTTTCGAGATACAGTGAAATTTTACTTTTCGAAGGCCTAAAAAGACCGTATTCTAGTGTTTCCAGTCCGCTACTTTTTTATTATTTGAGATTGCTAAATAGCTACCACTTTTTTGATACAGTATAACTCGCTTTATTTTCCGCTTATTTAATCTGTTATTAAAAAGGGCTAATAATTATTCATCAAACAATCTGAATTTTAAATAGGTAGTGATCTAACAACAGTGTAAGAAATCCTCTAAGACATTTACTTTTATAAATCTATGAATTTAATAAAAAATTACATAAACTGTATATTTTTTCTGTCCATCTTCATCCAGGAAACTCAAATGTAGTCTCAATAGTGGTTGACAACTTTGTTATGTCAAAAACCATTTAACACGTTGAATGCCAAGTATATTTTGTCTGCCTTTTCGTTTGGGCCACGAAATAAGATTCCCGTTACACAATATATGAGTGACTGACCGATGACTGACGCGGTCTAAACGGAAATTCACTGTCAGTCACCGGTGACTGACGTGGCACTCAACTTCTTAAAGATTCAAAGTTGGTACAATTTGTAATGTTTAGACGTCCTCTATTTAAAAATAGCATTCATATTCTGAAAGAAGATGTTATTCCAACTTTATTATCATAAAAGATCTGTGATTAAAGGCAGGTGTATCTTTTTGGTTTTTTGATACGGAATTTAGAATTTGTTATTTGTACGTAAATATTTCTCCTGCACGGGTTTCCTAATCCAAACTTTTTTAATTACCATAATTTCTGATCAGTAAACTTCCGATAAAATAAAAATGCTCGAACTAGAAATTTAACTTAATAAAATGTAACCAGGGGTGAGATTTCTGAATTTTTGCACACTAGTATTTTGTTAGAGAAAATGTTATTTTATTTAATCAGGGCATTTTTGCGATTTAAGAGAACAACATTTCCTCTAACAAAATATTGGTATGCAAAAAAGCGGAAATCTCATCCCGGAATATAACATAATCTTTGGAGGTCTTTATTTGGCTTCATATATAAAGTGAACTCGAAACGTATTTTATGATCCGAGAAATATTGTCTGGAAATTACAGAAAGTGATTCTGTAGATATAATTGTCTCTAAACGCCTGGTTATGTTTTTTAAAATCAGTTCTGTAATATCGGAATGTATGTAATGAGAATTAAGAAATGAATACCGCTTTCAGATTTCGATTGGTGCAAGAAACAAAACTTCCCTTTTCATTTTTCCCGAAATAGCAAAATTTGACGTAGAAGATCTGTACTCCTTAGCGCCATTTTTGTATTTGTTTAACTCCCGCTTTTCGTCAAACAATATACCGCTACTTCATATATCGTAATTTCTGGCATAAAAGGAGCAAATCAAAGAAATATATTTAAAACCAGAAATTTCATTTAATAAAACTCAATTAATTTTATGTGATGTTAGTTTGACTCTTTTTAATAAATAACACTATTTGGTTTAACATTTGATTATTTGATCTGCGTATTATGCACCGGGAATTACTCATTGCTGTATATTCTCTAGCACATGCGATTTAGAACATTATTGGCGATTCTCAAATCTTCTGCACGAAAGTTTCTGACGATTCCCAACACGAAAGTTTTTGACACATTTTCTCGTTTATGTTTAAATAACATAAGGAAATAAAAATGGCAGGCCTGTCTATTAAAGAGATTTGGAATCGGTAGTTTCCCATTCTTTGATAAATAAATCACTTATTGTGTTATAAGTAATTCTGGTCACGTGATGATCGGTTTTTCTCCTGTCTTACGGCATCACGTTCGGAAATTCGGTTCAAATCGCCAACTATAACAGTATTTTCTGAACGATCCTCAGCCTTTACCAAAAATTAGAAAAAGTCTTTTGATTACATAGTTTCTGAATAACAATACTTGCCAATTTCATGCGTTTCCGAATAAAAATGAATTAAAAAACGTGTCAGAAAGTAGGCCCTTCGGATTTTAGAACAGCCTTAAGGCTGCTGGTCATTCAGCTTCCGAATTCCCCTCACTAATGTTATGTCTATGGGTGTTTGATGCATTCGTATATTTAAAATATCTCATCCGAAAATTGATATTTTTATCTCCTTTTTTCTGTGTACTCTTCTTAAAGGATGTGTGTTTTTTTTCAAAGTTCTCAAAATATTTCTAAAATATATGCTTAAATTTATACGAAGTGTTAAAATCTTTCTCACAGTTTGTCCGCTTTTAACACATAAAATATTAAATTAAGCATAGACTTTAGATATATTTTGAGAATTAAGGAAAAAAGAGACATCCTTTAAGAAGAGTACAAAGAAAAAAGTATTTAAAAATATTAATTTCCCTAGGAGATATCTATACTAATAAAAGAACAAATCGCTCTGTGTGTGTGTGTGTGCGATGGCTAGTGAAAACTACTGCACGTAGAAGTCTAAAATTTTATTTGAGGTTAATCCAAGACAGGTCCTGATGCACCTGAGGCTCAGATTTTTAATTTTTAAAAATGACCCATAGATATAAAGGGGCCCCTGGGCCCCTTTAAAATTTTATACACTAAATTGTTAATGTCTTGCTCCCCTTTTTATCCAATCTTCTCCGTTTTAGGGGGAATTATCTCCATTTAGTTATTCTCGCCTTCCAGTTATGACACTGGACACTTAGGGCACGTTCCAGGCCCCTTGAAGTTTTTGTGCAAATAAATTGTTAATAAATTGCTTTCATTTAATCCGATCTTCATTTTTGGGAACCTTTTTTAGGTGCGTTCGTAATTATATAAATACGTAGCACCTATAGTCGTCGTTCAGTCCGTCCGTCCGTCTGTCCGTCCGTCTGTCCGCATGTAACAGAGCAAAAACTACCCAACCGAATGGTCTGAAATTTCAAATATATGATTGTTGCAAAATTTTGTCTAGCCATTTCAAATTTTATGAAAATCGGATGTATAGTTTAATTACAGGGACAGTCAAAAGTTTTTCTTTACATTACGGCCAATGGGAAAAATTATTGCAAGTGCATTTTAATGATATTACAGCCTTCCGAATGATCTGAAATTTTAAAGATATAACTGTTGCAAAATTTTGTCGAGCCCTTTCAAATTTTAGGAAAATCGGATGTATAGTTTAATTAGAGGGACAGTCAAAAGTTTTTCCTTACATTACGGCCAATGGGATAAATTATTGCAAGTGCATTTTAATGATATTAGAGCCTTCCGAATGATCTGAAATTTTAAAGATATAACTGTTGCAAAATTTTGTCGAGCCCTTTCAAATTTTAGGAAAATCGGATGTATAGTTTAATTACAGGGACAGTCAAAAGTTTTTCTTTACATTACGGCCAATGGGAAAAATTATTGCAAGTGCATTTTAATGATATTACAGCCTTCCGAATGGTCTGAAATTTTAAAGATATAATTGTTGCAAAATTTTGTTGAGCTATTTCAAATTTTAGGAAAATCGGATGTATAGTTTAATTACAGGGACAATCAAAAGTGTTCCGTTACATTACGGGAAATGGGAAAAAAATATTGGAAGTGCATTTTAATGATGTATCAGACTATGCGCTTTATGAAGTGCAAAAAATTATACATTCAGTACAATATGGGGTGCAAAAAATAATTATAAAACTAGTTATAGTACGAACGCACCTCATTTGCCACGTTTGACGAGCAATTTCCAACTTGTTGATTTAGTTGTTCTTACGTTTCTACATTCAGTATAAGACACTGGAACCCACTAGCCAGGGCCCCTTGGAATTTTGTGCGCCAAGCATTTTTCACCCCCTAATTTCTCACCTTCTCAATGGATAATTTTAATGTTCAGTCTTTGACTCTTCTTCCTGGACCAACATCCTCATATTTTTATTGGGGCCCTAGGGCCCTTTTTAAACATTTACCCAATCTTTCGTGCATTTATTTAAAATATTCTTACAAATAATGCATACCCTAAGCTTAGTTTAGACTAATTGACGGTCTAAAGCGCTAAGTACTAAGACATTTTAACATGTTTTCATGTTAGGACCCTGTTTTTAACTGTCAGTTGGCCCCTTTTGGGCCCCCTATTATAGCTCTCTTAAAAACAGTCCGATTCACTAGCTTTTTTTCTAACAACTTCTTAGGTCCTCCAGTCACAACATGAACGACAAATAAAAATTTCTCAGACTTCATCTACTACCAATTTTTAATATTAATCGCCTTCTTGGGGCCCTTGGTGTAGCTTTTTAAAAAATGATCCGAATTTCTTGCAATTTTGTTTAACATAGTTCTAGCGTCCGCCGATTATTTTAAAAACTACTAAAAAAATATCTTTATACACAACTACACACCAGATAAGTCTCTGGCCCCTTGGGGTCCGGTACAGAGTCCATTGAAGCTTTTGCATCATACATGCTATTAAAATAACCCCACATAATCCAATCTTCGTTTGTGGAACCCTTTTTCCTTTCAGTTCTTCTCGCATTCCTACATTTCAGCTAAGACCCTGTGGCAACCTATGGTCCCGTACGGCGCGGTCGAAGGCCCTTGAACTTTTTCGTGCGCCATGCATATTTTATCTCCTAATTTTCTCACCTTCTCAGTGCTTAATTTTAAAGTTGAGTCTTGGGCTCTTCTTCCAGGAACAACACCCTCATATTTTTATTGGGGCCCTATGGCCTTTTTTATAGCATTTACTCAATGTTTAGTGCATTTCTTTAAAATGTTATTCTAACAAATAATTCATACAATATGCTTAATTTTGACTAATTGAGGATCTAACGCTCTAAGTACTGGAACGTTTTGACATGTTTTCATGTGATAACCTTGCTCTCAACTATTATCATGCCCCTTTTGGGCCCCATATTATAGCTCCTTTAAAAATAGTCCGATTCACTAGCTCTTTTTTTCTAACAACTTCTTAGGTTCTCCAGCTGCTACATCAATGACAAAAAAAAATTCTGACTTCAGCTACCGCCAATGTTGAATATTAATCGCCTTCTTGGGGCTATTGGTGTAGCTTCTTTAAAAATGATCCGAATTGCTTGCATTTTTCTTTAACATAGTTCTAGCGTCCTCTGATTACTTTAAAATCTACTAAAAAGTATCTTTATACCCAACTACATGCCACTTAAGTCCCTGGCCTCTTGGGGCCCGGTACAAGCCCCTTGAAGTTTTTGCACCATAAATTGTTCTCTTAATCCGATCTTCATCTCTGTAATCCTTTTTCCATATAGTTACTCTCCCGTTTCTGAATTCCTGTTATAATCCTGGGGAACCCTAGGGTTCCTTAGGGCCCAATCCTTGAACGTTTTTCCTTGAACTTTTTTTGCAGCATGCACTTTTCACCACCTAATTTTCTCGCATTCTCAATGCAAAATTTTAAAATTGAGTATTGCACTGTTTTCCCCGGACCAACACCCTTTTATTTTTAGTGGGACCTTAGGGTCCTGTTTTAAGCATTTCCACCCAATTTTTGTGCATTTCTTTAAAATTTTATTCTAATTATTAATTCATACCTTATACTTAATTTTGACTAATTGAAGATCTAAAGTGCTAAGAACTTGCATCTTTTAACAAGTTTTCATGTTAGGGCCCTGTTCTTTAGTATCAGTTGTCCCTTTTTGGGCCTTTTGTTATAGGTCCCTTAAAAACGGTCCGATTCATTAGCTTTTTTTTAACAACTTCTTAAGCCCTCCTGCTACTACATGAATGTCAAAAAAATTTCTCAGACTTCAGCTACCACCAATTTCGAATATTAATCTCCTTCTTGGTGCCTTTGTTGCAGCTTCTTTAAAAACTATCCAATTCTATTACAATTTTCTTTAGCATAGTTTCAGTGTCCTCCGGCTACTTTAAAACTACTAAAATGTTTTCTTATACCCAACTACATTCCAGTTAAGAACCTGGCCCCCAGGATCTTTCTTTATACCTCAGCTACTACTTTTTTCGAACATTAATCTCCTTTTTCAGCATCAACTTACGTTTACTCACTACAGCCGTAAATTAAAAATCGCGTTACTTTAAAGCTAACTTTAGATGAGGGATTACTTTCTTTTATTAAATATCGTGTAGCATATTTAGCTAAATTTAGCATAGTTTCAGTGTCCTCCGGCTACTTTAAAACTACTAAAAAGTTTTCTTATACCCAACTACATTCCAGTTAAGAACCTGGCCCCCAGGATCTTTCTTTATACCTCAGCTACTACTTTTTTCGAACATTAATCTTCTTTTTCAGCATCAACTTACGTTTACTCACTACAGCCGTAAATTAAAAATCGCGTTACTTTAAAGCTAACTTTAGATGAGGGATTACTTTCTTTTATTAAATATCGTGTTAACATTAAAAGTGATTCATGAAATTTACAAGGGGAGGGGGCATCCCCCCAACGCTTGGGGGCGCATTCTTTCCTCGGATTTTAAGGACCCAGTTTCAACGGAATTTGGTTCATTCAACTTTGATTACAATTCAGCTACTTTCTGTATTATGAAAACTTACCTTAGACTTCAGTTACTAGCGTTTTCTAACATTAATGATGCATTCTTTATTTGGATTCTATGGGTTTGATTACTACAAAGTTTGTCTCTCTCAACTGATTGTTTCCGGCACGTGCGGAGCACTTCCGGTACATGCTGCCTTAGGTAGCGGGGATATAGGTTATAGGTTCATTGGGAAAGAAGTTTGTTCGGAACACACTAGACGCTGCGGAAAGCAATGGGCGCCTCCAAAATTTGGTTCATTTAAAGGAATTTCAAAAGATATAAAATCATACAAATTTGAGTTTTGTTTAAGGTTATTATTTACGGACCGCGGACAATGCCGGGCGGGTCTGCTAGTTTTAAATATATGAATGCATTCTACACCCATAGACTTAGCATTAGCGAGGGAGATTCGGAAGCTGAGTGACTAGCAATCCTAAGGGATTGCTTCAAACGTAACACGAATGGAAATTTTAAACTATTTGTTCTAAAGCCTATTATAATATGGGGGGTGCGTACAATCTTTACTTTTGAGTATCACTATTTTTCAATAGTAATCAGCGCCTTATTTTTTTAGAAGATTTTTACATATTCTCTGTTTCAATAAAAACAAATTAATAGTCGGTAATTGTGGTATTCAAATGTAAAGACCACACGCAATTTTTAATATTTTATTTTTATCTTTCGGAAATTCTTAAAACTCTTTGCTTATAGGTAATGCCCGGATTCAATAAACATTTTTAACCAGGAATTTTTAATAAATTTGAATTCATTCGTATGTGGTACTTATTTGGCGTCATTTATTAACCCCTTGAGAAGCACCGGTATATATTATATACCACCTACGATTAATGAAGTTTTACACCAGAAAATTTTTATTAAGTTTTACTTTTCTAACTTTAGTGGAAAAAAGCGGTAAAATTGCTTTTACTTATTTTGAAATAGAATTTTTCAAAATTTCCGGTGGGAATTCAGCATTTCACATACGTAATTGCTTGCCCCTCAAGGGTTTAAGTAAAGATTATTGTTCAAAACATGTACATTTGATCCTTGGATTATACCCCGCAAATTTTGGTAAAACACTAAATCTCTCTCATTTTCCAAAGTTTTCAAAGTAATAGATAAAAATACTCCTAAACTTTACAATCCAAACAAATTATGATTATTAAAGATTTCAGTACTTTTTAACTACTTTAATGTTAATAACACCGGAGCAGAGTAATAGAGCTATATTACTCTGAAAATCATAATTTTCTCGTTATGATCTTTCAACTTCTCTATATAATTGGCGTCGTTTTACTTTTCTTGTCTTCGATGTTAAATTGAAGAATAAATAACATTGATTAATGTTTTCGCGGTATGTTGGGTGAAGTCTTGGATTAAAGCTTTTTCGCTGATGAGTTTCTAATGCTTTGAGAAGCGGAGACCGATTTCTCTAAATGAGTATAGTAGAATGTTACGCATTACCTTCACTAGAAACTATTTGAAACTTTGAATATTTACTGCCTTACTTGTTTGTATTCATTTCAATCTCCGATTAGAAGAAAGTTAAGTTAATTACTCTTCAAAATAGAACTCTGAGTGATTGCATAGTAATGGTTTGATTAACTTTAATATACTTAATATGTAACTAGTGTCACTTAAGCTTTTGATTATGGGGTTGGGACAATGTATGTCCCAGCGACTATTTTTTTTTTATTCTATTCTTACCGCTTTCAGAAAAATAATATCTACCATACATTTATACATAGTTTTACTTTATATTTACCTATTTACAGACATTAAAACGTTTTTATCACACATAAAAATTGTGCAGATGTCATTTAAATGTGCATTAATCTTTTTTCGGACTGGAGAACTAAATTTTAAAAGCAGTCATACGTGTTCGCAGAAATGTTTAAAGATATTTTCACCCTTCTATATGAAACATCTTTAGTTAACTGACGTTATTTTCCTCACCTCTCATTTAGGTTCGAAAGCTTTTACCGGTTTTTTTTAATTCAAAAGGTAGCGCCATCTGTTGTCAATTGTGGCGTGCAACATATCATTGCAAATCTCTGAATTCTCTGTACTAATTTCAATAGCTTTAGGTATTAATGCGTAGTTAGAATTTTTATAATTTACCAATTTCTCGACATCAAGGGTGTCAAACTGGCCCGCCTGATACCCCTAAAATTTTATCGTAAACATTGCTGAAGCAAGTCGTCCAAATTTTTCCCATTCAAGGGTTCGAGGTTCGACTATTTCTTCAAAATATTAGTGGTATCCGGCGGGCAAGCCACAGTTTGACATCTCTACGCTCCATCCTCATCGAAAGCACAAATTATAACAATTTGAATTAAGCATTAATGCGAGAAGCTGTTAAAATTAGTACAGCGAATTCAGTGATCAAAGATCAAAGACGATTGTTTCTTGAATGCCTACGTGGCGCGTAATGTCCACGTTTACTTCACATCTATATGGGAACAGTCTATGCAGGAAGCATCAGGATTTTCTGTAAAATAGAAAGTTCATCTCGCAGCCGTCTGCGGTGGAATGAAGCTGATGGTGACAGGAGCTTTCTGTAGATGTGCTTTGATCATTGTCAGATAGTCAGGAAGGGTGAGCAATCACAGGGAAGGGGGTGGGAAAAGGCCAAAATAGAGCAATACATATTTCTAATTTTTTTTCCCTCTAAGATATGCTGCAGAAGCAATTTTTAATATGATATATGATGCAAACAGTTTAGAATAAGGTACATGTTGCGTTGATATATTGTACCCCACAATCAACAACAGGTGGCGCCACCTTTTGAATTTGAAAAAAACCGGGAAAAGTCATGGAGATGAAATAGGGGAAAAAGCTCGAACCAAAATGACAGGCGATGAAGAAAACGTCTGCAAACTAAAGATACCCCCAGGGATGAGATTTCCGCGTATTTGTAAGTAAGTAAGTAAGCACCCACCCTGGGAACCCGCTTTTGGCTTATGGTTAGGTGTAACCCCCAAGCCCAGGGCAGGGAAATGTTTTACTACCTGCGGAAACAAGCCCAGAACCCCAGCCTCCGGGAAAGAAGACTTCAGAACGACCCGCCTGACACGCCGAAGAGAGCACAAGAGGCAAGTGCCGTGTCCCCGGACCGCCTGTGAAAATTTATTATTATTTAAGATGGCGATTCTTTACCAATCACAATTGGCTACCCTATTGTTTCAGGTCGAGCCTAGAAATATATTACGATTATGATTTATATGTTTTGGAATTTACGTACTATTTGAAAAAATTTTAAGTATTTACATTCATCTTTACATTTGATAAGAAATATTTTTTTCCCTTTTTTTCACCCTTTTAAACAAAAATATTTATACATATTTACAATATTTCTAGTGGTATTTAAGTTCTTAAAAATAAAACAATCTCAAAAACACCCTTCCATACACCACGTGGACCCATGACATGTCCACCACAGGCAATCAGAAGAGGTAATTATTGAATGTATTTATATTGAATAAAAGAATAATGGCTATTGAGAATATCGTAGTTAGCATAAAGTTTTTTAAGTTGTGCCGGGTCATTAATTATTTTTAGGATGTCCTGAAGGATTGTCGTTTCTGTTCTGTGAAATTTAAACTTCGTGAATTTGCAGTTGCCGAAAATGTAATGCATCGGGTCTCCTCGACCACCACATTTACAAAGGTCGTCATCTTTTTTGCCGATATATGGAACTATAAATAAAAAGGAACTGACGTATCCTTAAAATAGTGAAGCTTCAACTGTAACCACTCTTGCAGAGGTTGATTACCGCCGGATGAAACTTCCACCAGTAAATTTAAATAGATATTTTCTTCTTGTTTAAACGCCTTATTAAATGCAAAATTTCAGTTATGATTAATGGCAGAAACATGCATTCATTTTTACTGGTGGCATTTTACTTTGAGGATAGTCAGGCTTGCGTTTCCGCTATGTTGTGACAACCTAGACAACCTCCTGTCAGTTTCAGTGAAAAGGATTATAATAACGGGGTAAACTTAAATCAGTAAAATCAAACAGAAAATTTTACTATATTTGTAAGTAAATATTTCTATGAACAAGGCACATAAATAAGACGAATTTTCCTATTCACATTTACTGGTGGGAAGTTAGTCCCGGCGGTAATCAGAAACTGTTGCTAAGATTTAAAAAAGCAGCCGCCATCTTGTGACAACCTCCTCAGTTACATCACTCGCAACTTGTATACAGTACATTATATGTCTCCTCCTCTTTATTCCTAACTCCATTATTTGCACACCAGTATTTTGTTAGAGAAAATGATATTTCGTTTAATCGGAAAATTTTCGCGATTTAAGAAGACAACATTTTCTCTAAGAATATACTGGTGTGCAAAAACGCGGAAATCTCATCCCTGAACACCCCAGACGGAAGGGGAAAATAACTTTTTAAGATTTCTACGAACATGTATGACTGTTTTTAAAAACTTACTCCCCCAGTACTTTTAACTCCTCTCAGGGGCAAGCGATTGTGTTTACATAATTTTGAATTCCTTGGAATTTTCGAAAAATTTTAATTCAACATAAGGAAAAGCATCTTTTCAACAATTTTCCAATAAAGTTATAAAAGTAAAATTTAATTAAAAGTTTCTGGTGCAAATCTTAATTAAAATTGGGTGCGATAAAAGGTTTTAACCCCTTAATTCTCGCTCTCGTCATATTCACGGGCTGTGTCTTTTACTCAAAATGTTTGATTCCCACCAGTTTTATAAAATAGTGAAATTGGATATATTTTAGTATCGTTTTACCTGTCATTAAATAAGGTGATTATTTCTTTTTCATAAAAGTGGTGCCAATAAGCAATTTGAATTTTTAAACCGTAATTTAATGCGAGCGTTAAGGGGTTAATGACATCCACCTGATTTTTATATGTGAAAAAAATATTTTAATATCTGTAAATAGGTAAATATAAAGTAAAACTATGTAACTGAATATGACATTATTGTAACTTACATAAAAACATGCACTTTTACTAGGATATTTACTAGAAACATCTCCTACAAGGAAATTATTTTGTGAATTGTGTTACGACTGAATATAAGAATAGCCGCCAGTCCTGGCCCGTAATTTAAAGGTTAACCCTTTGAAAGTCGGTGGTTCATTTTTGGACAACTTAATTTTAATCCCTAAATCCGTCATTAATAGCAGAATTTCGGAATGAAAATTTTCCTTTTGTTAAGTACACGAAGAAAAGCTTTAGTTTATTTTAAATTAAAAGGTATAGCCGAGTTTCATAGTAAAATATGCCCTTTAGACATAACTGCCAACTCTTCCGCTTTTTTGTACCACAAAAATTTAATACAAAATTTTGCCTTGTTTAATCGGCAGATTACGGCGATTTAAAAGGGTAAAATGTACTATAAAATTTTTGTAGTACAAAAAAGCGTAAGATATTGGCAGTTATGCCTTTAGAGAACCAGGTCGAGTCCTACATGAATCGATACCCCTTCAATACAGGTGTTTCTACCAAGTTTGAAGCATATATCTAAAGACAATTGGCGGTTATTACCCGTAACACCTTCACTACCAGACGTAGACTGCGTTTGTCATGTATTATAGAGGGTGTCCGGGAGGGAAAATTCCTGGACACATTTTAAAATTTAATATAAAATCAGGTAATTGTCGTACAGAAGCGCGGTTTGGACTAAAATGCTTATCAGGATGAAAAATGTTCTTCAAGCAAATGAAAATAATTAGATAAAAATTTCAATAACAGATGGCGCCATTTTTCAGCATATCCGCCTTCAAACATGCGTTTTTTTCTGATTTTTAGATTAATTTTGACGCTGTGACAGAGAAATTACGAATCCCTACGATCAAAATTTGGAGGTGTCGTCATTTTTCTGTCGCAGCGTCAAAATTAATCTGAAGATCAGTAAAAAAGCATGTTTGAAAGCAACCATACGAACAAGTAACACCATCTGTTATCGAAATTTGGAACTATTTATTTTCATTCGCTTGAAGAAAATTTTTCCTCCTCAGAAGCATTTTAGTCCAAACCGCACTCCTGCATGGCAGTATCTTGGTTTTATATTGAATTTTAAAATGTGTCTCCGAATTTTCGGACACCTTGTATTTAACCCTTTAGTGCGCAGCTTTGCGTATATACCAACAACAATGTTTTGAATTTAATAGATTTTTTTATTCGTATATACCTAATTCACACCAGAAAATTAAAATAGCAATATTTGCTTTAAATAATAACAGACTTTCCGTATTTAAATAATGCGAAATTAGCCATTGAGACTTTCTGGTGTAAAGTGAGATTTTCTGGACTACGTAATTTTTAGAACGTATTCTATCATGAGAATTAACACTAGAACCGCCAAAGCGGTCATTTTGACCGGTAAAAAGTGAAAATATTTCGATTGGAACCATATTTTTTTTCTTAAATAAGTTAAATATGTACTACGGAGAAATAAGTTGAATAAATAAGTTAAATAATTTTAAATAAAAATTCTGGTGTAAAATAGTTTTATAGCACTTGAGTAAAATTTCCGGCGGTTCTAGTGTTAAAGGGTTAAAGATTAAGCTTTATAAAATAAATAATTATATAAAAAAAGATATTTGGAGACATACTTCTTAAAATGGTTACTAATTTTCAATATTTTAGCGTAAAACAGCCACACGACAGTAGATTTTACTTGTATTGCAGGTGTACAACAGAAGAAAAGATTGACGTATTATATGAAAAATGTATCTCTGATTTTTTTTCATTATTTTTCCTGTGTAATAAACCTTTCAGAGAATCATGTATAACTTTTTCGAAAGAAAATAAAAAATCGCGTATTTAAGGGTTAAGGCCTCATTGCAAACGGGAAAATCCCCACCAGTAAACTTTAATAGAAATTTTCGTCTTTCATGCAAACTTAGTGACATGAATAAGGCAAAGGTTTCTATTACTTTTTACTGGTGAAAGCGAAAAAAGAACTCGCACGCTTAGGAAACAATAATCTGGTATAGAAGGGTTTGATGTCTGTAAAAAAGTACATTATGACAAAACTAGTGGTCGAATTTCGCCGAAAAAATCAGGAATGCGTAATATTATTATGCAAAAAGTGGATACTTTTTTCAGATTTGTTTCAGCAAAAGAACAATATTTATTGCATTTTTGTTCTTTTTAATTGAATTTTTTCATTAAGAACCTTATCGAAATATTTCAGTGACTATCTTTATTTTTGTACCGCAAATACTACGAGGTATGACGTACATTTGGTATGAGATTCAAGTCTCTAGCAAAGATGCATTTTACAAAAAAAATCAAAATTAATTCCAGGGAAGGGGGTTGCCTCCCACCGATCTCAAGTTTATTTATAAATTTAATGCATTTGATACTAGTTTTAAATCAATGCAGCGGGCGTAGAACATTACAGAAAATATTAATCATGTATTCATAACTGATTGTTATCGTTAACTGCAAAATGCATTTTAATCAAGAAAGCAATAACGTTAATTGTTTCGATTGTTTTTAGGGAATTTTTAACAACCAATCTTCATCGTTATCTTCGTCGATAACAAAATTTATGTTTTCAACGTCAAACAGTCTGCTAAAATCTCGATAGGACAGGCAATTTTTTAAAAATATCATGTAATGTAGAACAGTATAACAGCAACATGAGAGCAACAACAGGCCGTCCTATTGCCGTTTGTGCATTAGGAGTAATGGCCTTTAATACCCGAGTATCCGATCGAGTTTCGTGTGTAGCCAACTTAACACCTATACAATTTGCTGTGCATGTGTCGCGATGTTACTTCGAACTTTAAAATAGTATTACTTTCTTTTGAGTACTGCAGATTAATTGTGTTTTCTTCATCCGTAAAATCCGCTAGAAAAGACACAGCTTGAGACAACTGAAAAGAGTCATTAAAAGTCATTAGCCCCTTCAAGGGCGCCGGTATATTATATATACCACTTACATTTAATACCAAAGTTCCACATTGACACCGGGATTTTGGAAATAAATTTTGCATTTGTGATGCTTATCGTTAAGAAATCGTTATATTATCGTTAAGAAATTCTAAATTCTCCTCAGAAAGTTGGAATAAATATTTTAGGTTATTAAAATTATAAATATTTCGTGAATAAAATAAAGGAAAATTAGTATTAAAATTTGTTTGGTGTGAATTCAAAATTTCCGAATTAAAAAAACCACGAGATTTGGTAACACATTTTGTTGCCTGTATAGTGTTGAAATATTTTTTGCAGTTAACAATATCAGTCAGTTGTGGATTACAATTGAGTTATGAATAAAGAGGAGGACCCATACAGTGTACTATCTACCAGTTGCGAGTGAAGTAACTGAGGAGGTTGTCACAAGATGGCTGTTGTTTTATTTTTATCAAAAGTTTCTGATTACGGCCAGGGCAAACTTCCCACCAGTAAATTTGAATAGAAAATTTTGTCTCGTTTAAGCGCTTTATGAATGGAAGCATATTCTTACAAATGTGGTAAAAAATTGTATTTGTTCTAAATGGTGTCAGTTTTCTCATATATTATAATCTTTTACACTGACACTAACAGGAGGTTGTCTAGGTTTTCACGATATGGCGGAAAAACAGGCTCTGACTACAGCCAAAGTAAACTTCCACCAGTAAAAATGAATATCTGTTCCTGGCATTAGTTGTGACTGAAATCTCGCATCAATATGGCGTTTAAATAAGGAGAAATTTTATATGTAAATTTACTGGTGATGCTTCTCCTGGCGGTAACCAACACCTGCGAAAGCGGTTACACTTGAAGCTTCTCTTTTTTAAAGATATGTCAGTTCCCTTTTGTTAATAGTTCCGTGTGGATTACATGATAAACCCCTTAACCAGCATATTCAGTTTACTGATAGTATGCTGAATATCATATATATTAAATTTCATCAAAAGTAGTTTATATCATTATTTTTAATAACATGTGAATTATTTAATTACATGTAATGAGATGAAATGAAGGTTTATTTATATTATATAAACAAAACTAACGTTCGAAGTAAACAACTAGTACATGTGAAAAGTTCGTAAGTTATTCGAACTATTGTTACGTTACAATAAAGCGATAATGAGTTTTTTTACACGTAACGCAGGCCTCCCACTGGTCCGTTTTTTGAAAACCAATATTTTTTTAGAAAGAAATTCGTGGAGGGTTTCTGCAACAATTGCAAGAGAAACAAGTTTCCCGGTAGGTTGCTGCGAAATTTATAAAGAAGATTTTTCTTTAAATAAAAGTGGTGTTCAAAAAACGGACCGAGTGGGAGCCCTGACGTAACGCCATCTCATGGGTTCGAAAGCAATTGTTGCTATAAAGACCGTAGAAAACCAATCACAATAGAAAATAGCGACGTAAAATCCAGATGATTAGAAAATTGCAGTCCGGACTTAAAATGATGCTGTACGCATATAAGTCCTGGCATTTCAAACAGAAGATTTCATGACGTACGCAGGTACGTCGTGGTGCTTGAAATCAAAAATTAATACCACCACTGGTTATGACTCGTGACTCGACACACAAGACTCGTAGGTTTATCATTGTGTTTTCCTGTTCCCAGTCCTCCATGTTTTCATATCTTTGTTTGTAAGACAAACGCAATGATAAACCTACGGGTCAACCAATGGTGGTATTCATTTTTGGCTTATGCACTACTTCACTTCAGGCAGACATGGATAATTAGATTCCCCTACTTCTACTCTTCCATAAAATAAAGGTTTTTTTCTTGTGCTTGATAACATAGGTTTTTGTACTGTCGGCTCTTGGACTAATAGTTTCACTATACCAGTAAAATAAATCGTAGGTGGAAAACTCTTATGCTGGCTTTTTTAATTTGTGTTCACAGGAACCTATTCTAATACTTACTGAATTGGAGCAATAAGTAATTATGTCTCAGCCAGGACACATACAGTCCTTGCGTTTCAGAACCACTATTTTCAAATAGGAGTTTTTGAATATTTAATGTCAGAATTTGTACGATTTCTGCGATTTAATGAGGTGAAGATATATCAGAAATAATTATGTTCTAATTTAGGAACTTTCACACTTTTTGCCTGAAAGTCGTTTCCCACCACAAATTCCGAAAGGTAAACTTCACTTTATTTAGTCGCAAAATATTTGTCAGTAAATAAGTCGAATTTTCTACTTTTAAACATTGGTAGCTTTATTTTCAAGACCGTACACACCCAGTAAATATATTTATTTTTAGTAATCATTTGTCAGAAAATTTTAGGATTCGAATTTTTCTTTGAATGTTTTTAATGTAGAATATGGCATTTTATGTTTACACTTATAAAATTTATAATTAAAATAAAATATATCATATTCTAAGCAAATTTAATTTGACGTATTTTTCATTTCTCATAGATACTCGTGAGTGGGTCAGTAAAAATTAATGTAGAACTTATGTAACCATTTCAGAAATATCTTGGACCTTGCTTAATTCAAAAATATAAATATAAAAACTTGTCACATATTCTGTTTTACTTAATGCTATTTCGCAGCAGCATTCTTACTCTTATAGTTTATGATTCATATTTTTTATTTATATGAGCAAGACAAAGTTCCATTAGGAGTTAAAAGGAAAAAAAACAATCTTGTAATTTTAAATTGCGTCTTTTGCCTAATCTTTAATGTTTCTGTCTTATGGTGTTGAAGAAATATTTCGTGAGAATATTTCAAAGTTAAAAGCCCTTTTATTTTCTGTTTTCGTTATTATAAAAAAAAAAAAAAAAAAAAAAAGAATTCTTCTAAAAACTAAGTTCCATTTTTCCTCTTTCTAGAGGACTATTAAGCAATAGTTACAATCATACAGAAAATAAATTGGGCAAAGTTAAAAAAAATAATAATAATTATATAAGAGAGACTTTTCAGTGCTTCAAACTATTAAAAAGTTAACTGTAACTTATTTTTTAAATACTGCATGGAATTATCATGTAATAAACTATTCTTAAGTAAACAACACAAACAATAAACATAGTATAGGCCTGCCAGTGGCGGATATTTTTTTTATTCAATTCTCATCACTATTTCCAAAAAATAATCTTTCTGATCAATTTCTCTTGCAGTTACTCAGAGCTCCCACTCGGTCCGTCTTTTAAATACCATGTTTTTTTTTTTTTTTTTAAGAAAATTCTTTTTATAAATTTCGTAGAAATTTGCCTATAATGGCGTTTTTTTTTTACAATCGTTTCAGAAGCCTTTTACGGATTTTTTTTCTTAAAAAATACCGGTTTTTTAAAAAATGGTCCAGAGGGAGCCCTGAATTACTGAGAAGCGCACGGAAAAGATTAAAAAGTGGAAAGTAGTTTGGAAAAGATGGTACGATATAAAAATAGTCGCTAGTGGCAATCCTAATAGTAACGATCGTAGTATAAATATTGTAGGATAAATTCTATCTTTTATAGCGAAATAGGTTTATTCGTGTAGCGAAAATAACGAGCAGAATGTTTAAATAAAATGACTAATGCATGTATAAAAGCAGCTCAGCAGTCTCGTGGTCGGATCAGAGTTGCCAGTGGGCTACTTTTTTTAAATTCAGATTTCTTGATTGGCACCACTTTTCTGAAATGGTAAAATTCCCCTTGTTTTCGCCTCAATTAATATTTCATTAAATAAGACGAATTTTATTATTTCAAAAAATTGTTACCAATCCAGGAATCTGAATTAAAAAAAAAGTAGCCCACTGGAAACACTGGGTTGGATAACGAGAATCATTTTGTTGCATCATTTTAATACATCTTTATTTAAAAATATTTCCAACCAGAAATTTTCAAATAGCATGTATAACGTCCACTATAAGTTGGACTTCGAGTAGCGTAAATTCAAACGATCGTATTCAGTAATTAACCCATACAGGGACAAGCAATTCTGATGCGATTTGGGAGTTCGTGCGAATTTACAAACCATTTCATCTAAAATCAAGTAACTGCGAATTTCTTTCCCATAAATTAACCGTTTCCGACAAATAAAACACATTTTTACTCAAATTAAGTGATTTAGATTGTAACGGCCTTAGTAAGATAGTAAAGTATTTTTGTGTCAGTCATGATTAGAAACAGACAGAATCGCGTTTTTCATTACATAGCTGCCAACTCTTACGCTTTTTAGTACCACAAAAATTTAATAGAAATTTCGCCTTATTCAGTGATGGAAGAGGTTAGCACCAGAGAATAATTGTGACAGCAAAATTTTATGAGCATCATTCGTCGTCTTATTTCAGGATAGAATTTCTGAGGCTTTTTAAGGCGAAGAATACTATTAACCCTTTGCACTCGAGAGGTGAATCCCACTCACCACCAGTGCTTCCAGGCAGTGTTGCCAGTGGGCTACTTTTTTCAAATTCAGATTTATTGATTGGCACCACTTTTTTGAAACAGTAAAATTCGTCTTATTTAATGACATATTAATTAAAAAGAAAACAAGGGGAATTTTACCATTTCAAAAAAGTTGTGCCAATCAAGAAATCTAAATTTAAAAAAAGTATCCCACTGGCAACACTGCTTCCAGGTGTCATAAATCCATGGAACTATTAACAAAGGAGAACTGACATATCCTTAAAATAGTGAAGCTTCAATTGTAACCGTTTGCGCAGGTTTTGATTACCGTCAGGTCAAGCTTCTACTAGTAAATTTAAACTCAAATTTTCTCATTATTTAAACTCCTTTTTAAAGCAAAATTTCAGTCGCAAATAATGAAAAAAAAGAGAGATTCATTTTTGCTGGTGGAAGTTTACTTCGGCGACAGTCAGGCCCTGCGTTTCCACCATATTGTGACAACCGAGGCAACCTCTTGTCAGTGTCAGTGAAAAGGATTTTAATACCTGATCAAACTTCCACCACTAAAAACAAATAGAAAATTTTGACAGATTTGTGAGAGAAATCATCATGAAAAAGCCGCTAAAATAAGGCAAATTTTCTATTCTAAATTTACTGGCAATGTTGCCAGTGGGCTACTTTTTTTTAAATTCAGATTTCTTGATTGGCACCACATTTCTGAAATGGTAAAATTCCCCTTCTCTTCGCCTTAATTAATATGTCATTAAATAAGGCGAATTTTACAGTTTCAAAAAAGTGGTGCCAATCAAGAAATCTCAATTTAAAAAAAGTAGCCTACTGGCAACACTTTTTACTGGTTGAACTGCTTCGGCGATTATTAGAATCTGTTTATATAATGTAAAACATTCAGCCGCCATATTGTGACAACCTCCTCAGTTACTTCACTCGTAACTGGTAGACAATACATTATATGTCTACTCCTCTTTATTCATAACTCCATTCATAAATCAGGCGTCCAAATGCTCTGGACATTTATTAAGTTTTGCAGTTTATTTCGCCATTTTTAATCGCAGATAATTCTGCCGTTAGACAAGGAGAAGAAAATTGCTTTAACCATATCTGCCAACATCTTACGCTTTTTTGTGCCACCAAAATTTTATAGAAAATTTTATCCTTTTAAATCGCCGTAATCTGCCGATTAAATAAGGCATAAATTTCTATTAAATTTTTGTGGTACAAAAAAGCGGAAGAGTTGGCATCTATGCTTTAACTCTTTAAAGCCGGTTGGCAAGAATACTTGCCATGTAAGGCGAACAAAACTTTTAAATCTGAATACTAGTATTTTAGTTTGGAAATTTTCACATTATCTAATCTCATCTTTTGAGATATTAAATAAATCAAAATTACAATGTGGAAAAAACCGGCGTCGAAGAATTAAAAGAAATGTAAAAGAGGATCGTCCTTAATGAGTTAAAATATTGATGTTCAGTGTTGCCAGTGGGCTACTTTTTTTTAATTCAGATTTCTTGATTGGCACTACTTTTTTGAAACGGTAAAATTCACTTTGTTTTTGCCTTAATTAATATGTCATTAAATAAGGCACATTATACCATTTCAAAAAAGTGGTGCCAATCAAGAATCTGATTTTTAAAAAGTAGCCCATCTGGCAACACTGTTGGTGTTCAGAGTATTTGGAGAAACTGTTTACGCGGGACAACTGGCAACGCTACTGGTGATGAGAGTCACCTCTCGAGTGCAAAGGGTTAAAATTTAGTGGTGACAAACGCCAAACTGCTGCGCCACTGTTCCATCACTGCTTATTTTATCGGCAGGTAAAGGTGATTGAAAAAGGAAAAATTTACTATTTTTTCTTTTTTTTTTTTTGTGGTACAAAAAAGCGTAAGAGTTTTCAGCTATGTCGTTACATATTCATACTTGTCAACATCACCTAACAGTTTGTTTACCGGTCACGAGTATGCTCGTGTTTCCAAAACGATACGTTGTTGATTAAAGGTGTGCACTGGATCCTTAGTTCAGCCGTGCAATTTTTAAAAATAAAATATTAGCAAGGTTTTATCAGAGGCTATTTCCATGAGTACTTGTAGTGTAAGTCACATGCTACGACTTTTGGCTACCGGTATTTTGAAACGGAAAAAATATGACTTATTTTATGGGAGATATCTGATTAATTGAATAAAGCCAAGCAAACTTTTCGAAAATAACGGTAGCCAACAAGCATAGTAGTTATCATCCATGTGACATACACTACAAAAACCCATGGAACTAGCCCATAAAGATTACGTCTTCATACTAAATAGTTGGCCATTTTTGGTTAACTCTCTCGCTGCGTAATTGTTTTATTAAAATAGCTTCAAAATAAGTAAAATAGCTTCTTTGCCACCGGTTTTTCAAAACAAAAATTTTTGTCAAATTTAATCGGGAAAATGCTCCGATTATATAAGGCAAAATTTACAAAAAAAAAAATAATAACTGGTGGGAATAATCAAGGAGGATTAATTATACGGAAAAATGCATGCCCGAGAAAATCTCGGGTTGCACAGCGAGAGGGTTAAAGTATACGAAATTTCATATAAAATTAAAACATTTTATTGATAGATAAACTGTAAAACCCTATCTAGGCTACCGCGTGGTTTCCATTGTCTCAAAACACATATTTCATAGGAAATTGTCGGTCAACAATGTATTAACTCATTAACCGTCAAAACTATAAAGTAGGTGTTTTCAACTTTATTGCGGTATGACATTTGCTACCTTAAATAGCCGAAAGTAATCTTTAACCATTTAATAATGCAATTTTTTAACACGGAAATTGTGGCAGATTTTAAGATAATTTTTTATACGCATTTATTTTGACCTTTACGTCAACGCAATGCGATTGCATGGAAAGGAGTAATGAATAAACTGGAGAAGACAAATAGCGTAGCGCCTACCGATTGTAACTGAAGTAACTGAGTATGTATTTACAAGATGGCGGCTTTGTTTGTTTACATAAGATCAGGGCCTGGTTGGCGCCAGTGCAAAGTGCCGCCAGTAAAATCAAATAGGAGTTTTTTACTTATTTATGACAGAAATTCTGTATCAATAGGCGTTTAAATAATGCGAAAATTTTTATTCGAATTCACTGGTGGAAGTCTGGTGGAATAATCAAATTCACTAAATTTGACAGGAGGATTATTTGCGTAGTCATAATATTGCGGAACCGCAAGGCCTGAGACCCGCCGGTGCAAACCTCCAGCAGTAAACATGAATAGAAATTTGTACTTTAATTATAAAAAGATTTTGGATGACTTGCGTGTTCAAACAAAGAGGAAAATTGCATTCAAATTTAGAGGTGTAAGTTTGTCTCGGCTTAATAAAGCCCTGAGGAACCGGTTTTAGTTGAATCTTTACCATTTTGAAGATAAGTTAATTACTTTTTATTCATAGTTCCCTGTTGCAGAAAGTTTAGCCTCCTTTTTTATTCTGAAATTCCGAATCCACACCAGAAATTCCGAAGCGTACTTTTTCCTTTATTTAATGGCATACAATTCATGATTGCTTAAAGTAAAAAAATCTTCTTCCGGTATAAACCCCGGAATTTTTAAATAAAATAGGAGGCTAAACTGGAAAGCCTTCTCCGGTGCGTAATAGATTAAACCTATTATATTTTAATCAAAAATAAATAAACATAAATTTTACTTAGCGAATGAAATCAAATACGTACAACATAGATGCTGAAAACATTTTATTATATAAATTTTCTGGTTCAAAACTTGTATATTTCACTTGAGTCGAATCGAACGGTCTTACGCAAGGTTGGCAATGTATGCACTTGCCTGTTAGCTCAGTGTTGACATTCAAGCTACTTTTAAAATTCCGATTGCTTGATTATCACCACTTTTCTAAAATTTTATAATTCGCCTTGTTTTTCTTTTAATCTGTCATTAATTAAGGCGTATATACATACTCTTTCAACTACATAGTCGGAATGATGCAATCTGAATTTAAAAAAGTTGCGGACTGGCAACACTGTGACAGCTACTTTCTTTCTTTGTAGAATCTCAAATTTTTCAATGTCTTTGACCTACTTTAATGGGCGTGTCAAACATTATATGTATGAGGCATACATCAGGGGTGGCCAACTGTGGCACGCTCAACACCACAAAAATTTTATAGTAATCATTGCGTTATCTAATCATCGATTGGCTGCGATTCAAGAAGTCGACTTTTTCTGTAAAATTTTAGTGGTATCCGGCGGGCCACAGTTGGCCACACCTGGCATACATTATACATAATTTACTAAATAAAATTTCATGTTCAAAGTATGTTTATCACACCAGCTTTTCTCTGTAGTGATCGTTGACTTATATCAACAGAGAACTATTGACAAAAGTAAGAGTTACTATTCGGAAAAAGTGTTGGAAATTTGCCCATTCGATAATCACAATCTGTTCTACATTACTAAAAAAGAATAAAAATTTAAGCATCACACGCAATTCTAGAGTGATTTGCAATACCTCATTTTTAATTTTTAATTCCTCCTAGGTTTTAGTTTACTTTAAAGAATTCGATACCATTTAACGTGCGTTTAACCTTTTCAAGGGCGATGGTATGTTTATGAAACCACTTAATTTTAAATGTCAAATGCCACAATGGCACCAGAATTTTTGTATAATTTTATCCTTTTATTATGTATATGAAACATAGCTTTTTCTAATATTCAAGTGCATTTGTACGTATAGTCCTGTGTCATTCATTAATTTTAACATTTTAGCAATGGAAGTGGTTTGCTCCTGAAAGGGTTAACCCTTTGAGCTCTGGTGGTTGAATTTCTTTCCACTTAATTTTAATCCCCAAATGTCATAATGTCACCGGGATATTCGACAAAATTTATTTGAAAAGAGTTTAATGCATATTTTCGTGTATATTTTAAATCGAATTTTTTGTTTTCAAAATACTGGTGCTAATGGGACATTTGGGAATTTTGAAGAAATTCACACACCAGAACTCAAAGGGTTAAATAACACTAAGATTTGTCCAATTCATATTTTACACGACCATAGATTTAAAGATTTACTGGCATTGAATGCTAATATTGTTTCAAAGAAATCCTCAAATTAATTAGTCACAGATTTCTGTGATTAATTTAGGTTATTGCTACTAAAAATACTGGTACTCAATGTCCGCAAACCATTTAACCTACAGTCGTGTAAAGAATGAATCAGAAAACAGAAGTAGGAAAAACAAAATTAAATGTAGTTCAAAGCTCCACTGGTCCGGTTTTTGAATGCCAGTATTTCTAGAGAAATATTTCAATGGCATGATTTTACAGCATTTGCGATATAAAAAACTTTCGGGGTTGTTTTCTGCCAAACTTGCAAGAAAATTCTAAAAAGAATGATAATGTATGAAAAATCTGGTATTCAAGAAACGGACCAGGTGGGAACCACGAGTAGTTGCATTTAAATTCTTCATAGCAGAGGTTGACAACTTTTTTTTTTTGTATACCACTATTTCTAGTAATCTTCTTCGTTTTTTATTTAACTTTCAAATGTTGATGAGCTCTTTACTCTTGTACATCTATATTACGTTTGTAAATGTTCTAGAAAGCAAAGATTATTGTTTGTAAACAGTATTCAGGGCGGTTTCTATTTATAGTATTACGTCATTAACCCCTTAATTCTCGCTCCCGTCATATTCACGGGCTGTGTCTTTTATTCAGATTATTCAGATTTGTTTGATACCCACCAGTTTTATTGAATAGTGTTGTTGACTTTATTATGGTATAATTTTTCCTGTCATTAAACAAGGTGAGCGTTTCTTTTTCAAAAAAGTGGTGCCAATAAGCAATTTGAATTTTTAAACTGTAATTTAATGCGACCGTTAAGGGGTTAAGTATGAAACGTCCGATTACGAAAGGACTAGATCAAAAACGGGCAAACTTCCACCAATAAATTTTAACAGAAATTTTCGCCTTATATAAACACCGTATTCATGAAAAACTGCTGTAATGAATAAGAAAAAAGTTTCTATTCATTTTTTTGTTGTTCGTTTGCCCCATTGGTAATCTGGCCAATGGAGTTATGAATAAAGAGAAGGAGACATATAGTGTACTGTCTGCCGGTTGCGAGTGAAGTAACTGAGGAGGTTGTCACAAGATGGCGGTTGCTTTTTTTAAATCGAATCTACAGTTTCTTATTAAAGCCGGGACAAACTTCCCACCAGTAAAATTGAATAGAAAATTTTGCCTTATTTAAGCGTCTTATTCATGGAAATATTTTCTCACAAATATGGTAAAAACTTCTATTTCTTTTTCCTGGTGTCAGTTTGACTAGTAAAGAAGTAGAATTTTTTCACTGGTTGTCACAATATGGCAAAAACAAAGGGTGTGACTAAGGCAAAAGTAAACTTACACCAGTAAAATTGAAAATATGTTTCTGCCATTATCTATAACTGAAATTTTGCATTAATAAGGCCTTTAAATACGGAGAAAATTTCTATATAAATTTACTGGTAGAAGGTTTCACCGGAGGTAATCAGCCCTTGTGAAAGCTGTTACAGTTGAAGATTCACTATTTTAAGAATATGTCAGTTCCTCTTTATTAATAGTTCCATGATTTGGCCCTTTTGTAATCAGACATTCCATGCTTAAGAGCCTACACTAGTCACAAAAAAAGACACGGATGATAATGTTAATCATATGGGGAAGTTATTTTCAAATATCTCGCTTAAATTCTGATTTTTTTTTTTTTTTTTTCACGGGATAGCTGAAGACGATCTACATCCGGGCTAGTTTTTACTTTTTTGATTTTGGTTTAATATTTAAAAAAACAAATTACTGTTACTTTCGGAACAGGTTTGAACCGGTTCTGAAATTGAAACTATCCTAATATAAAAAAAAAAACTATAACCAAAATCAAAAAAGTAAAAACTAGCCGGTTGTAGATCGTCCTCAGCTATGCTATGCAAAAAAAAATCACCCAAAAATATTAAAATGAAATCGAGAAATTTGAAAATAACGCCTCCATAGACATTATATTAGCGTTTTTCTTTCTTGCCGTGACTGAAGTGCGCTCTTAACACTAGAAAAATAGTGAGGGTCATTTTGCCCCCTACGTTATGAATATATATAGTGGTTCGAACCAGAAATTTCTTGATGAAATATGTTTAAAAGGTACGAAGAAGAAAAAAATGTTAAATAAATAAGTTAACCAGTTTTAAATAAAAATTTTGGTGTAAAATAGTTTTATAAAACGTGAGTAAAATTTACGTCCTTTCGAGTATTAATGACCTAATACAAAAAGTGGCTTACCCACCTGGGTTGCCAGTTTGGCCTCCATTTTTATTTTAAAATTTCAAATTCACACCAGAAGTTTCGAAAGAAAAATTTTTACACTCTGTTATCCACACGCTTACCTAATCTGGCGTCTTTTTGATTGAGACATTCCGAATTCGCACCAGAAAGTATCATATGTTCTTTTCGTTGTCGTTTTTGATCAGGGGTGGCCAACTGTGTCACGATCGACACCACCAAAATTCTATAGTAATCATTGCCTTCTCTAACCATCGAATCTCTGCGATTCAAGAAGTCGACTTTTCAATTTTAGTGGTATGCGACGTGCCACAGTTGGCTATCCCTATTTTAGATAAAGATAAATAATCAGATAATACAATATTTTAAAAATACTATTCAAAATTGCGTAGTTCAGAGAATCTGACTTTACACCAGAAAGTTTCAATGGTTAATTTCACTTTATTTAAATACGGAATGTCTGTTATTAAGTAAAGCAGATATTGCTATTTTAATTTTCTGGTGTGAATTAGGTATATACGAATTTAAGAAATCTATTAAATTCAAAACAGTGTTGTTTGAACATATGCAAAGCTGCGCACTAAAGTGTTAAATTCATTTTCCTTTTCAAAATGCCTTCTGCTCCAAAAATTCCTTACAACTTTCAAAAATCTTTAAAAAAAATTTAACAGATTATCGTAAGGCAGTACAGTTTGCAACATAAGATCTGTGTAAGTGTCCTAGATTTTGGACTTATACGGTGGCACTTACAATTATTTTAGAAAAATATTCTCAGAGGAATATTTTCAAAAAATAATATTCGCATTTTTTAATGAGATAAAATCTGCGATCAAATAGGGTGAAGATTTCTTTTAGGAAAATTAGTAGTTCTGCGGAACGTGCGGCACTTAGAGAGTACCACACCACAGGATTTATGGACATGCTCGCACACGCCTTGGAATTTCCAAGAAGTATGGCAGCACTATTTTAGATTAGAAATTTCTTATTTAATGATTGAATCGCAGAATATGCAACTGTCTTGTTTTATTGTTGAGCCTACAATATATTCTGCGATTAAATAAGACGAAAATTTCTATTAAAAAATTGCGGTCGAATTGTTCGCATCAGAAATTTCAGTTTTATGAGAGTTTGACAGTTTTATGGGAGAAGTGAACAACCTGAAGTTCACCAGACACCAATGGGTCACTATTTTAGAATATAATAAATTGCTTTATTAAATGTCAGAAATTTTGCGATTAAATAATGCGAAGATTAGCTTTTGGACGTTGTGGTGGCAAATTACTTTTAGGTAAAATGTTTCTGTAGCACTATCTTATGGAATGAGGATGGATAAAAAAAAGGTTGAGGTCAGCAACATTTGAAAAGCAACTATTGTGGAGGGAATATTTTTCCTCCATAGTAGGGGCAAACGGCGCTTGTCCCTACGGCGCTTGTTACAGCGATTTTGCGGGTAGGTAGCAGACACGTCAGAGCATCTGAAATGGCACGAAGTTAAAAAACAAAAGTTTTCTCGCTTGAAGGTGTGAGCCATGATTTGCTTCTTATGGGCAAAGAATGTGTCCTGGCATGACAAAGATGTAAAGAATAATACAAATGTTTATCTAAAAGAAAAGACAGAGCGTATATCTCGAAGAAAACTTTAAAAGCAACCGCGTATTGTAACCTTTGTAAGGATCAGTCAGCACTCTGTTTAGAATGCTTTTAAAAATTGCATGGAAATAAATAAACAATTATATCAACACATTGCCGACGCGCAATTTTTATCAAATCTGAATTTTAAATCAATAGAAGCTCTTCCCTGTTCTGCAAGTCTTATAGGTTTACCAAGTTTATGCATCGGTAAATATCATTCAATGCACCTTGGCGCCGCATGTCCCTAAAGGGACTTTGCGCCATAAAACCCCATACAACCAACCAACCATTCAATGTATTAATTTAACACTAGAACGGTAGAAACACTAGAAACACTCAGTGTTTTTCACTGAGGATGACCGAGTAAGTGTCGGTCGAAAACATTATGAATTTTAAATGACTTTAATGTTTTTAAAGGATTTTTGAAAAACACTCAGTGTTTTTCACTGAGGATGACCGACTAAGTGTCGGTCGAAAACGTTATGAATTTTAAATGACTTTAATGTTTTTAAAGGATTTTATCATACTTGACACCTGTAAGCAATATATTTACATTTTGTGTATCTTATATATGTTAATTATAAATCAAGGTGAATTGTGCACTAAAATTTTAACTTTGAGAGATTAAATAAGTTAAAATTTACAATATGGGAAAATTGGTGTCAACTGGTACCCAGGTATTAAAAATATGTAAAAGAAACTCGGAATTAATGGGTTAAGGAGCTGCCTTGATTAAATCGGGAGGTTATTTGGTTAAGTATAAAGGGTGGTGGGCCCCAGTCTTCCCCTTAATTTAGATAAATGGGTTTTTCACGCAGAATTATTCAATTTACTTTAATTTTTTAGCTCAACAATATATCAAAGCCTGTGTGCTAATGTGCCACCGGTTCGGTATGTATGTATGTATGTACGCGATAACTCTTGATAGAAACATCCGATTTGCTTCAATTTTTTTTTCTAGGTTCACTCTGATAAGGCGCTTCCCTGGTTAGTTTCGGGGGTTCATTGGTTAAATATAAAGGGAGGAAAGGGGGCTCGTCCCCCACCTTAATTTCGATTAATGGGTTTTTTCATACAGAATTATTCGACTTGCTCCAAATTTGGTATACCGGTTTATTCTGTTAAGGAGCTGCCTTGATTAGATTTGGATGTTCATTAGTTAAGTATAAAGGGTAAAAGAGAACGGCTAGAACCCACCCTTAATTTAGATAAATGGGTTTTTCATGCAGAGTTATTCGATTTGCTCCAAATTTGGTATACCGGTTTACTATGTTAAAGAGCTGCCTTGATTAAATTTAGAGATTTATTGGTTAAGTATAAAGGGGGAGACGTGGGTTTGTCCCCCGCCCCTAAATTTTTAGCTCACAAGCTATTAAAGCTTGAGAGCTAATATGTATGGTTATGTATAGCCGGTTCTGTATGTTTGTATGTATGTACGTACGTACGTATGTATGTACGTAACGCGATAACTCTTGACAGAAACATCCGATTTCCTTCATTTTTTTTTCTCGGTTCATTCTGATAAGGCGCTTCTCTGATTAGTTTTGGGGGTTCATTGGTTAAGTATAAAGGAGAGCAAGGGGCTAGTCCCCCCTCTCAATTTAGATAAATGGGTTTTTCATGCAGAGTTATACGATTTTCTCCAAAAGGCATACCGGATAAGCGTTGGAAACATGCCTTTCAATCAAATTTCCTGATTTTTTCCCAGATGTGGCTACATATCTAACAATATATTTCCCCTATTATCACCCTATAAATATTGATATTTAATGCAATAAAAATGTTTTTTCGATTTTTTAAAAAACTCAATTTCTCAAAAACTACTGCACCGAATTTCATGCCATTAAATGAGTTTATATAGATACCAAAGATGCATAACTGGAAATTTTTTTATTTTTTTCTGATTGTAGAAACTGTGTGAAATTGCGATAGAAAAAATTACAAAAATAAAAATCATATCTTATGGTTATCCGAAAATTACTATTTTCTTGTAAAAAAATCCCCACATGTGCCCGTATATTCTATAGAAATTCCGAAAGTTTGCGTTGGGTATTACATATAAATATTTACAAAAATGTATATTAAAATTCTCGAAATACATTTTAAGGCGTTATTTGGGGCGGAGTTACTCAACTTCGACATCCGAAGAATTTTTGGAACAAAGTCAGCAGACAATATATCAAATGATGTATTTTAGATTCCATTAAGCATATAAGCCATGTTTTTCAACACTGTCGATACTATTTCGATATCGAAAACTGGTGTTTTGTATCGGAGACAGAGAAATATTTTTGCTTGGAAGACAACAACATTCTTTGATATCAAAATGTAACGACATGTTATCTTTCTTACGGGAGGTATTTATCCAAAATTGTAAGACCGTCAGAAATTCTTTCTACGCTGTTCAGAAATGAACGCATATCTGTTGTGATTGAAGATGACTGTGATAATGATTAATTTGTTTTTTCTTTCTTTTTTTGTATATTTACTGTCTTATATTATTCGAATTTTTATTTTTATGTATAAAAGAATGTAATACATTAACACAGTGCCAGCTGTTTTTTCTCATAAAAGTCACTGTTCTTGAAAGTGAGGCCTGAAACACTGAACCTGACTATGTATTTGCTTTAAGTTTATAAATATACCAGCAAAAAAATAGCTATTGTGTTTAGAGTATTTTAATCTCCTGATATTTGTTCCACTGTTTTTTTTTTTTAGACTAATGTTTATTTTAAAAATATTTTTATTTATTTTGAAAATATTTTTTACATATAAAAAATTAAACGGTTCAAAATTATAGAAATATATTTTTAAATAAAAAGCATCGTCCAATGTTGTCGGCTTTCTTTTTTTTTTTTTTTTCATTTTTTGCCCAAATTATGTATCCCTAAATTTTAACTTCCTAATAAACAGCCACAGAAATCTGCCATTAACCCTTACCGGCGCGGAGTAATTCTGTTTATAAACTGATGAAATAATGGACTCATACCGCAATTTATAAACGAATTTATTAGAAAATATGAACTTGCTTATTTTCATGCACATTATAATAGGAAAATTTTAGTTAAATTTCTTGGTGCCGTTTGTCAGTTTTGGAATTAAAATTAGGTGTCCTTAAACGCCCCGGAAAGGGTTAAATAAAACAAAAATTGCGAGTAGTATATATCTTGAATAAAAAAATTATCTATTACTACCCAAACCAGACGATATCTCGGAAACATAGGAGCACATTTGGTTCTAACTTTAATTATACGATATCCATATTTTATTACGTTACACCAGTAGATAAGAAATGGAGAAACTACTTACTCTTACTTAGTTAAAAGTGGTGATAATGTTTGAATAAAAGTCATTATACTAACTGTCGTTACATTTCGATACTGAAGAATGTTGTTCTTTTCCAAGCAAAAATATTTCTCTGTCTCCGCTAAAAAACACCAGTTTTCGATATCGAAATAGTATCGACAGTGTTGAAAAAGATGGCTTATGTGCTTAATGGAATCTAAAATACATCAGTTGATATATTGTCTGCTGACTTTGTTCCAAAAATTCTTCGGGTGTCGAAGTTGAGTAGCTTCGCCCCAAATAACGCCTTAAAATGTATTTCAATAATTTTAATATACCTTTATGTAAATATTTCTATGTAGTACCCAACGCAAGCTTCCGGCATTTATATAGAATATACGGGCACATATAGAGAATTTTTTACAAGAAAATGGTAATTTTCGGATAACCATAAGATATGATTTTTATTTTTGTATTTTTTTATCGCTATTTCACACAGTTTTTATAATCAGAAAAATATATATAAATTTCCAGTTATGCATATTTGGCGTTTTTCTAACCTCATTTAATGGCATGAAATTCTGTGAAGAAGTTTTTGAGAAAATGACTTTTTTTAAAAAATCGAAAAAACATTTTTATCTCATTAAATATCAATATTTAAAGGGTGATAATAGTGGAAACCTATTGTCAGATATGTATCCACATCTGAGAAAAAAATCAGGAAATTTGTTTGAAAGGTATGTTCCCAATCTTATCCGGCTATGCCCTTTGGCATACCGGTTTATGATGTTATGGAGCTGCCTTGATTAAATATGGAGGTTCATTGGTTGAGTATAAAGGAGGGGCGGGGGCTAGTACCCCCCTTAATTTAGAAAAATGGGCTTTTAATGCAGAATTAATCGATTTGCTTCATATTTGATATACCGGTTTATTCCGATATGGCGCTTCCTTCATCAGATTTGGAAGTTCATTGGTTAAGTATAAACGGCGGAATGGGGACAAGTCCTAACCCCTTAATTTAGATAAATGGATTTTCATGCAGAATTATCCAATTCACTTTGATTTTTTTTCTATGTTCATTCTGATAAGGAGCTTTCCTGATTAGATTTGGAGGTTCATCGGTGAAGTATAAAGGGGGAAGCGAGGGCTAATCCCCGTGCATTTAATTTTTGAGGGACATTATTCTTTGAAATAAGAGTATAATGTACAAATAGTGTGAATAGCTGGACAATTTTCTTTTTATTTAAAATTCAGATTACTTGATTACAATAACATTTTTTAAATACAAATATTCGCATTATTTAATGACATAGTAACAAATTTGAAGCAAGGCATCCGCCTTATTTTTGAACTGTGATTGTGCTGTTTTGAAAAATTTGATGGCAATCAAGCAATCTGGTTAAAAAAATAAATAAAGCTGACTGCTAACACTGTAGCTAACAGCTAATGCAATTTCGTCACCACTTTTTTTGAAAAGTAGTTGTTGCCTTATTTAATCGAAGATATCTCTGATTAATTAAATCGAAGATTACTATTAGAAAATAGTAGTGAAGAAAAAATCCATCGCACTTCAGGGTTGCCAGTTTAGCCTCCATCTTTATTCAGAAAATCCGAATTCGTACCAAAATTTATAAATAGTACTATTTGCTATATTTAATGACAGAAATTTTGCGATTACATAAATGTAAGTTTCTTCTTTCAAAATTTCCGGTATGAATTTGAAATAAAAATGGAGGCCAATCTGGCAACCCTTTAGCAGTTGGCAGCTATGACTCAGGGGTTTCCAGTTTTGCCTCTTGTTTTATTCAGGAATTTAGAAAGACAATTTTTTGCTTCAAATGATCGTGAAATATGCGACATTATAAAAGGTAAGGTTAGTTGGGGTAACTGGACCCACGAGGTAACTGGGCCATAGGCTATTTTATAAAAAACCATTGATGTATTATAAGTTTTAGCTTTTGTGAACAATGCCCCTTAACCCCTACTTCCTACTCAATCATAACTCCCTCTTTGCTGTGATAGGTTGTCGAAAATCAATATTTAAAGGGCGATAATAGGGGAAACCTATTGTCAGATATGTATCCATATCTGAGAAAAAAATCAGGAAGTTTGATTGAAAGGTATGTTTCCAATGCTTATCCGGCTATGCCCTTTGGCATACCGGTTTATTATGTTATGGAGCTGCCTTGATTAAATATGGAGGTTCACTGGTTGAGTATAAAGGAGGGGCGGGGGCTAGTCCCCCCTTAATTTAGAAAAATGGGCTTTTAATACAGAATTAATCGATTTGCTTCATATTTGATATACCGGTTTATTCCGATATGGCGCTTCCTTCATTAGATTTGGAAGTTCATTGGTTAAGTATAAAAGGGGGAATGGGGGCAAGTCCTAACCCCTTAATTTAGATAAATTGATTTTCATGCAAAATTATCCAAATCACATCAATTTTTTTTCTATGTTTATTCTGATAAGGAGCTTTCCTGATTAGATTTGGAGGTTCATTGGTGAAGTATAAAGGGGAAAACGAGGGCTAATCCCCCTTCATTTATTTTTTGAGGGACGTTATTCTTTGAAATAAGAGTGTAATATACAATTAGTGTGAATAGACTGTGATCTCAATGCCCTCAGTTTAACTGGGCAATTTTCTTTTTATTTAAAATTCAGATTACTTGATTACAATAACATTTTTTAAATACAAATATTCGCATTATTTAATGACATATTAACAAATTTGAAAGTAAGGCATCCGTCTTACTTTCGAATTATGATTGTGCTGTTTTGAAAAAATTTGATGGCAATCAAGCAATCTGGGTAAAAAAATAAATAAAGCTGACTGCTAACACTGTAGCTAACAGCTAATGCAATTCCGTCACCACTTTTTTTGAAAAGTAATTGTTGCCTTATTTAATCGAAGATATCTCTGATTAATTAAATCGAAGATTACTATTAGAAAATAGTAGTGAAGAAAAAATCCATCGCACTTCAGGGTTGCCAGTTTAGCCTCCATCTTTATTCAGAAAATCCGAATTCGTACCAAAATTTATAAATAGTACTATTTGCTATATTTAATGACAGAAATTTTGCGATTACATAAATGTAAGTTTCTTCTTTCAAAATTTCCGGTATGAATTTGAAATAAAAATGGAGGCCAATCTGGCAACCCTTTAGCAGTTGGCAGCTATGACTCAGGGGTTTCCAGTTTTGCCTCTTGTTTTATTCAGGAATTTCGAAAGACAATTTTTTGCTTCAAATGATCGTGAAATATGCGACATTATAAAAGGTAAGGTTAGTTGGGGTAACTGGACCCACGAGGTAACTGGGCCATAGGCTATTTTATAAAAAACCATTGATGTATTATAAGTTTTAGCTTTTGTGAACAATGCCCCTTAACCCCTACTTCCTACTCAATCATAACTCCCTCTTTGCTGTGATAGGTTGTCGAAAATCAATATTTAAAGGGCGATAATAGGGGAAACCTATTGTCAGATATGTATCCATATCTGAGAAAAAAATCAGGAAGTTTGATTGAAAGGTATGTTTCCAATGCTTATCCGGCTATGCCCTTTGGCATACCGGTTTATTATGTTATGGAGCTGCCTTGATTAAATATGGAGGTTCACTGGTTGAGTATAAAGGAGGGGCGGGGGCTAGTCCCCCCTTAATTTAGAAAAATGGGCTTTTAATACAGAATTAATCGATTTGCTTCATATTTGATATACCGGTTTATTCCGATATGGCGCTTCCTTCATTAGATTTGGAAGTTCATTGGTTAAGTATTAAAGGGGGAATGGGGGCAAGTCCTAACCCCTTAATTTAGATAAATTGATTTTCATGCAAAATTATCCAATTCACTTCAATTTTTTTTCTATGTTCATTCTGATAAGGAGCTTTCCTGATTAGATTTGGAGGTTCATCGGTGAAGTATAAATGGGGAAGCGAGGGCTAATCCCCGTTCATTTAATTTTTGAGGGACATTATTCTTTGAAATAAGAGTATAATGTACAAATAGTGTGAATAGCCGGACAATTTTATTTTTATTTAAAATTCAGATTACTTGATTACAATAACATTTTTTAAATACAAATATTCGCATTATTTAATGACATAGTAACAAATTTGAAGCAAGGCATCCGCCTTATTTTCGAACTGTGATTGTGCTGTTTTGAAAAATTTGATGGCAATCAAGCAATCTGGTTAAAAAAATAAATAAAGCTGACTGCTAACACTGTAGCTAACAGCTACTGCAATTTCGTCACCACTTTTTTTGAAAAGTAGTTGTTGCCTTATTTAATCGAAGATATCTCTGATTAATTAAATCGAAGATTACTATTAGAAAATAGTAGTGAAGAAAAAATCCATCGCACTTCAGGGTTGCCAGTTTAGCCTCCATCTTTATTCAGAAAATCCGAATTCGTACCAAAATTTATAAATAGTACTATTTGCTATATTTAATGACAGAAATTTTGCGATTACATAAATGTAAGTTTCTTCTTTCAAAATTTCCGGTATGAATTTGAAATAAAAATGGAGGCCAATCTGGCAACCCTTTAGCAGTTGGCAGCTATGACTCAGGGGTTTCCAGTTTTGCCTCTTGTTTTATTCAGGAATTTCGAAAGACAATTTTTTGCTTCAAATGATCGTGAAATATGCGGCATTATAAAAGGTAAGGTTAGTTGGGGTAACTGGACCCACGAGGTAACTGGGCCATAGGCTATTTTATAAAAAACCATTGATGTATTATAAGTTTTAGCTTTTGTGAACAATGCCCCTTAACCCCTACTTCCTACTCAATCATAACTCCCTCTTTGCTGTGATAGGTTGTCGAAAATCAATATTTAAAGGGCGATAATAGGGGAAACCTATTGTCAGATATGTATCCATATCTGAGAAAAAAATCAGGAAGTTTGATTGAAAGGTATGTTTCCAATGCTTATCCGGCTATGCCCTTTGGCATACCGGTTTATTATGTTATGGAGCTGCCTTGATTAAATATGGAGGTTCACTGGTTGAGTATAAAGGAGGGGCGGGGGCTAGTCCCCCCTTAATTTAGAAAAATGGGCTTTTAATACAGAATTAATCGATTTGCTTCATATTTGATATACCGGTTTATTCCGATATGGCGCTTCCTTCATTAGATTTGGAAGTTCATTGGTTAAGTATAAAAGGGGGAATGGGGGCAAGTCCTAACCCCTTAATTTAGATAAATTGATTTTCATGCAAAATTATCCAATTCACTTCAATTTTTTTTCTATGTTCATTCTGATAAGGAGCTTTCCTGATTAGATTTGGAGGTTCATTGGTGAAGTATAAAGGGGAAAACGAGGGCTAATCCCCCTTCATTTATTTTTTGAGGGACGTTATTCTTTGAAATAAGAGTGTAATATACAATTAGTGTGAATAGACTGTGATCTCAATGCCCTCAGTTTAACTGGGCAATTTTCTTTTTATTTAAAATTCAGATTACTTGATTACAATAACATTTTTTAAATACAAATATTCGCATTATTTAATGACATATTAACAAATTTGAAAGTAAGGCATCCGTCTTACTTTCGAATTATGA
This sequence comes from Maratus speciosus, assembly GCA_963932465.1. Taxonomy (NCBI): domain Eukaryota; kingdom Metazoa; phylum Arthropoda; class Arachnida; order Araneae; family Salticidae; genus Maratus; species Maratus speciosus. The sequence goes on from OZ010796.1 coordinate 463,917,839, forward strand.
TTGTGCTGTTTTGAAAAAATTTGATGGCAATCAAGCAATCTGGGTAAAAAAATAAATAAAGCTGACTGCTAACACTGTAGCTAACAGCTAATGCAATTCCGTCACCACTTTTTTTGAAAAGTAATTGTTGCCTTATTTAATCGAAGATATCTCTGATTAATTAAATCGAAGATTACTATTAGAAAATAGTAGTGAAGAAAAAATCCATCGCACTTCAGGGTTGCCAGTTTAGCCTCCATCTTTATTCAGAAAATCCGAATTCGTACCAAAATTTATAAATAGTACTATTTGCTATATTTAATGACAGAAATTTTGCGATTACATAAATGTAAGTTTCTTCTTTCAAAATTTCCGGTATGAATTTGAAATAAAAATGGAGGCCAATCTGGCAACCCTTTAGCAGTTGGCAGCTATGACTCAGGGGTTTCCAGTTTTGCCTCTTGTTTTATTCAGGAATTTCGAAAGACAATTTTTTGCTTCAAATGATCGTGAAATATGCGACATTATAAAAGGTAAGGTTAGTTGGGGTAACTGGACCCACGAGGTAACTGGGCCATAGGCTATTTTATAAAAAACCATTGATGTATTATAAGTTTTAGCTTTTGTGAACAATGCCCCTTAACCCCTACTTCCTACTCAATCATAACTCCCTCTTTGCTGTGATAGGTTGTCGAAAATCAATATTTAAAGGGCGATAATAGGGGAAACCTATTGTCAGATATGTATCCATATCTGAGAAAAAAATCAGGAAGTTTGATTGAAAGGTATGTTTCCAATGCTTATCCGGCTATGCCCTTTGGCATACCGGTTTATTATGTTATGGAGCTGCCTTGATTAAATATGGAGGTTCACTGGTTGAGTATAAAGGAGGGGCGGGGGCTAGTCCCCCCTTAATTTAGAAAAATGGGCTTTTAATACAGAATTAATCGATTTGCTTCATATTTGATATACCGGTTTATTCCGATATGGCGCTTCCTTCATTAGATTTGGAAGTTCATTGGTTAAGTATAAAAGGGGGAATGGGGGCAAGTCCTAACCCCTTAATTTAGATAAATTGATTTTCATGCAAAATTATCCAATTCACTTCAATTTTTTTTCTATGTTCATTCTGATAAGGAGCTTTCCTGATTAGATTTGGAGGTTCATCGGTGAAGTATAAAGGGGGAAGCGAGGGCTAATCCCCGTTCATTTAATTTTTGAGGGACATTATTCTTTGAAATAAGAGTATAATGTACAAATAGTGTGAATAGCTGGACAATTTTCTTTTTATTTAAAATTCAGATTACTTGATTACAATAACATTTTTTAAATACAAATATTCGCATTATTTAATGACATAGTAACAAATTTGAAGCAAGGCATCCGCCTTATTTTTGAACTGTGATTGTGCTGTTTTGAAAAATTTGATGGCAATCAAGCAATCTGGTTAAAAAAATAAATAAAGCTGACTGCTAACACTGTAGCTAACAGCTAATGCAATTTCGTCACCACTTTTTTTGAAAAGTAGTTGTTGCCTTATTTAATCGAAGATATCTCTGATTAATTAAATCGAAGATTACTATTAGAAAATAGTAGTGAAGAAAAAATCCATCGCACTTCAGGGTTGCCAGTTTAGCCTCCATCTTTATTCAGAAAATCCGAATTCGTACCAAAATTTATAAATAGTACTATTTGCTATATTTAATGACAGAAATTTTGCGATTACATAAATGTAAGTTTCTTCTTTCAAAATTTCCGGTATGAATTTGAAATAAAAATGGAGGCCAATCTGGCAACCCTTTAGCAGTTGGCAGCTATGACTCAGGGGTTTCCAGTTTTGCCTCTTGTTTTATTCAGGAATTTAGAAAGACAATTTTTTGCTTCAAATGATCGTGAAATATGCGACATTATAAAAGGTAAGGTTAGTTGGGGTAACTGGACCCACGAGGTAACTGGGCCATAGGCTATTTTATAAAAAACCATTGATGTATTATAAGTTTTAGCTTTTGTGAACAATGCCCCTTAACCCCTACTTCCTACTCAATCATAACTCCCTCTTTGCTGTGATAGGTTGTCGAAAATCAATATTTAAAGGGCGATAATAGGGGAAACCTATTGTCAGATATGTATCCATATCTGAGAAAAAAATCAGGAAGTTTGATTGAAAGGTATGTTTCCAATGCTTATCCGGCTATGCCCTTTGGCATACCGGTTTATTATGTTATGGAGCTGCCTTGATTAAATATGGAGGTTCACTGGTTGAGTATAAAGGAGGGGCGGGGGCTAGTCCCCCCTTAATTTAGAAAAATGGGCTTTTAATACAGAATTAATCGATTTGCTTCATATTTGATATACCGGTTTATTCCGATATGGCGCTTCCTTCATTAGATTTGGAAGTTCATTGGTTAAGTATAAAAGGGGGAATGGGGGCAAGTCCTAACCCCTTAATTTAGATAAATTGATTTTCATGCAAAATTATCCAATTCACATCAATTTTTTTTCTATGTTTATTCTGATAAGGAGCTTTCCTGATTAGATTTGGAGGTTCATTGGTGAAGTATAAAGGGGAAAACGAGGGCTAATCCCCCTTCATTTATTTTTTGAGGGACGTTATTCTTTGAAATAAGAGTGTAATATACAATTAGTGTGAATAGACTGTGATCTCAATGCCCTCAGTTTAACTGGGCAATTTTCTTTTTATTTAAAATTCAGATTACTTGATTACAATAACATTTTTTAAATACAAATATTCGCATTATTTAATGACATATTAACAAATTTGAAAGTAAGGCATCCGTCTTACTTTCGAATTATGATTGTGCTGTTTTGAAAAAATTTGATGGCAATCAAGCAATCTGGGTAAAAAAATAAATAAAGCTGACTGCTAACACTGTAGCTAACAGCTAATGCAATTCCGTCACCACTTTTTTTGAAAAGTAATTGTTGCCTTATTTAATCGAAGATATCTCTGATTAATTAAATCGAAGATTACTATTAGAAAATAGTAGTGAAGAAAAAATCCATCGCACTTCAGGGTTGCCAGTTTAGCCTCCATCTTTATTCAGAAAATCCGAATTCGTACCAAAATTTATAAATAGTACTATTTGCTATATTTAATGACAGAAATTTTGCGATTACATAAATGTAAGTTTCTTCTTTCAAAATTTCCGGTATGAATTTGAAATAAAAATGGAGGCCAATCTGGCAACCCTTTAGCAGTTGGCAGCTATGACTCAGGGGTTTCCAGTTTTGCCTCTTGTTTTATTCAGGAATTTCGAAAGACAATTTTTTGCTTCAAATGATCGTGAAATATGCGACATTATAAAAGGTAAGGTTAGTTGGGGTAACTGGACCCACGAGGTAACTGGGCCATAGGCTATTTTATAAAAAACCATTGATGTATTATAAGTTTTAGCTTTTGTGAACAATGCCCCTTAACCCCTACTTCCTACTCAATCATAACTCCCTCTTTGCTGTGATAGGTTGTCGAAAATCAATATTTAAAGGGCGATAATAGGGGAAACCTATTGTCAGATATGTATCCATATCTGAGAAAAAAATCAGGAAGTTTGATTGAAAGGTATGTTTCCAATGCTTATCCGGCTATGCCCTTTGGCATACCGGTTTATTATGTTATGGAGCTGCCTTGATTAAATATGGAGGTTCACTGGTTGAGTATAAAGGAGGGGCGGGGGCTAGTCCCCCCTTAATTTAGAAAAATGGGCTTTTAATACAGAATTAATCGATTTGCTTCATATTTGATATACCGGTTTATTCCGATATGGCGCTTCCTTCATTAGATTTGGAAGTTCATTGGTTAAGTATTAAAGGGGGAATGGGGGCAAGTCCTAACCCCTTAATTTAGATAAATTGATTTTCATGCAAAATTATCCAATTCACTTCAATTTTTTTTCTATGTTCATTCTGATAAGGAGCTTTCCTGATTAGATTTGGAGGTTCATCGGTGAAGTATAAATGGGGAAGCGAGGGCTAATCCCCGTTCATTTAATTTTTGAGGGACATTATTCTTTGAAATAAGAGTATAATGTACAAATAGTGTGAATAGCCGGACAATTTTATTTTTATTTAAAATTCAGATTACTTGATTACAATAACATTTTTTAAATACAAATATTCGCATTATTTAATGACATAGTAACAAATTTGAAGCAAGGCATCCGCCTTATTTTCGAACTGTGATTGTGCTGTTTTGAAAAATTTGATGGCAATCAAGCAATCTGGTTAAAAAAATAAATAAAGCTGACTGCTAACACTGTAGCTAACAGCTACTGCAATTTCGTCACCACTTTTTTTGAAAAGTAGTTGTTGCCTTATTTAATCGAAGATATCTCTGATTAATTAAATCGAAGATTACTATTAGAAAATAGTAGTGAAGAAAAAATCCATCGCACTTCAGGGTTGCCAGTTTAGCCTCCATCTTTATTCAGAAAATCCGAATTCGTACCAAAATTTATAAATAGTACTATTTGCTATATTTAATGACAGAAATTTTGCGATTACATAAATGTAAGTTTCTTCTTTCAAAATTTCCGGTATGAATTTGAAATAAAAATGGAGGCCAATCTGGCAACCCTTTAGCAGTTGGCAGCTATGACTCAGGGGTTTCCAGTTTTGCCTCTTGTTTTATTCAGGAATTTCGAAAGACAATTTTTTGCTTCAAATGATCGTGAAATATGCGGCATTATAAAAGGTAAGGTTAGTTGGGGTAACTGGACCCACGAGGTAACTGGGCCATAGGCTATTTTATAAAAAACCATTGATGTATTATAAGTTTTAGCTTTTGTGAACAATGCCCCTTAACCCCTACTTCCTACTCAATCATAACTCCCTCTTTGCTGTGATAGGTTGTCGAAAATCAATATTTAAAGGGCGATAATAGGGGAAACCTATTGTCAGATATGTATCCATATCTGAGAAAAAAATCAGGAAGTTTGATTGAAAGGTATGTTTCCAATGCTTATCCGGCTATGCCCTTTGGCATACCGGTTTATTATGTTATGGAGCTGCCTTGATTAAATATGGAGGTTCACTGGTTGAGTATAAAGGAGGGGCGGGGGCTAGTCCCCCCTTAATTTAGAAAAATGGGCTTTTAATACAGAATTAATCGATTTGCTTCATATTTGATATACCGGTTTATTCCGATATGGCGCTTCCTTCATTAGATTTGGAAGTTCATTGGTTAAGTATAAAAGGGGGAATGGGGGCAAGTCCTAACCCCTTAATTTAGATAAATTGATTTTCATGCAAAATTATCCAATTCACTTCAATTTTTTTTCTATGTTCATTCTGATAAGGAGCTTTCCTGATTAGATTTGGAGGTTCATTGGTGAAGTATAAAGGGGAAAACGAGGGCTAATCCCCCTTCATTTATTTTTTGAGGGACGTTATTCTTTGAAATAAGAGTGTAATATACAATTAGTGTGAATAGACTGTGATCTCAATGCCCTCAGTTTAACTGGGCAATTTTCTTTTTATTTAAAATTCAGATTACTTGATTACAATAACATTTTTTAAATACAAATATTCGCATTATTTAATGACATATTAACAAATTTGAAAGTAAGGCATCCGTCTTACTTTCGAATTATGATTGTGCTGTTTTGAAAAAATTTGATGGCAATCAAGCAATCTGGGTAAAAAAATAAATAAAGCTGACTGCTAACACTGTAGCTAACAGCTAATGCAATTCCGTCACCACTTTTTTTGAAAAGTAATTGTTGCCTTATTTAATCGAAGATATCTCTGATTAATTAAATCGAAGATTACTATTAGAAAATAGTAGTGAAGAAAAAATCCATCGCACTTCAGGGTTGCCAGTTTAGCCTCCATCTTTATTCAGAAAATCCGAATTCGTACCAAAATTTATAAATAGTACTATTTGCTATATTTAATGACAGAAATTTTGCGATTACATAAATGTAAGTTTCTTCTTTCAAAATTTCCGGTATGAATTTGAAATAAAAATGGAGGCCAATCTGGCAACCCTTTAGCAGTTGGCAGCTATGACTCAGGGGTTTCCAGTTTTGCCTCTTGTTTTATTCAGGAATTTCGAAAGACAATTTTTTGCTTCAAATGATCGTGAAATATGCGACATTATAAAAGGTAAGGTTAGTTGGGGTAACTGGACCCACGAGGTAACTGGGCCATAGGCTATTTTATAAAAAACCATTGATGTATTATAAGTTTTAGCTTTTGTGAACAATGCCCCTTAACCCCTACTTCCTACTCAATCATAACTCCCTCTTTGCTGTGATAGGTTGTCGAAAATCAATATTTAAAGGGCGATAATAGGGGAAACCTATTGTCAGATATGTATCCATATCTGAGAAAAAAATCAGGAAGTTTGATTGAAAGGTATGTTTCCAATGCTTATCCGGCTATGCCCTTTGGCATACCGGTTTATTATGTTATGGAGCTGCCTTGATTAAATATGGAGGTTCACTGGTTGAGTATAAAGGAGGGGCGGGGGCTAGTCCCCCCTTAATTTAGAAAAATGGGCTTTTAATACAGAATTAATCGATTTGCTTCATATTTGATATACCGGTTTATTCCGATATGGCGCTTCCTTCATTAGATTTGGAAGTTCATTGGTTAAGTATAAAAGGGGGAATGGGGGCAAGTCCTAACCCCTTAATTTAGATAAATTGATTTTCATGCAAAATTATCCAATTCACTTCAATTTTTTTTCTATGTTCATTCTGATAAGGAGCTTTCCTGATTAGATTTGGAGGTTCATCGGTGAAGTATAAAGGGGGAAGCGAGGGCTAATCCCCGTTCATTTAATTTTTGAGGGACATTATTCTTTGAAATAAGAGTATAATGTACAAATAGTGTGAATAGCTGGACAATTTTCTTTTTATTTAAAATTCAGATTACTTGATTACAATAACATTTTTTAAATACAAATATTCGCATTATTTAATGACATAGTAACAAATTTGAAGCAAGGCATCCGCCTTATTTTTGAACTGTGATTGTGCTGTTTTGAAAAATTTGATGGCAATCAAGCAATCTGGTTAAAAAAATAAATAAAGCTGACTGCTAACACTGTAGCTAACAGCTAATGCAATTTCGTCACCACTTTTTTTGAAAAGTAGTTGTTGCCTTATTTAATCGAAGATATCTCTGATTAATTAAATCGAAGATTACTATTAGAAAATAGTAGTGAAGAAAAAATCCATCGCACTTCAGGGTTGCCAGTTTAGCCTCCATCTTTATTCAGAAAATCCGAATTCGTACCAAAATTTATAAATAGTACTATTTGCTATATTTAATGACAGAAATTTTGCGATTACATAAATGTAAGTTTCTTCTTTCAAAATTTCCGGTATGAATTTGAAATAAAAATGGAGGCCAATCTGGCAACCCTTTAGCAGTTGGCAGCTATGACTCAGGGGTTTCCAGTTTTGCCTCTTGTTTTATTCAGGAATTTCGAAAGACAATTTTTTGCTTCAAATGATCGTGAAATATGCGACATTATAAAAGGTAAGGTTAGTTGGGGTAACTGGACCCACGAGGTAACTGGGCCATAGGCTATTTTATAAAAAACCATTGATGTATTATAAGTTTTAGCTTTTGTGAACAATGCCCCTTAACCCCTACTTCCTACTCAATCATAACTCCCTCTTTGCTGTGATAGGTTGTCGAAAATCAATATTTAAAGGGCGATAATAGGGGAAACCTATTGTCAGATATGTATCCATATCTGAGAAAAAAATCAGGAAGTTTGATTGAAAGGTATGTTTCCAATGCTTATCCGGCTATGCCCTTTGGCATACCGGTTTATTATGTTATGGAGCTGCCTTGATTAAATATGGAGGTTCACTGGTTGAGTATAAAGGAGGGGCGGGGGCTAGTCCCCCCTTAATTTAGAAAAATGGGCTTTTAATACAGAATTAATCGATTTGCTTCATATTTGATATACCGGTTTATTCCGATATGGCGCTTCCTTCATTAGATTTGGAAGTTCATTGGTTAAGTATAAAAGGGGGAATGGGGGCAAGTCCTAACCCCTTAATTTAGATAAATTGATTTTCATGCAAAATTATCCAATTCACTTCAATTTTTTTTCTATGTTCATTCTGATAAGGAGCTTTCCTGATTAGATTTGGAGGTTCATTGGTGAAGTATAAAGGGGAAAACGAGGGCTAATCCCCCTTCATTTATTTTTTGAGGGACGTTATTCTTTGAAATAAGAGTGTAATATACAATTAGTGTGAATAGACTGTGATCTCAATGCCCTCAGTTTAACTGGGCAATTTTCTTTTTATTTAAAATTCAGATTACTTGATTACAATAACATTTTTTAAATACAAATATTCGCATTATTTAATGACATATTAACAAATTTGAAAGTAAGGCATCCGTCTTACTTTCGAATTATGATTGTGCTGTTTTGAAAAAAATTGATGGCAATCAAGCAATCTGGGTAAAAAAATAAATAAAGCTGACTGCTAACACTGTAGCTAACAGCTAATGCAATTCCGTCACCACTTTTTTTGAAAAGTAATTGTTGCCTTATTTAATCGAAGATATCTCTGATTAATTAAATCGAAGATTACTATTAGAAAATAGTAGTGAAGAAAAAATCCATCGCACTTCAGGGTTGCCAGTTTAGCCTCCATCTTTATTCAGAAAATCCGAATTCGTACCAAAATTTATAAATAGTACTATTTGCTATATTTAATGACAGAAATTTTGTGATTACATAAATGTAAGTTTCTTCTTTCAAAATTTTCGGTATGAATTTGAAATAAAAATGGAGGCCAATCTGGCAACCCTTTAGCAGTTGGCAGCTATGACTCAGGGTTTTCCAGTTTCGCCTCTTGTTTTATTCAGGAATTTCGAATTCATGCCAGAAATTTTAAAAGACATTTTTTTGCTTCAAAGAATCGTGAAATATACGACATTATAAAAGGAAAGGTTAGTTGGGGTAACTGGACCCACGAGTTAACTGGGCCATAGGCTATTTTATAAAAAACCATTGATGTATTATAAGTTTTAGCTTTTGTGAACAATGCCCCTTAACCTCTACTTCCTAAAAGAACGTGTGTCAACTCAATCACAACTCTCTCTTTGCTGTGTAGGTTGTCGAAAATTTATGTTTCTTTTTTTTAAAACAACATCAATTTGTTTCGACTTATTAAAATACTGTAAGTACTTTTATTAAATAATCTTTTTTTTTTAAGATTAGGCATATAACTACGTTAATATTATTAGGTATCTATACATATTTACTTCATGTCACAAATGTAAGCCCGGTATCCCAGTTACCCCATAAATGTTTCAAGAATGGGGTAACTGGGAAATGCATCCGGTGTAACTGGACCATGCTGGATACAGTTACCCCAATAGTTATAAATAATTTTTTTGAGTTTCTCTTACAACGGGAAGTAACTTTCTCCATTGTTTTTTGCTCGCAATAAAGAAAATTATAGTATACCTTATTAAAATTACGTAATAAAATTTTTTAAAAAAAGGATATTGGATGGTATCAAACCAAATTTCTTGACCCCTTGAGAGGCGGTGATGCCGTTATGGCATCACATAATTTTAATTTCTAATTGCCGCATTGGCACCGGAATTTTATAATGAAAATTTCACTTTTATTAAGTACGCGAAAATATACTTTTACATGTTTTCAAATAGATTCTCCTTTAAATACTGGTGTCACTAAATTATTTCAACATTTCAAGAATGTAAATACCTTGCCCCTTAAAGCAAGTTAGCCAAACCTTGAAATTGTACGATACGCAGGAGCCGCATTCTCTAGGGAAATTTTTATTGTTCCTACCACTATTTTGAAAATAATATCTTCATCGCACCTTTCTTTAGAGTATGTTAAATAGAATGATCATGAAGGTAACTCATTAATGGTTCTGGTAGGAACTACAAAATTTTTCCTATATAATGCGACCCCTGGATACAGATAAAGTTCTTAAGTACTTACGTAGCCGTTTGTTCATAGATTTACCTTGCTATTTTTTTCCTTAAAATAACCATGTCACTTTTATACTTTCACCTAAACTAAAGTACATAAATACTTACATAATTTTTATGTTTTTTGGTATAAATAAATCAAATATTTTCACTTTTAGTGCTTTTTTTAGACACATTGACAGCAAAGGTTTCCATTACAATGCTCTTTATTGACACAGAATTTACATGATCTGCCTGGTTTAATTTTTTTTATGTTGTGTACACTTTTTCAAACAGGACCTGATATCCTATATGTAAAAAAATAAACGCGTGTGGAACATAGACCCTCCTGGTCCCCTTACCCCATTGTTATGGGGCAACTGGACCCATGAGGAAAGAAAGAAGAAATATGCATATTTTTATACTTTTAAATATTAAAATGTAATTTTGAGCATTTCTGCTTAATATAGGGAACCTAACTGAACACACTTACAGAAGTTCAGGTTTTAATTCAAATGAACATTAGCTTTTTGAAGCTGAACTGTCAGAAGCTCCAGAGTCACATTGTAAAATCACGGCCCAGTTGCCCCAAATAATCTTAATACTAACTATTCAAAATATTTGGTATGAACTCCGAAAGAAAAAGGACGGAAAATTGAAAAACTTGGTAAAACAGGGCAAAATGAACATCCCTAATTTTCCATTTTTACCCCCTCTCAAAGCAGTCTAGCAAATGCTTAGTTACGTGAAGAGGACGTGTTTGATGGATGTGATTACAACGTCACAATATTACCTTTTAAATTTATGCTAGATGCAAAGCATAAACTTTACGGTTGTTTATATAGAACCAAAAAAAGCGGTATTTATTTAATTGAAATTAAATTTTATCTTCTCAAATCATAATACCGCGATTTCCGGCGTTTAATCCGCGGCTCAAACAATCATTTTTACACCCTGAAATTTTATTTTTTTAAATGTAACTTCATAAATCGCGGTAAATAGTTGACTTCAATTATTAATTAAAAATTCTTGTTCCGAACTTGACTGTTTGACCCGCGGATTATACGCCGGAAATTACGGTAATTTAACACTAGAACTACAGTGAGCAGCCATTTTGACGGCTACTACATGAGCTGTGTTGGTTCAAACCAGAAATTTGATTATGAACCAAGTTTAAAATATACAAACAAGAAAAACGCTAGATAGAAATGTACGTTAAATTAAAAACGTTACATAGTAACTGTTTAAAATCAAAATTCTGGTGTGAAATATTTTTGTAAAACTTGACTCAAATTTCCGATTGTTCTAGTGTTAACCTTCCGTCTACCAGACGGGTCCATTGGACCCGACATGTACATTCAAAATATTTATTCAAACCAGAAATTTCTTCAAAACAAACTAAATGTATAAATCAGACAATAATAAGTTAAATAAACAAATTAAATAGTTTTAAGTAAAAATTCTGGTGTAGAAAGTTTTTATAAAACTTGAGTAAAATTTCCGGTAGTTCTAGGGTTAAGAACGAGTTTTCATGTTGCATATGTCTGTTACTGGGATTCATCAGTTTTAAAATACAGAATTTAAAGATTTGCAGAATTCATGTGTCACACTTTACTTTAGATTTATTTGATTAAAGCCAACTCTTCAGAACTAATTCTTTGCAAGCTTATTAATATATTTCATTATTAATTTTAATATCAATGAAGAATAACATTATAAAAGGAACGGATAATATTCAACATACATTGAAAAAAAATAACATTTTAATACTACTGCTGTGCGAAGCCTTTCAATAGCAAAACTGGTTCGTAGTTCTAGTGTTTAGTTTTCATTTAAGTTAATAAGGTTGATATATTCCTACACCTCATTTTTCTTAACTTATATTAAAAATATTTTAATTCCTAAGGGTTTTATGATTGAATGATAATAAATATCACTTTCAAAAATACTTTTTCTAATTACAACAAATACAATTTAAAACGAATTGACAAAAAATTAGGAAAAGATTGTAACTGTGATCATATTACGCATAGTTGTGAAAAATAAATAACTAAAAGAAAACAGTGCGCATAAGTAACAATAACTTAGTCTTGTGAAAAATGCATACAAAGCTAAACTCATATGAAGTTTGTGTTGATGTATACAACACCAATCTCAAATTGAGCCGATTCTGATTTAAATGATTTCTTTCATTTTTTTTTTTAAACTCACAACACTTATATATACGTGTTTAAACATGTGCATGCATGAAGTAATGAAGAAAAGGTAAAAAATATGTTAAAACATGAAATAGAAAATAATAAGTGTGTCTATTATGTATTAAAATTTCCGGCACGCAATCTTCGGCTGTTTTACTTAAAATATGCAATAAAGTAAGTGCCATGTTCGAATAAATTGCATTTTATATATAAAAAAAAAAATGTGGTTATGAACATGCATATTTTAGCCATGGAAACACCTGAAATTACGGTATATTATATACACAATAGCTTTTTAAACCGTTATCCTTATCCAACAGATGTTTTCCGATATTTAGAAAGTTTCAGGTATTCCTTGGAATTTCCAAGGAGTATCGCAGGATGGCCAGCTTGGCCTCCAAATTTAAACCGAAATTTGAAATTCATACCGTAAATTTCGAAAGAAGAAATTGTACTTTATGTGATCGCTAAATGTCTCTAATTAAATAAAGCATAAAATACTATTATTTATTTTTGGTATGAACTCCTAATTTCTGAATAAAATTGGAGGCCAAACTAGCAACCCTGGAGTCTAGTACCTTTAATGATAAGAAAATTTCTATTTAATTTTTTAAACATAGAATTCGCAACCGACCATTTCTTCAAGGAATTTTTATTTATTTATTTATTTATTTTTCAGATGAATAAGGCTGACAAAAATGTTACAAATGTTATTGTATTGGGTGAATCTTTATATACTTTATTTCATTTTTCTAAGTTGAAATTATTTAATTTCATTTTAAAAAACATTCTGGTTCGAAACGTATTAAACCAGGGTCAGATATCCCACATATTATGAAAGATTAGTTGGTGATTGGCACTTGTGGACAAGATTGATATTTTTTTCTTTTATTTATTTTTTTACAATAAATATGCTGAAAACACAACATATTATAATTATTTATATTGTGCATCTATAGTAACATTTTATATTTATTTTAAAAAACATTCATACACTGATATGTAAAAGAAACAAAAAAAACCTTTATGGCTAAAACTGGCTTTTCTTTTAACCCATTACCTGTTACTGGTGCGTTTTCGCACCATTAAAAATAAATGCCCATTTCATAAATTAACTATGAAACTACCACTATTTTTAAAAACAAAAACTTTGACTAATAAATAAAGCGAAGATTATCTTTCAAAATTTGTGGTGTCAAATGTTTTTTCAGCAAAAAAGTTGAAAATCTCTTTCTTACAGTATCGGCAGTTAATGGGTTAAGAAGCCATCGTTAAAATTAGCTGCTTTTTTAAGAAGCCAATTTTAGGCATAAATTCGTAAAGTGTTTTTGTCAGTCTAAAAAATTATTCCTACTAAAAAATAGATATCTTACACAAAATTATTTCAAGAGACACATCTCTGTAATGAAATACATTATTGGGATTTAAATGTATTATAAGCCAAAATGTGAAAATTATAGTTATTTAAATTAAATAAAAGCTAAATGAAAAACATGATAACAAAACTTGTGTTAAAAACATAATTAAAAAATGCATATTCTGTTGATTGCTGTCAGGTAAAAAAAACATATTTATTACTTAAAAGATATTAAGAGCGCGAATTATTTTACAAGCTACATATCGACGCACTATAAACCACTGTAGGAGTGTATCAGATGTTTAAAATGTATTCTTTTCTATTAACGTAAAAAACAGAGAGATTATCGAAAGGGCAATTTTCCAACACCTTTTCCGTATAGTAATTTTCGTTTTATTTCTGAAAAAGTTTTGTGTTCAAATAAGTCGACGCTTACTATACAGAAATACTGGTGGAAGTTTGCCCCTGCGGTAATTCGGCTCTTATGTAGGAATCTAAAAATGTCATGCTCTTTGAAAAACATTTATAATGATAGAGATTTACATTCTGTCAATATATAGACATGATTGCCTTATAAATACATTTGAAACTTGGGAATAGTACGACATAACCAACGTGCGAACGGATTTTTGTTTGTTACCACAATGTCCGAATATAACTGTATGTCTTATTTAATCTCAGATAGTTGTTACATATTCTGTAATAAAATAAAGTGAAAGTTAGGATTAGAAATTAAAGGTGACAAAAATAAATATCGTACTCACTCTGCCTATATCATACCCTGCGTCATGTTCCCTTGTTGATGAGCATTTTAAAAAGTATTAACGTGCCACACGTATTTGTATATTATCACCGTCAAAACACTAGGTACAGTCGTGGGGAAAAAAAGTAAACACCCCCTACTAACTCCTCAACAAATCATCGTAGACAAAAGTTACTGGTACCAAATGATTGGAAATAAAGTCTACTTTTAAATGATGTATATAAAATTTTCTTAGGGGGTCATTTACATAATAAAACGAATCCAAACTTCATTTTTTTCAAAGGCAATACCCAATTTTAATGAGATATTTCAAATCTTCGGTTCAAACTATGCCTAGACACCAAATTTCAAGTCATTTGAATGATAAGTTTTTGAATTATAAACATTCAAAATTTAGTGCTTCTAATGTTAAATTACATTTTCATATTTTTATTTATATCTCCTGAAATTATGCTCCTAATGTGCTTTTTTTTTTGGTAGCAATAATACTAATATACCCAAACATAAATACGCTGAATTTGCAATTTTTATAATTTCATGATATGAATTATGAATTATGAAATTAATATTCAAAAAAATTATGAATTGCAACCTACAATTTTTTTGATGGATGTAGATTTATTAAGTCCTGCTTTATGGAAAACCGAAATTTCACATTTTTTTCCCAAGTAGTTTTCAAATTACACTTAAAAAACGGCAAAATGATGGTTTAAGGGGCCGTCTATGAGTAAACATTTTGAAATTTATTCTGCTGTATTGTAATCCAACAGGCTTCATTGATTCCCTGAGTGGCGCTTAAGGTGCCTTGATCAAGAAAGGGGCTCTCTCGGTTAACAATCGAGTACGGAACTTCAATTTGGATACAGCCCTTAAAATACGCTCGTTTTAAAATAATTAATTTATCGGAAACTTATGGTACGAATTGCATAAAAAATTGTTTTAGGCTAGTTGAAGGGTGTAGAGTTCATTTATGCTGTCAGAATTGTGCACTGCCATTGAAAAAAAACAAAATTTGAGTTCGTTTTAATATGTAGATGGCCCTCTAAGCAAATTTTATATATATCATTTAAAAGTAAACTTTATTTCCAATCGTTCGGTACCAGTAACTTTCTTCTATGATAATTTGTTGGAGAGTTAGTAGGGGGTGTTTACTTTTTTTTCCATGACTGTACAATATTATGGCCATTTTTAGAAAGTAACACATTCTTATTCACATCAAAGATATTTTGAAATTTCGGAATAATTATATTTTATGAAAAATAGGAAAAGGAAAATGTCTGATGGAAAAATATTAAATTTTTTCATATCAACAAAATTTGCATAAAAATGAGCTCCTTTAAAAAAAGAAAAATAAATAATTATACAAAATATTTAAAAACTCAACCAAGAGCATTCGTATTACACCAATTTTACAGTGCCGGAATTTATGTTTTCCCACTGTTCATACTTTTCTATACTACAGTTGAAATGTATAAACAGTTCGAGATTACCGCATTGGCAAAGTTTCACCAGTATTTTGGTATGGAAAGTTTAACCTGATTTAAACGCAGAATTTTTAATCTTATTTAAGACAAAAACTTATCTTGTAATGTACCAGTGGAAATTTGTCCCTGCCTTTTAATATCGTGATTCTTATGCAATTTCGCGTAATTTATCACCCTTGAATCAAGTTTTATCACCCTTGAAAAGTGTAAAAAATGCATTAACACAAGAAAGACCGGAATTTTTATTTAAAATTTTTTGATTGATTTATTTAACGTAAATCTGGGCAGTTTAAATTTAACTTATTTCATGAAAAATTTTCTAGTTCCAGTTGGCATTTAATCATATGGTCGGAGTCCGATCGACTCCTTCCGGCATTCTGTTCTACCAGTTGCGAGATAAGTA
Organism: Maratus speciosus; assembly: GCA_963932465.1. NCBI lineage: Eukaryota > Metazoa > Arthropoda > Arachnida > Araneae > Salticidae > Maratus > Maratus speciosus. The sequence goes on from OZ010796.1 coordinate 463,933,962, forward strand.
ACTGAGGAGGCTGTCACAAGATGGCGGCAGCTTTTTTAAATAGGATCTGCTGTTTCAAAATACCGCCGGGTCAAACTTCCCACCAGTATAATTGAATAGAAAATTTTGTCTTACTTAAGCGTCTTATTCATGGAAATATTTTCTCACAAATATTTTCTGGTGTCAGTTTGACAGGTAAAATAGTCAGATTTCATCACCGATTGTCACAATATGGCAGAAACGAAGGACTTGACTACCGCAAAAATAATCTTACACCAGTTAAAATTTTTAAAAAAAATTCTACCATTATTTATGACTGAAATTCTGCATTAATAACGCCTTTAAATATGGAGAAATTTTTTTAATAAATTTACTGGTGGAAGCTTCGACCGGAGGTAATCAGCCCTTGCGAAAGCGGTTACAGTTGAAGCTTCACTATTTTAAGGATATATCAGTTCCTTTTTATTAGGGTTTCATTCATCTGACGAAACCCTATTCGTCTCGCTCCTCTGTCTGTCTGTCTGTCCGTCACATAGCCTGTTCTCAGAAACTACATATATTGGAGACTTGAAATTTTGAATACTTATAGCTGAACACCTCACATCAAACGACAAATCCTAAAATTTTGAAAAAGTCATATATTTACCCGTCTGGGCTTTAACTTGTGTATCTTAATCTTTTTGTTCTAACTGAGCCCCTAATTAAGTTGAAGACTTGAAATTTTGCATACTTATAGCTCAGCACCTCACATCAAACACGAAATTTCAAATCATTTGGATGATAAGTTTTTGAATTATAAATATTTAATTTTAGAGAGTCAAATGTTAAATTATATTTTCATATTTTTATTAAAATCTCTTGAAATTATAATCCTAATATGATAATATTTTGTTCTTATAATACTAAAAAACCCAAACATAAATACATTGAATTTGTAGCTTTAAAAATTTTATAATATGAATTATGAATTATGAAATTAATATTCGAAAAAAACATGAATTGCAATCTACAATTTTTTTTTTATAGATTTATATTTATTATGGCCTGCTTTATGCAAATCCAAAATTTAAAATTTTTCTTGCAAGTCTTTTTCAAATTATGCTTAAAAACGTCAAAATTAGCATTTCAACAATCGAGTACGGCACATCAATTTGCATACAGCCACAAAATTGTGCTCATTTTAAAATAATTATTTTCTCTGAAACTAATCGTACGAATTTCATGAAAATTTGTATGTAGGTTAACTGAAGTCTGTAGAATTTATTTATTGTGTCAAACTTTGTTGTTGCTATTGAAATAAACAGATTTTGGTTTTGTTTTGATATGTAGATGGTCCCCTAAGCAAATTTTATAATACATCATTTAACATTAGACATTATTTCCAACCGTTTGGTAACGTGGCTTTCTTTGACAATGATTTGTTTCAGAGTTAGTAGGGGTGTTTACTTTTTTCCACGTCTGTAGACACGTACAGCACATTTTTACTTTCTTCTATCTTTACAAGAAGAAAGTATTGGATTCATAAAAATTTTCGAATTCCGGTTTTTGACGGATTTACACGTTTTAGGGGTCAGAGATTCCAAAAAACATGTTTTTACAAAATGTCTGTCTGTGACTGTGAATCTGTCTGTCTGTCTGTCTGTGTGAATGTGACACAAATTTTGTGGGCACTCTATCTCAAGAACTAATGCACGGAATTTAATAAAAATTGATATTCAGTTAGTCCCTAATACAAATTGATGCTGATTAGTTTTTGGTGTAAATCGCTCAACAGGTGGCGCTGCTATGCTGCATTTTTCACGATTTTTGCAATAGCTCTATCTCAAGAACTAATGCACGGATTTCGATCAAACTTCAGATTTTGTTAGTCCTTGATATGAATTAATGATGATTATGTTTTGGTGTAAATCGCCCAACAGGTGGCGCTGTTACGATGAATTTTGCAGGATTTACACGATTTCCCCAATAGCTCTATCTTAAGAACTGACGCACGGATTTTCATCAAACTTCAGATTCAGTTAGTCCTTGATATGACTTGCTACTGATTATGTGTTGGTGTAAATCGCCCAACAGGTGGCGCTTCTCTGCTGCCTTTTTCACGATTGCCTCAATAGCTCTATCAATAGAACTAATGGACGAATTTTCATCTAACTTCAGATTTAGTTGTATGTTGACACAAGTTGTTGTTAATTAGGTTTTGGTGTTAATCACCCAATAGGTGGCGCTGCTATGCAGGAATTTTCACGATTTTCGTTATTGCTCTATCTCAAAAACTAATGTACGGATTTTCTCCAAACTTCAGATTCAGTCAGACGTTGACATAAATTGTTGCTGATTAGGATTTGGTATAAATCACCCAATAGGTGGCGCTGCTAGGCAGCATTTTTCTGAATTTAGACGATTTCAGCGATAGTCATATCTCAAGAACTAACGCACGGAATTTCATATCGTTAGAATCCTCATGAGATGCATAGATTGCCATTTAATTTTGGCAGTGTGATAGCGGATTTTGAAGTATTAACATGTATGAGATAGAAGAAAGTTTTGGGATTGGTACATCCGACTAGTTTATACGTGGTATAGATTAGGCTGCATTTTAAAAGAGTTTCACGAAGATAACTGATAGCTACGGATTATATTCCAGAATTTAAGACAACTAACAACATATCTTTGAGGCAAGTTCTACTTAGCTGTCCAGTGTTGCTAGTTTAGTACTTTTTTAAAATTCAGATTGCTTGATTACAACCACATTTTTTAAATACAAATGTTTGCCTTATTTAATGACAGAATAACTAATTTGAAAGTAAGGCATCCGCCTTACTTTCGAATTGTGATTCTGCTGTTTTGAAAAAAGAGATGGCAATCAAGAAATCTGGGTAAAAAAATATATATATATATAAATAAAGCTGACTGCTAACACTGTAGTTAAGAGCTAATGCAATTTTCGTCACCACTTTTTTTGAAAAGTAATTCTTGCCTTATTTAATCGCAGATATCTGTGATTAAATAAATCGAAGATTACTATTAGGAAATAGTAGTGAAAATAAAATCCATAGCAGTTCAGGGTTGTCACTTTGGCATCCATTTTTATTTAGAAAATCCGAATTCGTGCCAGAAGTTAAAAATAGCAATTTTTGCTTTATTTAATGACAGAAATTTTGTGATTACATAAAGCAAAGTTTCTTCTTTTTAAATTTCCGGCATTAATTTGAAATAAAAATGGAGGCCAATCTGGAAAACCTGTAACAGTTGGTAGCTATGACTCAGGGGTTTCCAGTTTTGTCTCTTGTTTTATTCAGGAATTTCGATTTCATGCGGAAATGTCAAAAGAATTTTTTTTGCTTCAAATAATCGTGAAACATCCGACATTAAGAGAGGTAATACTAACTAGTCAAATTATTTGGTATGAACTCCGATGGAAATAGAAAGGGAAATTGTAAAAGCTGGTAAAACAGGGCAATACGAACATCCCTAATTTTCCCTCCTTCCTCAAAACAGCCTGGCAACTGCTTACTAACGTGAAAAACAAATACTTGATGTTGGATAATAACATCGTGACATTATCTTTTAAATTTATACTAGTTGCAAAACATAAAATTTCCGGTTGTTCCCCTAATTTAAACAAGTTCTGTTCTTCTCAGATCATAATACCGTAATTTCCGGCGTTTAATCCGCAGCACAAACAATCATTTTTATACCCAGAAATTTTATTTTATAAAATGTAACTTCATAAATCGCGGTAAATTGTTGACTTCAATTATTAAGTAAAAATTCTGGGTCCAAACTTGATTGATTGATCCGCGGATTATACGCCGGAAATTACGGTAATTTAACACTAGAACTACAGTTAGCCGTCATTTTGACGGCTAACATATGAATATGTTTCAGTTCAAACCAGGAATTTTATTATGAAATAAGTTTAAAAAATACAAAAAAGAAAAACGTTAAATAATAAATTTAAACTGTTTTAAATCAAAATTCTGGTGTGAAATATTTCTATAAAACTTGGCTCAAATTCCCGGTAGTTCTAGTGTTAAGAACGAGTTTTCATCTTGCATATTTCTGTTATTGGGATTCATCAGTTTTAAAATACAGAATTTAAAGATTTGCAGAATTCCTGTGTCATATTTTACTTAAGATTTATTTGATTAAAGCCAACTCTTCAGAACTAATTCTTTGTAAGCTTATTAACCCTTTCTGGCACGGAAAATTTTTGTTGCAAAATGAAGAAATGATTGACTGACACCGGAATTTTAAAACGACTTTTATAGAAATTGAAAACATGTTATTTTTACTATTCATTGTAAAAGCAAAATTTTACTAAAATATTCTTGGTGTCGAACGTAAGTTGGGAATTTAAAATAGGTATCCCGACTCGGGCACAGTGTTCCGAAAATGGTTAATATATTCCGTTATTAATTTTAATATCAATGAAGAATAACATTATAAAAGAAACGGAAAATATTCAACATGCATTGAAAAAAAAAACATTTTAATACTACCGCTGTGCGAAGACTTACAATAGCAAAACTGGTTCGTACTTCTAGTTTTTAGTTTTCATTTAAGTTAATACTGTTGATATATTCCTACAACTCATTTTTCCTACCTAATATTAATAATATTTTAGTTCCTGAATGTTTTATGGTTGAATGATAATAAATATCACTTTCAAAAATACTTTTTCTAATTACAACAAATACAATTTGAAACGAACTGACAAAAAATTAGGAAAATATTGTAATTGTGATAATATTACGCATACTTGTGAAAAATAAATAACTAAAAGAAAACAGTGCGCACAAGTAACAATTACTTAGTCTTGAGAAAAATGCATGCAAAGCTAAACTCAGTTGGAGTCTGTGTTAATGTATACAACATCAATTTCAAATTGAGCCGATTCTAATTTAAATAATTTCTTACAGTTTTTTTTTAAACTCAGCGTTTTTCCCATTATTCATAGGCTCCATGGAAGTCTTCGCGCAAGGCTGTTAAAGGACCTCGTCGAAGCTGGAATCGTGTCGGATCACTTCCCTTTCAAGTCTTTCTTATCTGGAAGTACAAATAAGTCGCTGGGCGCGAAGTCGGGGCTGTAGGGTGGCTTATGGCAGTATTGCCACGTTAAACTTAGCCAAAACTTTGGCGCTTTGGCGACGTGTGAGAGGGCGCATTGCCTTGGTGAACAATCCAATCGTCTTTGATGTCTGGGCGGATGCGCTGGGTCAGGTTAGTTTTACGCTGGAATGCACCATTTGAAGGATCGAGTCCGGCGCATCCGCTCAGACATCAGAGACGATTGGATTGTTCACCACAACAAAGCGCCCTCTCACACGCCGCCGCCGAATTTTTGGCTAAGTTTAATATGGCAGTACTGCCGCAATTCCCCTACAGGCCGGACCTTGCTCCCAGCGGCTTTTTTTTTTTTTTTTGTTCTCCCGGATCGAGAAAGACCTGAAAGGGAAGCGAATCGACACGATTGGAGCGATCCATGTAGCTTCGACGAGGTCCCTTAACAGCCTTGCGCGCAAAGACTTTCAGGGAGTCTATCAACAATGGAAAAAACGCTTTCAGCGGTGTATTCATGCCCAAAGGTCATATTTCGAAGAAATTTGATTCGTTGTATAAAAATGTTTAATAAATTTTGTATTTTCAGACCAGTCTTAAAACTTTGTGAACACACCCTGTAGTTCCATGGTTAAAACGTTCAGAAATTTTCAGGTTTCACTGCAATACAAGCATTATTTAAAGTAATATTGATTTAACGATTTTAATACATTGAACAATGATTAATACTGCCAAGGATTAGATTCATATTCATAATTAAATTTTTTTATGTAATGTTGACAGAATCATATTCTTTTAGCATATAACTCTTTCAGGGCCAAGTAATTGCGTTGCTGTAATGTCGAATTCACACTGAAATCTTTTAAAAAATTTATTGCAAAATAAGGAAAAGCAATTTTACGACTTTTTTCTACCAAAGTTAAAAAAGTAAAATTTTTCTGTTGCAAAATTTCATTAATCGTAGGTGGGGATATAAAATATCCCACTGCCCTTCAAGGGGTTAAAACAAAATACCGAGAAAGCAACATTATAATTTTGCCCTTTTGCTGGACTGGTTTTAAACTTATGTAAAACGAAAACGTATCTTACAAAACACTGGTTAAAATTGGTCCCTGTGTGTAAAATCGTTGTTCTAATCTAATTTCGCGTAATTTATACTTTTTCTGCTACTACCCTTGAAAAGTTCAAAGGTTGAGTTAAACTATACTATCGAATTACCGAAGTTCCGGTGTATTAGACCTGCCAACATTTATGCTTTCTTCTTACCACTAAAATTTTACAGTAAATATTGTCTTAATTAATCGTCGAAAGCTCATGATTAAACAAGACGAAAATCTATATTAAATTTTAGTGGGAGCAAACAAGCGTAAAAGTTGTCAGCTATGAGTGCATAATCACTCATAAAAAATAAAAAACATATTCAGACCCAAAATCTTTTATTAACTCTTAACAAACGACTACAGCCATATTATCCATGACCAAATTTAATTGTCCAAATGAATTTTTTCCAGTTGGACCTTAATATTTTTGCACAGAAATTTTCGCCTTATGTATTCGCGAAATTTCAGTAATTAAATAAGGTGAAAGAGTTTGTCAGAAAAAAGATGCGCCAAAACAATAATAACTGGATATAAAACATTTGGACACTAAAAATTGGTTGTCACGAATATGGTGGCAATTACTTTTTAACCCTTTCAAGGGCTGTGTTTACATAGCGTGACCACTTAATTTTGATTCCAAATGGCCAAATGACACCCAGGATTTTTTAATAAAATTAAGCTGTTATAATACACGCGAAGAAATTTTTTTTATTTGTTCATAAATTCTGATCTCACTTAATTATTACAACATCTTAGCATAAGAAGTAGTTTGCTTTTAACCCCTCCAGGGCAGTTATTCATTTTTTGACCACTTAAATGGCCACTAATCCTTAAATGTCACATTGGCACCAGAATATTGGAATGAAAAATTTTCTTTTATTAAGTACGTGACCAAAAGTCTTTAATTGTTTTAAAATAAATTTGTTTGTAAATTCTGGTATCATTCACTCATTTCAGAATTTAGTGAATATCCCTGAAAGGGTTGAAAAGGTTACGGGTTAATAAAATACAACTTATTTTTACGTGATATAGATTAAAGTGCATTTTAAAAAGTGCTTCAGATCACTGCCATAGAAATGCTCAAGGTCAGAAAACACGAGTGTGACGTCACCACTAATCTACTGAGTTCTCACTAGTGTTGGAATTCACACCGGAAAATTTTGAATAACAATTTTCTTTTATTTTATTCGTGGAATATCTATCATCTTATAAAACAGTAATAGCTATTTAAACTTACTGGTGAGAATTCGGAACGCATAAATAAAAATTCTGCCAGATTCGGAATGCCACAGTGTTGCCGCATCTGGCTGATTTTTTATTGGGGGATTCCAAATTCTCACCAGTAAGTTTAAATAAATATTATTCTTTTATAAGATGATAGATATTTCACAAATAAAAGAAAAGAAAATTGCTATTCAAAAATTTTCCTGTGTGAATTCCAGATGTAGAGCTGGTCGATATCAGAAATTTAATATCGCAATATATCAATGAGTTAATATCGATATTGGTGATATATTGCGATAACTACCTAAAAGTGTATAAGAAAAGAAAAAATGCCCAATTTCGAAAGATAAAAGGTAGGTCGCAGTAATTTGTGTAAAAACAGATATAGAAAGCTACGAATAAATGTTTCATACCTATTTGCTCACACATCATCCTTCAAATACACATGTATTTATACAAAATAGAAATATCTTAGAAAAAGGAACCAATGTTCGATACCTATTTGCACTTATACCATTGATTGCAAACGTTTTTCTTTAAAAATAGGACATCCCTTTAATTTCCTCATGAATGACTGAGTATATTATCAAAAATAAATTAAAATATAATATTCTTAAGGACGTTGCGTATTTTAATATTATTAAAATAAGTTAAATCAAAGGCAAAAACTGAAATAGATTTAATGTCATGCAAATATACATATAATTAGATGGCCCACATTACATTAGATTACATTAATTGGATGGCAGATGCAGCAGAAATATTTCTCAATCTTTTTTTTAAGTTATCTATGCATTGTTAATATAAATGGATGAAGAAGAAGGAAGCAGGAATTCTGCTTTTTCAGGCTTAGTGCCCTCCCCCCCCCCCCCCCCGATGGGAAAAAATATTATTATTATTATTATTATTACGAGGCGCAACCCGTCGAATTTCGACGAAATAAAATGTTTAAGAAGGAACTGTTATATTAATTTATAGCAATCCTGCAAAATTAGTTACAATAAAAAAAATGCATCTTATAGTGGTTAGTCTAACTCTCAAACAAGTATTATTTTAATGCAAAGGTCCCTGCTGCTCTATAAAGACATTGCGTTTTATCAATGTGTGATTCCAACTGCGTTATTTTCAAAAGTGAAGCATTTCCACATGTGAAGAACTTCAAAGCCACTGGAGTGAAAATGATGCACTTCTACAATACACTCTTAATTCAAAAGAACGAATTATTAACTCAACAAAAGAACGAAAAGTTTTACGCGTGTTTTTGTCCTTTTTGCGTATCTGTTTTGTCAAAAAGAGACATTTTCCACAAAAAACTGGTTTGCCAAATCACCCTTTTAGGAGTAGCATCCCAGAACCGCACATGTCAGATCAACACAGAAAAATATCTTTAAAAGAGCGATTTAAGAAGCTTCCCTATTGGTTAAAATCCTGTAACGAGATATTTAGTTTGGCAGGGGAAGAACCGAGAACCGTTTTTAAAAGGGGATCGCTTGTTTGTTTCAAGCGTCAAAGCTTAGCGTTACACGATTAAAACAATATTACAATTATAATTTGATTGATTTAAATATGGTATAGAATAAGATAGATGGATTATGCCCACGAAAGCAGGGGGAGGGGGGCAATCATCACAAAGAACTTAATAAATAAATTTCGTATTTGTTTCCCAGCTAAAAACAAGATGGCTACCGGCGATTCTAGGATTTAACTAATGCTGAAAATTCTAAGGTAAAGTACGTTGTTTTACTTCATCTTTCTTGTAATATCTTCGCCATTTCTTATTGTATTTTTACAGTGTATATATGATTTTTTTGCGTTATTTAACGTTATTACTTTTGAACCGGAAACATGAATTTCTTAAATTACCCTTTTTTTATAATCAATAAAATGCGCTTAGACATGTAGTTTTCTCGTATTCAAATTATGTAAAATTACGCTAATTGATATCTACGTTATTAAGGGGTCTCAGGACTCTTAAAACTTTAAAATTTTCGAAATTTTATTTTTTTTTATCTGATAAACTTCGATGTTTTCTGAACATTTTGATGTAATTATTATCTTGAAATTCCCATTAGAACAGAAGTTATGACTTTTAGAATGATACTCGCTCAATAGCAAAAGCGGTGTTTCCAAAACTTTGAAGTAATTTTTCTCCAAATGACGTTTGTGGGTATAACGCGCATGTTATCTCAAAAACTTCTGATTCTTTTATCATGAAATTTTCAAAACATATGTTTCATGTTAGTCTGTATAAACTGAACCTAAAATTTCCTTTTTATTGTAAAAATAAAATATTTTTTAGGGGGTTATATTGTTGAAATTTTCTAAATTTTGCATTAGCTAAATACAATTTTGTATTAAAAATATAAAAATGCTTTAAATACAAATTTATTTAGGTTCAGTTTAATTACTATAATCTGATGTATAAGTAGACACCAAAATTTTCATTCTAGTTGCAAAATTTATTTTGTAATCGTGCGCATAAGCTGTTATGCCGATTTTCTGCTCGTCAAATTTCTAACAGTTTAGAGTACCCTGTAAATGCTAATTCTGCATCTTGAAATTATTTAAATATTTGCAATGAAAGAACATACTTGTATCTTTCATTTCCAATTAAAATTGTGTCTTAATATCAAACACATTTTACGATATTAAATGTTGAAAATGGTCTTTTTTTCTCTTTTTTTCCAATTTTAAGAGTCCTGAGACCCCTTAAACATATATTATTTTGTGCTTATATTATTGATTATTAATGTACTACTTTGCTCATGACACTCAGAAATGTTTGCGGAACACAACCCATGATAATAAAAATTATTAAATTATTATTAACGTATAATATATGCAGTGATGGAACAGGGTAGCACCAGAGAAACAACTGACACCGGAAAATTTTATTAGTATTCTTTGTCTAATTTCAGGACATAATTTCAGGACATAATTTAGGGACATAATTTCTGAGATTTTTCAAGACGAAGAATACTATTAAAATTTAGTGGTGTCAATCGTCCAACTGCTGCGCCACTGTTCCATCACTGTATATGTTCTTATTTTTATGTTTCAGTAAGTACAAATATTCAATAAATTGTGGTCACTTAGATAGTTGTACACATCTACACTTTATTTCTTATTTTTTTAATTGACACAGTACTATGTAAATAGCATGAAATACAAAAGATAATTTAAAAAAGCATAAGAAAATAATAGATTAGTAAAAAATATTATTAATTTATTTTATGGCACAACTAGCCTGACCTTTTTTTAAAATTAAGGTTTTGTGAAATTTTATTTTTATTTTTGTGTTATACTTCGCTCTGTTCATATTCAAAAGTTTAACTAAAAAAATTCTGCAGCTATGTAACACATGAATCCTATGTTCTATAATTATTTATCTGTGCAATAAGCAAACTATATTAAGAAGATATGATAATGTCAGAAATAATTAAAGAAATCCACATTTCCGGATTAAAATTAATAACGTTAAAATTATATATACAATGTGAAAATATTAAAAAGAAAAATGCATAATAAGAAAGATAAAGTAAAAACAGCGCACTTCAGGATATTGACAAGGTAAAAAATCTTGTCTTGGTATGGCGCGAACCATCTTTTATTATTATTATTTAATTTATCTTTCGGAAATGAAAAACAAAATTTCTTCTATTCTTCTGCATCTGGATTAAAATAAAACAAAATGGAGTTTTAAAAATAATACATTTCGCAAACTGGGGAGTTATATATATTAAAAAACAAAATAAAAAAAATGATTTCTCATAATAAGAGGAAAATAACTTATTCTGCCTATTGAATTTGACAAAAAGGAGTTTAAAAATGACTTGTCAATAATGAGTGCAGGCACTCATTTTGCAAGCTTTTATTTTATATAAAATGACGGCATTTGGCATCCGCTGAAGAAATCCATATCTACAAGTCAGTCATAAACAACATCTATAGAACAGTATGCGCAGGACGTCACTATCGCGGAATATTACACAAATCCAGCAAAAAGCGATGTCGTAAACTCGGCAGAAAAAATCGGCTATCTAATGATTCTTATACCTTCATTTGTTTGTAACATTAATATGGATACTTAAAATTAAATATAACAGCTCGATTTTTTGTCGGAAATCATTTATTTTAATTCTTTAAATAGCACGTATTTTAATTATACTTTTTTCAGTTGATTTGAGAAAATGGCAACAAAAAGATATAGTAAGCTACTATATTCCGACAATTTTCTCTTTACTTTCTACAGAAATGCAGTACTTCAGCTGCCACCATTACAGAAATGGTATTAAAAATTACAAAAAAAATTAGTATCTCAAAGATAAATTGAGATGCAGTTTTCAAACAAATTGCAGTTAAAATTATCCCCCCTCCCCCCTATACGAAGGTGTAAAAATTGAAAATGTGCGATGCTTAGAATTAAAAAAAAATTGCAATAGAGATTATCAGTATTTAAGGCAGTTTACCGCAAAATTGGTCAAAAAATCGATTTTCTTTTTTAAACATTAAATGGAAGATTGTTTAATTGCGAATATTATGACACTTTATTTTTACCCATACGGCAATAATATTGCGAGATATCGTACATTTTGTTAATACACCCAGCGCAATTACTCATTCAAATTAACACTTTAAATGGCTTTTTCTCCATGTTCATATTTTTGTCACTTTCCAGTTTTGAAAATGCTAAGACATTTTTTGTATTTGAGTTAGAGATTTACATTTTTTTTTTCTTTTTCTTTTTCTTTTTTTTTTTTTTTTTGTATATCCTTTATTATATATGTGATAAAGCTACGCAAGGAATTAACCTTCAGCTTTTTTGTTACTTTTCTTTTAATAAAAGTATATTAAGACGTGTTAGATTTCATCGCTTTTCACTATATTCATATAGACGTATATCAGTAAAAAAATGATATTAAATGTAATATTAGATGTATCTGAAAATACATGCGCGGTCTTATGTAACACACATTTGAGACTCTTAAAATAAAACATTGGGCAAAAATATCAATATTTAAAGAAGTACACTCACACAAATATCCTGTAAAATTACGGGCAGAGGCCGGCTGCAGAGATTCCAGTCATACCCGGTAACCCCCCCCCCCCCCCCCCCAAAAAAAAAAAAAAAAACATATCCAATTACCAATCCGTATTTTTGCTAACAGGTGGGCTAGAACTGTAAAAATATGTGGATTACCCTTAATTTTCTAAGTATATAAGGCATAAGACTGCTTATTTAATGGATCAGCCCAATGGATGGATTTCGCCCGTGAAAATTGAAGGGCAAACGCTCATAAATTTACAGTTTTTTTTTTTTCTGAGAGTGTAGTAGCGATTTTAAAAAATGCATTTTTTCAACTTTTTAAATTTTTAATTAAATATGCAGTTAATTTTTTTTCTTCAAAATTCACTGTTATTTGAACATTGAAATGCAGTGAGTTCACCATTTTAACAATATTTAAAAAAAATAAACAAAGTTGTTGAAAAGTAAAAAAGGTAAAAAAAGGTGCCCCCTTAAACGTACAATGAAACCTATGCTTCGTTTTATGTTGGCTAATGTAAAGTATTACTTTTTAGGGATGTCACTTTAATTGATGCCGAAAGTAATAGCATATCGGGGCGGGGGGGGGGGGGGGGGGTAATAAATAAAAGTAAATCACATTTCGCAGTATTTATCACTGCATGAATGGAACATTGAAACCTTTTTTGAAATCACAAATCCAAATTGAAAATAGTTTTATACTAATTAATTTTTTTATATATAAATATTCATTTTAAATTAAAATTTCAAAACAGGTTGTAATAAATTCACCCAGGAAACCTTTGTTTTACCGATAATATTACAGAAAAAGAAAAGATAAAACGAATGATCATAGACGTTTCTAGCTAGGAAGCTCAGCTTAAAAGTAACCAATGAACGAACGGAGAAGCTTCGTCAATGTAACGGAAAAAAAAAGCAGAAAGAAAAACTTTACCATTAGCAGACTCTGACTGGTTGTTCTACAGCCGAGCTTTTCAGCTGCTAAGGCATAATAAGTGATACTACGCGAGTCCAGAATAATCAGCACGTATTTTAATTGTTCATGTTTGTTATTGAAACATATCAATGCCATATGCCATGACATATCTATATATGCCTTGATATGTCTAGACCAATAGCAGGAGCAGAATTAAAACGTGGGTGATATCAACATTCATTATTCAGTTAACGAACCACGAACTGAGAGTTAAATTTTCGGTTGAAACAGAAGAACGTAGAGAATGTATTGGGATACATTGGAATAGTTAGTATTAACGAAAAACAGATAATCACTGTAGGGGGATACTGTGCTTTGAAAGAAGCGAGGAATGGGTGGCGCTAAAGAAACAATTGAAAGTAGGAAATATTGCTTTAATGTTTCAGAATATTCGGCGCTTTTTTTCGGTGTTTGAAGTCGCGGTCGGTAACAAAAAATGTTCTTGCGATGTATGGGTTAGACTAAAAGCCCTGGGTATCGGTATTGGGATGTATTCTTAGAGTCAGAACTAGGATATTGTTATTTCGATAATTAAAAAATATCAATATTTGATAATATATTGATAAATAATCCAGCCCTAGTGAGAAGACGATCGATTAGTGATGACGTCACACTCGTGTCCTCTGGCCTTGAGTACTCCGATGGCAGCGTTCAGGTAGATAATTGATTTTTTGAGCAGCTGATTATAAGTCATAAATTAATCCATAAAAGACGGAATTATATTCAACTTTAAAATGGAAATATTTCATTTCACACCACTTTTTAAGAATAGAAATATTTGTCTTATTTTATCGCGCAGATTTGTCATAAAAAAAATCTAATATTTCTCTTCACAATTACTGGTGTGCAAACAATTAACCTTTTTGAAGATATGATGTTACCCTAAGGCAACGCTAGGCCAGTGTTGCCAAGTTCGCTACATTTTTTTAATTCAAATTCTTGATTTCCTCCCCTTTTATAAAGTAGAAATATTCGCCTTATTTAATGACAGATTCATAGCTGCCAATACTAACGCTTTTTTGTACCTCAAAAATTTAACAGCAAATTTTACCTTCTTAAATCGTCGTAATCTGCCGATTAAATAAGGCAAAAATTTCTATTAAATTTTTGTAATACAAAAAAGCTTAAGATGCTGGCAGCTATGTATATTAAATAATAGCATAAGGTAATTATACATCATTTAAGGTCTGATTTAGTATAAGGTTAATTATACTATTTTTAAAAAGTGGTGTGGATCAAGAAATCTTAATTTAAAAAAAGTAGCGAGCTGGCAACACTGCTCTAAGTTTTCATGGTTTAACCCCTTAATTCTTGCTCCCGTGATATTCACGGGCTACGTATTTTATTCAGATTGTTTGATTGCCACCAGTTTTATCGGTTGTGTAATTATCTTTATTATGGTATCATTTTACCTATCATTAAATAAGGCGAATATTTCTTTTTCAACAAAGTGGTGCCAATAAGCAATTTGAATATTTAAACCGTAATTTAACCGTTAAGGGACAGGTAGCCTCCACATTTTGATGTAAGTTTTACTTAGCTGCCCTATGTTGCTAGTTCGATACTTTATTAAAATTCAGATTGCTTGATTACAACCATATTTTTTAGTACAAATATTTAGCTTAGAAAGATTAAATAATGCGAAAATATGGCGAATTGTACTTTTTTAAAGAAGTGATGGCAATCAAGTAATCAGGATAAAGGAAAAAAGTAAATAAAGCGGACTGCCAGCACTGTAAGTAACAACTACTGCAATTTTTGTCACCACGGTTTCTAAATAGTCATTATTGCCTGTTTTTATGGCGCATATCAGCGATTAAATATATCGAAAATTACTATTAGGAAAAAGTAGTCAAAAAAATTAAGAGCAGTTGGAAGCTATCTGTCTCAGGGTTGCCAGTTTGGTTTTCTATTTTATTCAGTAATTTCGATTTCATACGGGAAATTTCGATGAAGAATTTCTTCAACATTTTCGATTTTCTTCATTTTCGATTTTTTCTTCAAATAGTCACGAAATATCTATTCAGGGTTGCCAGTTTGGCCTCCGTTTTTATTCCGAAATTTAAAATTCATACAAGAAAATACGAACAGTATTTTCTGATTTATTTAATGACAGACATTTCGTGATTAGTTAAAATAAGTATTCTTCTTTAGAAAGTTCTCGCGAAATTCCATAAAAATGGAGGCCAAACTGAAAACTCTGATTCATATAAAAAATTTCGAATAGTTATTTCTGCTTTATTTAACGATAGATGCGGGGTTGCAATTTGGCCTCCATTTTCATTCCGAAATTCCAAATTCACACCGGAAATTTCGAAATAAGAATCTTTACTTTAAGTAATCACAAAATTTCTGTCATTCAAAAAAGCAAAAAGGACTGATTATAATTTCTGGTATGAATTCAGGTTCCCTAAAAAAAGGGAGGCCAAATTAGCAACCCTGATATGAATCATATATATAAACAGTGGTGGAAAATTGGCGCAGAGGAGGAGCCTATTGACACCACTAATATTTTATAGTATTATTCCCTTTAATAAAAACTCAGAAATTCTGTCATTAGATAAGCCGAAAAATACTACTAAAAGTTAGTGATGTCAGTAGGCTCCTCCTCTGCGCCAATTTTCCTCCACTGATATAAATGAAGCCCAAACTAACAACCTCGGAAATACAGCGCGACAAGACAACATTCCAAATTTTTATTTTCCCAAAGCAGCCTAGAGACAGCTTTGTCACTTAAATGGGAAATTCATCTCAGCTGAAACTAAAGCTCCGAGTTAGGTCTTTTAAATAATTACTAGTTGCAAAACATAAAGTTTCCGGTTGATATTCCCTTAATTGAAAATACGTTTTATCATACCAAAACTTAACATGTTAACCCTTAAATGCGCGATTTTTTATTTTCTTTCGAAAAAATTATATATGATTCTCTGAAAGGTTTATTACACAGGAAAAATAATGAAAAAAATCAGAGATAAATTTTTCATATAATACGACAATCTTTTCTTCTATTGCTCACCTGCAATACAAGTAAAAACTACTGTCGTGTGGCTGTTTTACACTAAAATACGGCAAATTATTAAATATTTTAATAAGTATGTCTCCAAATCCCTTATTTTATATAATTATTTATTTTATAAAAGTGAACCTTTAACCCTTTAATTCCCATGACAGAATACGTTCTAGAATTTACGTAGTTCAGAGAATCTGACTTTACACCAGAAAGTTTCAATGGTTAATTTCACTTTATATAAATACGGAATGTCTGTTCTTAAGTAAAGCAGATATTGCTATTTTAATTTTCTAGTGTAAATTAGGTATATACGAATTTAAGAAATCTATTAAATTCAAAACAATGTTGTTTGCATATATGCAAAGCTGCGCACTAAAGGGTTAAATTAATTTTCTTTTTAAAAATGCCTGTTGCATCAAAAATTCCTTACAACTTTCAAAAATCTCAAAAAATTAACAAATTGTCGTAAGGCAGGGCAGTTTGCAACATAAGATGATTTTTCTGAGATTAAATTAAAAAACTTTGTGAAATTAATACTGTTTAAATTAAGGGGACCGTACAAACGTTTTAAAAACTCTGCTTACAGCATAGCAATTTTCGTGTCAGCACGTAGGCGTAGAATTGAGGAGGCAGTCAGGATGTTAGAAGCATGGAGTTGCAAATAAAGAGTAGGAGACATATAGTGTACTACCTACGAGCTGCGAGTGAAGTAACTGAGGAGATTGTCACATAGTTCAGGGGAAATGTACCAAAAAAAAGGGGGGGTACCTTGCAAAAGGTCGGGTAAAAGATTTTTTTTTCTGAATTGTTTATAATGATGCCAATATGGAAAAACCAAGTTTTCTAACAAAATTTCTTAAGGCTAAATTTTCTGTGGCCAAAAAACAAGAAAATTTTGGGACCATTTTTGATTTTTTTTTAAATATCTCGAGACCCGTTGCCGTAGCATGTAATTTGTCCGATACAATATTAAAGAGTATAAAATTCTCTACAATTTTCATATTTACAACTTTTTTATACACTCAATAGCAAGCGCAGTACGCCATTTCAAAAATGGGACAATTTTTTCAATTTTCTTAAGAACCGTGACAAACACAGTTCTGCCCCGATTATTCAAATGTTTCCCACGGATTTAATCGTGTATGTTAACTTCTACATATTAGTAGCAGTAAATTATGTGTTTCAGGGCTAAAACTAGCCTTCTTTGCACCCGTGACAAACATGAATTTTGGCGCCCCCCCCCCCCTCTTTTAAAAAGAAAATTTACTGCGGGAATTTTAATAAATCTCTAATAGCGGATTTTGAAAATTTTAAGTGTGTAAGCATTAAATACGTAATGCTGAACTACGTAATCAGCTTTTCCAAATATTGATTCATTAAAACCTTGAAAACCGTACCGAAAAGAACCGAAATATATTCCGCTTTAAACAGGTTTCCATCTTAGCAGGTATAATTGTTCATATTCTTTCTCTTGAAAAAATATATACCTTTCTTTAAAGATCTAATTCCGTATATACAGATTTCATTTTCAAAGATTTTACGGTAGTTGTCATATTGAGGCGTTTAAAGTCACAGTTATATGAATTATAGGGCTAATTTAGTCACACGAAGACACGACAAGGTAACATTAATCCTATGGGAGCGTTCTTGACAAATATCTCGCTCGCATTTTGTTACTTTTAAATTTTTTTTTTTTTTTCATGGGATACCTGAGATCAATATCTAATGTTGTGCTTTTGTACTATTTTCGGTTTGGCTGCTTTTTTTTTTAAAAATATATTCGGACACTTTCATTTTTGGAAAACTGTTTGGAACCCGTTCTGAAATTTAAAGATCCTGTTTGAGCTTTAAAGCAATTAATAGATAATCTTAAAGTTTTACATATTTTTACATGCTAAAATGATATAATCTCTTGTTATATTTATTGATATAAGAGGAAAAAAAATTACAATATATTTTAAAACTAATATTTTAAATATTTTTTTATAAAACTAGTAGTTTTTTATAAAACCTATTCCATTGATACCTGGAAAAATATGTATGCATTATTAAAAATTATAAAATTTATTAAAATTAAGCAAGAAATCATTTTTAATTGAAACTATCGTGCCAATAAGTTACTATAGATTGAAAATTTTTTTAAAACAATGCTTTCAAATTAACATTGAATACACTTAAAGTTACTGTCTAAATATGAAAATTGCCTCATTCATCTACACTCTGCCCTACTTTTAAAATTATACAGTGCTCAACAAAAGTTTAGACACCGGTGATATCTAACCTTTAAATAAAAATCACGAACACGTGGGTTATACAAATGGCTGTACTTATTTTTAAACATATATTAAATGTTTTAGGACAGAAATAACTGTTTTAATGCAGGATATTATTTAATTTAACTGAAAAAAGGGAAATTTGCATATTTCAAAAGTTTAGACACTTTTGTGATTTTGTGGCAATTGTTCACAAAAAAATGCATATGTCAAACTTATGAAGTCACATACATGAAGTATTTACGTGCACCTCGAGATAGCATCGGTTAGTGAAGATGCCGCGAGCAAGAAATTTTCAGTCAGATTAAGTAATTAAAGCATGGAAGCTGAAGTCGAAAGGGAAGACTGTTGCAGAAATTTCAGCTACTTTGAATCGGCCAAAGAAGTCTGTCTATTAAGTACTGTCTAAGGGTGACTCTTTCAAAGCAAAACATAGATCTGGAAGGACTCGTGTGGCCAGAAAGCGAGATTATAGAAGGATCCATAAACTGGCATCTAGACAAATGATGACTGCTAATCACATTAAAAGTGAGTCAGAGCTTTCTGTATCAACGGATAATTTCGTAGATGCATTAAAGAAAGATGTACATTACTTTACATGAAAATGATAAAACAACCAGCCTTGAAATCTCACAACAAATTGACCCCTTTTCTGTCAGTGTTGCCAGTAGGCTACTTTTTTTAAATTCAGGTTTTTTTTCATTTCCACCACTTTCTTGAAACTGTAAAATTACCTTTGTTTTCGCCTTAATTAATATGTCATTAAATAAAGCGCATTTTTCCATTTCAAAAAAGTGGTACCAATCAAGAATCTGAATTTTAAAAAAGTAGCCCATCTGGCAACACTGTTTCCTGTCGCCGAGTAATTCTTTTTATAAACTGATGAAATAATGGACTGATACCAGAATTTATAAACGAAGTTATTAGAAAATAAGAAATTGCTTATTTTTACGTGTATTATAAAAGGAAAATTTTAATTAAATATTCTTGTCACTTCTGGAATTAAAATTAGGTGTCCTTTGCCCTCGAAAGGGTTGATGATTTGGGCCTCACTTTGTTTTAATTCTCAAGTATCTCTGGAGTTTCTCAATGGTCGCCAAGTTGCGTAAGGCTACAATCATACATTGGAAAACAATTTACAGTTATTTGGTGAACTTTCACCTCTTCCAAAGTATGTATTTGAGCAAGATAATGCGTTTAGTAATGTTGCATACAAATCAAAAAATTGGTTTAACTCTCAAAATATTACTATTTTCGACTGGCCCGCGTATAGCCCTGATCTGAACGTAATCGAAAACTTTTGTTGCATCATATCTCATACGGTTTATGCAATTTTTTAACAATACTCCTCTGTAAATGAACTTCAATCAGATGTTGAACGTGTTTGGTACGAAATAGACCCCCAAGTGATGCAGGATTTAGTTTCTTTGATGGAAAGTCACATTTTTGCATTAATAGCAGACAATGTAGGTGCAGTTCGATTTTAATTTATGAATATTTTTCTGTTAACAGACAGATTGTCTATACTTTTGCAACAATGCTAAATTTGTTTTGTTTTTTTGTCATTATATATTATGTAAAGTGTATAAATTAAAATTTATTGTTTGTGCATGAAAGATAAGTCCCCAATAATATATGACAGTTGAATTACAACAATTCGTTTCATACTTCTCAGCACAGAAGCATAATCGATCATTGTCTGAACTTTTGCTGAGCACTGTATAAATTTATTGCATATAAAACGTATGTTGAGATGAAAATAAAGACGTGAGTGTGCAAATAATAGATAATTTACTGCTACCAATTTTTAGAAGTCGACATACACAATTAAATCTGCGGGGAACATTTGAATAATCGCGGCAAAACTACGTTTTTCACAGTTTTTAAGAAAATTGAAAAAATTGTCCCATTTTTGTAATAGCGTACTGCGCTTGCTATTGAGTGTATAAAAAAGTTGTAAATATTAAAGATGTAGAGAATTTTATCTTCTTTAATATTGTTATTGACAAATAATATGCCACTGCAACGAGCCTCGAGATATTTCCAAAAAATCAAAAAATGTCCCAAAATTTTGTTGTTTTTCGGCCACAGAAAATTTAGGTTTAAGAAATTTTGTTAGAAAACTTGGTTTTTCCATATTGGCATCATTATAAACAATTTAGAAAAATAAAATCTTTTACCCGACCTTTTGCAAGGTAAAACGTACATTTCCCCTGGACTAAAAAGATGGCGGCTAATATTTTTTTTTTTTTATCGGATCAGCAGTATCTAATTTTCGCCGGGGGCAAACTTCCCACCAGTAATTTCTAATAGAACATATTTTTTTTTACATAATCGCTTTATTCATGTAAATATTTTCTAACAAATATGGTAAAAATCTATGTTTGTTTTTACTGGTGTCAGTTTACCCAGGTATTATAATCTTTTTCAGATTTTCTGACAGAAGGTTGCCTTGGTTGTCACAATACAGCGGAAATGCAGGGACGGGCTACTGCAAAAAAAACTTCCACCAATAAAAATGAATATCAGTTTCTGCCATTTTGATCACTGAAATTTTTTTTTAATAAGGCGCTTAAATAAGGAGAACCCTTTTATTCAAATTTACTGGTGGAATTTTGCCTCTGCGGTAGTCAACCCAGGCGAAACCGGTTACAGTTGTAGCTTCACTATTTTATAGATATCGTCCGTACTGTCAGGTTCTGAGAAACATCTGCTATTAGAACTGGGGTTCTATATTATTTTGTCTTAATATATTATATATTGTATGGTCTGTGTACTGGAATTTCAAAATAACAGTCTTTCTTTGTCTAAAACTGGATCTAAGCCGGTGAAAATGTATAGATGGAATGAAGGGGAAAAAAGATAGTTGGAGAGGGATTTGCACAACCTTTTGAGATGTCTGTGGAAGATGGGGAGACAAAGGCATTCCACGAACGAAGAAAAGAGCTTGAAATGCGAGCCAGGTAGAAAACCCCGAGGGGGTTACGTTGAGAAAAGGGAGAAGGTTGCTAGGGGCAGGCTCTTCTGCTGAGACAGTCAGTTGGAGCCGAGAGCGCAGGGTGGACAGTAGTTCCTGCGTATAGCTATTAGATAAGAGCGTAGGAGTGAGTTGAAGGCTGGAGTGCCAAGCGCAAGGGGAGTTCCTTGGATAGCTCTGAGAGAGAGCGTAAGGTTGAGTGAGGCTCGGAGAGCTTAGGCTTAGAGCCCATGTATTGCGAGATTGGGATTGATCTCCGGTAAAGCTTATTTAACGTGTATAGAGTGAGAGTGAGATAACGTAGTTTTAACAGTACACAGGCAGCATTTACTGTATTTAATTTAATGTTGAACCGGATCACCTACATCCGAGTTCTAACCCCTTGAACGGCACCAGTATATGTTATATACCACTTAATTTTAATTTCCAAATGCCACATTCACCCTAAAATTTAGGAATTAAATTTTGCTTCATATAATGTACGCGAACTAAAGCTTTTACTGAGTTTCATATAAAGTTGTTCATAAATACCGGTGTCAATCAATCATTTTAACATTTTAGCAACAGAAGTGCTTTGCCCCTGAAAGGGTTAAGTGTAAATAGTATTTTGTGTTGTGTAATTAGTGTGTAAATAAATTGTTAAATTAGTTAATTGAAAGCGTTGGTTTTCATTTAAACAATCCTCTCAGTGCGTGACCGATATCACGTAATCATATCGATGGTGGCAGCATATAAATAAAACGGAATTTCTTCAAAGTTGTGCGGACTAAGAGGAAACTCCGACACGTACCATATCACACAATCCAATATGAAAACAGTGTTGCCAGTGGGCTACTTTTTTAAATTCAGATTTCTTGACTGGCCCCACATTTTTGAAATAGTAAATTCGCCCCATTTAATGACATATTAATTAAGGCGAAAATCAGGGGACTTTTAACCTTTCAGAAAAGTGGTGCCAATCCAGAAATCTGAATTTAAAAAAATTAGCCTTCTGGCATCAATGTTCTCATATTGGATAATTTGACATGGTAACGAAATGGAGTTATGTTTATAGAGGAGGAGACATACAGTGTACAGTCTACCATTTGAGAGTGAAGTAAGTGAGCAGGTTGTCACAAGACGGCGGCTGAATTTTCACATCAGATAAATAGTTTCTTCCCACCAGTAAATTTCAGTAGAATAGTTCGTCTTATTTAAGCGCCTTCTTGGAAATATCGTCTCACAAATATGGTAAAATTTTCTATTTGTTTTTACTGGTGCCAGTTTGACAAGGTATTATAATCTTTTTCATTGACACTCACAGGAGGTGGTCTCGGTTGTCACAATATGGCGCAGGGCGTGACTACTGCTAATGTAAGCTGCAACCAGTAAAAATGAATACATGTTTCTGCCATTACTTATCACAGAAATTTTGCATTAATAAGACGTTTAATTTAGGAGAAAATTTCTGTTTAAATTTCCTGGTGGAAGGTTCCCCCAGCGGGAATCGACCCCTGCAAAAGCGGTTACAGTTGAAGCTTCACTATTTTAAGGCTGTGTCAGCTCCTCTTTATTAATAGTTCCATTGGAACCGATGATACGGCAGAACCACAGGGTCTCACAACCTCCGGAGCAAACATCCAACAGTAAAACGAATAGATATTTTTGCTGTTATTATGACAGAAGTTTTGCGTGAATAAGGAATGAATTTCTGTTCAAATTTATCTGTGGAAGTTTCCCCCGCGATAATCTGGACCTTGGAAACCTATTACGGTTGAAGACTCACCGTTTTCAGGATATGTAAATTCCTCTTTATTCATAGTTCCAGGTACCAGGAGAATTATTTTTTTGGAAATCTTAATAATAAAAGGGTGACCGGTGGAACCCCTACATATTTTCCATGAAAACGTTAAAGCCTATCATCCAGTACAAATCTTTCAGGAATTATTTTATTTATCAACTTTCGCTTGTGCAAAAATCTGCTCATTCTGTGAGTTTGCATTAATATAACAATATTTATATGTGTTTGGAAATTTATTTTTCCTGTGTTTAACCCCTTAATTCTCGCTCCCGTGATATTCACTGTGTTTTATTCAGATTGCTTGATTCCCAGCAGTTTCATAAAATAGATTAAATGGCTTTATTCTGGTATCATTTTACTTGTCATTAAATAAGGTGAATATTTCTTTTTCAAAAAAGGGGTAGCAATAAGCAATCTGAATTTTTAAACCGTAATTTAATGTGACTGTTAAGGGAATATGTTTCATATACAGAGTGTTTCATAAAAGGCGGGCAAAACTTTCAAAAGTGGTACTACACATCCAAACAAACAACTTTTATTAAAGATCGCATGGTCGGAAATAAAACGCAAATGTGCTAGAGGGCAACAAATGTGATGTTGCTATACTACAGGGTTGTCAGCTTGGCCTCCATTTTTATTCAGAAAATCCAAATTCATGCCAGAAATTAAAAATAGTATTTTTTGCTTCAGTTAATGACAGAAATTTTGTGATTACTTAAAGTACAGATTCCTTTTTTTTAATTTTCTGGTATGAATGTGAAATTTCGAGATAAAAATGGAGACTAAACTGGCAACCCTGTTATACGAGGCGAAAACACATAAAGATCGATTAAGTGGCAACAGCAAGGTAGGAAACCTATCTTCGTAAAAATGTTGAACCTCTGAGCCATTTTTATTTGTAGTCGGAAATAAAAGGCAAATGTTCTGGCGCATTTGGAAACTTGGTTGATGCAAACGTAAAAGTTCCATTCCTGTTGCATTTTATCGGGAGAAGAAATACACTAATAGCATGCAAATGTGATATCGGGAAGAAAAAGAAGAATGCGTATGCAAAATTTCGCGTCGATTAATACATAAAAGCCGCTTATATGTCTGTGCAACTGTCAATCGCGGTAGGAACGTATAGAAAGGTATTCACTAATAAGAAAAAGACTGATTTGCATGGCTCAACGATTGTACAGAGAGCGGTTAACTCTTTGATTTTGCCACTTAATCGTTCTTTGTGTGTTTTGCCTCGTATAACGGGGTTGCCAGTTTGGTCTCCATTTTCTTTTCGAAATGTCACATTCATACCGGAATTTAAAAAAAAAAGAATCTGTATTTTATGTAATCACGAAACTTCTGTCATTAAATAAAGCAAAAAATACTATTTTTAATTTCTGGCATGAATTCGGATTTTCTGAATAAAAATGGAGGCCAAGCTGGTAACCCTGTCGTATAACGACATCACATTTGGTGCCCTCTAGCACATTTGTGTTTTATTTCCGACCATGCACTCTTTGATGAAAGTTGTTTGTTTGGATGTGTACTATCACCTCTTAAAGTTTTGCCAATCTTTTGTGAAACACCCTTTATATATTTTTTTTAATAAGTTAATTTAAATTTTAATGTAAGCATTCCGTATATAAAACTTTAAAAAACTATTACTACATGAAAAACCGAAGAATATATAGGTAGTTTTTCATACGGTTAGTTTTTCATACAGTATTTTTATTTTAACCATATAAATACTTTTTCTCTCTTTTCTTTAAAGTAATGCAAAGTAACGCATTTTAAGTGTTTATAATACATTTTTTAACCATTAAATGCATAGTGATGCAAATTTGCAACACTTTTTATTTAACTATTAATAAATAAATCAAGTTTTTTGCTACAACTATATTTATATAGAAATATTAATCCTGCAAAATTCACATAAATATGCTACAAAATAAAGTTCAAAATCTATCTTTTGTATCTATTTCTGGCGTCTAATCCTTTATATACGAATAAAAAATACAATTCCAAAAGAATAATTCATGCATTTAAGGGTTAAGACATTAGGTTAGCGAAAAGAAAATCAAAGTAACATTTTATAAATGAAAATAAAATTATATTTTCCTTTTAGAGAATTAAGTGAATAAAGAATTGGCAAATACGTGTTTTATTATATATGTAAAATCACAAACATAAAAGTAAATCTCGGCAACTGAAAAAGAAATCATGAATAAAACATTCTAAATTCCATGCGTTTGACAATGGGTTTGTAGAGGGGTTTTGTAGAAAAAGGATACATCATAAATGAAACATTGATTTGCTTAGTTTCACAGAAACGTGTACGTATGTCGACACTAACATCAATGTATTTCAAATTATAGAGTTTGTAGAGAAGGAAAGGTAAAAATTTTTTTCATACCTTCATATCAATTGTATAAAGCATATCTGCCAACATCTTACGCTTTTTCAGACCACAAAAATTTTATAGAAAATTTTACCTTTTTTAAATCGCCGTAATCTGCCGATTAAATAAGGCAAAGTTTTCTATTAAATTTTTGCGGTCTGAAAAAGCGGAAGAGTTGGCAGCTATGTATAAAGGTTAGACAGCCTAAGAGAGACTGCTCAGGGCCGGCTAGGCCTGCCCCTTAGAGCTTAACGTCTCTCCCGGTATGTTCCTCGACACGTTGGGGCTCGTTACAGAGTCCAGCCATGTCCGCCGTATGTAGACGGACATACACAAGAGGTGCAAAGGGCGACGCACACCCGCCAAGGGCGGCCACGCACCACCGACCAAGAGCCCAGAATTTATTTGAAAAAAAAAAACAAAGTGAGTTTTAAACAAAAAGGAGAATGCCTGCCCACCAGGAAGCGCCTACTCGCGACAGAGGGCGGGATAATAAGAACATCTAAGAAAAAAGAAAAATAATAATATTAATAATAATAATAATTTAAAAAAAATTACATCACTGTTCCTGGCCGCCAGGAGACGAACCCCTCTCGTGACAAGGGGCGGCAGGAAGGGAAAAGAATGATTCGCGTGGCACAAGTAAGATGGCAAGAGCAAATACTCAAGCGTCCATTGGAGATGTGATGATTTTCGTGGCAAAAGTAAGATGGCACGAGCAAATACTCAAGCGTCCATTGGAGATGTATCTCTTGATGGAATGGTGGGAAGCACGAACAGAGGCTCTTGCGTTCGTAGGAGACCAGATACTTGATGGATAGGAGAAATTACTGGAGGCTATAAAGAGGATAGGATTCTGGTGCTGTTTGAAGCTTGATGTGGTGGGAGTGAGACTGGATAAGCAGAAACAGGACTTGCGTTAAGTTTGTTAGATAAGTAAGGAAACTGTGAATGTGTTTTAATTTGTTGAGTAGGAGGGTGCGTGGAAGGACATTTTGGAGCCAATTGACTAGAAGTATGTCTGGACGCCTCAAGTGCCAGCGTTGCGTGATACTACAGCTATAATACGGGTGATTTACAGTGCCAAGTTCACCGCATTCGCAAGTGGCAGTGGATATTATCTTGAAGCGGTCCAGATATGCCTTGAAAGGGCCATGTCCTGTTAAGAAGCTGGTGGTGTACGGTGTTAAGTTATATAGTGTGAGAGAAACTTTAGGAATTAGTTTATATGTGTGCCTGCCCTTTAATGAGGTATCCCAGTGCTCCTGCCATCGCGTCAGTATCCTTGCTCTAAGGACCCTTTTGACGTATGACTGGGGACCTGGGAGGTGTGTGTCTATTGTTTCTTTCTGTGTGGCCTTCTTCGCTAGGTCGTCTGCTAATTCATTGCCAAAGGTACCTTTGTGAGCCGAGACATGACCTAGCGAGATTCGATGTAGGAGATTCTTTAGTTTTTGTTTTATTTGCAGTACTAGAGGATGCTTTGTCCTGTGTGCCTGTATTGCCTGCAGGTCACAGAGGCAGTCGCTGTAGATGGTAATACTATTGCTACGGTGGGATTCCGCCCACTATAATGCGTTTAGTATTGCGAACAGCTCCGCTTAGAATACGGAGTTATTATCATCTAGCCTTGCAGACCACTGATGGACCACCACCGTGCCTTCCGTGGCGCAGACAGCTGCGCCCACGCCGGTCTCTGTGCCTGACCCATCAGTGAAGAGTGTGGTGCTAAGGGCAGATGTGTAGCTGTTGCGTGTTGTGTTTACTTGAAAGTGGGAAGTCTCCTCAGTGGGGTGAAGCTGCCAGCTCCTGACTTTATATTGTAATGTTGTGTTTGGAAAAAGAGAATCTATTACTGTGTCACGTTTTAGCTGTAGGATTTAGGATTTGGCGTATTCGTATTCTAGTTGAAGTGTGATGGGTTGAATACCTGTGAGTATATGTAGTGCATCTGTAGAGATTGTGCGGTAGCCCCCTGATATTTGTAGGAGAAAAGTGCGTTGTATTGAGCTTAGTTTAGGTTTTGCTAAGGATGATAATTTACCTCCCCCCCCCCCAAATACAGGCTCCGTAAAGTATTACTCTTTCGATTATTGTTAGGTACCAGATCTTTAGTGTTTTGTTGCCTACCCCTCCCGATTTAGAAGTTAGTCTTAATGAATTGTTATGATATGCTGTCAGTTTAAGTTTTAGGTCGTTAAGGTGTGGGATCAAGTTAAGATTTGCGTCTATGGTTATGCCTAGGAGTTTTATGGAATGTACGTGTCGAATAGAGACATGATTTTTCTATGTATTTAAAACGTAAATATTGAACAAAAAAGTAACGTTCTGTTCGTTTTCGAAAGCAGTGCCTAGCACATTGGGACGATTTTACTATCCAAAGGGGTGTTACGCTGATATGGGCACTTTCCGAAGTTCTACTTCGGTGTTCTCATCTGCTTTGTCACTAAGATTGGCACATGTTTGTTATTTTTTACTTCCGATCAAAGTTTAAAATTCTATTAATATCTCGTTTTAATACAAATTAAAACTTCTATATATAATGTTCAAATGTAGCTAGTTCGAGTAGAAGTAAATCTTTCAGAAGTGGTGCTAAGAAAATTATATATAATGTCCTTCAATTTTGGGATCAAGAAGCATAAAAATGAGAATAATTGTTCCGGTAGCTCATTCTATAAAACGAATCAGTCAAATAGCCGAGTTTTCTAGTGGTACTATTAAAAAGATTCGCAGAGAAACAGGAGAGTAATCCTGTTTTTTGTTCACCTAAAAAAAAGAGTTAAAAAGAATGTCTTTGAAAAAACAGGTATAGATGAATTTCAGAAGATGAGAATGATAACATTTAAAGGTATATTTTAACAAGTAAGCTTTTTTAATATAATTTGCAAAAAAAAAAAAAAATGTTTTGCGTTAATCAAAAATGTTGTATAACTTTATTAAAATATTAAGCGTTTTCTTTTTTTATAAATATTAACTACAAAAAGGTTTTGCATAAATCGATATTATTTCCCCTTTTCTTAAAAAATGCAGCCAAACAAACTCCGCTCACCCTTATTTTGATAAATTCAAAGCAGACCTGACGCGAGCGCAATAGCGCAGAGGATTTTGCTGTCCGAAAACAAACAGTAGAAAAACGATAACGGCACGGCTGTCATTGGCGACTACTAGTTTATTACTGTTTATGCCACTATTTCGAAAATATATATAGGGGAAGGTGGGGCAAAATCAGGTACCATAAATGTTTGTTGTTCTCAAATGCAATCAAATGGGAAAACAAACTCTGAACTACGTTTTTGATATGAAATGAATCTTTGGCTATAATGAAACATATTCATTTGGATGAAAAGTATAGTTGATTATACAGGGTGACAAGAAATAACTTGGACGAAGTTTCATACCAAAAATCTGTAAGTACCACTAAAGTTATAAAATTATTGTCATAGGGAAATGATTCTAGAAACCTACTAAACAGGTGTAAGTAAATTAGTTGTGATAACCATTATGGTTAACAAACGATCTGCCATACTTGAATTACATATGCAAGGAATGAAACAATGTGAAATTGTTCAACCTTTGAAAGTGCCTAAGCAGACGGTTTCATACACAATCAAAAGGTTTTAAGAACTCGGACATGATGGTGATAAGCCAGGAAGAGGTATAAAGCTCACAGTTAACACATCAAGAACCGGGTAGTTATCAAAAAGCGAGTTCAACGAAATCCTAGGATTTCAATGAGAAAGGTTGCTAGAAAGATGAAGATCCGCACGTTTGAGAAACCGCACGATTGATGGCAAGAGTAGAGCTTGGTCTTCACCCTTACAAAATGAAAGAGGCTCAAAAGCTAACAGCAAAGAACAAACGCAAAAGACTTCAAAGGTGTTAAGTACTGTTAAAGTGGGCCGCAGGCGATCTATGGCAAACATTTGTCTTCACAAATGAGAAACTGTTTTCGATTGAACAAGTTCACATTAGCCATAACGATAGAGTTTGGTCAGCAGAGGCACCTGGATCTTCTTGCATTGTTGAACGGCATTAACGACCCCATTCTGTAATGGTTTGGGGTGGGATATGTGCTAGTGGGAAAACACCACTTGTTTTTGTTGATCAAGGGATAAACATTAATCAAGAAACATATCGCAAACTCATTTTGGAAGATGTTGTTTTATCTTGGTCACAAAAGTTCTTTGGAAACAAAAGATAGACCTTCCAACAGGATTCCGCACCTGCACACAGAGCTAAAGACACTCAAGATTGGTGCAAGACACATTTTCCTGACTTCATTGGAGCTCAAGAATGGCCACCGTATTCCCCAGTTTTGAACTCAATGGATTATTCTGTTTGGTCCATCTTGGAGACAAGGGTGTGTACTAAATCTCATAAAACTTTGGCATTCCTAAAGAAATCCTTATGCAAGGAATGGGATAAAATATCAGTAAGTGTGTTGCGGCCATAGCCGAAAATTTTGTGACACGTTTAAAGCTCTGTATTAAGGCTAAAGGTAGCCACTTTGAAAATTTGTAAATATATTAGACGAAATAATGTATTCATATTTATTTTGAAGTTTGGTCGCAATATTTTCATTAGCATTAAAGTTATGATGTATCATGTGTGTCCAAGTTATTTCTTGTCACCCTGTATAAAAAAAATAGCTTTTTTAAGGCATATGCAAAAATCCGGTTTTACCCCCCTGGTTGGGTAAAACCGGGTATCCATTTAAAACTCCTGAAAATCTCATTTTTGTCAAAAAAATTCTTGATTAATGTAATAAAGAAATACATTTTTGTTATTTTTAACAAAACGAAATGTGTTCTTCCACATGTGTTCTTCCCTGTGTCAAAAATAAATCTGTGGCAAATTTTCTACATTGTATATGCCTACCTATTTTACACTGGAAGTCTTAGAGTTATTTTAACTGCTAAAATCACAAGTGAATTTGTTATCATATTCTTCTTCTTACTACATGCTTCGTGTGCCCATCCGTGGCATTTCAAATATTGTATCCAACCTTTTTTTGGATATTGGAGTAAATTTCATTGCAAAACATCCAGGCTTCCTCATCTTCTTCATCTTCTGAGGATTCCTCCTCAATATTTTCTTGTTCCTTTTTCTGTTGATGCATAATTTCTTTTTTCTTTTTATGAATTTCTCGTTTTCGGTTTGCATGCTGTTTGACTTCTTCCTTAATATCTGTTTCCAGCTCTAATTTATAGGGCGAAGAAGTCAAAATAACAGTTTTCCCCTTCTTTTGCTTGCTCTTTTCACAATCCTAAAGTCTTCCTGGGGAGGGGGTAATAACATTTTAAGCGAAAATGAAAATGCAGATTGCTGGGTTACACAATCTAAAATGTCGATAGAAAAGGCTAGATATTGTCAACTGCTGTATGTGATATGTCAACACTTTTAAATGTGGAAGGATAAGCTTAATTATTCTGTGATGTTTCGGAATATTTATTGCTGCAGCTATTCCAGCCTATGGCTGCGTAGACCAAAGTGTGTTTTCAGTGACTTTTATGTATTTCTCTGTCATTTCTGAAAGAGAAAAGAGATGGCCTGGAAGAACATCGTTGTTGTAGGGTAAAACCCCAGTTTTCTCAAACAGTCTGACTGGAGTAATTGCAACTGCTGCTCTGAAAAATGCATCTTTGAATAATTTTCCAATTTAGTAAATTCTTACAGATCGCCATGATTAGAAAATAACCACTTGTTCACCTCTTGTTTGTGAGTTTAGAGGTGCCATGAATGACACATCAAGGGGTTAACAGTACTTAACAGCATTAAATTGCAATTTACAGCTTCATGCTAATGTATTAAATAACCTAAAAAAATCATTCCATGAGTGTAGGACAAAACCGAGTATACCCGGTTTTGACCCACTCTTGAGTACCCGGTTTTACCCCAACATGCCACAGATTTAAAAACGTGGCAACATCACTCGGAGTCCTATAGAAAAAGATCAACAAAACGGTCAAAATACGAGCAGGAAAGCAAAGAATTTTATATAGTACTTACCAGCATTTAATATGCGACAAACTGTTAACAAAAGTTCAAATTAAGGGGGAATCGACGATACCCGTATTACCCGCCTACCCAGTTTTCTACGACTCTCCCCTATGTACTTTAAAAATTAGTATAAATATATCATGAAGAGAATTGTTTTGGAAAAGATATATACAAAATATTTTTTATAAAGTCGCCAATCTCTGCCTTGGAAAGAATAAATTTTAAAGGACGTGTAAATTTATTTAGTTTATCATGCCGCTACTATGATATATAAAGATACTCTACCTCCTTCTTGACCAATAAATAGTAGAATTTGCAAGTTGAGATAGTTTTCGATAGTGAACATTTTACTGGGTCGTTCGGGAAGTCATGTCCGTTTGGGAAAATCAATTCGTACCAGAAAATTCTGCCTGGTAATTATTAGACATTAGATATCGGAATCAATGTCTAATAATTAAATGATAGAATTTTCCGGTACGAATTGATTTTCCCAAACGGACACGACTTTCCGATCGACCCAATAGTAAATGGCTGATTTTAGAGGGAGTTGTAACTTTGAACAGTTGTGAATAAGGTTTTCACAGTAACATTTAACACTGAACCGCCATTAGAGGTCATTTTGAGCCCTGAAAAATTGATAATAGTCGATTCGTACCAGAATTTTTTTCATAAGATATTTTAAATGCATGTAGCATAAAAATAGGCTATTTAAATAAGTTGAAAAATTTTAAAATAAAAATTCTGGTGTGAAACACTTTTTATAAAACTTGAGTAAAATAGCTGGCGCTTCCAGTGTTAAGAATATTCTGAATCTCTTATTTTAAAAAGCGAAAATTGCCTTGAAAAACAAGTCGAAGAATTTAACCGAAATTATTTTACCTTAATTTTAAGGAAATCATAGTTATTAAGACATTAAAGCCAGTTGGCAAGAAAACTTGCTATGAACAAAAGTTTTAAAATGGGTACCAGTATTTTAATTTGGAAATTTTCACATTATCTAATCTCAAATTTTGAGCGATTAAATAATTCAAAATTACAATGTGAAAAAAACTGGTGTCGAAGAATTAAAAGACAAGTAAAAGAGGGTTGTCTTTAATGGGTTAACCCTTAAATGCGCGATTTTTTATTTTGTTTCGAAAAAATTATGTAGGATTCTCTGAAAGGTTTATTACGCAGGAAAAATAATGAAAAAAATCATAGACGCATTTTTCATATAATACGTCAATCTCTTCTTCTGTTGCACATCTGCAATACAAGCAAAAACTACTGTCGCGTGGCTGTTTTACTCTAAAATAATTCAAATCAGTAAATATTTTACTATGTCTCCGAATACCTTATTTTATATTATTATTTATTTTATAAAACCCAACATTCCTATGATAGAATACGTTCTAGAAATTACGTAGTTCAGAGAATCTGACTTACACCAGAAAGTTTCAATGGTTAATTTCGCTTCATTTAAAAAAAGGGAACGTCTGTTATTAATTAAAGCACAAATTGCTATTTTAATTTGCTGTTGTGAATTAGGTATATACGAATAAAAAAAATCTATTAAATTCAAAATGCTGTTGTTTGCATATATGCAAAGCTGCCCACTAAAGGGTTAAATAAAGCACATCAATGCAGAGAGTAATACCAAGATATATCATTACCCACTTTTCAGTTGAACAAGTATAGGCAAATGAACATGTAAAAACTATATTAAAAAATATTAATTCTGTATGCAAGAAACATAATCTTCGTTATTCTCTCTATTGCTTTTATAAAACTAACCTTGAATTAAAAATAAAACAACGAAAAAGTGAGTTATCTAAATTCCTAAAATTAACATCGGCTAAATCTTCTAAATTTAGATTTTTCATTTGGTGTTTTTGAAATGTTTCACTAAAACAATTCTGTAAAATCAATGATTAAAAGTTCTTTCAGAAGTTATTGAAACGAAAAAGCTTGATTCCGTGTTTTCTGAGTTTTCTATAAATCAATATAGAATGAAGAAATATTACATCCTGACATATATAATAGATTGTTTTGAAAAATAAATCTTACACCGATATAATGATAGTCAAAGATAAAGCAATGCGCATGTAATTCAATATTTTATATTAGATATAAATTTCATATCTTATATCTTAGGCACAAAAAGAGATTTCAGAAAGGTATGAAAAACGGTCTCAAGCGAATAATATGTTATGGCGGTAATAACGTGGCAATACGTATAAAAATATTTACTCTCTTTTATTTATTTTTTATTTATTTTTATTTTATTTTGCCATTAGTTGTTTGTCACAGAAACTTTTTAAATGTTATTTTAGAACAGGGGTGTCAAAGTGTGGCCCGCTGGATACCACTAAAATTTTACAATAATCATCTGACTATCGAATCTCTGCGATTGAAGTAGTCGGCTATTTCTTTAAAATGCGGCAGGCCACAGTTTGACACCCATGTTTTAGAAGTAAACTTCTAAAATAACATTAAACAAGTCGAAAATTATACGTCAAACGTGGCAAATGAGGTGCGTTTGTATTATAACTAGTCTTATAAATATTCAGATCTTGGTGCAATAGCTGTTGCACCAAATCTTATGCAAAATTCATGAATACAAAATTTATTACGATTATATATTCTAAATTCAGTAATTCGGAAATAATATGACTCCATCTTAAATAGGACGTAATCACCATGGCAACCTAGAATCATTATCTATCATGGGCTAGCATTGACTTAATTGCGTATGGTTGGATTTAATAGAATGAAGAAAACTTTTATTGATATCTTTTTAAGTTTTCATTCCACTTTCATAAAATTTGAAGTGACTCAACAAAATTCTGCAACGATTATATATATATTAAATTTCAATTCGTTCGGTTGGGTAGTTTTTGCACTGTTATATGAGGACGGGCGGACCAGACGACGACTACAGGTGCTATGTATTTATATAATTAAGAATGTACTAAAAAAAGTCATTTAATACGTTTTTAATCTTATTTTCCTGGAGTATGATCGCTGTCATAAAAAACTTATATACAGTTGCTAGTACGAGGAGCAAAGGAACAATAGAAGTCCTCTTATTAGATGTCAGTCGTAATATCCGTTAACCCTAGAACTACCGAAAATTTTACTCAAGTTTTATAAAAACATTTTACACCAGAATTTTTACTTAAAATTATTTAATTTGTTTATTTAACTTATTATTGTCTGATTTATAAATTTAGTTTGTTTTGAAGAAATTTCTGGTTTGAATAAATATTTTGAATGTACATGTCGGGTCCATTGGACCCTTCTGGTAGACAGAGGGTTAAGATAATAAAAATCTTAAATCACAAGCATATAATTAAACTAAGTATAAGTATTAATTGCTGTAATTATCTCAGTGCTAAAATTAACTTAATATCAAAACAATATAAAATAACCAGTCTTACTTTTGTCAGTGTCGCTTCCTTTAGACAGGCCTTTTCTTTATACAAAATCACAATGCATGAAGTCAAAGCCTCTAAAGAACAAGTAATTTCAAAGAACATGAATGAATGATACACACTAATGCAACTGATCACTTCCTTTTTTTCCCGAAAAACCCGGCTAACAATGCAATAGTCACTGCAATTTTCGAGCTATTGATTTCAGATATCCTTTTTATTTTAACTGTTCAATCCTTTTTATTTCAACTGTAATAATCTGCCTCTGCGTACGGATTTACAAAATAAATAAATAGATGAAGATTTACCTCTATGCTCCTTCCTTTCCATGGCCCAGTTGTTAATTTCACTAAGGGATGTTACAATTGAAAATTATTTCTCTCTCACTTCCTTCTTTCATTCCTTCTAGATTTTAGGTCATTTTTCTTTGCATTTACTTGGCTGCGGGGAAGGAGATTCTCCTTTTACCTGACAGGTAAAATTAATAAATTGTTACGTTTTATCAGACAGTTGTAATGTAGAAATATTGCCGCTAAGTGAGAACTGTATTCAATAGTAAAGGAATTTTTTTATAATTCTATGTTACTGTTTTTTTATTCGAAACTGATATTGAAGTGAACAAATGTTTTGCTTGTATTATCAGTGATCCTGCATTTCCTAGCTCATGAGGAGTATGAGAATTCTAATATAGTTTAAATGGTGAATATTTTTTAACGTGCAAATTGATCGTTTTAATCGTGTTCTCGGTTCAGATGTGCTCTTATTGACCCTTTAGTGCGCAGCTTTGTACATATGAAAACAACAGTGTTTTGAATTTAATGGATTTTTTTAATTCGTATATACCTAATTCACACTAGAAAATTAAAGTAGCAATATTTACTTTAATTAATAAAATACATTGCGCATTTAAATAAAGCGAAATTAACCATTGGAACTTTCCGGTGTAACGTGAAATTCTTTGAACTACGTAATTTCAAGAACGCATTCTATCATGGGAATTAAGGGGTTAAAGGTTAAGTTTTATAAAATAAATAATTATGTAAAATATGGTATTTGGAAACATACTTATTAAAATATTTACTAATTTGCAATATTTTAGCGTAAAACAGCCACACGACAGTAGTTTCTACTTATATTGCAGATGTGCAACAGAAGAAAAGATTGACGTATTATATGAAAATGCATCTCTGATTTTTTCATTATTTTCCCAGTGTAATAGACCTTTCACAGAATCATATATAATTTTTTCGAAACAAAATAAAAAATCGCGCATTTAAGAGTTAAACACGTTCGACTGTATTTCTGAATGCAAGTTACGTAAGGACCTAAATTGGAGGTAAGGTTAGTTGGGGCAACTGGGACATGATTTTACAATGTGACTCTGGAGCTTCTGAAAATTCAGCTTCAAAAAACTAATGTTCATTTGAATTCATAGCTGCCAACCTCAAACAAATCTTCCGTAATACTTGTGTTAATTTGACCCTGATTTAATACGTTTCAGACCAGAAAATGTTTTAAGAAATGGAAATAAATATGTTCCACGTAGAAACCTGGAATTAAATAAATAAGAATTCATGAAACAAATTTTCTGGTTCGAAATGTGGTTAACCTGGGTTAAATTAATCCAGACATTACGGAAGATTAGTGGAAGGTTGGCAGCTATGTGAATTAAAGTCTGAACTTCTGTAAATGTGTTCAATCAGGTTCCCTCTATCAGACAGAAATGCTTAAAATTAAATTTTAATATTTAAAAATAAAAAAATATGCATATTTCATCTTTCTTTGATCATGGGTCCAGTTCCCCCAAAAATGGGGTAACTGGACCAGGGGGTTCTATGTTCCACACGCGTTCATATTTTTAAATATCGGATATCAGGTCCTGTTTGAAAAAGTGTAAACAACTTTAAAAAAACTTAAACCAGGCAGATCATGTAAATTATATGTCAATAAACAGCGTTGTAAGGGAAACCTTTGCTGTCAATGTGTCTAAAAAAAAGCACAAAAAGTGAAAATATTAGATTTATTTATGCAAAAACATAAAACTTAAGGAAGTACTTATGTACTTTAGTATAGATAGTAAGCTTAAAAGTCACATGGGTGTTTTAAGGAAAAAAAATAGCAAGGTTGAACAAACGGCTACATAAGTACTTAAGAACTTTATCCAGGGGTCGCATTATATAGGGAAAATTTTATTGTTCCTACCAGAACCCTTACAGAAAGGTGGGATGAAGATATTATTTTCAAAATAGTGGTAGGAACGATAAAAGTTTCCCTATAGAATGCGACCCCTGTGTATAGTACAATTTCATGGTCTGGCTATCTCGCTTTCAGGGGCAAGGTACTTGCGTTCGTGAAATGTTGAAATAATTTAATGACACCAATATTTATATGAGAATCTATCTGAAAACAAGTAATAGTATATTTTCGCGTACTTAATAAAGGTGAAATTTTCAGTTCCAAATTCAGGTGCCAATGCGGCAATTAGGAATTAAAATTAAGTGATGCCATAACGGCATCATCGCCTCCCAACAGTGTTGCC
Source organism: Maratus speciosus (assembly GCA_963932465.1). NCBI lineage: Eukaryota > Metazoa > Arthropoda > Arachnida > Araneae > Salticidae > Maratus > Maratus speciosus. The sequence goes on from OZ010796.1 coordinate 463,971,718, forward strand.
AGTGGGCTACTTTTTTTTTTTAATTCAGATATCTTGATTGGCACCACTTTTTAAAAACGGTAAATTTCACTTTGTTTTTGCCTAAATTAATATTTCATCAAATAAGGCACATTTTACAATTTCAATAAAGTGGTGCCGATCAAGAATCTGATTTTAAAAAAAGGAGCCCATCTGGCAACACTGCCTCTCAAGGGGCCAAGAAATTTGGTTTGATACCACTCAATATGCTTTTTTAAAATTTCATTACATAATTTTAATAAGGTAGTCTATCATTTTCTTTATTGTGTGCAAAAAATAATGGAGAAATTTACTTCCCTTAGTAAGAGAAAAACAAAAAATTATTTATAACTATTGGGGTAACTGGATCCAGCATGGTCCAGTTACCCCGGGTACATGTCCCAGTTACCCCATTCTTGAAACATTTATGGGGTAACTGGGACACCGGGCTTACATTTGAAACATGAAGTAAATATGTATAAATACCTAATAATATTAATGTAGTTATATGTCTAATCTTTAAAAAAAATGATTGTTTAATAAAAGTACTTACAGTGTTTTAATAATCAAGCGAGGAAGTTCAACCATATAGACGTTGTTTTTAAAAACAAAAACGTAAATTTTTCACAACCTATCACAGCAAAGTGAGAGTTATGATTGAGTTGATACACGTTGTTTTAGGAAATATAGATTAAGGGGCATTGTTCACAAAAGCTAAAACTTAAAAAACACCAACAGTTTTTTATAAAATAGCCTATGGCCCAGTTACCTCGTGGTTCCAGTTACCCCAACTAACCTTACCACTATAAGATGCCAATCTTCACCTGATTTAACCGCTGAAAGTAATTCAAATTCTGCAATAAAATAAGGTGAAGTCAAATATTTAAAAATAATCTTACGCAATAGTAGACAGTACGCACCCTGTAACAAGAAGAACCTTCTTCTTAGTGCACTTCTAATGTACTTCTTCATTTCAAGTACTACAAAGTTTTAGAGAAATGTGAGTAGAGCCACTAGTTCTTTTCTAGCATAAGATGTTTTGGAAAAAAAATATATCCTTTTAGATGATATTAGCTGCCGAAGTTTCCACTTTTTTCTAACCATTTTTTACAAATAAAAATATTCGCCTTATTAAAATTCAGAAACACTTCGATTAAATAGTTGCAAAAATATTTCAAATGTTGCTCTTCATCTTAATTATTTTACGTCAGGATAGCTATTTTTAAAATAGTTACAAATTTTAAGGGGACACAGTACCTTTTAACACTAGAAAGACCAAGAATTTTACTCAAACTTTAGAAAAATATTTCACACCAGAATTTTTATTTTAAATTATTAAATTATCCATTTAACTAGTCTTTTCTTTGCATCTTTCAAACTAGCTTTAAAAAAACAATTCTTGTGCGAACCGAGATATATTCATTTAGTAGCAGTCAAAATGACTGCTCGCGGGCTTTCTAGTGTTAAACTACTTTTTCAATTTTGAATAATACTGTAATATCTGTACTGACATTATATTTAATACTATAAAGCACATATAATTTCAAAAAATATAACTTGTAAAACAGCCTATCTAACTAAAATTTAAATTTAAAAAAAATTAATTTTTTTAAATCCCCATTAAGTTTTTAAATATCAATATTTTCGTTTAAAATTGTTTTCCACATACCTTAGATTATACTACATAAAACTGTGCATGGATTTTTAGATGTATGGGATATTACATTTAATATTAATCTTTTTCTCTTTTTGTATAGTAAAAAATCAAGTAAATTCAACAAATTCATAATTGAAATGAAATGCTTAAAAAAAATAACTAAAACCTTGAATGTTAAATCCATGTACAATTTTATGTAGTATATTTTTAGGATTACGGAAAAAAATTTTGAAGCAAAAATATTCATATTTAAAAAAGTAGTAGGGATTTTTAAAAAGTTAAAGATTATTCAAAAAATTTAATTTATAGTTAAATAGGCATTTCTGCAAGAATTTTTTTAAAATTATATTTGCATTATAGTATTAAACATAATGCCACCACAGATATTACAGTATATTACAAGACCATTGAAAACTGAAAAATAGTTTAAAAGGTACTGTATCCCCTTAATTTTTTATAGTATACTTTGGTCATATGTATTATATTTAGAAAACTTACTCTATGCTCTAACAAGTTACGCAGAAAATATTCCCATTTTTGGGCCCAATACTTACCGAGTTATGATACTTCATGAATTTATGGCGTTTTATGGCTCTAAAAACGCGCTTTTCGTTTTATATATATATACAGGACAATATTCTAGACACTTGAACACATGCAAGTTACCACCAGAATTTCATAATATGGGCAATCCACCCGGACGTGAGTGGGTGTGTTTAATAGTTTTACCATAGCTGCCAACATCTTACGCTTTTTTGTACCACAAAAATTTTATGGTAACCTTTTTAAATCGCTGTAATCTGCTGATTAATAAGAAATTTTTTTCTATTAAATCATATTCGAGGGTGGAGTATCACAGTTGACGTTTATTCCAACAGAGTGAAAAATGTCCAGACCAGGAATCGAACCTGGATACTTGGCGTGCCGTGCCAATGCCTTACCTGTTAGGATATCCGGACGATAACTGGCTGACATAATTCACTCTTATTTGTTGGACTTTGCTGCGACCTGCAGCGCTAGTTTCATTCATCCGAGCTATAACTATACCATTTACATGATGAAAGTGTGTTTTAACACGTAAACTCCTGTATACCATGTATTAGGTCATAATGAAGGGAACGAATATATTTTTCCAACTGGATTAAATCATATTCGAGGGTGGAGTATCACAGTTGACGTTTATTCCAACAGAGCGAAAAATGGGCAGACCAGGAATCGAACCTGGATACTTGGCGTGCCGTGCCAATGCCTTACCTGTTAGGATATCCGGACGATAACTGGCTGACATAATTCATTCTTATTTGTTGGACTTGGCTGCGAAGTGCAGCGCTAGTTTCATTCATCCGAGCTATAACTATAGCATTTACATGATGAAAGTGTGTTTTAACACGGAAACTCCTGTATACCATGCATTAGGTCATAATGAAGGGAACGAATATATTTTTCCAACTGGATTAAATCATATTCGAGGGTGGAGTATCACAGTTGACGTTTATTCCAACAGAGCGAAAAATGTCCAGACCAGGAATGGAACCTGGATACTTGGGGTGCCGTGCCAATGCCTTACCTGTTAGGATATCCCATTCGTTCCCTTCATTATTTCTATTAAATTTTTGTGGTACAAAAAAGCGGAAGAGTTGGCAGCTATGGTTTTACACCTAAAAAAATCTAAGTCAAAGAGCTTAAAGCCCAAACTTTTATATTAAATTCGTTGTCTTAAGATTCGTGTACCTTAAAATAGCAGCGCGCGATTTTAAAACTGTTTAACTTATTTAATTAATTTTTTTGTATCTTTTAAAGTTATTTTATGAAGAAATTTCTGGTTCAAACAAAAATATATTAATTTGGTACCGGTCAAAATGACCATTAACTGTCCTTCTAGTGTTAAATACATATTTTCATATTAAATAATATTTTCCCTTCTATGAATACTCACTGATTATAAAGATAATTTTTTCTCCATAGTATTAAATGCACCATATATTATGAATTTAAATATAATAAAATAAATTTAAATAAAACAACATATTAATCATAAACAAACATTTGTTTAAAATATTTACACAATTATTCATTATTAAGTTTCTAGTGGGATAAAATATATTAATATGTTAGAAAAGTAAGTAAGATAATTCTTTTTCTGAAGGTGATAATACCAATAAGCTAAGATTGATTTGAGGCTGTAAAGCAGGGGTGGCCAACTGTGGCACACTCTACACCACTAAAATTTTATAGTAATCACTGTCTTATCTAATCATCGAATCTCTTCGATTGAAAAAGTCTACTTTTTCTGTAAAATTTTAGTGGTGTACGCCGTGCCACAGTTGGCCACCTCTGCTGTAAAGCTAAATACAATATATCCTAAGATAATTAACTATTATACTGATATTGTAAAATTTTATGCACAACAATACTAGAATTGCAACAAATATTATCGGTAAGGTATTCAAAATTTTTTTATGTAGCCCTCTATGTGATCTATAGTCTTTATATACGCAGCGTATTATGCAAAAGTTTAATTCAAATATAAAATAATACAACTAAAGTTATGGACACTATACATTAATTATACATACAAATGATATTACATAGAACAATAAAAACAAGACATAAAATAATACGCATACTACAACTTAAAATGCACTTCCAGTAATCACCATTTATAGATGGCAAAGTATCCATTTATTTTTACCCATGTATGTGTTAAAATATATGAGTCATTCTCCGAAAAGTGGCAACTTTATGTCCCAGGGGTCTTGAAAACATATTTTTAAAATTACAAAAAGAAAAGGTGATTTAAACTATCAGTATTAATCAGTTATACATATAAACTGTAATTATTTGCTTATTGAAATTGAAATATAATATTTTAAATTTTTTTTAATGCTAATATCATTCCCTCACTATGTCCCCATTCACACATGTAGAAAAGAAAATGCTTTCTCTGCATATGTTTATAATTATTTTTTTAAATCCATTAAACATACTTAAATAAATATTTAGCCATTTGTATTTTATGTAATGAAAGAATTAAGGCGTTTTTTAATGATGTCCCTAGCATTTGGCATCGTTCCCTCACATAACTATAAATTTGCCCCTATTTACTTATAGTAAATGGCTGCACATGCATTATATAGGTCTAGGAAAATTTGTACAATAGTAAAGTGAAGCTGCAATCTTGTTTTTTGCGCAAAAATATTCTTGAATAGCTAGCACATGGATTTCAAGTACTAGATCATAATAAGTATATTATTACCCATAATTCCCTCATCTATAATAAATTGAATAAAAACTAATGAAATGTCTTTTTATGTTGTTATATTATTAGAAATGTGTTTCAAAAGATATTTAGTAACTGAAAATATACCTTAGACTAATCATTTTTGTATAACATGGTTTTCAGAAGTATTTCATTATTCCCTCATAATTTTAATATATGAGGGAATGATCTGAATCCATTTGCATATGCACTAAACAGTAGAATAAGAAAATCTAATGCAATAAAATACACATTAATAAACTCATAAGATTTTTAATTAAAGTAAAGATAATGCATTTTTAATTTTTATTATTTTACTGGGAGATGTTAAAAAATAAATAAAAAAAATTATTGTACTAATTCAAATAAACATTAACTCTGCTAAATGTTGATGCTTTATCTTTATTTTTTTACAATTGAAATAGAGTAAAAAATGATTATTTATGTACAGTATGACTCCTAATTATTGTCATTATTTCTTTTTTAAAGAGCAAAACTACGATAGGGAAATTATCTAAGGAAGAATTAAAGCTGAAAAAAGAAAGAGTATGATAGAATCAAAAAATAAAATAAATAAGATCCAGTGATGCTTGAAAAATTAAGAGAAAAGCGGGAAACTAAAATATTTTTAAAAAATTGAAAAATGACAAGTCAAACCAGTAAATGCAGTCATGAGAGCGTCCGAACCAAATGACCGATTATTACCACTAAAGCTTAATAGCATTGTTTGCTTTATTAAATCTCAGAAATTCTGTCATTAAATAATGCTTGAAATACTATGAAAATTTAGTGGTAGGAATCGTCCATTTGGGTCGGAGCGCTCTCATCCCTGTAAATAAAATCACTCCACATAAATTATGACAAAAATGAAAACATTGGAAAAAAAATTCCAGAACTTATCGACAGAAGAAATGCAGTGAACAGGCTATAGATACAGAGGATGTGCTACAGCCAACATGTAGCAAGGATTCAAATTGTATTCCAGTCATATCCCAAAAAAAGTTTCAATTATTAAGGTATCACACAAAAGAATTGTTTCCAGGTATCCAAAACTGCATCGGCCTACTCCTTGCAATAGCCGAGTAAGCCAGTATAAATTTTATAAATAATTTTACATGTGATTATTTATGGATAAAAATGCCACTATAATCAAATAAACCATTTTGAAAATAGTATCTTTTCTTCTTATCAACTAATAATTTCATCAAAACTAGTGTGTTACATGAAAAGAGTCAATTTTAATGGTGATCTGTCATTCCCTCACATAGCATCATTCCCGCATTATTTCAATTATTAAAATAATTAAAATCTCAGAAGATCTATCAGGTATAGTTTGGTTCATATTATTTTTTTGATAAATATAGCAATAAGGTACTTGCATGTTAAATTTTGAGATATTTGAGGCAATTTTATTCGGACTCATTAAAAAAAAAACAGCCACTTTTCAGAGAATGACCCATAGATTCATAGCTGACAATCGCACAGCATATTTCTAGACGCTGTAACTAACGCTTAGAGTTTACACTTTCAAGCAATAAAGTCAATGGCAGTGCCACCTAAGAAAATGTAATTTTTTGAATACATTCTAAAGCAATATCGGTGTACGCGATTTCCACAATATATGTTTCTAGATACTGTAGCCCTGGTGATAGGATTGTACGTACGATCGCAGCTTAATATTGTTCAAAGCAGGGTTGGCCAACTGTAGCACGCTCGACACCACTCAAATTTTATAGTAATCGTTGTCTTATCTAATCATCGAATTTCTGCGATTCAAGAAGTCGACTTTTTCTGTAAAATTTTAGTGGTATCAGGCGTGCCACAGTTGGCCATACCTGGTTTAAAGCCCACGCTAAGCAATTTACAGCTATAGAGTGTAATTCTTAAGAATTCTTTTGTGAAGACCTGTATATGATCTATAGAATTGATACGCATCACGCAATAAATTGAAATTTAGTTAGGCTTAGAAACACAGACAACAAATGAAAGCCAACTCCCAGCAATTTACGCGCATAGACAGTACTGTCACCGAATTCTTTGGTGTGTCCCTGTGAACAAGTGCTACGCACTCTCTATTTTACAGGAAAAATATCCCAGTGAGCCTCAGTAATGCAGATCAGTTCCATTGTGTTTGAAGTATTCTTATATTATTATAAAAAAAAACTGCAAAAAGTTCCCCATAGGCTGTAATGTATTGGAAATCCTTTTTGTGTCCCTGTAAACAAATTATACTTGCTACACGCTTCATTTCCGATAGGGAACGTTCTATAACAAACCTTAATAACATATACCAATCACGGGTTGCCCAAGTACATTTATGAAAGTTAAATTGTGGCTATATATATAAATGCAGGGCTGTCACGGGCGTCTATTGTTATATTCTATTCGCACCACTTTTTAAAAAAAACAAGATTTTGTTATATATTTCTCTTGCAAATGTTGTCAAAGCATATGTAAAAGATTTTTGTTATGGAAAAGTGGTGCGAAATAGAATAAAAAAAATAGTCGCACGTGGCAGCCCTGTAGATGCTAAATGCTACGATTTTCGGACACCAATATTTCAGAATCTTCGCCTTATTGAAACGTTTAAATAAAACGAAGATTTTTATTCGGAACTATTGGTGCCTAAAAATTGTAGGAGTTGAGAACTATGCAGATGGCAGAAGGCAGAAAGACAAGCTGAAGTCATAAACATTCAACTTTGTCGGAAAGTGGTAAAAAGAAGAAAAATCAAGTTTACTTTAAAACTTAAATATCAGCTACAATGTGTTTAACTAATTATAAGAAAAGAAGAAAAAGCACTTTTCGTTGAATATGAATGCCATTACACATTTGAAACATGATAATTAAATTAGCAACCTGCTAATCACCGCTCCAAATCACATGAAATGCATATAAAAATGTTTACTTTTACTGTAATATGACAGAATAACAGATCATAAATTATCGGAGAAGAAAAAATAAATTTACTCTAAAACCGTAAAATCTACCCCGATGTATTTAACTAATTCTAAGTAAAGAAGAAAAAACGATTTTAGTTGAATATGAATGTCATTACACATTTGAAAAGATTAGGACATGCTTTCGTATATGTCTCTTTCGATGGAAATCAAGCCTTTAATTACGTGCACTAGAAGCTTGTACAATAGAGATCATCACTTATTCTCTTTTGGTGCTTAGGGCTCTTGATGAGAAATCCGCGCTCTCGAAGCTGATAACACTTCATTGAATTACATTTTGAAGATCAATTAGTTCTTTCTATTGGTTCCTATAAACGGGTGTGATACTGAATGGTTATTTGGATTTTGCTGGCTCAACAAATACGCTGTGAAACAGAAGTAGGGGTTAGATACAAATTGCACTGATAAATTAAATGCATTTTAGGGGTAATATATTTGAGTCTTAATAGTTTATTTTTATGGTTGTAGAAATAATAGGTTTCCTGATCTGGGAAGGCCGGTAAAATGAAAACAAATATTGAAACGGACCGACTCAAATATACTGTAAAAATTTCGCAGAAATGTGTATGCAGTATACTTTAAAAAGAATTTTTATAGTATGTATAGAAATATCCAATATTTTTGAAAACATTGAGTGGGCCGGGCCGAGCATGATTTCATTGATTTTTGCACGAGCCGGGAAAATATAAACGAGCCGGGCATGGCCCATGGATACCTCTGGAATTAATAACCAGAGCTTTATTACCAACGGGCAAGCTTCCACCTGTAAATTTTCAAAGAAAATTTCATCTTTTTAAACGCTATTTTCGTGAACAATTACTGTCATGAATCAAGAAAAAATTTCTATTCCTTTTTACCGATGGAATTTTTCCTTATCGGTAATCGGGTCCTGGTAATAACGACTTCGAAAATCATAGACCATTAACCCTTTCAGGCAAAAAGCACTTTTATTCTAAAAATCCTGAAATGATTGAATGACACCAAAACTAATTTATTCCTAATAATTTATTTGAAACTAAGCACTTAGCGAACTTCGCGTACTTTATAAAAGAAAAATTTTCATTCCAAAATTTTCGTGCCAATGTGGCATTTAGGGATTAAAATTAAGTTGTCCAAAAATTAACCACAGCCCTTCAAGGGGTTAAACAGAGTTCGTTTGATGTTTATTTTTTTTTTAATATAACTACAGGGCTGCACAGGCGGCTATTTTTCTATTCTATTTCCACCACTATTTTATAAAAACAGATATTGTAGTATATTTTTCTTGCAAATGTTTTCCAACAGTGTATCAATAATTTTTGTTTTGAGGAAGTGGTGTGAGGTAGAATTAAAAAAGTAGTCGCCTGCGGCAGCCCTGAACTATTTCTGAAAAGTTATTTCGTTGCAAGATTCTCAGTTTAAATAGGGCGAATGAAAGTTTTTGGAAATAGCGCTTTCAGTAGCAAACACCCATACTAGCCGTATTAAAATTGGAATTTATTTTACATTATAATAACAAAACTTAGAATTTTGAATTCATGATTTTTTGCAATATTCGCCAATGTTTGCCTGAATTCCAAATGAGACTCAGAACCTCTTAAAAAATACTTTTTTGATAAAACAAGAATTATTTCAGTAAACTCTCTGAAATAAAAATTAGATACTATTTCAATCAATCTAGATTCAATTCTTTACTGTGTCATCGAGTATCTGCTGCAAACCTTCAAATTTTTGAGTATCACTATTTCTAAATAGAAATATTACTTATTTAATGACAAAAATTTGCGATTAAATAAAACGAAGAAAATAACAAGACTCCTACTGGTCCGTTTTTTGAAAACCACTATTTTTTAAGAAAAACATTTGTGGTTGGTTTTTGAAACCAAAAATGTCCTTCCAGGTAAGTTTCTACGAAATTTATAAAGAAGATTTTCTTTGATAGGATTCTTACAGGTCGGAAAATTTCCCTGATTTTAGGTCAGATAAACACTTGCGATCACTCGATTATATAATTCAAGTTTTTCTTCATAAAAATACTCGTATTTCACTTGAAAGTGTAGGAAATATGCAGTGTTGCCAGTTCGCTACTTTTTTAAATTCAGAATTCTTGATTGCCACCACATTTAAACTAGTATTATTCTCTTTCTGTTCGCATTATTTAATCTGTCGTTAACCCTTAAATGTATGATTTTTAAATTTTGTTTAGAAAAAAATATGTATGATTCTCAGAAAGGCATATTGCACAGGAAAAATAATGAAAAAATCACAGATACATTTTGCGTATAATACGTCAAACTTTTCTTATGTTGCACATCTGTAATATAAGTAAAAACTGCTATCATCGTTAAAATATTGCAAATTAGTAAATATTTTCATAAGTATGAATCTAAATACCTTATTTTATATAAAATTTTATTTTATAAAACTTAACTCTTAAATGCATGAATTGTTCTTTCAGAATTGTATTTTTTATTTTTATATTAAAGATATTTTAAGATAGATTTTTAACTTTATTTAGTTGCATATTTCTATATAGATACAAGGGTTACAGAGAGTTAAATAAAAAGCGACGCAGATAATGCATCACTATTCATTTAAGGGTTAAATAAGTCCGTTATACGAGTATCTAGCTTAAAAAAAAGTGGGGGCAATGAAAGCAAACTAGAAATTAAAAAAAATAGCGAACTGACAACACTGGAACCCCGTTTGAAAAAAGTGGTGTTCAAAAAACGGACAAAGTGGGAGTCCTAAAATAACGAAAATCATAAATCGAAATATTTGGAAGCCATGCGCATGTATGCCTTTAAAAGAATTTTAGTAAAAAAATTATAGCATATTGTTTCAGAATTTAAGGATATTTTCTCTCTGAAATAATCATTTTAAACATATTTTCCTTTTTTATGTTGGGAGGTATAAAAATGCTATACGGTCACAATGCAAAATATTTACGTGAAAGAAGATATAAAAGCAGAATGAAATAGCTTTAGAGAAACAATAAAGATTCATACGGATAAAGCAAAAAGAAATAATGCTAGCAAGGTTTAGATGTTATATTTGTGATTGTAAATATGATTTTACCATTTCTCGTTATAAAATTAAAATAACATTAAAGGGGACATGTTATTATTTTTATCACATTATCATGTGATTTTCTAAAATGCATAGAAATAAAAAATGTAAACCCATAATAATCATATGTAAAATTAAAATAAATTTTTCGTGTGCTTCCCATATTTAAACACAGAAATTCTTCATTAACTCTTTGCGCTCTGGCGCTGTTAGCAGATGTATATTACTAGCAACCAGTGTTGCCGCATCTGGCAGATTTTTTTTTCTTAGAAATTTACACCACAAAATTTAATTGGTAATTTTCTTTTACTTTATTTATGGAAAATCAATCATCTTCTAAAGCAAAAATAAGAGTTAAAACTTTCTGGGGATAATTCGGAATGTCTAATTAAAAAATCAGCCAAATATCGTGACGTACGCTGAGTGTTGCCAGTGGGCTAATTTTTAAAATTCAGATTTCTTGATTGTTTTGACACCATTGACACCACTTTTTTGAAATAGTAAAATTCGCCTTATTTAATGACATATTAATTAACGCGAAAACAAGGGGAATTTAACCGCTTCAGAAAAGTGGTGCCAATCAAGAAATCTGAATTTTAATAAAGCAGCCTACTGGCTACACAGCGTACGCTGCGCACGCCATTGTCGAAAATAACCAAAATAGCATGACGTACGCTACGTACGTCACAGAGCACAAGAGGTTAAATAAAGCATATATTTAGTCACGAAAAAACTGGTAGCCAAATCCTCTGAGGCATATGAATCCTGTAATATTACATCTGAAATGAACAGACTGTTTCATAAAATATATTGTGATAGAAATGCTTGTGACTCAAATTTGTCATAGCAGCCAAACCTTCCGCTTTTTGACTGCCGCTATTTCCAAATAGCAATTGGCAATTTATTTCATCGCAAATCCTTATATAAAGTAAATATTTCTATTTGAAAATAGAGGTGGTTAAAAGTAATAAAATTGAGAAAAGTACTAAATTGATAATCTACAGATTCTATTTTTTGTTTTTTTTGTTTTTTTTTTTTGTTTTTGTTTTTTGTTTTTTTATACAAATGACATACTAAAGCATCGAAAATTTTTTTTTAATCTCTTTTTAACCCGTAAGCAGGATGTGTAGATGCGCTTATTTTTTTAATATCACTTATTTCTGAACATTGATATACGACCTATTTAATCGCATATTTCTGCGATTTGGTGAAGCAAAAACAGTTTGATATTAGTGGTACTGAAATAAAAAAGCAGCTATACGCAGCTTTATATACTGAAAGGATAAGAAAGTGATATTCCATATTTCTTAAAGATACTATTTAAACATATTCTGTATTTTATAAATACATTGTTTATTACTTATGATTAGCTAATCTACCCATATAATTTCTATTTCATAAAATCTACATACATGACATTTCAGTAAATTAATACTTCTGATTAATTAATCTATCTACTAAATTTTAATGCAAGGCTCCCACTTTGTCCTTTTTTGAATACCACTTTTTTTTTCAAAGAAGAATCTTCTCTCTTTTTTTTATAAAAAAGAAAAATCTTGTTTACATTTTTCGTCAAAACGTACCTTGAAAGGCGTTTTTTTTTTTGTTTTTTTCCTTTCACGAACTTTTCTCTTACAAAATATTGGTTTTCAAAAACGTACCAGTAGCAGCTCTATTAAAACTTTCACGGGCAAACCAATTGTTCTTAAAATGATGAAATGAAAACTTCCACCTATAAACGAATCAACTTTGAAAAAATATACATATCTTGACGTGCATTATAAAACAAAAATATTGTTAAAAACATTCTGGTACTAATCCCGCAATTGGGAATTACAATTAAGTTAATTATATTCCCACTGCCTGTGTAAGTGTTAATGTCTAAGAATCTTTAAACTACGCATTCAGATTACTAATTATCAGTCACCAAATCACAATTTAATGATAAACCTTTTACATATAAAGACCATGTAAAATATGTATAAAATCACCCTGGTATCACACTAGCAGGGTAATATTGTTTTAATTGAGTCCCCTGTTGAGCCCAATATTTTATTAGCCTATTCGGGACCATGGGTGCATATATGCACCTTCAAAAGTTGCACACAGAATATGTTTTTGGCACCAGTAATATAAAAAAGGGATATTTATCTTATTTAATTAGAGCATTTTCGGGATTGCAAAAGTAAAGGTAACTTTTATAAAAACAGTGGTGCTAACCGTATTAAACTTGTGTAACAGACGCCGGTCCTGAAGGGGTTCAGCTAAAAAATTTCCAACGAAATACAAATATCGATCAAATATCGCTTTACATTGGAAATATATGCTATGAAACATCAAGAGTATAGCAATACTGGCTTTATATTGGAAATGTTACGAATGAAACGCCAGCTTTGCGGAAATATTATTATTACATTAAAAATATTGGCAATGGAATGCAAAATATTTCTTCCTAACATCACTATAATAATAACAAAATATAACTACCTGAATGCTGAGGTAATTTCATGCTAATATCAGCAATATTGGCGAAAATATAGCCAAAATATAGCCAATGATATTCAGGATATAGCCAGTGCAAACAATACATACATGCATACAAATGCTATGGTAATACAATTCACGACGGATATTGGCCTCCTGTATATAAGTCGTCAGACCCTCCCTTAATTTATAATTCATAATGAATTTTACGTAAAGTCTTTCTGTACTTCTTCCAATAATCCGGTTTTAGGTCTTCCAAAACCCTTTTTTATTATTAACACTTTGTAAATTAGTCTAAAAGTGTTTATGGCTTCGGTTTGTCTGGCCATTTGTCTGTTTGCCTGGCCATCGGCAATAGACGCTTCATCCTACTACAAATTTCGTAATTTTGAGTGTTGCAAGAAAGTAGAACTTCTTATTTTTACCCCCACTTAACAAAACCCATTCTGCTAGTGAATTGTACGCAATGCCTGAATACCGCGAAAACAAACTTCCACAACATTTTTTTAAAAGCAATGTTTGTACTTAAGTAACACTTGTTACTTAATCGCAAACTCTTTCGATTAAATAAGGCAAAAGTTTCTTTTTGAAAAATGTGGTGGACATTTTTCTAGGCTGTAATCAGGCAATGGATGTACTTGAAAACTTTCAATATGCTTTGTTCATTGACTGGTGACAAAACTTACAAAGAGATATTTACAATCCCTATATGTTTGTTAATGTTTGTTAATCTTTTTTTGTTTGCGTTTTTGTTAAAAAGTAATTACAAATTGGCTTGCATTGTTTTTTTGACTCAATGTTTAAACTTTTACCATATCTATTAAAATAATGTTTTTACTATTTTACGCAATATTAACCCCTTGCGCTCTGGTGCTGTTAGTGGATGTATGTCACTAGTCACCAATCTGGCAGATTTTTTTTTCTTGAAGTTTTGAATTGTCACCACAAAATTTCAATTGGTAATATTCTTTTACTTAATTTATGGAACATCAATCATTTTGTAAAGCAAAAGTAAGAGTTTAAACTTGCTGGTGATAATTCGGAAAATCTAATTAAAAAATCAGCCAGCTATCATGACGTACGCTGTGTACGTCAATGTTGGAAATGACAAAAATAGCATGAATTACGCTTCGTACGTTATAGAAATGGAGTTATGAATAAAGAGGAGGAGACATATAGTGTACTGTCTACCAGCTGCGAGTGAAGTAACTGAGGATCTTGTCACAATATGGCGGCCGCTTTTTAGGTAGATTTCGTATGAAATACTACCTATTGGGATCATTCCTATGTTGGAATTTCTGAAAAATATTTGCACATCTACACCGATCATGACCCCTAGAACCCAAAACCACCCTCAGTAAAAAACTTTATCTATCTATCTATCTATCTATCAATGTATCTATCTATATATATATATATCTATATCACTTTCTTCTGGACACGATAACTTTCGTATTTCTGCACCAATCTCTTCCAAACTGACTTCCAAAATCAATGGTCATAAAGTCTCGGTCAAGTTCGTTAATGGGCAAAATCGGACCAAGGGGATGGAAATAGGGAGGGGTTTTGTGAAAACAGAAAACCCCCCATAACTTCTTAATTTTTGTACATATCAAATCAGTTTAAAGTTTTTATTATTTCTAAAAATAGGGTCAAAAATTTATGTATCACAGATTTTTGATAAAGTTAAAAATGGGCTCAAGGGGCGCAAAAAATAGGGTTTTTGGGAGAAAAAAAATCATAACTTCGTCAATTCTCAAGATATCAAATCCAATTAATTTTATTATAAATCTCCTTAACATTATCTACAACTTTTATATTCACAAGTTTTTGATAGGACCAATTCGTACCGCAAAAAAAAATTAAAAACGAAAACAAAAAGGGGGTTTGAAGAAGAAAAAAATCCCTAACTCCGTCGATTCAAAAGATATAAAATTCCCATGAATTTATCATATGTCTTCTTAATTTTGTCTACAACATCTATATAGACAAGTTTTGGATAGGACCAATTCTTACTGCAAAACAAATTAAAAATACATAGCGGTTGACGAAAAAAAACCATCTTAGTAAGGGTGTATTCAAATCCAAACTGCTTATTTTCTGACTCATTTTACAATTCATTTTTTCTCTCAAAGGCTTCCAATTGGTACGTTTTCTTACTCAGAAACTATATAAACTACCGTAATGGTCGATTGTTTGATAGAGGCAGAATATATTTTTTTTAAATGCTGTTAAAAAGGGCACTTTGAACCGAATCTACCGAGGTGGATTGTTCTGGAAAAATCATTGTCACTCAAATCCAAACTGCTTATTTTCTGACTCATTTTTAAATTCATTTTTGCTTTCAAACGCATTTAATTGGTAGATTCGCTTATTCAGAAACTATATAATGTACTGTAATGATCGATTTTTGGATAGAGGCAGAATATATTTCAAAAAATGATGTCAAAGTGGGCATTTTGAACGGAATTTCCCGAAGCGATTGTGTTAGAAACGAAAAATATTGTTCTTCTGAGAAAATAATTGTTTATATATCAAGTTTTAATTAATTGCACAAAAAATTAAAACACAGGTCGCTTATAAATCTCTTCAAAAATCACGTCAGCAAGTTTCATAATTTTTTTATATTAAAAGTGAATCTGGAATTATGCCAGAAAATGTCGAGTTGTTGAGCATGGAAAAGTATTTTTTTTAATACCGCCCTAACATGATTCTTATAAAACCAGCTATCATATAAAAATGAAATAAAAACTCGTCAAAAGCGGTCAGATAAAATTGTTAAAGTGGATTTATCTCTAATCATGATTTAGTTTTTGTTTGTGAAATTAGTATATTTGACTTCGAAATCTACCTTTGCCTGTAGGCCGGGCCGGCAGGGATTTTTTAAAATCAGATCTACAGTTTTTGAATACCGCCGGTGGAAAACTTCCCTCCAGTAAAATTAAATAGAAAATTTTGCGTTATTTAAGCGTCTTATTCATGGAGACATTTTCTCTCAAATAGGGTAAAAACTTCTATTTGTTTTTACTGGTGTCAGTTTGATTGGTAAAACAGTAAGTTTCTTTCACCGGTTGTCAGACTGTGGCAAAAACAATGGGTCTGAATACCGCAAAAGTATACCAACACCAGTAAAAATGGAAATCTGTTTCTACCATTATTTATGACTGAAATTTTGCATTAATAAGGACTGTAAATACGGAGAAAATTTCTATATAAATTAAATGGTGGAAGTTTTCACCGGAGGTAATCAGCCCTTGTGAAAGCGATTACAGTTGAAGCTTTACTATTTTAGAATATGTCAGCTCCTTTTTATTAATAGTTCCATGGTTACAGAGCGCAAGAGGTTAACAGTAATTCTAAAATTATGAAACTTTGTTTCTTCCTATTTTAGGTACAATAACCTGGGGTTAGTTAAACTCAATAGAGGGCTTCTTGAATACAAGTAAAAAATGTTTTAAATGAGTCTAAGGTGTACTGTGTTACTAGTTAGTGCTGTTATCTGAAGATTATTGGTGAAATGCTCCAATACTTCAACACACAAAATACAGGACCAATTTAAAACACCTTTTTTACTTTCTTCTATCTTTACAAGAAGAAAGTATTGGATTCGTGAAAATTTTCGACTTCCGGTTTTCGACGGACTTACACGTTTTAGAATGCCCAGAACACGATTTGATGGTTTTTAGAAAATGACTGTATGTGAGTCTGTCTGTCACTCTGTCACTCTGTCACTCTGTCTGTGAGTCTGTATGTGACAAAAATTTTGTGGGCGCTCTATCTCAAGAACTAATGCACAGAATTTCACAAAACTTATTATTTAGTTATACCTTGATATAAACTAGACCTGATTAGTTTTTGGTGAAAATCGCCCAACAGGTGGCGCTGCTATGCGGCATTTTTCACGATTTTTGCAATAGCTATATCTCAAGAACTACTGCACGGATTTTCATAAAACTTCAGATTCAGTTAGTCCAGGATATAGTTTGGTGCTGATTACTTTTTTGTGAAAATCGCCCAACAGGTGGCGCTGCTATGCTGCATTATTCATGATTATCGCAATAGCTCTAACTCAAGAAAAAATGCACGAATTTTCATCAAACTTCAGATTTCGTTAGTCCTTGATATAAATTATTGCTGTTTAATTTTTGGTGTAAATCACCTAGCAGGTGGCGCTGCTGTGCTGCATTTTCACGATTTTCGCAAGAGCTGTATCTCAAGAACTATTGCACGGATTTTCATCAAACTTCAGATTTAGTTAGTCCTTGACATGAATTGACGTGTAAATTAGTGCTGTTTAATTTTTGGTGTAAATCGCTCAACAGGTGGCGCTGCTATGCTGTATTTTTTGCGATTTCCGCAATAGCTTTATCTCAAGAACTAACGCTTAGATTTTCAACAAACTTCAGATTCAGGTATACCTTGATATCATTTAGTGCTGTTTATTTTTAGTGTAAATCGCTCAACAGGTGGCGCTGCTATGCTACATTTTTCAGAATTCCCGCTGTAGCTCTATCTCAAGAACTAATGCACGAATTTTCATCAAACTTCAAATTCAGATATACTTTGATATGAATTGGTGCTGAATTCATGTAATTTCTTGTACTATTTAAATGATTTAATTGACGTGATTTATATAGAAGAAAGTTTTGTGATGGCCACAACATACTAGTTTTTGTTTTCTGTTCAAGTAACCCTGATTTACGGTTTTGGTGAATCCAGTATTGCCAGTTTGGCCAGCAATTTTAATCAGAAATTTAACATTCATACTGGAAATTTCGAAAGGAGAATTTAAGCTTTATATGATCGCTAAATGTCTCTGATTAACTAAATCATAAATTACTAATCTTTATGTCCGGTATACACACTAAATTTCGAAATAAAAATGGTGGCCAAACTATCAATCCTGGGAGAAACGACCCAACGTTTTAACCCTTTCAGGGGCAAGAAAGCACTTCTGTTGCAAAAATGTTAAAATAATTAAGTGACACCGGTTTTTACGAACAAATTTATATGAAAATAAGTAAAAGCTTTTCTTCGCATACATTGTGTTAAGCAAATATAATTCTCTTATTCCGGTGCCAGTATGGCATTTTGGAATTAAAATTAAGTGGCATATATAATATACCTATGCCCATTAAGGAGTTAACCCGCACTAAATACAGGACTGACTTAAAACACTTTTTTGTTTGAATTCAAGTAACCCCAGTATTTTTTAAATGAAATCAAGAAAAAGTGTAAAGCCTTAAAATCAAATCTACTGAATTCTTAGTTTTGATGAAAGGACAACTTCATAAAATGGAAAAAAAAATAAAGTATAAAGATCATCTCGGGAATAAAACGACGCTTATTTCTACTCCAGAATCACTTTTATTTCATAATCTGTCCATTGGAATAAAAAACACATATATTTCAATTTGTAAGCTATTATTTTGTACATTTTCCCAACTCCAATTATAGTATCGTGTTTTATTTCATATTAAACACAACTGAGTGATAAGTCTCTTTGCGCTTCCGCTTTATCGAAAGACTTAGCACAAAATGCTAACATAAAGTTTCAGGAATTTTTATCTACAGCTGTCGATTATAAGTTTGTAATGGATTTTTAAAAACTTTCTATCGATTAACCGGCTTCCCTTAATTTCACGCAGCGTAAGTTGAGCTAGTTGAAAAGTCTTAACGAAATACTATTTTTAGCATTAATGGAAATCGTTTGCGGGTCTGAATTTCTAGTTTTAAGTACCAATTCTTCCAACCATTTGATACAAAGCTGAAACTGATTACTAACGTAAAAGAAAGAAAGAAAAAAAAATACATCGCTTTTTTCCTTTATTTCTAAGCCTGTTAAAATCAAACAATTTTTTAGCAACTTATTTGTATATATATATGTACATATACATATAGGAAATATTTATATACATCAAACTTCCAATTATCCGCCATTCTATTAACCGCCACACTTGGTTAACTGCCACCCCCACCCCTCCTCTAATTTGTTTTTTAAATCGGAAACGAACATTGTCCTAACATTGTTCATCGCACACAAGATCAGAGTTCGCACGGGTACCGTTATTTTCAAGGCCAAATATCAGTAATTTTTTTATAGAAAAATAAATCTAGTTTAAACGCGCGAAATTTCGCCTTATTTAAAGAAAGATTTTCTGTAAGAAAATACTGGTACCGAAGAATTTCTTAGTCTTGAAATTCAAGGACCCGTAAGAACCCTGAAGATACCGAGGCACTTAGTAGTGATTTAGAGATTTTTACCTTGTTGTCAAACGTACTATGTTTAAAAAAATATTTCTGCGGATGAAATCACAGATTGGCTTGATTGTGATAAGAATGATATTGGCTACAAAAATTAATGGATGGCAAAATTACTCAAAATCTTTTGAAGTCAGAGAAACCGGAAATGGATGAATATGATGAATCAGGGAATGATGATAAAGGAGTCAATCACGCAGAAGTGAAGACTATTCTCTTTAAGTGCATTAAGGGGACAGGGGAAGCCTTATTTGTGCCATGTTAAATTCACCAACTTTATGTACTTTTTTCTTAGAAATGGTGAAACATAGAGGTCTAGATTTTTTAGAGTAGTTAAAATAACATGATTTACGTATTTTAACAGACCATTTTCTTTCTAAATGAAACTCAAAACTAATTATTAATTATTTATTGAAACTCATTTTTAAATTAGGATTTTTGGTAAGATTTCACTGCGTAAAATAAATAATTCTCACCAAATCATTAAATCCCTGCGTTAAAGTATAGAATATAACATAATGTAAGTATTAAATAAAAATCTGAGTTCCTTAGTTTAATAGATATTGAAAAAAGGAACATAAACAGGAAAAATACCAGTTTTGAGAAAAAGTCAATTAAAGATTTAAATGACCATTAAGCTGTGAAATACTCTTAGAAAGAATGAATAATTTCAACACTTATTTTTTTTTATATAAACATGTGTGGCACATCGTTGGAAAGATAAAAGGTTAAACTATTTAATGATATAAAAAAGTAAAAATCGATTTTTTGGTTTAATTTTGCTTTCCCGGTTCCCTTAATTGGTTCGAGATGCAAGAGGATGCCGATGAATCCAAGTACATTTATTACGATGAATTAGTAATCTTGCTGCAGTAAAATCACAAGCAAAACGCAAACAAAAAATTTTAATTGTTTACTTTGAATGAAAACATATAAATATATATTTATTCTTTTAAATTCTAAATTTGTGTTCTTAATTGATTTCTTTTTATCAGTTATGCTTTTTATTAACGAAAGTACATAACAGATATAAAAATAGTTATCGTCTTTTATATAAACTGACAAATAGAAATTTAATTTTGTAAAGGTATTGTACTATCTTTCGATTATCCACCAGACCGTCGGTCCCATGAGAGACGGATAGTAGGAAGTTTACTGTATATATATTTATGTCTTATATACATTTTGTTGGACTCTTAGCTGTTTGAAACTTCCCTTATTGATATGATGACATCAGTGTTACCAATCTGCTACATTTTCACTCTGAGTGCCTGATTTCTACCACTTTTTTGAGATAGTAATATTTGCCTTATTCAATGACAGATAGTATGAGGCGTAAACCAAAGATAATTATAATATTTCAAAATAGTTGTAGCCTACAATCAAGCAATCCGAACTCAAATGTGTAGCCTACTAGCAGCACTAGTTGATAGTAAGCTAACATTAAGTCCTTAAAGACTGAGTTTGCGTTTTTGCAGCATTGTATTTGAGATTTTTTAAAAGAAAAGTAAATTTTTTAAGAGAAAAGTAAAATTTGCCTTGTTTATTTAACACATTTCAATGATTCCTAAAGTAAAAGTAAGTGTTTAACAAAAAGTGGTGATAACTTAATAAAATTCCTGTAAAACATGCTAGTCCTTAATTGGTTAACACCACTGCCATCGAAATACTCAAGGCTAGAGGACACGAGTTGTGACGTCATCACTAATCGACCGACTTCTCATTAGTGTTGGATTTCACACCAGAAAATTTTGAATAGTAATTTCATTTTATTTTATTTGTGGAATATCTCTCATCTTATAAAACAATAACAACTATTTAAACTTACTGGTGAGAATTCAGAATCCCTAAATAAAATTTTAGCCAGATGCGGAATGCCACAGTGTCGCAGCTGATAAATAGGAAGAGAAAAACTAAAATTTCAGCGAGAACTTTCTAGATTCAGTGACGAAAACATATATGGATGCATGGGGTGCGAGCCCATCCAATAATTTGATCTCTCCGCAAAACCAATTCAAAATGATTTATTGCGTTATTTATTTATTTATTTATTTATTTACTAGGTGAAATAAAATTTTGTTTTATTAAGTTCTCAAAATAATTTTGGTTGAAAAATAGTAAGGACATCATTTAGACTTGCAGGACCACCGAAAGCCCAATCAACGGACATAAAAATAAATTTCTCTAAAAAAAAAAATAAAAAAAAAAATAAAAAAACTTTCCTGCATATTTTGCCATCAATTTTAATGTCTTGATGAATCGATGAAAGGGACTAAAATGGCATTTAGTTAATACACTATATTGCCAAAGGTGACCGGTCACTTGCGATTTTAGACATTTTGTTAAATATCTAGAAAAATACATGAGGAATTAACCTGAAACTGCAGGTGTGTAAACAGTATAGTATAGGTCATATATTTCCGCGAAGATTATTTCCCGAAACCCCATAGGGGACCGTCAACAAATTGAAAAAGAACGAATATCTTTTGGATAACTCTGTAAAAAGCGTTCAAACTCGAGATTATTAATAAGTGGCTTATTGTACTATATTGTGTTCATTTGTATCAAATATCTGTTGATTAGTGCCAAGATAGCGCACACAATATTGCACGTACTACTATATTTGGATACAACCCCTCATCTTTTTTATTCTTTTTGGGAACAACGGATTTCGAGCTTATTCTATCGACGATAATTTTCGAAATTTTGAAGCTATGATTTTGAGACTTTCATAAAAGTTGCTCTATATACTTTGCTAATACATTATGCACATTATATTTTGAGTGTATTCGCGCATGCACAGAAAAACATTTTTTAGTAAACCTGCTCATTTTTCATTCAATTTTTATTATTTTTTAATTCTGATTGCAGAGTATTGTGTAATATTTTGTTTGTCATATTTTCTGAAAATAACTTTTTTTATATTAAGAACTCTGCAAATTATAAGCAAAAAATTTGGGACTGTTTTTATAAAAACTTCAATTTCTCAACGAGTATACATGCTATCCTCATAAAATTAAACACAGTATATTACAATAAGCCACTTATTAATAATCTCGAGTTTGAACGCTTTTGCTACATTAGTTTTTACAGGTTTATCCAAAAGATATTGGTTTTTTTCAATTTGTTGACGGTCCCTTAAGGGGTTTTAGGAAAAAATCTACGCAGAAATATATAACCTATACTATACTGTTTACGCACCTGCAGTTTTAGGTTAATTCCTCATGTATTTTTCTAGATATTTAACAAAACGTCTAAAATCGCAAGTGATCGGTCACCTTTGGCCATATAGCAATTTTTATGTTATATATGATAAATATTAATCTATGTATAAGAATGAAGTTGTGTGGAAATTATTTAATAAATTATAATTAAATTATAATAATTTTATATTTTACTTAGAAAAATCATAATTTGACTTCGAACTACCATCCCATATTTAGTCATTCGCTCCTCCCCGCCCCTTTCTCCACACACACAGGAAAAAATTGTATGTGAAAACGCAACTTGTACGTGTATTACTCAAACTTTTTTGAGTCCACCCAATATTTTTTAAAAGTTGGCGATACTGTCTAAATTTGTTACTTTTGTTCAGCGATATATGCCTCGTTACTTTAAAAATACACCCAATAAATTCCTTTCAGAGTAATAAGTTGTCTATTTCATCCCACATATTCACTTTCATGTATTTCAGGTTTTTAATCAACAAATAGAAAACTGAGCATAACATTTTATGTGACATAAAAAAGTGAATTTCATCTGAATAAGATGGATTTAATACTTCCACTCAACTTTCATAGAAGAATCCAACATTTCAAAGTAAATAGTAAAAGAGAAATTAAATTTGCCTGAAGACTTGTAGGTATATTTCTTTCGTCTTGGAACAGGTATCGCCGTATTAAGGAATTTATGTGCTTCTGAACTATGCTATGGGATCAGTTTTTTCCAGTTTAATGGCTTTTGTTGCATCGAAAATATCTACCATAACTTCCGAATAGCTTCGCTTTATTTAGCCACGAAATGTGTGTCATTAAATAAACCGAAAAGTACTATTCGGAAATTCTGTAGATACGTTGAATTGAAAATCTACTAAATTGGCAACACTGTATAGGATCCAATCAATAAGCAATAACTGTCCGAATTGTTTTAAAAATAATTGTTCAAAGGACTAAAAAAAAGAGCATTTCTATCAAAGTTTTATAAATTTCTAGGCTTTTAAAATTAATTATTGATTTTAAAAGACGTTTCTCAGTTTAATCCTTTCAGGGAGAAGGAAGTTCTGTCCCCAAAATGTTCAAATGCTTGACTGCCTTCGGAATTTATAAACAAATTACACTGAAAATATCGGGTCATCAAGTATGAAACTCGTGATTACGGAAAAGCCAGATTACCAACGGGCCAAACTTCCACCACTAAACTTTAATAGAAATTTTCCTCTTGTGTAAACGCTATATTCTTGAAACTATCATGAATAACACAAAAATGTCTATTCTTTTTTACTGATGGATGTTTGTCCTGTTGTTAATCTGGCCCTTTTGTAATCACAAGTTTCATACTTGATAACCTAATAAATAAAGGTACGTAATTAAATTTTTATAAAACATTTTGGCTGTAATTTCGGCAGTTGGAAATTAAAATTAAGTGGTATAAATAATATACCATTGCCTTTCAAAGGGTTAAATACGTAATATATCTGCAGATTTCACCTAAGAAGCAACAATTCAATACCGGTGCTGTAGATTTTCCGGTCGATTATGAAGTAAATCTTTTTGTCGGTATAAGTACATTTTCTTATAGTGGATTATCTTTTATTTTTCTTCAAAAAAATATATATATTTGATTCCTTAATGGACATCAATTAAAGTAAAAATACTAAAAAAATTATCACTCATATTTTTCAGCTTTTTGAAGTATTTTCCCCCCCTTAAGTAACCCTTTCAGGGGCAAGGTACTTGTATTCGTAAAATGTTGAAATAATTTAATGACACCAGTATTTACAAGAGAATTTATTTGTAAGTAGTATATATATTCGCGTACTTGATAAACGTGAAATTTTCCTTATAAAATTCCGGTGCCAAAGTGGCGATTAGGGATTAAAATTATGTGATGCCTTGACGGCATCACCGCCCTTCAAGGGGTTAATGGTTGTCAAATGGTAACACCATGCATTTATCATCTTCTAAGCATATTCAATTATACTTATCTGGTCTTTTTTTATTCATTGTCGGGTGGCATTTTGCAGCACGGGATTCTGTCTCTTATTATTCCAAAACACGAAGTTACTTTTGATTTTAAAAGTGTCATTAGGTTCACTGATCTATAATAATTACCAAAATACAGTTTATATCTTACATGTTTAACAATTGGATGAATTAATCTAGCATTCAATCAACCGCCAACCCCTAAGTCATGTCCACTTGGCAGACGGGTTGCGTTTTTTTTTCCCGTAATAAATATCAAAATTGTACGCAAATTCAGATACTCCTGCCAAAATAAATTAATTTGAAACCACATTTATGCGGGTTTTTTTTTAATATACTGCTTTGTATGGTGACCAGTATTGCCAGTTCGCTACTTATTTAAAATTTAGACTGTTTGATTGGCACAACTTTTTTTTCAAATTGAAATATTCACCTGATTTAATGGCGGAATAAATAATGCGAAAATAAAGCGCACATAATTCTGTCATTAAATAAGACGACGAAAATTACTTTAAAATACTGGTGTCCAGAGCATTTGGAGCCCCGATTTACGCGGGATACCTGGCAACACTATCTATGCATGGAACTATTAATATAGAGGAACTGACATATCCTTAAAATAGTGAAGCTTCAACTGTAACCGCTATCGCAGGCATTGCTTACCGCCAGCGAAAATTTCCACCAGTAGAATTATATAGAAATTTTCAACTTATTTAAACACCTTATTATTGCAAAATTTCAGTCATAAAGAATGGTAGAAACAGATTTTCTTTTTTACTGGTAGGAGTTTACTTTGGCGGTAGTTAGGCAATGCGTTTCCGCCATATTGTGACAACCAGGGAAACAAACTGACAGTTTTACAAGGCACAATGACACCAGTAAAAGCAAATAGAAATTTTTATACCATTTTTGATTTAAAAAAATTCCATGAATAAGACGCTTAAATAAGACGAAATTTTCTATTCAATTTTCCTGGTGAGAAGTTCGTCTTTGCGATAATCAGAAACTGAAGATCCGATTAAAAAAAAGCAGCCGCCATCTTGTGACAACCTCCTCAGTTACTTCAGTCGCAACTGGTAGACAGTATACTAAATGTCTCCTCCTCTTTATTATTAACTCCATTGTTGTTTGTATATATGCAAAGCTGCGCACCAAAGGGTTAAGAGCGCACGCAAATTGCACATGGCCCTTACATTTGAGAACCGCGTTTCTGTAAAGGAATCTTCGCTTATTTTGATCGCAGAAAATTTATGAAAACTAAACAAAATGCTGCTGTTACATAAAATGACGATTTTTTTTAAAATAGTATTTAACCCTTTCAGGGGCAAGGTACTTGTATTTGTAAAATGTTGAAATAATTGCATGATAAATGAAAATTTATTTGTAAACAAGTAAAAGTATATTTTCGCGTACTTTATAAAAGTGAAATTTTCATTAAAAAATTCGGGTGCCAATGTCACAATTAGAGATTAAAATTATGTGATGCCATAGCGGCATTACCGCCCTTCAAGGGCTTAAAGGAAAGACCATATGACTAATAATGGGCAGAATGAATGATTTTACTATTCAAATGAATCATTCGGGCATGCACAAAAGCATATTTTCCACCCTTTGTATATATTTTTAATCAATTTCTACCAGAAATTTTGTAAAAAGAAAAGAAGGAAAAGCATAGTTGCCAGCACTCGAAACTTTTAGAATCAATAATCTTCAGAAATTTGTAAGATTAAAAATTTTTTTATATTTTTATGGTGTTCTTATATTCATTATAACTAGTAAATCTGCAGATCAGGAGCCTCAACGTCATCTTTGCAAGTCATTGTTTTTTAACACTCTTTGCGTAATATTCAACTTCCTACAATCGTTTTTAAAATTTTTCAAATTACATAAATATTTATAAGCTTACAAGATACTTCGTAAAGTTTCAGAAATTAAAAGTGTTAAACAAGTGGTTATACATTGATGTTCTGAAATTCTGATGAGCTACTTATTCTGGTAGTTTTTTAAATCAAAAATTGCATTTCTTCAGGGGGGCTCTGTCCCCCTGAACCCCCCGTAGTCTATTTAAATTTACATTCGTAATTTTTCATTGATTGTGCGGATGGTTATAGTATATCTTAGATTTTTTTTTTTTACGCTGTAATTTATAAGGATAAGCATAAGTTTTTTTTTTTTTTTTTTTTTTTTTTTTTTTTTTTTTTTTTTACAAATTAATAAAATTTAAATTTAAAATAAAATATTCATGTTAACCGTACGCAGACAATAAATCTTGAAGTGACGCCAAAAATGTAACCCTAAAATCCGCTACATTCGGCACAACACAACGACGTGCTTAAAACAACAACAAAAAAAAAATAATAATATTTTTAGTAATAGAGTTTTTAATTCATAATACAATGAAATGCTACCTTAGAATGCTTATTGCTTAAATATAAGCAGATCATTTTCATTTTACAGAAAAAATGCACGGATGAAGTCAAATAATTCGGTCCCTGTTCCACATGCTTGTTTTGTTTGGGCCGAATGAGGGCATTTAAATCTGAGCGATAACGCACATCGTATTGCAAACTGTTTTTACGGCATACTGCATCTCCATCTATCTCTTTCCTCCGTGAATAATAGTTAATTTTATTTTACCCAAGATCTTTTTATTCCAGCATCTTTGTTTTCGATAAATGACGTCTAATTCACCCGCTATGCGTACTTACTCAAAACTTTTCATCTTGTTATATTAAGAAATACTCGAGAGTTTTCTTTTTATTTCCAATATGCCGCCATATTAGTTTTTCTATTCTTAATTTTATTTTTCATTTTCCTGTTACACGACAAGACATTTCAATTGAAAATTGTTTAAAAGAAAATATTATTCCGTGTTTTGATTTTCTTGGCAACAATTAAAGAAATATTGGTAAATGTTATGGAAAAATGTTACGTTATTCCCTATGAAAATAATGAACTTTTTTATTTTTTGTCAAAATATTTGAATAAAATAAATAAAATAAATGAAATATTGCCTATTTTTATTTCTGGGCTAAAATCCATCTATATGCAAAAATACAAATGCATTAATTCATCCGTTTTGACGTTGGCTTTACTCAAACATTATACACGCAACTATACTAATATTATTAGGACCAAATACGTTGCTAGGCAACAGATGAAAGAAAGGGGAAAAAATGAAATATGCATTATGTCAAATTGATAAAACAAAATCCTTTATATTATTGGAAAACATGCATAAAATTAACCCCAAAATTATAAACCTAATTAAAAAAATCTCGCAAATATATTGACAAAATTTCATACTAATTGGAATAATTTAATAATCTTATTTAAAAATTTCAGCATCAAAAATTTACCATTTAAATCGATTTTTCATATGAGCCATTTCTTTCAACAAATGAAAATCTGAAAATCGTCTGACTTGCCATAGACAAGCATTATAGAGAAAAATAAAATGTTCCATATTTCCCGAACGAATGAACCAAATTTAACCAAAAACTATACAGCTAAGCCCGGGTACCTCATCAACATGTCCAGTAAATTTCAAGCCGATCGGATGCTTTTTACGGCAGTTATCGCGGAACAGGCAGACAGACTAACAGAAACTAAAACTTTTCGTGTCTCCACAGTAAGCCTTCACTGACGTTTCGGCAATTAAAATAAGAAACTCTTTTTTCGATACGAAATTTCTCGGAGCAATTGAATTAAAAAAAAAAAAAATGTTAGCAGCTATGCCTTTTTGCAAGCCCGAATGTTTCATTCGAATTGTAAAATCATTCAGTCTTCCCGTCACCAGCTATGACATAGCTTCCCACATTTATGCTTTTTCCTTATACCACTAAGATTTAATTGTACATTTTGCCTTATTTAACCTACGAAATCTTCTATTAAACAAGGCAAAAAATACTTTTAATGCTAAACATACCAGGAATTTTAGTCAAATTAAAAAGAAAAGTATTTCGCGGCAAGATTTTTTTATTTAGTTAAAGCTATTTAACATTTAGCGCATCAGATTACTATCGCAAATTAGTGGTTTTCCATGGGTGCAAAGTTCGACAGCCTTGGCTTTACTTGTAGCTGCCAAATACTAAGTTTTTATGTCACTGGCGTTGTCTAAAAGTAATCTTCAACTTATTTTGTCTAAATTTAATAAAAGTTAAGATTAATTATTTCTCTAATATATTTGCTGCTACTAAAATTACTCTAGCAGATTCTGTTGCAGCATTTTATTTGCTTTTGTATTGGTGTACCGAACTACTAGATTTTTTAAAATCTAAATAAGCCATATTTTTTAAATTAAAAATTTATTAATAACAGCAAAAAACAAAGAACAAGAACCCCTTTTTTTTTACTGTTCTTGATCGAATTATGTTCATTTGGTTTTTTAAAAAACTAGATGTTTGGGAGCTATGGCAGATGTTATATTTTGAAAATATTTTGAGTATCCTCTTTTTTGAGGATATTTACATGATTTAAATGACGTTTGTACTTTAACATGATTTGGTTACCTTCGCGGCTGGCCCTATTCGCTGGCCCCCGGGGCCACTAAAATAAACTTCATATTTTGTATTTGCCAGTTTTATCTATCGTGATTTGCCTTATGTAAAGAAGAAACTTTGCTATTAAATAAGTCGAAAAATACCTTTTGAATATTATAGTGGCAAACGACTTTCAGACAAAAAAGGTTATGCAGTACTAATGCATAGCTGCCAACATCTTACGCTTTTTCGTACCGCAAAAATTTAATAGAAATGTTTACCTTGTTTAATCGGCAGATTATACGACGATTTAAAAAGGTGAAATTTACTGTTTAATTTTTGTGGTACAGAAAAGCATGAGTTGGCAGCAATGCTAATGTAAAGCTAATGGGCATAACTCCATTCACGGGTGTTAGATTCATTATTTCATTTTTATGAAAAAGAAAATTTTATTTTTATTTATCGTTTTAAAAAATGATCCAAAACTTAAAATTAAATTGTATACTTAGCTGCCAACTTTTATGCTTTCCCCTACCACTATTTTTGTACAGTTAAATTACTGTTAATTAATCGCACGTTTTTGATGATTAAATAAGACAAATTTTTCTGTTGAAAAATAGTGACAGGAGAAAAGCGTTAACGTTACCATCTATGGGTATAAATAATAAACCACCGCCTTCAAAGAGTTAAGACTAAATTACATAACTAAACTAAAAATATATACTATATGAACGTTAATACAGTAACTATTCTAGGCAAAAAGGGGGTTTAATAAGAACTATTGCCATTACTAAATTCTAAAATTATTATGCTAAAAAAAAAAAAAAAACGAAATCTAACGTTACAGAGTAGATCCCATGATGGACGGACATAGATGCAATGGTGCCGAGGATTACGAAATTTTAATATCAGTACTACTGAATAGTAATTTTCTTCATATTAAATCACAGGTGTATGATTAAATAAGGCGAATATTACTATTAAAAAAGTAACGACTTTAAAAATTCATAATCATTTGCATTTATGTGAATAAAAAATCAAAATCACGCATTTTTAATATACAATCCTTGGGGTGACGAAACTACGTGCTAGAGAGCTAATTGTCGTCACTATTTGCCAAATTGTATTATCTTTATTTAATGGCAGAAATTCTGTAATTAAATAAGGCGAAGGTTACTATTAACAGTTTGTTGTCCAAAACGAGAAACAAAGTTAAGTTTATGGACGTTATCTTTGTATGTTGCATTATTTAACAGAATTATTTTCAATAATCATTTTTTAATTGAATGAATACAATAATAATATATAGCTTCAAATATGCAATAATGCATTTATTTTATAAATATGAATATTATGTATATTTTGTTTCAGTGTATAGCATATATTGAATAATTAAAAAAAAATTGATTAGGTAGAGGAATCGATCTGAAAAATATATCACGTGTTCTTAAAATTTGACAGCATTTTCAATTTTAAACTTTAACCTTTTTGAAACTTCATCATATAAAGCAATGAAACTCATCAGAAAATTAATGCAAAAATTGAAAAAGCTCTCATTTACTTACTTTATTAACCCTAGATCTACCGGGAATTTTATTCAAGTTTTAATAAAACGTTCTACACCAGAATTTTTATTTAAAACTATTTAACTTATTTATTTACCTTATGTTTGTCTGGTTTATATACTTAGTTTATTTTAAAGAAATTTCTGGTTTGAATGAATATTTTGTATGTACCTGTCGGGTCCAATGGACCCGTCTGGTAGACGGAGGGTTAACCCTCTGGCTGCGTAATTGTTTTATCAAAATAGCTTCGCGACGAGCGTCTTTTAAGAATTTTCATTCTTTTGTCACCGGTTTTTCAAAACAAAAATTTTTATATAATTTAAATGAGAAAGTGCTCCGATTAAATAAGGCACAATTTACAATAAAAAAAATAACTGGTGGGAATAATCAAGGAGGGTTAATTAAACAAAAAAAAATGCCCGAGAAAATCTCGGGTTGCGCAGTAAGAGGGTTAATAACACTTCGAATACCGTCCTGCAGTCTTGCCAGTGGGCTACTTTTTTAATTTCAGATTTTTTTTATTGGAACCACTTTTTTGAAACGGTAAAATTCCGTTTTCTTTTACCTTAATTGATATGTCATTAAATAAGGAGTATTTTATCATTTAAAAAAAGTGGTGCCAATCAAGTAATCTGAATTTTAAAAAAGTAGTCCACTGGCAACACTGCAGTACATGACTGGTGACCAGTGTTGCCCGATGGGCTACTTTTCTTAAAATCAGATTCTTGATTGGCCCCACTTTTTTGAAATGGTAAAATGTCCCTTATTTAAAGACATATTAGTTAAGGCAAAAACAAAGTAAATTTTACCGTTTCAAAAAAGTGGTGCCAATCAAGAAATCTGAATTAAAAAAAAGTAGCCCACTGTCAACACTGCTGGTGACTATTATTATATTCAATCGTACCACAATTTACAAAATAATAATCATAATAAATAAATAAATTCTAGTTGATTTCATTTGAAAATATCCTAGCATAAGTGTATGGCAGTGATTAATTTTTAAAACCCTTTAAGCGGCCTAACTGTGTTTTTCCGTCACATAATCTTTGAATTCCAGGGATTATTTAACACAAAATTCATATGAATGCTATTTTTTTGCAGTGCATAATTTAAATAAATGTGTAAAGTAATCATAAATAAATTCTCATAAAAATGCATTTCATAGCTATTGTTTTATAAATCATGAAACATAAAGTGTACTACGTATAAAATAAAAATATAATCTATTGGGATGTGTATGTCTCAACACGTAATCTAAATGGTTAAGAAATATTTCTAACTACTTAACAAGCTCGCTGTCAAACTATTCACTGCTTAACACATACAAGACATTTAACGCCTTCGGACATCAAACAGGATTTTAATAATGCTATATATTTAAATCACACTAATCGAATTCATAAATTGCTTTTCTATTTGAAGGGCCGTTAATGAATCATCACCTTGTAAATTTAGTACCTTATGTACGTTCATTCAAAATGATTTATTAACGAAAATGCAATTATATTTGCGGCAATAGTCATCCGCAAATTACATTATGATGCTACATGTAGAAGCACAATAATTTTCTTGTCTCTCTTTTCTCATTTCACCCAAAAAATAGTAAATAAAAAACAGACGAAGTCATTAACAAGTATTCGTTACTTAAAAAATGTGAATATTTATGGCAAAAAAATATCGGTTTCAATGAATTGATCTCAAAATTTTACATTTATGAAAGTCACATTACTGGTTTAGTTTTTTATAACGCTTTGGCTACGGATTTATTTTTTATGAGAAATCTTTGCAATTGATAGCTGAACTTTGTTGTAAAAAAGTGTTGTAGTCCGAAATTTATAATACCATGTGTTCTGCGATAAATGTTCAACATTAACCCTTAAATGTGCGATTTTTTTATTTTGTTTCGAAAAAATTATATATGATTCTCTTAAAGGTTTATTACACAGGAAAAAATGAAAAAAAAATCAGACATACATTTTTCATATAATTCGCCAATCTTTTCTTTTGTTGCATATCTGCAATACAAGTAAAAACTACAGTCGTGTGGCTGTTTTACGCTAAAATATTCCAAA
The DNA here is from genome assembly GCA_963932465.1 of Maratus speciosus. Lineage (NCBI taxonomy): Eukaryota > Metazoa > Arthropoda > Arachnida > Araneae > Salticidae > Maratus > Maratus speciosus. The sequence goes on from OZ010796.1 coordinate 464,004,703, forward strand.
TTAGTAAATATTTTAAGAAGTATGTCTCCAAATACCTTATTTTATATAGTTATTTATTTTATAAAATTTAACATTTAACACTTTAATTCCCACGATAGAATCAGTGTTGCCAATGGGCTACTTTTTTTAAATTCAGATTTCTTGATTGGCACCACACTTTTGAAATAGTAAAATTAATCTCATTTAATGAGATATTAATTAAGGCGAAAACAATGGGAATTTTACCATTTCAGAAAAGTGGTACCAATCAAGAAATCTGAATTTTAAAAAAGTAGCCCTCTGGCAACACTGGGTAGAATACGTTCTAGAAATTACGTAGTTCAGAGAATCTGACTTAACAGCAGAAAGTTTCGATGGTTAATTTCGATTTATTTATATACGGATTATTATTATTATACGGAATGTCTGTTATTAATTAAAGCAAATATTGCTATTTTAATTTTCTGGTGTGAATAAGGAATATGCGAATAAAAAAAATCTATTAAATTCAAAATACTGTTGTTTGCATATGTGCAAAGCTGCGCACTAAAGGGTTAAGAGGCTACTTCAGTCGCGCGAAAAAAGGAAAAAGCTAATGTTAAGTCTACGGGGGCGTTATTTTCAAATCTCTCGCTTTTTTTTTTTTTTTTTTTTTTTTTTTTTTTTTTCCCCATAAGATTGCTGAGGACGATCTACTTCCATTTTTGGTTTCAGATTTTTTTTATTGCTTTTACTTTAGGAACCGATTGGAACCGGTTCTGAAATAGTAACTATCCTAATATAAAAAAAAAATTATAACCGAAATCGAAAAAGGAAAAACTACCCCGATTGTAGATAGTTTTCAGCTATACAAAAATATAAAAATCAAAGCGAGAAATTTGAAAATAACGCCCCATAGCATTAACATTGGCATTCTCGTTTCTTCCAGTTACTGAAGTAGCCCCTTAATTATGGCAGGGATGCCACAGGCGACTATTTTTTAATTCTACTTCGCATCACTTTCTAAAAAAAAATCTTTGACATACAGTTTAACAAGATTTGCAAGAGAAATATACTAGAGAATTTATTTTTTTAAATAGTGGTACGAATCGAATAGAAAAATATTCGCCTGTGGCAGCCCTGTTATAGGAAATTAAATACACCAACTTTCAAATTAGCTTTTAAAATGTAAAGACAATTTCATAGGTGCCAACACTTACGCTTTTTTGTATGACAAAAATTAATAGGATTTATTTCCTTATTTAATTGGCAGATTACAGTAATTAAAAAAAGTAAAACTTACTGTTAAAATTTTGTGGTACATAAAAGCGTAAGAGTTGGCAGTTATGCAACTGGTGTTTGGTAAGAAATACGAAGGATAAAAACGAATATTATTCCAACCTTACACATTCCCGAATTGTTATTCGTCACACCTTTATTTCTGTTGTTTAACAGATATACGGTAAAAATGGCGCGTTTCATCCCCTTTTTAGATTAAAAAAAAAAAAATTGGATAAATTTTGACATCAGAAGAAAATGAACACTTTGGCTCTATTTTCCATATAGTTCCATCTTTCGACTCTTCCAAATCGCTTTGAAGAGGTAATTCATTTTCTTTATTTATCTTCTTTTTTTTTTTTTTTTTTTTTTTTTTTTTTTTGTATTTTTTTCATACTACTTTTGTGAATTATTGGCGTTTCACCACTTCCTCCACTGCCTTTACTTAAAATATTTTCATTTATCTCACTGTCACTTGAACTGGATTCAGATAATGAGACTTTGTTGGCATTTTCACCAACATTTGTTTCATCATTTATATAAAAGCTCTCATCATCATCAAAAGTAATTTCGTCGCCAAGACTCATTTTCAGACAGTTCATTTAGCAATTTTATAATTTCCTCATTAGAAAGACCTTTACGGCAAGAAGTCATTGTTATACATATGCGAAACTCGAATGTCACAAACAGACTGGGTTTTTTTCACGCCTTCTGCAAAACAGTATTTTTACTTAATTTTAACTCATAATATAGGTAAGAACATTCTACAACATTCCAAATACATAGATACAATAGCTTGAAATTACATAAAAGCTCTCACAACTGTCTTGCATAACTGTGTTTTGAACACCCACCCCTCCCTCGCCCCCTCCACCACCCTTTCCCCATTCATGAATAGCAGGTGCAATAGATTTTCTGACATTATCCTTTTGTTACTGAAGAATGTAAAGTTGAAAACCCTGTTGAAATAAAAGAAAATGCTGTTATCTAGTTCGAGTCAGCGATGACCCGCCGTGGGAATTCTAGGTATACAGGCCTGCAGATAAAAAAGTATTCATTGGATTTCAATTAAACTTATGTTTAGGCATTATAGTGAATATTTAGGAAAAATCAAACAATTTCAAATTTTTATTTTCAAAAACAACGCTGATACGAGCGAAAAATCACGCCTTGGGTCACAGTTGACCCGTCACGTTAATTCTATTTTTAATAAAAGCCGTATTCATGCTAAATTACTCTCCTGAATAAAGCACAAATTTTTATTCCTTTTTACTGGTAACAGTTTGTCCCGTTGGTAATCAGGCCCTAGAGAGCAACAATATATTGGGTTGATCGGAAAGTCGTGTCGTGTTGGGAAAATCAATTCGCACCGGAAAATTCTATCACTTAATTATTAGACATTGATCCCGATATCTAATGTCTAATAATTACCGGGCAGAATTTTTCGGTGCGAATTGATTTTCCCAACACGACACGACTTTCCGATCGACCCAATAGTTGTAACTAACTACAAGAGAATTACGACTGTGACTAAACAAGGAAATACAGCAATAAAATCGCGTTACTTATATATTTTAGGTTATATCACATGCTTTAATAAATAAGCATACTTGAATATACCGCCAAAGATTACTATTCGAAAATACCGATGACAAAAATTGTAGAAGTTGGCAGTTATGGTATATACACATTTGTTGGTACACATCCAGTAATACATTCTTTACTGATAAGTAACCTATTCCTAAGCAATGACTTCACAGTCATGCATACGTATTTATTTCAACCTTTGAAAAACGGTGGTAATATTATCTATACCGCTTAATTTTAATTTTTTTTCTAAAATTTTGTTTTTATAATGCGCGTGAAGAAAATTATTTATTTATCTTCTAATCATTTTCTTCTTAAATTCTGGTAACATTCAATTATTTCAACATTTTAGCAACAGAATTCATTGCCCACGAAAGGGTTAAACACAGTGATTTAACACATAGTTATAAAAAGTGTTAGAAAAGGTATTCCATTCTTTATTTTCATTATTCACCGTATAAAATATAAATAAGTTACATTTTATTCATAATTGTCCTTATTTCTTTTAGAATTTAAGAAGCGAAAAATGCTAAAAAATTGCTTCCTAAATTCCAATTATTATATCTTAGTAAAAAACTTCTTTAAATAGAATGATCACATTTTCATACGCTTATTTAGTAGCATTTCACTAGCAAAATGTAGAGGGTGAAACGTGATAAATCGTTAAAATACGATTGTTCTTTTTTTAGTATTAATGTGTCGATAAATTTCTATTTATAAGTTATTCGTAAAACTAATTAATTTGAAAAGGTTTATTAACTCATCCAATACCGTAATTAATATGTATTAAAATACTTTTCCTATCTTTCGTTTGTGAAATAATAATAAAACAAGTAATACCTAGTTAGAACCACTCTTAAGTAATATGTAAATGGTAATTGTAGTAGGTTGGTTACATATTTTTTTTCTGTCTGAATATGTAAATTGCTTGCAATTATTCCCATGTATATTGGTATTTAAATTTATTATTTTTAACCTCAACATAAAATTAACGTTTCTTGATGAAACTAATCAATTAAAATAAACAAAATCTACAACTGGAATGCAAATGTATTTGATTTAAATTCTCTATAAAGAATGGATATTTCAGTGGTAGAGCGAGTTTTTAATAAGTATGTTTTCTTGTAAAAATGTTTGTAAATTATATTTACAGTCTTTTAGTTATTGGTTTTTCATTTTTGTCTGCTTATTTAAATTGCTAACAGTTATTTCAACATATGCTAGTGCAACGCCCTGTGAATATCATGGAACTATTAATAAAGAGAAACTGACATATTCTTAACCCATTTGTGTCTGAATTTTGGTTTTCTTAAATGTTTTGGTAAAATCACTTTAAAATATTGCAAAATGAGCTGGAAAAATACTAAAAAAAATTATGCTTAACCCCTTGAGAGGCACCGGTATCTATTATATACCACCTACGATTAATAAAGTTTTACACAAGAAAAAAACTATTAAATTTTGGTTTTCTAACTTTGGTGGAAAAAAGCCGTAAAATTGCTTTTACTTATTTTGAAATAGAATTGTTCAAAGATTCCGGTGTGAGTTCAACATTACAGGAACACAATCACTTGCCCCTAAAAGAATTATTATTATTATTATTATTATTATTTTTTAATATATAATAAAATGTAAAAAAAAGTGCACACGAGTATTTCTAGTAGAATAATGTGCATAATTATATGTTTTGTCTATATTTATATTTAAAAAGTTTTTAATTTGTATATTGTGTACGATAAGTAGTATTTTTATGAATTACAAAAAATATATATTTATTTCTTTACAGACACTAATAACGTTATAACTATTATTAATATTAAAATAAGAATAATCGTATTCCTGACTTAAAAACAATTTAATTCATAAATATCTTCCAAAGGAGTTTACATTAATAACTGTCCCTTAAATGTCCAACAAAAATATTTTCTCATTTGCGCCTAGAACCCTATATTTTGGACGTTACAAAAAGGCATAAAAAGTAGACTTGAACATTTAATTTCGCAATTTAAAAACATACACGTATTTCAAAAAAGTCTACAAGCTAAGATTATGACTTGCGTTTTCGGATTCTTAATAGAAAAAATATAAATAAACTTACCTTTTACATTTCGCCATCTTGAAAAATTAAAAATTTATAAACACCGAAAAAAGCCTTCATTTAAGCAAATAAATATCCACCTTATGCTGTGATCTCTCGGTTATAGAAAAATACATTTATAGACGATTACTTCGTAAAATTTTCATGTTATAAAGAAGAAAAATATACTTATTCATTAAAATTTGAAACGTCCCAAAAATTGGACGCTAGGCACAAATGCGTTAAAATAGTGAAGATTCAACTATAACTGCTTTCTGAAGGGCTGATTACCGCCGGTGAAAGTTTCCACCAGTACACTTATATAGAAATTTTCACCGTATTTAGAGGCCTTATTAATGAAAAATTTCAGTTATAAGTAATGGCAGAAACATCTTTTCAATTTTATTGGAGTAATTTTGCTTTTGTGCTAGTCACACCCTTTGTTTCCGCCATATTCTGACAACCGGTGAAACGAACTTACTGTTTTACCAGTCAAAATGACACCAGTAAAAATAAATAGAAGATTTTACCATATTTGTGAGAAAATATTTCAATGAATAAGATGCTTAAATAAGGCAAAATTTTCTATTCAAATTTATTGGTGGGAAGTTTGCCCCGCCAGTATTCAGAAACTGTAGATTCGATTTAGAAAAAACAACCGCCATCTTGTGACAACCTCCTTAGTTACTTCATTCGCTACTGGTAGACAGTACACTATATGTCTACTCCTCATTATTCATAACTCCATTCTGAATACTAGGCTTGCGTTTCGACACAAAAATGCCGCCGGTCCTAGGCGGATTTTGTTTAATGTTTGTACGGTCCCTTGATTTTTAATACCAGCAAAATATAAAAGTTTACCTCATCTTATAGTTAAGTATTAAATAAAGGGGAGAAATATTTAACCCCTTACCGGTCGCATTAAGTTTCTGTTTAAAAAATTCAAATTGAATATTGGCAGCACTTTTTTGAAAACGAAATATTCACCATATTTAATGACAAGTAAAATTATACCATAATAAAGCCAATTACACTATTTTATAAAACTGGTGCGAATCAAACAATCTGAATAAGAGACACAGCCCGTGAATATCATGGGAGCGAAAATTAAGGGGTTAAGAAGATACTGGTGTCCAAATTCTAAAGAGCATACGAATGTTAAAAAACTCCCGTCTTCGACAATGGAGTTGCGAATAAAGAGGGAGAGACATATGGTGTAGAGTGTACCAGTAGGTTGCCATCGAAATACTCACGGCTAGAGGACACGAGTTGTGACGTCATCAGTAATTGACCGACTTCTCACTAGTGTTGGAATTCACACCGGAAAATTTTGAATTGCAATTTTTTTTTATTTTATTTGTAGAATATCTATCATCTTATAAAACAATAATAACAATTTAAACTTACTGGTGAGAATTTGGAATCCCAAAATAAAAATTGGGTTGCCGCATCTCGCTGACTTTTTATTGGGGGATTCCAAATTATCACCAGTAAGTTTAAATAGTTATTATTGTTTTATAAGCTAATAGATATTCTACAAATAAAATAAAAGAAAATTGTTATTCAAAATTTTCCGGTGTGAATTCCAGTACTAGTAAAGAGTCGGTCGATTAGTGATGATGTCACAACTCTCGTCCTCAGGCCTTGAGTTTTTCGATGGCAACAACCAGTAGCGCGTGAAGTAACTGAAAAGGTTGTCAAGAGACGGCTGCTGATTTTTTATTTTGGATCAACAGCTTCTGATTTCCGCCGAAGCAAGTGGATTAAAAAAAAAATCGGATTATTTTAGCGGCTTATTTATGCAAAATTTCTCTTATAAATATGGTAAAAAATTCTATTTGTTTTTACTGATGAAAGTTGGCCCTGATATACAATCTCTTTCACTGACACTGAAAGGAGGTTGTCTAGGTTGTCACAATATGGCGCAAACGCAGGTCCTGACAACGCCCGAAGTACACTTCAACAAGTAAAAATATATATTTGTTTTTGTCCATAATTATGACTGAAGTCTACGTAAGAGGCGTATGAGAAAAAAAAAATTTTCGATGAGCCACTGCAAAACCTGTTGAAGTTTCGCCATTTTGAGAATATGTCCTTTCCTCTTTATTCATAGTAGTGGTTTTCAGAATGAATGATTTTACTATTCGAAATCATTCAGGCATACGCAAAAAATACAGTACAAAACCAGTGTTTATATTTTTAATCAAATACCACCAGAAATTTTGTAAAAAGAAAAGTATCAAACGCATAGTTGCCAGTCTTCATAATTTTTTTAATCAATTATCTTCAGAAATTTTCAAGATAAACAGAACTTTTATACCTTTATAGGATTCTTAATTTAATTCTAATTAAAATAAGAAGCTTCTTCTTCGAAACAAAAATTCGGATAGAAATTGAATTAAAAAAAATAAAGGTTGGTAGTTATGCTTTTGAGCATGCCCGAACGATTCATCCGATTAGTAAAACCATTCATCCCGCTCATCACCATGGAACTATTAATAAATAGGAATTGACATATCCTTAAAATAGTGAAGCTTCAACTGTAACCACTATCTCAGACGTTGTTTACCGCCGGTGGAATCTTCCACCAGTAGATTTATATAGAAATTTTTAACTTATTTAAACGCTTTATTATTACAAAATTTCTGTCATACATAATGGTAGAAACAGATTTTCATTTTTACTGGTAGGGGTTTACTTTGGCGGTAGTTAGCTCTTGCATTTCCGCCATATTGTGACAACCAAGGTAACAAAGTGACATTTTTAAAAGGTGTACTGACACCAGTAAAAACAAATGGAAATTTTTACGACATTTTTGAGAAAATTTTCCGTGAAAAAAGATGCTTAAATAAGACAAAATTTGCTATTCAATTTTACTGGTGAGAAGTTTGTCCTGTCGGTAATCAGAAACTGAAGATCCGATTTTAAAAAAGCAACCGCCATCTTGTGACAACCTCCTCAGTTACTTCACTCGCAACTGGTAGACAGTACACTATATGTCTCCTCCTCTTTATTCATAACTCCATTCTTATCACTATCCTAATTTCCGGCGTATAATCCACGGATCAAACAATGATGTTTTGACCCAGAAATTTTCTAAAATAAAATGTAAAATATTTGTGTTCAATCACTAAATAAAGTTTCTGGATCTAAACAGAACTGTTTGATTCGCGGATTATACGCCGGAACAGTGTTGCCAATGGGCTGCTTTTTTAAAATTCAGATTTCTTGATTGGCACCACTTTTCTGAAATAGCAAAATTCCCCTTGTTTTCGCCTCAATTATTATTTCATTCAATAAGACGAATTTTACTATTTCAAAAAATTGGTGTCAATCAAGAAATATGAATTTAAGAAAAGTAGCCCACTGGCAACACTGCGCCGGAAACTCTGTTAATTCATAGTTTCATGCATACGGCAGCCGCCATTTTAATGTCAGCGTGTAAGCCTTGTATTCAGAGAGTGGAGGCTAATGCAGGAGTGACGAACTTGCATGTCAATGGGTCCATTTCCATCCCTTTTTCGGAATAGTAATCCTCGTCTTTTTTAATGATAGAAGGACTGCGATTGAATAACGCAAATATTAATATTCAGATATAGTGGTGGCGGTTGTTTCGCTGATACGAGAGTGCACATCTCCTGTACTAGTGGTTCAGGGTATACGTTTTTAGGGTTCATACAGACGCTTAGTTTTGAATACTTTCATTTCGAAAAAGTAATCTTTGCCTCATTTAATTTCAAGATTTTTCGTTTAACATTCCTACCCTGTTGAAATTTTACTCAACAAAGGTTAAATAAGCAATGACTCACTGCTCCGTTTTTTTTTTAAACCAGTAGTTTTTAGATCACAGGCTATGAAAACCTGTGAGCTAATGTGCCCGCTGGTTCTGTATGTATGTATGTACAGTGATGGAAAAGAAAAGTAAACACCCCCTACTATCTCCTCAGCAGATTATCGTAGACGAAAGTTACTGGTACGAATGATTGGAAATAAAGTCTACTTTTAAATTATATATATAAAATTTGCTTAGTGGGGCATCTACATATTAAAACGAATCGAAACTTCATTTTTTTCAATGGCAATACCCAATTTTAACACGATATTTCAAATTTTTTGGTTCAAACTATGCCTAGACACCAAATTGCAAGTCATTTGAATGATAAGATTTTGAATTATAAACATTCAAAACTTAGTGCTTCTAATGTTAAATTACATTTTCATATTTTTATTTCTAGCTTCTGAAATTATGATCCTAATGTTCTAATTTTTTGTGTAGCAATAATACTAATATACCCAAACATAAATACGTTGAGTTTGCAATTTTTATAATTTTCTGATATGAATTATGAAATATATTAAAAATATGAAAAATATTAAAAAAATTATCAATTGCAACCTACAATTTTTTTGATGGATTCAGATTTATTAAGTCCTGCTTTATGGAAATCCAAAATTTCACATTTTTCTTCCGAGTAGTTTTCGAATTATGCTTAAAAAACGGCAAAATGATGGTTTAAGGGGCCGTCTATGATAGAAGTGACTAAATATTTTGAAATTTCTTATGCTATCCTGTAATCTAACAGGCTTAATCCTGTAATCTGACTGCTTAAGTTTTAGAATTATGCTTAAAAAATGGCAAAATGATGGTTTAAGGGGCCGTCTATGATAGAAGTGACTAAATATTTCGAAATTTCTTTTGCTATCCTGTAATCTAACAGGCTTATCCTGTAATCTGACTACTTAAGGTGTCTTGATCAAGAAGGGAGCTCTCTCGGTTAACAATCGAGTACCGAACTTCAATTTGGATACAGCCCTTAAAATACGCTCCTTTTAAAATAATTAATTTCCCGGAAACTTATGGTAAGAATTGCATAAAAATTTGTTTTTAGACTAATTGGAGGGTGTATATTTTATTTATGTTGTCAGAATTTGGTACTGCTATTGAAAAAAGTTATGGTTCGCTTTAATATGTAGATGGCCCCCTAAGCAAATTTTATATACATAATCTAAAAGTAGACTTTATTTCCAATCGTTCGGTACCAGTAACTTTCTTTTACGATAATTTGTTGAGGAGTTAGTAGGGGTGTTTACTTTTTTTTCCACGACTGTACGTATGTACGTATGTATGTACGTAACGCGATAACTCTTGATAGAAATATTCGATTTGCTTCAAAAAATTTTTCTAGGTTCATTCTGATAAGGCTCTTCCCTGATTAGTTTCGGGGGTTCATTGGTTAAGTATAAAGGGGGGAACGGGAATACCCCCTTAACTTAGATAAATGGGTTTTTCATACAGAATTATCAGATTTTCGTGAAATTTGGTATACCGGTTAATTCTGAAAAGGCGCTTCCTCTGATTAGATTTGAAGGTTCATTGTTTAAGTCTAAAGGAGGGCTAATACCCCTTAATTTAGACAAATTGGTTTTTCTATCCGATTTGCTTCAAATTTGGTATGCCAGTTTATTTCGAAAAGGCGCTTCCCTGATGACATTTGGAGGCTTATTGGTTAAGTATAAAGATGGGAGGGGAGGGGTTAGTCCCTCTTAATTTATTTTTCAAGGGGCATTATTCTTTGAAATAAGAGTATAATATACAATTAGTGTGAATAGCCTGTGAGCTAAATGCTATGAGTTTAACTGGGCACTTTTTTTTATTAGAGAAAATATTCATGGTAGGTTTTCTCAACAATTGAAAAAAAAATACGCGCTTCTTGGTAAATTTGTACGAAATTTATAAAGAAGATTTTTCTTTGAAAAAAGTGGTGTTCAAAAAGCGGTCCGAGTGGGAGCCCGGAATAAGAAAGATATTATGTTTCGGAAATAATAGTATTTAAAAGTAAGCGCTCATATGAACCCTGTTTTTTAGTCAAATACAACATTAACATTTTATGTGAAGGGCTCCCGCTCGGTACGTTTTTTGAACACCACTTTTTTTCAAAGAAAAATCTAATTAAGAAATCTATAATTTTCGTTGAAGCGCACCACAAAGGGCGTTTTTATTGCTATTGTTGCTAAAACCTACCATGAATTTTTCTCTATAATAATAATGGTTTTCAAAAAACGAACCAGTCTAGCAAAATCTCATTTCAAAAGTTTAAAATCTACAGTTGGTATTAATTTATCTGTATTTGATTTAAACTTTACTGTACTGACGAAGTGAAATTGTTAAAATTATGTTTCCTGTAAAGTGATTTCAAAGATTAACCCTTTGAGGGGTAAGGAATTGTGTTTGTGTAATGTTGAATTTACACCAGAATTAAAAAAAAAGAATTACATCAAAATGAAGAAAAGCAATTTTTGACTTTTTTCCACCAAAGCTTAAAAAGTAAAATTTAATTAAAAGTTTCTGTTGCGAATCTGCATTAAAATTGAGTGGGATATAATATATCCCACCACCCTTCAAGGGTTTAATGAATTTTTAAATGTTACTTGTAGTATTTATCCTATTATATATATTTTTTCTAATAATGTATTTTTTCCATTTTTCTGCTTATACTGGTATTTACTATTTTAGTCTAAACAGAGAAGTGACATTTTATGATAAACATTGAAAACAAATCAGTTTAAACCTTAAATGCCTGATTTTTCAAAAATCATTGTAATAATGTTTTTCGGCTTTCATTTTTTAAATAAATCAGGGGAAAAATAATTAAAAAAATCATATTTTGTTTTAAATATGGTTTACGGCTAAAGAACAGTTTGTTACTAATCGGCAATACTGGCCTTTAATTGAAAAAATAATTTTCCTTCATAAAATTCTATAATATTAAACACACAAGAATTTTAGGAACTATCATAAGAAATAAATTTTACTTGCTCAATGCAGAACAAAATAGGGTATTTCGCAAGCTTCCAAACAAAACAAAAAGAACAAGTAGCAACAATTGAAAAAATAAATCTATCTTTATTCTTAAACAGTACAAGTGTTGCCATCTACATGTTGAAAATCGATTTAATAATATTTTCAGAATCTATTTTATTGGCAACATTAGGCATTATAGCTTCAATATTATTCAAATAGTATTTTAGAGCCTAAATTGGGTATGTTGCCGAAAAGCAACACCCGGCATTTAAGGGTTAAATCTATAGTTGAAATTTAAATTTACTTGATTAAGGGGGTCCGGGACACATTTTAAAATAATTTTTATTTATTGAGTTAAATTTTTTAAATTTTTTGTGATGGTTAAGCACATCATTTGTAAACAAAATCACATGATAAAACTTCTCATAATTTTTTTTTTAATTTAAAATTTAAAATTTATTAAAAAATTAGGGTAATTTAAAATCGTTATAAGTCGAAATATTGTTTGTAGAATTTTAATTTGTTTTCATTTAAATAAACAGAAATATATAAGTTTTAATTTTGATTTAGTATTTTTAAAAATATTAATTTAAATAAAAATTAAAAATATTTAAAGTAAAAATTTCGAAAAAAAATGATGTATCTTTAAAAAAATAATAATATTTTCAAAAGTAAATATTTTTTTTCAAATTTGCTGAATCAAAATTAAAGTAAACCAATTGAAAAAGACATGTTCCAAGTTTGACCTGTTTATTTTTAATGGTTCTGGGCTTATAACAATTTAAATTCGCGAAATGGGGAAAAAACCCATCATGAAGAAAAACACATTTTCACAAGAAGTCGTTTTCCCGACAACCATTGCTTGAAAGCTAGTTTTTGAAACCAAACTAAAACGAAAAAATTAATATTTCCTATTCTAATTAAGATAGAAACATGATTTATACGTCATTTTAAGCAGAATAAAACGGAGAACTTTTCAATTCAATAAAAGTTTTTTTTAGAAAATTTGAAGATTTTTGTGTCCCGTCCCCCTTAAAGCGTTGATGAAAATGAAACATGATTTACAAATAGAATTCTTTTGTTTAAATGTTTTTCCTGTAAAATAATGTGTACCATAGTTTTTGTGCTACTCTTTTATAAGGATATTCAAGTGGTCGAGTGTGTTTTGAGATTTCGTGTCAGATCGCGGTATTCTGAACATTTGCGCGAGAATGGGATCTATTCTGTCATTTTTGCAAGTTTCGCAAGGTATGCGGATCAAGGCAAGGTATCCCCGGAAATATCATAGTGACAGTTATTTTTTCAATGATATGATAATTAGGTGAATGTGGTTATGCAGTTTCCATAAATAGCGCGGTAGAAGTTTGAATCGATGGATTTGGAACGCATCTCACCGTTAACCCTTTGAGGGGCAAGCAATGGTATTTCTGTAATGTTGAATTACCACCGTAAATTTGGAAAAGTTCTATTTCATAATAAGAAAAAGCAATTTTTCAGCTCTTTTTTACTAAAGTTATACAAGTAAAACCTAATTAAAAGTTTCTGGTGCTAATCTTAATTAAAATTAGGTGGGATATAATATATCCCACGCCCCTCAAGGGGTTAAGTAATATAAGGCCGTTTAGTTCCGGATTTCTATCGCATTCTGCCTTCTTGAAAATCAAATTTTCCACGAGATGAGTTAACCCTTTCAGGGGCTAAGTACTTCTGATGAAAAAATGATCGATTGACACCAGGATTTACGTGAAAAAATATATGGAAATATGTAAAAGCTTAACTTCACGTACATTAAATAATGCAAAATTTAGTTTTAAAATACTGGTGCCAATGTGGCATTTAGGAATTAAAATTAAGTGGTATAATTAATATACCAGAGCCCTTCAAGGGTTTAACGCAGAATTTCCCATTAGCTATTTCTGATAGAATCCACGACTGCGAGTTTCGCCAGTGTAGTAAGATAAGTTAAATCTTCATATTACGAATAAAGGATTATTGAAATCCAGGGAGTTCCAGTAACATTAAATGTTAAGATAATTTCCTCAGGATGTTGTAGAACTGACACTGAGTTGATTTGAGCTAGGTGATATGAATTTGATAAGCTGTTTGGGAAAGCAATCCATCTCTCAGACATTACAGAATTTGAGCTTATACTTGATCGTCTATATTTATATCTTACAGCCTCACTGCCTAATTTGTTATTATTGTTTTAAATAAACTGTTGTATTTTTGTTAAATCTGTGTCGTGGCCTCTTCTCAAATGCACAGCCCGGAATGGTATGTCACAAATGATTCATTTTTTTTTTCACATATCGAGTTGCTAATGGGGCGGGGATTTTTATTGAGATTTCTTGACTGCCACTACTTTTTAAAAAGTAATATTCGCCTTAATTAATTTGCCATAAAATAAAGCAAATATTACTGTATAAAGAAACATGTGTCATTAACCCTTTCAGGGGCAAGGTGCTTCTATTCGAAAAATTCTGAAATGAGTGAATTGCACTAGAATTTACTAACAAATTTGTTTCAAAATAAGCAAAAGGGTTTGTTCGCGTACTTAATAAAAGGAAATTTTTCATTCCGCTATTATGGTGCCAATGTGACATTTAGGGATAAAAATTAAGTGGTCGAAAAATAAACCACCACCCTTGAAGGGGTTAAATAAAGCGAATATTAACTGTAAAAAAAAGTAATAGAAATTAAGAAAGCTTCAAAAATTAAACCCGACCAACTGGCAACACTCTTTACATGGAAGTAGTTACTGTACCGTAATTTCTGGAATAAAATCCGCGGATCAAGCATATATGTTTAGAACCAGAAATTCTACATCAGTGTTGTCTAACTGCCAGTGTTGCCAGATTAGGGAATTTTTTAATTCAGATTATTTGACTGTCGCTACTTTTTTAAGATAGTATATTTCGCCTTATTTTTCAGAATTTTTAATCTATTTCTAAATAAGCCGAATATTTCTATTTCAAAAAAGCTGTGACAATCAACGATCTGGGGACAAAAAAGTCCCCAATCTGGCAACACTGCTAACTGCGGCCACAGTGGAACCTCTAATTTCTAAAAGAAATGTTCGCCTTATTTAATCTTAGAATTTTTGCGATTAAGTAAGGATTATTTTTCCTTGGAGGTTCTTAGTGGATTTTTTTTTTTTTTTAGTGGTTCAGAACAGATCGCAGTAGTCCGAGTTCTTCTAAATAATATTATCTTATTTCACCAGAACTTACCAAAATCTCCTTGGTACCTCCAAATCATCCTAAATTCCTCCTGATACTGAAATGACGTTATCAAGACTTCCAGAGGCAGTGATTTTTAGAATTTGCTGAGGATTGAACTCCTCTACACATCCTACGGAGTAACCACAGTGGAGGAAATTCCCTATATGGTATTTACCTAAGCTAGGGAACTAAAAGTCGATTGCCAGCTGAAAGTCCGAAAGATAATTTTCGCCTTATTATTTAACCGCAAAGTTTTTATCATGAAATGAGGCATTTTGTATATTGAAATAGTGATAATTCGTCTAGTTGGCTGCTTGTGGGCCCAGGTGGTCACAGGCTAAAGATCACTAACCTAGAAAGTCATTTAATAAATAGGTTTTTATAAAAAATTTAATTAAATTTGAATTCGACTTTATTGGCCTTTATTCGTTAATGCGTTAAATTTATATGACTAAATATTTGATCACTTTTCTTTTTAGTATATTACGTAATTGTTATTAACTGTTAATTATTCTTTTATTATTTAATTTATTTTAATTAAATACATATTAAATGTTTTATTTAATTAAATAAATATACTTTTTGGTTAAATATTATTTTTTATTTCGAATATAAATGTTATTAATTTATTATTATTATTTATCTTTTAAAAATTACCATACACATTTTCCTTTTTTATTATTATTACAGTTTTATTAGTCAAAAAAATAATTTAATTTATTTAGATTAATTACATAATAAATTTCTAAACTAATATGTTATTTAATTTGACTTTTATTTTATTGTTAAATATAAGTTATTTATTATTTATCTATTTTTCTCTGACCTTTCTTTAATTATCATGCATATTTTTTTTATTATTCTTAATACAGTGAAATCTCTGTTTAGCAAACTTCCATTTAGCTATTTTTATAAGTAGCGAATAATTATGACTAGCAATTGAAGGTACCCAGGCTCGATCCCGGAGGGAGGAACGGAGATCAGAAACGTTCTTTCATATGATGTTGTCTATTTCATTTCCGTAATAAGTTTGCTTTGTAATAAACGTAACAAACATCTGCTACTTCTAAATATGTAATCGTAGCTGCCAACATCTTACGCATTTTTGTACCACAAAAACTTTATAGTAAATTTTACCCTTTAAACCGCCGCAATCTGCCGATTAAATAAGGCAAAAATTTCTATTAAAATTTTTTGGTACAAAAAAGTAGAAGGGTTGGCAGCTATGTGCAACTATTATTAAAAATATTGTGCATATTTATTTCTTAAATGAGATTATTAAAATATATTTAATTGGCCAAATTCACACCAGTAAACTGATAGGTGCTAAACAAAAAATATTATTATTCATTGTAAGCTACGCTCGCCAACCCCCATTCAGATACCACAGAATCTAAAAACACGCTAATCTGATGGGTTTAAAAAATATTAGAGAAGATTGAATTATACTAAAAAAAGCTGTGCAGATCTCCCTGTAAACGGGTTTCCAGTCAATTCCCTTTGGTTGCAAAAATTTAAGGGCGAATCAGTTGATGTTAAGACATCCAATGGTTGTTTTCGTTTTTGATTAAAGAGGATCAGTTCAGCATTTGAAAAGAAACTAAAATAAAATAAATTAAGTATACAGAGTCTTTGTCTCCCGGTATTTTAAAACAATCTCTATAACAATAGCCTAAGTCATGTGACTCTCATCAACATTTCCAGGCAGACCACTTCGCTTTTTAAACTCTAGGTGCCATTTTGATACTTTAATGTTAACCAGGCACAAGTGAAAAGTCGCCAAATATTATTCTATCGCCTTCATTTCATCTATATTATAACAGTTCAAGTCATCAACTGCCATAAACAAATACGGTCTGATCCTTTCGCCGTTCATATGAAAGTTTGGCACAGATGTCATATGCGTCCCATATTGGCGCGATTTTTTAACGACGCCAATTTGGGAAACGCATCAACAGCATAAACAACAACATCCGGTTTACCATATGAAGCAAAATAACGATACTTTGGCGCCAGTTAAGTGCCCGTTCCGTATATGACATTGGCGTCAGAAAAAAATCGCGCCAATATGGGACCGTATCCATTTTGATTAAAAAATCAAAATTTTCTTTTCGAATGAAACTACATAATATTTGCCATGGTTGCAAAGAATTCTTGTTACTGTTTACGCTAGCCGGATGCAAATCTCACCAATAGCTTTTTTTCAACTCTCCAGTTAGCATTTTTTTTTCTTTCGAGTGATAATATTTGCCAGATGTCATATACGCACAGCAGGTTTGGCGTGATTTTTTTTTTTTTTTATTTTATTTTTTTTTTACAAAAATTTGGCAAAAACATCATTTTCAAATACCAGTTACACATGCATTTTTGGTATTACTTAGTTATCCCGTCGACCAAAAATCTATCGCCAAACTATAAGATTAAATGCCAATAATGGTTGATCGTAAATGTCACATTCACTTGACTTTAATCAAGTTACACGTTTTTACGTCATCAAGTGATTTTTATTTCGACTTTTTATTTGTATATTTATTAATGTTATACTAATTTATTTATTCTTTCGTTATTTAAAATAAAAATTACGTCAATTTGTATAATTTGGCGAGTGTTTTGGCGATTTATATGATTTGGCGAAATTGGTCGACGGAATAACTAAGTAAAGTAGTACCGTATTTTTTAATTATTTTCTATTATTTTCTAAAGGAAATATAAAAAAGTAATTAATAATTATAGAACAAAATAATTTATATAATTTATAAAAAGAAATAAAAGTAAATAAACATTTATTATCAAATAATCAACAATAGCCGGGTTACCATGTCAACCTTTTCTGAAATATGAAAAAAAAAATATCTATTTGATTAAAATTTGAGTTGCCATCGTTAGAAAAATGTATATAAAATTAGAAAAAAAATAGTATTTCGAAAACTAATTCGAATTTAAAAATTCTAATACCAGTTTTGAGATTTGCGGATCAATGCTGATTTTTGGTGTTAATTTCATCGCAAAGTATTCCATATTTTAGGAGAAATCATTTGAAGCATAATCAGTTGATTCATATATCCGTTTCATAAATTCGTTTCATATATCCGTTTCATAAATTCGTTTCATAAATTCGTTTCATTAGGATTTTATATATATAGGGTAGATATGCGTGCATGTCCTTAACCCAACTGATTATTCAAACTCATGGTCGTTTAACATTGTACTTGTCACTTCCTATTATCGTTCTCGGGAACTCCTGAGTAGGCATTTCAAGGATCTGCCCAGGGTTCTAACCAGCGGACATTTACAGTTCTTGATGACCTTCTGAAGCAGTTATTTTACATCTCCCACGAAGTCTCAGGAATGATAAATCACATTCCTCCTTAGGATATTGTGTAAATGTCTCAAGAAGACTCAATTCCATTGGATGAAATAGCGTTTATCTTAACACTACAACACCCGGAAAGAGTCGATTCGACTCCGACCAAATGGTTAAATGTCCATTGGAGCCAGAAAACTTTTAATAAAATAAGTTAAATTAAATTCGCACAGAAATGCGTTAAATGAAACAGTTAAGTAAATTTAAATAAAAATTCTGGTATGAAATATTTTTACGAAACTTAAGTAAAATTTACGGTCGTTCTAGTGTTAACCTTCCTACCCTGAATGGGTCTAATCGACCCATTTCTATAATTAACCCTCTCGCTGCGTAATTGCTTTATCAAAATAGCTTTAAAAATTGCGTACTTAATTCCTTCGCGACGAGCGTCTTTTAAGAGTTTTTATTCTTTCGCCACCGGTTTTTCAAAACAAAAATTTTCATCTGATTTAATCGGAAAAATGCACCGATTAGATAAGGCAAAGTTTGCAGTAAAAACTAACTAGTGGGAATGATCAAGGCGAGTTAATTAGACGGAGAAAATGCATCACCGATCAAATCTCGGGTTGCGCAAATTGTGCTACTTTTACGTTGCCCGAGAAACTCTCGGGTTGCGCAGCGAGAGGGTTAATTTCATTCGATTTGAGCCAGAAATATTTTCGTAAAGTAAGATAAATAAACGGCACCGAAAACTGACATAAATAAATACATTAAATAGTTTTTATAGAAAATTCTGGTGTGAAATGTTTTTATTAAGGTTGAGTAAAATTTCATCAGGGTAGGGAGGTTAATTATCTTTTTTACATAGATATTTGTGCCCTAAGCCTCAGAGCAGAGTTGCCAGTGGCTACTTTTTTAAATTCAAATTTCTTCATAGGCACCTCTTTTCTGAAATGGTAAAATTCCCCTTGTTTTCGCTTTAATTAGTATGCCGTTAAATAAGGCGAATTTCACTATTTCAAAAAAGTGGTGCCAATCAAGAAACATGAATTTAAAAAATGTAGCTCACTGGCAACACTGCCCGAGAGCAGTCTCTTTTTTGGCAACAGATAATTTTAAAAAATTATTGTTGTAGAAAATTAATACAGCGATTGGAAGATAAAGTTCATATGGAAGCAAGGTTCGACGACAATCGCAAGATAGTTTTATGAAATAAATTTTCTGGTTCTGAATGTGGTTAACCTGGGTTAAATTAATCCAGACATTACGGAAGATTAGTGGAAGGTTGGCAGCTATGAATGGAGTTATGAATAAAGAGGCGGAGACATATAGTGTACTGGCTACCAGTTGCAAGTGAAGTAACTGAGGAGGTTGTCACAAGATGGCAGCTGCTTTTTTTAAATCGGATCTACAGTTTCAAACTAACGCCGGGGCAAACTTCCCACCAGTATAATTGAATAGGAATTTTTTTCTTATTTAAGCGTCTTATTTTGGTGTCAGTTTGACAAGTAAAACAGTCAGATTGCATCACCGGTTGTCACAATATGGCAGAAACGAAGGACCTGACTACCGCAAAAGTAAACGTACACCGGTTAAAATTAAAATATTTTTCTGCCATTGTTTCTGACTGAAATTTTGCATTAATAACGCCTTTAACCCCTTAACGCTCGAATTAAATTACGGTTGAATAATTCAAATTGCTTATTGGCACCACTTTTATAAAAAAGGAATATTCACCTTACTTAATGACAGGTAAAACGATACTAAAATATAGCCAGTTTCACTGTTTTATAAAACTGGTGGGAATCAAACAATTTGAGTAAAAGACACAGCCCGAGAATATCTCGGGAGCGAGAATTAAGGGGTTAAATACGAAGAAAATTTATATATAAATATACTGGTGGAAGTTTCAAGCGGAGATAATCAGCCCTTGCGAAAGCGGTCACAGTTGAAGCTTCACTGTTTTAACCCTAGAACTACCGAAAATTTTACTCAAGTTTTATAAAAACATTCTACACCAGAATTTTTACTTAAAACTATTTAATTTGTTTATTTAACTTATTATTGTCTGATTTATAAATTTAGTTTGTTTTGAAGAAATTTCTGGTTTGAATAAATATTTTGAATGTACATGTCGGGTCCATTGGACCCTTCTGGTAGACAGAGGGTTAACCTTCCGTCTACCAGACGGGTCCATTGGACCCGACATGTACATTCAAAATATTTATTCAAACCAGAAATTTCTTCAAAACAAACTAAATGTATAAATCAGACAATAATAAGTTAAATAAACAAATTAAATAGTTTTAAGTAAAAATTCTGGTGTAGAATGTTTTTATAAAACTTGAGTAAAATTTCCGGTAGTTCTAGGGTTAAGGATATGTCAGTTCCTTTTTATTAATAGTTCCATGGATTGTTGGTGTCTAGTGTTGCCTGTCCGTTACTCTTTTTTTATTTAGATTGCTGAATTACCACTACTTTTTAAAACAATAAAATGCGCTTTTTTTCGCACTCTATATTATGTCAGGGGAATATTTCCACTTTATAAAAAGTGGTGGCAATCAAGCAATCTAAAATTAAAAAAGTAACAAACTGGCAACATTGCTGAGGCCCCTTGGACACGCTGGACAATTGTAAAATGAGGTCGAGTACCATAATTTGCTTTTTTTCAAACATTTAATAAAAGGACGGTGCAACGCGTGGACCGCATACTTGATAAACTAAATAATATTCTCCTCCCTCACAATGGTTGTACGAACACGTTTATGATTTGTATTTTTATAATTAGATTCTATGCAGTACATACTTGCAGAAAAATAAGCAAATGCGCAAAATGTTCTTTTTTTCTGGTTTCTTTTGTTACAATGAAATTCTTAAATAACATATAATATGTAACTATATTGCGGTGTAAAACTTTTGTGATGATGAAAATTTTCGCCAACACGTCGAACTATCGCCAATTAACAAAACTGCTTTTTCGACCAATACATGTGGATCTGACGTGTAGATGGCATTGAATTCTCTTAAAGGCTTACTAAGTGACAGTCGCTTAACCGGGGAAAAGGGGGGTCCATATGTTCTGGATAGCACTCTTTCAAACAAATATACTTCGCCTTATACAATAGCAGCATTTTTAGCGACTAAACGAGACGAAAATAACTTTATGAAATAAAAGGTATCTAGAACATCTGGACCGCCAACCTGGCTACGCCACTGCTGTATGAGGACGTGCTGGAGTCCCATGTGCTAACAAAAAAGAAAATGTTAGTTTTCGTGTATAAAATTTGTAGTTTTAGATATTTTTGCATATCTCGTGGATTATACGCCGAAGATTACTGTGATTTGTAATGATTTAAAATGCGTACTTCTCTTAAATCTTTAAAATAAATCAATTTTTCGTTGAAAATGTATGTAAAAGAGCAACAATTTATGCACATTTTAAAACAAACCTAATTAAAAAAACTATAATTAGGCTAGTTATGAGTAGAAACATATCAGGTAGTCCCTCTGTTAGCGATGCTTAAAAGAATACTTAAAGTCGTTTATTTCGAAATATTGAAAAAGTTCCTTTTTAAGTTACGCGCAAAATTTCTCTTGAATCACTTAATATTTTTGCATGCAATTTTTACAGATTTATAGATTATAACTATGTCTTAAAACTTGACGTAAGCATGCTCATATTTAAGAAAAAATATATTTTTACAATAAAGCATATTGTTTTTATGAGTGTATCTATGCATAATTTATTTTTGTAGGTGTAAGAATAAATATATTTAAATTCAGTCATAGATGTCATGTGTAGCGTCTAAAAATATCATATAAAAATATCAGGTAGTTCCAGAGATAACTCCAATACTGAAAAATCTCATTTTCACATAAATCACTTTAAGGTGTATCTGTCTACGTTCTGGGCGCTTTTTTAAAATACAATATTGAATAAATAAACATATTTTAGTTCAATTGTAATGCAGAATGAAGAAAACACATAAAAAACCCATTAATATCTTCACAATGCTTTAAAAAATTGGAGGGGGGGGGGGCTATTTTTTTAGCAAAAGTTCATGCTTACGCCAGACATCGTAAACTCAATTCATCTAAATATATTTCAGTTTCCTTTGTAAGACATATTACTATTACACTTACCCGTGCAGTAAACTAGAAGTTCCTCAATATCATCAAAATCAACTGAAATATTTCGAAATTTGTCAAAAAATGCATATATTTTATTAAAAATTATAGCTTTTTTATATTTGAATACCTATAGAGTAATTACATTTTCACATAGAGCTTAGATTCTAGTTCAGAACATAGTCAGAAATATGGAAAGAATTCTGACACAATTTCACTGAAATATGCTTAAAACATTTTGTGTAATGAAGTTTATTGAACATGGGGATAATGGAAAAATTTATTTTCCAGAAATCGCGTTTAAAGATTTCTTTTATATCTTTCAGATACATTCAAAATTAATCTAGAGGTGTCAATTCAGGTTTATTAGAGTTTTATGTAAAAAAACTTAAGAAAAGGATGCATAGAAACATTTTTTACATTTCCCTTGGCCTTCCTACGCCCATTTCCTGTATTTGACTCATTACTTCCTGATATCATATTGACCATAATCCCTCTTCTAGTATACATAGAAATAAAATTAAAACAGATTTGGAAACGTAAACGATGCTCTTCCAAATAAAATAATTTTTAAAAAATCCAAAATTTTTCACAAAAAGGCCATTTTAATGTAGGCAGATACCTTAAAGTATATTTTATTAAAGCTTTGAAACATTCAATGTTCTATTATGCTTTTTTAGGATTATTTTTGTGTCATTAATAAAGATTTTTGAAACATATTCTTTGAGAAAATGATAAGCAATTCCAAAAATATAGTAGAGATGAAATATTGTTGACTGTCAATTTCCTATGAAAGCAGTATATATGCCCCGCCCTCTTCTTTGAAAATTATGATTTTAGATCTGTTTCACAGGTTTACCCATGAGTAAAAATACCCCAGTATATGTATTTAATATAAAATTTGATACGTCTAACAGATACGCCTACTAGAACCGCCATAGCAGTAATTTTGATCGGTACCAGATGAAAATATTTCTATCCGAATCAAAAATTTCTTTCTAAATTAAGTTAAAAATGTACCACGAAGAAATAAGTCATATGACTAAGTTAAATAATTTCAAATAAAAATTCTGGTGCAAAATATTTTTATAACTCTTGAGTAAAAGTTCCGGCGGTTCTAGTGTTAACCCCTTGAGGGGCACCGGTATATATTATATACCACCTACGATTAATAAAGTTTTATACCAGAAAAATTTTATTAAATTTTACTTTTCTAACTTTGGTGGAAAAAAGGTCGTAAAATTGCTTTTACTTACTTTGAAATAGAATTTTTCAAAGATTCCGGTGAGAGTTCAACATTACAGGAACACAATCACTTGCTCCTCAAGGGGTTAATATTGTCAATTATATGATACAAATACATATATTTTCTGTCAAAAGCTTACAAACTTTTTATGCAAGATAAATTACATAGATGCTGCTAAGAATCGAGAGCATGCTTTTGTGTGTGGAGTTTGCTTCAGTAGTACTTTTAAACATTGGCGTGGGGGACTACAATAGGGTAAAGAATTGTTGTCGTATAAACCAACGTCTCTATTCGGTATAAAAATGTAACGATCGGGATAGATTGCAGCCCTAAGAAAACTCAGCTCAGTGTTTGCATTCTGAGTATTTACTTAATATAATCACCAAATGTTTGTATTTAAAGGCAGCAAAAATTACTTTTCCAGGGCTCCTACTCCGTCCGTTTTTTGAAGAAAAATCCTTCCTAATAAATTTCGTAGAGACTTATCTGGAAGCGCGTTTTTCTTGCAATTGTTGTGAAAACCTACTACGAATATTTTACTTAAAAAATACTGGTTTTGGAAAACCAGACCAGTGGAGCCTACTGTTCAGAGGTTTTGGTATGAATTCGGGATTTCTGAATAAAAAGCCAAACTGGAAACCCTAACCCTCCCCCGCCCCTCGTCGTGGTAGATTTAATGTTATTGAATGATGCGAAATACGTGCGACACAACAATAAGTTTCATTTTATTAAATAAAAGTTCTTGTACAGTACGTGCATGTTTATTTGCGCTTCATATGCCAAAATATACCGAAATATGTATTACTTACTTTCGAAAACTAAATAAGGAAAACATGTATAAGGGTTGTCAGTTTTTTTATTTCGTTTTTATGCCTAAATTTCAAATTTACACCGGAATTTACAAAAGAAGAATATTATGTTTATGCAATTGCGAAATGTCTGTTATTAAATAACATAAAAAATGTCACTCTTAATTTCTGGTATGAACCAGAATTTCTTATTAAAAATGGAGGCCAAACTGGCAACACTGATATGTATGCGTTTTTATTCACAAGTCTAAAATAAGTCAAATAAAATACACGTCTATACACGTCTTGATTGCAAAAATACTGTATTTGGGGTTATCTCAGGTTTTCAAAGTTTGTAATAAAAAATATATATATATTTAGATCAAACACAAAAATATTCAGTTATTATAACCTTAATATTTAAAAAAAGTATTACTTAATATAAACATTACACCTAATTTCTTACGTGATATTTTTCAAGAATATGTACATTTTTGAAAATGTTCAAGAGGTTTTTAACAACCTCTCCTAATTATGTCCACTTATACACTTCCAGTTTGTTTCAGTTTGAAACAGTTAAAAAGGTCACAAATATAGTTCACAAAAGCACAGCCTATAGTATTTTAATTTTATTTTTTATCTAGTAAATTTATAGGATATAGAGAAAACGAGGTAATTGGGGACGTCTGTTTTATTTATTTTTTTAAAAGGCTACCGTCTTGGTTCAGGGCAAATACAAATAAGTTGAAGTGATAGATAATGAATGGAACTACTCCTATAAATGTTTATATTTATCCTGAACCAAAAAATGCAGCGTTTAAAAAAAATAAATAAATAAAAAAGCATCCAAAATTTCCCTAACGTCTCCAATTCCCCTTGTTTACTCTAAGTAACTTATTAAATTATTTCAAATGTGCAACATCTCAATTTTTCGACAAAATATGTACGTATGAAATTATCATTGAAATATTTTCTAAAAATGTCCGTTTATTAACTCACAGATGGTTTAAAAATACTTATGATTAGTTTTTCATAATTTAACAATTGACTGATAATTTTTAAAATGCGTATTTTCGAAAAAGGAGTCAGTTTGTGTTTCAGATCAATTGTTATTTCAATAGTTTTCCTGTATGTGTTTCTATTGATAACTTGAAAATGCTTTGCCCCTGAAAGGATAAAAAAAAAACTATTTTTTTTAGGTTTCGGTTTTGTTAGTAGTCCTTTAGTTATACGACGTCTATATTCCAGGGACAACATGTTCTCTCGCATCTCCATATATGCAATATATGAATTTACATATGCCATTTCTAGCATAGCAAAAAAGAGCCGATGCCACAACTTTTTCGATTTCCTATGAAAAATAATAATGAAACAGAAAAGATATAATAGGAAAAGTATTACTACACTACAATTTAGTAATTACATTTTAAAGCAGATGAAAACGATGGATAACTACGCAGACGAAAAGTAAACACGAAGTTTTTCTCTAACACCCGATGTGCTGACGGTACTTATAAGTACCACCGAGTGATTAACCCCTTAACGCTCGAATTAAATTACGGTTGAAAAATTCAAATTGCTTATTGGCACCACTTTTATGAAAAAGAAATATTCACCTTATCTAATGGCAGGAAAAATGACACTAAAATATAGCCAATTTCACTATTTTATAAAACTGGTGGGAATCAAACAATTTGAGTAAAAGACACAGCCTCAGAATATGACGGGAGCGAGAATTAAGGGGTTAAAGTGCTAAATCAAATACATATACCGTTCACCTAAAATAGCTAGTCAAATTGTAATCTAAGATCATAATGATCACATTAAAAAAATCCAACACTTATGTGACATCCTTTACTGTGTTTGCAGCAGTAAAAAGACGAGCGTGTCAATCTGTTCAAAATGTAGGCACAAAACACATCGACTGTTTCAAAGATAGCCTCCTCCCTCTCTAAAATAACAAACCTAGAGCTACTGCTGCCATGTATCCGGATAAAGTGGAGTTAAAAGAGTGTTTTTTCAAAATACCATTAGAATATTAGTAATATTCATTCTGGGATGAAAGATTAAATTGAGTGGTACTTGTACCGTCAGTAGATAAAGGATTAAAATGCATCCTTGCGTTTTAATAATATTGATGGGCCGCCCGTTGCTTAGTAGTTAATCCATTACCCGCGGGTGTTGCGTTGGCACAATAGTAAAAATAAATTCGCATGCTTAAATTTTCTATCGAACTACCACTAATTTTTAATTGAAAAATCTAACTTATCTTATAACAGAAATATTTTGCGTTAAATAAAGCAAAAATCACCTTTCAAAATTTATGGTGGTAAACATTTTTCTTGGAATAAGTTGAAAATATTTATCTTTTAGTTTCGGCGGTTAATTGGTTAAGGCATCAAGGTGAAACAAAAAAATTATGTCCTTTTCATGTCCACAATTAATTTTTTTTGTTTTTTCCTGTGTAAAATGGGAAAAAACTCTTTTTATTTATTTTTGTTTCGATTAAAGCAATCAGTAATGATTTCATTAGTAAAAAAAATTGTTTAAAAAGATTTTTTTATTTAAATTGTCCTTTTTTACTCATCTTGACTAACAAAACAGTCTGCCCAGATAACTGTAGGCATAGTTTTCAATATAGTTTTTTAAGAAATAATATATAAAATTACATTTTTAACTGGATTTACGTAATCATAAAACACAGTATTTTAACTACCGTAATTTCCGGCGTATAATCCACGGATCAAACAATTGTGTTTGGACCCAGAAATTTTATTTAGTTATTGAAGCCAAATATTTACCACGATTTAAGAAGTTACATTTTATTTAAAAAAAATTTCTGGGTCGAAAAATGATTGTTTGATCCGCGGATTATTCGCCGGAAATTACGGAAGTTAGGCACGAAACACTAAAATATTTATTTTTATTTTTATATTTTAAGACTAATTTTTTTACACTAGATTATTTTAACACAATTATTCTAATTGGTAAACAAATCATATTAGATGTAAATTTCCAACTGGGTGAAAAATGTCCGTACCAGGATTCGAACCCGGGACCTCCTGGCTGAAACCGCCAGTGCTCTGCCATCTGAGCTATCCCGGACGATTCTGGTCGAACTTTTTCACCCAGCTAACCTTGAAGATTACAGCATCTGGTCTGAAACCTGGTTCAGCGCAACAGAACAACAGTTCAACAGTTCTGTTGAGCTGAACCAGGTTTCAGACCAGATGCTGTAATCTTCAAGGTTAGCTGGGTGAAAATGTTCGACCAGAATCGTCCGGGATAGCTCAGATGGCAGAGCACTGGCGGTTTCAGCCAGGAGGTCCCGAGTTCGAATCCTGGTCTGGACATTTTTCGCCCAGTTGGAAATTTACATCTAATATGATGTGTTTACCAATTAGAATAATTGTGTTAAAATAATCTAGTGTAATTTCGTATCCAGTGATTTCTGGAGTTCCATTACCTGAGATATTTTCTGTTGAGCTGAACCAGGTTTCAGACCAGATGCTGTAATCTTCAAGGTTAGCTGGGTGAAAAAGTTCGACCAGAATCGTCCGGGATAGCTCAGATGGCAGAGCACTGGCGGCTTCAGCCAGGAGGTCCCGGGTTCGAATCCTGGTCCGGACATTTTTCGCCCAGTTGGAAATTTACATCTAATATAATTTTTTTTATTTGAAATTGTAACCTCTATTACTGCAACATTCCTTATCAAAGGAATGTCTTCTATTGTCCTCAACAGACGTTACTACTGCGCTTACTTGTAGGTAAAAATATTAGAAAAGATATGCTACAGCCTTTTTGAATTTGTTCTGCACACATATGGTCAGTAAGCTGAAACATCTGAATTCCAGATTTGTGTGTTTTCTGTTTGTAACCTATGTTATATAAATTTCAAATTTAAATGCTGTCATTTTAATTAAAGTTTTATTTTTATTATATGAAATTAAGTTAACTTAATTTAAATAAATGTAAGATTTACATATTTTTATAAAACTATAGAAAATACAATTTTTTTTTCTTGCGTATTTAACCCCTTCGCGGCTAACGTCTTTTAAGAATTTTTATTATTTTGTCGCCGGTTTTTCAAAACAAAATTTTTTGTCTAATTTAATCGGTAAAATGCTCCGATTAAATGAGGCAAAATTTACAATAAAAAAATAACTGGTGGGAATATTCAAGAGGAATTAATTAGATGGAAAAAATGCATCACCGATGAAATATCGGGTTGCGCAAATTTTGCTACTTTTAAGTTGCCCGAGGAAATCTCGGGTTGCGCAGCGAGAGGGTAAAATGTAACATCCGCTACCTGTAACTCCTGTTAATACATATTTCTAACAGGTGTAGATAAATTAACAAAAATTTTGTTTAAAATTCATATGCGTAATAAAAATCCATCAAAGTTCTTCAGTGGTGCCATTGTTGTTAGATTAATATAAATACACTTCTACTGTCTGATTAATGTTGGTCAATGGAACTTCTGTTACAAAAATGTAACCTCTGTTACTACATGTATAATTTCTGTTACTCGCACATTTTCTCTATTTTTTCTTGTTGTATATGAGCAGCTCTTAAAAAATGTTCCCAAAACATCAAAAGACATCTCTTCTTTCAATATACTAAAACTATTTGACCATTTAAAAATATATTTAGTACAGGGATTTGAAAAATTTTGGCTGTAATGCTGAATACAAGTAACAGGTGTTACATATTGTTATATAAATTAATCCACATTGCTGTTTTCATTTGAATATAAAATTACATATTGAAGTCTAATACACTAATGATGATATAATAGACTAGAAATAATATTTTGATAGGAATATAAATGTTGTAAATTGAGTGGATGTTGTCCAGTACAATATTCATCTTCAACCCTTTCAGGGGCAAGGAACTTCTATTCGTAAAATGCAGCAATGATTTACGACACCAGAAATTACAAACAAATTTAGTCCAAAATAAGCAAAAGCTTTTGTTCACGTACTTAATAAAAAGAAATTTCCCATTCCAATATTCTGATGCATATGTGCCATTTAGGAATTAAGTTAGGGGTTAAGGCATTTCCAGGTGACTGTATTTATATCCTAACTATGAATTTAGCTATGCTGGAACTGATTTTATATAGGTTGTATATATATAAACACAGATAAACTTATATTTGGTGAAAACGGAATACTTATATATATACATTTATATATATATTGGGAAAAGGACATAATGTTTTTTTTTTTTTTTACCCACAAACTCCGTTAATCGCTTGCGAATGTAGAAGGGGGACTCCGTGGCACACTCTTTGTGCAGTTTTCGGATATAATCTTCTGGTGTCTATCCCGTCCTTTTGTCGACGTCAACTTATAAGCGGGAACTTGATGTCAAGCACACAGGTCGGATGTATGCATTCAATAAACAAACAAACAAATATCATAGGTATAGTTGATTTGAGTTAATTCGTGTACAAAAAGATTTATTTTAAATTATTATCTTTAGTTAACTCGGGCCTTCAGATCCTTGACCGGTGTTGTTTGAATCCCGAAATTTTTATTTATTGCAATATACTTATAAGAATGCGTACGGTCCTTAATTTTGAGCATGAATATTTTTTAATAGTTATCTTTGCCTCATTTAAGCACTTAACCCTTTTTTGTGATAGTGTCAATAATAATCACCTTTTTAAAAAATAACTTCACATTCAAATCTATCATATAAATTCAAAAAATGCAATCGAGATATATGTCACACGTGTTGATATTTTCATTTAAAAATGGAATTTTTATGGGTAAATCAATTGACTTGTGTTGAAAGAAAGTTTGTGGAAGCAGCATTCGGGTAAAACTGTTAAGTGGTTCATATCAGAAAGTTATCAGGAATTCTGCGATTAAATAAGTCGAAAGTTAATATTCAGAAATAGTGGTTTGCAAAATTAAGGACCTTAAGCACCCTACTTTTATATTTGTTTGCATTTTAATTAATGAAGGGCTGTGTCTTTCCAAATTAGAATTTGGTTTCTGTCTATAAAATTTAGAGTTTTTCATCGTATATGCAAAACCTTTCAGCGAATCGCGACGTGTTCAAACAATGTACTTATTAAAATGTTATTATTGTTAAAAATTTCATTGTAACAATAAAATTGTTTCATTTGTTAAACGCTTTACATAAAACGTTAGTTATTTCAGATATCTGAATGAAATTTATGAGAAAAATAAATGGGTCATCCATAGTTAGTGCGAACAAAAAAGAGCGTAATATATGTTATGTTAAGAAAGCTTAATCCGTTTTAATGTTTTCCCGAAAACTCTTTTAATAAAGAACATTGTAGAATATTAAAAGAGCATCCGCAGGTGCTCCAAGCACGTCTTGAATGAGCCAGTAACTCATGATCTCCGCCTTCTGGTGCTTTCTTCATAATGAAAGACGTGCGTTATCACGCATAAAATGAATAAGAGTTTTATTATGCTGTAAAATATAAAAAAATATGAAATATTTTTATGTCAATATGCACCTGTTGCAACAGATTGTTTTCTAAGTATCAAAGTTATATAAAACAACAGGAAAGTTTTATTATTTTTCACTGATTTCTAAATTAAGTAAAATTTTAAAATTTATTTTAGAAATAAGAATGAATACTGCATATAAAGATTTACCACTTTGGCCTCCTTTTCTTTATTTATCCTTTAGTTTGTTTTATCTTATGCTTTAGTTTTGGGTTTTTTTATTCAAAATTGCAAATTCATACCAGAAATTCTGAATAGTAATTTTTTCTTTATTTAAGGTCAGACGTTTCGTGATCGCCTGAAGTAAAAATACTTCTTACAAAATTTCTAGATAAAAAAAGAATCCATCTTACGCATTCAAATGTTATGTTCTGCTCATTTTTAATTGGAGATTTAGCGGAGAGGTTCACTCTCTGTAGGCGTTCCGCAGCTCCATGATGATTATGACTAACGTCAAACTGGCAACCCTACAACATATCATAATTTCTACTTTGTGGATCAAATAAAGATGTTTAGAAATACAATCTTTTTAAATATAAAAGAAATTTTTCCGTTCTGAAATTCATTTGTCTTCTTCTGTTACTCCAATATCCCACGTATAATCCTCTAATAAAACAAAGCTATTTAGACCTAGAAATTTTATATAATAAAATGTATCGATCTCAAACAGGGAATTTATTTGATGTCAATTATTGAATAAAATTTCTCTGTCTAAACAGGCTTGTGTTTTGTACGCCGGGAATTAGAATTTAAACATTAAATTTACTCAGTTTTCTATAAAATTCATACCGGATCTATTAAGAAATTATATGACACCCGAGAAAATTTCCATAGTGCATGTCCATTCGGAATCACCATAAGGTGCATGCGATATTATTTTGTAAAGTCATTTATAGAGAAGTAAATTTTCAGGTTTTGTTTGTAATATTTTTGATTTACTTGACAATGCCGCAGGGGAAAGAATTATCCAAGTACGAGGTGAGAAATATTTTATTTTAACTCCATCAAGGGCGGAGGTTCATATTTTGACGACTTAATTTTAATTAGTAAATGCCACATTGGCTTCAGAATATTGGAGTGAAATTTTTCCTTTTATTAAGTATATGAACAAAAGCTTTTGATTATTTTGAAATTTTATTTTTGTAAATTTTGGTGCCATTCTCTCATTTCAGCATTTTGCGAATAAAAGCACCTTGCCCCTGAAAGTGTTAAAAGGACGTTGGAAAATCTGAAATTGAAATAGCGAAGTTCGAGAAACTTGCAAAAACCGTCATCCGCAATGTCATGCAAAAGGAAACTATCAAAGGAAGAAGAAGGTGACATCACGTGACAATAGAAAAGTTTTTCGGCTACCTATTATAAAAGGTCGTGGAATTTTAAAACATTTAAGCAAAAAAGTTACA
The DNA here is from genome assembly GCA_963932465.1 of Maratus speciosus. NCBI lineage: Eukaryota > Metazoa > Arthropoda > Arachnida > Araneae > Salticidae > Maratus > Maratus speciosus. The sequence continues at coordinate 464,036,986 of OZ010796.1, forward strand.
TATCACGATTTGAAAGATTCGTACATCAAATGCTAATACCAATTTCAGGAAAATGAATCAAGGAAAAAGTTATGGAAATACATCAAAACGAAATACCATGGAACTATTAATAAAGAGGAACTGACATATCCTTAAAATAGTGAAGTTTCAACTGTAACCGCTATCGCAGGGGTTGTTTACTGCCTGTGGAATCTTCCACCAGTAGGTTTATATAGAAATTTTCAATTTATTTAAACGCCTTATTATTACAAAATTTCAATCATAAATAATGGCAGAAACAGATTTTCATTTTTACTGGTAGGAGTTTACTTTGGCGGTAGTTAGGCCCTGCGTTTCCGCCATATTGTGACAACCAGGGAAACAAGCTGATAGTTTTATAAGGCATACTGACACCAGTAAAAACAAATAGAAATTCTTACGACATTTTTGAGAAAAGTTTCCGCGAACAACACGCTTAATTAAGACGAATTTTTGTATTCACTTTTACTGTGGAATGTTTGCCCTGGTGGTAATCAGAAACCAAAGATCCGATTTAAAAAAAGCAGCCGCCATCTTGTGAAAACCTCCTCAGTTACTTCACTCGCATCTGGTAGACAGTGCACTATATGTCTCCTCCTCTTTATTCATAACTCCATTGGAAATACTGATATGGGCTAAAAATGTCATGTCATGGGACGATGAGTGTGTTTTATAAAACGTATTTAACTTTTATTGCCCAAATGGCCACAAATATTATTGGCAAGACTTAAGGAAAGACCAATTTTAATGCTCCTATCAACAGGTAAGCGGAGGCTCCATAATGATTTGGGAAGCGTTTGCTTATGGCCAGTACTATAATTTATAGCAAATTCCGGGGCGTATGAATTCTGATAATTATCAAACAATGCTACATAGTCATCTCATACAATATGGAGCTTTATTAGGTGATGATGAGTGGATATTTCAGCAGCATAATGCTTCTTGCCATATATATTATTCCTATTGGGAATGGTTTAAAAAAGAAAAAGTTAGATGTTTTTCCATGGCTTTGTCGAAGTCTAGATTCACTCACCGTGGAAGAACTTTGGGATACCTTAAGTTAGTCTCTGTAAATGAACTAGTTTGCCATTTTAAGAAAATGCTACAATATACCTGAATCAGAAAATAAAATCCTGGAACTTCAACGAATGACGGATGTTATAAGAAGAGTTGGAAACAGGGCTCCCACTGGTCCGTGTTTTGATAAGTAGTAATTTTTAAGAAAAATATTCGTGGTAGATTTTCGGAACAATTGCAAGAAAAACGCTCTTCCAGGTATGTTTCTACGAAATTTATAAGGAAGATTTTTCTTTGAAAAAAAAAGTAGCGCTCAATAAACGAACCGAGTGCGAGCCTTGTAAATACCGTAATTTCCGGCCTATATTCGTAATACACGGATCAAACAATCATGTTTCTACCAAGAAATTTTATTTAATAATTCAAGTCAAATATTTACAGTGATTTAATAAGTTACATTTTATAAATATTTATGAATATATTAAAATATTTCTGGGTCCGAACATAATTTTTTGATCCGCGGATTGTGGGCCGGAAATTACGGAAGTATACAAAGTAATATAAGATTGTACGAAAAATTGGAATACCGATATACATTGATTTTCGTACCTTTTTTTTTCTTTTTTTTTTTTTTTGGACAAGAGTCTAGAAAATAGTGTAAGTAGCTTTATTCGCGCATCATTTTATCTACCATTAAATAAGGTAAATACTTCTACTTCAAAACAGTGGTGCCAATCAAACAATCTGAATTTTTAAAAAGTAGCCTACACTTATCGGGCGCGATGCGTAAGGGGTTAAATAATGAAGAATACATCGCTTAAAACTGTATGGCATACTCGTCAAAACCTATTTAAAATATTTTCTAACTAATCACAAGGTTGTCAGTTTGGCCTTCAATTTTCATCCGAAATTTCAAATTCATACCGTAAATTTCGAAAGGATAATTTTTACTTTATGTGATCGCTAAGTGTCCCTTATTAAATAAAGCATAAAATACTATTCTTTATTTGTGATATGAACTCCTATTTTTTTAATAAATTTGGAGGACAAACTGTCAACCCGGGTAAGTTGATACGCTCCATAGTGTAAGTTGGCATAGTATAACAGTTGTGATGTGAAATCACGTATAGTTTAAAATTATCTCCGTTTTCTTTATTAGATATCCTTTTCTATACATACTAATTGATTAAAAATATATTAAATGTTACTTAACTCTGCATCTACTGACGGTACTTATAAGTACCACTCACTATAAACTTTCACCCTATAGTGAATACTAATATTCTACTGGTACATTGAAAAAACACTCTTTTAACTCCATTTTATCCGGATACATGGCAGCAGTAGTTATAGGTTTGTTATTTTAGCGAGGAAGGAGGCTATCTTTGAAAGACTCGATGTGTTTTTTGCCGACATTTTGTACAGATTGTCACCCTAGTCTTTTTATTGCTGCAAACACAGTAAGGGGTATAAGATAAGTATTGGATTTTTTTTAATGTGTTCATTATGATCTTAGAATACAATTTGACTAGCTATTTTAAGTGAACGGTATCCATCGTTTTCATCTGCTTTAAAATGTAATTACTAAAATATAGTGTAGTAATAATTTTCCTAGTATTTCTTTTCTGTTTCCTTATTATTTTTTATAGGAAATAAAAAAAGTTGTGGCACCGGCTATTTTTTGCAATGGTAGAACTGGCGTATGTAAATTCATTTGTTGAATATGTGCAGATGCGAGAGAACATCATGTCACTGGAATATAGACGTCGCATAACTAAAGGAATGCAAGAAAAATATGTTTTTTAACCCTTTCAGGGGCAAAGCATTTTCAATGCTAAAGTGTTGAAATAAATGATTGGCACCGGAATTTGCCAAAAAAATTATTTATAAATATGAAAAAGGCTATATTTCACATACTTATTAAATTGAAAAGATTTTACCACAATTCTGGTGCTATTTGAAATACCTTGTGGGTTTTCTGTTACGATATTTTTGTGATAGTGTACTGACGGTACTTTAACACTAGAACGCCCGAAAGGAGTCAATTCGACTCCGATCACATGATCAGTGTTGCCAGTGGGCTACTTTTTTTTTAATTCAGATTTCATTATTGGCACCACTTTTCTGAAACGGTAGAATTAACTTTGCTTTGGACTTAATTAATATGTCATTAAATAAGGCACATTTTACAATTTCAAAAAAGTGGTGCCAATCAAGAATCGGATTTTTAAAAAAGTAGCCCATCTGCCAACACTGCACATGATTAAATGTCCATTGAAGCCAGAAATTTTTTCATAAAATAAGTTAAATTTAAGCGACGCAGAACTATGTTAAATAAATCAGTTAAATAATTTTAACTAAAAATTTGGAGTGAAATGAAACTTGAGTAAAATTTCCGGACGTTCTAGTGTTAAAGTACCACTGTAATTACCGTAATTTCCGGCGTATAATCCGCGGATCAAACAATTCTGTTTGTGCCCAGAAATTTTATTTAGTTATTGAAGCGAAATATTTACCACGATTTAAGAAGTTACTTATTTTTTCTATGTTTTTCCATTAATTTTCATTGTAGTAAATGAAAAAAAAATTACATGAAAAAAATTGCAGTAGATAAAGGGTTAAACTCTGTGCTCTCCCATAAAAGATAGAAATAATTATCATTTTTAGCGCCCCCCCCCCCCCCCCCTCTTTCCAAAATATATAAGTAAATAAATAAAGGGTAATAAAACTACTTCCATCTTATGCATGATATTGAATATTATCCAGTTAATTTCTTTTCATAAGAAAGCAATCACCCTCTGTAACCCGCTTTCAGTTGAAAGAAACAAATAATAATAATAATAATAATAATAATAATAATAATAATAATAATAAAAGAAATTAATTAGCCTCTGACGGTTCCATGTTCAAATTCATTAAAAAGTATTTCTGATGATTATATTTATCATCCTTATCAGGATTAAGCCTCAACAGTAAAAATTGTTTAGTAATACGCCTAAATATAATTCATTTCAATCGAAAACAAACTAATTTATTCTTTTTTCAAATCACCCATCACACTCATATATCTTGAAGAAAAAGCAAATAACTGCGAATATAACTCATGTAATCAGCGTCAAGAGTATTTTCAATAATATCATAGCTGCCAACTCTTACGCATTTTGTACCACAAAAATTTAACTCTTAAATGCATATTGATGCATATCTGCATCACTTTTTATTTAACTCTTATCAACCACTATATTTACATAGAAATATTAATCCTGTAAGAGCTACAAAAATATGCTACTAAATAAAGTTAAAAATCTATCTTAAAATTTCTGGTGTCTAATCTTTAATATAAAAATAAAAAAAAACAGTTCTAAAAAATAATTCTTGCATTTAAAGGTTAAGTTTTACAAAATAAGAAATTATCTAAAATAAGGTATTTAGATTCATACTTATTAAAATATTTACTAATTTGCAATATTTTAGTTATGGCAGTAGTTTTTACGTGTATTGCAGATGTGCAACATAAGAAAAGGTTGACGTATTATATGAAAATTGAATCTCTGATTTTTTTCTCATTATTTTTCCTGTGTAATAAACCTTTCTGAGAATAATATATAATTTTTTGAAACAAAATAAGAAATCATGCATTTAAGGGTTAATAGTAAATGGTACTAAAAAGCGTAAGATGTTGGCAGCTATATAATATGCCTTCTCACTGGCTTGCAATAATTCTTGCGTAATATTTTGTTTAGCTGGGATTCAGGGTTGCGAACTTTCCTGTTTTTCTCAAAATTCAAAAAATATCCATGTGTTTGCTATTTAACCCTTTCTGGGGCAAGTAATTGTGTTTCTGTAATGTGGAATTCGCACCGGAATCGTCAAAAAATTTCATTTTTAAAATAAGGAAAAGCAATTTTACGACTTTTTTCCACCAAAGTTAGAAAAGTAAAATTTAATAAAATTTTTTTGGTACAGGTCTTCATTAATCGCATTGGAATATAATCTATCCCACCGCCCCTCAATGGGTTAAAAGATTTTCTTGTTTTCACGCTCCCTCGCGAAATTGTAATAACAAAACTTAAAATGAATATTTGATGGCTTATGATGTTTGAGCAGATTCCCTCTCTGACCTCCGGGCTGTTTGTTTTTATACGATGATCGGTTATCCGATTCCTTTGTTATACGATTAACTTTATCATGGATATGGTACTCATTAATTAAAATTTATCTAAAAAAGTTTCCTTGCCTCTGACTCTTTATCTTCCAGATGGGATTTTTTGTTAATATTCTCTGAAGAACCTCGGATGAATACCACTGCTTTTTAAAAGGTAGAAAACGAACATCATATTAGGCAGTAATTCCTAAAGCTAAATTTATGGCTTCACAAAGCAACAAAAACTTTCACCGAAAGAAAATTATTTTCCTGACTAAAATAACACAAAATCAACCATCCTCTTTCTCTGGATACATGGGTGCTCCTTCGGCCGGCGAACCGGGTTACTGAAACGATGAGGGTGCCAAACCGTACATACTCTATGCGTTGGAAAATGGTACTATCTAGATGAAGCGAAGCACCAAAATGATATTTTACCTGGGAGAATAGAAAACTATGGAGGCGGCATATTGGACATTCACAATATTTATCCTGCGGGATCGCCACGTTGGAAAGTAGAGATAGTTAGAATGATGAAATAAGGGCGTGGAGTGCCAAAATCACATTTTGCCCGAGTGAAAAATCTATCCCAGTCCACCCATACCAACAAAGGCAAAGTAAAGTAAGGCGCCGGCTTCACGCGTACGAAATAGGCAACCAGTCATACTTAAACCACTATTTTTTTTAAGTTTTTTCTCCTAATTAATCACTGTAATTTATTAAGAAATAATAACATTTTAAAAGTAGTGGCGGAAGCCTGTCCCTTCGACTTCGTTAAGTCGGCGCCTATACCTTCAGGGATCTTCCATCACTCTGAAACTACAGTATATGATAAACTTACAGTAGTGTCCTTTAAAAATTAGGCCAAAGCGTTGACAAAAGTAGCCGCTTTCATAGGCAGATTTTTTACAGTGTTTGTTCGGCGTTCGTAGGGTCCCTTCACTTTTAATGTTGGTATTTTTTAAAGTATTCTCTGCGTTATTTTATCGCAGAAAAATAAGAATACATTAAAGAATTTCTGGTATTCGAATTCAAGAAACCATAAGAGCGCTGAAAAGTAATCCGCATAGGACAGCCGCTATTTTGTGTCGGCGCGTAGGCATAATATAGATATGAAGAAAGAGGAGGATACATATACTGTAGAGTGTAGAGTCTACCAGTTGTGAGAAAAGTAACTGAAGACGTTGTCACAAGATGGCGGCTGATTTTTTTTTACATAGGATCAACAGTTTCTGATTAACCCTTTCAAGCGCAGTGATCCCACGGCGGGACAGCCTAATTTTAATTCCAAACATACGAAACCACCAAGAATATTTTAATTAAATTTTGCTTTTATAATGAAAGCTTAAAAATACAAATTTTTACTTTCTAAGAAATTCGTTTGTAAATTCTCGTACATCCAATCATTTCATCGTTTTACGAACAGAATTTTTCAGTGCCGGAAAGGGGTAACGCCGGAGCAAACTTCCACCAGTAACTTTTGAATATAAAATTTTGCCTTATTTCATTGGCTTCTGCATGCAAAATTTCTCTCACAAGTGTGATAAAAATGTCGATTCATTTTTACTGGCGGAACAATTATAATCTCTTTAAACCCTTAATTCTCGCTCCCGTCATATTCACGGGCTGTGTTTTTTAATCAGATTGTTTGCTCCCCACCAGTTTTATAAAATAGTGTAACTGGTTTTATTAGGGTATCATTTTACCTGTCATTAAATAAGGTGAATATTTCTTTTTCAAAAAAGTGGTGCCAATAAGCAATTTGAATTTTTAAACTGTAATTTAATGCGACAGTTAATGGGTTAAGTGAAACTGACAAGAGATTATTTAGGTTGTCATAATATGACGGAAAAGCAGGAACTGACTATCGCCGAAGTAAACTACCACAAGTAAAAATGCATATGGCCATAATTATGACTGAAATTCTGCATTAATAAGGTGCTTAAATAAAGAGAAAATTTCTAGTCAAAGTTACTGGTTGAAGTTTTCTCCTGCCGAAATTAGTCACTGTGAAACCGGTTACAGTTGCAGCTTCACCATTTTGAGGATATGCCATTTCCTCTTAATTCAATGTTCCGTCACGGAACTATTAACAAAAGAGAACTGACATATCCTTAACCCTTTATCCTTAGCTTTGCATATATGCAAACTATAGTGTTTTGAATTTAATAGATATTTTTATTCGTATATACAGTGTGTCCGTAATTAAACGACCCTACTTTAAAGATGTCTGCTGACGAAACTATTGGTCAGAAAGTAGTGAAATTTTGTGACAGGCATAATAAAGGAATGGGAATTTGTTTCAGTGAAAAAACAATTGTTCAAAATTTCGCCACCAGAGGGCGTTTTTTAATGAATTACACATTTTTAATGTTTTTACGATTTATTTTTCTCAGATTAAATAAGACAAGCGTACAGACTGCCCCCTGAAAAAAATAAAGCATAAGACTTTTAAAAATTATTGGTGTTCGAATTGAACGGACCATACAAACTCTGAAAAAAAAAATCCGCCTTCGACAGCCGCCATTTTTTTCTGAGAGCTCAGGCCTAGTATTCAGTGGGCGGTGGAAAAATCTGTAATTTATTTAAAAAACGCCCTCTGGTGGCAAAATTTTGAGATTTTTTTTCGCTCAAATAAATTCCGATTCCTTTATTATGTCCGTCGCAAAATTTCACAGCTTTCTGACCAATAGTTTCGTATGTAGACATCTTTAAAGTAGGGTCGTTTAATTATGGACACCCTGTACTTAATTCACACCAGAAAATTAAAATAGTAACATCTACTTTAATTAATAACAGACATTTCGTGTTTAAATAAAGTGAAATTAACCATAGAAAATTTCTGGTGTCAAGTCAGATGCTCTGAACTACGTAATTTCTAGAACGTATTGTATCATGGGAATTTAAGGGTTGAAGGTTAAGTTTTATAAAATAAATAATTATATAAAATAAGGTATTTGGAAACATAATTAAAATATTTACTAATTTGCCATATTTTAGCGTAAAACAACCACACGACAGTACTTTTTACTTGTATTGCAGATGTGCAACAGAAGAAAAGATTGACGTATTATATGAAAAATGTATCTCTGATTGTTTTTCGTTATTTTTCCTGTGTAATAAACCTTTCAGAGAGTCATATATAATTTTTTCGAAAAAAATAAAAAATCGCGCATTTAAGGGTTAGCATAGAGAAGCTTCAACTGTGATCGTTTTTGCAGGTGTTGATTACCGCCGAGAGTAACATCACCAGTAAAATTAAATAGAAATTTTATCCTTATTTAAACGCCATATTGATGCAAGATTTCAGTCACAACTAATGACAGAAACATATATTCATTTTTACTGGTGGAAGTTTACTTCGGTTTGTTTCCGCCATATCATGACAACATCCTGTCAGTGTCAGTGAAAATGATTATAATACATGGCCAAACTGACACCAGATAAAACAAATAGAAATTTTTACCATATTTGTAAGAATATACTTCCATTTATAAAGCGCTTAAATAAGAAGATATTTTCTGCTGAAATTTCCTGTTGGGAAGTTTACCCCGGCAGTAATCAGAATAGTCCAAGAGATGTTAAACATTTTAGGGAAGGTATTTCAGGCACCCTGAAAATTTGTGCAACACCTCTTTTGTAATGGCTATGTCTGGCTGAAGGATCGTGGCCCAAAAACTGTGCCAGACAGGTGTCAAGTGCCATTTTTTTTTTTTTACTACCCAAAAAAGGTATTTGAGGCACGCTGAGATTGAGACAGAATAATATTTATGCTTAGAAAAAAAATACTTTGAAAACGACAGACACTTTAGTCGGCCCAAAAACTGTGCCAGACACGTGTCAAGTGCAATTTTTTGACTACCCAAAAAAGGTATTTGAGGCACGCTGAGATTGAGACAGAATAATATTTATTCTTAGAAAAAATATTTTGAAAATGACAGACACTTTAGTCGGCACAAAAACTGTGCCAGACACGTGTCAAGTGCCATTTTTTGTCTGGCACAGTTTTTGGGCCACGATCCTTCAGCCAGACATTCGATTTTGTATTCAGGCATTACAAAAGAAGTGTTGCACAAATTTTCAGGGTGCCTCAAATACCTACTCAAAAATGTTCAACAGCTCTCCTACTAGAAACTGTTGATCCGATAAAAATAAAACAATAGCCATCTTGCGACAATCTCCTCAATTACTTCACTCTTAACTGGTAGACAGTACACTATATGTCTCCTCCTCTTTATTCATTACTCCATTAGTTCCATGGTAGGCATCAGAGGATTGTGTTGTTTTGTGCAGCAACTTGCTCACGTCAATGTGATAGAAAATCACAGATCTCTGAATACTAAGCCTACGTGCTGACACCAAAATGGCGTCTGGCATAGGTAGATTTTTTTCAGCGTTTGTACAAGCCTTTTAATTGAAATACATTATCGATTTTTCTTCTTTATTTCTGAGATTAAATAAGGGGAAGAATTCCTTTGAAAAATACTGGTATTAAAAACCAAATGACCGTATAAACGTTGAAAAAATTTCGTCTGTATGACAACCGCCTTTTATGTGTCAGCGCGTAAACCCTTTCATGGGCAAGTAATTGCACTTCTGTAGTGTTGAATTCACACCGGAATATTTGAAAAAAATTGTTTAAAAATAAGGAAAAGCAATTTTTCAATTTTTTTTCCACCAAAGTTAGAAAGGTAAATTTTAATAAAAAGTTTCTGGTGCAAATCTTGATTAAAATTGCGTGGCATGTAATATATCCCACCGCATCTCATAGTGTTTGTTAAGGCTGTTTCTTAACTGATCTGCTCAACAAGCGCAAAACGTTTTGACACATTTACAAATTCATTTTTTAACGGAAAGGTATAAAATTGGAAAGCCTGGCCATGGATGCGATTTGGAATCGAACTGTTTTTTTTTTTTTTTTTTTTTTTTTTTTTTACTTTTGTATCAATAAATTACCTATGGAGTTATAAGCAAATTTAGTCACGTGACAAACGTGTTTTTCACCCTTTCTTGAAAGGATTCCTCCTTTCGCGCGGAAATTCGGTTCAAAACGTCCACTTTGACACTCTTTTCTGAACGATCTATTGCGTTTGCAAAAAGAAAAAAAAACGGAAAAAACAGCTCGATGACACAGTTTCTGAACATCAAAACCTGCTAGTTTCATGCATTTCCGACCAAAAATAAATTAAAACTTATGTCAGAAAGTTGCTCTTTTGAGAACAGCCTTAATCGAGCATTCAGAGAGTGGTGTAGAAAATAGAAGCTATCTTCCAGCTATCTCTTGTCTGCAGGGTTGCCATTCTGACCTCATTTTTATTTCAAAAAGCCAAATTCATACCGGCAATTTCGAAAGAAGAATCTTTACTTCCCGTAATCACAAAATTTCTGTCATTAAATGAAGCAAAAAATACTCCTTTCAATTTCTGGCACGAATTCGGATTTTCTAAATAAAAATAGAGGCCAAACTGGCAACCCTGCTGGTCTCCCCTAAGATTATCACAATCAGAAAGTAGTCGTTAGACGTTGCACGCTTTAAAAAATTGTTTTCCTGCAATTTAAATATTTTTATGACGACGATAATTTTTTAAATATTTACTTATGTGAAAATTTCAAAGTTTATCGCGTTTAAAGTAAATATTTAAAATGTAGGAAAGAAATTCTTTAAAATGTATTACGCCGGCATCCAAAGTCTACTGTCTAATGACGAAAATCCTATTTCAATATTTAAATTAGACAATGAGTAAACATCTAATTAAATTTCTCCTTCGGTTAACATGGGATTTCGCGATCTGCTGACGGAAAAGTCTTAAGTGAAACAAACATGTTTCGAAATAGAAAATTTATTTAATAAAAGTCTTTTTTTATCCACGTGGTATTTATATACATCATTTCATTTATTAAGTAAAATTCCTGTTTTTAAAGATGTTTATTTGACTTTGATCAAACTGAACAGTTATATGTGAGGTGGGCAAGAATGCTAATTACGTGTTCCAAATATCTAGGGATAAGAGGTAAGTATAGCTAGCACAACGGATTATTTATTATTATAAGTGGATGTCACCGTTTATTCTATTCGACATTTTCTCATAACACTTGATATCGGAATTCTTTATTAACCCTTTCATGGGTGAAAAATTTCTGTTACGAAATTGTTAAAATTATTGAATGACACAAGAATTTACGAACAAATTTTTTTCGAAATAAGTAAAAGCTATTCTTCGCCTACATTACAAAAGCAGAAATTTATTCCAAATCTCCCGTGCGATTGTGGCATTTAGGGTTTAAAATTAAGCGGCGTATAAATAATATCCCAACGACTTTCCAGGAATTAAAAGTCACAGAGTGATGAGAGTTGTATATTTTTTCTGAATCAGTAATCGCTGTTTCTAATGAAACTATAAGGCTGGATTGCTCAGTATTTGAGAAAAGCCCCAATAACTAAAACACATCTTATATGGGTGATTTAACCCCTTAACGGTCGCATTAAATTACGGTTTAAAAATTCAAATTGCTTACTGGCACCACTGTTTTGAAAAAGAAATATTCACCTTATTTTATGACAGGTAAAATGATACCATAATAAAGCCAATTAGACTATTTTATAAAACTGGTAGGAATCAAACAAAAAAGAATAAAAGTCACAGCCCGTGAACATGACGGGAGCGAGAATTAAGGGGTTAATAACAAAATTAAGCGGAAAAAAGCGCGCCTAAAATTCAGTTTGAGCTACACTATGTAAAATTTTGATTGGTACTTTGACATTTAACCATTTCCGGTACGGACAAATTTTGTTGTAAAATGATAAAATCATCGACTGACACCGGAACTTACATACGACTTTTTTAGAAATTGAAAATTTGTTACTTTATACTTTCATTGTTAATGCAAAATTTTATTAAAATATTCTTGGTGCCGTTTGTAAGTTTGGAATTAAAATTAAGTATCCCGAACCGGGCACACTGAGCCGGATTAAAAAAGATGTTTCATGTCTTCTCTAAGACTTAAAATCCTTCTTTTTGAGTTTCTTTTTATTACCATCATAAAATTAATACTTGTGCCACATGGATTTATTAAATATACTTTTCAACCTTTCTTTTAAGATTTAAACAAGTGTAACTGAAGCTTTTAAATGGATTTTTTTACTGATTAATTATCATGGATACATTTCCTATGTTTAATAAAAAGATTAATACTTGATCTTTAAATTTTAGACAAATTCACTTACATTTTTATTAGCAATTTGACTGTTTCAGAAAGATCTTTAATAAGTTTTGTGAGACCCAAATTCATGTCTTTATGTATTTCATTATTTTTATTACCATTCTAAAATTATTCCTTCTATCATGCGTATTTGTTATGCACTTTTTATTTGTTTTTCCTTTAAATAGACTAAATACATATAGTATAGCTAAAGCTTTCTTTTAACTATTTTAACATAATGTAATCTTTTAAATATAACTTTTATCACTGATAAATTATCATGGATAAAGTCTCAGATGTGTAGTAGGAAGACTAATATTTAATCATTAATTTTAAATTATATTAAATTTTTGTATCAGTTTCAGAGAGATCTTTGATTTCTTTTTGTAAGATCAGAATTTTTTTTTCACTTCTTTATTACCATTCTAAAAATACCCCATATATTATGCGCTCTGCATTTTCGAATACCACTATTTTCAAATAGAAGTATTAGATTTATTTAGTTCAAAAATTCTGGGATTAAGTAAGTTATAGATTACTATTTATAAATAGAGGTATTCAAAGATTTGGAAGATTAACATCTTCATGTGCATCTACATGTCCATTTTCTATACATCAGGAGTGGTAAACCTGAGTGCTAGCGAGTCGAACGTCATCATTATTTCCAAAATTTCGTCTTCGTCTTATTTAATTGCAGAAACTCACACCTTAAAACAGGGGTGTCAAACTGTGGCCCGCCGGATACCACTAAAATTTTACAGTTATCTTTGCCTTATTTAATCGTCGAATTGCTGCGATTCAACTTGTCGACTATTTCTTTAAAATTTTAGTGGTATCCGGCGGGCCACAGTTTGACACCCCTGCCTTAAAATATGTAAGATTCCGTAAAAAGGCGCGTATTGACACGCCGGCACGTGGGTTCATCATCCTTATTATACACGTTGTATTCCTTCTTTTTTTAAAAGGTTTAAACGCATGTTATTACACCGTGTCTTTTAAAGATTAATTATCTTATGTCACAAAATAAGGACGCTTCATCTGAAAATTAAGTTCTTCAAATTTCAGGTCTGGCCTTTTTACAAAACGATTTTTTTTTATTTTCGTAATACTCTTTATTCCTTTGCATTGGAGTAGGTGAACCCTTCTTTAAAAAAATGATTAATTGACGTATTAGAATTTTTTACTACGCTAATTTGATTTATGGTGTCTGACGTTTCTGCGTAATAAATTGAAACAATGTAATATAGCAATATTTTATGAGTAAAAACAAGAGAAAATTTCTGTAAAGCACAATAGGAATAATAATATTTAATATAAAATCATTCTAAATACAAAATGACCTGAAGAATTAGTGACAATTATTAATAATCTTGGTAAACCAGGGTTACTCGTTTGGCCTCCATTTTAATTCAGAAATTTCGAGTTCATACCATAAATAAAGAAAAATACTTCATTCTTCATTTAATAAGAGATATTTAGCGATCACCTATAGTAAAATTTCTTCTTATGAAATTTGCGGTGTGAATTTGAAATTTCGGATTAAAATTGCAGGCCAAAATGGCAATCCTGCGATAAACTCTTTAATTATGGATTGCTGCTACCGAATAATTGAATTTATTTTTCAGGTTTCGTTTAAATTTAAATCACTAAATATTTTAACTGCTTTTACTCTAATGAAGTGAAGCTGCATAATAAATTTATGCTTTTCAAAGCGTACACAGAGTTTTTATATAGGCATAACCAAAAGAAATATAGTTATAATTTTTAAGCGAAAATATTTATTTACGCCGATTTACCCCTTAACACAGGGGTGTCAAACTGTGGCCCGCCGGATACCACTATTTTTTTAAAGAAAATGTCGACTTCTTGAATCGCAGAGAATCGATGAATCGATAAGGTTTTCTGTAAAATTTTGTGAAAATAAAATTCCTGTAAAATTTTGGTGCTATCCGGCGGGCCACAGTTTGACACCCCTGCCTTGAGAGGTTTGCTCATTCACCGTACGCAGAGTTTGCTTGCTTCGTTACTAAAAGCTTTTCTACTCCACTAATTTTAACCCTAGAACTACCGAAAATTTTACTCAAGTTTTATAAAAACATTTTACACCAGAATTTTTACTTAAAACTATTTAATTTGTTTATTTAACTTATTATTGTCTGATTTATAAATTTAGTTTGTTTTGAAGAAATTTCTGGTTTGAATAAATATTTTGAATGTACATGTCGGGTCCATTGGACCCTTCTGGTAGACAGAGGGTTAAACTGCAACATTCACTTTATTTAATGGCAGACATATAGCGATTATATAAGGCAAATATTTTAGTACAGGGGTGTCAAACTGTGGCCGGCCGCTTACCACTAATATTTTATAGTTATCATTGCTTTATACAATCAATCATCAAATCGCTGCTATTCAAGAAATCGGCTATTTCTTTTAAAAAATTGTGGTATCCAGCGGGCCACAGTTTGAACTCTTGTTTTAGTACGATAAAAGTGATGTAAGGTCCCCATTTTTAGTTTATTGTGTCAAAAAAAAATAACTTCTTAAGGAGTTAAAGGGACCGGGTAAGCTCTATCTCGGCCATGTTAAAATATACCGTCTTTATGTACAGTCGTGGAAAAAAAAAAAGTAAACACCCCCTGCTAACTCCCCAACAAATCATCGTAGAAGAAAGTTACTGGTACCGAACGATTGGAAATAAAGTCTACTTTTAAATGATGTATATAAAATTTTCTTAGGGGTCATCTACATATTAAAACGAATCCAAACTTCATTTTTTTCAATAGCAATACCCACTTTTAACAAGATATTTCAAATCTTTGGTTCAAACTATGCCTAGACACCAAATTTCAAGTCATTTGAATGATAAGTTTTTGAATTATAAACATTCAAAATTTAGTGCTTCTAATGTTAAATTACATTTTCATATTTGTATTTATATCTCCCGAAATTATGCTCCTAATGTGCTATTTTTTTTATTTTTTATTTTTTTTTTTTTTTGTAGTAATAATACTAATATACCCAAACATAAATAAGCTGAATTTGCAATTTTTATAATTTTATGATATGAATTATGAATTATGAAATTAATATTCGAAAAAATTATGAATTGCAACCTACAATTTTTTTGATGGATATAGATTTATTAAGTCCTGCTTTATGGAAATTCAAAAATTTCACATTTTTCTTCCAAGTAGTTTTCAAATTATGCTTAAAAAACGGCAAAATGATGGTTTAAGGGGCCGTCTATGATGGAAGTGAGTAGACATTTTGAAATTTATTCTCCTGTACTGTAATCTAACACGCTTCATTGACTCCTTGAGTGGCGCTTAAGGTGCCTTGATCAAGGAAGCGGCTCTCTCGGTTAACAATCCAGTACGGAACTTCAATTTGGATACAGCCTTTAAAATACGTTCATTTTAAAATAATTAATTTCTCGGAAACTTATGGTACGAATTGCATAAAAATTCGTTTTTAGGCTAATTGAATGGTGTAGAGTTCATTTATGCTGTCAGAATTGGGTACTGCTATTGAAAAAAACAAAGTTCTGGTTCGTTTTAATATGTAGATGGCCCCTAAGCAAATTTTATATACATCATTTAAAAGCAGATTTTATTTCCAATCGTTCGGTACCAGTAACTTTCTTCTACGATAATTTGTTGAGGAGTTAGTAGGGGTGTTTACTTTTTTTTTCCACGACTGTACCTTTTTCTTAGAATTGGTGAAAGATAGGAATCTAGATTTTTTACAGTAGTTTGAATAACATGCTTTACGTATTTTAACAGGCCATTTTCTTTCTTAGTGAAACTGAAAATTAATTATTAATTATTTATTGAAAGACATTTTTAAATTAGCGTTTTTGGTAAGATTTCACTTCCTAAAATAAATAATTCTCAACAAATCGTTAAATCCCTGTGTTAAAGTATGCACTATAACAAAATTTAAGTATTTAGACAAATCTGAGTTCTTAAGTTTAATAGATATTGAAAAAAAGGAACACAAACCTGAAAAATCGACGTTTTGAGAAAAAGTCAATTAAAGCTGTAAAGCAGTGTTGTAAGTGGACTACTTTTTTTAAATTCTGATTTCTTGATTGGCACCACTTTTTTGAAATAGTAAAATTCGCCTTATTTAATGACATATTAATTAAGGCGAAAACAAGAAGAAATTTACCACTTCAAAAAAGTGGTGCCAATCAAGAAATCTGAATTTAAAGAAAGTAGCAACTTCTGTGAAGTGCTCTTAGAAAGAATGAAAGAATTCCAACACTTTTTTTAATATATGAACTTGTGTAATACATCGTTGAAAATATAAAAGTTTAAACTATTTAATGATATAAAAAAGTAAAAATCTATTTTTTGGTTGAATTTCGCTTACCCGTTCCCCTTAAGTGGGAAAGTATTAGATATCTTGAATTTTACTAAATGGCAGGTATGACGTTAGAACGTTTAATTCTATATTTACCACGACGGGGTCATTTCACATCTATATTAAAATTTCAAAATTCTCCGAATGTTTGTCACCATTATTTCAGATTAGAAACAGTTGCTTTAATAATCACATATATAATCGCCGATTTTTGCGACTAAATAAAGAAAAAAAATTTTTAATTATTTTTCGAAATTAGTGATAGTAATCTCTCGTAGAAGTTTGCATCTATGCACACAATGCACTGCACGGTGCACCCGGTAGTTTTAATGCTGAATACAATAAGAAGATAATAAACTAAAAGTAACTAAATAACACTGTAACGAAATATGTGGTAACCAAATGTGAATAAACAGACCTGTAACTAAAAATAATGGCAAATCAACTGCAGAATGTGTCTTCACAAACATTATGTCTTTGGCATAGGCGTAGCGTGAGGAGGCACAAGCAAATTTCACACCATTTTATGATTAGTAATGATCACCAGTGTTGCCAGTTCGCTACTTTTTTAAATTAAAATTTTTTGATTGCTACCAGTTTTTGAAGCAGAATGAAGCAGAATTAATGTGAAGATTAAGACAGATTTATTAATGGGAAGAGGCGAATTATACTATTTTAACCCTTTATCTACTGATGGTACTTATAAGTATCATTAAAATGACTTGTAATAAAATTACATCGTATAGTTGTAATACAGTTTAGAATGAGTCATAGATACAATACTTTATCTTTCCAAAAGCATTATTGGTTACACAAAACCAAATATTTTTAAAAGGGTGATTTCTTTTGCCTTTGCATCTTTTCAGCTTTCTTGGAATTTCTTTAAATATTTATGTAAATCTTCTAATGTAGTTTAAACAATTCACGAAAAATGCTTTTGAAGATAAAATTTTCATGAACTCGTAATTCCGTAGAAAGGGTTAAAAAACGGGTGGCAATCAAGATATCTGAATTTAAAAGAAGTAGAGAACTGGCAACACTGATGGGCACTTGCTTAATCCATACATAAGTCTTGGGCGTTTCTGACACTTTTATACATAAATTATCTTTGTTCTTAAATTGTTTAAAGCTCAAACTTTTAAATTAAATCATTTATGTTTACTCAGCATTTATCCGTCGTAATGTAGCAGCATCGATTTTCTAAGTCATCATTTTTATTCTTAAAAAAATGTTACCTTTCTGTTGCAACACATGAAAATTCTCTTTCGTAGACATGAAGCTGATGATTTAGAACAGGAATGTCAAACTGTGGTCCACCGGATACCACTAAAATTTTATAGTATTCATTGTCTTATCTAATCATCGAATCTCTGCAGTTCAAGAAGTCGACTATTTCTTTAAAAAAATTACAGCAATTTCCCGCGTATCCGCTACGGCTTAGTTAAGTCTTTTTCAGACCGGAAATTTTATTGAAAAAAAAGAAGTCAAATAAGTGCTAAGCAGAAGCAAGTCACATTTTCTTTAAAACAAATTCTGGTATGAAACCGAGTTATCTGAGGTGCGGCGGATACTCGCGAAATTACGGTAGTGGTATCCAGCGGCATCCGGTTTGACACCCCTGATTTAGAAAATTGATGTTACGATACTAAGACCACATTACATTAGATAAATTTTGGAAAAACGTGAATATATTTAATTTACTAGTTTAAGCAATATATCCTTTAAGTACAAAACTAATTTATGGGTGAAAAAGCGAAAAACGCCTCCATGGATTCAGCACTATATGCGTAAGGGGACGGTGGAGTTTAAAATCCTTAAAAATATTTTTTTTTTTATTTTTGTAAATTTCAACTTAAATATTATTCAAGTGTACATTATATACATTATGGCATGCATTTATCACAAAAAAATTTAAAAAAAAATTATTTTTGAGAAAAAAATGGAATTATACGCGTCGTGTTAGAACTCTTCGAAATGCCCCATGCGTCTATCATATCAATGAAAATCCCCAATATTTTTTATAAAAGTTTGGTTTATATATAGAAATAAAATAGAGCATCGAATTTTACATATTTGAATTTAAAGGTTAAAAAAAAATTGAAATTTTTTTCGAAAAATTTTCAAAATTTCAAAATTTTTTAATTTTTTTTTATTTTTTGTAAATTTCATCGTAAATATTATTCAAGGGTATATTATATGCATTATGGCATGCATTTATCACAAAAAAAATTAATTTTTTTTTTTTTTTTTGAGAAAAAAATGGAATTTTACGCGTCGTCTTAGAAATATTCGAAGTGCCCCCTGCGCGTTCCATATCAATGAAAATCCCCAATATTTTTTATAAAAGTTTGGTTTATATTTAGAAATAAAATAGAGCATCGAATTTTATATATTTGAATTTAAAGGTTAATTTTTTTTTTTTTTTTTTTTTTTTTTTTTTTTTTTTTTTTTTTTTTTTTAATTCTGAAATTTTTTTGAAAAAATTTTGAAATTTTGAATTTTTTTTTTACTTTTATATTAAAATATATAAAATTCGATGATCTATTTTATTTCTATATATAAACCAAACTTTTATAAAAAATATTGGGGATTTTCATTGATATGGAAGACGCATGGGGCATTTCGAAGATTTCTAACACGACGCGTAAAATTCCATTTTTTTCTCAAAAATAAATTTATTTTTATTTTTTTTTTTGTGATAAATGCATGCCATAATGTATATAATGTACCCTTGAATAATATTTAAGTTGAAATTTACAAAAATAAAAAAAAATATATATATATTTAAGGATTTTAAGCTCCACTGTCCCCTTAAACAACGCAGAATTTTTGTCTTAAATAACGCGAATAATTAATTCTATTCGTAAAAAGTGGTGGTAAGTTTGCAAGTGCCCCTTTCCTCCTCCCAACATCCTGATGTCATGCCTATGGGAATAACAGAAAACTACTTACAGAATATAGGCAGTATATAGAGCAGGGGATATCAAACTGTGACCCGCCGGATACCACTAAAATTTTACAGTTATCAAGAGTGTAAAAATCTATGCGCGAGCGAACAGTCTCTCATCCATAGAACTATTAATAAAAAGGAACTGACATAACCTTGATGTAGAGAAGCTTCAACCGTAACCGCTATCGCATGCGTTGTTTACTGCCGGTGGAATTTTCCACCAATCGATTTATATAGAAATTTTCAACTTATTTAAACACCTTAATATTACAAAATTTCAGTCATAATTAATGGTAGAAACAGGTTTTCATTTTTACTCGTAGGAGTTTACTTTCGCGGTAGTTAGGCCCTGCGTTTCCACCATATTGTGACAACCAAGGAAACAAACTGACAGTTTTACAAGGCATACTGACACCAGTAAAACAAATAGAAATTTTTACGATATTTTTGAGAAAAATTTCCCTGAATAAGACGCTTAATTAAGACGGAATTTTCTATTCAATTTTACTGGTGGGATGTTTGCCCTGTCGGTAATCAAAAACTGAAGATCCGATTTAAAATAAGCAGCCGCAATTTTGTCACAACCTCCTCAATTACTTCACTGGCAACTGGTAGACAGTGCACTATATGTCTCTTCCTCTTTATTCATAACTCCATTCTCTCATCTCTATTTTTTTTTTAGTTTTCTTCGCTTAAATTTTATTAGCATTCTTACAAAAAAATTAAACAAAATATTAGGCGAAAAATAACGAATAAAATTTAGTGGTGAGAGACTGCCCACTGGCGCCTAGATTTTTACATTCCTGATAGTTATCATTGCCTTATCTAATCATTCAATCTCTGCGATGCAAGAAGTCGACTATTTCTTTAAAAAATGAGTGGTATCCAGGGGCCACAGTTTGACACCCTTAAAATATAGAGATCCTTTTATGACAAATTAAAAGAAAATAATATTTCTCTCTTTTGAAAGTCTCTCTTTAGCTGTCAAAAATGGTGATTTTTGAAGCTACTTTAAATTAAAATGGTTATAATTCAGTAGATAACAGCCTGGGTTTTACTGGACAAATTTGGAAGTAGTAATAACACATATAAAAATGTATACTTTTATCTATTTTACTTCAAGAGATATAATTTTTGAAAAACTGGCATTCTGTCTAATATTTCAGTATTTTTTATAGAACTCAATTAAAAGATAGACTTACACCGACAACAATTACGTAATCTAAAAGAAATGAAAAAATATAAAAGTGCTTAGATTTCAGATCTTTTAGAAAATTTCATTTATCTCTATTATTAAAAAGTATGTAAGATTTTATAAACCTTTGAGTTATGCAAAAAACGTATAAAATCTCTCTTTTAGACACTCTCTAATTAATAGAATTTTTTTTCCAAATGGATGTTAACATTTTTTCTACGTATGTTTCCACATACGAAGTATGACAAAAACAAAAACTGTGCAATGATTAAATGCAAAACAAAGAAACAAAAACCTAATTAAAATTCTGTGAAATGACACTTAACCCTTTCAGGGGTAAAATACTTTGCCCCTTAAATTGTTGAAACAGTTGAATAATTTCAGAGTTTACAAACAATATTTTTTCCAAATTAATAAAAGATTTTCTTCCTGTACATTAGAGAAAGAAAATATTATTCTAAAATTGTGGCGCCATTGTGGCATTTGGGAATTAAAATTAATAGGTATAAATAATATACCACCGCCTTTCAAAGGAACAATACATACAGCCCATGGGAAACATACAGACAACGTATTGTTCGCTTTCCGTTTAAAACTATGCCTGTAGGGATAGTTTATAACTGATGGTTATCTTAATTTAAATCATAATTTACAACACATATGCAAGCTACTTTACAACATGTCAACAAGCTTACTTGAACAATGTTACTTCATAAATCATGATGAAATCGTTTCACATTTATTTAATTTAAATGAACAACATTTAAATATTATTCCATCTGCGAATAACATTTACTTAATACTAAAATATCACAATGTTTACATAGTTCGTCCAAGTCAGGTATTTTTTCAAAAATGTGAATAATAATCACATGAAATATTTTTTAATATGTACATACATCTATAAAAATTGTATCTATCCACCCAAAATTTTAAGACTTTTGAGGATACTATTTTTTATGTATTAAAAGATTTTTAAGGTCATTATATTTTTCTTTTCAGTATATTTATTTTTCACTGCGACATCTATAAGATGGCATAGCTTCTAAATGTTTCGATATTTACGTGAAATAAACATATTTTTAACCAGAAATTTTACCTAATAGAAAAAAGGCCACATAGAAGTAAGGCACATTTTATTAAATTTTTCTGGTTTGAAATCCTTTATTTGAATTTAAAAAAATTGGAAGGTTGGGTGTTGTGGCATTGTAGATAACATGAAAACGAGATGTCTCAAAAGATAATAGAAACTATACTAAGGGTGTCTATAAAGGGGTATCTATCAAGAAATCTGAATTTAAAAAAATGTAGTCCACTGGCAACACTGTTTTCATATTGGATAGTTTGGCATGATACCGACGATATGATTAACTCACTACTTTTCTTTGTCCCATACCACCTTTATCATCTGAGCTCTTCAAAAACATAAGTTATGAAACCACAGGGAATACGTAAAAGATTTATGTAATTATCAACCCCAAAAGAATGTAGAAAAAATCTAAGCATAAAATAAACTAATTCTGTTTAGAATAAAATTTTATATAAATTTTCTGTTTGCTTTTAACAGTTTGCTTATATGTGGTTGTCATTAAATAAGTCGAATATTTCTTTTCGCAAATAGTGGCGTGAGAATACTTTTCGTAAGAAATATTGAGTACCACTACCCCATGTTATGTTTCGGTCCATTAGTTGTTTCTTATATAAAAAGAAACAATCGAATGATTTTTTTTTTTGAAGATATAACAGATTTTTTCTTACGTGGATTCAATACTAGCATCATCAATTTTTGACTCTTTCTAACTCTATTAAGATTTTAAAATATCAAAAATTAAATGATTTTGCAGGTCATTTTATACAAGAAACACAAATAATGTGTCAAAATTGGGTGTTACTATTTGAAAAATCTAAGTTTATGTAAATTTTAATATGTTGACTACCCTTATTTCAAAATCCGCATTCATATTCCAAAGAAAGACATTTTTTCATGTCATGTATAAAAGATCACCCCAGCACTCCCAACAAACCAAACCAAAACAGACAATTTCTAAGACCACCTTTGCATCGATTTTATTTTAATCTGCAAATTAAAGCAGCATGCAAGCAATGATCGAATAAATGTGTGTTTTATTTTCTCTCTCTTTTTATTTTTTCTAAGATTTTTTTAAAGCAAACATTTTAACCAGTGTTGTTAATTTAGAACTTTATTTAAATACTTACCAAAATTTTCTAATAGTAATCTTGGCTGTATTTAACGACAGACATTCTTCGATTACTAAGTATAGCAAAGGTTACTTTTTAAAAATTCTGGTAGATATTTTGAATAAAAATAAACTTGTCAAATTGGCAACAATGCTTTTAACCACTTGCGCTGGAAAGGAGTACCCCGCACGGCGAGATGTTTTGTGAATTAGTTACAAAGCTGTGAAATTTCGTTAAGCTAATTTTTAATAGTAATCATAAATTCTGCGATTAAATAATACAAATATTACAATTAAATATAGCGGTACGGAACTTGGTATATATGCAAATAATTCACAAATATATCTCAAACTGCGTGGCACGCCTTTCCAGCGTAGGTGGTTAAAAGTACCGAATAACGGAAACATCTTAACCATAAATCTTTTAACCCTCTGTCTACCAGAAGGGTCCAATGGACCCGACATGTACATTCAAAATATTTATTCAAACCAGAAATTTCTTCAAAACAAACTAAATGTATAAATCAGACAATAATAAGTTAAATAAACAAATTAAATAGTTTTAAGTAAAAATTCTGGTGTAGAATGTTTTTATAAAACTTGAGTAAAATTTCCGGTAGTTCTAGGGTTAAACCGTTTGAGATCAAAGCTGAATACATGCTTCTTCAAAAGGTGAATACGATACTTGTTTTCAAGTTCGAGTATGTTTGTGCAGAGATATTTCTCTTATTTTATCGCGAAGCTTTCGTGGTCAAGCAAGTAAAGATTAGAATTTAAAAAAAAAAAATCGAAATGAATAAAACTGGTGTGTGGGACACTAGTCCCGTAAGGTTTAACTTTTGAAATGTTCCCGCTGGTGTCGTTTGAATGCCACTATATCCATGCAAAAATCTCAATGGATGAAACAACACCCATAAGTTGGCGATAAATCACAATTAAATAATAAAACTTTCTATGAATCACCATAAAACAAAAGAACACACAGGACACGTTTCAGGGTGGAAATTTTATCACCCCGTCATCAGACAAAGTAAACACGTGTCCCTAAGGGGACTAAGTCACAAAATTATTTTCTTTAAAAAATAAAAAAAAGTTTTGCCATTTGTGACGGTGTCTTCTTACGGACAAGTGTTTACTTTGGATGATGACGGGCTTTTAAAATTTCCTCTTCGAAACGCGTGCTGAGTGTTCTTTTGTTTTATGGTGATTCTTACAAAGTTTTATTATTTAATTCTAATAATCTGAATCATATACTTTTATTGCAAATGTTGTAGAAACCGACAACGAAAATTCTTGTTTGGAAAATAAACTATATTGCTTTCACAGTTAAAAAGCACATTTGAAAAATACCAATTGAAATTCTTAATAGAGTTATTTCAGTTTCGTTCTGGCGTGTCGTATAAATATTAACTGTATAGAATAAGGCAGTAATACGAAACTATCTGAAATATAAATTTATTAACATGAAAGTGCATACACTGTTTGGAAATTTTACGGGAGTCGAGCATCTTTATTTAAGATTAAATATTTTCGATTTGATATTTAACACTCCTAGTACCACTGGGGTCTTTTCTGACACCAGTTTTTTTTTCTATTTTGAAGTTTTAAATATTTTGAACCAGAAAGAAATAATAAATTATGTTTAATACATAAAATCAAATCGACACCTCGTAGGAAGAAGTTACATATAATATAATAAAATTTCTGGTTCAAATCATGTAAAACTAAGGATTCTCACGAAATATTAAAACCTAATACTAGGAGTGTTAAATAGTAGCAGAATTTATAACCGTCTCGTCTAATTAAAGAAAAGTATTCGAAATTCTACGACAAAGAGGTGACAAATAAGATGACAAATTCTATTTAAAAACTCACCCTGTAATTTTTATACCGCACCCTGTAATTTTTATAATAAAAATATTTTAATTATTAACTTAGCTAAAAAATATCTGTTTTTTATTCCAACGATTCTTTTTGTCGACAGATTGCAGTTAGTTTTGTAGCAACGAAAGTGTATATTTACTCTTCTTGAATGTATGCTGTTTTGTATCTTTACGTGTGCAAACCTGAAAAGAAGATGTCACAGTGACTGATTTTTTTTTTTTTTATGAGCAATAAAATATTCATGAATGCCTAGTATATGTGATTATAAAATTCTCCATATGCGTCTGACATATTCATTCAACTTAGAGAGCCATAAGAACAGACTGAAAATATTTAAGAACACTAGTGCATTAAAATTTTCCAGTTGAAGAAAGTAAATTCGCAGTGCTTTAAAATATCGTTAAATAAATGTGATGCATTCTGCTATTCACAGCAGTGCACTTCAAGATTTGAATATGATGTTACAATCTCTCAATATTTTTATGATTTCTGTGATTTTTCCGACAAATAAATATTTATACGACTTT
Source organism: Maratus speciosus (assembly GCA_963932465.1). Lineage (NCBI taxonomy): Eukaryota > Metazoa > Arthropoda > Arachnida > Araneae > Salticidae > Maratus > Maratus speciosus. The sequence goes on from OZ010796.1 coordinate 464,062,487, forward strand.
ATAAGCATAATATATGCAAATATACAAATCTTTCGATCTTAGAAAAGAAATTGACGTAATACCGCAAAAATCCACTTATGGTACCTGAAGCAGTGTTGCCAGGTTTAGACTTATTTAAAGTTTTTAAATTTTACATCCAAACCAGAAATTCTGTATAGTATTGTTTCCTTCATTTGAATGACAGACGTTTCGTGATTACCTAAAGTAAAAATTCTTCTTTCAGAATTTCTGTTGTGAATTCGAAGGTGTTAAATTGAAAGTAAAGGCTCAAATGGAAACCCAGACGTAAAGTATAGTGCCTAGGTGATAGACCGGTGGCAATCTATCAACCTAAAATTGCTAAAAAAAAATTCAATCACATAAACGTTGAACGGTGCTTTTCGTAAGATAGGGGAGACTAGGGAGGGTTGGCCTACTTTTTACAAAATGATTTTTTATTTTTTAAATACTGAGCGTAGAATAAAGTTTTATGTATCATTTTATTCGTTATACAATCAGTTATCAAAATAAAATTACTACATAAGTGTAATATATAGGAAATTTGAAAAATGATTGATTTTAATAATGGGAAAATAATGGGTCAAGGCTCCCCATATATGGGAGAGATTTCTTTTCCATCACCCCATTTTACTGCAGCTTTACAGAATAAATTTACATTCTTTTTTATATATAACCGTTAACCTTTCATTATGCACAGTGTATAATAAAAAGATTTCCAAAACCACTTAATTAAGGGAGCCTTGAGCATCTGGTCAACCCTCCCTCACATTGACTGTGTTAAGCCTCCCACATAGCCTTTTTCTAAAGAATAGCACATTGTTATATTAAGCTTAACTTATTGTACAATCTTTATGAATGGCCTGGAATGAAAGTTCGATATTTCTGCATTACTTAAAACCTACTTACTTAAATTTCTATGATATATTTTATCTGAAAACAGCTTACAAATTTTTTTTCTAAAACACAGAACTTTTAGGTTGAAAACGCCTCACCATTGATTTTTTCTACACCTATTTCGATTATCTGTATGAAAGAAATACTGCTGTTTGAGCATTCCAGGAACTTTGATTGACACCTATTGATAAAACTCTGAAATTATTTTAAATATGAAAACTGATGGGTGGGTTAAGCCTCCCCTATAGTCAACCCTCCCTAGTCTCCCCTACACAATAAAAGCAAAGTTTTATTGAAATATTTTGGTATCAATAAGGCATTTGATGATTAGATTTAAGTGGGTTAAATACATCCCACTGCGTTATAAACAATTAATGTGACATTAAAATAAGACAAATATTGCTATTTCAAAAAGAGGTGACAATCAGGCAATCTGAATAATAATAATAATAAAGTAGTAGATTGGCAACACTGTAACGACCGAAAAACTCCGCAGTCTATTTTGTTTCGTAAGTTGCGAAACTGGTTTTGTCCAGCGGTTGTCCCTGATTCGCAGCCTAGAGTCAGATCTTGTCCATGGATCGCCGCCTGAGTTTCGGAGACTGATCGGCCGTGCTCTCGTATCGGAGAGAAAACTTTTTCGATATGCGGAGAGAAAGCTGAAGATGTTAGAGGAGAGGTCAAGTGAAATGAAGAGAGCTAGTGGCTTGTGAGATGGAGATGCAGTTTGAGAAAAGTTTGGCAGATAGTATCCGAGCTGATTTTGTGTAATGGAAAGAGAACGTTTTTTTTTTTTTTTTTTTTGTAACCGGGGAACGAGTGTGAACATGATGGTTTTTATTGATTGTGTTTTTAAAGTAATGTATTTTAGAGAGAGCTCAAAAGTTGTGCCTTTTGTTTAAGAGTGACGATGTATATTTTTATGGTTGAAGAGATTTTATTTTGAAGTATAAACTGTTAAATAAAGTTAATATTCAATGTTAAATCATTGTTTGTTTAGTGCTACCAGGGAACCAGATAACATCGTTACAGTATAAAGTGATATGTATTAAGTGGAGGTTCCACCGAGATTTTTTTTCGGTAAAGTGAAGAAAAATAAAAGGTATGTCTTTCCCTTTTCTTCCATTGCAGTAGATTGTGCCATTAGCGTTTGTAGTTTTAGATATTTATAATTTGGGAAGTTGAATTCATTTAGGTAAAATTTTGTGCCAAACTGGCCTCCTGTATTACATTTATATAGCGTTCGCAAATGCCAGCCGGTATTTTATATCTTTATTCAGAAACTCTAAATTTTGGATTTATAATTGTAATGAAAAAGGAAAAAAATGTATTTTATGGATTCAGTAAAATTTTGAAACTTGAGATATTTATGAACTATAGTGTTTAAAACCAAACTGGTTAATGGTTGGAAGAAATCAAACTGATTTCAAGGTGATTGTGTTCTGTATTTTAAAAAATATAGTGTTTAAAACCAAACTGGTTAATGGTTGGAAGAAATCAAACTGATTTCAAGGTAATTGTGTTTTGTACAAAAAAAAAGAAATATAGTGTTTAAAACCAAACTGGTTTAAAATCTGGATGAAATCAAACTTATTTTGAGTTAATTGTGTTCATATTGTGTAAAAGTATAGAATTGCTAATACCAAACTGGTGAATTTATAAATTGATTTGAATGTATGTAAGGGGTGGTTTAGGGGGTTTGTGATTTCAGAGATTGAGGTATCGTCTTGTTTATTCTTTATTGAGCTGGTGTATATATATTTTTTTTGTAAAAAAAAAAAAAAAAAAAAAAAAAAAAAAAAAAGAGGAATTGGTATATTTATGATTGAACTGATGTGCCTTAAATATTTAAAGTTAATTACTTCTTTTAAAAATGAACTTATGCATTAATTTGGTGATTTTTATTATTCTGAGTAAATGAATGTTGATAGTGTACTGATTTAACTTTGGTTAGTTGGTTGGGTGTCCGTTGCTCTGAGAGAGTGTTTGAATTGCGTATTAGAGTGCAGAAACCGAACTTTAAGATGGCATATTTTGGAAAAGGCCGAAAAGAGGACCTGAAACTTGTAGCAGTGGAATTGGGGGAGGAAGTTAACGATAATATGCGAATCATTGATTTACGTGAACTAATAATGAAAACTGTTAATTACGATGAAGATTTTGTAAAAGAAATGCTTTTGACAGCTGTAAATGAAAGAATTAAGCGAGAAGAGGTGGAGGTGGAGGAGAATGAAAGAGAGAGAGCGGAGAGGGCAGAGAAAGAGAGGTCGGCTGAAAGAGAGTTTCAATTAGAGAAACAGAAATTGGAGTTACAATTAAAGAATAGTAAGAGCCCTGACGATTCGGTTAAATCTAGTATAGGTTTTGAATCGAGTGTTGAGATTCAGAAATTGATGCCGAAATTTGACGTGAAGGGACATGATATCAGTTTGTTCTTGGAACTTTTCGAGCGACAAGCAAAGGTTCTTAAGATTCCCCCCGAAAAGTGGGTTACTCAATTAATTAGTGTTTCACCGTCTGAAATTTCACACTTGATAGCTCGTGAACCTGTGGAAAATGCTAGTGAATATCAATATGTTAAGACAGTATTACTGAAGCGGTTTAAATTGAGTCCAGAAAAGTTTCGTCAGAACTTTGTAAAAACTCAGAAAGCAACCGATAATACTTGGCATGACTTTTACTATGAGATAAAAAATTATTTGGAGGGTTGGTTGAATGGATTGAATATAGAGACTTATGATCAATTAAAAGACTTGATGATTGTTGATCAAATAATAAAGAGGGCACCGCCTGAATTTAAGGATAGATTTTTGGATCACTGGACAACTATAATTTCTCCAGTTGATCTTGTAACTAAGATTGAAGAGTTTGAAGATGTAAGGAGGTGTTTTCGTAACAAAGATTCGATGTGTTATGAGAATCGAAGTGAGAAAAAACCATGGCATTCGAAACCGTGGAAAGGAAATAAGCAGAGAAATGAACGTATGCAAGATGTAGAAGATAAGGAAAACTATTTTAATGGTCGGAGCCTGAATCCAATTTTGACAGAAGAAGACAGTTTTCTTGTTTTGAATGTGGGGATTCAACTCATTTTAGGACTCAGCGTCCTAGACTTAAAAATAAAATTGAAACAGGAACTGTAAATAATGTTCGAAATAGAGCTGATGATGAATTATTTGCACCGTACACAATTTCTGGAAGGATAAATGGGATTTGTATTCCAATTTTAAGAGATACTGGAGCAACAGTCGATATTGTGTGTCAAAGGTATGTTTCGCCTGAAAGTATGGCGGGAAAATATGTGTGGGTGCAGCATTTGTTGAACCACCGAATGACACGTTTGCCTATGGCCGAAGTTGAAATTGAATGTGAATTGGGTCATGTTAAAACTAAGGCAGCAGCTATCAGAAATGGTATGGATCCGGGGAGATATATTCTTGGAAATAGAACTGCTGCATTGTTGAAAGAGAACTTTCAGTTTTTAAGTGATAGTGGAAAGAAAAGGGGAACTGTGAATGAAATAGTGACAAAAGCACAGTGGCGAAAACCACTTGCAGAAAAGAGTGATTTGGTAACTTTGGAAGAGAAGAAATTGGAATTTTCGGCAGAGACAGAGGTTCATGAAGAAGTTGAAAAAGGCCTTCCGGATGTAAAAGTTAAACTCGTGGAAGAAAAACTATTCGTTAAAGAGGATGTCAAAGAGATGGAGAGGAAAGTGAATTTGACTACCGTTCTGGATTATACGGATGAAATTTTGTTGGACCTGGTGTGTCTGTTTAAAGAAGATTTTGAGAGCGGACAGATAAAATTAAGTATTGGTGGTGTTGATAAGGTAAAGGAAGAGGAGTTAGTGAATGGTCAAGAAGAGAAATTGCAATTGACTGCAAAATTGAAAGAGGGGAGAGATGAGTGTTCTGATGCAAATTGTAAACTTTTGCCAAAGGTTTTGGAAACTGAAACTATTTTGGATTTGATGAAAGTGGATTCGAATAGATTTGCTGAGGAGCAACAGAAGAGTAAAGAATTGTTTCGATTGTTTACATTGGCCAGAAAGACTGAAACAGAATTAAAAGAATTTGGAATGGTTAAGGAAATAGTATTGGAAAAGACTTGTGATGTTTACCAGAGAGCTAGAAACCCTAAGGACAAGGAAAAAGCTCCATTGGCTTTGGTATCCATGGTATCTGAAAAATATAGCAGAATAAATGTAGATGCTTGTGCACCTTTACCTATTACGCCAAATGGAAATCAGTATTTGATTGCAGCTATGTGTATGGCATCTGGCTACCCAGATGCAGTGCCAGTGGTGAATGCTGAATCGACGTCTATATTTGATGAAATATTGCAGATATTCAGTCGAATGATATTTCATAGGGAAAAACAGACTGAACAGGAACTCTCATTAATGAGTAAATTGACTGTAGAGTTTTTCCAGAGATTTCTAATTGAAACTGTGTTGAACTTGTCTACTTGTAGACCGAAAAGGCTGGCTGTACAATACAGGAGACCGAGCAAGAGTGTTAAAGGATTGTCAGAAATAAATGATGTTGTTAATTTCGAGAGGAAAAAGGTAAAGATGAAATTAAGGAAAAAGAGAATGAGGAATCATAAGAAGAGAAGAAAATTTCAAAATGCAGACACTCTGAGCCGGCCCCACACCCATAGCCATACTCATACATTGAGTGCTATTTATTAAGTTATAAATTCTATATATTAAAGTGGTATTATTAGTATGAAAAAAAAGTGTATATATTATGTTTATTTATTGTCAGTATTAGAAAAATATAGAAATAATTTTGAACTATTAAATTATGATTTAATGTTTAATTTTTGTAATAGTATGATTATGTATTGAAGTTGTTTTGTCAGTAAGGAAAAAAATGCTAAACAATTTTGCTTTGTATCACGTTAAGTTTACGTAAAGAAAAAGAAAAAAATATTTGTTGATTGTATTGATATTTTAAGAAAAATTACTTTGCTTTAAATTTTATCTAAAGTTATAGGAAATTTTGTGTATATTGAATTGTGGTAAATTAGAGAAACTTTTATATGGTGTAATTTAAGTATTTGTATTATTACTGGCATGTTGTGAATTGCTATATTTTTTTTGTGTCAAAATTGCTAGTAGCTCTAAAATTTAAAGAATCTTGTTTAGGGCGGCACATGGCTGTGATGGATTGGGAAAGGGCGAAGAGACATGTTTGTGACAAAATTACCAAGTTGTTCCTGAACATTTTGGAAGAGAGAAAAATTTTAGTGTTCAGTGGAACTTGTCGCAACTGTTTCTTCCTGTCCATGACTCCGTTTGGACATGTCCAAAATTTGGAGGGGGGAGGAGTCTGTAACGACCGAAAAACCCCGCAGTCTATTTTGTTTCGTAAGTTGCGAAACTGGTTTTGTCCAGCGGTTGTCCCTGAATCGCATCTTAGAGTCAGATCTTGCCCACGGATCGCAGCCTAGAGTCAGATCTTGTCCATGGATCGCCGCCTGAGTTTCGGAGACTGATCGGCCGTGCTCTCGTATCGGAGAGAAAACTTTTTCGATATGCGGAGAGAGAGCTGAAGATGTTAGAGGAGAGGTCAAGTGAAATGAAGAGAGCTAGTGGCTTGTGAGATGGAGATGCAGTTTGAGAAAAGTTTGGCAGATAGTATCCGAGCTGATTTTGTGTAATGGAAAGAGAACTTTTTTTTTTTGTAACCGGGGAACGAGTGTGGACATGGTGGTTTTTATTGATTGTGTTTTTAAAGTAATGTATTTTAGAGAGAGCTGAAACGTTGTGCCTTTTGTTTAAGAGTGACGATATATTTTTTTATGGTGGTTGAAGAGATTTTATTTTGAAGTATAAACTGTTAAATAAAGTTAATATTCAATGTTAAATCATTGTTTGTTTAGTGCTACCAGGGAACCAGATAACATCGTTACAACACTGTGCACGGATTCTTCTTTTACAAATAAAGGGAAAAGGTTCAACGTCTTGTAAGCAAAGACAATAAGCTGATTACTTTTCTCTCTCACACTAATTAATAAAACACGTTTATGATTTCTATTATTGCTCACAAAAGATCTGTTTGCTGATAATTTCTTAAAATCTCTTTACTGGTTTCGGTTGTTGTATTAAAATGCAGAAATAACGTTTAATTGGTAAGCATATATTGCTGTGGTGTTTAAAAACTTCTACAACACCTTAAAACATTGCCAAAGTTGTGACCTATCGCCAGTTAAGCAAAAGAACTTTTTCGACCAATACAAGTAGCGCTGTAGTCTACGCTCTAATGTATAATCTTAACCCCTTCGGAATCAGGATACTACACACGAATTTTATTCGGCTGCCATCACTTTTTTGAAATACATGTTTAATCACAGGAATGACTTAATTAACCCTCTCTAAGGCAGATTAACTTTGTTTAAAGAAAGTTGAAATTGTTTCATGTCTCCCGAATTTATCAACAAATTGCTTTGAAAGTACCTCACGTTTATTATAAAAGTAAAATTTTATCTAAATTTATTAGTGCGAATTTGATATATGGGATTAAAATTAAGTGGGAAGTATAATTGCCGCCGCCTTATAAAGGGTTAAATAAGGGAAATATTACTTTTCTTTATTACTGGTACAAAAAACAGCTGCTGTGTGAACCTTCTGATGGAGTTTTATTTGGACCCATTGTCTCGAAATCATCGGTCCATCAGCACCATGCGTACATCATCGCGTGTTGACGTCACCTTTCCGGGTCCACTCTCAGACTTCCGAAATGTCCGATTCTCGTCGGTCCACTGCTTTCGAACTCGCATCATTCTGCTGCTGTTATACTCTGCACACGAGCTGCTATAGCACAATAGGAAAATCCTTCATCACGAAAGCCGATGATTCTCCCCCATTCAAACTCCGTCAGTTGTTTAAATTCCGCCCTCTTTCATCGAAGAGGCATATTTATGTCTCATCTAACGTGTACCATTAGCAAAAAACCGTAGACAATTCTCAACTTCTGGCTAAAGCTCTCAATTTATACGGTTTCAGTAGCAGTCCAGAGGGCGCTGCTCAACCCGCGCATGCGTGGTGACTCTGAAATTAGAATCTTTTGCATAACACACTTTACTTTACATTCTCTGAAATTTTCAGCTCAATCGCGTCATTCTTTCATGGTGTTGCAATTTTCACAAACATGAGTGTATTTTATCTAAAATGACTAAAATTTTAAATTATCATACTTTTTTCATTATATTTTGTAAAATTATAGAACTGTTGAAGTAATATGTTTTGTTTTTATTAATATAATAAATAGATATCAGATAAATGATTAAATTTACAAACTCTACAAAAAAGACTTTACTGTTTTAAAATGTTTTTCCTTCTTGACGTTTTATTTTGTTAGTTTAAACCAGAGGGGAGGGGGGTCAAACTGTGGACCGCCGGATACCAGTAATTTTTTAAAGAAATAGTCGACTTCTTGATTCGCAAACATTCGGCGATAAGGCAGTTATTTCTATAAAATTTTGCCGGTATCTGGCGGGATACAGTTCGTCACCTCTAGTTTAACCCCTTAATTCTCGCTCCCATGATATTCACGGGCTGTGTCTTTTATTCAGATTGTTTGATTCTCACCAGTTTTATAAAATAGTGTAATTGACTTTATTATGGTATGATTTTACCTATCATTATATAAGGTGAAAATTTCTTTTTCAAAAAACTGGTGTCAATAAGCAATTTGAATTTTTAAACCGTAATTTAATGCGACCGTTAAGGGGTTAAACAAATTCGTCGACGTATTCACTAAGAAGGTATTTCAGATGTAAATATATAATAAAAAAGATAGAAATTTGCGTGTCTTGTCTGTGTGTGTCTGTCAGCGTGCTGGGTTCTGAAGAGACCATTGCAGAACAACTCCTAAATTTGGCTGGAAGGTACCGCTATATCTCTCATTATGAACCACGAAGCCCGATTTTGCATTTTTTAAGGCAATTTGTAGTGTTCTGTTAAGTTTTACAGTGATTTTTCTATATTAGTTACAAGGAATCCATTTTAATCTTTTAGCCAATATAGTAAATGTTGTTCGCTTTTCAGTAAGGTTTATTCGGAATTCGTACAGCGATTTTTGATTTCTTTGTAAACTTTAATTATACGATTTTCAGAGTATTTTTACTTTTAGCGTCAATTTTTTATACATTTGTAAAAAGAATTCGACTTCAAAATTTGAGTAAATTTTGTCCTCCTCTGAATACAACTTTTTCTCCTCTATTTCTTTATTATCTTTCTTTACTAAAAAATGTTTTCTCATCGATATCTCCTTAACCTTAGAAAAAGGTTACTTATTTATTTTATTAAGAAATACTTGAGATGCAAAAACACTGCTAAGACATATCGTTAAAATAAGAACGGCTGGCTTGACGAACACTAGTTTATTAACAGGACAAACAACACACACACAACGAATATTATAACATTAACTTCTGGTTATTTTAACTATTTCACAAAGACATTAAGATGCCGATGTTATCAAAAAACAATCAGGGCGACACACCACTGATTTTCACTCCATCTTTTCACTACACGATCTCCGCCTCGACTGCCCGCTGTTCCAGTTCGAATAGTTCTGCCTTGGCGAGAGTTCACTGTTTGGCGACCGCCAATATCCGTGCTTCGCAAATATTAAAGTTAATGCGAGTCTTACACGTCCCTCCTTAAGGAGCACATAGTTCTCCTTAGAGACTATGCTGCTAAGAAAAGTACAGTTAGTTTCACAAACACATTGTTAAAGGAAAGAGCCTGTTCGCTAGCCCAAACTTTTTAAACACATAAATAAAAAAAAATATGTATATATATAATAATAATGTAAACAACAGTCGTAATTAAACATAACATAAAATATCAGAATATATAATAATACAATCATTACACGATAAGTTTATATCTTTCCCTAAGGGAATCTAGAAAGTGCATCAGCATTACCATGCCTATTCCTTTCCTATAGGTAATTTTTAGATTATATCTTTGAATGGCTAATGCCCAGCGAGCTAGCTTGGCCCCATGTGGCAATCCCTGGTCACTGTGTTTTGTCAAGTTGGATAAAGGTAGTACGATGCTTACAAAGTTCAGGATATAGTCTGTATAATAACTTGCTATCCCCAGAACTGTTCTCAATTCTTTCTTGTTGGTAGGCGTCGCTAGTTTCTTCATAGCTTCCACCTTTTCTGGATCTGGGGCATGTCTTCCTGATCCAAGTATATGCCCTAAAAATTTTACTTCTCTTTTTCCGAAATCGCACTTTTCCAGATTAACAGTAAGACCTACTTCACGAAAGGTCTGTAAAACTGCACTAATATGCTTCAGATGGTCAGCCCATGTTTTTGAGAAAATTGCAACATCATCAATGTAGGACCGACAGTAGTCTTTATGTGGAATCAAGACTTTGTCCATAGACTTTTGAAAGGTACTGCCAGCATTCTTCATGCCAAAAGGCATGACTCTCCACTGGTAATGTCCGGAGTGAGTTACGAAAGCAGTATAATGCCTACAATCTTCTCTCATAGGAATCTGCCAATACCCTTTGGTGAGGTCAAGCACAGTGATTATTTGTGCTTCCCCTATTTCATACAGAAGTTCATTAGCATGTTTCATTGGGTAAGCGTCTGGAATAGTAAAACTATTCAGTAGTCTAAAGTCTATACACAGTCGTATGCTCCCATTCTTTTTAGCAACGCACACTAGGGGATGAGCCCATTCACTATCACTTTGCTCGATGAGACCAAGTTCCAGAAGTTCTCGAATTTGACGATCTACTTCGTTTTGAAGGGCTACAGGAATTCAATACGGTCGAAGTCTTTTGGGTGAACAATCAGGTGTAACTTTAGCCACATGTCCTTCAACTTTCGCCGTCCCAGGTTTAGAACTGAACACGTCATGATACTTACAAAGTACGTCGCTTAGTTCATGCCGTTGTGTAACATCTAAAGGGGTTGCCATTTCCCTAACATGCTGTTTCACTTCACTATCAGTAACAGTCATTCGCTCTGTCGGAGCAGAATGTAACTGTCCAAAATCTTTATCCTGTTCAAAAACAAGTCCTATGTGTTGGACACGTGCCACATATGGCCGAATTTTATTGAAATGTAATTCTCTTCTTGTACCATCATCAAATTCAACAATGGCAGAGTGTGGTCTAGTCAGTTGTACCACAGTCGCTGGTCCAGGCCAAGTATTCAACAGCTTATGAGAAGATGTTGTATCAAGATCAAGACTTTGTCACCTACTTGATATGTTTTCTCTCGGGATCTTAAATTATACCTTTGAGCATAATTTTGCTGATTTAGTTGAGCATTCTCATTTGCAATTCTGGAAGCGTTCATTATCTTTTCTCTCAGTTCTTCTAAATACTTTTCTACAGACTGCGAGACGGTCGTAGGTATCACTTTCTCGCCGGTCCAAATTTCTTTAAGTAATGCGGTTGGACCCTTAGGTATTCGCCCGTATACTGATATGGGGAGACACCAGTCGTGCAATGAGGGACCTCTCTATACGCAAATAAGAGATGCGGAATATGTATGTCCCATTCATTCCCATATTCTTGAACATTTTTGTTCAGCATATTCTTCAAGGTTCTGTTCCACCTTTCTACAGCTCCCATGCTCTCGGGATGACCCGGCGTCGAAAATCTTGGTGATACCCCTATTAGTTTCATAAAAGCATCAGCCAATTTTGAGGTAAAATTTGGGCCTTGATCGATACATATCATTCTGAGAAATCCAGTGCGACTGAAAATTTGCATCAATATATCGCACGTAGTTTTAGCATTTATGTTTCTGGTCGGTATTGCTTCTGCCCATCTAGTACATAAATCAATTGCGGAAATGATGTACTTGTGTCCTCTCCTGGAAGGGGGTTCTAAATGGCCTATACAGTCTAAACTCCAAACCTCAAAGGGATTATCCGGCCTTGTAATTGGCTGGATCGGAATTCTATCTCGGTAAGTTTCAGTCCTTCTAACTTGACAAGGCTTACAGCTTTCACAGAATTTCCTAACGTCATTTCTGATAGTCGGCCAAAAAAATGAGTACTTCATTCGTTCTTTTGTTTTCTTTTCACCAAGGTGTCCAGCCAGTGGAATTTCATGGGCGATTTTCAATACGAAATCACGCTTGACAGAGGGTAATACGACTTGCTTTATTTTTTCTCCACACACCCACTCAGAGTGTAAAAGAAGTCCATCTTCTACCTCGAATCCATTTCTTCGTTCTTCTGCAAGCTTCCAAATATTAGCTAATGATTCGTCTTCTTGCCGCAGCTTTATATACTCTGATCTACTTACTTTGTAACACTCTTCTTCACTGGAAGTGGTAGGACATTCTATCTCAACGACTTCTTCTTCCTCATCATTCTTTGCTATTTCGTTTAGGCTGGAGCTTGGTTTCTGTTGTTCCTTTTGCACAGCAAGGGAGGCCAATGGTTGACATTGTTGAATACCTTCATTTAGTGCCTCAAATGCTGTAGGACATATCAGCATATCACTTACTAATTTTTTGGATACTGCACATATGACTGGGACTTCACTATGTTGAGAATCATTTATTTTTATTTTAAAAACTACTAATGGAGCTATTTCAGTTGATCCAAATGCACACACAAGTTTTACGGTTCCCTCGCCTTCACCAGCGTTAATAGGGGCTAAATCATGCCTCATGACTGAAATTTGAGCACCTGTGTCTAAGATACCGTTGAGAACTGTAGAACCACATTTCAGTTCTATTTTCTTCAGTTCATCACACTTTACGGAATTTGCTTTAACAGGGAATAATATCGGAACTGTAATTCGAGCTGACAATACCTCTTTATTCTCTATAGTTCCTTCTGTAGTGACCAAATTACTCTTAGCACTTTCAATTCTGTTTCGTGTTCACTGACTATTATTCTTAGGACAAACCCGTACAAAATGAGTTGAATCTCCGCATGTAAAACATGCAGGCTTAAACGCCCTGGAATCCCTATACTTTTGACAAGTCCCTTGATATTTTGTTTTATCAAATTGTTTGTCATTTCTGTCATTTTTAGTCGTTCCCGCAAAATGACCGTTTTTGGTATTTTCGAACCTTTCCTTAGATTTGTACTTATTTTTCTCTTCCGATTGCCATCGAGGAACATCTTTTAGTTTAGTGGGTACTGTGTTTTTCTTCAGTCCGTCTTTCAAACTTTCATATTCATCAACCTTTTCTGCGACATCTAAAGGGTCGATCATTTTATTCCACTGATCCAAGAAGTGTTCCTTCACGTCATTTGGTACCCTGCGTTTGAGTTGATCCGCTACCAATAATTTCTTTAATTGGTCGAAATTCTCAACCTTTAATTCGTTTATCCATTCGTTGAAATAATTGTTCAATGCATGACTGTAGCTTCTTCAAGACTCTTCTGGTCCCTTTTGATGCCGGAAAAATAATTGCCTCAACTTTTCAGGATTTAGCTTGTAACGCTTTAATAACATATCCTTTACGAAATCATAGTCATTGGCTCTCTCAGGAGGCTCTCGAGCTATATTATTAGCCATATCTGTTGGTAACAATCCCAGTAAATATGCTACCCATTCTGATTTATGTACACGCGCCATTGCCGCCCGACGCTCAAAGTTTACTAAATACAGTTGCATTTCGTCTACTTTTTCGTCGTATTTAGGAGTTATCTGCATCAGTTGTACTCTAGATCTTGTTTCGTTTGAATTTTCAACTCCATCACCCAAATCTACGTTATTTCTTCTTAATTCTAACCGTTTCATTTCTAGATCGTGATCTCTTTCTTCTTTCCGGATTCGATCCTCTCTTTCTTCTTTCCGAATTCGTTCTTCTTCCTCTTTTGTCTCACGCCGAATTCGTTCTTCTTCCTCTTTTGTCTCACGCCGAATTCGTTCTTCTATGATTCTACTCAGAGATACTTTGACCTCATCTTCGACGAAATTTTCATTTTCTGATATTAATTTTCTAATATCTGCCCTCTTATTATCCATGCTAGCTTCTATACCCAGCTCTGTTGCTAGCTCGATTAGATCTTCCTTCCTGCCCCTACCCAGGAATGCCATGGTAAAAAAAAATTATTCTAACGAATTCAAAATGCTAGTAATGAATTAAAGACAGCGTAATAAACCTCAAGACTTATTAATTCCCACAAAAAAATGTAACTATAACCAATCATCAAATAACTTTTCAATAGAACCGTTTGGAATTTAAATGCTTATTTCAATCATTTAATTAAATAATTCCATCAACGGTATTTTAAATCTATCCAAAATGAACTTTCCGAAATAATACGAAAAAAAATCATATATGTACACATAATTAAATCAATTGTTTACTTTCGTTTTAATATTTTTTAAAAAAAAGAACGCATTCAACAATAATTAAAATGTACTAATATTCCCTTTCACCAAATTGCTTTCAATAACCATTAACCCTAAAATAGTAGAACACCAAAGAATTATAAATTAGGACGTACATTCAATGTCTATAAATAACAAATGCACTCATACTATTTGTTTCAACACTCCGTACTCATAAATACAATTTAAATCATAATGTTAGTTTTGATTTAAAAATAATAATAACACTCTTAAAAGAATGCCTTCATAACACTAGTTTCGATTTACGAAACTCAGGATACTTAAATAAAGCATAAAGAAAAAAAAATACTAATTCCGATCTATGAAAGAACTTTCTTAAACAAACAAACAAAAAAAATGTAAATCACTACTTTCAACCTACGAAACTTGGTTGCACAATCACATAATAAAAATATCAATTTCACCTCTAATAAAATATGAAATAAACAACCTTTTATTTTTTTTCTTTCTTTTTGTAGAATGGGGAAATCATAAATAACACAACTTTAATTATCTTCCTGCATTTTCAAATTGCGAAGGTAATAAATAACCAATTTAAAAAACAAAACATATTCCATAATTCTATTACGTCAACGTTAAGTAAGTATTTCCAAAGCACTTTCAAATTATAATATTAATCTCACTTATTTATTTTGCTCTTATGAAATAGCAGAAAAACAAAATATTCACACCTGTTTAAGTCTTTCGAAAACATTTAAAAAGAAAGGGAAAAATAATTCCATAATAATTTACGCAACCACTATTGAACTTTAATCCCAAATCAGTGAAATATTCACTTTATTTTACACTACATTTATCTTATTTTAACATTACTGCATATTTAAAATATAATGCAATATACACCTTATTTATTTAATGAAATTTCAGATGCAACAAACAATACTTTCGTTTCAAATTTTACCTTCAAAGAAATAATCAATCTAATGATAAGTAGTGTTAATAACCTTCATTTAATTACTCATTCTCTTCTTCATGAATCTAGACAATAATATTTTTAATTATTTTAGAGCATAACAGAATAATATAATTTTATTTTTGGGCTAGCATAAAAACGAACAAGACTCTTACCTCTTTGATATTACCAAACCCCGTGAGAACAATCATGCCGTGCTGCGCCAATACAACTTTTTCTCCTCTATTTCGTTATTATCTTTCTTTACTAAAAAATGTTTTCTCATCGATATCTCCTTAACCTTAGAAAAAGGTTACTTATTTATTTTATTAAGAAATACTTGCGATGCAAAAACACTGCTAAGACACCTCGTTAAAATAAGAACTGCGGGCTTGACGAACACTAGTTTATTAACAGGACAAACAACACACACACAACGAATATTATAACATTAACTTCTGGTTATTTTAACTATTTCACAAAGACATTAAGATGCCGATGTTATCAAAGAACAATCAGGGCGACACAAAACTGATTTTCACTCCATCTTTTCACTACACGATCTCCGCCGCGACTGCCCGCTGTTCCAGTTCGAATAGTTCTGCTTTGGCGAGAGTTCACTGTTTGGCGACCGCCAATATCCGTGCTTCGCAAATATTAAAGTTAATGCGAGTCTTACACTCTGTATTTGAATTTTCAGCGACTTTTAATGCGATTTTCAATGAGATTTCATTACATTCCGATTAAAAAAATTTTAGCACGCAATAGTAAATTTTGTCCTGGATTTTTAGTAATTTTTCATTCGATTTTCAATGCGATTTTTCGCATTCCGCCACGATTTTTTTTTTACATTTGTAAAATGATTTCTGTTTCATACTTTTATAGCCTTCGGTTATATACTCTTTTAGCACAACGTTATAAATTTTGTCCGCTACAATTATTGAATATTTAGAGATTTTTAATGCGGTTTTTAGAGTTTTTCGCGTTCTATTGCAATTTTTCAACATTCGTAAAAGGAATCCTGTTTTAATATTTTAGCCAAATATAGTAAATTTTATATTTTGCTATTTTTGAAATTGTAGAAATTTTTTATTCGACTTGTAGCATTTTTCCACGATTCACTGCGATTTTTCAACAATAGTAAAAGGAATCCGTTAGGTTACTTTAGGTTCCTTTAGGTCCCAAATCCTTTAGGATTCAGTATTCTAGACCAAGGGTGGCCAACTGTGACGCTTTCGACACCACTAAAATTTTATAGTAATCATTGCGTTATCTAATCGTCGAATCTGTGCGATTCAAGAAGTCGACATTTTCTGTAAAATTTTAGTGGTATTCGGCGTGAAACAGTCGGCCACCCCTGTTCTAGCTCAATATACCGTAATTTCCGGCGTATAATTCGTGGGCTTAAACAATCATTTTTACACCCAGAAATTTTATTTTATAAAATGTGACTTCATAAATCGCGGTAAATAGTTGACTTCAATTATTAAATAAAAATTCTCTGTCCAAACTTGATTATTTAATCCGCGGATTATACGCCGGAAATTACGGTAGTAAATTTTGTTCTCTTTTATATAAAATTTATTGGGAATTCGTGCAGATATTTTTTAATTTTTCGCGCTTTTTTTATTGCAATTTTTAGAGATTTCTTTCCCTTTTTATCGTGTGATTTTTTTGACGAACCGGGCAATGCTGGTCAAGTCTGCTAGATATAAAATAAATTTTAAAGATGACTGCATGAATCTCTATATTTCTGTTTGTACATAATGAAAATTGAAAAAAAAAATAATACTAACACCGTTATTATTATTATATTATTAACACCCTTGTTTTACGTATTTGTGCGAGTCATTAACGCTGGAAGTTAGCTACACATATTCTTCTTTTGATATTCTTAAAGTACGCCTTCCGACCTCGGTTTGGCTGTGTAAGAGAAAGTAAATGGCTTTTCAGACAGTTTCCGAGGGTGCAGTATTGGATTGTGATGAGAAGAATGAATAATTTTGCTATCGAATAAATCATTCAGGTATGCGCAAAACATAATTATCAAACTTAGTATATATTTTGCAAAAATAAAGTACCGTAATTTCCGGTGTATAGCCCGCAGATCAAACAATTCAGTTTAGACCCAGAAATTTTATTCAGTATTTGAAGACCAATATTTACCGTGATCTAAAATGTTACATTTTATTTTTAAAAATTTCTGGGTCAAAACACAATTGTTTGATCCGCGGGCTATACACCCGAAATTACGGTAATCAAATGCATAGCTGCCAACTTTTACGCTTTCTTCCTACCACTAAAATTTTATAGTAAATATTGCCTTATTTAATCGTCGAAATCTCACGATTAAACAATACGAAAATCTCTGCTAAATTTTAGTGGTAGCAAAAAAGCGTAAACGTTGGCAGCTATGCAAATGCATAGTTGCCAGCCTTCGAACTTTTTTAATCAATTACCTTAAAAAATTCCGAAGATAAAAAGAATTTATTTATTTTTATGGGTATTCTTAAATTAATTCTAATTAAAGTAAGAAACTTCTTTTTCAATTTAAAATTTCTACCAGAAATTTTGTTTTTAAAAACAAAGATTGGCTGCTATGATTTTGTGCACGCACGAATGATTCATTCGAGTAGTAAAATCATTCATTCTGCCCATCACTAATCTACAACTGTTTACGAATGGTAATATTAGCTTTGTATAATAATAGATTAAATGAGTCATAAATTACTATTCGTAAATAGTGATAGATATCTGAATAAAAAACCTGCTCAATTCGCAATTCATGTGTGCTTAATTTTGAATATCTTTTTTTCCGAAGAGTAATGATAGTCTCATTTTAACCCCTTAACGGTCGCTTAATATTTGGGAAAACCATAAAAAATACCTATTTTTTATTACGGAAAATGAATAATTATAAGATTTCTATGTAAAATATGCAGTTAGTTTTTTTTTAAGGCGAAAAAAAAAAGATGTTATAGAACAAATTCACATTTGTGGAAAAGCCATCATGCGAGAATTCTGTGTTTTAATGTTTGTTTTACACCATACAAATTAATGCGAATGAAACCTTTATTTTTCACATCTTAGATCTTTATTTATCATCATCAAGCAAATTTTTACAAATAGTATTTGAAATAATATAATACACATTCAATTTTGATTACCTATCATTTATTTTAAAAGGACATATTTCGAAACATGCAATACAAAGTCCAACATCACAATCAGCGTCAAATCCCATACCTAAATCCTCATATTCAAAGACTTCACACGGAAATACCAGTTAAATTTTTCTGGTTTCAGAAGTTTTTTCCAGCAATGAATCTCCAGCCCGGAAATATGACAGGCTCGAGAAATAACGAACGACACCTCAGCCCGTGATATTGACGGAAGCGAGAATTAAGGGGTTAATACAGAAATTCCACAGTTTCTAAATATATATATACCACCAAATAAACTGCGGTGGTTTTTCAATTTCGGAGAAAATTAGCGTTTTTCGGATGAAATCATTGCATCGGAAAAAGTTTCGAATATTCAGCGATTCACTTCCAATGGCATGGCTTGGCATCAACTTTGTCTGAACCTGTGAAACCGTCTCAAGTTGATGGCGCTGGTCTCTGGCTATTTCTTTTGAGCGCAGCGATGTTAATCATGTAACCATTTCAGGGGCAATGTATTGGGTTGTTCGAAAGTTTCTTTCGTTTTTTACAAAAAAATGAACCATGCAAAATGTCGAAAAAGGCGAGATTTTATTGAAGTATATACGTGCCATTCTGTTCAACAAAACTTCTTCCATCTCGCCAGAAGTCTCAGAATGCCTTCTTTCGAAAACATTTGTTATTTGATGGCAATATACTTATCGAGGAGTTCTTTTATGTCATTCAAAAAGTCAATTTTTTATTTCATCTAGCACCACTTTCTGAAAACAAAAATCTTTCACATACACGTTGAAAACATCTGCAAAAGGAACATACTACAAAACGTATTTCTTTAAATATTGGTGCAAATAGAATATAAAAATAATTGCCAATGGTCGCCTTGCCCATGACCTGACGGAGCGTAAATGCTAGAACGCATTCCCATCTGCGAAAAAGATCTTTTTTGAAAAGATTGGTCACCGTGGAGGAAAGTTGGATACTTTATAACGGCATTGGATGTAAACAATTCTGATCCAGCCTAGACAAAAGTCCCATTCCTGTCGCTAATGCAGGACTCCACCAGAAGGAAGTTTTGTAGTCTGTTTGGTTTGATTGGAACTGCTACGAGTTACTTCCACCAAACCAGACCATCAACTTTTTAAAATACTGCTCGCAGCTCGACGAACTGAAAGCGGTAATAGCCAGAAAACAGCCCGAATTAGCAAACAGACGAGATGTCGTCTTAAATTGTGACAACTCCAGGTTACAGGTATCTGACTGTCAGAAACAAACTCCTTTCATTCGGTTGATACATTCTGTTCTACTCTTCCTACTCTTCGGACATTGCTCCGTCTGACTACTGTTTTCTTCTTTCTCTAAAAAATACCCTTCGCGAAAAAATTGACTCTTTGAGCGACATAAAAAATCACCTCCATAAGCATAGCTACCAAGTTTTACGCTTTTTTCCTACCACTATATTTTAAGAAAGAAATTTGTCTTATTTAATCATCGAAAACATAGGATTAAAAAAGGGCAATTTTTTCTTATCAAAAATAGTGGTAGGAAAAAAGCATAAAAGTTGGCAGCTATGCATCAGTATTTCGCCAGAACATTACAAATGTTTTGGAAAGAAGGCATTACGAGACTTCTGGAGAGATGGAAGAAGGTTTTTGAACTGAATGGCACATGTATACTTGAATACAATCTCGCCGTTATCGAAATTTCGCAGGTTTTATTTTTTGTAAAACAAACAGTAACTTTAGGGACAACCTAATACTTCTATTGCTCAAATGTTGAAATGATTAACACTAGAATGCCCGGAACGACTCCGACCATATGATTAAATGTCAAATGCAACCAGAAATTCTTTCATAAAATATGTTAAATCTAAACTACGCAGATTTACGTTAAATAAATCAGTCAAATAATTTTAAATAAAAATTCTGGTGTCAAATATTTTTATGAAACTTGAGTAAAATTTCCGGCCGTTCTAGTGTTAAATGACACCAGGGTTTACAAACAAATTTATTTGAAAATAAGTAAAAGCTTTTCTTCACGTATATTATAAAAGCAAAAATCTATTCCAAATTTCTGGTGCAATTGTGGCATTTAGGGATTAATATTAAGTGGCGCGTATGGTATTCCACCATCTTTCAAGTGGTGAACAGTCCTGCTTGATAACCTTTCTGGCACTTCAAAAGAAGAATTATCTGTCTTGCCCGAAGGCTGCTCCTGTAACTCATTTTCTGCATCTAACTATCTACGAGTCTGTATCGAGAGTGTAATTGTCTGTATTTTTCACTTTTCACCGTGCAGATTGTTCACGTAATTTATTAAAGACTGGATTGCAAAACAAGTGTAAATTGTTTACGCGTGAGGGTACCGATGTATGATTTCATTTGCTCGTTATGTCAAGCTTTGCGAACGCGATTTCTTTTCAGTTTTGAGTTAAAATAGAAAACGAATAAGTAATGTTGAATGTCTTATAACAGACGATAATTTTGACATTTGATCAAATAGTAAATCTAAAGTTCAAGTAAAAATGCATTTTTTTTCGCTGTAAATAAAAATATAGCATAAATTAATAAATCAAATACTTCTAGCAGTTTTGACTACTGCTTGAGTTTGTATTATGTGTTTGAAAGTACAATTGTCAAACAAAAATCTGGCAGAAAAAAAAAACTGGGTTATTTTACAGAAGTTCAACAATCATGAATTTCCATGCTATTTTTTATTTTTCACACACTTCGAATGTGGAAACCTACATAGAAAGGCAATTAAAATGCATTTGAACAAAATTTCTATCAAAAATCTTTTTAATTAGATGGGGTAAAAAACTTTCTCACAAAATTTAAATGTTATATTTGTTGATCAGATAAAGATAAACACATGTTCCAAAAGATCGCAAAGCACACATTTTTCTATTAGGTCTCCAAGAAAATTCTGTGCTTTTTATGCTCTTTCACGCCTACTTTTTAGCTCACAGGCTATCAAAGCCTGAGAGCTTATGGGCCCACCGGTTCTGTATGTACGTACGTACGTAACGCGATAACTTTTGATAGAAACATCCCATTTGCTTCAAATTTTTTTTCTAGTTTCATTCTGATAAGGCGCTTCCCTGATTAGTTTTGGGGGTTCATTGGTTAAGGATAAAGAGGGAAAAGGGGGGTTAGTCCACCCCATCTTAATTCAGATAAATGGGTTTTTCATGCAGAATTATTCGATTTACTCCGAATTTGGAATACCTGTTTATTATGTTAAGGAGCTTCCCTGGTTAATTTTGGGGGTTCATTGGTTAAGAATAAAAGGGGAAAGGGGGGCTAGTCCACTCCCCTCAATTTAGATAAACGGGTTTTTCATGCAGAATTATTCGATTTGCTCCAAATTTGGTATTCCGGTTTATTGTGTTAAGGAGCTTCCCTGATTCGTTTTGGGGATTCATTGGTTAAGGATAGAGGGGGAAAAGGGGGGGCTAGTCCACCCCGTTAATTTAGATAAATGGGTTTTTTTGCAGGATTATTTGATTTGCTCCAAATTTGGTATACCGGTTTATTATGTTAAGGAGCATCCCTGATTAGATTTGGAGGTTCATTGGTTAAGTATAAAGGGGTAACGGGGGTTAATCTCCCTTCACTTATTTTTTTAGGGGAATTATTCTTTAAAATAACAGTGTAATGTACAATTAGTGTGAATAGCCTGCGAGCTCGATGCCATCAGTTTAGTTGGGCACTTTTCTTTTTTATTTAAAATGTTGATTTCTTCATTGGCACACTTTTTGAAATGGTAAAATTCCGTTTGTTTTCACCTCAATGTAAAATATGAAAACTATGGGAATTTTACCATTTCAAAAAAGTCGTGCTAATGCAGGGTTCATACGGGTGCTTGAATTTCCAGACTAAGAAATTCTTCGGTACCAGTATTTTCTTATAGAAAATCTCTCCTGAAATAAGGCGAAATTTCGTCCGTTTAAACTAGGCTTATTTTTCTATAAAAAAATTCTGATATTAGGCCTTGAAAATAACGGTACCCGTACGAACCCTGTAATGAAGAAATCAGAATTTTAACCCCTTAACGGTGGCATTAAATTACGGTTTAAAAATTCCAATTGCTTATTGGCACCACTTTTTTGAAAAAGAAATGCCCACCTTGTTTAATGAGAGCTAAAATGATACCATAATAAAGCCAATTAGACTATTTTATGAAACTGGTGGGAATCAAACAAATCTGAATAATCTGAAAAAAAGACACAGCCCGTGAATATGACAGGAGCGAGAATTAAGGGGTTAAAAAAGTAGGCGTGAAAGAACTTTAAACGACAGAATTTTCTTGGAGACTTAATATTAGGCTATGTATTTGTCTGTATTATCTGGGTTTTTAACAGAAAATGGGTATTTAAAGATATACCAAAGTATCAGTTAAAATGCCTGCTATTAAAAAAATATATCTCAGGAAGGGAAAACATGCATGTGTTATTATACGTTATTACTACATCCAAACATGTAAAAACAAAGCAGGCTGTTATCGCTTTTCCCTTTTGAATTGTAGCAATTTAAATCTCGAAAAATTTCAAAAGGCAGCGTTTTTGACAGCGTTTAATTTAAAAATGGGGAAGCGGCATTCATATGCGATTTCGTAAGGAAAGACATCGCCTATGTAATACCTATAATCTATAGGTCTTTTTTTTTCATTCCAAATAGTCTATGAGATACGGACTCTTGAAATCGGAGAAATGGCAGACAACCGCACGAATACAAATGGCATTTAAAAACAATAAACTTTTCATTGAATAATTATTTGGGTTTATTTAGAGAAATATTTCTGGAATTCGCTTTATTTTTGTTGGAATTAAAAATTCAAGTGTCAAAAGAATTTCTTGCCAAGAGATTTTCTGCTTTAAAGTATTGAATACACGTGATTATTAAAATTATATCTCTATGTTGATTCCATAAGAGTCCATGAACCAAATATTTTCTTGCGTATTTTCTTTAGTCATTTTTGAGTCAATAAAGTGTTCATAACGAGAGATTTTATGGACTCTCGCTATGTAAACGGAGGGATATAACTTTGGTAACTTTGTGTATGCAATATTCTAATACAGCAATAAAATCTATTGGAAAGAAATTCTTATGCCTTTTGAACCTTTAATTGTACTAGAAAATTTCAGAAAATACCGGGATTATTTTTTTAATTAAAGCCAGAAAATTTATTTGATAAATTTTTTTTTTTTTTTTTTTTTTTTTTTTTTTTTTTTTTTTTTTTTTTTTTTTTTTTT
The DNA here is from genome assembly GCA_963932465.1 of Maratus speciosus. Classification (NCBI taxonomy): domain Eukaryota; kingdom Metazoa; phylum Arthropoda; class Arachnida; order Araneae; family Salticidae; genus Maratus; species Maratus speciosus. Next base: position 464,086,058 of record OZ010796.1, read on the forward strand.
TCTGAATGTTCTTTTCCTTCCTGGCTGACTGTCATTTCCCCAAATTCAAGATTCTGTATCTCATAGATAAATGAAGTTAGAATAAAGAGGAGGAGACATTTAGTATACTGTCTACCAGTTGCGACTGAAGTAACTAAGGAGGTTGTCACAAGATGGCAGCTGCGTTTTTTTAATCGGATGTTCACTTTCTGGTTATCGCAAAGACGAACTTCCCACCAGGAAAATTCAATAGAAAATTTCGTCTTATTTAAGCGTCTTATTCAAGGATTTTTTTTTAATCAAAAATGATATAAAAATTTCTATTTGTTTTCACTGGTGTCAGTGTGCCTTGTAAAACTGTCAATTTGTTTCCCTGGTTGTCACAATGTGGCGGAAACGCAGGGCCTAACTACCGCCAAAGTAAACTCCTACTAGTAAAAAAGAAAATTTGTTTCTACCATTCTTTATGACTGAAATTTTGCAATAATAAGGTGTTTAAATAAGTTGAAAATTTCTATATAATTCTACTGGTGCAAATTTTCGCCGGCGGTAAGCAATGGCTGCGATAGCGGTTACAGTTGAAGCTTCACTATTTTAAGGATATGTCAGTTCCTCTTTATTAATAGTTCCATGCATAGATAGTGTTGCCAGGTATCCCGCGTAATTCGGGGCTCCAAATGCTCTGGACACCAGTATTTTAAAGTAATTTTCGTCGTCTTATTTAATGACAGAATTATCTGCGATTAAAGAGGATGGAATAAACTGTAAGAAGTTAGTTGGGTCAATAAAGTTAAGAATAAAGAGGAGAAGATATATAGTGTATTGTCTACCAGTTGCGAGTGAAGTAACTGAGGAAGTTGTCACAAGATGGCGGTTGATTTTTCCCATCGGAACAACAATGTCTGATTACCGCCGAAGTACACTTCCACCAGCAAATTTTGAATGGAAAATTTTGCCTTATTTTAGCGGCTTTTTTACGAAGAATTTCCCTCATCAATATGGTTAAATTTTTTATTTGTTTTTACTGATGGCAATTTACCCAGGTATTATAATCTTTATAACTGACACCGATAGGAGGTTGTCTAGGTTGTCACAACATGGCGGAAACGCAGGGACTGAATATCGCCGAAGTAAACTGCCACCAGTAAAAATACATATATGTTTTTGCCATTAATTATGACTGAAATTTTGTATTAATAAGGCGTTTAAAGAAGGAGAAAATTTCTATTAAATTTTACTGGTGGAAGTTTGGGCCGACGGCAATCAACCCCAGCAAAAGCGTTTACAGTTGCAGCTTTACTATTTTAAGAATATGTCAGTTCCTCTTTATTAATAGTTCCATGGTTGGGTCGAGAGCATTTGGAGCCCTGGTTTACGCGGGTCACCTGGCATAGACCAGTTGGAATAACAAAAAACGACTCACAAATTGTAGACATTATATACAGAGGTCCTCTCTTGCCGAATCACATATCAACTACCCCTTTTGAGTTACAATTTGTCAAAAATGTTGATTTTTTAAAAAATTTGAAATTTAAGTTGATATGATTCAAAGGAGAAAAACTATAACAGATTTTTTTTTTTTTTTTTTTTTTTTTTTTCTGGAAGTAATAAAAACACGTATAACAAGCATATGCTCTTATCACTTTCCTTTCATAAGACGTAATTTTTCAAAAACTGGCATTTTGACTAATATTGCAGTATATTTTGAGACACTAAATTAAAAAAAAATTACAGTTAAATCCATTGCAAAAACACATGACCTAATAGAAAAAAGCGTGTATATTCCCCATCTTTTGAATTTTTGTTTACTTTTGTGAGGTAAAAAAAAAGAGTTTATAAACCTTAAAATTTTGTAAAATCGCGCAAAACGAAATTTTTTAACCATTCGAATTAAAAAATGGAAAATTTCTACAAATGGAATTTATATATACTTTTATATAGGTTTCCATATACAATGTATAAGAGAATGGTGCCATCTGTTAAGTGTTAAAGTTATAAGGTTAAATGTACTATTGGGAAAGATTGGTATTCAAAAGTATTACATAGCTGCCAATATCTTACGCTTTTATGTACCACAGAAATTTTTTAAAAAAAATTTGCCTTATTTAATTGGCAGATTGCGACGACTTAATTTCTTGAGGGGCAGTGGGACATATTATATCCCACCTAAGTTTAATCAAGATTCCCATAGGAAACATTTAATTAAATTTTATTTTTATAACTATGGTGAGAAAAAAGATATAAAATTGCTTTTCTTTATTTTGAAATGAATTTTTTCAAAGATTCCGGTGTGAATTCAAGATTACAGGAACACAATCACTTGCCCCTCAAATGGTTAAGAAGGTAAAATTTACTATTAAATTTTTGTGGTACAAAAATCGTAAGAGTTCGAAGCTATGGTATTACCCTTGAAAACCCTGTCTCCGAAAAATAATTCTTAACTATATTTTAAAAAAGGTTAACGAAAAATAGTATTTGTGAAAAAATATCCAATAATCTTTCTAATGTCAAAACATTTAGAACTGCATAATTTATTTTGATTATAAAATTAAAGGATAAAAATTTTAAAAGTAAGTGTATGGTCGTTTTAAAATGTTTATTGCAGTTTTATACACAGCAGTTTTAGCATTTAAAAATGTTGAAAAGAAGTAAATTTTTGAAAATAATTTTCAATCCAATTCTTTTTTATTTCCTTATTTCACATCGTCAAAATTCAGGCAAAATCAGGTAATAAATTTATCTGTTTCAATTTAAAACGCCATAAAATTTAACAAAAAAAAAAATCAGTTGTCCAGGATTTCAATGGTTCTTTGAATTTGAATACCACATTTTCTAAAAAGTAATATTCGCCTTTATCTAATTACTGAAATTCTGTGATTAAATAAGACGAAGATTACTATTCCAGGGTTCCCACTGGTCCGCTCTTTGAAAATCAGTATTTTTTAAGAAAAGTATTCGTGGTGGGTTTTCACAACAAATCCCACAAAAGTGCGCTTCCCGGCAAGTTTCTATGAAATTATAAGGAAGATTTTTCTTTCGAAAAATGTGGTACTTAAATGCAAGGACACGAAGGAACCATGTTATCAGATGCATAAATTAGAATTATTTATCTATTTCTCAACAATCTTAAAGTCTCTCGCACCTAAAATAAGTCTTATATCTTAAAAAAAAAAATAGAATAAAACTAAAGGTAATTTATTTCTTGTTGCATTTTGACAGGAAAATGGAATAATTTTCTCCCCAACCAAAACATTTTAAACTCAGGAATTTATGTTGACTTTCATTTCGAAAAATTAAAAGAAATTTTTATCATGTGATATTTATCTGTATTTATAAAGCAGTTTTTACCCTTATAATGCTTTTAAATTAACAAGTGCTGAAACAAATGAGCCTTTTAAAAAATATATTCTGCACATTCTCGAAGTTCAGACAAAATCAGAAATAAACTGTAACTGTGTCAATGAATGATGGCATTTATCTGCACAACGATTATTGCTTTGCTAGTATGCTACTATTGCAACATTGTTTTACATTATTTAATTTTTAAAATATCTTCAACTAAATATACACTCATAAATCAAATCAGTCATTCAACCAATCGGTAAATTTAAAATAAACAACAACAACAAAAATTACACAAATCTTAACTATTTACTCGACAAAATTTTCAAATTCTCCAATGTCAAAAAAAAAAAAAAAAAAAAAAAAAAAAAATTCTATCTATCACAATGAAGTCGACAGATATTAAATAAATTGTATTTCTTTTTTCTCTTTGCCACCCACTTAAACCTGCCAGGCACATTTATTTCTTTTGCAAACTGCTTGTATATCAGAGAATCGTTTTCTAAGCTTCTAAAAAGGTTGCTAATAGCAACCTCACGAGCAACAAAGCATTCTCACTCACCTGCCAAGGGAACGACGAACCACACTGGGAAAAAATCACGTTTTGTCTGTTCCCACAGGGAAGTAATTGTAGGATATATCGACCAATGGACCTTGACATCAGCTGTGTTGGTTAAGTCGTCATGAACTTGGTATGAAATATTGACATACGCAATTGACGCCTCTCTTAAATCTTCGTGATCCCGATGAAAAAAATTATTGAGAAATGACACCTCTAAAAATAAGTGTCATTTTTATAACGAATTGAGGATACGATGTTATAGTCAATCGTAAAACATTTATCTGAGAAATCATATCGAAAAAGGATTCGGTAATATATAATCAATATGTTCAAATGTGAAACAAAAAAAAATTAAATCTATAAAAGGGCTTTATTTAACCCTTTCAGGGGGGAAAGAACTTTCATTTGTAAAATGCTGAAATGATTGAATAACACCAGAATTTGCAAACAAAATTTATTGAAAAATAAGTAAAGACTTTTCTTCACATACTTAGCCCCTTAATTCTCGCTCCCGTGATATTCATGGGCTGTGTCATTTATTGAGATTATTTGATTCCCACCAGTTTTATAAAATAGTGTAATTGGCTTTATCATTTTATCATTTTACCTGTCATTAAATAGGGTGAATATTTTTTTTCAAAAAAGTAGTGCGAAGAAGCTATTTTAATTTTTAAACCGTAATTTAACCCACTGAGGGGCGGTGGTGACGTCACGGCATCACATAATTTTAATCCCTAATTGCTACATTAAATGAAAACTTCACTTGTATTAAATAAGCAAAAGTATACCTTTACTTCTTTACAAATAAATTTTCTTGTAAATATTGGTGTTATTTAATTATTTCAACAGTTTACAAATACAATTACCTTGCCCCTGAAAGGGTTAATGTGACTGTTAAGGAGTTAGTACAGTCGTGCAAAAAAAAGTAAACACCCCTTACTAACTCTACAGAAAGTTATCGTAGAAGAAAGTTACTGGTACCACACGATTGGTAATAAAGTCTTCCTTTAAATGATATGTATAAAATTTGCTTAGGGGGCAATCTACATAAAACGAACATAACATTGTTTTTTTTTCAATAGCAGTACACGATTCTGACAGCATAAATGAACTCCACATTCTTCAATTAGCCTAAAAACAAATTTTTATGCAATTCGTACGATAAGTTTCCAAGAAATTAATTATTTTAAAACGAGCTTATTTTAGGGGTTGTATTCAAATTGAAGTTCGGTACTCGATTGTTCACCGAAAAAGCCTCCTTCTTGATCAAGGCCCTCAAGCAGTCATTGAAGACTAATAGATTACAGGATAGCATAAGAAATTTAAATATCTATTCACTTCTATCATACACGGCCCCTTAAGCCATCATGTTGCCGTTTTGAAGCATAATTTGAAAACTACTTGGAAGAAAAATGTGAAGTTTTGAATTCCACAAAGCAGGACTTAATAAATCTGAATCCATGAAAAAAAATTGTAGGTTGCAATTCATAATTTTTTCGAATATTAATTTCATAATTCATAATTCATATCATAAAATTATAAAAATTGCAAATTCAACGTATTTATGTTTGAGTATCTTAGTGTTATTGCTACACAAAAATTTAGCACATTAGGATTATAATTTCAGAAAATATTAATAAAATTATGAAAATGTAATTTAACCCTAGAACTACCGGAAATTTTACTCAAGTTTTATAAAAACATTCTACACCAGAATTTTTACTTAAAACTATTTAATTTGTTTATTTAACTTATTATTGTCTGATTTATACATTTAGTTTGTTTTGAAGAAATTTTCTGGTTTGAATAGATATTTTGAATATACATGTCGGGTCCATTGGACCCTTCTGGTAGACAGAGGGTTAACATTAGAAGCACAAAATTTTGAATGTTTATAATTCAAAAACTTAGCATTCAAATGACTTGAAATGTGGTGCCTAGGCATAGTTTGAACCGAAGATTTGAAATATCTTGTTAAAATTGGGTATTGCCGTTGAAAAAAATGAAGTTTGGATTCGTTTTAATATGTAGATGGCCCCTAAGCAAATTTTATATCATCATTTAAAAGTAGACTTTATTTCCAGTCGTTCAGTACCAGTAACTTTCTTCTATGATAATTTATTGACGAGTTAGTAGGGGGTGTTTGTCCTTTTTTTTTCCCACGACTGTACAAGGAAATTTTCCATTCAAAACTTCTGATGCCAATGTTGCATGTACGGGTCAAAACTAAGTGGTCCAGAAATGAAACACCGCCTTTCAAGTGGTTAAGCGACTAGCTACGAGGGCAATATTTTGTTACTTTCCTCATCATGTGAAATAAACGCGTAAAGAAAATATGATTTATACCTCTAGGGAGATTCACACCGCCCCCTAAATCGTAGGTCTAAGCGTCTACACAAAAACTGTGGCTGTCGCAGGCGGATTTTTTTCAGCGTTTGTATGAACCCTTGAAATTAAATACCAGTATTTTCTAAAAGAATTCTTCTTTTTCTTTTTCTGAGAGTAAATAATGCGAACAATTATTTGAGAAAATACTAGTATTAAAATTTAAGGGATCATACAAACTCTAAAACAGGGGTGTCAAACTGTGGCCCGCCGGATACCAGTAAAATTTTATAGTTATATTTGCCTTATCTAATCGTCGAGTTTCTGCGATTCAACTTGTCGACAATTTCTTTAAAATTATACTGGTATCCGGCGGGCCACAGTTTGACACCCCTGCTCTAAAAAAAGATCCGTCTACAATAGCCGCCATTTTTGTGTCCTGTGTAGGCCTATTATTCAGGGGCGGTGGGTGATTACACAGATTGTTTTTCAGATTAGTTGGAAAATTATGTATTAGTGATAAAAATGTCAAAGTTTTGGCCATTTTAAAGCTCAAATTTATATGAATTTAAAAATTAATATAAAATTGAAAAACGGTCCGATACCTATGTAACTCAATCGACAAACTCAAAATGATTCATTGTATTAAACCATTGCCCGTTGGTGTTGCGTTGACGCAACACTCGAAATTAATGAGCATGCTTCAACTAACTAACAAGCTACCATTATTTTAGAATTTAATAATTTGCCTTATTTAACCACAGATACATTGCGATTACATTTATCCTGGCAATTGGCTTTCAGAAAAAAGTTGAAAATCTCCCTACCTTACAGTTTCGGCGGTTGGTAGTAAACGTAAAATTAGCTTGCTATGACTGAAAAAAAAGAAAATTACTAAGTAATTTTTCAGTACTTCTTTCTTGAATGTTGATTGCAACCACCAATTCCGAAAGGTAATATTCGTCTTATTTAATCGCAAAGTTTCTGTCATTAAATAAACCAAATTTTTCTGTAATAAAATAGTGGTATATTAGTAGCCCGTGAACCACTGATAGCAGGTTCCTACTTTTCAGCATAGAATACTGGTAGGATAAACAAATATTTCTATTTCTATTTAACCCTTAAATGCCGGAATTATTTTTACCTTTAAAATGGAAATATTTCATTTCACACCACTTTTTCAAAATAGAATTTTTCTCTCATTTTAACGCGGAGATTCTGCCATCAAAGAAAGCGAATATTTCCCTTCACAATTACTGGTGTGCAAACCATAAACGCACTGGAAGATAGTATGTTGCCAAAAGGCAACGTTAACCTTATTTTTATTTAAATTTACAAATTATCAACTTAAAAACCATACACACAATGAAATTTTTAAATATTTTTTCTTAAATCTTGCTGGTTAGTTATTTTATTCGTTATATTCAATTTTTGTATGAATTTTGTATTCGCTAAATCCAATTCACTATATTCCACATTTTTAATTCCGAGCAGGGGGGGAGGGAATTAATAGTTGCCAATCTACACAATTGAGTACACCATAAATATCTAACGTAAAAAACTTTTCTCCTCTATTTGATAATTAAACTTTTGATTATGGGCCAGAGCTGGCGATTATTTTTATAGTCAATCGTACCACAATTTACAAAAAAAAAAAAAAAAAAAAAAAAAAAAGTCGATTTTTCTTGAGAATAGCCTTGTATAAGTGTATGGCACAGATTATTTTTCAGAGATTGGTACGAATATTATGAAAAATGAGCCACTGATGTCCCAGCCTGTAATCAAAGAGCACAACCTCTAAGCATTAAAGGGCAAAATAAGTAAAAACAATACATATACTTGTACCTTATTTTTATCGGTAAAATGCTGAATCGAATTCAAGCCGAGATTAAAACGATCACAGTTCACACACTGCAAATAAATGCGTCTTAACTAGTGTTGTCATGTTTCCCGCGTAAATCGGGAGTACAAATGCTCTGGACATCAGTATTTTAACCCTGTAACCCCTTGAGGGACAAGCAATTGTGTTTGTGTAATGCTGAATTTTCACCGAAAATTTAGAAAAAAATTATTTTAAAATAACGAAAAGTTATTTTACGACCTTTTTTCCCACCGAAGTTAGAAAAGTAAAATTTCATAAAATTTTTCTGGTGCGAATCTTCATTAATCGTAGCTGGGATAAATTATATGCCACCGCCCCTCAAGGGGTTAATTCTCGCTCCCGTGATATTCACGAGCTGTGTGTTTTATTCAGAGTTTGATTCCCACCAGTTTTATAAAATAGTGTAATTGGCTTTATTCTGATGTCATTTTACCTGTTATTAAATAAGATGAATATTTCTTTTTCAAAAAAGTGGTGGCAATAAGCAACCTGAATTTTTAAATCGTAATTTAATGCGGCCGTTAAGGGGTTAACACTAGAACGCCCGGAAGGAGTCGAATCGACTCCGACTATGTGATTAAATGTCAATTGGAACCAGACGTTTTTTCATAAAATAAGTTAAATTTGAACCACGCAGATATACGTTAAATAAATCAAATAAATAATTTTAAATAAAAATCCTGGTATTAAGTATTTTTATGAAACTTGAGCAAAATTTCTGGGCGTTCTAGTGTTAAAGTAATTTTCTTCGTCTTGCATGATGCCAGATTTATCTGCGATTAAAAATGACGAAATAAACTGCATGAAATTAGTGGTGTACAGAGTATTTGGAGGCCTAATTTACGCTGGACACCAGGCAACAATACTCTAAACTTCAGAGATAAACGTGAGTGGAAAAATGAATCAGACCCCAAAGTATCTAATTGTGAAACTTCACACATGATAGATGTTTTAGTTTAATACATATGAGTGTCTTTCTATGATCATGGTATAAACGAAATGAGAAAGTCTTAATAATGATATATCGTCGGTATTATGTCAAACTATCCAATATGAAAACAGCGTTGCCAGTGAGCTACATTTTTAAAATTCAGATTTCTAGATTGGAACTATTTTTCTGAAATGAATTCCCCTTGTTTTCGCCTTAATTAATATGTCATTAAATAAGGCAAATTTTACTACTTCAAAAAAGTGGTGCCAATCAAGAAATCTGAAATTAAAAAAGTAGGTCACTGGCAACACTGTTTTCACATTGGATAGTTTGACATGGTACAGACGATACGTCTGAAATTTGGACATTTCGATGTTTAAATGGCACTGTCTGAACTTGCGGATGCGTGTTAGACTTGTTTTATACGAACTTCACGCTCGTTTTTATTCAAACGGTATGTTCCTTTTTATGTGTGAGGTCTCCGCTGAGATTTTAATTAATAGCTTATTTTGACTTGATTAATATTTTGCTGAATGTGAAGATTTGTAAATTTAATTATTATCAGCTATTGTTAATTCGCATTAATTTCATCTCATCATAGCTTCCTAAACAGGACTTTTGTTCCATTGGTTTATGTTTCGGGAGTGTAATTTTTTCAGTCTCTTAGCATGATCTCGCAGAATATATCAAGGAATTTTCTTTTCAAAAGATTTAATTCATTATGACAGGTTTTGAAATCTCTTAATATCAGCTTTCAGGATACATCGAGGATTTTTCCTTTATTCAGTTAACAGAATTAGCTATCTAACTAAATGTGACAATGTTTCAAGTAAGTGTATTAATTCTGTTGACATTTTGTTTATATTACTACATAAAATATGCATAAAATCCAACTTATTTTTAAATCTGTTTGAACTTTGTAAATAAAGAGTTAAATATGTATAATCATTTCAAAACTATTTTTCATTTTATTTGTTTGTGATAATTTTGCAAGTAAGTTTGATAGATTTGTTGACATTTCATTTATAGTACTACATAAAAAAATGCTTGAGATGCAAAGGATTTTAGATTCTGTTTGAAATTAACTTCTTGCAGTGTTGTCAATTTATCTCTAAACAGGCTAAATTTAATCTCCCTATAACTTGTTTAGCCTCAAAAAATGTCCACTTAATCCTAGCATGCTTTATTATCTCTTTTAATAATTTAGCACTTTTTTACTAACCTAAATCAGAGTGTCAAGCTGTGGCCCACAGAATACCACTAATTTTTTAAAGAAATAGTCGACTTTTTGAATTGCAGAGATTCGATGATAAGGTAATGTACTGATTTCTATAAAAGTTTAGCGATATCCTGCGGGCTACAGTTTGACACTCCCTGCTCTACAGATGGTGACAAAATAATACGAACAGCTATGAAATAAGAGAAAAGCTTTATTAACAGAGGGTTGGACCCCCCCCCCCCCTTTGTCTTAATTACAGATTGTATGCGACGTGGGATGGATTTATAGAGGTTATGAACAACATTTAAAAGAATATGAAGCCATTTTTCCTGGAGAGCAGTATCTTAATTCCAAAAGCATAGATGGTGAAGGAAATCGAGCACGGAGGTTTGACTCCAAATATCCTCACAAATGTTCAATAATGTTCAATTCAGGAGACTGAAGGGGCCAAGCAAGATGTACTACTTCTTCCTCATGCTCTTCAAACCATTTTTGGACGATTTTAGCAGTGTTGATAGGAGCATTGCCGTCTTAATAACGTGGGCATTCTCCTGGAAATAAAGTCTGAACAAAAAGATGTACCTGATACCCAAAATATCGACATAGTGAGCAGATGTAACCTTCCCATGCAGAGTAACAAGCCGCCCAAGGCCACGGCAAGATATCGCACCCCATACCATAAGGGAGCCACCTCCATGCTTTGCAGTCGGCAAGAGGCAGTCAGGAGAAAATGCTTCTGCGGGCTTTCTCCATACATAAACGCGTTCAGTTGTCTGAAACATGGTAAAGACTGATTCATTAGACCAAATGACTTGTTGCCACTGTTGAGGAGTCCAGTTTTTGTGTGTTTTACACCATTGACGTTACTGAAAAGCATGACGTGATGTCACCAATGGCTTATGAATTGCAACTCTTCGATAAATGTGCGAAGCATGAAGTTTCCTTTAGACAGTTAATGCTGAAATGGGATTCTGGAGATGACTATTTATCTCTGACGTTATCTCGGATAAAGATTGACTGCGCTTTTGGACCGCTATGCAGGTCAATTCTCTTTTATCCCTCTCAGAAAGCTTTCTTTTCCGTCCATTGTTGTACTTCGCAAACGACACTTTACCGCGTTTCTTGTACACTGTCATAACGACTGACACAGTACTCCTTGCACGCGCCTCGCTGTTTCCGTCACGGAGCAACCAACGCACCGCATTCCAACAATCATTCCTCTTTTGAACTCTGACAGGTCAGCCATTATTCAATTTTTCCAGAGCGTATGGTAAGCGCATTCAACACCTATGTCTGATGTTGATAGACTGATACCTTACCTTTCATAACCACTAGGTGACAGAATTGAGTGGAAAGTGACATGCGCTTTCTGCTTCTTTAAAATGGACCATGCCTTTTTCATGGGTGTTCGTATTGTTTTGTCACCCATATGTATGTACACCGCTTTCCCATTAATCCTCTCGCTGCGTAAGTAATTCTTCGCGATGAGCGTCTTTTACAGAATTTTTAATCGTTTATCACCGATTCTTTAAAGCAGAAATTTGTGACTATCGTAATCGGGGGAAATGTCCTGATTAAATCAGACAAAGTTTTCGCTAAGAAATAACTGGTGGGAATAGGCAAATAGTATTAATTTTACGGGAAAATGCATGCCCGAGCATATCTCGGGCTGCGCAGCGAGAGGGTTAAGCGTTGTTTTGCAGTTTCTCTAAACTTTTTTGGAATTTTTATTGGTAAAGCCATAGTTGCCAACCTCCCGATTTTTTAATACCAGTAAATTCTTATAAAAATGTTCGCTTTATTCAATTGCAGAAATTGTGCGATTTTATAAAACAAGTATTTCTGCATAAAAATATTGGTATTAAAAAAAATGGGAGGATGGCAACGATGGCAATCATTGGTTATATGTGTGCCTTTTATTACTTTTGTCATTTGCATAATTTGATGAACATGCTCGAATAATTATTCATTCTGAAGAAAACGATTTTTTTTCGCTTGTTTTACTTTGTAAAAAAAAGTATGGAAGAGAATTGGTTGAGAATAAAATGTATAAAGCACGGCTACAGCGAATACTTAGGTAGTAACTGAAATAACTCATATTTTTGTTTATTAGTCTTCCGCAGGACTACATTTTAGACATGGGCCTCATGGGTCGGAGCCGATATTTTGAAAACATACTTTGCAGCTTTATACGCAACCATAATCAACAACGTTGAGTTGGGTTGGGTTGATTTTTGACGGCCGATTATCTACTCGAGGGATATAGGCCCTGGGGCGAGTGCTCTCAGTGGGGGTCTTTCTAAGGGAATCTAAACCGTATTTACGCAAGGTGTCCCAAGGTTCGAAGAAAACCACAAAAACTCCGAACGGTTAGGCCGACGGGCGCGATTGGGTATAAACAACGTTAAATCCTCCTTGATAAATGGTGAAATATTTTACAATAAAGCAAAGTTGGCTTTTTATCAGAAGGAGAACAGGTTTAAATCTTGGCACACAGGGCCGTTTCCTTGGACCACCTAATTTAGGAGTTCCCAAACATGGTATGGAATTTTCGTAAAGCAGATATTTAAAATCGCTTTCGATTTAGTAGGAATTATCGATATTTTTACTTTTATAGTACTATGAGGATAAAGACAAAGTATATATTTATCCGAATCTGTTCATGTACCATAATTTCGCGCGTATTCGCCGCACCTCAGATAACTCGATTTCCTACCAGAATTTATTTTAAATAAAATGTGACTTACTTCTTGCTTAGCGCTTATTTGGCTTCTTTTTTTTTCAGTAAAATTTCCGGTTTGAAAAAGTCACCTAAGCAGCGGCGGATACGCGGGAAATTACGGTATGTATTTTCTGGAATCGTATGGTATTTTTTGCAAGGGGGAAGGGGGGGGGCTGCAAATATCAAATCAAAACCAGCCTCATGGACTAGGATTTCATTCGGAGTACATTTTCTATACACTCACAGAAAAACAACCATTTTTGATTGCTAACAATACATATCTGAGTAAATAAATACATATTTCTATAAATACCGTATTTACCCGCGTATCCGCCGCGGCTAAGTTAAATCTTTTTTCAGAACAGAAATTTTATTGAAAAAAAGAAGTCAAATAAGTGCTAAGCAGAAGCAAGTCACACATTCTTTAAAACAAATTCTGGTAGGATATCGAGTTATCTGAGGTGCGGCGGAGACGCGCGAAATTACTGTATGTATTTTCATTGTTAAACTTATTCTACTCTAAACGTTCAAAAGATAGTACATTGTCGAAAGCGATTTAACACTAGAACGCCCGGAAGGAGTCGAATCGACTCCGACTATGTGATTAAATGTCAATTGGAACCAGACGTTTTTTCATAAAATAAGTTAAATTTGAACCACGTAGATATACGTTAAATAAATCAAATAAATAATTTTAAATAAAAATTCTGGTATTAAGTATTTTTATGAAACTTGAGCAAAATTTCCGGGCGTTCTAGTGTTAAAATATCAGCTTTACTTAAATTGGGAACAAAATTTGCGAGCCCCTAAAATGAGCATAGGCCAGGTTCACAGCCCGATTTAGCCATTTTTTTAACCAGTTTCTGCTTCTGGGCAAAACCAAACCTGCTTTATGGTATTTTCCCATTTATCAAGCATAATGCTAATAATAGAAGTCAAAATGGCCACGATTCAGACATTTCAATTTTCTGAAACTCAGACGTTTCAACTGTCGGAACTTCAGACGCAAAAAATATCTAAAAATTACGATATTTTAAAACGTCTTAAAATTGAACCACTCATATCGGGAATTTCAGTTACTGGTGATCGCAAAATGGAGTTATGAATAAAGAGGACGAGACATATCGTCGGTACCATGTCAAACTATCCAATATGAAAACAGTATTGCCAGTGGGCTACTTTTTTAAAATTCAGATTTCTTGATTGGCACCACTTTTCTGAAATAGTAAAATTCCCCTTGCTTTCGCCTTAATTAACATGTCATTAAAAAGGGGGGAATTTTACTATTTTAAAAAAGTGATGCCAATCAAGAAATATGTATTAATAAAAAGTAGCGTACTGGCAATACTGTTTTCATATTGGATAGTTTGACATGGTACCGACGATATATCGCAGCTGTCCAGCCTGGTACATGTGGCATACCAATATTTTTTTACAGGAGTCTTTGTCTCATTTAATCGACAAAATTCGGAGGTTACGTAAATCGAAGATTTCTGTAACAAGTTTCCAGTATTCAGCGGACGCCAAGTTATGCAGCCCTGATAAATATGAGATCATCTGTTTACGCATTATCTCTTTGAAAATACAAGAAAGAGGGAAAAAACAGAAATTTTTTGTTATCTTTCTATAAAACTCTTTTAAAATTTTTCTTGAACAAAGAAAGCTTGCACAGTATATTTCCATTATCATTTCACAGCTGCCAAACATTCCTATGTTTGAATATAACTATTCTGAATAGCATTATGAAATCACAATTATGAATTTCTGTCATTATGCTTTTCTGTCATTACGTAAACCAGGGGTGTCAAACGGATACCGCCGGATACCTCTAATTTTTTTAGCTCACAGGCTATCAAAGCCTGAGAGCTAATGTGCCCGCCCGTTCTGTATGTATGTATGTATGTATGTACGTAACGCGATAACTCTTGATAGAAACATCCGATTTGCTTCAAAATTTTTTCCTAGGTTCACTGTGATAAGGCACCTCCCTGATTAGTTTTGGGAGTTCATTGGTTAAGGATAAATGGGGAAAAACGGGGTTAGTCCACCACCCCTTAATTCAGATAAATGGGTTTTCCATGCAGAATGATTCGATTTGCTCCGAATTTGGTATACCGTTTATTATGTTAAGGAACTTCCCTGATTAGTTTTGGGAGTTCATTGGTTAAGGATAAAGGGGGAAAAACGGGGTTAGTCCACCCCCCTTAATTCAGATAAATGTGTTTTTCATGCAGAATGATTCGATTTGGTATACCGGCTTATTATGTTAAGGAACTTCCCTGATTAGTTTTGGGGGTTCATTGGTTAAGGATAAAGGGGGAAAAACGGGGTTAGTCCACCACCCCTTAATTCAGATAAATGGGTTTTCCATGCAGAATGATTCGATTTGCTCCGAATTTGGTATACCGGTTTATTATGTTAAGGAACTTCCCTGATTAGTTTTGGGAGTTCATTGGTTAAGGATAAAGGGGGAAAAACGGGGTTAGTCCACCCCCCTTAATTCAGATAAATGTGTTTTTCATGCAGAATGATTCGATTTGGTATACCGGCTTATTATGTTAAGGAACTTCCCTGATTAGTTTTGGGGGTTCATTGGTTAAGGATAAAGGGGGGAGGAACAGGGTTAGTCCACCCCTCTTAATTCAGATAAATGTGTTTTTCATGCAGAATGACTCGATTTGCTCCGAATTTGGTATACCGGTTTATTATGTTAAGGAACTTCCCTGATTAGTTTTAGGGTTCATTGGTTAAGGGTAAAGGGGGAAAAGGGAGATTAGCCCGCCCCTCTTAATTTAGATAAATGGGTTTTTCATGCAGAATGATTCGATTTGCTCCGAAGTTGGTATACCGGTTTATTATGTTAAGGAGCTTCCATGATTCGTTTTGGCAATTCATTGGTTAAGGATAAAGGGGGGGTTAGTCCACCCCCTTAATTTAGATAAATGTTTTTTTTTTTGCAAGATTATTCGATTTGCTCCAAATTTGGTATACCGGTTTATTATGATAAGGAGCTTCCCTGATTAGATTTGGAGGTCCACTGGTTAAGTATAAAGGGGGAAACGGGGGCTAATTCTCCTTCACTTATTTTTTTGAGTGGCATTATTCTTTAAAATAAGAGTATAATATACAATTAGTGTGAATAGTCTGTGAGCTCAATGCCATCAGTTTAGCTGGGCACTTTTCTTTTTTATTTAAAGAAATAGTCGACTTCTTGAATCGCAGAGATTCGATGATCAGATAAGGCAGTTTTTTCTGTAAAATTTTAGTTATATCCAACGGGTCACAGTTTGACACACCTGAAATAAAGCGAATATTTTTTATTGCGAAATATTGGTACTCAAAATTCTGAAAGTTTGGCATCTATGTCATTTTATTGAAAAAAAAACATTTATTTGTATTTCGTATCGTATATTCTAGCATAAAGCCCGTGGATCAAACAGCCAGAATTTGCAACAAAATTTTTATTTAATAAAAGACGCAGCAATACTATTGTACAATAAATTTTGTTGTTGTAACTATGTTTTTTAGATCCACGCATTATACAATAGATAGCCAGAATATACGATAACTCTCAGAGAATCTTCCTCAAGATTGACATCGTTCTTAAAATAGTAACTTTTTCCTTTGCAACAATTTAAATTCCTATAATGCTCTTTTCTAACTGAGACATGAATTTTTGACAAAAGATGCTGATGTAAATCATTTTAGACAGCAAAATTTCTTAAAAGTAGGGAAAAGTGCCGAAAATGGCATTATAGTTCGGAATTCATTTGTTTGACAGCTTTTTCTTAAAGCTAAACTGAACGGACTTTCACGTTGAAAAGTTAAACAAACATTTTACTCATATTTATCATTAAGATAAAGAAACATTGTGCCGTAACAGAAAATTAAAGATGTGAAATAGTAACTCTTTGAAACTAAATCAGCTTTATGTAATTTTCTGGAAATTAAAAACATTTGCTTATTTCAATAATAATAATAATAGTTCAATATGTTTCCATAATCATAACTGCTAACTTTTACGCTTTTTCACTACCACTAAAATTTAATAGACATTTTCGCCTTGTTTAATCGTGATATTTCGACGATTAAATAACATAATATTTCCTGTAAAATTGTAGTGGTATAAAGAAAGTGTAAAAGTTGGCAGCTATGCATAATTATATATTGCATTTTAACAACTTACATTAATTATACTTTGCATTAACAGAAAATCTATTAAAGAAATTGGAGTATTTTAGTTTTAACCCTTTCAAGGGCAAAATAATTCTATTTCTAAAATGCTGAGGTGATTGACTGACCCCAGAATTCACCAACAATTTACTTTCAAGGAAAGTAGGTGCTTTTCTTCGCGTGTATTATTGCAGGTAAATTCTTGTCGGAATTTCTGGTACAAATTTGGCAGTAGGGAATAAAAAATAAGTGGGCAGTATACATCCGAAGGCCCATGAAAGGGTTAATCAAGCACATATTGGATGAGTGCAAAATTCTACCCGTTTTTTGGAGAAAACACAAAGACCGAGAACACAAAAAGTTAAGCACCTATGAATTCACGTAAGTACCATCATTATGTATGAAGGCTTGCCATCTGTCTGTCAGTAAGTGAATCCCACGCCGATAAAACTCCTCTGTTTTAGAATAAAGAAACTGTTGTAACGCCATTTTTACTGCCTCCACATTATTGAAGGTCCGACGAGCGAAGGAGTTGTGTAACGATCGAAAAAGATGATAGTCCAAAGGTGCAAGGTGGGAGCTATACGCCGAGTGAGGTAAAACTTCCCAACCAAGATCCAATAATTTTTGCCGAGTCCTTAACCCTTTCCGGCACAGACAAATTTTGTTGTAAAATGATGAAATCATCGACTGCCATTGGAATTTACATACGACTTTTTTAGAAATTAAAAATTTGCTACTTTTTACTTTTATTGTTAAAGCAAAATTTTATTAAAATATTCTTGGTGCCGTTTGCAAGTTTGGAATTAAAATTAGGTATCCCGACCCGGGCACACTGTGCCGGAAAGGGTTAAAGCAACATGAGGCCTGGCGTTAACATGAAGTAAGAGAACCCCTTTACGATTGATAAGTGTTGGGCGCTTAGACGTGATTGGCGCTCACTGCCTGTCCAGTTGTTGGCAGTAGAGGTCTACACTGATCGTTTAGTTCAGTGTGAGGACCTCCCAGTGGATTATTCCCTTCGCATACCACAATACACTTTGCCGGATGAGGTCCTCTTATAGAGGTCGATGGAACACACTCTGCAATTCGTCACACGGTTCTTCGACGCTTCAGATTACGGTACAGTACCCACTTCTCATCATCAGTTCCAATTCAGTTCAAAAAGGGTTCCCTAATGTTACGTAAAAGCAAAGAAACACAGATTCTGATCCTCTCTTCTCGTTAGCTTTCTGTAAGTTGGTATGGTACCCACTGATTGAACTTGCTGACGAAGACAAGCGCATGCATCCGTCTTTCGATTGTTGTTCTGTGTATCGAGATCCTTTCCGCTAATTCTTTGACGGTTTTATGTGAGGAATTTGGTATGGCTTTGTCCAGATCCTCCTCCGAAACCACTGATGGGCTTCCAGAATGGGTACGATCTTTACAAGTCCTGTCTCCGTCCTGGAATTTTCTAAACGATGGCGGCAGGTGCTATAGTCCATGGCGTCCTCCCCGTACACTTGACAAATGCTGCGGCAAGCTGTAACTGCTGCAGCGCCTTTATCATAATGGTAGAGTAAACAATGCCTGATGTGATTATTTTCGCTTGCCATGGTGTTTCCCGTTCAGCATGTGTTTTTCTGACAAACGTTGTGCCTATATATACTCTACTGCTCTACGCGTTATTGGCTACTTTCCTGTCCTCGAAACATCAGCTGTGACGTCCGTACTCCATTTGGCACTTGCATATGTTCAAAACGGGTGAACTTTTGCGCTCACCCAATAGCAAATTTGGTTGGTTGTATGTTTATCAATAAAGAATTAATGTTTTCATCCTTTCATAAAAAGGGTCCCGCTTGGTCCGTTTTTTGAACACTGCTTTTTTTCAAAAGAAAATCTTCTTTATAAATTTCGTAGAAGCTTACCTAGAAGGTCATTCTCTTGAGACTGTTGCAGATATCCACCACGATTTTTTTCTTAAAATATGCTGGTTTTCAAAAAACGGACCAGTGGGAGCCATCCATAAATTGAATTGCAACATTAATCAATAATTATTTTTGATAATTTTGAAACACAATGTAACAATAATAGTTCAAATATAATAGTTCAATTATAATGGTTCAATAAATTTCAACAATAATTTATATTTCATTTGTAACGTTATTTAACGTTATTATTATTATATTAACTTTTTATTATATTTATTTGCATTAACCCTCTCGCTGCGCAGCCCGAGATATGCTCGGGCATGCATTTTTCTGTCAAATTAATGCTATTTGGTTATTCCCACCAGTTATTTTTTAGCGAAAACTTTGTCTGATTTAATCAGGATATTTTCCCCGATTACGATAGTAAAAAATTTCTGTCTTAAAGAACCGGTGATAAACGATTAAAAATTCTGTAAAAGACGTTTATAGCGAAGAATTACTTACGCAGCGAGAGGGTTAAACATTTCTGGCTCAGTGTTCCATTACGTGAAACACCCAACTTGATTTCCAAATGCCACAATGACACCAGAATTCTGGTATAAATATTTACCGTTTATTATGTGTGGGAAAAATGACTTTTTCTTATTTTTAAATAAATTTATATGTAAATTCCGGTGTAACTCATTCATTTCAATATTTTCGCAATGGAAGTGCGCCGGAAAGAATTAACCATAGCTGCAAAGTACTACGAGGTTTTGACGCCAGTATTTATAAATAAAAATATTCTTCTTATTTAATTGCAGAAATCTATGATTGATGAAGGTGAATATATGTGAAAATAGTGGTGACTAGAAATCGTAGAATTTATCAGCTATACGTTAACAGAAAATCTATTACAGAAAAATTGAATACTTTATTTCTAACATTTTGATTACGGATCTAGACAGGCGGCTATTTTTATATTCAACCCTAACACAGTTTAGAAAGATATTTCTTTGAGGTATATTTCTCTTGAAAATTTCCTAGTATACGCTCATTCCTGAAATCCAGGCTTACGTGCTGACACTAAAATACCGGTTGGGCAGGGTTGCCACTTTGGCCTTTTTTTTAATAAAAAAATCCGAAATCAAACCGGAAATTACGAAAGAAGAATAATTACTTACAATTAATCCAAAATGTCTGTCATTAAATAAAGAACAAAATTTTATTTGAATTTTCTGGTAGAAATCTGGAATTTCTGAATTTTAAAAAAGGCAAAACTGGCAAGCCTGCGGCTGCGGTCCCATGAATTCAAACACTAGTATTTTATAAAAGTTTTCTTTAGCTTATTTAATCTGAGAAAAACAATGCAAAGGAAACATTGAGCAATTATTTGTATACAAATTCAAGGGACCTTACAAACGCTGAGAAAAATCCGCCGACAATAGCCGCCATTTTTGTGTCAGCGTCAGCGCGTAGTCTTATCCTTAGTGAGGGGGTTGCTCAGTTTCGAAGCGTTTTTTTTTTTTTTTTTTTTTTTTTTTTTTTTTTTTAAGGAGCCTGGTTCTAGTTTTTTAGCCCAGTGCAGTAAATTTTGACGAAATTCGCAAGTTTTTTCCCGCGATCATTTCAGGATATTCACAATTTTATTTCCCCCACAATAGTAATTCACATTTTCCTATCGCATTTCTTGTTGAAATTCGCACTTTTTACCATAAACTTTTGACGAAATTCGCAGTTTTTTTTTACCGCGATCCTTTGACGAATTTTGCGTTTTTTACCATGATCCTTTGACGAAATTAGTGTGTTCTTTCAGCGATCTTTCGGTGAAATTTACGTTTTTTTACTCATCTTTTAATAAAATTTACATTTTCTTACTGATCTTTTGACGAAATTCGTTTTCTTTCTGTGACATTTTGACAAAATTCGCGTTTTTCCACGGCCCTTTGACGAATATTATTTTCTTCTACGACCAATTGAAGAAATTGATTTTTTTACACGATCATTTGTCGAAATCCGCAATAGTTCATCGCAACCGCTCGGCAAAATTTTCGATATCTTTTCGCGACCAATTAACAAAATTCACTTCTCGTTTCCACGACCTTTTGATGAAATTTGCAATATCCCCCCCCCCCCCCGATAGTTTATTGAAATTCGTAATTTTTTGCGTAATCTTTTGATGAAATTCGTAATTTCTTTCTGAACTCTTAACGAAATTGGCGATTTTATTCAGCGAGCAATTGAAGATTCACTATTTGTTTCTGTGATCTTTTACGAAATACCAGATATTTTTACTCGATCATTTGAAGAAATTCTCATTTTTTTTTCCGCGATCGATTCACTAATTAATTTGGGAAAATTCCATAAAAGAAAAAAAAATTCGCGGACTATCAAGAAATTTCAAACTATACTTGCAAAAGAATCATTGGTCTGTGGAAGAATTTGCAGTGGGAAATACTACACATCATTTTTCATTATGCAGGGCTTTCCTTTTCCGTGTGCAAATCGTGCGATTTTGCACACTATTTCAAACCTTGCCTCTGAAAGAACCACGCCCCCCCCCCCCCCCTCCAGAAATTCTTAAAATGGCACCTCTGTGTCAGGGAGGGAATTCCTATATAAATATTTACAGAAACACGATTCACTCGTGGTCAATGTACATTAAAAGGGTTTTATATTAAGAAGTTTGTTTTATAGTCCAAATTTTCGGACTAATGACTAATTTTTGAAAACTTTCGGAAATGAATACTTTGAAATTTTGGAAATTTCAGAACAGAATCTCTCCTGAAAAATATGCTGCGCAGGATAAAAATCGTAACTAGAAACAAAAAATGCGTCTGTGATTTTTGAAAAAAATCGTAGTTGAAGACAGATTTTCGTAGCATCGTAGTTTATAGGTCCAAATCGTAGCAACTACGATTTTTTCGTAGCAGTTGGCAGGTCTAGGTTGCTCAATCTAATGGGGCGTTTTTCACCCAAATTAGGTTTATACAAGCATAGCTGACAACATCTTACGCTTTTCTGCACCACAAAAATTTAATAGAAATTTTTGCCGTATTTAATCGGCATATTACGACGATTTATCCCCTTGATGGGCAGTGGGATATAATTTATCCCACTTAACCCTTTCGGGGGCAAGGCATTTCAGCTCCAAAAATGTTCAAATAACTAATACACACCGTAATTTATGAACATATTTATTTGGAAATAATCAAAAGCTTTTCTCCGCGTATATTATGAGATCGAAATCGTACTGAAAAATTACTGGTGCCAATTGGCCGTTTGGGCTTTAAAATTAAGCGTTTGCAGACTGCAAACGGTGCCCCTGAAAGGGTTAATTTTAGTTTCAAAATGCCACATTGACACCAGATTGACACGCTATTTACTAAATTTGTATTGTTTTCAAATAAATTTTCAGGCATGATTTTTTTTTAAATCTATGTCTATCGCGTGCAAACTATTACGTAAAATAAATCTGTTTGTATTTCGATAAATATAAACAGCCCATCATTTATTTCCAGCTTATATTCCATAACGAAATTAAAACATTCATAAATCAATAAATAAAGCAATAAAATATAAATAAAATACAAATTTAAGACATGTGATCACACTAGGCATATAAACCACTGAAATGATCAGAATAAAAAAAGGCTGATTTTAAATAGTGATCTTTGGCGTTTTCTTCATCGGTTAACGAAAGGCAAATAAAAAACTATCGCTTGAAATAATTACTATTTTTCATATAAAAATGATTTTGGTATTGTTAGTGCGTATTCTAAAAAATATATTAAATGTAAAAAATCGAATGGTTTTCAATTAAATAAATGGTTTTCCTCTATATTCTGTAACCTGGGAAGCCCGGGTATAATTCCTTCGAAATTTAAATGATGTATTAGATAATTTGCCGGCGAGAGTTTACTGCAGTACTTTCGTTTCTTTGAGTGAATTGCATTTTTTAATATTCATATTGTTGAAAGTTCTTTTGTAAACTGTTTTGAAGTTCGATAATTATATTTTACTGTAGGTGTACAATTGTTCAAAACGCTGTCATCTAAATACTCGACACGAGTGTGACGTCATCACGAATCGACGGAATTATCACTTGTGTTGGAATTCGCACCGGAAAATTTTGAATAACAATTTTAATTTATTTGTGGAATATCTATCATCTTATAAAAAGCAATAACTATTTAAAACTACTGGTGAGAAATCGGAATCCCTAAATGAAAATTCAGCCAGATGGGAATGCCACAGTGTTGCCGCATCTGGCTGATTTTTTATTGGGGGGATTCCAAATTCTCACCAGTAAGTATAATTAGTTATTATTATTTTATAAGATGATCGATATTCCACAATTAAAATAAATGAAAAATACTATTCAAAATTTTCCGGTGTGAATTGCAACACTAGTGAGAATTCGGTCGATTAGTGATTACGTCTCACTCGTGTCCTCTGGCCTTGAGTATTTCGATGGCAGCGTTCAGAAACGAAAGATTACGATCACCCCGTACTAACTCCGCAGCAAATCACTTTACAAAAATGTGATTGATACCAATCAGTTAATAATAATGCCAATTAACTAATGCTAGTCACTGATTTTACTAAGGAGTCATCTGAACACAGAAACTGTACCAAACTTTAAAATTTCCAATACTAACAGCTAATTTGCACATCATTTTCGCATTTTTCAGTAATGTGCACCTTAAGATACGAAACGAGCAGTCTCTTGATCATGTAGTTTAGAAATTATGTAGGTATAAAGTTTTCAGGTGTTGATGCCTAATGTTAAATTAATTTTTAATCGTTGCGAAGTAAATTGCAATGGTTGTAGATTTTTCAGCATTCATATTCGCATATTTCAAGTTTCCAGAAATCGATTTCTGCTAAATAATTTATAGGTTGCATTGCAGTGGTGGAAAAGAAGTGCAGCTGTCGTCCGATTGTGACCACTAAATTGTAATAGTATTATTCGCCTTTTTAAATCTCGGAAATTCTTTTATTAAATATTGCTAAGAATAATACTTTTAAAATTTAGTGGGAACAATCGGCCCACGGATGCGCATTTTTTCCAACACTAGATTACATATCATTATTTTTTTTATTCAAAATTAATTTCATTAGTTTTAGTTACATTATTCGAGGAATCAGCTTTAATTGCATTACTTAGTAGACGTTATTACTAATCGATTATCACCAGTCACTGATTTATACGATTGTTTGCAACACAGATCGTAAGGCATGCCCTCTCTCTCTCTCTCTCTTTTTTTTTTTTTTTGGCCCAATTTTGCATTAACTTTGCATTAACCAATTTTGCATTGCGAGTTGCTGCGCAACCAGAGATTTTATCGGGGATGCATTTTTTCTTCCTAATTAATCCTCCTTGTTTATTTCCACTAGATATTTTTTTATTGTAAATTTTGCCTTTGCGAAGCATTTTCCCGATTAAATTAGATAAAAAAATTTGTTTTGAAAAACCAGTGACAAAAGAATAAAAATTCTACAAATACGTAAGTTTTGAAGCTATTTTGATAAAACAATTACGCAGCGAGAGGGTTAAGCCGGTTGGTTGTAATTCGTTTTACGAATTGGAAGCGAAAGTCTTATAAGAAAATCTTATAAGTACTTATAAGTTTCTGAAAGCGTATTGAGATTTTCTTCTATTAATTTACTGAATTTTTTGACAAGCATCTTACGGGTTTTTAATGTGAATACCGCTGTTTCCGAATAATAATCTTCACCAAATTTGATTTCAGAAACGGTAATAATTTTGTGCGATTAAATAAGCGACTATGTCTATTCAGATATAAAGATACTGAAATTCAAAGTCTTTAAGGACACTGTTTGCATCATAATATTTGAAAACTTGAATAAAGCAACAAGTTAGATGCTTGAACTGTGTTGCCTATTTAGCAGATTTTTTTTTAATTAAAAATCTACCACTATTTTCAATAGTAATAGTCGCTTTTTTTAATCTGGCCTTAAATAATGCGAATATTACTATTCGGTGGATTTCTCATGAAAAAAATCCGTTAATTTTACAACAATGTCTTGTAAACTTTTCTTGTTTTAACCAAAGAGCTATTTCATAAGATGTTTCCTTTTTTTTTCATTAAAAAAATGCATCTACAGGTTTACAGAACAGGTGAGTTTTATACATCAAAAATCCTTCCTCCTTTAAAATTCGCAGTACATACTAATATTCTGAATTCATTAAAAGTGACAACATCGGTGTTGTAATTCAATGGATGAATACTCAAATTCATTATGGTAGCCTCTTTCGCCCAATTTCATTAATTATTTTGCAGTCTACATGGCCTCTTTTATAGAATTCCTCCTAAATCATTCGCAACTGCTTACAAATACTGAACAAAAGACAGTGACAGTTTACTAGATACGTATTCCAAGTACTTGTTTTTTATCCCCATGTTTTATATTTTTGTTATATATATGGTAACTCTACGATGGATGGCCATAGAGGAGAGACGGCCAGTCTAAATATCTCCAAAACTTGATCATAGATTGCAATATAAAAATTGTTGGTATGAAATATTTCATCGAGTTTATTTATTGCGACGTGCAGTTGTGTTTTTCGATTATAAAAAATAAGTGTAATTTTAATGTGAATTAAATAGGTGGTTGAATATCTCTTTTGACTTAGGTATCTGAATGTTTTACATTACGTACGTTTTACATATTTTTAACTATATGGGCTTTTAAGGCACGTATCTAATCTAATATTTACTTCTAAGACTAACAAAGACGCACAATGGCTATTGATGCTTTAACCCCATGAGGGGCAAGCAATTACGTTTGTGAAATGCTGAATTCCCACCGGAGTCTTTGGAAAATTCTATTTCAAAATAAGTAAAAGCAATTTTACGGTCTTTTTTCCACCAAAGTTAGAAAAGTAAAACTTAATAAAATTTTTCTGGTGTAAAATTTCATTAATCGTAGGTTGTATATAATATATACCCTCAAGGGGTTGAATGGGGCGACCATCAGTCCTTCAATTTCAGGAGAGATGGCCAGCTTTAATCAATATTTCAAAATTATACTTAGTGATGATTTTAACTAAATATAATTAAATTTAAAATAAATATATAACGTTTACGTTTATAAATATATTAATTGATATAATTATTTAAATTTTAACAAATAAAAATATTTTAATAACAATATAATAATATAATAGGACCTAACGATTTATTTGTTTCAGAAAATACTGAAAAACATCGGAAACTTTCATACCAGAAACTGATAAAGTTGATAAATAAACTAAATTAACATAATAAATCTACAATTAACGCAAGAAAAAAAACACGACAATTCCAGTAGCGAAGAAAACGAAATACATTTAAATTATCAGATTCTACAGATTCCGAGTAAATAGAATTGGATTAAGATCACTATGTTGGTTGTGCAAAACAATATAGTATCACATCCAAAAAGAATGCCTGGATACAATGCATAAGTTACCTGAAGTGGTTCCATGAAACGTGTACAAATTATCAAGACCTTTTCTAAGATTTTGCGAAAAGTGAAGTATTGAAATTATACTTCAAATTTTGTTTATTCGAGTTTTTCTCACTGATTTTCCATCATATAACTGCATCTTTACAAATTGCTATATGTTTTTCATGATTAACTGTACGAAATGTGTTATTTTTTTTGCTATTTAAATTAACTTTTTCTTTCTTGTATTGGATGGCCATCTTTCCTCGGCTTTAAGGAGAGAAGGATATCTGCCATTTAAATTTAAATTTTGTTTAGCACTTTTTGTTTACAATATTTAATTATTTTTTGCATAAAATATTATGAGTATATGTATAAGAATTTTAAATATGCATCAATATTTCTTGTATTTCTTGTATTCTAAGAATTTTTATTTAAATCTTTAAAAACTATGGCCATCTATCCTAGAGTTACCATATATATATATATATATATATATATGTATATATATAGAATAATAGTCAGTGTTGCCAAATCTGGAAGATTTTTTATTCAGAAATTTCCAATTATCAACAGAAAGTTTGAATACAGTAGAGCGCCGATTATCCGAACAAGTCGGGACCGACCCTAGTTCGGTTAAGCAAAAGTTCGGATAAATGGACAGACAGTTTAAGGGATGTTCTCGACTATACTAAAACCTTCACACTTTATCCAGGCTTTAAAACTGGCAGCACCAGTTAGTGAGATCATGTTTAAAAACTTTTTTTTTTTTTTTTTTTTTTTTTTTTTTTTTTACTTTTCTATCATTCAAAATTTTCCTTTTCTCTTTTTATAATTTTCTGAACTCCAAAGATTACAATTTAAGCAAAAAAGCTTTCAATTGTTGCTTGCTTCGAAGAAGACGTTCTTTCCAATGCTGCCCTATCTTGAATTCTTAAATACTTTACTTGAATAGGATCAGAGCTCTTCTGCCCTTCTAGCCTTTTCATAGCTGTTTTCGTTATGTGATGGACCTGGATGGAGAGAAATAGGCTGTTCGGATAATTTGAAGTTCGGTTAATTGGAGTTCCGATAATCGTCACTCTACTGTAGTTAGTTTTCGTTTACATAATGATAAACATTGAGTGAATAAAATAAAACAAAATTACAAGCATCCCCCGACTTACATAAGTAATGCGTTCCGTAAACTTTTACGTAACTTGAATTTTACGTAAGTCAAATTTCTAAATTGATTAGGTAAAATTTCGTAAGAAACTGCAATATTTATTATATATATATAAATATTAACGATAATGACGATGATAATTTTTAACACTAGAACGGCGGGAAATTTTACTCAAGTTTTATAAAAATATTTCAGATCAGAATTTTTATTTAAAACTATTTAACTTATTTATTTAAGTTATTTTTGTGCAACATATATTAACCTTAAATTATAAAAAGTTTTCTGGTTAGAATCGACATGTGTTCGTTTGACAGGGGTCAAAATGACCCCCCGCCGCCGTTCTAGTGTTAACGACTTGGAATTTAGTGCCTACAGTATCTTATTTATGAATATATATATATGTATATATATATATATATATATATGTGTGTGTGTGTGTGTGTGTGTGTGTATTATTTTATGAATAAATCATCATGCATCAGTATTTACTTGGATATAAACTATGAAAATAAGAAAACAAACTGAAAGAACACTTTTCAAATAACAAACTTCTTATGGAATGCGAGATTTATAAATTTAGCATTGAAACTTGATTTAAACAATTTTCAATCTACATTAAATGAACAGGTGAAGCTAGAAGAAAAAATTATTCCTTCCTCTTCATCAAATTTTAAAATTACCTTTCGTTCTGGTTTGAATTCAACTAACATAATTATTACGGTTGAACTCCACATTTTATCTCATTTTAATTAGATTTGAGTTTGTTTTGTTAAAGATTTGATTGTATGTACCAATAAAAATATAACTCTCACTAATATATAAAACTATATTGTGGCTGTGTTTTTATCTGCATGTTTTATTTTGCTAACCTATTATTCGCTGCAACAGTCAGTGTTCACGCAACAGTAAAAATAAAAGTACATATTTAAATTAGTTGCATACTTACCACTATTTTTGAATGACAAAATTGGTTTAGCCAGTGTTTTTCGACAGTAATTTTCTGTCTCATTTAATGCCCATATTACACTTGAATTTTCTTATACCTTTATTTCAGGCATTATAGTAGCCACCAGTATAGACACTTTTACCACATTTGTTTTACATTAATATATAAAGATTCGTGACACTTAATTTTCATTTAAAAAAATCCTTTATCTTTCGTTTTGTACATATTAAAATCGAAGATTATAATTTACATTTCTTTACTTTTCTTAAATAAAACAAACCACATTTTTTTTTTTTTTTTACTTAAAAAGGACATAAGTTCCGGTATATCGTTAAAACTATGCTATTTATAAATATATACTGGCCATAGTATATATTTATATTGGCCATAGTATATATCCATAGTATATATTTATAAATATATACTATGGATATATTATAAATATATCCATACTCCTTGGCACTTCTCTGAAAAAACGTTTTCGTCCATTTCTTGGACTTCTTCAGTTTCATTTGGCGGCTCGCAGTTTCATTTTCGACCTTTTATCATCTCTCTCTTTCCATTTTTCCCCCTTCTCCCTTTTCACTTTCCCCTTCTTTCCAGCATTTTTAGCCAACGGGAGTCAACATTTGCATGCGCCATATCGTTGCATACACTTTTTCTTTCGAGGTTAATCTCGATAGCCTCTCTCATTAGGGTGTTGTGGGGATTATCATATGCAGCTATTTTTTCTATTTTATTTTTCTATTCTATTTTTTCTATTTATTTTTTTCTATTTTCTATTCTTAATTTTTTCTATTATTGATACCTCAATCAATTAAAATAGAAAAAATAGCTGCATATGATAATCCCCACAACACCCTAATGAGAGAGGCTATCGAGATTAACCTCCAAAG
The DNA here is from genome assembly GCA_963932465.1 of Maratus speciosus. NCBI lineage: Eukaryota > Metazoa > Arthropoda > Arachnida > Araneae > Salticidae > Maratus > Maratus speciosus. The sequence goes on from OZ010796.1 coordinate 464,115,547, forward strand.
AAAAAGTGTATGCAACGATATGGCGCATGCAAATGTTGACTCCCGTTGGCTAAAAATGCTGGAAAGAAGGGGAAAGTGAAAAGGGAGAAGGAGGAAAAAATGGAAAGAGAGAGATGATAAAAGGTCGAAAATGAAACTGCGAGCCGCCAAATGAAACTGAAGAAGTCCAAGAAATGGACGAAAACGTTTTTTCAGAGAAGTGCCAAGGAGTATGGACAATGCAGTATATATTTATAAATAGCATAGTTTTAACGATATACCGGAACTTATGTCCTTTTTAAGTAAAAAAAAAAAAAAATGTGGTTTGTTTTATTTAAGAAAAGTAAAGAAATGTAAATTATAATCTTCGATTTTAATATGTACAAAACGAAAGATAAAGGATTTTTTTAAATGAAAATTAAGTGTCACGAATCTTTATATATTAATGTAAAACAAATGTGGTAAAAGTGTCTATACTGGTGGCTACTATAATGCCTGAAATATACGTATAAGAAAATTTAAGACAAAATTGGTTTTACTTAACCCCTTGAAGGGCACCGGTATATTATACAGGGTGGTTCAAATTAAAGTATCCCTGTTTGGGACGCCTTGAGAGAGAAAAAGTGGATGTAACGACTTTATAATTGGAGGATATACATATCAAACCATGGGAAACTGATTGGTGCAAAAAAAATTTTAGTTCACACAAAGGCCGCTAGGGGAAAATGAGGCGCTGCGATCGGTTTGGAAAATGTAACATTACCAAAGGTGTAAACATCTAGGTGCCAATAAGCCGATTCCCACCAATAAATTTTATTAGTATTATTCGTTAAATTTTATTAGTATATGCTCCGATTAAATTTGTTAGTATTCTTATTCGGCGAAGAATACTAAAAATTTAGTGGTGGGAATTTTTTAAAAAAATGTTAATTACCGACACCTTGTATTCTTTGCTTATTTGTTTCGCTACATTTTCATTACCTTAAGCCGATCGCAGCGCCTCATTTTCCCCTAGCGGTCTTTGTTTGAATTTTTTTTTTTTTTTTTTTTTTTTTTCACCAATCAGTTTCCCATGGTTTGATTTGTATATCATCCAAATATGAAGACGTTACATCCACTGCTTCTCTCACTAGAGCGTCCGAAACAGGGATACTTTAATTTGAACCACCCTGTATATACCACTTAATCTTAATTCCCAAATGCCACATTGACACCAGATTAAAAGAATTATATTTTGCTTAATATAATGTACGCGAAGAAAAGCTTTTACTTAGTTTCATATAAATTTGTTCATAAAAACCGGTGTCTACCAATCATTTAAACATTTTAGCTACAGAAGTACTTTGCCCCTGAAAGGGTTAACGACATAAAATTTTAATTTTAATATCTTATAAAGCGAAACTGTTCAGAGTTTCTGGAAGCAAATAACGTTCAGGTAAAACGTGGAAAATTTCAACCTTATAGTTTTGGCGGTTAATGGGTTAATAACCATCAGAATTATGCAAATGCATATCAAACGCGCTAGTGTGTTCATAAACGTAATTTTCGAGATTTAATAGATAACTGCGAACTTACGTGAGTCGCATAATACGTAAGCCCATAGGGATACCTGTACTACTCATAATTTTCTGGTGTAAATATTTCATTTAAAAATCCACCTGATTGGGCAACACTGATAATAGTGCAACTTTTGTGAACATGAAAAATTTATAATAAACGAAAGCATTTGCTTACTGTACATTTGGCTTTAAATACTTCAAGGGCGTAGGTTCATTTTTGGTGCACCTAATTTTAATCCCTAAATGCCACATCGGCACCAGAATATTGGAATGGCAAATTTCCTTCTATTGAGTACGTGGACAAATCCTTTTGCTTATAACGAAATAAATTTGCTTGTAAATTATGGTGTCAATGACTCATTTCAGCATTTTATGTATAAAAGTGCCTTGTCCCTGAAAGGGTTAAACAAAAGCGAACATTTCATATATTTTAATCACTAAATCGTGGCGAAGTAAAACGAATACAGCCATTCAATTGGGAATTTCGAAATCATGTATTGAGTTGGTTTTTGCCGCAACGTGCGGACTTCGATAGTACAGCCTTCGGAGCAGTCACTTTTTTAGGCAGCATTAATTTAAAATATATATATATATATATATATATATATATATATGGCAAATTACTACAAGAATTGCAGTTAAAAGAACCACGCGGCCGTTTCCTGCGACGTTTCCAAGATAAATAAAAAACGAAACTTTTCGTAAGGAAATAGTGGTGGTAAAAGTTTTGATTTTTTCTCTATAAAAGGACACCGCTCCGAAGCCTGGTAGTATGTAATTGTGTGGTGTCCAGTATTGGACGAGTACAAGTCGTCGGTACCATGTCAAACTCTCCAATATGAAAACAGTGTTGCCAGTGGACTACCTTTTTTTTTAAATTCAGATTTCTTGATTGGCACCACTTTTTTGAAATAGTAAAATTCGCCTTATTTAATAACATATTAATTAAGGCGAAAACAAGGGGAATTTTACCATTTCAGAAAAGTGGTGCCAATCAAGAAATCTGAATTAAAAAAAGTAGCCTATTGGCAACACTGTTTTCATATTGGATAGTTTGACATGGTACCGACGACGTAGCAAATTGCTCTTGGGATACCAAACGGGAAGTCATTTGGTCAAGTAGATTAGGAATTATCCAGATTTAAAGTTTTGAATTCCAAATATTAATTCCATTTTTAATCGTTTCTAAAGAAATAATAATGCATGTGGGTTGTTAATAGTGTTGCCAGGTGTCCCACGTAAATAAGGGCTGCAAATGCTAAGGACACGGTTAATTTCTTTCAGTTTATTTTTTCATCTTTAATCGCAGATAATTCTGCTATTACATAAGGCGAAGAAAATTACTTTAAAATACTGGTATCCAGAATATTTCGACCCCTGATTTACGCGGGACACCTGGCAACACTAGTTGCTAAGCCTAATTCAAGAAATATGTGGCGCAATCAGATATAATTTTGGGATTCCCTTATTTGAAGCTTCTAGAAATCGATAGCTATTTTTCTAGAATTTGCTATTCTGCTAGAAATTTTACAGGTTATAATACTCACTTTTTAAAAATATATAATAATATCTTAACACATTCACGACGGGAAACGACAATTCTCGTTTTCATTCAAAAAATATCATTGACTAAGACTTTCTAACTAAAATGCATTTATATCATGTTATTTATATTTTTTTAGACTGTAAGACATTTTATATTAAATTCGTACGTTCACAGATATTTACCTATGTATAAACTTGGTAAATATATCTAGAATATCAATTTACAAAAGACTTTCAGAACAGGGAGGTACTTCTACTGTTTTAAAATTCAGATTTGTTAAAAATGTCCCGTCGGCAATGTGTTAATATTATTATTATGCAGTTAAACCTTTGGACTCCAGCGTTTCTTACTGAAATTTTATTCGGTCGGCAACACTTTTTAAACAGAAGTTTACTTCAAGTACACAATTTCAAAAATGCTTTGATTAAATAAGGGAAATTTTATTTTCCTTTATTACTGGTGCCGAAAATAAGGTTTGCAAAGAAAGATGATGTCGCCGTAGCGGCGACAACGGAGTGCAAAGTGTTAATTATTTGGTGGTTCCTGTTCCATCGTTTTTAACCCTTTCGGAGGCAAGGTACTTTTATACGTAAAATGCTGAAATGAGTGATTGACACCATAATTTACAAGCAAATTTATTTTGTTGTAAGCAAAAGGTTTTGTCCACGTACTCACATGTAGGAAATTTGTCATTCCAATATTCTGGTGCCGATGTGGCATTTAGGGATTAAAATTAGGTGGACCAAAAATGAACCATCGCCCTTGAAGGGGTTAACACTAGAACGCCAGGAAGGAGTCGATCTGACTCCGGCTATATGATTATATAACAACTGTAACCAGAAATTCTTTCGTGAAATAAGTTAAAATTAAAACAGGCAGATTTGCGTTAATAAATCAGTCAAAAATTTTAAATAAAAATTTTGGTATCAAATATTTTTATGAAACTTGAGTAAAATTTCTGGACGTTCTAGTGTTAAGATACCTGCTGTTAAAACTTGCCAAATAAAACTAAAATATTTTGTACACTTGAAACACTCAAATTCTTTTGTTTCCAATAAGAATTGGAAAATCATCAATCGAATATAATATATAAACAAGGATTTAGCACGTTCAAAAAATAAACAGTGTACCGCAACATTTACTGGAGTAACAAAATGAGAATTTGAGATTTTCACACAAAATTGAGCAATAAAAATGTTAAGAAGCAGTCATTACATCTTATAGTCTATTTCATTTCAGACATCCTTTTTTATTAAAAATATGATTCTTAGAGCAAATTAAATAGAGAAGCAACCAATTTGAGATTATATCTGTAATGTGAGGGAATCATTTTAGTTTCGCAATTCATTTGTACAAGCTACCATAAACAAGAAATATCTCTATGTATGTAATAATGGATAAGAACTAACTCATTAATACGTATAACATTGGTTCGTGTCTTAATGCAATAAATTTTTTTTTTAGTGAACTATACAATTAGAGATTGTTGAAAAGCGTGTTTTAGTGGGCTTTAATATCTTACGTAGAAAGTGTTTACATTTCTGATGAGAAGAGACCGTGTAATAAATACAAAGGATAATTTGCAAAATTACTTAATTGTAAGAGAAAATAAAAAATAAAAAATAAACATAATATTTAGAGAGAGAGGGGAGAAATTCGAGCATTATGGAATGGTCGGACAATATGGAATACGGTGTTGCAGCCAAGCGTAAAACTGCCAAACGAATTCCTAGTACTCCCATGAGGCACTGTGCTCAGTTGTGTTAGGATACATGTTTTTGTAGCGATGCGATGAAATAAAACCTTATTATTAATTTTTGAAATTTTTTGCAGGTAAATTTTATAAAATTCGTATTCATTATAAAATTTTATTATTAGTGATGTTAACTAAGTTCAGTATATAGTTTTTAAAACATAACTCAGAAACTACTTGGCGGGATTATCTGTAATTTTGGATTCCCATATTTGAAGCTTTTAGAAACCATTTTTTTTTTAAATTATAGACCACAGTTCATATCTGATTAAAAATTTATATAATTTCAAAATGAATTTACGAAAAAAAATATTAAAATATGATTTTTTTTAACAGAAATTGATTTATAGAAACTTCCAATATTCGAATCCAAAATTGCAGCTCATTTCTTTTTCAGTTTTCAGTTATGCTTAAAAAAAAAAAATGCAATGCAATTTGTTTTGAGGCGATTACAAATGAATTTAACATTAATTGTACCAACAACCAGTCATTTGGCAGGTACGAAATTAACATATTTGATTCTAATCAGATTCTATTTGATTCTAAATTAACATATTTGATTCTAACATATTTGATTCTTCATAAAACAAATAAAGCAGAAATGACGCAGAAATAAGTTAAGTAAAAAATTTAGTACCGTAATTTCCGGCGTATAATCCGCGGATCAAACAATTCTGTTTGGACCCAGAAATTTTATTTAGTAATTGAAGCCAAATATTTACGGCGATCTGATATGTTACATTTTATCTTTAAAAGTTTCTGGGTCGAAAAATGATTGTTTGATCCGCGGATTATACTCCGGAAATTACGGTAATTTGAAACTCTTGTGTGAAATATTTTTATTCCCGGTATATTTAGTGTAAATTTAAGAGTTCCAAACTTTCAACCTGTATTATTCCTGAACTACGTGACCGATTGACTTCTCGTTTGGTGTCCGTTGGTAAAATTTACCGAATAATCCAAATATGAAGTAAAAATAAAGTATTAGCACTGCGAATTCTATATTTTGGTACAGATTCTATACGTTGACGACCCTCAATAAAAAATATAAGTAGTATACTATAGCATTAATTAGTAGAAGATATTACTAATCAATTAGCACCAGTCAAATTTTGATACGATGATTTAAAGCAGAATTAGCAAATTTCATTTCCTTTTTTTTTCAAGACTGTACAAAAAAGATTAAGAGTTTTCCTGCTATTTCTTGGATAAAAATTTGTAATTTTAATGAACTCCGGGATAGGAAATTAGCCAATTAACACTTGAACAGAATACGGGTCAAATAAATGTATTTCGAAAAAGAAATTTCCTAATAAGTGAAATGAAATATTACCACACGTAAATAAGCTAAATAATTATGTAATATGAAATAAATTTCTAGTTTAAAATATTTTATATGACTGGAGTTCAAATTTCGTATGCGGACTTTCTAGTGTTAAGATATTAAGCCTCTAATGCCTATGGTATACGGTCAGTGTTGGCAATTTAGCGGACATTTTTATTCGTAATCTTAAATGTGGTTTTGCTTTATTTAATAACAGACATTCCGTGATTAAATAAAGCAAAAATTCCTATTCAAAATTTCTGAATAAAAACTACACAAAATTGGCAACACTGATGGTAGCATACATATGCTACTACCGGGTGTCCCAAAAAGGACTGACTGATTTTAAAATTCAATAACTTGCAAACGGTGACAGATATTAAAAAAATTCTTGCAGGAGAGTTATGCATAAGGTCAAAAGTTTTTTTACAGTGATTTTCAATTTTAGTTCGAATTACAAACAATAGATGGCGCTGCGATCAATAGACGCTGAATTCAGGCTCGATTTTTGGTACTTCGTGGCCCGGATAATACATTTCCATCTCCTTTTTCAGCATGGAACAAGAGAAAGGAGCAGAATTCGAGCCTGTATTTAGCGACTATTGCTTACAGCGCCATCTATTGTTTGTAATTCGAACTAAAATCGAAAATCACTGTAATAAAACTTTTGACCTTATGCATAACCCTCCTGCAAGAATTTTTTAAATATCTGTCACCGTTTGCAAGTTATTGAATTTTAAAATCAGTCAGTCCTTTTTGGGACACCCGGTATATGCATTAGAGGGATAAGCAACTAAACAAAGTGAAACACTAAAACGGGAAGACTCAAAAGTGCTTTCCTTCAACATTAGTAAGTTTAAATAGTTATTATTGTTTTATAAGATGATAGATATTCCACAAATAAAATAAAATAAAACTGCTATTCAAAATTTTCCGCTGTGAATTCCAAAATTGTGAGAAGTCGGCCGATTAGTGATGACATCACACTCGTGTCCTCTAGCCTTGAGTATTTAGATGGCAGCACCTGTGTCCATAGATTTGTTTCTCGTCCATATCAATGGCTGGTAAGGATTAAACGACTATTGGATTCTTTTGACAACTAAAGAAATATAATCTCAAAAGTGGGCGTTAGCATATTAAAAACAGGCAAAATTGATGCAATTTTATATATGTAGACGACAACTATTTCAAAACTTTCACTAACTTATTGAAAGTAGACACTATTCAGAGTATTAAGATACCGTATAAGCCGACACCTACATTCGAGAGAAAATTATGTTGAATACCTGTATATTCGCGTTTAATTATTTTTATCTTATAGTCCAGGCAATAGAGACCGTATAGGTAGTTTTGCTCTACCTAGCAAAATTCATGGTAGTTCTGGAAAAAGGCTTACTCATTGTTTTTTGGGTCGCTGAATCCGAATTTTTAACTTTCCACCAAAATTTCCCCCGGCAACTCCCCCCCCCCCCCCCCAAAAAAAAAAAAAAAAAAAAATTTGGTAAAATCCCCCCAAAAAGGTTTTTATTAAAAAAATCAATTTTTTTATTGTTTTAGGGAAAAAGTATCTAGAAATTCAGAAAGTAGACAAATTTTGCAACAAATTAGATACATGACATTATGACTTAGTATGAAGGGGAAGGGGGGATCTGCCTCGGAACACGGGCCGTGTTGCTGCGTGGACTAAGTTGCGCAATTCCACTTAACGACTCACACGCTTACATTCGCCCTCCCATATCCCCTCCGAACATTCTCTATAAGGTTTATTTTAAGTTTTTTGGGTCGCTGAATCGGAATTTTTAATTTACCCCCAAAATCCCCCCCCCCAAAATTGTTTTTAAATTAAATTTTTTATTGTTTTAGGGGAAAACTATGTAGAAATTCAGAAAGTACACAAAATTTGCAGCAAATAGGATATATGACATTACGATGTAGATGAACGGGGAGGGAGCGGGCTGCCTCGGAACATACGCTGCGACGCTATGTGCACTAAGTTATGCAAGTCCAGGTAATAGGGGATTTTACCTGGCAAAATTAATGCTAGTTCCGAATTTCGGCTCACTTTATGTTTTTTGGGTCGCTGAATCCGAATTTGTAACTTCCCACCAAAATTTCCCCCGGTAAACCTCCAAAAATTTGATTTTTTGAAAAAATTTGGTTTTTGAGAACAGCGCGCGGGGAAAGTTCCGAGGCAGCCACCTCTCTCCCCGTTTATCCTATCCTACATCATAATGTCATATATCCTATTTGTTGCAAATTTTGTCTACTTTCTGAATTTCTACATAGTTTTCCCCTAAAACAATAAAAAATTTAATTAAAAAACAACTATTTTGGGGGGATTCGGGGGAGGGGGAAATTTTGGGGGTAAGTTAAAAATTTGGATTCAGCGACCAGAAAAACTTAAAGCAAACCTTATAGAGAAAGTTCGGAGGCGAGATGGGCGGCGAATGTAAACGTGTGAGTGGTTAAGCGGAATTGCGCAACTTAGTTCACGCAGCACCGCGCGCATGTTCCGAGGCAGATCGCCCCTTCCCCTTCATCCTAAGTCATAATGTCATATACCTAATTTCTTGCAAATTTTGTCTACTTTCCGAATTTCTAGACACTTTTTTCCTAAAACAATAAAAAAATTTTTTTTAATAAAAACGTTTTTGGGGGGCAATTTACCAAAATTTGGGGGGGTGGGTATTTTATTATTTAATATCAGAATTTTTATTTGAAAATTCTGCAATTAGATAAGAAGAAGATTCTTTGATTAACTGCTGGTATTCAATCTGTTATTCCTCTCGAATTTGAGGTCGGCTGATACGCGAGTATGGTACCTTTGTTGAGATTTTACTGTGCGAATAAAAGCAAGTGTTTTCTCTGACACGTACTGAACATAACTGACAACTTTCACTGTTTTCTCCTAGCCTTCATCGAAGAAACCTGAATACGATGTCAAAAGTGGGTGTTAGCATGTAAAGAAACAAAGTTGATGCAATTTTAAACATGTAGACGATCCCTATTTTAAAATTTCCATTCATATAGTGAAAGAAGACATTATTCCGGGTATAAATACACCTTTGTTGACATTTTATTGCAAACGATCTGCGAATAATTGCAGGTGTTTTCTTTGACACATACTGTACATAACAGTCAAATTTTACTCTTTTCTCCTACTATTATTTCTAAACAGAAAAGTGAGCTTATTTAATTTGAATTTTTGGCGATTAACAATATAAAGTTTTCTGTTCAGTAATAATGGTATAAAAAAGCGCAAAAATTGGCATCTATGGACGAGGGTAGTTCGAGGAATACTGGGCGGCCCAGTATTTATCAACTATACCACTGCCGTCGAAATAGTCCAGAGGACGCGCGTGCGACATCATCACTAATCGACCGACTTCTCACTAGTGTTGGAATTCACACCGGAAAATTTTGAATAGCAATTTTCTTTTAATTAATTTGTGGAATATCTATCATCTTATAAAACAATAATAACTGTTTAAACTTACTGGTGAGAATTTGGAATCACCCCCCCCCCCCCTCAATAAAAAAATCAGCCAGGATACGGGAACACTGTGGCAATCCGCGTCTGGCTGAATTTTTATTTAGGGATTCCGAATTCTCACCAGTATGTTTAAATAGTTATTATTGTTTTATAAGATAATAGATATTCCACAAATAAAGTAAAAGAAAATTGCTATTCAAAATTTTCCGGTGTGAATTCCAAAACTAGTGAGAAGTCGGTCCATTAGTGATGACGCCACACTTGTGTCCTCTGGCCTTGAGTATTTCGATAACAGCGCAACCACTCGTTAACACTTTCAAGGCCTGTGTTTGAATGGCGCTACCACTTCATTTTAATTCCAAACTGTCAAATGGCAACAGGATTTTTTTTTATATGCAGGGATAATCCTGTAATTATCCTGTATATTTCAGTATATAATATGCTACAACAGATAATAAATGAAGAGTTCAGATGATAAAAGGTGGTATGTGACAAAATAAAAAAATGGAGTTCATCATATGATTGAAGATAATATAGTAGTCCTCTACTATCAGTTAAATTTCTATTTGAAAAAACCTAATACTCACAGAGATTTTAATTGATAAAGGAGGCATTTGACAATAAACACAAATAAAGATTTGGAACTTTACAGCTCATTTTCTCAAAAGGATGTTTGTGTCACTTACCACCTTTATCATATGAGATCTTCAAATGCTTAATAAGCTTCAAAACATAATCTACCAGAAATAACGGTATCCGTTTTCTGTCATGTTAATCGCTGAGATTACATGTAACACATTTAGAAATCGTTAATTTTTCTACGACGGTAAAAGAACAAGAAAAAACTTGAAAAGAAAAACTGTCAAAGTTTTGCAGAGTGTTCACTTAAACTTCATTTGAAAAGGGAACGCAAAGAGTGAAACAAATTCCCACATATAGTTCAGTGCGTGACAAAATCTCAATTATCCTAAAGCTATTAAGAAATATTAAAAAAATGGTTTGATGAATTCAGTCTTTTCAGTAGTTTGATTAATAAATAAAACACAGTCACGATTTCCGAAAGCTTTTAGGGAGCTTATAAAGAATAGTGAAGCACGATAACTTTTCATTTTTGAAAACCCTCAATGGAATGTATAAAACGTAATTTGAAATAAATAAAATGTCATTGATCTCCTTTTTAAGAACGTATGCTTAGAATAGTTATCTTTAATTAATTAAATATTTTTTCAGCTGTTTTTTATACGAAGTGAAAAGTTTTCAGAATGATACAAGGCTCATTTAATAAATAACTGGAAAAGTTCAATAAAAAAAACACAATATGGGAATAACCAAAAAAATTATATAAAAATTATATGATTTGTCAAAAACCGGCAAAGATAAAATTGCATTATCGCTAATGAATTGTCTGAACACCATACAGACCGCATGAAGCATTTATGTGTCATTTATAAAACTAATAATAATAACTGTAATTGTAAATTTTCTCCGGAAAGTTTAAATAGTTAATTTTGGTAAACTATAACAGTAGATATTTTGTGAATAAAGTAAAGGAAAATAAGTATTAAAAATCTTCTGGTTAGAACTTGAAATTTCTGAATAAAAACACGTCAGATTTTGCAACACTGTTTGCGACCTGTATAGTGCTAACCCTTTCAGGGGCAAGGTACTTCTATTCGTAAAATGCTCAAATGCGTGAATGACACCAGAAATTGTAAACAAATTTATTTCAAATTAACACTAGAACTACCGGAAATTTGAGTCAAGTTTTATAAAAATATTTCACACCAGAATTTTGATTTAAAACAGTTTAACTTTATTCTTTAACATTTTTCTACTTTGTATCTTTTAAACTTATTTCATAACCAAATTTCTGGTTTGAATATATTCATATGGTACTGACGGCTCACGGTAGTTCTAGTGTTAAGCAAATGATTTTGTTCACGTTACTTAATAAAAGGAAAATTTTCCTTCTAATATTCTGGTATCAATGAAGCATTTAGGAATTAAAATGAAGTGGTCCAAAAGTGAACCACAGCCCTTGAAGGGGTTAAGTTACTATGGTATGTTAGCAGTTTATTAAAAACAATTCTTACTGTGTTTTACAGCGTATAATCCGCGGATCAAGCAATCATGTTTGGACCCAGAAATTTTATTTAATAATTGAAATCAAATATTTACTGCGAATAATTTAAGTTACATTTTATTAAATAAATTTTCTGGGTCCAAACATGATTGTCTGCAGTGTTGCCAATGGGCTACTTATTTAATTCAAATTTCTTGATAGGCGCACTTTTTTTAAATTGTGAAATACCCCTTGTTTTCGTCTTAATTAATATGTCATTAAATAAGGAGAAATTTATCATTCCAAAAAATTGGTGCCAATCAAGAAATCTGAATTTTAAAAAGTAGCCCACTGGCATCACTGATTGTCTGATCCGTGGATTATAGGCCCGAAATTACGGTACTTATTGAAAGTTATTTGTACAAGGTTGCTAAAATGTCCATGTTTTAGTTTTTATTTTTATAATTTTGTCTACAACCGTTTTCAAACAATAATCTTCTTGCTAGATTTTTACTAGAAACGTATTACAGAAAATATTGTTTGGAAATGGTGTCAGACAAAAAAAAAGTTAAAATAGTCTTCTGTGGAAACACTATTTGTTCTATATTTACACCAAAAAAATATCGTTATCTTAACACTAATCAATGCTCTCAACTTTCCTAAATGTTTCTACCACTATTACCATTTTTCAAATAAAATTTCTTTGCGGTAGATTCCTTTAACATCTGTAACATAAATCTACAATAAAGATTTTCGTATTAAAATAGTAGTATCAAAGTGAGAAATTTTGAAACAAAAAACAAAACAAAAAAAAACTGCGAAAAATTACACTTGCGGTCTTGAGTCAGTTTTTTATAATTTGATTCACCCGGTGAATCATGCGAAGAGTATGCGAAGAGTGTCTACAAGGTTGGCGTCCGTTAATTTCGAACGGTATTTGTTCTTCAAAAAATTCATTTTAGAGAAAGTTCTTTCAGTCAAGACGTCCTGAAATAATAAGGAACGTGGTTTCATTGTTTAGTAAAAATGTCGAGCATCTTAACTTGATTTTTTAAAAATTACGGCCTTAATACAACGCTTATAGAAGTCCCACTTATAGAAAAAATACGTACATATGTGGAGCCAGGTAGCCATATAGTGGAGCCATATAGTAGCCAGGTTAATAGCTAGTTTTTTGCAATTTTCCTATTTTTCTGAGACATGTTAAATTCTAAATTCTTCAGGACATTTGCAAGGAAATATCTTCTGTAAGTCAAATATCGCCTTTTGAAGTAAAGATTATTCAACACGGAACAACTTCGGAGTCATATCAGCATAGCTGCCAACTTTTACGCTTTTTTGCTACCGCTAAAATTTTGAAGAGAGTTTCGTATTCTTTAATCGTGAGATTTCAGCCATTAAATAAGGCATTATTTACTATAAAATTTTAGTGGTAAGAAGAAAGCGTAAAAGTTGGCATCTATGCATATCAGTCAATTCTGCAACTAGAGCAACTTCAAAAGGCGATTTAACACTGAAACGACCGGAAATTTTACTCAAGTTTTATAAAAATATTTTACACCGAATTTTTTTAAAAATCTGTTTAAATTATTTATTTAGCATTTTTCTTCTTTGTATCTTTTAAACTTATTTTACAATGAAATTTCTGGTTCGAACCGAAATGATTCCTATGGTAGGGGTCAAAATGACCCCTCGCGGTCTTTTTAGTGTTAATCAATTGAGACAAGTTATCTATCTCTGCAAAGTCTTTGAGTCTTGCATCAAATATCTGCATAAGATCTGGCATAAAATTTAGGAACACTGCATTGTGTATGTCGGAATTATTCTTTTTATATTCAAAAGTTGTTGGAAAATGAATAAATTCTTCATTTGCAATATCTTTTTCGGCGGTCCAGGCTTCGACCTTTCTCGGTCCGGATGTCGACCGCGGTCCGCCAATTGCCAATCGTGGACATAAACCAAAGTATTGGATTGGGTGCGGGTAAAACTGCAGGGCTCCCAAATGGCCCGCCAACTGAATACCAATAAATTTTAACAGAAAATTTTATGGTAGGTTTGCGCTAGAATTAACTTTCAAAGGTGGTTCCGGGCCGGTTTGAAAGAAAAATCTAAAAAGAAAATTTTTCTAAAAAAATATTGGTATTCAGTTAGCGGACCATTTGGGAGCCCTGAACTGGGATGTCGTACCGACGCAGGCCTCTAATATAGGGTGATTCAAAATAGAGGTTATGGAAATTCTCTTTTAAACTGCTCCTGAAAAAAACATACAACATACTTCCAATTACAAAAAGCATACAAATGAAGTATAACTTTTAGATATGTTTTGTAAATTAGCCTATACATTTTAATTTTTATAAGGTAGATTTTACTTGCTTTGCACATGTGTAGCATAAGAAAAAGTTAACGTATTATACGAAAAATATATCGCTGATTTTTTTTTTCATTATTCTTCTTGTGTAATAAGCCTTTCTTAGAATCACATATATTTGTTTCGAAACGAAATAAAAAATCATTCACTTAAGGGTTAAAAATAACACTTTTATGTATTTTGTAATTTGTCTCATATTCGAAAACTATTATTAAAATAACGTCTACTTTTTTTTTACTTTATTAAAAATTAAATTCTTACTAAAAAGAAATCACTTGAAAAAAAAAAAAAAAAACGGATGGTGGAGTGTTGTGCGATAATTCAGGCGCGGAAACAAAAGTAGAGACTTTCAGGAAAAAAACCTGCCTGCAGACATTCGCGTGATAGTATAGTCAAAAATGGCTTACAAAATTAACTTTAGTCTATTCTCCTTGACGAAAAAGCTAATTTAACATCTGGAAACATTCCAAAAGGAAAGAAATTATCTTTTGAACACGATAGCTACATTAATTTAGTACTCTTGGCGTTTTATGCTCGACAAAAGTATTAATCATTATTTAATACTGTTCATATCTGAGACCCATGTCTTAACATGTCCTGATCTTTTAGGTGTTGTTAAAGCACATCAAAGACAAGAAATTGAATGAAATATTTTGTGAATTTACAAGCTTCCTAATTCCAATGGATGTTGGTTTATAAATGCACTTTGATGTTCAAAAATTGAATTGAAATGCTTTGAGTTATTAATGACATTTGATAACATTAGATTTTTATTAGTCATGAATGGATCGTCTGAATCGTCTATTATTTTATACTGATTTTTCAAAGGTTAAAAATAAATAGGTAATTTTTTATATATATATTTTAAAGAATTTCAAGTTTTTTTTATAACTGTTTTATTATGCTTCGTGGCATTTTAAAAAGAAGTTCGTGCAGTGATCCATCTTTCTACTATGCATTCTACTATCAATATTAATGAACACTTTACGGACAAGAAAAATCTAATTTAAAAAAAAAAAACTTTCGGAACATCATCTAGTGGGCGTTGCCCTTTCATAGTATTGCAATCTTTAAGATGAAAAAATATTAAACATTCATGTTTATACAATAAATAACGTATATATATCGATAAGCCGGTGAAAACTATTAATGCATATACCGGGTGTCTCAAAAATGACTGATGGATTTTAACATTCAATAACTTGCAAACGGCGACAGATATTAAAAAAATTCCTGCAAGGGTGTTATGTAAGATGTCAGGAGTTTTTGTTCTCGAATCTCAGTTTCAGTTGCAAATAGCACCGATAGATGGCGCTGCAAGCAATAACCGCTGAATCCAGGCCATGGAACTATTAATAAAGAGGAACTGACATAGCCTTAAAATAGTGAAGCTTCAACTGTAACCGCTATCACAGGAGCTGTTTACCGCCGGTGGAAACTTACACCGGTAGATTCATATGGAAAATTTCAACTTGTTTAAACGCCTTATTGTTACAAAATTTCAGTTATAAATAATAGTAGAAACAGATTTTCATTTTTACCGGTAGGAGTTTACTTTGGTGGTAGTTAGGCCCTGCGTTTCCGCCATATTGTGACAACCAAGGAAACAAACTCACAGTTTTACAAGGCACACTGGCACCAATAAAAATAAATAGAAATATTTACGACATTTTTGAGAAATTTTTCCATGAATAAGACGCTTAAATAAGAAGAAATTTGCTGTTCAATTTTACTGGTGGGATGTTTGCAGCGGCGGTAATCAGAAACTGAAGATCCGATTTAAAAAAAGCAGTCGCCATCTTGTGACAACCTCCTCAGTTACTTCACTCGCAACTGGTAGACAGTACACTATATGTCTCCTCCTTTTTATTCATAACTCCATTATCCAGGCTCGATTTTTTCGGCCTATCTCTTATTCCATGCGAAAAAAGGAGATTAAAATGCATTGAATGGGTCCTGAAGTATTAAAAATTGGTCTAGAGTGAGCACCTATTGCTCTCAGCACCATCTATTGTTTGAAATTCGAACTAAAATCAAGAATCACAGTAAAGATATTCCTGACATCATATATAACCCTCCTTCAAGAATTTTTTTAATATATGTCACCGTTTGTAAGTTATTGAATTTTAAAATCCATCAGTGATTTTTGGGAAACCCGGTATTTTATATATTTTATTATTTAACACAACCATACTGATAGGCAAAGAAATTGCATGTGTAGTAAGTTTTAAAACTGAGTGCAAAATTGTTCATTTTTACGTTCAAAGCCCGGTAATCAAACCCAGAAACTCTGGCTTAAATTACGAATGCTCTAGCAATTCAGTCGAGACTGCTCAATTGGTAGAACATTGGAAATTTGTGCCAGAGTTTCTAGTCCGAATCCTGACCAGGACAATTCTGCACTCTGTTGAAAAATAAATTAGAACTTGTATGTTCATAAATTTATACTAACCAAAAATGCATTTTACATAAACATTGAGTATGCAGAAATGAAGTTCCTTTAGAATTCTTCCATTGGGCTGTGTTAAAGCCCTACTTGGAAAGTATTAACACTAGAAAGCCCACGAGCAGTCATTTTGACTGCTACTAAATGAATATATCTCGGTTCGAACCAGAAATTTTTTTATAAAACTAGTTTAAAAGATACAAAGAAAAGAACTAGTTAAAGGGATAATTTAATAATTTTAAATAAAAATTCTGGTGTGAAATATTTTTCTAAAATTTGAGTAAAATTCTCGGTCTTTCTTGTGTTAATGTACATGCATATAAATTGAGGCATTTCTTTTACTTAAGTGTTAATTTGTATACCTACTTACTAACCTGGAAAACTACATTTTTGTTTGTTTGTAGTCTGGAAGAATGATTGCTTTGAATTTAAAATAAATATAAATAAAAATAGACATTTTTTTTTCAATCAAGAATATTAGGCTGTAAAAGGGTTTTGAAAAGAATAAATTTCAGCTTTGACTGTTACCTTAGACCTATAATGAAAAATAAAGGTTAACATTAATCAAACCAAATTAAGAAACACCCACACGTTGTTTCTATAATAAAAAAGTTATATCATAAAAAAGTTGCTATTTTTAAATAAATTAATATCACTGACGAAAGAATTGACAAGAGAAACATAGATACCAACTGCTAGGATTTTTTACACACCGGTATGTTCGGCTAGCTTTTCTAAATCACATATTTCTGCAATTATATAAGCCGATTATAACTAATCAGGAGTTGTGGTGAGAAAAATTGGTAGCTGTGTGCAGCTATGAATATGAATGGCTGCCACTGGTGCCTATTATTTTCTCTACCAGTATTTCCAAACATTAATAACCTACGTCGAAAATTAGCAGTAATCTATCATAATGATTTTTATTTGAAAATAATAGCTGACAAAATAATTAAAGAAAAATAGTTTCCAGTGGCACACCTAATTATTAAGCTTAAACTTTTGTCAGAGAAAAAAAAAATTACAAATTTTTTTAAAACTATTGTTTCGAAGCAAGGTTGCCAGTTTGGCCTCCATTTTTACTCAGAAATTTCGAGTTCAAAACAGAAATTAAGAATAGTAATTTTTGCTTTATTTAATGAGTGACATTTAACGATCATATAAAGTGAAAATTCTTCTTTCGAAATTTACGGTGTGAATTTTAAATTTCGGATTCAAATTAGGGGCCAAACAGGAAACCTGTTTCAAAGTAACATCGCCGTTGTAGATTTCTATAACATTTCCAATCGAAATCTATCAGGAAGCTTTTTGTTTAAAAATAATGGTGTTAAACATTTTTGGTGCCAAAATCTTAGTCCTATTATTTATTAATCAATACCAGAACTTCCTTTTAAAGATTATCTCCATACAAATTTATAATTCATGTTTCTTTCCCGTTCTACGTTCACAGAATGTTCTTCAAAAAATTTAAACCTATTAGTGTAAATTGGTTCCATAAACTTCTTAATCAATAATGGAAGAAATGAATTCAATGTTTCTTTGCAAGCACCTTATACAGATATTGTTTGAGCATAATTTTTTTAAAGCTAAATACAAACCTGCATAATGAGATTATTTCTCTAAATTACACACATTACTTCCACCTGTGTAGTTTCCTGTGGTAAATAACAGGTATAAATAAATTCAATTAAGCTTCGAAATATTAATTCATTATCTCCGGCCATGATCATATGTACCCAATAAAGAAAATCTTATGATATGAAATATCACTAAAATATCATTTTTCAAAAAGACACTTTATTTAAAATTTCTTATCTCATTTAATAATTTTTAAGAATCCATATTAATTATTTACATTAAATGATCCCTTCGCCCACTATCGTTAAAGGTTTTTTTAAATGTACTTTGTATGACATGTATATTTTTAATTTCTATTACTTAAAGTAATATATAGAGTTAGTCTTTTAGCAAAATTAAATATATCTGTATTTACTTAATGCGTCCAAACAAACGGAATAAAATTTTAAAACTGTCGTGTTAAGCAGTAATTAGAAATAAATTTACAATGTTAAAAGGATATGTGCATTCAAAAGAACTTTAACAAAAAATATCTCTAATAAGCATATTTTTATAAAACTATTTAGATATACATAATACTAAGGAAATATTTAAAAACTAACATAATTTTTTTGAAAACATATTTTGGACAATAAGGAACAGGGTAATCGTGAGTTCAAGGGTGGCAACGTCCCATGTTTTCTTAATCCCTATTTACAAACAATAATCTTCGTAGTGTTTTTTTTTAAACACATGCGATAGAAATATACCATGACGATTATTGTTTGGAAATACAAGTATAAAAAATCAGGACGATGCGATATGCTAGCTCGTCATGTCATGGGGGTTTCATGCAAAAAGGTAAAATAACGAGCAATATTCCACTATATGCCATTATTGCCGAATAGTAATCTTTGGGCAAAGATTAAGTTACACAAGGCAAGGATTACTGTACAGAAATAGTGGTACTCAAATTGAAGAGAGTGCATGAACGATGCAAAAAACCTTCCTGTGACAACAGCCATGTTTTTACTCAGCGCGCTGCTCTAGTATTCCACGAGCTATGGAGCACAGATGCTCAACCAGCGGGTCGATTGTTACCACTATTTCCAAAGATAATTCTCGTCTTATTTAACACCAGAACATCAACGATTAAATAGAACTGTAGCCTCCACGCATGTCATAAATTCTGCGATTAAATAGGGCGACGATTACTATATGGAAATAGTAGTGTAAAGGAGACCGGCGGTTGGAAACCCCTGCTCCAGGGTATTTTCTAAGCTGATAAAAAAGTAGAAACTGTAACTTTTCGAGATTTTCGTGTTTAGGACCACCTTAAACGGCAAAACATTTACTGAACATTTATTTAATGTAATGTAAGAACTCAACCTTGTTGGTCATTGATTTTAACACACGCTAAGAAAAGATCCAAAATAGCAACTAATTCCAGGAATTATGGTTGGAAAACCTTACACTTAAATCCAACTTGACATCACTCTTCTTTCAACCAAAGCAGGAGTGTCAAACAATGACCCGCTGTTTACCATTAAAATTTTATAGTTATCCTTGCCTTATCTAATCCTCTAATAATTGAAATTCAAGAAGTCGACTACTTCTTTAAAAAATAAGTGGTATTCGGTGGGCCACAGGTTCACAACCCAGATCAAAAGCTAATCTGTCATCCATATACGTAAGTCTGAAACAAATAAAAGAGTTTTCTGACTTAACCCCTTCGCGACGAGAGCCCTTTTTGCTTAATTTTTAATTTTTTTATCACCGGTTTTTTAAAACAGAAAATTTTCTGCAATCGAATCGCGAAAATGCTCTGATTAAATAACGTAAACTTTACGACAAAAATAACTGGTGGGAATAATGAAGGATTCTGAGCACCTTAAAACATTGCCAACGGGGAAATTATATCAAATTTGAATTTTAAAACAGCAGAAGCTCCTCCCTGTTCTGAAAGTCTTTTGTAAATTAGTGTCCTAGATAGGTTTCCCAAGTTTATGCATCGGTAAATATCTTTCAAAGTACGAATTTAATATAAAATGTCTTACAATCTAAAAAACTATGGACAATATGATATAAATGCATTTTCTGTAAGGTAGAAGCCACGCCCTTAGTCAATGATGTTTTTTGAATGAAAACGAGAATTCACGTTTCCCGTCGTGATTCTACTAAGTGACACGTATACTCACTCGACCCCAAGGGGTTAAGTGTTAACTTAATTTTGACTAAACTTTTACAACTTTAAGTTTTAATATAATCTTGGCTAACCTGTAGGTTTATATCCGGGGTGTCAAACTGTGGCCCGCCGATACCACTAAAATATTGTAGTAATCATTACCTTATCTAATCATCGAATCTCTGCGATTCAACAAGTCAACTATTTCTTTAAAAAATGAGTGGTATCCCGCGGGCCACAATTTGATACCCCTGGTTTATATGAACACGCATTACATAAAAAGGAGAATTTTCACTATCCATCCGCAAGGTGTTATGTTTACCTTTGCATTTTACATATTGTTATATCCTCTGTATTACATACATATCAAACAAACATGTTTAGACAAGAAGATCAAACAAACGTTAGATCAAACAAACATGTACCGTGTTCGTGCAAGTTATATTTTAATGAATAACATTTCTAGATCTAGACATGTTTTTTTCGATCAGCGTATTATAAGTTGAAAGTTACAGCGCATTAATTGGAAAATATTTTTTAATACTATATCTAATTCTCGAAATTCTATGCAATATATTTTGTTATTGTACTTCAAATATTAAATATGCTCAGAAGTATTTAATTCCATAAAAATATAAACTAAATATACCGTAATTTCCGGCGTATAATCCGCGGATCAAACAATTCTGTTTGAACCCAGAAATTTTATTTAGCTGTTGAAGCCAAATATTTACCACGATTTAAGAAGTTATTTTTTTTTTTTTTAATTTTCTTAGTCGAAAAATGATTGTTTGATCAGCGGATTATACGCCGGAAATTACGGTAATTCAGATTGTAATTCGCGATACATTTTTACACCGAAAAACAAGTTTACAGGCCGCAAATAACGCACACCTATTTTGTACCAGACATTTTAATACTTTGTTCACTGGAAGTTATGTGGCGAAATCACTTCTCGGCCTTATTTACTTGGAAAAATCTACGCTTAACCCCTTGAGAGGCAGTGTGATGTATTACATCCCACCTAAGTTTAATCAAGATTCCCACCAGAAACCTGTAATTAAATTTTAATTTTACAACTTTGGAGGAAAAAAGTTTAAAAATTGCTTTTTCATATTATGAAACAAAAATTTTTGAAAATTGCGGTGTTAATTCAACATTACAGAAACGCAATTACTTATCCCTGAAAGGGTTAATTATAGCAAAAATTATTTTCAAAATTTCTGGTAACACAAATACATAAAAGTTGTCAGATATGCAAACACGAGAATTTTTTTAATTGATCACCAGTGTGTTAGCACATTGCCGACAGGCAATTTTTATCAAATCTGAATTTTAAAACAGTAGCAGCTCTTCCCTGTTCTGAAAGTCTTTTGTAAATTGGCGTTCTAGATAGGTTTCCAAAATTTATGCATCGGCAAATATCTTTCAATGTTCGAATTTAATATAAAATGTCTTACAATCTAAATAAATATGGACAACATTATATAAATGTATTTTCTATAAGGTAGAAGCCACGCCCTTAGTCAGTGATGTTTTTTGAATGAAAACGAGAATACTCGTTTCCCGTCGTGAACGTTTCCCTTGAATAGTGGTAGTTCATTTCTGGAGCACTTAATTTTAGTATCTAAGTGCCACATTGGCATTAGAATTTTAGAATAAAAAATTTCCTTTTATTAAGTAAGCTTTTACTTATTTCAAATAAATTTCGTAGTAAATTTCGGTGTCATTCAATAATTTTAGCATTTTGGGAACAGAAGTACTTTGTCCTTGAAAGGATTAATACAATTAATAATAGCTATCCAAAACTGGAAAGTTAAGGAATACTGAAATTACATAGCATTTACTGAAAACTAATATAGTAAATTTCGTATTTTTTCGTACGACCATAAGCTAAGGAAAATTTTTTGAAAACGTTTGTGAAAATTTGTATTACAACAAGATTAAACAGACATAACAACTTTCTAGTTCCTTTTTTTTTATGTTTTAGCCATTGAATCACGAATAATGAGGAACTGACATATCCACAAAACGGTGAAGCTTGAACTGCAACCTGTTCCGCTGAGGCTAATTACCGCCGGGCCAAACTTCCAGCAGTATATTTGAAAAGAAATTTTCTACTTATTTAAACGCTTTATTCGTGCTGAATTTCTGTCATAATTATGTCAAAAATAGATATTTTTTACTGGTGGAAGTGGAGCCCGGCGGTAGTTACGCCCTGCGTTTCCGCCATATTGTGACCACCTAAACAAGCTCCTGCCAGTGACAGTGAAAAAGATTATAATACAGGGCCAACTTCCATCAGTAAAATAGAATAGAAAATTTTACCATATTTCTGAGGGAAATTGTGCATGTAAATAATGTGAAATTATCTATTCAAATTTACTGGTGAAAGTTTGCCCCGGCGGCGATCAGAAACAGTTGATTTGATGTAAAAAAAAACGACCGCCATCTTGTGACTGCCTCCTTTGTTACTCCACTCGCAAGTGGTAGACACTACATTATAAGTCTCTTCCTCTTCCTTTATAACTCCATTGTTTTATTATAAATTAGTCGTTCGGAAAAGTAACCCTCGTTTCAGCATTTTAATAATAGAAGTACTTTGCCGCTGAAAGGGTTAATAACAGAAGTAAAATAAGTACGACAGAAAAATAAGTTATATTTTATTAAATAAAATTTTTGTGTTCTAAACATGTTTGTTGTATCTACAGCTCACCCGGTGGTTTTAACACTAGAACGCCCGGAAGGAGTCGATTCGACTCCGACCATATGATTAAATGTCAAATGGAACCAGAAATTCTTTCAAAAAATAAGTTAAATTTAAACCACGCAGATTTACGTTAAATAAATAAGTTAAGTAATTTTAAATAAAAATTCTGGTGCGAAGTATTTTTCTGAAACTTGAGTAAAATTTCCGGGCGTTCTAGTGTTAACAGTAATAATGAGTGTTGCCAGTGGGCTACTTTTTTTTTTTTTTTTATTCAAATTTCTTGATTGGCACCACTTTTTTGAAATGGTAAAATTGGCCTTGTTTTCGCCTTAATTACTATGTCATTAAATATTGCGAATTTTGCCTTTTCAAAAAAGGGGTGCAAATCAAGTAAAATGAATTAAAAAAGTAGCCCACTGGCAACACTTGTACTGATATGTTTGTCAAATATTTTTGTTGATAATCCTGAACGCAATTATTATCACCTCGTTTTAACTCTTGATATGATAAGATAAACTTGTAATTCAAATAAAGTTGCAAAAACAATTTTTTGCATAGTTAGTATTCTGTAACATTTATTGACTTTTACAAAAGTAAAAAGAAAAAAGAAAGAAAAGAAATAGAAAAAAGAAAGTATTGCAGAAATTAAGACTCTAATAGTAGTGTGGCGTGTAAAAATAAGTGCTTCGTGTTTCTTTACCATAAAATAGCTCTCGAAATATGTGAATGCAGTTGTAAAAACGATTATAAAGGGGAGTGGGAAGCGGGCTCATTTATTGGGGAAATCGTCATGATTAAAATAAAAATATTTTTCTTTAAAGGGAAATAACTCCTTAATGTGTTTGTTATAAGAAAATAGAGTTTAAATAAATTATATTAAATAACGTCTACTATATGGAGATTTCTATAGATCAGGGAAGGCGAACAATTTTGCCAGCGGCAAATTGTCATCATTATTTCGGAATAATAATTTTTGCTGTTTTAGTCAGTATGCTGAATTTACACTCTGTGATAACCAGAGCTTTACAAATTTGATGAAATATGGTTGTGAGCGAAAAATATTTACCCCACACACCCGTCATTGATTTTCAAATGTACAATTTTTTTTTAATTAATTGAGAAAAAATAATAAAAAAGTTTAGAATATATACATATATATATTTAAATTAATTTTCAGCAGTGAAATTAATTGAAATTTATTAATTCAAAGTTTAGAATAGTCGTGGAACTATTAATAAGGAGGAACTGACAAAAACTTAAAATATTGAAGCTTCAACTGTAAACACTTTTGCCGGGTTTGATTACGGTCGGTGGAATCTTTCACCAGTAAATTTATACAGAAATTTTCTCCTTATTTAAACGCATTTTTAATGCAAATTTTCATTCATAAAAAAATGACAGAAACAGATTTTCATTATTATTGGTGGAAGTTTACTTTGGCGGAAGTCAGGCCCTTCGTTTTCGCCATATTGTGACAACCAGTGAAACAAACTGACGATTTTACAAGGCAAACTGGCTCCAGTAAAAGAAAATAGAAAATTTTACCATATTTGTAAGAAAATATTTCCATGTATAAAACGCTTAAATAACACGGAATTTTCAATTAAATTTTAATGGTGGGAAGTTTGTGTCTACGGTAATCAGAAACTGTAGATCCCATTTAAAAAAAGCAAACGCCATCTTGTGACAACCTCCTCAGTTACTTTACTCACAACTAGTAGACAGTACACTATATGTCTCCTTCTCTTTATTTATAACTCCATTAGAATAGTATATAATTTAGAAAGATAATACAAACTAAGTTTTCTAAAGAAACATCAACATTATATAACTCTGAAAAAAAAGAAAGAAAGAAAGGCATACTGTAAAGGGTGAATTAACTGGTATGTTGAATATGTGAGTTTTACGATATGTATATCTGATCATGGCGGAATCGGTGAAATACTGACCGAAGCAGGAAAACAATTTTTTGCCTACTTTCCTAGCGAAGTTAGTCAAATAACTCTGATTTTGTTATTTTAACGCTAGAACGCCTGGAAATTTTACTCAAGTTTCATAAAAATATTTGACACCAAAATATTTATTTAAAATTTTTTGATTGACTTATTTAACATAAATCTGCGCGGTTTAAATTTAACTTATTTTATGAAAGAATTTCTGGTTCCAGTTGACATTTAATAATACGGTTGGCTTCGGATCGACTGCTTCCGGGCGTTCTAGTTTTAAAATTTGGATTTGATGAACGTATTTTTTCCAAATTAAGAATATTTTTTGTTTGAATACAATTTTTAAGTTCAATTCTTAATATTTTGTAAGTTTGCAACATCTATACTAACAAGGAAGGTCTCCACACGGGCATACTCCGAAAAAGCTGAAAAAAATGTAGAATGTTCTTCTCATGAAGATAGGTATGTTTATAAAAAAAATTTAGGCGGAAACTTGATAGAGAGTCCTTAAAAAAGTAGTGACCATTTCGTTATTTGGCTGTTTATCACCAGTTGGCGATGGAATAAAATTTCAAAAAATACTTTTTTATATTAAATACTCTTTAAGGTAAAAATGTTTCATACTGAACTTGTTTAAATAAATATAATTTAAATAACTTTAGTTTTGTCAGTTTTAATTTGTTTTAACTATAGTTTTGTCATATAAATATTTATACCGAAAGTTAACTATGAAATTTTATGAATTAAAACAAAATTTTAATTACTTAAAATTGTTTTAATCTCAAGTCCAATTGAGCACTGTCGATTCAATTTTGCAGCTATGGAAACAAAAACTTCTCCGATATTGAAATGTATAACTACAGTATTCTCCATCTGTCCTTTTATTTGGAATAAGCTTAAATATATGAAAATATATTTTTCAATATGAAAATATCTTTTATATATGAAATTATTTTTACAGTGATAAAATAAAATAACTGCAGCAACAAGCAACATAAATATGCAATACAAAAAAAAATGTATGTATTAAACTCTCTCATTGTTTAAGTTTAAATTCATTAACACTAGAACGAACGGAAGGAGTCGATTCGACTCCGACCACATGATTAAATGTCCATTGGTGCCAGAATTTTTTTAATAAAATAAGTTAAATTTAAGCGACGCAGAATTATGTTAAATAAATCAGTTAAATAATTTTAAATAAAAATTCTGGATTGAAATATTTTTATGAAACTTGTGTAAAATTTCCGGGCGTTCTAGTGTTAAATACTATTTACACACATTCTAAAAATCAATTAACAAGCAATTTTCAGATGCATTAAAATCGTATGCTTTTAGCAATGAAAAGTGCTGCTCGCAAATCGCGTGACGCTTTCGTCTTTTCGCACCAAATACTGGAAAGTATTTTATTTTTTTACAGACTTTCCACTGTATTTCCGCCGCTGAATTTGACTGATCCTTTATTACATATATAATATTTTCTTCCAAATATTCTGAGTATGCCCAGTAAGGAGGCCTTCCTTGTAAGACCTCTTATGAGAATTTTAATTTAACATTGTGATTGAGATGAGTAACAGATGCTGCTCTTGATAGAAATTGTAGGCAAGTAAAAAAATATAGTAAAAAATTACGCTTCTATAAATAGATCTTCTAAAAATCCTAAAATTCTATACATAAGCCGACTCGAATAATAAAATTTCTACGTGCTTATAAAATGAATCCTAATATGAGAAATATTTTACTATCTAATTACTGGGCTCCCAATACCAATAAATTTTAACAAAAAAAAAAATATGGTAGGTTTGCGATAGACTTAACTTTCAAAGGTGGTTCCTGGGCAGTTTGTAAGGAAAATCTAAAAAGAAAATTTTTCTAAAATAATATTGGTATTCAGTTGGCGGACCATTTGGGAACCCTGTAATTACATTCGCAAAATAATAGAACAGTTGATTTTCACGATAATAAAGGCGCCTATTATTTTAAGCGAGGAAAAAATATTTAAAAAATACACATTTATTCTTTAATTTTGTTAGAATTAATTATTCTTGAAATTTTAATTGAATTTTATAGATTTATTTCAAATTACTTACGTCTAATCACTTATATGTTATTATTGTTTAACCCCTTGAGGGGTGGCGGTATATATTATATACCACCTACGATTAATGAAGTTTCAGACCAGAAAAAATTTATTAAATTTTACTTTTCTAACTTTGGTGGAAAAAAGCCGTAAAATTGGTTTTACTTATTTTGAAATAGAATTTTTCAAAGATTCCGGTTTGAGTTTAAGATTACACGAACGCAATCACTTGCCTTTCAATGGATTAAAGCAAATATGATAGGTTAATCAGTTTTAATTCTAAACACAAAAATTTGATTTGAAACTTACAAAAAAAACTTCAGCATTTTTTAGCATTGTATACGATTTTGAAGCTAAGAAACACACTATTTCTTACTTATTTATTGAAACTTCTCCCTCCCCACTCCCTACATTCTAATCACGTGATGTGCTTGGGGGGGGGGGGGGCTATAGAGAAAAAGAATGGCATTTTCTGTGTATGAGATGGATAATGTCTTTTAAACTTGGTTCTGTCATTAACCCTCTCGCTGCGCAGCCCGAGATATACTCGGGCATGCATTTTTCCGTCTAATCAATGCTATTTGGTTATTCCCACCAGTTTTTTTTTTAGCGAAAACTTTGTCTGATTTAATCAGGACATTTTCCCCGATTACAATAGTCAAAAATTTCTGCTTTAAAGAACCGGTGATAAAAGAATAAAATTCTGTAACAGACGCTCATCGCGAAGAATTGCTTACGCAGCGAGAGGGTTAAAAGTAGTATAGAAGAAAATTACTGCATGCGGCGGGTGAGTAGGGAAGTGGGGGATAAAATGCCAGTTGTGCTCATTTCTTAGGTTAATTTTTGAACGAAAAAAAGACAGATTAAACAGCGTGGTCACTAGATAAAAAACTTGGTCGGAAGTGGTGGTCTGGCCATTGCATTTATCAAGCGCTCGTGACAACTACGTGGAAGAGCTTGGAGGAGAATGCCTTATACAAAAGGTGTCAAACTGGGTCCCGCCAGATACTAGTAAAATTTTATAGTAATCCTCGCCTTATCTAATCATCGAACTCTGCATAGAAGAAATCGACTATTTTTCTTTTTAATGAGTGGTATCTAGCGGGGCACAGTTTGACATCCTTGCCTTATACGGGTGAAATTTAAGAGAATCATGCCAGCACAGGGTGTTCAAATCATGGAACTATGAGTGAAGAGGAATCGCCATATTCTCAAAATGGTGAAGCTTCAACTGTAACAGGTTTCACAATGGCTCATTACGGCTGGGGAAATTTTCCAGCAGTAAAATTGAATAGAAATTTTCTCCTTATTCAAACGCATTATTAATGTAGAATTTCAGTCATAATTATTGGTAAAAAAAATATATATATATTTTTTTTTCTCGTGGAAGTTTACTTCGACGGTAGTCAGGCCCTGCATTTCGTCCATATTGGGACAACCTAAACAACATCTTGTCAGTGTCAGTGAAAGACATTATAATACACGGGGGCTAACTTCCACCAGTAAAAAGAATAGAAATTTTTACCGTATTTGTAAGAGAAATTTTGTATGAATAAACCGCTAAAATAAGGCGAAATTTTGTATTCAAAATTTACTGGTGGAAGTTTGCTTCGACGGTAATCAGAATCTGTTGATCCGATGTAAGAAATCAGCCACCATCTTGTGACAACCTTCTCAGTTACTTCACTCGCAACTCTGCACGATATGTCTCCTCCTCTTTATTCATAACTCCATTGTTTAAATCCCGTAATTGTCAGGCATATCCTGGCTATTTACGTTATCTTCGATAAAAAGACCTAAATAAATTTAACAATAATTCGTCAGGCATTAAAGACCAAATCAATCTGCTAGTTTTCAGGATGCAACATCGTGTTTACTGTTCGGATTTTTCTTTTCTTGGTGTTATTTCTTTCTTTGGTTAACAATGTTCTAAAAACATCATTTTTACGACATTTAAAGATACAAATATTTTTTGTTCTTGTTCTTAAGATTCATTCTTCTAACACATTGTAGACATTGTAAACAAGCTAACTACGAATCTTAAAATGGTTCTAATTTTCTCATTTATCAGATCTGATAATCAGAGAAGCAAATACTTCCTTCAAACACAGTGAACTTGTATTTCAGACTCAGAAAATATGTTGTAAACTGCTGTGCTATGCTTACAGTTATGGTCTTAGATTTCAGTATATTCTTATGTTTTGTATTTCATTTTTTCATGAATTATTTTTTCAAATATTACTATTAGTACACCATGGCATTTCAAATTTCAAAATTATTATGTTGCTTTAAATAAATTTGGTTTTAAGTTTCTTGTTCTAGTCCCAACAATTGATCACACTCTACTAATTCCGTGACAAAATATCGTATAACTATGATATAGGTACTCTACTGGGTGTAATATCAAGTAAGTAATGCTGTACATAAATTATGCTTCAGAGGTCATCAACATATTAAAAATTATATTAACATTAATTTTTGAAATGGTAACACCTACTTTTGGAACTTTTTTAGTACATTGAATGAAATTCCTGGAAAAGTACTGGGTAATTATAAAATAAATATTTCTATTTGGAGCCATCAGTAGCTATAAATGTTGTAAATGAAATCAAAATTGGTGCTCTTACGTTTTCGGAAGGGTGGATATGAATAATACAGTATAAAACAGAACAGGATTACAAATTGTCGATAGAGGGAACTCTAATGTTCAAAATATGATGTATAATACAAAAAGGAAAAAAAACTAATGCGCAAAAACTGATAGTATATTTATTGGAAAATATCACAATAAAAACTGTTACTTGCTGTAAAACCACGCTTCACAACGCTATTTGCAAAGTGTAGAAGCATTTCTTGAAAAACACGTGGTAGATCTAGACCCCATTATCTACAATTCTGCGTATTTACTGTCCCATTCACAAAAAATTGGCCTTCATCTTCTTATAAATCTTATATGCAAGGAATCATCCACCACCATTCGTGTTAAAAGAAAACGTTAGCACAAATATCAATATCTGGCAATTAACAATTATTCCTGAAAACTTATTTTATAAGGATAAAATTGAACTAATTTTCACAGAGTGTTTTGAAGTTGAATATGGAATATCTAAGTTTTGGGCAACACAATGTGGACCATACCACTATTTCCAAACAACAATCTTGGTTATAGATTTCTACATTTTTACAATATAAATTCACAATGAATATTATTGTTTGGAAATAGTGGCATTAAAAATGGTGACTGGATTGACACCCGCAATTTCTTTCGTTCAAATGTTCAATCCTAAACATGACAAATATAATTATATACTCCCTTCCTTACAGACTATTAATTTACGATTCTTTAGGAACCAATAACAATAGTTTTGTCGGGTTGCTGGTCTGATATCACCATTTAACTTTTGCTCATTTAAAAATAAAGTGGTGAAGTAATTAAAACATATCACTCCCTCAATATATTTTTCTTCTTTTCAAGCACTAGTAAGTAGCCGCAACATAAAGATATCCTTCATAAGCAAAATATTTAACCCTTTCAGGGGGAAAGTACTTTTGTTGCTAAAATGTGGAATTGGTTGAATGACACCAGGATTTACAAACAAATTTATTTGGAAATAAGTAAAAGTTTTTCTTTCTGTACTTTATTAAACCAAAATCTTATTCCGAAATTCCGGTGCCGATGTGACATTTAGGGATTGAAATTTAGTGGGATATTTCCCATCTCCCTTCAAGGGATTAAATTGTTGGTTTCCTTAAAAAATAATATTGGCTAAAATCACTATTAATAGACTATACCATGTTTGTGATAGACTTCTGGATAAAGCAATGTTCATGCAATCCTTGGAATTTCAAAGAAGTACGGAACCATTATTTCATATTAGACACATTTTCCTGATATTTTTTTTTCAGATTAACAAAAAATTCTGATATTAATCACAACATTTGTAATATTTGCTTTAACCCTAGAACTACCGGAAATTTTACTCAAGTTTTATAAAAACATTCTACACCAGAATTTGTACTTAAAACTATTTAATTTGTTTATTTAACTTATTATTGTCTGATTTATACATTTAGTTTGTTTTGAAGAAATTTTCTGGTTTGAATAGATATTTTGAATATACATGTCGGGTCCATTGGACCCTTCTGGTAGACAGAGGGTTAATGAAATGAGGCGAAAAATTCTATTCGAAAATTTCGATAAAATTGCACGAACGTTCATAAAACACACAGACAGATAATGATAATATATATACATCTTTTTGTCATTGTGTGTAAAAACTGTTAATAAAGTCATTTCATAAGAATAAAGTTAAAATATTAGGAATATTTGCCGATCGTGTCGTGTTTCTCGTAGTAAATGGGATCAACCATTTCCTCAAGTTAATATATCATCTTTGACTAGCAAAGCATGTATTAAGTTGATAAATGTAACGTAAGATTTAGATAAAGCTATAAATGGATTGTAACATCTTAAACCTTTCAAGGTCAACTAATTGTGTTTCTGTCATGCTGCATTCACACCAGAATTTTAAAAAGACATCAGATTCACATCAGAAAAAAATATTTGAAAATAAGAAAACACAATTTCGCAGGGGTTTTTTTTTTTCCTCCAATGGTATATAAGTAAAATTTTGCTCAAAATTTCTGGTACAAATATTCATTAAAATTAAGTAGTTTAAAAAAAGCACCATCGCCCTTCAAGCGCTGTGGAATATACTGTGGCCTATAAAAGTTAACCCCTTGAGGGTCAAGCAATTACGTTTGGGAAATACTGAATTCCCACCGGAATCTTTGAAAAATTCTATTTCAAAATAAGTAAAAGCAATTTTGCGGCCTTTTTCCCACCAAAGTTAGAAAAGTAAATTTAATAAAATTTTTCTGGTGTAAAACTTCATTAATCGTAGGTGGTATATAATATATACCGGTGCCCCTCAAGGGGTTAAGGAACACTGACCGCATGTTTTTGCCTGTACAAAGTTTGTCCAATATATACCAAAATGTATGCGAAGAAAAATCAGCAAAAAATTTTTAACCCCACTATTTCCACACTAAAATCTCAATGGCATCTCTTACAAACGCTGATAAAAGATAGCTCTGAGATTATTGTTTTAGTTAAATTTGGAGGTGTTGATGTGATTTGTAACCACTTTTCCCGCAACAAACGTTCAACCCTGCCGATTATATTTTCTGTGTGAAGTAAACCCGAAAATACATTTCGGTTTCGAAAGCTATTTTTTTAAACTTTGCCCCACTATTCGTGTTACATTTTTAGTGAAAATTTGTTTATGCGTGGATACAGAACATGCAGTTTTGCCAGTCCGGTACATTTTTAGTTCAGATTACTTAACCCTCTCGCTGCACAGCCCGAGTTTTTCTCGGACATGCATTTTTTCGTCTAATTTACCCTCTTTGATTATTTCCACCAGTTATTTTTCTATTGTAAATTTTGCCTTATTTAATCGGAGAATTTTCCCATTTAAATTATATAAAAAATTTTGTTTTGAAAAACCGGTGACAAAAGAATAAAAGTTCTTAAAATACGCTCGTCGCGAAGCTATTTTGATAAAACAATTACGCAGCGAGAGGGTTAATTGCTACCACTTTTCTTACATAGTCTTGTTTCGCCTTCTATAATTTATCACTAAAAAA
This sequence comes from Maratus speciosus, assembly GCA_963932465.1. Lineage (NCBI taxonomy): Eukaryota > Metazoa > Arthropoda > Arachnida > Araneae > Salticidae > Maratus > Maratus speciosus. Next base: position 464,148,204 of record OZ010796.1, read on the forward strand.
GGCGAATATTAATATTTAAAAAACATAGTCGCAATCCATAGAACTATTAATAGTGAAGCTTCAACTGTAACCAATTCACAGGGGTTGATTACCACCGGGTTAAACTTCCACCAGCATATTAAATTAGAAATTCTTGCATTAATAAAATGCGAAATTTCAGTCATAAATAATGGAAAAAGCAGATTTCCATTTTTATTGGTGGCAGTTTACTTTGGCGATAGTCAGGCCCCGCTTTTCCGACATATTGTGACAACCTAGACAACCTTCTGTTAGTGTCAGTGAAAAAAATTTTAAAACCTGATCAAACTGCCACCAGTAAAAAGAAATAGAAATTTTAACAATACTTGTGATAGAAATTTTCATATTAAAGACCGCTAAATTAAGGCAAAATTTTCTATTCAAAATTTACTGGTCGAAGTTTGCTCCGGCTGTTATAAGAAGCTGCTGATCCGACATAAAAAATCAGCCGCCATCTTGTGACAACTTCCGCAATTACTTCACTTGAAATTAGTAGACAATACGCTGTATGTCTCCTCCACTTTATTCACAACTCCATTTCGCAATCAAGCAATCCGAAGCTGGGCAGTATTGCCAGATCGCTACTTTATTGTAATTTCGGACTTCCGGATTACCACAACTTTTTGAAATACTAATATTCGGCTTAGTTAATTACAAATAAACACAAGGCGACTTACAATACTAAAACATAGTGGTGGTAATCAAGCAATCTGAATTTTAAAATATTTGCGGACTACTAACGCTGAATCAGGATTTCCAGTTTGACCTTTTTATAATTCAGAAATTCCTAATTTATACCTTTTAATCCAGACAAAAAAAATTTACTTTATGTAATCACAAAATGTCTGCCATTAATACTTTCAGAGGCAAAGTAATTCTGTTCCTAAAATGTTGAAATGGTTGACTCTCACCAGAATTTACAAACATATTGATTTCAAAGTAAATAAATCTTTTTTTTTCCTTCACGTACATTATAGAAAAATATATTTTTTTTATTAAAATCCGGTGCCGTTTTGGAAGGTGGTGATTAAAATTAAGTGGTATAAATAATATACCACAGCCGTTCAAAGTGCCAAATAAAGCAAATATTAATATTCGAAATTTCTAATATGAATTCCGAATTTCTGAACAAAAAAAGGAAACGAAAATGGCAACCCTGATCTGAATTTAAAAAAAAAAAGAAACGGATAAGTGACACTATGCACAAATGAGTACTTAGTAAATGGAGTTGCTACGTAGCAACTGAAGTTTATAATTATTTTTAGTTTTTGTTATTACAAATTCGACTAAAAATGATTTTGCTCTTTACTCTACATTTCATAACGATTCCAGAAACCTTAGATTCATAAAATGTAGGCAGTAGCACATCTCTATTTTACGTCTCCATATACGTGCGCTTTTTCGTAAGTATCATCAGCTAAAGAATTTTTTATCTAAAAAAATTAAAAAGAAATATTAATCAAAACTTAAACAATATCATTAGATATAGAATATTATAAAAAAGGTTCTAAACAAGTATTCGTATTGTCCTTACTCTTGAATTCCACTATCTCCGACTTCACCTTATTTAATTCTAGACAATTAGAATTTCTGCGATGATTAAATAAGTCAAAGATGACTTTTCCAGAGCTGCCAAGGTCTCTGGCTTTTCGGATACCAGTATTTTAAAACAGAAAATATCATTTTATTTATTGGAACAGTTGGGCGATTTAAAAAAGAACAACATTTTCTCTAAGGTAATAGTGGTGCGCAAAAAGCCGGAGACTTGGCGACTCTGATTTTCTTAAATAGCGTTACCGAAAAGTTGGGACCTTACCAAACCTGTAAATATATCAAAATTATGCAATTATAACTGTGTAGGGGAATCGGGGTCTGGTTGTCACATAGTTGTGTTCTCACAAAACTCATTTTTTCCATCGTATAATCTCAAAAAACAGCCAAAAATTCGTCATTGTGTATTACTTTGTGACTTGGTTCATTAGGTATGAATGGGTACAACTGTCATTTTCTGAGCTGACACAATTTACGGGGGATAAAATGAATTTTTTGATAACCAATCCCATATTCTTCTATTAATAAAGACAGAAAAATTACAAATATTTCTTTTAATTTCGGCAATCATTTCCTTTCAGATAAGAAATTCGAAGTATGAAGAGATTTTTTTTTCCTCGGCTTGAAGAATCCATCTACATTCAAAGATGGATTGGATTGTCTTTTCTGTTTGTCTACAGCACAATGATTTCAGGTAAGTAAAGGAGTTTTAATAAAATATTAAAATTACATTCAAACCTCGGCTAACGAACATAATTCTTTTCAGAATCACTTTCCTTAACCCAAATCTTCGTTAACCAAAAGGTGATTTCCTGTAGGTTTGTATAAAAATCTTTTAGTTCGTTCTAGACGCGGAGCAAAATTTAAAGGTAAGCTTTATAAAATAGCTTAAACTCACCGAAGATTGAGATACACAGCTTTGCAATCGTGTAAAGAAAGATGGTAAGTAGAAGGATAAACACCGGTCATTATTTTTCACTTACAAAATATTTTTAACAATTCTTCTTACATATTTTCAAATTTTATTGAAGGTAAGATCCTGTTTTAGAGTAACTAAACTGTGCTATTATCCTGAATGCGAAATTACAAAATACTGTCCATAAAGCTTGATTTACTCTTTTTTACAAAATATTTTTAAATAATTCAGACTCCTCTCTTCAATCAAGGAGCACGTTTGTCCCTTTCAGGGCGTAGAGATGACAGTTTACAGCAAAGTATTGAAACTCTTCTGGTATTGCAGCACATTTTTAATATCACATATTGGCATACTTTCTCTTTTCCTACTTTCTTCTTCCTCCTTTCTTTATCGCCCTTCTGTCTTTCTTGATCCGGTTGTCTTTTCATACGCTTCACGATTCTCCGATGTAGGACCTTTAACATATCTTTTAACCAATCTTCTACGTCTTCCTCATTTATCGTTACATGTTTTTCCTAAATAGACTATGTTCTTAAGTATAAAAAAATTGAAAACTGAATTTCAGCAATTACCATTTGCGGTCGGAAAAATATCCGAATTATGTTGTGCAGCCCTGTGTATGATCTATGAATTTATATATATACTACAAAGTATGCAAAAATTTAGTTCAGTTAGCATAACACAGATGAAAATTCCTCTTCAGCAATTTCTGTGAATCAGGGGAAATTTACTCGAATTTTTTTGTGCAACCCTGTATATGATGCATAGAATGTATGCACAACAAGTAATATGACAAAAATAAATTAAGTTTTAAACATATAAAACAATTAAAAACGCACTTCCAGCAATTATTTATCGTAGACAGTACTGTAACCAAATTCTAAAAAAATATTCTATTTTATTCTTCCGAACTATGTCAGCATTTTCAATAGCATGTCCCGTCGGAGAATCTTCAGCATGTTAAACACAGGAAAGCGCATTTCTCTAACCTTGCAGCAGTCTGAGCATACGTATTCCACAAAACTTTAAGTGCCCTAATTGGCATTTTGTGCCCCGCCATGGGAACGACTTCAACAGAATGAAGGATATATTTCACTGATACTCCAGAATTCCCTTAGATTCTTGCAGAATTCCCCGGGTAAATAAAGTTGCATCAAAAAGTATTTGGAAGCGTGTAAAAAAAAAAAAAAAATCTGCAATTGCAATGCCGTTGCATTAAAATAGCGCATCCGATAAAATATTCATTAACCAAATCTAAATGCGTTACTTGAAGATAAAACAATGAATGAAAGATGCATTAGCTCAGGGGGTGTCAAACTGTGGCCCGCTTGATACCACTTAAATGTTATAATAATCTTTGCCTTATCTAATCATCGAACCTCTGAGATTCAAATAGCCGACTGTTTCTTTAAAATTTTAGTGGTATCCGGCGGGCCACAGTTTGACACCCCTGCATTAGCTGAAAAATTCGTTAATCGAGGTATCATTACACTTGATTCATACTCAGAATTAACAGTCAATAACATAAATAAATATGAATGAGCCTAAACTTTTTGATTACACTAAACATCCTTAGCGGGTTATCTGATCCGTTTAGGACAGTGGTACTCAATGTGTTTTCTGAAAAATATTCCCATACCGCTGTTTGTGTAAAGTGATGTTCTCCTTAAATAAGGAGAGAGATTTTGCGCTAAATTCAGGGGAAGTATCCCATTAAAAGAAAGTAATAAGATTCTTTTTGATTAAGGTAATGGTCACAGTAAAGTCATAGCTTTAAATTTTAGCACAGGGCTGGCCAACTGTGGCACGCCAGATACCGCTAATTTTTAAAAGAAAAAGGCGACTCTTTGCATCGCAGAGATTCGATGATTAGATATGGCAAGGGTTACTATAAAATTTTAGTGGTGTCCAGCGTACCACAGTTGGCCACCCCTGTTTTAGCACCATGAGTAAACTCTGTTTACTTATCTACTTGATTTTGTAACTATTGAAAATAGTTTTTTGTGTGAAAAAGCTTAGAGTTTGTATATATATAATATATATATATATATATGTATGTATATTAACTCGCATATTATCAACGTTTCATATTTTTTCCAAAATGTGAGTGAGTTGACTTTTTAAATGTTGAAAACTTATGAAATATCGTTTAGAAATTAATTGTAACAGTTTATCTAGGAATTATATACTACTTTTTTACCATTGCGAATTTCTTAGATAATATGAGGAAGAATTTTTTCGTGTTTTAATTATTTTCAATATCTTCTTTAACAAATTTTTTCGATGAAGTGAATGCGTTTTATTTTATTGATTTTATATTTACTTAAACTAAAAGAGACTTGATTGTTTTTGCAATTTCATATATGATGACATTTCCAGTCACTAACAAGATTTTATACTACAATGTGACTTATGTGTCACCAATGAACGTTCCCCTCACAAAATACATTTGAAAACATTATTTTTACTTATACGTTTTAAATACATAGAGAAAAATTTAGCATACCTGAAGCCATGTACTTCACCTGATTGAGTCATATCTTCTTCCTTCACCTGATTGAGACAAAAACATGGATTTCTTATCAGTTAAACAGAAAGTCACGTAATATCACGTGACTTCCATCTATCATGTGAGTGGCTGATAATGCATACGTGGTTCATAGGGCAAACACGATATTCGATATCAGTGAGCGATAAGATCGCCTGGTTTACCAAGTGGTTCTTAACATCGTTTTTCATGTAAAATGTCTTTGCTATAGATGTTCCACCTGAACAAGTCTTTGTTACCTCACCTGAAATGTAAGTTAATTTTTTCGAGAATTTTTGTGTATGATTATTTTTAATTACTTAGATATTTAAAATCCCCGATTGCTAATTGTAATTTAAACATTGATTTTTATAATAATAAGTGATTTATTTTTTATAATGATTTATTTTTTATAATGAAAGTCATTTATTTTATAGTCACTGCAGAGGCTAGAGTGCGTAATTACGTTTGAATAACACATTTCTTAAATCTAAAAACTCAACATTTCTTAAATTTTAGCAATCATTTGTAAAACTTTTACACGATAAAAAGTGAATATTACCATCAGTACAAAAAAAGCAACATGAACCGTAGTGTCTTGGGACTTTTGTTTTGTGGAAATGTGCAATGTTGCCAGTGGGCTACATTTTTTTTATTCAGATTTATCGATTTGCACCACTTTTATAAAATGGTAAAATTCCCCTAATTTTCGCCTTAATGAATATGTAATTAATTAAGGCGAATTTCACGATTTCAAAAAAGTCTTGCCAATCAAGAAATTTGAATTTTAAAAAAGTAGCCCTCTGGCAACACTGGAAATGTGCATTAAATATTGTCCGTGGTGAATTTCTTCTATCCTTAAGAATAAGCAGATTTACACGCTACACTAGTGTTGATTGTTTGACCTCCTTTTTAATTGTGAAATTTTGAATTCATGCCAGAAATTCCCAAAGAAAAAGATTTACTTTAAGTAATCACGAAATTTTTGCCATCAAATGAAAGAAATTACGATTTCAAATTTCTGCTATTGATTAGGAGTTTTTGAATAATAAAGCAGGACAAACTTGCAACCCTGGGCTACACCAGTGTTGCCAGAGGGCTACTTTTTTTATTCAAATTTCTTGATTGGCACCGCATTTTTGATATGGTAAAATTTCCCTTATTTTCGCCTTAAATAATATGTCATTAAATAAGGCGAATTTTACCAAGTGGCGCTAATCAAGAAATCAGAATTAAAAAAAGTAGCCCACTGGCAACACTGGGCTACACTGCCTAAATCTCGCGAACTTCGCACGGCAAACACAATTGAGGGAGCATTAACGCTTACTGTGTACCCAGGTTTGTACCAGGGTTTTCTCAATCTGCTTAGCCAAGGCGCACATTGAGACGCAGCTATCACGCGCAGGTGTAGTGAGACGGGTCGGAAAAAAACTGCCCGAGGCAGGGCGAGCGCATATTTCAACTCAGTTTTCCATCACATTTTTGACATTGTTGAGGAAATTTGACATGTATATTTACCGTAGCTGCCAACTCTTCCGCTTTTTTGTACCAGAAATATTTAATTGAATTTTTTTGCCTTGTTTAATCGGCAGATTAGGCGATTTAAAAAGGTAAAATTTACTATAAAACTTTTATGGTACAAAAAAGCGTAAGATGTTGGCAGCTATGTATTTACAAATATTTAAACTTATTCAGTAGATAGATTTATATTCAGAATTTGATTCTGATACAAAAATTAATACAGGTTAAATTGATCATTAGGGTTTTAATTTGCATTTAAACGAATGTTATTAGTTGCATTTAATGTTAATAGTGTTATTCCTCCATGGAACAAAAGTTTAATTTCTTTAATAATAAAAAGACATTTAAATTCCAACGATTTTCAACGACACATTTCCAATAATCAATTTCCAGAAAATCGTCTTCCTTGAAAAGAATACAGTGGAATCAAAGAAAAGATGTTAAAAGTATAGAATAGTACATTAAGTTCTATTATTCACTTAATAATAGTAGCATTCCGATATTAAATTTGAACAGATCACCGAGTTTTTAAAGTTGCCTTTCGCTTAAAATATTATTTATGCACTTAAAAAGAGTAAATTTGTACATCATTTATTTATTTTTGTTAAAAAAAATCAATCATATTTAGAAAGAATTGGATTTTCAGTGGCATTTTTAAATTTGAGAAAAATGTTTGTAAATTGCAGAAAGAAACATAAAGAGTGAATTCGTGTTTATTATTAAAAAAAAAAAATATATATATATATATATACAGGGTGTTCCGTTAAAGGGGTCCAATATTAATAGGGGTAATAGAGGAGATCACATGGAGCATAAATCAGTATATAAAGCCTGGTCGGATCTCAATAGTTTTCAAGTTACAGCAAATAGAATGAAAATTCGGAAAATTGTAAAAGAACCCTCATTGCTAAACTATCGATAATGCTACATAAAAACGAAGCACATATTTAGAAAGAGCAGAAAAAAACCTACAAAATGACATCAATTGTATTAAAATAGCAATATTTATTGACGAGTTACAAGCCCTGAAACAGTGAAAAAAGTACGAAATCCAATATACATCTAAATAGTTAATCGTTAATTCCAAAAAGACAACTCTAGCTACAACAAGGAAAATGTAGTAAAATTTGGTCCATTCCGAAAACTTTCGAAAAAGCTTACAATGAACCATATCGGTGTAATTGTGTGAGAGAAATTAATCAGTTTCTTAGTTACAACTCCGTTTTCTTTGACACTAGCAAAGGTTAAACTCCGCCCATCACGATTGGAAACACCGCCTTTTTAATTACCATCAACTATACATTTTCGATCATGCTTCTTCTGAGATGCAACATTTTTAATTATTCAAGAGTTGAATGAACCAAAATAACTTTACAATAATAGTCTACATTTTAAAGTGGTCTTTTATTGATATAAAGCTTAAGTTAAATTCTTTAAAATTAAACTGGTGGTGAAAATTCGGAAATAATTAAAAATATTGCGATTTGTAACTATGCAAGAAGTTTCAGTACATGTTTTACATGGACAATTATTGTATGTATATGTGCATCATAATTTATGATAGGAAATAATAATAACAAATAGCATAATAATTTTATTAATTATAAATTTAAAAAAGACACTAAATTTTAAATTAATTCATACAAACTTTGTAATTTACAATTTGAGTACACCACAGTCTGTGACTTACAAAATACTGTGCCAAAAAGTGTTGAAAATAAAAGAAAAATGACAAATAAAGAATTACATTCCACGTACTTTATGACATATGTGAAGCATAGTCTTCTGGCCTACGCTGCACAGTTCAATGTCGGAAGGCAGACGAACGGATATTATTATAATAGGTGTTCGAAGTTGCGCCCATTAACAGAATCGCACAGCCGACAGCGACGTCGTAAAGATTGGCGAACACGCCGAAAAACTCCGACGGAGTTGGGAATGTCTCCTGCAGCGACAACGATTCGCGCTAGTAAATCCTCCGGTGTATCCACAGGCGTTTCATACACCAGCGATTTAAGGTGTCCCCAAACAAAAAAGTCTAACGGATTGAGGTCTGGAGAGCGTGCAGGCCAAGCAACAGGTCCACTGCGTCCAATCCATTTCCCAGGATATGTTGAATTGAGGTGATTGCGAACACCTATGAAAAAATGTGCCGGTGCGCCATCGTGCATAAACCACATATTGTGGCGCAATGTTGCTGGCACATTTTGCAGTAACTGCGGTAAGATATCCCGTAGGAAAACCAAGTACGTACTGCCATTGAGTACATCTGGGAGTAAATATGGTCCTATGAGATAATCGCCGAGGACACCTGCCCATATGTTCACACTGAACTTTAGTTGTGCGTTCGACGGGAAAACAGTGTGCGGATTTGTATATGACCATGTGTGCATATTGTGCGTGTTTACCACGCCCTCTCTCGTAAATGTTGCTTCATCAGTAAATAAAATATTTTCCAGAAATTGTGGATTATTTTCTGTTACATTAAGCAACCAGCGTACGAATTCTGTCCGCTGAGCACAATCTGTTACTGATAACAGTTGTACCCGCTGCACATGAAAGGGGTGCATGTTTTCTGCACGCAGAACACGCCACACACTTTGGTGAGAAACACCGACTTCAGACGCAGCAGCTCGTGTACTCGTGGAGGGGTTATCTTTAAAAATATTCAGTACATCTTCTTCCATTGCAGGTGTTCGTACATGTCGAGGTTTCCCTGCATCAATGCTTGCTGTATTAAACGATCCAGTCTCCCGTAATCGTCTATCGATTTTTATGAAGAGTTTCGAACTTGGGCAACGTCTCCTTGGAAATTGCTCACGGTACATGCGCTGTGCTAGACATGCATTTCCATGAGCTTGCCCGTACATCAGATGCATGTCCGCATATTCTTCGTTAGAGTATTCCGGCATAATTATTATACATCAACTTACTACAATCCCACTTACAACAGCCTCCCTTTAACATAACGCCCACTGATGACTGCTGTTTTATTACACTTTTCTTCCTATACACATAGAAAATTTGCATAAAAAGTACTTCTTCTTCATCATCCTGAAAGTTCATGGAGGAAACGCAGCAGTCACGGAGTTTGCTTTAAGACAAGGCGAGAGCTGCACAATATGTCATTCACTTGACCAGACTGAATAATGAAAGGGTATTGATAGAGGTTGATCAGAAATGTATAATTGAAAGATATTAAAACGGGGTGTTTACAATCGTCATGGGCGGAGTTTCGCCCTTTCCGAGCGTGCAACAGTACAGAGTTGTAACTAGGGAACTGCTTGATTTCTCCCATACAATTAAACTGATATGGTTTATTGTCAGCTTCTTCGAAAGCTTTCGGAATGGACCAAATTTTATAACATTTTTCTTGATGTAGGTAGAGTTGCATTTTTGGAATTAACGATTAACTATTTTGCTAAATATTTGATTTTGTATTTTTTCACTGTTTCAGAGCTTATAACTCGCCATTAATTCTCAATATTCTAAAACAACTTATGTCATTTCGTAGGATTTTTTCTGCTCTTTCTAAATATGTGCTTCGTTTTTATGTAGCATTATCGATAGTTTAGCAATGGGGTTTTTTTTACAAATTTCCGATTTTTCATTCTATTTGCTGTAACTTGAAAATTATTGAGATCCGGTCAGGCATTATATACTGATTTATGCTCCGTGTGATCTCCTCTATTACCCCTATTAATATTGGACCCCTTTAACGGAACACCCTGTATATAGATATATGTATCATAGCTGCCAACTTTTACGCTTTCTTCCTACAACTAAAATTTTATAGAAACTATTGTCTTACTCAATCGTCGAAATCGCACGATTAAACAAGGCAAAAATCTCTATTAAATTTTAGTGGTAACAAAAAAGCGTAAAAGTTGGCAGCTATGCTGTATGTATGTGTGTGCGTGTTCTAAACTTCAAACTTAAAAATAATAAATTTAAGAGATTCCGGATTGTTTAAAATGTCCTGATATAAAAAATTTCTAATTTACAATAATTTATCACGAAAAAGAACAATTATCCAAAAGAAAAATTAAAAACTTATTAAAATAAATCTTACTGATTATGAATTATATAATTCGAAATAATTGATCACACTAATTTGATATCTTTAATAGCATTATTTCAAATATCTTGCTTTGAAATATTCAATTTGTTCTACGAAAGCAAAATTAATCACGTGACAGACCAGATTCGCACTCGAAACTGCGTTCCACGTATACAAGCAGGACACCTGTGTGAAGTTGGTACCCCTCATTATGAATTTAAATATGAAAACTACACAGAAGTTTTGCCCAAGTTTTGCCCAGTTTTGCCCACCCATTAATTAATTTTGCCCACCCTTCGTAACGCTGTAAAACAAACTTTATTTTTTGACCCACTTTCAAAAAGCTGGCACCCCTCAATTTGAAATTTAACAAAGCAATTGTACAGTTATTTTGCCCAAGTTTTGCCCAGTTTTGCCCACCCATTAATTAATTTTGCCCACCTTTTATAACGCCGTAAATCAAAAAAATCTTCGTTGACCACGTGTGAAGCTGGCACCCCCCATTACGAATTAAAATATGAAAACCACACTAAAGTTTTGCCCAGTTTTGCCCACCCATTAATTAATTTTGCCCACCTTTTCTAACGCTGTAAATCAAATTTTATTTTTTGACCCATTTTATAAAGTAGCACCCCTCATTAGGAAATTTACAAAAACAATTGCACTATTATTTTTCCCAAGTTTTGCCCAGTTTTGCCCACCCATTAATTAATTTTGCCCACCTATTATGACGACGTAAATCAAAAAAATCTTTGTTGACCACGTGTGAAGCTGGCACCCCCCATTACGAATTGAAATATGAAAACCACACTAAAGTTTTGCCCAAGTTTTGCCCAGTTTTGCCCACCCATTAATTAATTTTGCCCACCTTTTATAACGCCGTAAATCAATTTTTTTTTACCCATTTTTTAAACTAGCACTCCTCATTAGGAAATTTACAAAAAAAATTATACTATTATTTTGCCCAGGTATTTCCCAGTTTTGCCCACCCATTAATTCATTTTGCCCACCTTTTATAACGCCGTAAATCAAAAAAATCTTTGTTGACCACGTGTGAAGCTGGCACACCCCATTACGAATTGAAATATGAAAACCACACTAAAGTTTTGCCCAAGTTTTGCCCACCCATTAATTAATTTTGCCCACCTTTTATAACGCCGTAAATAAAAAAAAATCTTTGTTGACCACGTGTGAAGCTGGCACTCCCCATTACGAATTGAAATATGAAAACCACACTAAAGTTTTGCCAAAGTTTTGCCCAGTTTTGCCCACCCATTAATTAATTTTGCCCACCTTTTATAACGCCGTAAATAAAATTTTATTTTTTGACCCATTTTTTAAACTAGCACCCCTCATTAGGAAATTTACAAAAAAAATTGTACTATTATTTTGCCCAGGTTTTGCCTAGTTTTGCCCAAACATTAATTAATTTTGCCCACCTTTTATAACGCTGTAAATCAAAAAAATCTTTGTTGACCACGTGTGAAGCTGGCACCCCCCATTACGAATTGAAATATGAAAACCACACTAATGTTTTGCCCAAGTTTTGCCCAGTTTTGCCCACCCATTAATTAATTTTGCCCACCTTTTATAACGCCGTAAATCAAGAAAATCCTCGTTGACCTCGTGTGAAGCTGGCACCCCCCATTACGAATTAAAATATGAAAAATACACAAAAGTTTTGCCCAAGTTTTGCCCAATTTTGCCCACCCATTAATTAATTTTGCCCACCTTTTATAACGCCGTAAATCAAAAAAATCTTTGTTGACCACGTGTGAAACTGACACCCCCCATTACGAATTGAAATATGAAAACCACACTAAAGTTTTGCCCAAGTTTTGCCCAGTTTTGCCCACCCATTAATTAATTTTGCCCACCTTTTATAACGCCGTAAATCAAAAAAATATTTGTTGACCACGTGTGAAGTTGGCACCCCCCATTACGAATTGAAATATGAAAACCACACTAAAGTTTTGCCCAAGTTTTGCCCAGTTTTGCCCACCCATTAATTAATTTTGCCCACCTTTTATAACGCCGTAAATCAAGAAAATCTTCGTTGACCACGTGTGAAGTTGGCACCCCCCCCCATTACGAATTAAACTATGAAAATCCCACTAAAGTTTTGCCCAAGTTTTGTCCAGTTTTGCCCCCCCCCCCCATTAATTAATTTTGTCCACCTTTTATAAAGCCGTAAAGCAAAACAATCTTCGTTGACCACATGTGAAGCTGGCACCCGTCATTACGAATTAAAATATGAAAAGAGGATGTAGCAACCTCGTCCTTAAGCAATCTATCCTGAATATTCATAAAATTCGTTACAACCGATGTCACATAAACGAATGTATGAGCGATTCAACACCCATTAAAACACAAAACTAAAAAAAAATAGTGAAATCGGTTGAGTCGATATATTGAAATCTCTGAAAATAAGAAGTGCCTTAAAGACCGCAAACGCTGCAACGAATATTTAAAAAAAATCACATTATGTAAAACGCTAATATTGTTTAAAATCATTTTATAAATTAAGTAACATTTTAAAAATAGAAATTTTCTATTTTTTCATTCAAATTCTTTTTTATAATTTAAATAAATATTAAAAAGTAAACTTTCCATTTTTTGAAACTTTCTCCCATTTCGATTCAAATTCGCACTTACATAACTGAAGCTGAAGAGAAACGACGCACCACTGAGCTACTGCGAACTCAGCTCGAAACACTTTAGAATAACATTTTAATCAGCTTGCTTTAGTTATAAAAATTCGCCAAAAGTTAGCGAGTGGAAATTGAAAACGAAACACTAATTGCGCAAAGAGGCATTGCTGTCAAATCACCACAGTCAATCATGCTTCGGAGCCTGTTTGGGAAATATCCGCCCCATCAGTTTGACTGAATGCTCTATTTGCCTTTCGAGACTGTTTTTAAGAAATATATGAAGTAACGACAAAAAGCCCACCAAATGGATTTCTAGCATTTAGTAGGATACCGCGATACGAGAGTTGCAGCATATCGAATATAAAATTTTGATTAGTTAGACGATTCTGGACAAAGCGAATGCCCAAGCTTGGCGAGTGTCACATCATAACCAAGCTTATGCTTGTTAATTTATCTCGAAACTCGTCCAGGTGAGCATCGCCATGTTCTGGAATACAAAATGCCTAGGTTTGCAATAGTTTGGACAAGCACAAGCCGAGAAAATCAAGACAGAAAATGCTTAGGTTTGCCATAGTTTGGACAAACTCCTCTGTCAAAGCACAGTCTGAACGCAACCAACGCCAACTATAGACAATGCCGACGAGCTCGATTTCGACCCCACGGCAGGTCGGCCATCAGCGGATGATTCGTTCGACCCTATTCTTATGGCTTTTACGTCACAAGAATAGGGTTGAATGAATGATAAGCAAATGACTATCTGCCGTGATGTCGAAATCCAGCTCGTCGGCACTGCCGCAACCAAAGACTTTTAAAATACATAGACCGGCAAACTGTCAGTTTAACTGAGGATTTTTGATCAGAGCTCTTGTACGGCAGCATATATGTTTTATATTTTAATTTACCTAAGAAAATGCTTTTATTAGCGTATTTTTTTATTTCGTATCATTAAGTATTAGTCTACCCTATTTCATTTAAGTCTTAAAAAAAAAAAAAAAAAAAAAAAAAAAAAAAAAAAAAAAAACTTTATTATTAATAATTTTTTTGTCTTTTTCGTATAGCAAGTAAGTATTTCAATAAACGTCCTCCAAGGATAAAAATATAGTGTTACTTTCGTTTATATGCATTTTTTAATTGTCTTTTTACATAAAAATTAGTTTTAACGTAGATTTCTTCACAAGTAATTTAAAATTTTCTAAATTACTATATTATGTTACAGTTGTTACCTTTAATCTAAACTTCCCTACCAGTAAGTCAAACTTTGATTACTTTAGTAAGTCAAACATAAAAAAAAAGGTGGAATTTTAATCTTTAACAATCTGTTTCCACATTAATTTCGCTTTATTTCTGTTTATAAGGCATAAAAATTAGATATTCTTTTTCAAACATGCCATCCATAAAATTATTAATAAATCGCTTTATTTAACTTTATTTCTGAAAATTCAATATTTATAACGCATATTTAGATATAAAAAATAGCGTCCTGTAAAACATTTGCCATAAAATTCATATATATTGATAAGAATTATTTTTAAAGCACATTCTAGCCGTAGCACTTAATGGTAAATAACTCACAGCTGACGTACAAACCTCGCGGTTGAGGTGTTTCAATTTACTTCAGATGGCTGCCATGATTTCGCATGCTTTTGAATGGGAATTGCCGGACTTTGTATCTTAAAGGTCTTTGGCCGCAACCAATGACATATAAGGCCAATTAATGGCGTTTAAAATGTCCCACGAAGTGGATCAACTTTACTCGGTGATTGGTAGAAAGCGCTGCGCCCATCGTTTGGTGCCAATCGCCATGTAAAGATATTCCACTCCATATAATGTCTTAAAAGTCATAATCTGCTCTTTTATGACGTTGGTCATAGTCTGAGTAACATATGCCGCCAATTTCATATCGAGGCACGCTACGCGAAACTAGAATTTGATTTAGGAACACCAGCAAATCCTGCAAAACATTTGGAAGTATTTAAAAATTGTATGAACGGTGCAAGAAAAAAACTCTAATTCCATAAAAATGTTGGGGACAAAGCTGAGACAATCTTTTGAAATGCATGGAAAAACTTTCGGAGCATTAGTAAAAATTGAACAAAATATGGCGAAATCCACTAAGCTCCATACATAACAAGAGTTCTCAGTTGGCGGTCAGAAGTTTGCAAGGCAAATGAAGCATACAAGGCAAAGGTAAAAAATAGTTCGCGTTACCAGTGTTAGATATTAGTGTTGACATTTACTCTTATTCTAATGTATGTTTCTCTAATTAAGCAATACTTATCAAATTAATAAATGATTCTTCAATCATGCAAAGAAACGAAACAAACAGTACCTTTTGCCTGGAATGCAAACCTGGACCGCTAGAAATAATCATGGGAAATAGGAATAGAGATTTCCTGTTTGTTATATATGGAGCTCAGTGGGAGAAAACAAGTAAATCTGGACGAAAATCTAGACACAAACAAGGCGGCCGAAAGTAAAGGAAAATTGGGAAAACTAGGAGAAACTAGAGTAAAATGAAGGAATACTAAAACAAATGAAGTCGGTTAAAAACAGGCAATGCTATAAGAACTCTGGACAAAACAGGACACATTTTTTCAGTAGGGGAAAGCTCTAGAAAAGTCCCGTAACTCTAGTAAGTTGGTTAGTTTAATTCGTATTTGGATGTGAAAATGTCCCAAGTGGTAAACAAAGCTATTTTTTTTAATTTACAGCGTTATGAAAAGAGGGCAAAATTTAATAATAGGTGGGCAAAATAACCTCTCAATTGTGTTTTTTTTTTCTACTGTGGGGTGCTAGTTTAAATAATGGGTCAAAAAAGTAAATTTTATTTACAACGTTATGAAATCTTGCCAAATTAAATAATAGTTGGGCAAGACTGGGAAAAATTTGGACAAAACTTTTGTGTGGCTTTCACATTTTAATTCGTACTGGGGGTGCGAACTGCACACGTAATCAACAAAGATTTTTTTCAATTTACAGCGTTGGAAAAGGTGGGCAAAATCAATTAATGGGTGGGCAAAACTGGGCAAAACTTGGGCAAAACTTTTGTGTAGTTTTCATATTTCAATTCGTAATGGGGGGTGCCAGCTTCACACGTGGTCAACAAAGATTTTTTTGATTTACGGCGTTATAAAAGGTGGGCAAAATTAATTAATGGGTGGGCAAAACTGGGCAAAACTTGGGCAAAACTTTAGTGTGGTTTTCATATTTCAATTCGTAATGGGGGGTGCCAACTTCACACGTGGTCAACAAATATTTTTTTGATTTACGGCGTTATAAAAGGTGGGCAAAATTAATTAATGGGTGGGCAAAACTGGGCAAAACTTGGGCAAAACTTTAGTGTGGTTTTCATATTTCAATTCGTAATGGGGGGTGCCAACTTCACACGTGGTCAACAAATATTTTTTTGATTTACGGCGTTATAAAAGGTGGGCAAAATTAATTAATGGGTGGGCAAAACTGGGCAAAACTTGGGCAAAACTTTAGTGTGGTTTTCATATTTCAATTCGTAATGGGGTGTGCCAGCTTCACACGTGGTCAACAAAGATTTTTTTGATTTACGGCGTTATAAAAGGTGGGCAAAACCTGGGCAAAATAATAGTATAATTTTTTTTGTAAATTTCCTAATGAGGGGTGCTAGTTTAAAAAATGGGTCAAAAAATAAAATTTGATTTACGGCGTTATAAATGGTGGGCAAAATTAATTAATGGGTGGGCAAAACTTTAGTGTGGTTTTCATATTTCAATTCGTAATGGGGGGTGCTAGTTTCACACGTGGTCAACAAAGATTTTATTGATTTACGGCGTTATAAAAGGTGGGCAAAATTAATTAATTGGTGGGTAAAATTAATTAATTGGTGGGCAAAACTGGGCAAAACTTGGGCAAAATAATTGTACAATTGTTTTGTTAAATTTCAAATTGAGGGGTGCTAGCTTTTTCAAAGTGGGTCAAAAAATAAAGTTTGATTTACAGCGTTACGAAGGGTGGGCAAAACTGGGCAAAACTTGGGCAAAACTCCTGTGTAGTTTTCATATTTAAATTCACAATGAGGGTGCCAACTTCACACAGGTAAGCAGGACCTGCTTCAGAAAAACTGTGAATGAGTCAATATGCGCTCTTCCCTTCAATTCAATGATCTACAAAATCGCGGGACGTGGAAGCTTTCCTAGCGCGTGTCGGCTGCGTCTCAATGTGCGCCGCGCCTTATAGACAGAATATATGTCCTTATAGACAGAAATCACCTACTCCCGGACAGCCAACCTTTCGGAATAGGAACTGTCCTGCTTATAGCATGGAACCAGGGTTGCCAGTTGGCCTCCATTTTTATTCAGAAATTTAGTCTTCCTACCAGAAATAAAGAATAGTATTTTATGCTGCATTTTATAAGATATATTTAACTATCAGAAAAAGAAAATATTTCCTTTCGAAATTTCCGTTACAAATTTGAAATTTCGAATTAAAATTGGAGGCAAAACTGGCAACCCTGCATGGAACTATGAATAAAGAGGGAATGACCTACCCGCAAAATTGTGACATTTCCACATATCGTAAAAATTTCTATTAGTTTTTACTGGTGGAAGTTATCCCGGCTATTACAATCTCTTTCACTGACACTGACAGGAGGTTGTTTAGGTTGCACAATATGACGGAAGCACAGGATCTGACTACTCAAACTTACTTTATATATATTCTTATATTTTAGATATTTTATTATCATTGTATCTTACATTTTAGGGGTATATATTGAATTGCAAAAATATTTCAAATGTTGTTGTCCATGATATATTAAAGCAATTTACATTAAAATAGTTATTTTTGTATAGATTACGAAATTTGAATTATGGGGGGAGGGGGGTTAAAAATTCGGATTCAGCGACCCAAAAAACTTAAAGTAAACCTTATAGGGAAAGTTTTGGGGTAGATGGGAGGGCGAATGTAAACGATGTGAGTGGTTAAGTGGAATTGCGCAACTTAGTCCAGCAGCACCGCGGCGCATGTTCCGAGGCAGATCCCCTCTCCCCCTTCATCCTATGTCATACTGTCATATATCTTATTTGTTGCAAATTTTGTCTACTTTCTGAATTTCTAGATACTTTTTCCCTAAACAATAAAAAAAATTGATTTTTTTAATAAAAACCTTTTTGGGGAGGCATTTTACCAAAATTTGGGGGGGGGGGGTAGCCGGGGGAAATTTTAGTTACAAATTCGGTTACAAATTCGGATTACACCGACCCAAAAAACTTAAAGTAAGCCAATTTCCAGAACTACCATTTATTTTGCCAGGTAAAATCCCCTATTGCCTGGACTATAGAGACATTTCAAAGTTTTTGTATGAAAATTCCTTCTAAAAATGTTTAAGTGGTTGAATATTGTGTAATTTAAATATATTTCTGTTATAAGCATAAAAGTTCTTTCGGTTAATAAAAGGTTCAATGATTCAAAAATTTTATTTCAACTAAGTTATATGCATAACATTAACTTAGGTATTTCCTTATACAATTATGTAAAATAAATTGGATTTGGGTAAATGAAGGTAAAATCAGTCACCATGCTATTACAATTTTTTTAAATATTTTATGTCTAACAATTTCCGGTAACTAATCAATCGGATTATTTTTTCTTCTACCAAGTCAATCGCAATATTTTTAAAACTTAACTAAGTTTCAGTATATACACTATATGGCTAAAGGTGACCGGTCACTTGCGATTTTAGGCCGTTTGTTAAATATCTAGACATGAGTAATTAACCTGAAACTGCAGGTGTGTAAAGAGTATAGTATGAGAAACCCCATAGGGGACTTCAACAAATTGAAAAAGAACGAATATCTTTTGGATAACCCTGTAAAAACTGATGTAGCAAAAGCGTTCAAACTCGAGATTATTAATAAGAGGCTTATTGTAATACACTGTGTTCATTTTTATGAGGATAGCATGTATACTCGTAGAGAAATTAAGGGTTTTATAAAAACAGTCCCAAATTTTGGAAAGGCTATTTTGTTTATAATTTGCAGCGTTCTTAATATAAAAAAAAGTTCTTTTCAGAACATATGACAAGCAACACACAAGGTTATCAGGGTTATCCAAAAGATATTCGTTCTTTTTCAATTTGTTGACGGTCCCCTATCGGGTTTCGGGAAAACATCTTTGCGGAAATACATGACCTATAATATACTCAGATCTCGCAGCGTTCCTAAAATTTTCGCACTTTGCTACCACTAAATTAAAACAATAATCTTTGTTGTATAGTTCTATAATAGATGTTAAAAAAATCTACGACGAAGAATTCCTATTTAAAATACTGGTAGCGAAGTGCGAAAATTTTAGGAACGGTGCGGCCCTTGTATACTGTTTACACACCTGCAGTTTCAGGTTAATTCGTCATGTACTTCTCTAGGTATTTAACAAAACGTCTAAAATCGCAAGTGACCGGTCACCTTTGGCCATATAGTGTATAAGATAACATGAAGATTATGTAAAGGGGGTAGGTGAAAGAATTTTCATGTGGTATATCATTATTATTATTACTATTATTGTTTGAAAGTTGTTATTATTATTATTATTATTTCACTGCTATATTTTAATTTACTTACTAACTTTTTAAAGCAAATTTTACATTTCATTTGCTTATGTGATGTTAAGAAGATTTTAAATGTTATTATTATTACATTACTGTTTTTATTATTAGTATTTCAACTTGCAAATTTAATTTTTAAAACAAATTTTACATTTCTTTTTTTTTATGTGTTGTTAATAAGAACTTATATGTTTACTTTATTTTATAATCTTTCATTTTTCCAATGGCAACTCTTTATTTTTCTTATTTCGGTGGTATTACCTTTTATTTCTTTGCATATATTTATTTGGAGACAACATCTTTTAATTTTATTTAGTTATTTACCTTTCACTTTATTCAGCGACAACATCTTTTAATTTTATTTCGTTATATACATGTCACTTTATTTAGTACCAACATCTTTCAATTTTATTTCGATACATACATTTCCCTTTTTCAGTGGGAACACTATATTAATCTTTATTCGGTGGCAACACCGTATGCGAAATCTTTTCTATAGGAAAGTAGATCTTTCCCTCGAAAATTGTCTAACACCCGTTCAATTCCAAATGTGCTAAAATTATTATAATGTCTCTCATTCACTAATAAAATTTCTTCTCGAGTAACATAAAATAGAAAATCTTAAAACAAAAAAAATATTTTTCCAAGTTAACAAAGTAAAACCCATTCGCGCAACAAAAAATTTAAAATATCATGAAGTTAAAAAACGCTTCCGCTAAATTTTCTGTCTCCTACTCGTTTTAACCCTTTATCTACTGACGGTACTTACAAGTACCACTCAATTTAAACTTTTATACCATAGTGAATATTACTAATATTATAATGGTACTTTGCAAAAAACGTTCTTTTAACTCCACTTTATCCGTATACATGACAACAGGAGTTCTAGGTTTGTTATTTTAGAGAGAAATGAGGCTATCTTTGAAGCAGTCAATGCGTTTTGTGCCGACATTTCGTACAGATTGCCACGCTCGTCTTTCATTGCTACAAACACAATAAAGTATACAAGATAACTGTTGGATTTTTTTTATGTGTTCATTAGGATCTTAGAATACAATTTGACTAGCTATTTTAGGTGGACGGTGTATGTATTTGATTTAACAGTGCAATTACTCGGTGGTACTTATAAGTACTGTCAGTACACTGGGTGTTGGTGTTGAAGAAATTCCTCTTGTTTATTTTTCGTCTGTGTAGTTATCCATCATTTTCATCTGCTTTAAAATGTAATTACTAAAATGTAGTGTAGTAATGATTTCTCTGGTATTTCTTTTCTGTTGCAGTGATATTTTTCTATAGGAAATCGAAAAAGTTGTGGCACCGGCTCGTTTTTGCTATGCTAGAAATGGCATATGTAAATTCATATATTGCATATGTGGAGATGCGAGAAAACATGTTGTCCCTGGAATATTGACGTCGCCTAACTAAAGGACTGCTAACAAGATCGAAACCTAAAAAAAAAAGATTTTTTTTTAACCCTTTGAGGAGCAAAGCATTTTCAATTCTAAAGTGCTGAAATAAATGATTGGAGCCGGAATTTGCCAAACACTTTATTTGTAAATAAGAAAAAGCCTATATTTCACATACTTATTAAATCGAAAATATTTTCTGCTGCCAGTTGAAATAACTTGTGGGTTTTCTGTTACGATAATTTAGTCATAGTGTACTGACGGTACTTTAAAGTACCACTTTAGTCAATTACCTCTAAATAATTAAATTTCTCACGGGTGAGTATTTTTTTAATGTTTATCCTTTAATTTTCATTGTAGTAACTGAGAAAAAAATATTACATGAAAAAAAAAATTGCATTAGATCATAATGCCGTAGATAAAGGGTTTAAAGGAAATATTTAGATCAAAATAAGTAGCTATAAAACTTAAAGATGAAAAGTATATTTGTGTAAGAAAACAACGGACCCACGTGGCCCAGTGGTTAATGTGATGGTTTAAAAATGAGAAGTCTGCTCAAATTTTTGTGGGTTCGAAACCTGCTAATAATTCTAAAGGCACGTCTAGGAAAACTTGAGTATATTGTTATTATGAGTAGGCATTTCAATCCGTTGAGCTTTAAATTTATTACAATACACTGAATGCTTTTCTAAACATCTTCAGAAGAAAATCGATGCAAGCACCAATAACACTAGTACGATGCAACATCACGATGCGTGCGATCACCCAAAAGCCTTGAAATTTTTTGAATAAGGCAAAAATGTTGTATTTCTCCTTCACCAATAAGTAACAAATTGGACATATTCATTGGTTAATATAATGAATAAAAACCACACAAATACATTTTTTTTTTTTTTATTCTTCTCAAAAGAAAATTTTTTATCTCCTCTAAAATAAAAATTAAGTACGCTAAAATAAAATTCTTCTCAAAATATTTTCTATCTCCTCAAAAATAAAATTCAATTCGCATAAATTTTCTATTTCCCGTAAATAAAAATTAAGTTCGAAAATAAAATTCGTAAAATAAAAATAAAGTTCCGTTAAAATAAAATTCAGTTCGCAAAAATTTTCAATCTCCCCTAAATAAAGATTAAGTTCGAAAATAAAATTCATAAAATAATTCTAACACTTCTAAAATTTAATTCTCAGAATAAAATTGTTCTCAAATAATTTTCTAGCATCTGAAAATAAAAATTCATAAAATATTTCTATCTCCTCAAAAATAAAATTCAGTTCCAAAAATTTTCTGCCCCCCCCCCCCTAAATAAAAATTAAATTAGAAAATAAAATTCGTAAAATAAATTCAGTTCCTAAAATTTTATATCTCCCCTAAATAAAAATTCACTTCGCAAGAAAAAAAAAATCTCCGCTAAATAAAGTTTGCAAGAAAAAAAAAATTAAGTTCGAAAAATAAAACTGTTCTCAAATCTTTTCTAACACTTAAAAGTAAAATTCGAAAATAAAATTTCATTAAAATATATTTTCTAGCACCTGAAAATAAAATTCGAAAAATAAATTCAGTTCCAAATATTTTCTACCTCCCTAAATAAAAATTAAGTTTGAAAATAAAAATCTTCTCAAATATTTTCTAACACCTGAAAATAAAATAAATAAAATACCCTCGTACTGTAATACACTATCTCCCAAAATAGTTCTGTCAAATATTTTCAGAGTCTCGCTAATTCATTCATTTTCCTACAGCTAACTACAATACAAGTCCTTATCTCCTCCACCGAAATGCGTTTCCGCCACAACCAAGTCTTATCAACGCACGCGGTGCGCCTCCACAGGTCTCCACATGCACAGGCCACCACAGGAGACATCCACCACCACACCACCGACCCACCGGTGCCGCCAAACTGTCAAAACCACCCACGTGGCCCAGTGGTTAATGTGATGGTTTAAAAATGAGAAGTCTGCTCAAATTTTTGTGGGTTCGAAACCTGCTAATAATTCTAAAGGCATTTCTAGGAAAACTTGAGTATATTGTTATTATGAGTAGGCATTTCAATCCGTTGAGCTTTAAATTTATTACAATACACTGAATGCTTTTCTAAACATCTTCAGAAGAAAATCGATGCAAGCACCAATAACACTAGTACGATGCAACATCACGATGCGTGCGATCACCCAAAAGCCTTGAAATTTTTTGAATAAGGCAAAAATGTTGTATTTCACCTTCATCAATAAGTAACAAATTGGACATATTCATTGGTTAATATAATGAATAAAAACCACACAAATACATTTTTTTTTTTATTCTTCTCAAAAGAAAAATTTTTATCTCCTCTAAAATAAAAATTAAGTACGCTAAAATAAAATTCTTCTCAAAATATTTTCTATCTCCTCAAAAATAAAATTCAATTCGCATAAATTTTCTATCTCCCGTAAATAAAAATTAAGTTCGAAAATAAAATTCGTAAAATAAAAATAAAGTTCCGTTAAAATAAAATTCAGTTCGCAAAAATTTTTAATCTCCCCTAAATAAAGATTAAGTTCGAAAATAAAATTCGTAAAATAATTCTAACACTCCTAAAATTTAATTCTCAGAATAAAATTGTTCTCAAATAATTTTCTAACATCTGAAAATAAAAATTCATAAAATATTTCTATCTCCTCAAAAATAAAATTCAGTTCGCAAAAATTTTCTGTCCCCCCCCCCCCCCTAAATAAAAATTAAATTAGAAAATAAAATTCGTAAAATAAATTCAGTTCCTAAAATTTTATATCTCCCCTAAATAAAAATTCACTTCGCAAGAAAAAAAAAATCTCCGCTAAATAAAGTTTGCAAGAAAAAAAAAAATTAAGTTCGAAAAATAAAACTGTTCTCAAATCTTTTCTAACACCTAAAAGTAAAATTCGAAAAGAAAATTTCATTAAAATATATTTTCTAGCACCTGAAAATAAAATTCGAAAAATAAATTCAGTTCCAAAAATTTTCTACCTCCCTAAATAAAAATTAAGTTTGAAAATAAAAATCTTCTCAAATATTTTCTAACACCTGAAAATAAAATAAATTAAATACCCTCGTACTGTAATACACTATCTCCCAAAATAGTTCTGTCAAATATTTTCAGAGTCTCGCTAATTCATTCATTTTCCGACAGCTAACTACAATACAAGTCCTTATCTTCTCCACCGAAATGCGTTTCCGCCACCACCAAGTCTTATTAACGCGCGCGGTGCGCCTCCACAGGTCTCCACATGCACAGGCCACCACAGGAGACTTCCACCACCGACCCACCGGTGCCGCCAAACTGTCAAAACCACACTACTTCCGTGTATGAATAACAATTCCATTGGTTTATTCTACGATGACGTGTGCATTCAGCGAATCGGCTTTCTGATCAAGCTTGTCTTTTAGATACAGCAGAAAACGTTTTGTTTACATTTCGTTAGCGTCGGCGTCTTCGTAGTTTTTTTTTTAACCCTTTCAGGGGCAACGCAATTCTGTTGCTAAAATGGTAAAATGATTGATTGTTACCGGTATTTATAAACAATTTCATAACAAATTAAGTAAAAGCTTTTCTTCACGTATATTATATGAAACAAAATTTAATTCCTAAATACTGGTGTGAATGTGGCATTTGGAATTTAAAATTAAGTGGTATATAACATATACCGGTGCCCTTCAAGGGTTTAACCCTCCGTCTACCAGACGGGTCCATTGGACCCGACAGGTACATACAAAATATTCATTCAAACCAGAAATTTCTTTAAAATAAACTAAGTATATAAACCAGACAAAAATAAGGTAAATAAATAAGTTAAATAGTTTTAAATAAAAATTCTGGTGTAGAACGTTTTATTAAAACTTGAATAAAATTCCCGGTAGATCTAGGGTTAAGGAGTTTTAAATTAATTTAAGCCGTGGATTAAATGCCGTGCTATGCAATATTATAGGCAAAAAAAAAAAAAAAAATACATATTTATTTGCATTTGCAGCGAAGTTTCCCATTACATTTTTATAAATTAAAAATATTTTTAAATGTTCTATGTTAAAATGATTTATGATTATATTCATTTTGGCTACAGTTGATGCAAATAGTGGCGAATGAGCGAAGAGAGCTAGTATCGGGTAGCTGTCCCAATGTAAATTACGTTGCAATTCACGGGGCTTGGCGAGTGTTAGCGTGCCAGGGGTATATATATATGTATGTGTGTGTGTGTGTGTGTGTGTGTGCGTGTTTATAATCACGAAAAATTAAAAGAAGCTAATGATATAATATACCTTTTATATTTGTCCATTTAAATTGTCTGTTCTTTTTTAAATTACAGTTAGTTGGAAGAATATTTTTTTATGGAATATCAAAGAGGATTCATTTGTTTTAAGCCTTCCATTAGTTCCATTTTTTTCATACAAATATCTTCTTTTTAAATTTCTCTTATTAATTTTATAGAAAGAAATAAGAAGATTATGCGTATTTCAAATGTTATGAAAAGCTAACATGAAAATTACTCTTATGTATTACTGGTATTCAAAAAACGAACCAGTGGGGACCGTGTTTTTTTTTATATATTTTTATGAAAACCCTTTAAGAACTCTTTATTCTTTAAATTACTTTAAACAAAGTTAAGTTCATACTAGCTTTTCTCGTAAATAAATGTAATCCACTTTTTGTAAGTACTTTAATCCGTTATATTTTAATCTCTTTTTTGAACTTTCTACCGCGTGAATAATAGTCTTCTTAAAAATTGACAAGTAAGCGCTATAAAGAATACCGAATTTTAGTATTTTTATAAATTGTTTAAACTTTTATATTACTTGTTTGGAGAACTTAGTACTAAGATATTAAGAGGCATTTAAACTGGATTTTGTTAATGATAATCTACATCATTCAACGCAAGACATTTCATTCAATACGTTTTTTAAATAGCTATGTTGCTCTTAATTTGTTATAATATAAATTTAAGTCATTCCATCTGTTTACTAGATATATCAAAGCAAACTGATTGATACCCTATGGACGAAAATAATGTAGCAGAATTTAAAGCATCCCGAGTACGTTGAAAGTGTTAATTTTCTCAAGAAATGTCATTTCAATTTTTTGGATTTATTGAATAGAGCATATATTTGTTTTTACAAAACTGTTTTGATTTTGTATCTACATCAATTCGAAGCCAATATATTAAGGAATTTGTAAAGCTGTATAAACTGGAAGTGATCATTAAAACGGACGTAAGCCTGTAAAGCTGTCAAACGAAATTTAAATATCATATTCTTTTTAGCAACTATAATTTTGTAATATATTTTTCATAATAGTTAAACTAATTAACATTTTATGAGACTATCTGGCAACGAAGAATTTGATTTAAATCTGGCAAAACTTGCTTTATCTTATTAATTAACCCCTAAATTCTCGCTCACGTGATATTAACGGGCTGTGTCTTTTATTTATATTGTTTGATTCCCACCAATTTTATAAAATAATGTAATTGGCTTTATTATGGTATCATTTTACCTATCATTAAGTAAGGTGAATATTTCTTTTCAAAAAAGTGGTGCAAATAAGCAGTTTGAATTTTTAAACTGTAATTTCATGCGACTGTTAAGGGGTTAAAAAACATTTTTCTTAAAATCACTTTTTCATATACAGGGTGTTTCATAAAAGATGAGCAAAGCTTTAAGGAGTGATAGTACACATTCAAACAAACAATTTTCATCAAATATTTTATGTATGGCCGGTATTAAAACGCAAAGATTCTAGAGGGAGCCAAAGGAGATATTCAGTGTTGCCTCTGGGCTACTTCTTTTTAACTCAGATTTATTGATTGGCACCACTTTTTTGAAATGGTAACATTCCCCTCGTTTTAGCCTTAATATGTCATTAAATAAGACGAATTTTACCATTTCAAAAAAGTGGTGCTAATCAAGAAATCTGAATTCAAAAATAGTAGCCCACTGGCAAAACTGGATATGTTGTTTTGAGAGGTAAAAACAAGCAAAGAACGAATAAGTGACAAAAGCAAGGTGGGAATCTCCTCTCAGTACAATCATTGAGTCTCTGAGCCATTTCCATTTGCAGTTCTGTAGATATAATGCATATTAGCCTTTTCACTATTAGTGAAGGGCAACATCTTCTGTTACGTTCCTACTGCGATTGACAACTGCACACTCGGATCAGCAGCTTTTATGTATTTATCGAGGCAAAATTTAGCATACGCGTTCTTCTTCTTCCCCATATCACATGCCATGCTATTTGTGCCATTCTTCTCGCGATAACTCCCAATAAGAATAGAGCTTTAACGTTTGCATGGACCAAGTCAATGTTGCGAGTGGGCTACTTTTTTTTAAATTCAAATTTTTTGATTGGCACCAGTTTTTTTAAATTGATAATCCGCCTTGTTTTCACCTTATTTAATCTGTCATTAAATATGGCGAATTTCGCTATTTCAAAAAAAATGGTGGCAATCAATAAATCTGAATTTTAAAAAAGTATCCCACTGGCAACACTGAACAAAGTTTCCAAATGCGCCAGCACCTTTGCGTTTTATTTCCGATCAAGCATTCTTTGATGAAAATTGTTTGTTTGTGTACTATCACCTCTTAAAATTTTGCCCATCTTTTATGAAACACCTTGTATCTCGCTTTTTTCAAAAATGATAACACAAACTATTATCATTCTGTTTTGTTTTTTTTTCAAAGTTGATAGGTTTTTCATTACAATGTTTTCTAAAGCATGAACTAAAAGAATATTCACAATAAGAATATTTTACAAATTACGGCATGATATTTGAAAATTGATTATGTTAAATATACCGAATACCAGCATTGATTCTTCAGCTAGCTCTAATATATTTATCTATAGAAGTAGCCTAAATGTTTCAGTTCATTCCTTAGATAAGTGCGTGTGGATTACTTTGATACTAAATTTATTTAAATTGGGTGTGTACATTTTCATGTAGTATTTTTGAAGTTTTTCTAAAGTTTCTTCAATTCAGTTTTCTAAAACTAAACAAATTTAAACCATAGCACTTTTAATCCCTTCATAAACTAAAATTTTAAATGTGATTGATTTGTTTTCATGTCTTTTTTTTGTTGTTGTTGTTGTTCTCCGAACGTATTTAGATATATTAATATATACTCGCGATGTTAGCACTATTTAAATTTTGATATATATGTCAAATTCTAAGCATTTTCTTCACATTATAGAATTTTGCACACAGCAATATCCTTTCTTTTCTACATATAGGAGATAATAAATAGATTGGAGATAATACATATCTTATACTTTTCGATAATAATGGTATTCAAAAGCAAGTAACAGTAAGAACCCTGAATAAAATGGGTGAATCTTATATTGTACGACAGAATACGGGTAGAAAGGCAGCTTAATCTTCCATTGAATTCGGTCTCGTGTCTACAATTGAAAATATGACAGACATGAACGACATTCAATAAGATCTTAACATATTGCTGACTGGTAGTTTTCGTCTTTCAAACAGGAACCCTTACCTACTGGCGTTACTACTGCACGTTACACATTTTAATGTAAAGATTTTCTGTGACCGTGTTTATATTACAAGTGAATGTATATAAAAATGCAAAGTTGCCACGCTTCAGGGAATTTCCAGACCAGGAAATTCTTCGGTACCAGTATTTTCTTATAGAAAATCTCTCCTTAACCCCTTGAGGGGCACCGGTATATATTATATACCACCTACGATTAATGAAGTTTGACACCAGAAAAATTTTATAAAATTTTACTTTTCTAAATTTGGTGGAAAAAAAAAGGCTGTAAAATTGCTTTTACTTATTTTGAAATAGAATTTTTCAAAGATTCCGGTGGGAATTCAGCATTTCCCAAACGTAATTGCTTGCCCCTCAAGGGGTTAAATAAGCGAAATTTCGTTTGTTTAACTTAGATTTATTTTTCTATAAACAAAAATTGATATTTCACCTGGAAAATTCCCTGAAGCGTGGCAACCAGTGGCGTAGCCAGGCAGTGTTGCCAGTGGGCTACTTTTTTTATTCAAATTTCTTGATTTGCACCACTTTTTTGATATGGTAAAATTCCCCTTTTTTTCGCCTTAAATAATATGTCATTAAATAAGGCGAAATTTTATCATTTCAAAAAAGTGGTGCTAATCAAGAAATCAGAATTAAAAAAGTAGCCCACTGGCAACACTGTAGCCAGGGTGGGGGTCCAAAGGCTCTGAATACCGCTAATTTTATAATGTTCTGTTCGCCTTATCTAATCGGAAAATTTTCTGCTATTAATTAAGGCGAAGAAAGCTTTACAATATTACTGGTATTCAGAGCATTTGGACCCCTCCCTGGCTACGCCACTGGTGACAACCCTGTAATGGTACTGATTCTAAGCGAAGTGTTTATATGCATAATACACTAATTGTATTTATAAGAAAGCTGTGTATATTTTTAACAAATAATGTATTATTTAGCAAACTTCGCCCGCTACACTGGTCGATTTTTCCAAATGAGCCTCGAATCAAACGAATCTACTACCAAAACGAACCTCAAATCAAACAAATATATAACAAAAGGAACCTCTTGTCCGGGTGTGTCTCTGCTACCTACGGTACCGTATACCGTGAGTGCCTCGTACGCGCCGGAAAATTTTAATTATTAAAAATATCCTTCCAAAATAACCTCGAATTTTAAAAAAATATCCTTTCAAATGTATCTCTTACAAAACGAATCTCTGGTTCAGGTCCCCGCTGCCTGCGATACCGTATACCGGTCGTGCTGTGCCGGAAATACTTTCGGAGGGCTCGCTACCTTCGGCAGCGTATAGTGTGCTCCAGACGAACCTCTGGTTCGGGTTCCCGATGCCTGCTGCACCGTATACCGGACAAGCAGAAGTCTGAGTAGGCGAAACCCACCGCATTGTGGAAAATATGACATTGATAAATTCTATCTCGAATTTGTATGAATTCATATATCTAAACGAAAACCTTTCTTTTTTCCGGGGATGAGATCAACGATTCCGCTGTCAGCGGGCAAAGCCCACATCAAAGTTGAATGTATGATATTTAAACATCGAACCTCTTATATAGTCTAAAGCAGTTAATTAGTTAAATATTTATTGTTTAGTTAAGTTTCCTTTGTCAATCGAACATTCCTTGAATAATTATTGTACTTAAATTCCGGTATTTGAGATTATATTTAGCTGAGCAGTACTAATAAGGATCAGTAATTAGCGGATATTATATTTAACCTCTTGAAATAAAAATCAGATAATTAATTAAATAATTATCGTTAATTTAAATATAGTAAAAGGAAAAATTAAAACAGTTTAATTAATTTGCTTCCCCTGGCGGCATTGGGTTGATTTTTTTTAGAAAGCTGGCAAAAAGGTGGAGGAACCTAAATATAAATGGTTGTGATAATCTAATAAGATTACCGTAATTTCCGGCGTATAATCCGCGGATCAAACAATTCTTTTTGGACACAGAAATTTTATTTAGTAATTGAAGCCAAATATTTACCGCGATCTAAAAAGTTATATTTTACTTTAAAAAATTTCTGGGTCGAAAAATGATTGTTTGATTCGCGGATTATACGCCGGAAATTACGGTAACTCTGTTTTTGACGCAAATTAAAAATTCAAAACGCTCTCTAGCAGAGAGGAAAAAAGTTAAAATTATAAAGTGCTCATGTAAATGAAGGCTTGAAAATTTCCAATAGGGGAAAAAAAAAGAATTAAATTTTTCTGAAAACTAGAAGATAAGAAACGGCACTGCTATAAAATGACCGCCAGATGTCTCCCATTTTTTGACCCTGAGGAGGGGGGTAATTATGAGGTAGGGAGCGGGAAAAACCAGGGGAATCAACTATTTGGTGATGTTTTCCAGTTTTAAGAGTGAAATCAGGAGAAAAGGGTTAACCAACTTTTTAGGACATAAAATCTATATGTGTTATATAGGAGTTAATGAATTATTTTTACAAATTTATGAGGAAAGGCTATGTAGACAAATTAATCTCACCCTAGACTCATAGTTAAGGGACTCTTGACCCCAGCCTCACTTAACCCTTTCAGGGACAAAGCACTTCTATTCGTAAAATTATAAAATGCTTGATTGATACCAGAATTTACAAACTAGTTTCTTTTAAAATAGATAAAAGCTGTTCGTCACGTAGATCATAATTGGAAAATTTTCCTTTTAAAATTCTGGTGCAAATGAGGCATTTAGGAATTAAAATTAGGTGGTCCAAAAATGAACCACCGCCCTTGAAGGGGTTAAAATTTTTAGAAATCTGTTGATATCCTTTTTAATCATGTTTTAGTAATTCGCAACATCATTTTCTTTCCTTTCATATCCGAAATCAGATTGGGGGTGTCGGCTTATCCGCTAAAGCAAATCTATTTTTAATCAGTTTTTAATGAATACGCCGTCCGCTTTTTCAATCTTTATATTAAAAAAAACTGTGGCGCTGTTAGTGTCTCGCTAATATTAAAAAAAATCGCCTTCTGATTTTTACACAATTTTATTCACCGATGTAAAGTATTTTTCTACTTGTAGTTTGAAATTTTCAATACAATATATCAGTTCTCTTAATTTTCGCTGATTAGTTAAAATTTTTCATCATTAACTCATATTCATTGTCATTCTGCAAAGCAAGCCTCATAGCCATGGAACTATTAACCCTTAAATGCATAGTGAAGTACAGGGTGGTTCAAATTAAATTATCCCTGTTTCGGACGCTCTAGTGAGAGAAGCAGTGGATGTAACGTCTTCATATTTGGAGGATATACATATCAAACCATGGGAAACTGATTGGTGCAAAAAAAATTTTAGTTCAAAGAAAGGCCGCTAGGGGAAAATGAGGCGCTGCGATCGGCTTAAGGTAAGGAAAATGTAGCGAAACAAATAAGCAAAGAATACAAGGTGTCGTCTAATTAACATTTTTTTAAAAATTCCTACCACTAAATTTTTAGTATTATTCGTCGAATAAGAATACTAACATAATTAGTCGGAGCATATAAACGAATGACACTAATAAAATTTATTGGTGGGAATCGGCTTATTGGCGCCTAGATGTTTACACCTTTGGTCATATTACATTTTCCAAACCGATCACAGCGCCTCGTTTTCCCCTAGCGGCCTTTGTTTGAACTATTTTTTTCCCCAATCAGTTTCCCATGGCCTGATATGTATATCCTCCAAATATGAAGTCGTTACATCCACTGCTTCTCTCGCTAGAGCGTCCCAAACAGGGATACTTTAATTTGAACCACCCTGTATATCTACATCACTTGTTATTTAATTCTTACCAACCAGTATATTTATATAGAAATAGTAATGCTGTAAAAGTTACAAAAATTTAAAGTTAAAAATCTATCTTAAAATTTCTGGTATAAAATATAAGAGCAAAAAACATAATTCTAAAAAAATAATTCGCGCATTTAAGGGTTAAGTTTTACAAAATAAAAAAAAAATATTTAAAATAAGGTATTTAGTTATTTAGGTTATAAGGTACCTATAATCATTAAGGTTTGCTGGGTGAAAAAGTTCCACCTTATGCGTCCGGGATAGCTCAGATGGAAGAGCACTGGCGGCTTCAGCCAGGAGATCCCTGGTTCGAATTTTGATCCGGACATTTTTCGCCCAGTTGGAAATTTACATCTAATAAGGTATTTAGATTCATACTTATTAAAATATTTACTAATTTACAATATTTTAGTTTTTACTTGTATTGCATATGTGCAAAATCAAAAAACGTTGACATATTATACGAAAAATGTATCTCTGATTTTTTTCATTTTTTTTCCTGTGTTATAAACCTTTCAGCGAATCATATATAATTTTTTCGAAACAAAATAAAAAAATCATGCATTTTAGAGATAATAAAGAGGAACTGACATATTCTTAAAATAGTAAAGATTCAACTGCTACCGCTTTTCAGGGGCTGATTACCGCCGGGACAAACTGCCACCAGTAAATTTATATAGAAGTTTTCTCCATATATAATCCTTTATCTACTGACGGTACTTATAAGTACCACTCACTTTAAATATTCATCCTATAGTGAATATTACTAATATTTTAATGTTAATTTGCAAAAACACTCTTTTAAGTCCACTTTATCCGGATACATGGCAGCAGTAGTTCTGAGTTTGTTATTTTATGGAGGAAGGAGGCTATCTTTGACACAGACGATGTGTTTTGTGCCGATATTTTGAACAGATTGTCACACTCGTCTTTTTATATCTGCAAACACAGTAAAGGATATAAGATAAATGATGGATTTTTTTATGTGTTCATTATGATCTTAGAATACAGCTTAACTAGCTATTTTAGGTGAACAGTGTATGTATCTTATATAACAGTTGAAGTGCTCGGTGGTACTTAAAAGTACCGTCAGTACACTGGGTGTTGGAGAAAAACTTTTTGTTTACTTTTTGTCTATGTAGTTATCCATCATTTTCATCTGCTTTAAAATGTAATTTCTAAAATGTAGTGTAGAAAAAATAATGAAAAAATAACAATGAAACAGAAAAGAAATACCAGGGAAATCATTACTACACTAGTGCCAGATGGGCTACTTTTTAAAAAATCAGATTCTTGATTGACACCACATTTTTGAAAGAGTAAAACTAATTCATATTCAAAGCTGGAGTAGCACAGTTGAAGTTTATTCCAACAGAGCGAAAAATGTCCAGACCAGGGATCGAACCTGGATACTTGGCGTGCCGTGCCAATGCCTTACCTGTTAGGCTATCCGCTGCAGTTCGCAGCCAAGTCCAGCTAATAAGAATGAATTATGTCGGCCAGTTATCGGTCCGGATAGCTTAACAGGTAAGGCATTGGCACGGCACGCCAAGTATCCAGGTTCGATCTCTGGTCTGGACATTTTTCGCTCTGTTGGAATAAACTTCAACTGTGCTACTCCAGCTTTGAATATGATATAATCCAGTTGGAGAAAATATTCGTTCCCTTCATTATGAGTAAAACTAACTTTGCTTTTGCCTTAAATAATATGTCATTAAATAAGGCACATTTTAGCACTTCAAAAAAGTGGTGCAAATCAAGAATCTGATTTTTTTTTTTTAAAGTAGTCCATCTGGCACTAGTGTAGTAATGATTTCCCTGGTATTTCTTTTCTGTTTCATTGTTATTTTTTCATATGAAATCGAAAAAGTTGTGGAACCGGCTCGTTTTTTCTATGCTAGAAATGGCATATGTAAATTCATGTATTGCATATGTGGAGATGAGAGAACATGCTCTCTCTGGAATATAGACGTCGCTTAACTAAAGAACTGCTAACAAAACCGAAAAAAACAGTTTTTTAACCCTTTCTGGGGCAAAGCATTTTCAATTCCAAAGTGTTAAAATAAATGATTTGCACCAGAATTTGTCGAAAGATTTATTTGTAAATAGGAAAAAAAAAGGCCTATATTTCACATACTTATTAAAACGAAAATATTTTCTGGTGCCATTTGAAATACCTTGTGGGTTTTCTGTCACGATATTTTAGTCATAGTGTACTGACGGTACTTTAAAGTACCACTTTAATTAATTACCTGTAAATAATTAAATTTCTCACGGGTGAGTATTTTTTTTGTTTATCCTTTAATTTTCATTGTAGTAACTGGAAAAAAAAATATTACATGAAAAAAATTGCAGTAGATCATAATGCAATAGATAAAGGGTTAAATGCCTTATTGATGAAAAATTTCATAAAAAAATAATGGCAAAACAGATATTCATTTTTACTCGTGGAATTTCACTTCTGTGGTAGTCAGGCTCTGCGTTTCCGCCATATTGTGACAACCTTGGCAACCTCCTGTCAGTGTCACTGAGAAAGATTGTAATACCAATGAAGTTATGAATAAAGAGGGGGAGACATATAGTATAGAGTCTACCACTTTCGAATGCTGTAACTGACTTGGTTGTCACAAGATGGCGGCTGATTTTTTACATCGCATCAACAGTTTCTGCATATCACCGAAAAACGGCCACCAGTAAATTTTGAATAGAAAATTTCAACTTATTTTAACGGCTTACTAATGCAAAATTTCTCTTATAAATATAGTAAAAATGTCTATTTGTTTTTTTATTGGTGTCCCGTGATCTTTCTCAGTCAGGAGGTTATCTAGGTTTTCAGTATATGGCGGAAGAGCATGATCTGACTACCGCCTAAGTAAACTTCCACCAGTAAAAATATATACATATGCTATTGGCCATAATTATGACTGAAATTTTGCATTATTAAGAGGTTTAAATAAGTGGGAAATTTCTATTCTAATTTACTGGTGGAAGCTTGACCCGGCGATAATGAGCACCTGCGAAACCGGTTACAGTCGAAGTTTCATCATTTTGAGGCTATGACAATTCTTCTTCATTCATAGTTCCGTGCAGTGTTGCCAGTGGGCTACTTTTTTAAAATTCAGATTTCTTATTGGCACCATTTATCTGAAATGGTAAAATCCCCATTATTTTTGCCTTAATTAATATGTCATTAAATTAGGCGAATTTTGCTATTTCAAAAAATTGATGCGAATCAAGAAGTCTAAATTTAAAAAAAGTAGCCCACTGGCAACACTGGTTCCGTGATAATACCTGGCCAATATGCCACCAGTGAAAATAAATAGAAATTTCTACCATATTTGTGACAGAAATTTTCCATGAATAAGGCCCTTAAATAAGACAAAACTTTCTATTCAAGTTTACTGGAGTAAGTGTGCCCCGGCGGTTAATCAGAAACTGTTCATCTGAGACTTAAAAAAAAAACAGCCGCCATCTTGTGACAACCTCCTCAGTTACTTCACTCGCAACTGGTAGACAATACACCCTATATGTCTCCTCTTTATTTATAACTCCATTCTCATAGCAGTGTCCCACTGTAGTGAGAGTTTTGATTGGAGCGTTTTGTGTTTCTCCTAGCCTCGTCAAAAGTTATGAATCTAGCCAGGCGTTCAGTTAATGGAGTTATGAATAAAGAGGAGTAAACATATAGTGTTAAGTCTACCTGTTGCGAGTGAAGTAACTGAGGAGGTTGTCACAAGATGGCGGCTGCTTTTTTTTTTAAAATCTGATCTTCAGTTTCTGATTACATCCAGGGCAAACATCCCACCAGTAAAATTAAATAGAAAATTTCGGCTTAATTAAGCATCTTATTCATGGAATTTTTCCTCAAAAATGTCCTAAAAATTTAGATTTGTTTTTACTGGTGTCAGTATTCCTTGTAAAACTGTCATTTGTTTCCCTGGTTGTCACAATATGTCGGAAAGGCAGGGCCGAACTGCCGCCAAAGTAAACTCCTACCAGTAAAAATGAAAATCTGTTTCTAACAATATTTATGACTGAAATTTTGTAATAATAAGGCGTTTAAATAAGTTGGAAATTTCTATATAAATCTACTGGTGGAACCTTCTACCGACGGTAAACAACTCCTGTGATAGCGGTTACAGGGGAAACTTCACTATTTTAAGGATATGTCAGTTCCTCTTTATTAATAGTTCCATGGTTCAGATGTGCGCGCTTTTTACAAAAAGAGCTTCTTCGATGAGTTTTACTTAATATCTTAGCTAATAACAGACATATTTATTCGAAATTCAATATCAACAACAACCGAATAGTTCTGCGTCGATGAACACCTTGGGCGCCTCTCAACTAGCTCGCTCAGCGAAGTTTTTGCTGTTACAGACAGTCGTTCTCACTCATTAATAATATTATTATTATATTATTAGTATTATTATTAGTATTATTATTAATATTATTAGTAGCAGTAGCATAGGTGCCAACCTCAAACTAATCTTCCGTAATACGTGCGTTAATTTGACCCTGATTTAATGCGTTTCGAATCAGAAATATTTTGAAGAAATGAAATTAAATATGTTCCACATAGGAACCTTGTATAGACTCTATTCAGGTGACGTCAGACGCCAGAGCTGGCCGTATGATAATCTGTTATTCTAGTTACTGCACCGGCAGAATACTGGAATGCGCAGGCGCAAACACCGCTAGCAGACGGCTTTAGCCTTGACCCTGGTTGAGTGCTTATACAGGGTGGTCATAAAAAAACTTTGCCGATATATGGAACTCTATCGGCCGTTCCGTTAAACCGATCGAGATGAGATTTCAGATATAGTTATTCAGAGGTATGAGCTCGGAATTCTGTGAACGGCCACAAATTGGCGCTCACTGTTACGGTTATAGGTACAGAAACTCAAAATTTTCGAATGGCAACGCCCTTTTTTTTTTTCATCGCAAAATGCTCAGCGCATGCGAAAACCCTAAATAGCTCTGGAACGGTACGTTTATCGCAATAAACGGAAGCGTTATGCACGCACAAAAAACAGCTCAGCGAACGGTCAAAAACAACACGATCGGGGCTCACAGAGGAAATTTGCATATGACAGAGCAAGAATCCGTTTTCTACGCTGATTATCTGTCAAACTGCATTCTATGATTGTTGTCTTGCCTCTGTCATATGCAAATTTCCTCCGTGCCCACCGATCGTGTTGTTTTTGACCGTTTGCTGAGCTGTTTTTTGTGCCTGCATAACGCGTCCGTTTATTGCGATACACGTACCGTCCCAGCGCTATTTAGGTTTTCGCATGCGCTGAGCATTTTGCGATGAAAAAAAAATGGGCGTTGCCATTCGAAAATTTTGAGTTTCTGTACTATAACCGTAACCGTGAGCGCTAATTTGTTGCCGTTCACAGAATCCCGAGCTCATACCTCTGAATAACTATATCTGAAATCTCATCTCGATCGGTTAAACGGAACGGCCGCTAGAGTTCCATATATTGGCAAAGTTTTTTTATGACCACTCTGTATTTTAACTGAAAATTTGCAAACTTAGGAATTTTTCGCATACAGAACAACATTTTGAATATAGATTACAATATATTAAGTATATGCTGCTGCATCAAAGAATTCTTTTGCGGTATTTTTAACAAACAAGCATTAATAATTCACACTCCATACACTGCTATGCTAAACACCGCCAGTAAATACCGCCAGCAGACGAATTTTAGCCTCGACCTCAGGCCGCGTGCATAAGGTCCATTATATAAATAAAGATTCAAGAAATAAATTTTCTGGTTCAAAAGTGACTAACCTGGGTCAAATTAATCCAGATATTACGGAAGATTAGTGAAAGGTTGGAAGCTATGGTAGTAGTAGTAGTATTAGTATTATTAGTATTATTATTAGAATTAGTATTATTTCTGAAACAAGAATATTTTTTGCTGCCCGTAATTTTTGTAAACGTTTCCAGTAGTTTCTACAGTGTATTAATCAATTTTCTCAACCTGGTATAAACAAGAAATTTAGGATTTTCGGATGCTATTAATACTGAAGTAAACATTTTAAGGTTCAAAAGATATTTTCATCAGACAAATAAGTTAAATTAACAGAGCAAAATTAACATTATTTTGTTACTTTTCCATGTATATAAATTATGTTATTCAGGTCAAAATGATTGTTTGAGGATTGATAGCATCGGAAAAAACAGCATTTTGTTTTGGTACTGGGTTGAGAAAACTGTTTAATACACCGTAAAAACTACACGAAAACATTTCAGAAAATTACGGGAACAACAGAAACTTTTGCTTCAGAAATACTTCTCCCTTTCAGGCAGTGTTACCAGATTGGGGACTTTTTTAATTCAGATTATTTGACGGTCACCACTTTTTTAAAATAGTATAATTCGCCTTATTTTTCAGAATTTTTAATCTATTTCTAAATAGTCCGAATATTTCTATTTCAAAAACGCGGTGACAATAAACAATCTGGCAACACTGTTTTCAGGGACAGAATACTTTTATTCGTAAAATTCTAACATGATTTAATGACATAAGAATTTACAATAAAATTCATTTGAAAATAACTATAAGCTTCTATTCACATACTTAACAAAAGGGAAAAAAATGTTCGAAAATTCTGGTGCCAATTCGGCATTTAAGGATTAAAATTAAGTGGTCAAAAAATGTACCACCGCCCGAAATCGTGTGTAGTTTGGAAGACGTATCGTAATTCCCGGCGTATAATCTGTGGATCAAACAATTACCAGAAATTTTAGAACCAGACATTTTATTTTATAAAATCTAACTTATTAAATCGCGGTAAATATTTGACTTCAATTATTAAATAAAAATTCTGGATCCGAACGTAATTGTTTGATTCACGGATTATACGCCAGAGATTGAGTAATATTATATTTTCGTAAAAATTCTTGCTAAATCAATAAATCCTTTCCTTTATTTATTATGCGGAACATTCTGCTAGCAATTAGCATCATATTTTTGCAAAAAAACACAAACTCCAATTGCTTCAGTTAATCTCCATTAGTAACGATCTTGCAAACACTTCATTTATTTTCAACATTCCATATTTTCAACATTCCATATTATTTTCTACATTCCATATTTAAGAAGAAGTGTTTTTCTAGCGTCATCACTACAATGAAGTTTGTTATATATGATCAGTATACCATAAAAATGCTGCCCTTTATAATAAATTTATTTAGCTGTTTAATTAAAGTTTACTGTTATTAATGTGTACTGCTATTATTGACTGATTTTTTTCATAATTTTATGTCATATTCCGTTGTAATATAGAGACATATTAAAATTTCAGGTTAAAGAAATCAAGAAATTGATGTAATTACAGTTTCTGTTATTCTGAACTTTCTTAACCCATTCCGGACCATGGGTGCATCTATGCACCCTTAATAAGAGCATACAGAATTTGTTTTAGACACCAGTAAAAAAGAAAAGAAGTATTTGGTCATTTTAGTTAGAGCATTATCGTGATTGTTTAAGTAAGGGTAACTTTTTTTTAAAGTAGTGTAAAAGTCGCAGGTTGAC
This sequence comes from Maratus speciosus, assembly GCA_963932465.1. Taxonomy (NCBI): domain Eukaryota; kingdom Metazoa; phylum Arthropoda; class Arachnida; order Araneae; family Salticidae; genus Maratus; species Maratus speciosus. The sequence continues at coordinate 464,188,249 of OZ010796.1, forward strand.
TAATATCATACTTGCCAACATTCAACTAATCTTCCGTAAAATGTGAGTTAAGTTGACCCAGGTTATACGCGTTTCTAACCAGAAAATTTTTTTGATGTGTCATTATACATTTAAAATCATGTTTTTTCTATGAAAACTATTTGATTTAATTTCTTTAGTAAATTTCTGGTTCTAAACGTGTTTAACTTGTGTCAAATTAACTCACATTTTACGGAAGTTTAAGGGAATGTTGGCAGGTATGTAATATATACCAAAAATCTGCCTGAACGTCAAAGCTCTAGGTCTATAGCTGAGTGTTATAGGACTCGGATAGAAACATTTTTGATTTCAAACCTATTTTTAGATTTCTTTTGGAAATTTTGTAGAAGAATATTTCGTAGAAGGTATTTCGTATATTCTCTTGCAAATATTTTCGAAATCTACCACTAAGTTTATTGTTTGGAAATAGTGCTAGCCAAAAAGGTGGCAACGCCGAAACTTGATGCTACCCCATTGTGAAGCAAAATTAAAAAAGAGGGGCATAATACGACAAGAAATTTTATTTCATAAAGGACATCAAGGTACCACCACGTATAAAATAGACACATTTAATTAAATAAACTCTTTTCAAAGTCTGAATAAAATTATTTATTATTTGATTAATATTAATTTATTTAACCCCTTAACACTAGAGCGCCCGGAAATTTCTCTCAATTTTCATAAAAATGTTTCATTCCAGAATTTTTATTTAAAATTATTTAACTTATTTATTTAACGTAATTCTCCATCGCTCACATTAAACTTATTTTATGAAATAAAATTCTGACTCAAATTGACATTTAATCATGTGGTCGGTGTCGAATCGACTCCTTTCGGTCGTTCTAGTGTTAACAGTTTCGCCCGAACCCCGTTCGGGTAAATAGAGTTTGTTTGCTTCGTTACTCAAACCTTTCGGATACCACTTAACTTTAACTGTAATCTTTGCTTTATTAATTGGCAGACATTTTTTTCTTCAATTATATAGGCCATATATTTTTGTACAAAAAAAGTGGTGTCCAGTCCCTATTTTTAATTTATTGTGTCAAAAAAAAAAAAGAAAGAAAGAAAATGTTAAGCAGTTAAAAAATGGAAGGTTGGCAGGCATGCATTATATTTCGGATCGCATGTACTAAAATGTTGTTCTGTTCATCTAAAAGAAAATATAAAGCCATAAAATCATTCTTATCTATATTTGAACACCAGTAACATAATTTGTTAGTACATATTGACATATTATTCAATAATATCTGCATTGTTCGAACAGCAATGTGGACAGAGGGAGTTTCCGTGTTTTCCATGTTAATGGGATTACAGAATACAAAGTAAATACATTGTGAAAGTGTAACCTCAATGAAAGTTTTCAACATCATGTACTAAGAATATATTAAGCATAAAAATAAAAGATTCCGACTACGGCCTTCAGTACAAGGTGCATCAGTTATGACACAATTTTCGAGTAGAGTTTTTTGCCTTATTTAATAGCTGAAAAGAGTTACACATTCCGCGATTAATAGCAGAAAAAAATTTAATCTGAAAAAAATATATTAGGCTGAAATTTCTAAAATGAAATATGCGTATCATATTATTTGAGAAATCTAACAAAGGGTATACACACCCAATACATAACATATTCTGTGTGGAAAAGCAACTAACGTAGAAAATGATTCGATGAAAGGGCATAGTCAAATAAGCAATGGCAACATGCCTTTCAATCAAATTTCCTGATTTTTTTCCCAGATGTGGCTACATATCTGACAATATATTTCCCCTATTATCACCCTATAAATATTGATATTTAATGAGATAAAAATGTTTTATCGATTCTTTAAAAAACTCATTTTCTCTAAAACTACTGCACCGAATATCATGCTATGAAATGCGGTTAGATAGATACCAAAGATGCATAACTGAAAATTTTTATATAATTTTCTGATTATAAAAACTGTGTAAAATAGAGATAAAAAAAATTACAAAAATAAAAATCATATCTTATGGTTATCCGAAAATTACCATTTTCTTGTAAAAAATTCCCCATATGTGCCCGTATATTGTATATAAATGCCGAAAGTTTGCATTGGGTACTACATATAAATATTTACAAAAATGTATATTAAAATTATTGAAATGCAATTTAAGGCGTTATTTGGGGCGGAGCTACTCAACTTCGACATCCGAAGAATTTTTCGAACAAAGTCAGCAGACAATATGTCAACTGATGTATTTTAGATCCCTTTAAGCATATAAGCCATGTTTTTCAACACTGTCGATACTATTTCGATATCGAAAATTGGTGTTTTGTATCGGAGACAGAGAAATATTTTTGCTTGGAAAACAACAGCATTCTTCGGTATCGAAATGTAACGACAGTTAGTATAATGACTTTTAATTAAGGGTAATAAGAAAATGTAGTTTCGCCATTTTTTATTACCTGAACTAACGTAATGAAAAATGGATATTATATAACTAGAGTTAGAACCAAGTGTGTTCCTTAACTTCTGAGGTATCGTCTGGTTTGGGTAGTAATAGGCAATTTTTTTATATATACTACTCGAAATTTTTCATTTATTTACTGGTAGATTTCTGTGGCTGTTTATTTGGAAGATAAAAATTAGGGATACATAATTTGAGTAAAAAAAAAAAAAAAAAAAAAAAAAAAAAAAAAAAAGAAAGCCGACAACATTGGACGATGCTTTGTATTTTAAAATATATTTCTACAATTTTTCAACTGTTTAATTTTTGATGAGATAAAAATATTTTTAAAATAAATAAACAGGTTTCTTCCCTGTTTTTATTTTTTCTGCAGCCACGAGATTTTTCAAAAAACTTCCACAACAATCACATTTCGGATTGTAATTCTTAGACGACATCGTAAAAAATAAAGGGCATTCGCTACAACGAATCTGTTTCTGATCACGGCGGTTAACTATTAGACAAAATCATTTAACATGTAGGAAACCAAAGCTAACCGTTAGTCAAAACGCTTGAAAATACTAACTATAATTACACTTCATTAAAACTGGTGAAAAACATTTTAATTTAAATTGATTGTGATGACTATCGTTACATTTCGATATCGCTGAATGTAGTTTCATAGCTGCCAACTTTTACGCTTTTTTCCTACCACTAATTTTGATCAGAATTTTTTTTCCTTATTTAATCCCATGTTTTCTATGATTAAATAAGGCAAATTTCCCTGTTACAATATAGTGGTAAGAAGAAAGTGTAAAAGTTGGCAGCTATGCGGTGGTGGAAAATTGGCGCAGAGGTGGAGCCTATTGACACCACTAAATTATAGTAGGATTTTGCCTCTTAACTAATGATCAAATTTCTGAGTTTTTATTAAACTGAATAATATCATAAAAATTTAGTGGTGTCAATACGCTCCACCTCTGCGCCAATTTTCCACCACTGAGCTATGTAGTTTGTTTCTATGCCAAAAATATTTTTCTTTATTGTAGTCTGCGACACCAACAGCAAATTTTGATATCGTCAGCGTTGAGAATGTCGCTCATGTGTTCATTAAAATTTAAAATACAGCAATTCTGTCAGTGTTTATTCCAAAAATTCTTCGGGTGTCGAAGTTGAGTTAGCTTTGCCCCAAATAACGCCTTATAAATGGATTTCAATAATTTTAATATACATTTTTGTAGCCATTTGTATATACATATATGTAGTACCCAACGCAAACTTTCGGCATTTATATATAATATACGGGCACGTATGAGGAAATTTTTACAAGAAAATGGTAATTTTCGGATAACCATAAGATACGATTTTTATTTTTGTAATTTTTTTACCTCTATTTCACACAGTTTTTATAATCAGAAAATTATATAAAAAAATTCCAGTTATGCATCTTTGGTATCTAACCACATTTAGTGGCATAAATTCGGTGCAGTAGTTTTTGAGAAAATGAGTTTTTTAAAAAGTCGAAAAAACATTTTTATCTCATTAAATATCAATATTTAAAGGGTGATAGTAGGGGTAATATATTGTCAGATATGTAGCCACATCTGGGGAAAAAAAATCAGGAAAATTGATTGAAAGGCATGTTTCCAATGCTTATCCGGCTATGCCCCTTATACAACATTGCTGCAAACGTTTTCAAGTCCAATAAAACCAGTAATTTTAATAATTATAAAAGCTAATTAATAACCATATAGAACCAAGAAGCATTCCATTAACCCTTTCAAGGGTGGTAACAACAACTTCGACCACTTAATTGTATTTCCAAACAGCAAACTCAGGGAACAGTGAATAAAGTGGAACTAACATATCCTCAAAATAGTGAGGCTTCAACTGTAACTAGTTTCGCAGTAGTTAGTAACTACTAGCCACTAGCGGGAACTAGTTCCCGCCGGGAAAAACTTCCACCAGTAAAGGTTCTAGCCGGATAAGCATAGCGAAATGGCCCCCACGGCCGATGTTTGAAATAACATGTGTGATAATAAGGCTCACCATGAGAATACAATATAGAGTGTTTTTAGCCTCTGACCTTGAACCGTCCTTGAGATAATCGGGGAAGTATGCGTCGGCGCTACTATTTTTCAAATACGTTTTTCTCAAAAAGTACAAAAGTTAAAAAAATTAAACCAACGCTAATTATTGAAGAATATATCAGTTTATATTATATATTTTTTTCACATTTTTACAAAAATTTTAACATAGAAAAATAAACAAAAATATTTAAAAAAAAATTATTAATGTAGTAATTTTATACTTACACAAACCAAAAAATTACAGAATAAGGCTCAAAGTATGTACTTTTAAGAAAAAAATTTCGTTAAAATCGAAGATGCGGTTTTTGAGTTATAAAAACAATAATGCTAGCAACTTGCTAAAATATTCGTAACTTTCCCTGTTTGCATTTGCAGAAATACGCTACTATCAATGCATTGGTCGATTCTTGACATTTCCACTAAGGCAGGATGCGTAATGCGCCAAAATAAGAGAATATTTCCATACATACCACTTCCCTATAGGTTTGTTTCGAGTTTGTAAACATTCTGTTATTTTGGCTTACTACGCATACTTCTCTCATAATAATATCAAGTCTATGGTGTAGTCCATTGTGCAGGTAAAGCTATAGGGGTTGTAAATATGTAAGGTTATCAACTTTTTGGTAATTCCGGAGTCCCTCTCTAACTTCCGATATCATACGTTATCATCAATCCTCGAATCCCCCTCCCCCTAATAATATTGTTATCAGTGTTTAAAAATTCTCTTTATTTTTACAATTTTTCCTTTTTTTTTCTTTTTATACGTTTGCAATGATATGCAGTTATGGTTGTACATTTTTTATTTGCATATTTTACTTATTTAAATAAAGAGAAGAAATTCATAATATATCACTGTTATATAAGAAATAACTTTATACCAAATAACATTTTAAAGAAATATTACTTAAAAGTTTTTAATAATAACTCTTTATTACATAATGCATTGAACAATAATACTGTCTTCTTGTACTTCGCCCATGCACGGGGCTAAACAGAAGTTCTTCTAAATAAAACAGGCGGACAACATTCTTCCCTATCTTTTACTAGTAAAAATAACAAGTATAATTTCGAATCTGGTTTCTCTAACAACGAATTATATACGCATATGGCAGGAGAATATTAATGGCGAACGTTCGGTTATTCCCTATTTTGGAATGAAATGTTTTATAATGATTCAATGGTTTTAATTATAACTTTGTACTTTCATAAAAAGAAGAAAACAGACAAAAAAATTAAGATAACGGCCAAAGAAAAAGGTACAAAAAAGTAAATTTTGTTTTGATAAAAAATGATAACGATATATAACGATATCAAATGATAACCCCTTCCCCTACAGATATCCTACGATGTCAAGTGCCAGACCCCCTCAAACCCCCCTAAACTGATGCGTTATGTATGTACACTGTTCAGCCCCATAGCTTTCTTCTATGTGAAAATCATCGTAGGCAAATGTTACCATTTTGTTTGACAATTCTTGATATTATTATGCGAGAAGGATGCGTAGTACGCCAAAATAACAGAATGTTTACAAACACGAAACAAACCTATAGGGAAGTGGTATGTATGGAAACATTCTCTTATTTTGGCGCACCTGCCCGAGTGGAAATGTCACGAATCGACCAATGCAGTGATAGTAGCGTATTTCTGCAAATGCAAACAGGGAAATTTAGGAATATTTTAGCAATTTGCTAACATTATTTTTTTTATAACTCAAAAAGCGCATCTTCGATTTTAACGAAATGTTTTTCTTAAAAGTACATACTTTCAGGCTTATTCTGTAATTTTTTGGTTTGTGTAAATATAAAATTACTACATTAATAATTTTTTTAAATATTTTTGTTTATTTTTCTATGTTAATTTTTTTGTAAAAATGTGAAAAAAATATATAATGTGAACTAATATATTCTTCAATAATTAGCGTTGGTTTCATTTTTTTAACTTTTGCACATTTTGAGAAAAACGTATTTGAAAAATAGTAGCGCCGGCGCATACTTACCCGATTATCTCAAGAACAGTTCAAGGTCAGAGGCTAAAAACACTCTATATTGTATTCTCATGGTGAGCCTTATTTCCACGCATGTTATTTCAGACATCGGCCGTGGGGGGCCATTTCGCCATGCTTACCCGGCTAGACCATTTGACTTGGAATTTTTAATTACCTATTTAAATGCCTTATCCATGGAGAATTTAAGTTATAATTATGGCCAAAAAACAGATATTCTTTTTTATCGGTGGAAGTTTACTTAGGCGGTAGTCAGACCCTCTGTTTCCGCATATTATGACAACCTAAACAACCTCCTTTCACTGCCAGTGACAGAGATTACAATACCAGGGCTAACTTCCACCATTAAAAATGATTTGAAAATTTTTCCATATTTGTGCGAGAAATTTTGCATGAATAAACCTCTAAAATAAGGCAAATCTTTATATTCAAAATTCACTCGTGGATGTTTGCTCCGGCGTTAATTAGCAGCCGCTGATCCAATTCAAAAAATCAATCTTCATCTTGTGACAAGCTCTTCAGATACTTCACTCGTAACTGGTAGACTCTACACCAGGGGTGGCCTCAGTTACTTCACTTGCAACTGGTAGACTCTACACCAGGGGTGGCCAAGTGTGGCACGCCTGATATCACTAAAATTTTACAGAAAGATTCGACTTCTTTAATCGCAGAGATTCTAGAATTAGATAAGGCAATGATTTCTATAAAATTTTAGTGGTGTCGAGCGTGCCACAGTTGACCACCCCTGCTCTACACTATATGTCTTTCCCTCTCCATTTGCCAACTGTCACCCAGAATTTTTTAATAAAATTTTGATTTTATAATGTACGCGAAAAAAAGCAAGCATTTATTTTAAAATAAATTCTTCAGTAAATTCTGGAGTCAGTCAATCATTTCACATTTTTACAAACAGTTACTCCACGTTTTAAAGGGTTTTTTTTTTTGTTCAATATAAGTTTATTTAACTTGTAAAAAAAGCGAAAAATTTGCAAATATGATATAAGTTTAGAAATACTACCTCGAAGGAATTTCCTTTACTGTTCTAACAAGAATAAAAGTTCTGTGGGGAAATAAATATAATTTCAAAAATCGTATTAACTCATGTTTAAATTATATCTAGATATCTCTTCAGAAGCAAGATAAAAAGATGATATTTTTGTAGATCTTTCAAATAAAGTATATCCAACCGGCGGCCAAGGTGCCGTACTCCAATTAGAATTTCCAAGGTATATAATACCACTATTTCAGATAAGAAACGTTCGCCTTCTTTAATCATATAATTTGCGTTAATCATATAAAAAGGCAAAAAGTGATATTCAGAAAATTTGGTAGAGCTGTATGTACTTTGTGCTTGTTAGCATTATTTCCTAATATTATCTAGTATCTGAATAGCACTATTCCGAACTGCACTTTATTTAACCAAAGAAATTCAGTTTAAAAAGTTATAAGGTCCGTGCATGTCATAAATTCTTAACCCCTTGAGGGGCGGTGGGATATACTATATCCCGTGTAATTTAAACAAGATTCGCACCAAAAACTTTTAACTAAATTTTATATTTTTAACTTTTTGGGGGGGGGGGGAATGTTGAAAAATTGCGTTTCTTTATTTAAAAATAAAATTTTTCTATTATTCTGGTGAGAATTCAATATTACAGAGACATTATTGCTTGCCCCTCAAAGGGTTAAACTGCTATTCAGGAACAGTGATAAGAATTAGTCCATCGGTTCAGTGTTGCCAGTTGTCAACTTTTTTAAAATTCAGATTTCTTAATTGACACCACTTTTCTGAAATGGAAAAATTCCCCTTGTTTTCGCCTTAATTAATATGTCATTAAATAAGGCGAATATTACTATTTCAAAAAAGTGGTGCCTATCAAGAAATCTAAATTCAAAAGAAGTAGCCCACTGGCAGCACTGCATCGGTTGGACATCCCTGTTTTAAATTAGCAATTAATGAAAGATGAAAAATGGGACATAAGAATGACAGTTATAAAGTACAAATTTTAAACAGGTTTTTAAAATTTATTATTATAATTACACAAATTATGATAAGACCACAGCTGCCAGCACTTACGCTTTTTTGTACCACAAAAATTTGATAGAAATTTTTGCCTTATTTAATCGGCAGATTACGGTGATTGAAAAAAGTAAAATTTATATTAAATTTGTGTGGTACAAAAAAGCGTAAGCGGTAGTAACTATGTCATACATACCGAGAACAGAATGGTAAGAATTGGAGTCCTGCTCTTGTGGGATATTACCCGATCCAAACTTGAAATTTCTGCTTAAAGCCAACCCAAAACCCGACCTGAATCCAAGAAACTTCAAACGAACCACACCTAAACCCAAATTATTCAAATCCAAACCCGACTCGAACCCGAAATGAAAAAAAAAATGAATCTATATTTTAATACAATTATGAAAAAATGGCCTAAAACAGGGGTGGCAAACTGTGGCCTGCCAGATACCAATAATTTTTTTTTAAAGAAATAGTCGTTCGTCTTCTTGAATTGCAGAGATCTGATAATTAGATAAGGCAATGATTACTGTAAAATTTTAGTGGTATCCCGTGGGCCACACTTTGACACCCCTGGTCTACAATTATATGTTGAATATCAATTTTATCTCCTTTTTTTATATAAAAATGAACACATATACATTCGTTAATGTTTAAATATACAGATTTTTAGATTTGAAAAATACTCAGGACTTTCTTTTGAAAAATTGGGTCAACCCTAACCCAATCCGAAGGAACAGCAACAAAAAGAATTAGCGTCAACCCAACTTCGATACTCTAGTCACAATTCATTTTTTTTAACTTGAGGGTCAGTAATTTCGAATGGTAATTGTCACCTTTCATAATACACGAGATTTTGGATTAAAAATCACTAAAAAAGTGGCTCCCTGTTTTCTAGGAGTTGTGACCACCCTGTAAATTAGAAGTAATTGAATACAACATGATTTCACCATGTGCATTTGGACCGATCTGATATTCAAGGAAATGTTTGTGAAGTATGTGTAAGATTTGCTCAAGATAAAATATAGATAAAAAATAGGACATTAAAGTAGATAGGACATAAAAATTGGATAGATGACTCTAGATGCTGAGAATAGCTATATTATTGATGTGCATAGTATGAAAATGATTAAAGGAAACTTTTATGCTTACATAAAAAATTATGCTGGATATGAAAAGTAAAGCTTATTAAATTAAATGTAAGCTTATTAACCCAATACCAGAGTTGCCAAGTCTCCGGCTTTTTGCACACCACTAAAATTTCAGAGAAAATCTGGTTCTTTTAAATCGCCCAAATGTTCCAATTAAATAAAACGGCATTTTCTGTATTAAAGTACTGTTATCCAAAAAGCCGGAGAGTTGACAGCTGTGCATTACCTACTAATGGTGCGTCTTCGCAAAGTTAAAAATAAATTTTAATTAACTATCTAAATACCACTGTTTTTTTAATTTAACAAAGTGCCTTGATTAATTACAGAAAGTTTGAAGATTAAATAAAGCGAAGATTATTTTTTAATATCTGTGGTGCCAAACGTAAAAAAGTTGAAGACCCCTATCTTACAGCTTCGGCAGTTAATGGGTTAAGTTAGTCATTTATAGTTGTTTTATTCTTATTTTTGCTATGGTGTTGATTTGTTGTTTCTGGTGTAAAATACGCATACATGCGATATGTGTTCGTTGTGTTAAATACACAAGATTCATACTCGCCTCATTTATCAAAGATAATTCAAAAAGAAAACATTATATTCACAATAGTGATGGACAGAATGAATGATTTTACTACCGAATGAATCATTCGGGCATGTGCAAAAATATAATTTCCAACATAGTTTCCAACATTTTTAATCAAATACCACCAGAAATTTTGTGAAAAAAAAAAGAAACAAAATCATAGTTGCCGACCTTTGTATTATTTTGAATCAATTATCCCCAAAAATTTTAAAGATAATTTTTATATTTTTATAGGTTTCCTAATTTAATTTTAATTAAAATTAGAAAAAAAAATTAGATACAAAATTTCTGGTAGAAATTCAATTTAAATAAAACAAAGGTTGGCAGCTATGCTTTTGCGCATGCCCTAATGATTTATTCAAAAAGTAAAATCATTCATTTTGTCCATCACTAATTCACAGTGAAAACTGTGGCCTGTTCAATTGAAAATTGCTGATTATTATTATTTTTTTTTTTTTACCTTGTTAATTTTATTTTTATACATAGTTGTCAACTTTCCGTTTTTATAATCAAATAATCCTTCTTTAAATAAATAAAAAATATTAAAATGTATATTGTTTGTATGTCGCCAAGAATTTTATTTAATAAATGTAATAATTTATTAAATAAAATTCTTGGATCAAAATATGTTTATTTAGCTTTGAAAAAAAACGGAACATTGCCAGCTATGAATTATAGATTGATCCTTTCTTTTGGCTACGTTATTATTCAATATCACAAATAAGTAATCAATACAACGTTACTACAATCCTTAATTATGAATATCAGTATTTTCAAATGATATTTTCTTCACCTAATTTAATCGTGGAAACAAAAGTTTACTATTCGAAAATAGTGTTACTCAACGGAAAGCAACACTCAAACCCTGATATTAATGTTTCATACTGAACTTTTTAATAAATATTAATTGATAGAATAAATATATAAATACCTAAATTGCAGGGCTGCGACTGGTCCGTTTCTTGAAAACCAGTATTATTGTAGAGAAAAATTCTTGGTAAGTTTTAGCAAGAATCGCAATAAAAACGCCTTTCGAGGTAAGTTTCGACGAAAATTACAAAGGTTCAAAAAACGGATCGAGTGGGAGCCCTGAAATTGCAATACAAATATTAAAATCTAAATCTGAAACCAACAGTTTTGTTTCAATTAAATTTACTTAATATAATAAAAACAAGGTGAAAATGTTTATAAACGCAAAGTTACACATTGTTCTTACTTTTAAGTAACACTATTTCTGATTAGTAATCTTCGCCTTATTTAACTGCAGAAAATTATATTTTAAGTCAATTATATTTTTCTTTTCTTGCCGTCAATGAGCAATGTTGTCAATTTGGCAGATTTTTTTCAGTTCTGAATTCTACCAATATTTCTGAAGATAATATTCACCTTATACAACGGCAGATTAAATAAGGAAATTACCACTATTCTGAAATAGTGGTAACTTTTTCTAATAAAAATATCCACTAAACTGGCAACAAGGTAAACGAGGCTATTTCTCAATTAACACTAGAACGCCCGGAAGGAGTCGATTCGACTCCGACCAAATGATTAAATGTCCATTGGAGCCAGAATTTTTTCCATAAAATAAGTTAAATTTAAGCTATGCAGAATTACGTTAAATAAATCAGTTAAATAATTTTAAATAAAAATTCTGGGGTGAAATATTTTTATGAAACTTGAGCAAAATTTCCGGGCGTTCTAGTGTTAACCCTTTCAAGCGCAGAGTAATTTTGCTTGTAAAAATGTAAAATAATTGACTGACACCAGAAGTTGCTAACGAATTTATTATAAAATAAATACTTTCTTTTCTTCATGTACGTTATGAAAGGAAAATTTTATTAAAATATTCTCAGTACCAGTTGGCAGTTTGGAATTAAAATTAAATGGTCACATTTGTTACCATCGCGCTTGAAAATATTTATGATCAGATTGCTAACAAAATATTTATGTTTGAATATTAGGAATATTATTATTATTATTATACTATTAGATATAGTTCAAGTTATTCATAGATTCATAAATGTTTTTATGATTTTATTTTGCATTCAATTATAAAAAGTTTCATGTTTATAACATGGAACTATCAATAAAGATGAAATGACTTATCCTTAAAATAGCGAATATTCAACTGTAACCGATTTCTACCGGGTTGATTCCCGCCAGGGATAAGTTGCACCAGTAAATTTAAATAGAAATTTTCACCTTCTTGAAATGCCTTATTCACGCAGGATTTCACTCATAAATTGTTTCAAAAACAGATATTCATTTTTACTGGTGGCAGTTTGCTTCAGCGTTAGCCAGACCCTGCGTTTCCGCCGTATTGTTACAACCTAAGCCCCTTCCTATCAGTGCCAGTGAAAAAGATTATAATGTCTGGCAAATCTGCTACCAGAAAAAACAAATAGAAATTTTTCTTGTCAGTGAAATTTTTCTTGTCAGTCAAAAAACATCTTGTCAGTGTCAGTGAAAGAGGTTATAATACAGGGGGGCTAACTTCCACCAGTAAAAAAGAATAGAAATTTTTACCGTATTTGTAAGAGAAATTTTGCATGAACAAGGTGCTTAAATAAGACGAAATTTTCCATTCAAATTTACTGGTGGAAATTTGTCTGGGCAGTAATCAGAAACTGTTGATCCGATTTAAAAGAAAAGCCGTTATCTTGTGACAACCTCCTCAGTTACTTCACTCGCAACCGATAGACAATACACTATATGTCTTCTCCGCTTTATTCATAACTCCAATATTTATACCTTTTAAGTCTTAATTTTATAGCTCATACGTGACTTATAAAAGTACTTTTAAAATAAAATTTTATAATAGTATGATAATTATAAAAAAGAAATATATAAATAGCAGTGCTATACCCGACGAGTACCACTAATTTATTATGCAAATCTTTACCTTATTTACTCGCAGAAATTCTTCATTTAAATAAACCAGCAGAAAACTGTCTGTTGTATAGGAGAAAATTCAGTAAATATAGCTTCAAATCCAATGTTCCGCACTTTTGTCCTCGACAAAAAAATATATAAAATACTGGTACAGTTTAAAAGTTCCCAGAAGTTCACATTTATCATAAACCTATATAGAATAAGAAATTCTGTTTAATAAAATGTAACTTTTTGGAAGCTATTTAACTTAGTAATGGACAAAATGAATGGTTTTACTATTCGAATGAATCATTCGGGCATGCGCAGAAGCATAGTTGCCAACCTTTAAAAAATTTTAATTACTACCAGAAATTTTGTATCGAAAAAGGAGTTTCTTATTTAATCAGAATTAATTTAAAAAACCCATAAAAATATAAAAATTCTTTTTTATCTTCAAAGTTTCTGAAGATAATTGATTGAAATATTTCGAAGGTTGATATCTATGTTTTGACTCCTTTTCTTTTTGTAAAATTTCTCGTGGCAATTGATTAGAAATATATACACAGGTTGCAAACTATGTTTTTGCGAATGCCCGAATGATTCATTCGAATACTGAATTAATTCATTCTGCTCATCACTAATCTAACTTCACAATCCAGGTAAAATTTCTGGTTTAAAATAAATTTATGTTATCCGCGCATTATACTATATTCATTCCGGAAACTTTAGGATTGAAATACATATGTCTTCCCAAAATTCTTTTAACCCTTTTGGGACGGGTGATGCATATATGCATCGTTAAAAGGTGCATGTGGAATTTGTTTTTGGCACCATTAATAAATAAATGTAACATTTGTCTTTATTAACACGTTCACGCCGGCGCCTATATTCATGATTTTCGCTGTGAGGCGGCGCTCGAATTCAACTTTTGCTTCATCTGGCGGCGCGGTACTTTTGCTTATTCAGACACTGTATGTAATGACACGTCCCTCTCATATTTATTAAATTGAACTCGAATAGCAGAGTTGATTGTGAATGTCTGACAGTTCGTAATGAGTAAGCAAATTACTTAGAGACATGATTTTATTGACTGCATATGTACGAATTTAATATAAAATGTCTTAAAATCTAAAGAAATGTGGACAACATGATATAAATGCATTTTCTGTAAGGTAAAAGCCACGCCCTTAGTCAATGATATCTTTTGAATAAAAACGAGAATTCTCGTTTCCCGTCATGAATGTAGCAGGTTTATAATATTGAATTGTTTTTACTACTGAATTTTCGAATATTCAAGTGTGACCAACCTGTAGTGCACGCCGTCGATAGCATAGTCAGTGTGACCCACCTGTAGTACATGCCTTCTATTTAACAGTGGAGTGTGACCCACCGGTGATGCACGCCTCCCGATGGGGCAGTCAAGCGTGACCCACCGGTGATGCACGCCGGCGTGAACGTGTTAATTAATTTTTTTTGGCATTTTACAAGTAAAGGGAACTGATCACTAAGGTTAGCTGAGTGAAAAAGTTCCACCAGACTCGTCCGGAATAGCTCAGATGGTTGAGCACTGGTGGATTCAGCCAGAATGTCCCTGGATCGAATCCTGGTCCGGACTTTTTTCGCGCAGTTGGAAATTTACATCTAATATAAAGGGAATTGTTTTAAAAAAGTGGTGCCACTCGAATAAAATTTGTGTAAGGGATGCCGTCTCGAAAGGTTTAATTTGGAGCATTTTCTAGGTTATATATGATGCCTTCTTTGGAATACCATTATTTCTTAATAGTAATTTTCGCCTTATATAATTTTAGAATTAACAATCGATTAAATAAAGCGAAACAACTGTACTCAAAAGTAAGGACCGTATGAACAATGCTTTCTCATTATATCGCTAAAGAAGTTCTAGAGAAAATAACATCGAATTGACTAATACATTTTTATTCGATTTATAATATATCGTGTATAGATAGCAATGCCTTATCTGTTTCACACTCGTGGGTAAATAGAAAAGAAATGTTTTCTTTAGTGAAACGACAAAGCGTATCAAAAATCTGTGACTATTAGTTACATCTTTTATTTTATTAGTTTTATCTTTTATTAGCTAGATGAAACAACAGTCAAGCGAAAATCTAATCTTCATAAAAAAAATTAAAAATAATAAAAATGTACGAAATTTGGAAGAGAATTTCAGCATACAATTATAAATTGAATTTTGTATTACTTTGACATCACGTACATATTATAAATTAATAATTACTAGATAGTACATGTCAAATTTGATGATACTATCTAGTAATTATAATTATAACTAAAATATGCTTGTCAATTCCATAGAAAAAATGTTCGATTTCTTAATTAGTTGTTTTTTAATTAGGTATTGAAAATTTGATAAATTACCAAATTTTCTTGCTTGTAAGCAATGACTACAGATTTAAGGCGCTATGATAGTCCGACTACCTCAATTAATAAAGTGGAAGAATTTTAAGATTGTATTTTAAGACTTATTAATCCGTACTTGTTAGTCGGAGTTAATTAAAAATTTTGATTGACTTGTTAGCGCATTTTCTTTTACTTACTACAATTTCATTTCTTTTTAAATATATTTAGTATTTTTTAAATAATTTAAAATGCTGGACCTTTAAAAATTGTCCTTAATTTTATTTTTTTCGGTTTGATTCTAAAATATGCTATTTTTTATGAAATTTCTTTCTTGGAAGGGGCAAAATGAAAGTTTTTATAAAATTTCGACATTGAAACAAATCCTTAATTAATAACAAAACATGGTTTCCATAAAAATAAAAAATATTTATGGTCAGTTCCATGCAAACTTGTCATGTCTGTCACACAGCTAAAAATCGCTATGCTTGTTGGCTACCAGTATTTTAGAACGGAAAAATATGACTTATTTTATCGCAGATATCTCATCAATTTAATAACGTGAAGCAAACATTTCGAAAATAACGGTGGCCAACAAGCATAGCGATTTTCAGCTGTGTGACAGACATGATAAGTTTTCATGGAATTAGCCTTATACATTCTTCTGAAATTTCCAAGTATTGAAGTTGCTTAAGTCGACTGATTGAGTTCTTTTATCACATAAAATAGGACAAATATTTAGCTGTTATCTCCTAAACATTGAAATTTCATTGTTAGTTACACATTGACATTTTTTTCATAATTTTTAACCAGCATTTTTAGATAAAGAATTTCTGACTTGAAATTTTATTTATATGTTCCATAGCTGCCAAACTACATTATTTTCTCCTAAGTCAAATAAATGTATTTTGAACCAGATAATTTATTTAATAAAATGTGTGTTCTTTCTAGACTTTACATATTAATTAAAATTTCTTGTTAATATGATAATCTGACTTGAAAAAGATGTGAACTTTGGCAGATGTGACATTATTTCATTATATTTTCCGAAATAACAAAAATCTCTTAAATATTTTTTCTCTTTCCAGGTTGCCAAAGCTTGGATTGTTTCAAATGTGTTTCAGTAGGAGGTAACTATCAGCCTTGTGAAGATCCCTTCCACAACAATTATACGAAGGACATTCTAGAGGCGCCATGCTGGGCAGGAAGAAAACAAAGAGATGGAGTTTTCCCTGCAACAGCTTGTATTAAACTGTCCGGAATTTATGGTATGATCGATAGAATAATATAAAACCAGATAGATTATATCTGAATATCTTAGCAGCTATTTACAGCAGACTGGATTAATTATAATACCATAGTTCAGACACTAATTACGATTAAAGTATGAAATATGATAATATTTGCTCGGAGAAAATAAATCCATCTGAAGAAAATTTTCCGCTTTTACTTTTACTTAGTGTTTTTCTATCCTCATATGCCTTAATAGAATCAAATAATCTTCATATCACAACCAAAATTAATCTAAAATAATATCATTTAACTCTGAAATAAACATTAAGCCACAGCTTCTAAACTCCGAGTATTTACTCAAATCAAATAAACAAATTTTGATCCAGAATTTTTTCTTAAAATAAAATTTGTCTTATTTCTATGTTTTATCTGTTTGATTTCATTAATTAACCCTACACTGCTCAGTGATCTATATAAGAATTAATTAAAATTTAACCTTTGATAAATAAATTCAATTCCTTGTTACCACTTTATTTAACAAAAATGTTCGCCTTATATAATCATAAACGTTTGCTATTAATTAAGGTGAAGAATTACCTTTTTAATTTTATGGTATCTAACCCTAAATATGAATGTAAAAAAACATAATGCAAAAGAAAAATCCATGTAGTTTAGGGCAGAGTTGCCAGATGGGCTACATTCTTAAAATTCAGAATCTTGATTGGCACCACTTTTTTGAAATGGTAAAATACGACTTATTTAATGACATATTAATTAAGGCAAAAAGAAAGGGAATTTTATCGTTTCAAAAAATTGGTGCCAATCAAGAAATCTGAATTTAAAAAAAAGTAGCCCACTGGAAACACTGTTGTAGGGCTAAGTAAAGTTTTTGATTAAAAAGAAAAAAAACGGAAGGCTGGCCACTATGCATCACCTTTATAAGCAAGTTTAAGTTATTATAAGCATTCGAAACATTCTCCGTTATATTCATATTAATCACATGCGAAAAATCATAGAATTCTTTTTTTAAAAGAGCTTTATCTGCTTTAAGATTGCCCAATGCACTTTTGTGACATTTGGAAATACGAGTACGAGGGCTATTTTTTTCTACCACCAATGGGCCGTAAAATACAGACAAGTGTGAATAACAAAATGGTTTTATAACCAGGAGTCACGTACAATCAGAGTTACTTTTCGACATAGTCACGGTGAAGATTGTGACATTAGTCATACCGGTGGGCGTGTTTTTCAAAGCCCTCTTCATAGAAGGTTTCCGCCAGCGTGTTGAGATAGGTCTCAAAAGCGTCTTGAAGATTTTTGTTGGGTTGGAAGCGTTGTTATCTCAGACCTGTCTTCCTCTGTCGAAAAAAGTGACAGTCACTCAGAGCCAGGCCGAAATGATGGCTCAAAAAGTTTGATAGAATGGTGATAGCTGGGTGATCGAACACTTCCCATCGAAATTGTGAAAGAAGCTGTTGGGCCAGCAGTTCGGCCTGGCTCCAAGTGACTGTCACCTTATTCGAGATCTGAAGACAGATTTGAGACAGGACAGCACTTCCATCCCAACAAAAATTTTCAAGACCCCTTGGAGAGACCTATCTCAACTCAACTCGCTGGTAGCAACCTTCTATGAAGAGGGTTTTGAAAAACTCGCCCACCGGTAAGAAAAATGTCTCAATCTTCACTGTGACTATGTCGAAAGTAACTTCGATTGTACTTGACTCCTGGTTTTAAAATCATTTTGTTATTTACACGTGTCTTTATTTTACGGTCCATCGCAGGTTGAAAAAATTGTCCTCGTATGTTAATCGAGTTGATAAAGATAGTACTAGAAAAAAAACATACACTTATTACTTTGATTCTAGCATTTAAAAAAAAAAATTATGTGAATCTGTTACATCTTGCATAAATAAGGTACTGACAAACATTCCGGTATTCTTCTCTAACTTTGTACTAAAGAGATATAAGAAGTCTTCCTTTACTGAAAATAATTCCTAAAATTGCGGTGGCGAATCCTGCTATTCAAACTGAATATCCTCTTCCTCTTACTCACCGCTCTTCCCAAATAGTAATTTCAGGCGTACGTGTCTACAAATTAGTTGGGCAATTTCATATATTAAGAACTTCCGAAATATTAAATGAAATTAAATAGTTGAAAGTCAGACTAGTAGTAATATTGCCGAAGTTTATTCATAGATGGCGTCTGGTGTCATAACTGATGCTATCACTTATCGAGCGGAGATGTTATTCAAAGACCACAACGATCACAAGATCATTCACCGCTTGATTTCGATGTATGGGGTTTTGTAAAGGATCAAGTGTACAAGCCGCCAGTTCTTGCATCCTGAACTAAAATAAAGAATCTGCACTGCAATTAATTTTATCGACGGAAACATGCTGACAAATCTGTGGCAAGAAATGATTTACCGATGGTACATTTGCAGAGTCATGAAAGGAAGTCACATCGAACATTTGTGATAATGGTAAACTTGAACTATTTTTTTATCTTACGACAATATGTACTTTATTTTTTTCCTGTCAATTAGATTCAATAAACCATTCTTTTTGCCCAACTAATTTGTAGACACTCTGTATTTTCTAGTAACTTTTTACGATTAAATAAGTCAAAGATGGGGTTCGAGAAAATGTTAAGAAACAGCGTGACCCAGTTTGAATAACAGGATTCGCCACTGCATTTTAGGGATATATTTTCAGTGAAAGAATACTTTTAAATCTCTTTAGCAAAAAGCTTGTTTGCACACAGTAGTAGATAACTTTATAAAAGATTATATATACGTTTGCATGGTACATCCATGAGTTTTATTTTATTTTTAATGATGATATAAATCATATTTTTATTTTTAGAATTATAAGTTGCATTTATTACTAATTTTTACTAGTTTATTTTACCTAATCTGCAAATATTATATTAACCCTCTGTCTACCAGAAGGGTCCAATGGACCCGACATTTATATTCAAAATATCTATTCAAACCAGAAATTTCTTCAAAACAAACTAAATGTATAAATCAGACAATAATAAGTTAAATAAACAAATTAAATAGTTTTAAGTAAAAATTCTGGTGTAGAATGTTTTTATAAAACTTGAGTAAAATTTCCGGTAGTTCTAGGGTTAATCGCGACTGATATTTACAGATTCAAAGACTCGGCATAATAGCTAGATTTCTTTTTGGGAAGACACAAACAAAATTAGTTGGTTAGTTAAACATCGGCAAGTTTTGGCCATATTGCTGTAAGGGATAAGCTGTCAAGGAATATTTTTCAAAGGAAATTGACCCAAGTTATTTTTCTCGTGCAAGGGGAAACCCTGAAAACCTTTCACAGCCATCCCGCTCTGACCGGGCTACCATCGAAATCGCTAGTGTCGAAGCTCCTCATTTTGACTCCAGCCACCGCCTCCTGAATACCAGGCCTACGCGCTGAAACAAAAATGGTGGATGTCGTAGGCGGATTTTTGTAAGTGTTTGTAAGATACCTTGAATTCAGATACCAGTCTTTTCTAAAAATATTCTTCGCCTTCATTTCTAAGATTAAATAAAGTGAAGAATAATTTTAGAAAATAGTGGTACTAAAATTCAATGCTTAAGAACAATCAGCCTACGACAGCCGCCATTTTTGTGTCAGTGCGTAGGCCTGCTATTTAGTGGGCGATGCGCCAGCATACTAGCCATCCAGATGAGGCTAATTCCATGAAAATTTGTCATGTCTATCACACAGCTGAAAATCGCTATGCTTGTTGGCGTATTTTAGAACGGAAAAATGTAACTTATTTTATCGGAGATATCTCATGAATTGAATAACGCGAAGCAAACTTTTCGAAAATAATGGTGGCCAACAAGCATAGCGATTTTCAGCTGTGTGACAGACATGACAAGTTTTCATGGAATTAGCCATGAGTGGTCTCCACAGACAAAGAGACGAAGGCAGCATTAGAAAAAATTCTCATTAAGCAACATCGTGAAAGTTTTGGCTGATTCTTTTCATGTATGAATTGTAAATTCCTTCATCGTTTTTAACTTGCTATTTGATAAAATTATATCCTGTTTCTTTGCCCACATTCCTATAAATTCAAATATTTTAAAATTCATATGTTTTTTAAAAACTCATTTTTTTATAAATTTCGTTTTACGAAAGTTTCAACATAGTACAAGAAATGATCAAAATCGTAGAAACACCAAGAATAAAACAAAAAACTACATTAAAGTAGCCGATAGTTGTCATTTTCACTAATTTAGCTAGCAAAAAGGCATTTTATTGGCATCAGATTTCAAGGTTGTTACTTAGCAAAGAATCATCTAAAATGGTCCTAAACAAGATATAATATTAGCTCTCAGTGTTTGTGCTGCATGCACGAATTACTGGACGAAATAGATGTTGTGAATCTACAAAATTATGCTTAATCTTCTATTAAATATTGAAAATCGTTAAAGGTTGTATTTCTCACCAACGCAAAAAAAAAAAAAAAAAAAAAAAAAAAAAAAGAATTTGTACTAAAATAAGTGCAAAATATTACGGGCCCAAACTGTGAAATTATTTCAAACTTTTGTAGACTTAAATTGAATACAATTTCTGTTGTGAATATTTCCAAGTAATCTGAATACATGCTTTAGTTATTGTTTTAATAGGAGCTATCTGTTTGCTGCTGTTAAGTAACAATTCTATAAAAGTTAAATTAATTATTAATTTTTTTGGTAATTAAAAAATAACTTCATTATGCTTATTCAGAGACTGGGCCTGAGTTCATTAATAGTGCTTTCTTGCTCCTACAATCTCTGTTTAATTGAAACGCGCAACAGACAAAGTTTTCTATGCGCTATTTATTTATTTATTTATTTGGCTGCAGCCAACGAAAGCGTTAGGCTACGGTCCTTTTACCCATCTTAACTGTCATGTGATCAAGGTAAACTGAAAAGCAGATTGACTATTGGTTAAAACTACCTATGTTGATCACGCGACAGCCGAGATGGGTAAAAGTACTGTCGCCAGTCACTTTCGCTGTCTGCGGTTTTGGTTGCATTTAAACAATGGTTACGCATAAAGTCTGAAATTGCAAAAGTACAATACATGAATTTTTTCCTGTGGGTTTATTGGCGACACTGGTGGTATAAGATGATACTTATGGTTGATATTAATGATACTTACGATAAAATGATCATAATAATAATAATAATCCTCACGATTTCACTCATGTAAAATGAATTCCGACGTATATAGTCACACGCTATAAACTGACTAAAAATATTAGAATTCGAATGGGAGAATTTCATTAATTAAGCTATCACTATCTCCTTAGCCCTGATGACCTTCATGCACATGAAAAAATCAAAACCATCAGTGGTTCTGGCCAGTATGCTTGGAAGGAATTTCGAAATCCATGAAATTTGAATGGGAATGTAAATCTAAATCATCAATTCAGCGATCACGATAACCATGACCAGTAGCGAAGCGTGGACTACAGACCTGTGACTGAAATGTAAACGGCTGAAAATGACTGAAAATGACACTTCTTTCTTCTGAAAGGTGGCTACAAATGCTGGTGAAGTGCAGAGAGCGGCGCCAAAAAGTGCTGTTTCGAGTTACCGCTAAATCCGTCACTTTGCTAGTGAGCAGAACATATTTAAACAAGTTAGCCAGACCATTACCGTCTCAATACTCAAGGCCTCCGGGCTGATTTCGTAACGTACCAAATGAAGAGTAACTCCTTGAAGGGCAAGCAGTTGCGTTTGTGTAATGCTTAATTCCCACCGGAAATTTAGAAAAATTTTATTTCCAAATAAAGAAAAGCAATTTTACGATTTTTCTCCACTAAAGTCAGAAAACTAAAATTTCCTAAAATTGTTTTGGTGCAAATCCTGATTAATCGTCGGTGGGATAAAATATATCCCACCGCCCCTCAAGGGGTTAAGGGGCGGCGCTATATACACTCCTCAGCAAAAGTTTAGACACTGGTGATTTTTAACCTTTAAATAAAAAATACGAACACTTGGGTTATACAAGTGACTGTACTTATTTTTAAATATATGTTAAACGTTTTAGGACAGAAATAACGGTTTTAATGTAGGATATTATTTCATTTAACTGAAAAAAGTGGAATTTGCATATTGCAAAAGTTTAGACACTTTTGTGATTTTTTGGATATTGTTCACCGAAAACCGCATATTTCAAACTTATGACGTCACATGCATGGAGTATTTAAGTGCACCTCGCGATAGCATCTGTTAGTGAAGATGCGCCAGCAAGAAATTTACAGTCAGATGAAATAATTAAAGCATGGAAGCTGAAATCGAAAGGGAAGACTGTTGCGGAAATTTCAGCTACTTTCAATCGGCCAAAGAAGTCTGTCTATTAAGTACTGTCTAAGAGTGACTCTTTCAAAGCAAAACATAGATCTGGAAGGACTCGTGTGGCCAGAAAACGAAATTATAGAAGGATCCATAAACTGGCATCTAGACAAATGATGACTGCTAATCGCATTAAAAGTGAGTTAGAGCTATCTGTGTCGACGGATAATTTCGTAGATGCATTAAAGAAAGATGTACATTAGTTTACATGAAAATGATAAAACCACCAGCCTTGAAATCTCACAACAAATTAACCCCTTTCCTGTCGCGGAGTAATTCTTTTTATAAACGGATGAAATGAAATAATGGACTGATACCAGAATTTAAAAACGAAATTATTAGAAAATATCAAATTGCTTATTTTCACGTATATTATAAAAGGAAATTGAAATTTTTAATTAAATATTCTTGCCATTTTTGGAATTAAAATTATGTGTTCTTTGCCCTCGAAAGGATTGATGACTTGAGCCTCATTTTGTTTTAATACTCAAGTATCTCTGGAGTTTCTCAATGGTCGCCAAGCTGCGTAAGACTACATACATACATTGGAAAACAATTTAAAGCCATTTGGTGAACTTTTATCTCTTCCAAAGTATGTATTTGAGCAAGATAATGCGTCTATTCATATTGCATACAAATCAAAAAATTGGTTTAACTCTCAAAATATTACTATTTTCGACTGTCCCGCGTGTAGCCCTGATCTGAACCCAATCGAAAACTTTTGTGGCATCATATCTCATACGGTTTATGCAATTTTTTAACAATACTCCTCTGTAAATGAACTTCGATCAGATGTTGAACGTGTTTGGCACGAAATAGACCCCCAAGTGATGCAGGATTTAGTTTCTTCGATGGAAAGTCACATTTTTGCATTAATAGCAGACAATGTAGGTTTCAGTTCAATTTTAATTTATGGATATCTTTCTGTTAACAGACAGATTGTCTATACTTTTGCAACAATGTTAAATTCATTTTTTTTTGTCATTATATATTATGTAAAGTGTATAAATTAAAATTTATTGTTTGTGTATGAAGGATAAGTCCCCAGTAATATATGACAGTTGAATTACAACAGTTCGTTACATACTTCTCGGCACAGAAGCATAATAGATCATTGTCTAAACTTTTGCTGAGCATTGTATTATATACCATCTACGATTAATCAGGATTTGCGCCAGAAAATTTTTAGGAAATTTTAGTTTTCTGACTTTAGTGGAGAAAAGTCGTAAATTTGCTTTTCCTTATTTTGAAATAAAATTTTTCTAAATTTCCGGTGGGAATTAAGCATTACACAAACGCAATTCCTTGCCCTTCAAGGGATTAATCTTCATCTGGTACGTCACGAAATCAGTCCGGAGGCCTTGAGTATTTAGACGGTAATGGCCAGACCCCCATCTACTCCTAATGCTAAAGAAAACGTTAGTGTCGCCAATGAACTCGCCAGGTCGAGCAATTCAGAGTCTCTTTTTAAATTTTTCATTAAATAAATTATTTAAATGTTTTATTTTCTTTATTTTTTTTAGAGGACACCGGTGAAAAAATGGTTGTACGGGGATGTGCTTTAGACAGTGGAACTCTCACAATTGATACAGAAATCGTACGGATGAGTCACTGTGGAGGATTCTATTTTGATAAGCGTTATGTCAGTGGCTGCCTACAAAGTTGTACGGAAGATGCTTGTAATTTTGCTTTAGTGAACAAATCTAGTACGTTTATATATATATTACTCTTTAACTTATTCCTTGTATGGATCAGACGCTGACGAGAGAAAAAATTGAAGCTGTTTCTTCTGAAAAAACTGAGAAATTATGTCAGTTTAAAATATCACAAATAATTTCGACTTAATGAAGACGATTCATTTTGAGCTCTCTTTATATGTGGTTCAAATAACATGGCTGATTACGTGAAGATAAAGGACGTGACCCGTAGCGCATTATATTATAACATTCGAGTGTAATTTATTAATCTTAATACAAGAGGAATATTTATATTGGAATGTAAAGTTTTATGCTTACGAGAAATATATTATAAGAAAAGTCCACAAATTCTCATTTTAAGCTCAAAACTAATAAATTGCAGTGTTAAAATTTTAACATATTTCCTGTATATAACATATTCATTCACCATACTTTTATAGAAATGTAAGTAACACCACTTAAGAACTTAAAACTAAATTTAGATATGAATTGATATTTTGTTAAGCTTGTAAAATATTTATTAGAATTAAAATATTAAAGGTCGAGGTTTTAGGAACATTTTGCCCATGTTATGAATATTGCTGCATTAAAAAAGGGGGAATAAACAAGGGATTCTTAACACCTTCGTGATGAGCGTCATGTATAGAGCGCATTCGGTCCTTATATTTGTGTACCAATACCGTAATTTCCGGCGTATAATCCGCAGATCAAACAATCATTTTTCGACCCAGAAATTTATTTAAATAAAATGTAACTTATTAGATCGCAGTAAATATTTGGCTCTAATTACTAAATAAAATTTCTGGGTCCAAACAGAATTAATTGATCTGCGGATTATACGCCGGAAATTACGGTATATCCAAATAGTAATCTTTGCCTTACTAGTTGCATAATTTCTATGAATAAATAAGGCGAAGATTACTATTAGTAAATAATGGTACTCTAAAATTAAAAGCCATATGCGGAACGCTCGTCCCGAAAGGATTTAACCTCTTGACACCTGAGGAACACGAATGCGGGCTTCTATTCTTTTCCTCATAAAAACTAAACGTTTGATTGTTTTTCGTTTTTACTTTACTTCTGTATAGCTGAATGATTTTTGCTTTGAAGCAAAACCAATAAATGGCAGCACTGATCCTTATTTTCTCATAAAAATAAATGTTATTTTCATCTAAGTTTGCAAAATGTCTTCAAGACAGTGTGGCCAAGAAAGTAAAAAAATTTCGTAATTATTTAACATAAACCCTTCACAAAAAAAATTGAGGATTTGTAGATTACTTGTTTAAATCCCTTAAATTTGTTATTGCGCGAATTTAGGTTTTGATAATTAAATTGTTATTTTAAGGGGGCTAGTAATTTTAGATTTACATTTATGAACCTAAATTACCGGTCGCCTAAAATATCAATTTCAGAAAAATAGTTCTTCCTGTCATCTGCGGCATAAGCAGCTAATTTGGAGTATTATTTGAACTTCAGGTGTGAAGAGGTTAATGAAATTTTACCATCAACGCGATTAAAAAAAAATGCAGTGCTTTCATGCCCCTTCCCCTATTATTGATATGTTGAATAGCTTTAAAATCTTAGTTCAACCCATTTCTGCATAATGCTTTAAGAAACAAACTAGAAAAGTGACCTTCGTTTAGTGTGGAATATTTATAAGTATATAAGGCTACAAAAATATATATAGTCTTCAAATCATAATGAAAGGGATCATTATCGCATCAGGCATTTAGATAGCAGTACTCATATATGGGAAATACAGCTACTGCATATATCAAGGCTCAAACCAGGAATTTGTTTTACACAAAAGCATTCTTTAGTTATATTTTTTCTTAAAATATTAACCCTTTCTTTATGGTAAAATCCATGTTTGTGTACAAAAGTTTTAAAAATAATTTAGTTACAGGAATGTTTTATATTATCTGGTACGTTGAGAAATTCATGTTAAAAAAGAAATGGAATTTCAGAAAATAATGCAAAAAAAAAAGGTTAAACACTGTCTCCTGTCAACAATGGTTTTTAAAAAGCGAAGTTTTGTGTCTTTAAAGAGGGTCATATCTGACACAATTTGAAATCTCGTGCCAACTTGGTTTTATCAAATAGCTGGCTGAACCACATTCTGTGCAATGAGTGCAACGCACACCGAGATGGTTTTGTGAATTAGTGTTATCAATGCAATGTCTCTTACCACTATTTTTTAATAGTAATCTTCGTCTTATTTAATCGCAGAGTTCCAGTTATCAAATAAGACGAAAAATTTGGTACGGGTCTTGACAACTGTGCAACTACTCCACAAAAACATCTATGCATGCGTGGCACTTCTTTCCAGTGGTTAAGAATTTAAATGGCAAGTGAGTAAAATGTATGCCTGATTTATTGAGGGCGACATCTTAATATTTTTAGGTATAAGCTGAAGAAGCTTAGCTGCTGAAAGTACAAAAACTCTCTTAAAGAATAAAAACTGACTTATGAGCAAGTTGGCCACGCATTAATAACAAGTGAAGTGAAGACGTTCAGCAATTAAAACTAAGCTTTTATTAAAGTTTTGTATTTCCGAGGAAAATTATTTGTTATTTTTCGAGTACAAGTTATTCAAATAATTATTTCTTTGTATCTACTTTATAGTCATTAGACCAGGTGTGACACTGGGGGTCGGTGGATCGCTTCTTACCACTTTTTTAACCAGTAATATGCGCCTTAAATAATCACAGAATAGTCTGTAAATAAATAAGGTGAATATTTCGATTCGGAAAAGAGGTAAAACACGGCCAGCAGACCAACAGTTATAGACTCCTAATTTTAAACTAATATTCAAAAATACGAATAGATTTTATATCAACATTTTATTTTTTATATGTTGAAAATTACCACAATTACATTTATAATAATATCGGTGCTACTTAGCAAAGTTTGCTAACGAATTTTTAAAAAATGTTTAATTGGGCATAGCATCTTAAAAACTGTGGGACATGATTTCCGCATAAGGGTTTCTAAGACTCCTATAAGGTGAGCTGCTACATATTCATGTTGTTGTCCAAAACAACCACCATATTGGGGCCAGCTCAGCATTAGTCAACCGCCAGACCTCGGATTGCGTTTTTAAAAAGACCTGTCGCTGTCCCCCGTTGGCTAACGATAACAAGTTTTAACTTGGTTTCTTGGTTTCCGGGCCCACTATAAGGAAAGGACATGTTTACAAACAAACACTTCCGTCAACAAATCTACCAACTGCATTTTTGTCATAACGATCATTGCAAGAATAGTTTTGGCGACGTAGGCCAATCATATCATAGACCTGTTAAACGTAGACCAATCAAATTTCCCTACCTCATGTGTACATTAGGAGTCATAAAGAACGGGCAGGTTTATCGTGCAGATCCACAAGTAATTCGACCTACAATGTTGTCAGCTGCCCTTTCCTTATGGCGGCGATGCGTCAGCCTGTATTATAAGAGTTCTGGTGGCTTCTGTGCAACTTACGGAAGTGACGAATTCAATAAAAAAGAAAGATATGCATTACACAGATTCTGTTTCAAGTTTGCTGACGCACATTTCAGAGTGCCGTAACCAGAGGGGTAGGGAGAAGGTATGCATACTACTATTTTCGTATAGCAATCGCCTTATAGAATCACAGAATTCCTCGAATAAAAGAAGCGAAAATTACTATTCGAAAAAAGTTTTAATAATACATTGTTGTAATCATAAAAAGTTGTAATCATAACAAGTTGTAATCATATATCCCCATTGGCTACTCCACTGCAATGCCGACCTTCAAAGATTAAATTCTTGTCGGACGTTTTCCACAGGCTGGTGAGGGTGTCACTGCTGCGATTAGATCGTTTCGCCTGCAAATTTAATTACACAGAACAACATTTATACTATTTTTATTTAATCTCGAACAGTTATTTTGAAATGTCAGTTACTTCGACTTCGTGTCATTATGACGCATACAACGCCCTCTGGAGCCTTCTAAGTTGGGAAGTATAATTTCGACACCCTATACAGTTCTAAAAAAATAATCACTTTCTACTATTTCTGCTACAAATAATTGTATAATAAGATATGTACCAATCAACTGGTAATAATGTCTATTAAAATTCTACACATAATGTATATGCTTCGGGGGTCGCGTACATATGGAAAATTGTTACAAATTTCATTTCTTAAACCATGACACCCACTTTTGACACAATATTTTAGGGTATTTTAACGTTTTTACCAAAAAGTTGTTTGTCATGACAAATTCCAAAAGGTAATGTTCGCCTTATTTAATCACCAAGTTTCCTTTTCTTCTCAAATAGATGTAGCCTGCAGGCCATAAATTGAATACACGTGTTTGATTTTAATTCCTTGAATTAAATCATCCGGGGAAAGTATAAATATGCATTGTTTTTCTAAATCTTATGCTTTCTTAAATATTTATGAAATTGTCTAAACACTTTTACTTAATTTCATATAAATTCGTACATAAATCCCGGTGTCATTCAATCATTTTAACATTTCAGCAACAGAAGTGCTTTGCTCCTGAAAGGGTTAAACAGAATATGATCCTTAAATTTGTTCTCTATATTGTTATTAAAGGCATATAAAAAATAGAAATAAAAAGTTTGAAAAATAAAATAGAAATAATAAAAATTAGACTTTTTTTTTCATTTTTTCTGAAAAAAAAAAATAAAAGTTAAAATGATCGTAATTTAAATTATTTGTCTTTAACATTTTTTAACAAAGCGATCAATCACGACCCTATGCATAATTAACTCATGATGCTTAACTTATGAAACTTGAGCAAAATTTCCGGTCGTTCTAGTGTTAAAATATCAGCTTTACTTAAATTGGGAACCAAATTTGCGAGCCCCTAAAATAAGCATTGGCCAGGTTCACAGCCCGATTTAGCCATTTTTTAACCAGTTTCTGCTTCTGGGCAAAACCAAACCTGCTTTATGGTATTTTTCCATTTATCAAGTATAATGCTAATAATAGAAGTCAAAATGGCCACGATTCAGACATTTCAATTTTCTGAAACTCAGACGTTTCAATTGTCGGAAATTCAGGCACAAAAAGTATCTAAAAATTACGATATTTTAAAACGTCTTAAAATTGAACCACTCATATCGGGAATTTCAGTTACTGGTGGTCGCATAATGGAGTTATGAATAAAGAGGACGAGACATATAGTCGGTACCATGTCAAACTATCCAATATGAAAACAGTGTTGCCAGTGGGCTCCTTTTTTAAAATTCAGATTTCTTGATTGGCACCACTTTTCTGAAATGGTAAAATTCCCCTTGTTTTCGCCTTAATTAATATGTCATTAAATAAAATGAACTTTGCTATTTCAAAAAAGTGGTGCCAATCAAGAAATCTTAATTTAAAAAAAGTAGCCCACTGGCAGCACTGTTTTCATATTGGATGGATTGACTTGGTACCGACGATACATACAATTTTGAGAGACTGTGCGCCCCTTTTAATTTATCCAGATTAAGCAAATTAGTTCAAGTGATATAAAAATTAAAATTAAAACTTAATTTTATCAATCCCTTATAACAGTTTTGCCGGTACGATGAATGAATAACAAGAATATACTTTAATCCGTTAAGCTTTTGAAGGCTACTAATTTTTAATTGTAAGGAAATTCCATGTAACTATTACCCTAAATGGTATTCTATGAATATTTTATCAATATTTTATTATTTTTACTGTGGCAACACCAGGATTCTAAAAGGTACTCTGTCATCTATATAGCTTGGTAGTACGATTCGGTCTAATTAAGTAATTTATAAAAAAAAAATAATAAAATAAAAAAAAACATTGTATAGAGTTAGTCGCAATTGAGTTGTAGAGGAAGTCATTTAAAATAATTTTCATTAAAAGAATTAATATCTCATTTTAAATTATCATAATTTAATATCCTTGATCACAAGCTCTGACTAAGCAATTTTTAGAAATTTGAGTTTAAAATGTCATCCAATAAATGAATTTCATTCTGGTAGTGTAAATTACACTTCTACAGTTATATCCATAGTAAATTAAATAAACTACTCAAGAGGGTTTTTTTTAAGATGCTAAAAATAATATGCTTCTCTAGAAAGATTTTGGTGTATAAAAAAAATAATAAATAAAATATTTCTACCTGTAAAAGTATTTTTTTACTCCCCTTTGCAATGTCTGGAAAAGCGTCTAATGTAGTGGAAGTCACGCTTCAAAATACCTAGTAATCTTCGCTTTATTTAACGACAGAAATTTTTCGATTAAATAAGGCGAATATTTTAGTTCGAAAAAAAATGTATTTTGTCCATATTTTTAGTTTATTGTGTCAAAAAGAAAACCTATTAAGGGATTAATTCGTCAGTTTTCCGTATTGCGAGTTTTCAAAAAAGCGTGCTCATCGAAAAGATGCTTCTTCCAAGTTAATCTTTCAATTTTTTAAAGTATAAATGCTTTTATTATGGTACAAATAGACTATATAAATTTTCCTAACAAAATGTGACATTAATTTTTTGAAAGTCGAATAAACTTTTGAAGGAAAGCAGCTGGCAAACATTTAGCAAAAATAGCTGAGCTATGTAAATAAACATTTACAAATATTTTTCATACTTAATCCTACAATATAAAAAAATGTACTTGCATTTGATCAGTCGTGCGAATTTGAAAAATCGCTTGAATATTACAACAGAATATTTTAAAATATATTTATATATTTAGAAAAACATTTCGAGAAAATTAGTCACCACTTAATAATATGCAATTACTTTTAAAAGCAACGTTTTATATGCTCTAGAATGTATTTGAACGTGTGAGAAGGAACAACACAGAATGAACAAAAAATATTAATTATTCGTCTGTTTATATGCCTTTAGTTTGTTCATAGTTTTGAAAATAGATAAATATAACATAACATCACCTTAGAGAGTTGTAGGAAAGTTACTTTGTTTCATAATAAATCTAGGTGCTTAGATTTTTCGTGCTACATAAAATGTTATGGATGTAGGTATAAAACAGCTATTCAAGGGATCAAACTTTGTCGCCTTTTACTATTTAACTTACAAGGTCGTACCAACCGCTTCCCTGGTTATTACGAGTTCACTCACCTAGTGACAAACCAATATTGGACCAATATTGACTTTTTCATAGCTATATTAAGGCCTATATACTTAGTCCGGCATGAGATATTGCTCAACATTCCTAATACATATGTTTTTTACACATTAGTAATGCTGCACCAATATTTACAAAAGATGATTCACCATACTATTGGCATAGTTCTCAATGTATAGAGAATATTGCGGGTCGCGGGGAAAAATTATGATAGTCACAGATAGTTGGATTTTTTTTTCGACTCTTTTATCTATCTTCCCCTTTATACCTATCTTCAACTGTATTTTCAAAGAACATTCAGCGTTCTTCTCCCTTTATACCTATCTTCAATTGTGTTTTTTCAATGATTACCTTAAATTTTCTTTCCAACAAAGGATGCCAAACGATAGTACGCCTTTTTAAGTTAAAAGGTGGCACTGCCACCTTAAAATAAAATGCCTATTATCATTTTTCCATTTATATCACCGCGACTGTGGCGTGGCATTGACAAAAAATCAAATGTGAAGTCAATATTTCTTCAATAATGGCATGCCATTGCAAATAATTCCAATATAAAGTAAATATTTTTGCAATAGTGGCATATCATTGCAAATAATTTCGATGTTAAACCAATATGTTTCTGTCATTGTGGCATTTCATCAAAATTATTTCCAATGTTAAGCCCATGTTTCTGTCATTGTGGCATTTCGTTAAAATTATTTCAATGTAAAGCGAATATTTAATCAAAATTGGAATTTCATTGGAAATATTTCCGATTAATGAGATATTGAACCCAATATAACCAATACAGAAAATATAACCAATATTGGTTTGCTACTAGGGTCTGGTTACATTTCGACAGCGATTAGTTGACATGGGATTCTTGGAATTTAGGCAATTTCATACAAACTAATGTTACATGTACTCCTTATTTTTTTATTAAAAAATCCTTTTTATTCGCTACCTATATCACGTTAGACACTTTCTTTCTTCATAGCGTAATGAACTCTTGCATGCAGTGTCGCGTGTGGCTACTTTTTTAAAATTCAGATTTCTTGATTGGCACCACTTTTCTAAAATGGTAAAATTCCCTTTGTTTTCGCCTTATTTAATATGTCGTTAAATAAGGCGTACTTTGCTATTTCAAAAAAGTGGTGCCAATCAAAAATCTGGATTTTTTAAAAAAAGCCCACTGGCAACACTGCTTGCAAGGTCATATTGTAAATTGTCAGAGTTAAACAAATACGGGTCAAGAAAATCCCAGAACCGCTGAATTTAAAAATTCAATATGACTTATTTTAATGCGATTCAATTCCAAAGGAGATAAATAAACCATGCACTTCTATAGTGATATTACCAGTAATTTACAGCTTAACCGCTGCCATCGAAATACTCAAGGCCCGAGGACACAAGCGTGACGTCATCACTAATCGACCGAATTCTCAATAGTGTTGGAATTCACATCGGAAAATTTTAAATAGCAATTTTCTTTTCTTTTATTTGTGGAATATCTATCATCTTATAAAACAATAATAACTATTTAAACTTACTGGTGAGAATTTGAAATCACCCAATAAAAAATCAGCCAGATGCGGCAACACTGTGGTATTACGAACCTAGCTGAATTTTTATTTAGGGATTCCAAATTTTCACCATTAAGTTTAAATAGTCATTTTTGTTTTACAAGACGATAGATATTCCACAAATAAAACAAAAGAAAATTTCTATTCAAAATTTTCCGGTGTGAATTCCAACACTAGTGAGAAGTCGGTCGATTAGTGATGACGTTACACTCGTGCCCTCCGGCCTTGAGTATTTCGATGGCAGGGGTGACCCTTAAGTGCATGATTTTTTATTCTGTTTCGAAAAAATTATATATGATTTTCAGAAAGGTTTATTACACAGGCAAAATAATGAAAAAAATCAGATACATTTTTCGTATAATACGTCAACCTTTTCTTATATTGCACATCTGCAATGCAAGTAAAAGCTAAAATATTGCAAATTAGTAAATATTTTAATAAGTATGAATCTAAATGTACCTTATTTTATATATTTTTTTTTTATTTTGTAAAACTTAACCCTTAAATGCACGAATTATTCTGTTTGAATTGTGTTTTTTATTCTTATATTAAAAATTAAACACCAGAAATTTTAAGAGAGATTTTTAACTTTATTTAGTAGCATATTTTTGTACTTTTTACAGTATTAATATTGCTATATAAAAAGTGATGCGGATAAGCACCACTATGCATTTAACCCTTTGAGGGGCGCCGTTTGCAGTCTGCAAACGGTTAATTTTAATGCCTAAATATCCAAATAGCACCACTAATTTTTTAGTACAATTTCGATCTCATAATAAACGTGAAAATAGGCTTTTGATTATTTGAATATAAATTCGTTTGTTAATTGCGGTGTGAATTAATTATTTGACCATTTTTTGAGCAGAAATGCCATGCTCCTGAAAGGGTTATGGGTTAAGGATTCTTTCTTGTTAAAATCACTAAATTAAAGAACTTTAAATCTATTTTATACTTACCTTTCTTTATGAAAGTATAGTAGAGGTAAATTAAAAAATTCTTTTTCACAAAATTTTGAAAAATTATGCATTGTATTATTAAATTTGTTTTTCCATAAATATGTTCAATAGCTATTGAACTGCTGGAACTGACACCAATCCTATTTTGATAAAATCAATAACTGAGACAAAGTGAACAAGTAAGTGTCTGACACTTTATTGGCAAAGTTAAAAAAAAAAGAAAAGTTATTTTATATTTCAAGAAATTTATGCTATGAAAATACTTTAATCTTTATTATATTTATATATGATATATTACAGATGCATGTTCCCTTTTCTTCATGTTTGAAACCATTAATGTAGATATACAGTAAATGGCATTTTTGAAGCAGTAACTGACAAGTGGTGTCAGACACTGGTAGAACAACTTAAATTTTAATGGTGTTTACTACAAGATAAATTTTATTTATCATTATGTTTTTGTTTCTTTAAACTGTTTAAATAATAATTTCAACTTTCTTTAATTTAACCCTTTCAAGGGCGGTGGTACGTTTATGAAACCACTTAATTTTAATTCTCAAATGCACAATGGCACTGAAATTTTGGTACAGAAATGTTCTGTTCAATATTTATCTGAAATATAGCCTTTTATTATTCCAAAGTATAATTGTTCGTAAATTCCTTTATCAATCTTTTATTTTAAAATTTTGTGAATGGAAGTGCTTTGCCCATGAAAGGGTTAACCAATAAAAGAAAATTTCGTAGAAACTTACCAAGTAGGGTGGTTTTTTTTGCAATTCTTGCAGAAACCTACCAAGAATGTCTTTCTTTAAAAATACTGGTTTTCAAAAAACGGATCAGTTGGATCCCTGCATAGGTCCCTTTTTATTGGGCCGTTCGGAAAGTCGTGTCCGTTTGGGAAAATCAATTCGTACCGGAAAATTCTGCCCGGTAATTATTAGACATTATATATCTGAATCAATATGTAATAATTAAATAATAGAATTTTCCGGTACGAATTGATTTTTCCTAACGGACGACTTTCCGAACGACCTAATAATTTCTACAAGTCTGACTTTAAGAAAAAGCTAAGATGGTTACATTACGCATACATTTAAAAAAAACGCTACCTTAATTTTAGAAAGAAGATGGTAACCTCAAAATGGTCCTTTTTGTGTTCTAAAAAGTTTCTTCCTCAGTAAATATATTCTTGGCCTACTAGTGGAGAATAGATTACAAAATCAAAATAAGTATCTAAGTTACAACTAGATTACATTGCTTTGCAGAATTTTACTAGAAAATGCTTTGAATTAGATTTTTGCTGAAGTGTCAGTTACTGGTTAAGTGTCAATAACTGGGGGTTTGACCCTATCTCATCTCTAAACTCAAATTCATCAACATTTCAACGAAAACAATTAAAAATTAAACATGAAATTTAATCATTTTTTTAATCATTGCTTTGGTTTTGTTGCAGCTTTAGATATGAGAAACCAAGTTAGAGATTACATAAATTTAATGTGAAACATTCTCATATTTTCGTCATATTTGTAGCTTGGACGAAAAATGATATTTTTTTTTCATTTACTTTCATTTTAATCAACAAGGGAAGCGGTTAACTAGATAAAGTTATACCATTTAGCATTCATAGTATAGCAAAGAGAATTGACAATTTCAAGATATTTTCATAAAAAGCATTGAAAAAATTTGTAAAATACTAATCAGAAATTGAGGTTATTGGGCCTTAGCGGATATCGTTTGGACCTATAACAATGACAACATAAAATGGTTTTAAATCCTTCCTGGGTCTACTGTGTTGAGGTTAAGGGTATCGACGTAATTCACCGAGTTTCGTTCAATTATGTCACCAGAACTTATTTAAAACTTTTTGTGGGTCCAGTAAACCCGACAAGGATCCAAAAAAGCCCAGTTTATGGCACATTTTAGGTTTTTCTTTAAAATGTCATAAAGAAAATTTCGTAGATTTCTTTGCTTGTATATGTAATTCTGATAAAATTGCAGTATTATTTAAAATAGCTTTCATACGGTAAATAAATTATCTATTTCAGTAATGAAAATTACATTGGCTATGAAGTAAATATATCGGTACTTTACAATAAAATTTAATTAAAATTATCATTTTAAAAGAATCACTATTATATTCTGCATCTCTTTTTTGATGTATCCCCCTAAGAAATAATAAAGTGTTATTTTATTTTCTCTAAAGCATCAGAAATCTAATTATATAAACATTGATACCTGCCAATATGTCTACTTTATTAAAATCTTATTTATTAAATCCTTCTCCATATAGTTGTATATTCACACAGTGTTGCTAGTGGGCTACTTTTTTTTAATTCAGATTTCTTGATTGGCACCACTTTTTTGAAAAGGTAAAATTCACTTTGTTTTTGCCTTAATTAATATGTCATTAAATAGGGCACATTTTATCATTTCAAAAAAGTGGTGCCACTCAAGAATCTGATTTTAAAAAATGTAGCCCATCTGGCAACACATTCAACTGTATTCACAGAAAACCAGCACTCACTGCTATACCCTGTACTATTTGCCGAAATAATTCCACATTTCGTTTTCATCTTTTGATGAAAAAAAGCCAAGTTTCTATGATATTCCATATGTATTATTCCTCTATATTTTATACTGATGCTGAAATTTTAATTAGGTGGTGTGTACCTTTTTTACTCATGATAATGGCTTTCACGATACCTTATATTTCCAATTTATTGATATGTACAGTGATTTCCAAATTTGCAGCTATTGTTTTTATATATTTATACTGAATATGTACTTATTTTTAAAAATATAATAAGCAATGAGAATTCTGCCATATCTGTAATATTTTTGTTAAATGCACATGTGATATAATTGTTAATATTAAATATCTCGATGACAAATATAAATTTCAAAAGAAATTTAGCTTTACTGTCTTAATACTTATTATTCATACTGAATATTTGTTATTCATCATCTTCTGAGCTTTGTGAAGTTTCTATTAAAATGTGAATCCATTAAATTTATTTAATGATCTTAAAAAAGTTAATATTATAATTATATTGTAGATGTATATTATATATTAAGTGCTACCACTCTGCAAAGAAATAAAATCTTCTATAAAACAATTTGCCTCATGCTTTTTTTATTTTACAAGTTAGTTATATCAATCAGTTCACACACCATATAATGAAAATTTTATTCTTCCAAACAGTGTTGCCAGCTCGCTACTTTTGTTCTTATTCAGGTGTTTTTATTCACACCACTTTTTTAAAAATTGTATAATTGACCTTGTTTTCCTATTATTCCATCCGTCATTAAATAAGGCGATCTATTTAACGCGTTCACGCCGGCGTGCATCACCTGTGGGTCACGCTCGACTGTTCCATAGAAGGCATGTGTTGGT
The DNA here is from genome assembly GCA_963932465.1 of Maratus speciosus. Lineage (NCBI taxonomy): Eukaryota > Metazoa > Arthropoda > Arachnida > Araneae > Salticidae > Maratus > Maratus speciosus. The sequence goes on from OZ010796.1 coordinate 464,226,059, forward strand.
CACATTCGTCTATGCTATAGACGGCGTGCACTACAGGTGGGTCACACTTGAATATTCGAAAATTCAGTAGTAAAAACAATTCATTGTTATAAACTTATCAGTCTCGCTGCGTAACTGTTTTATCAAAATAGCTTCGCGACGACGCCTTTTAAGAAATTTTATTCTTTTGTCACCGGTTTTTCAAAACAAAATTTTTTGTATAATTTAAATGGAAAAATGCTCCGATTAAATAAGGCAAAATTTACAATAAAAAAATAACTCGTGAGAGTAATCAAGGAAGATTAATTAGACGAAAAAATGTATCCCCCAGGAAATCTCGGGTGCCGCAGCGAGGGGGTTAATACATTCACGACGGGAACGATAATTCTCGTTTTCGTTAAAAAAATATCATTGACTAAGGGTGTGGCTTCTACCTTACAGAAATGCATTTATATCATGTTGTCCATATTTCTTTAGATTGTAAGACATTTTATATTAAATTCGTACATGTCAATAAAATCATGTATCTAAGTACTTTGCTTACTTCTTATGAATTTTCAAACATTCACAATCAACTCTGCTTGTTATATTCGAGTTCAATTCAATAAATATGAGAGGAGCGGGTCATTACATACAGTATCTGAATAAGCGGCAGTAGCGCGCCGCCAGATGAAGCGAAATATGAATTCGATCGCTGTCTTACAGCGAAAATCATGAATATCGGCGCCGGCGTGAACGTGTTAAAAAAATAGAGGAAATCAAGAAATTGGAACTTTACAAAACTGGGAAACTAGCAACACTGCTTTAACGCGTTCACTGCCCCATGGGAATTTAAAGTGATAACGAAGGTGCCAAACTTAAAAAGACTAATTAAAGTTTTTTAATGGGTTTATTTTTTGTAAAATAAATACAGTATACATAATTCGGAGTAAGTTCACAAAAAATATAGTGAGTTAGAATTATACCAGAGTACCACATACAAATATAAAGTCACTGCTGACCTGCCCACGATTTTTATTTAATATTATATGAAAAGCTACCTGTGACCCACGGGTGATGCTCGCGGCACAGAATGAAATAAAAAGTGGGGACCACAGGCGATGCTCATGGCAGTGAACGTGTTAAAACACTTTTCCAATATCAAGGGTTTCTTGTAATACATTATTAAAAATGCAGCTAATCTGGAGTGCAAGAGGATATCAGTAATAATGCTTAATTCCATTTTATCATGCATTATTTTTTAAATTAGTTAAAGTGTATTTAGCATTCACTATGAAGCCGTACCATGACAGATTAAAAGCGAAACTACGTTTCGTCTACTGTCGAAAAGAAGAAATAAAACAGTGTTGCCAGCTCACTACTTTTTTTAAATTCAGATTTCTTGATTCACACCACTTTTTTAAACATGTATAATTGACCTTAATTTCCTATTATTTATTCTGTCATTAAATAAGGCCAATATTTCTATTTTAAAAATGGGGGAAAACAAGAAATTGGAATTTAAGAAAAAGGTAGCAAACTGACAACACTGCTTTAAAACACTTTTCCAATATCGAGGGTTTCTTGTAATACATTATTAAAAATGCAGCTAATCTCGGTTACAGCAGGTTATTAGTAATTATACCTAATTCCATTTTTCTGTATTAGTTGATGTGTATTTACCATTCACTATGAAGCGTACAATGACAGATTAAAAGCGGAAACTACACTTTGCATACTGTTGAAAAGAAGAATTAAAACAAAAATGCCAGCTCACTACATTTTTTAAAATTCAGATTTCTCGATTCACACCACTTTTCTAAACATGTATGATTGACCTTATTTTCCTATTATTTCATCTGTCATTAAATAAGGCGAATATTTCTATTTTAAAAAATGGAGGAAACCAAGAAATTGAATTTAAAAAAAAAAGTAGCGAACTGACGTGACAACACTGCTTTAATCCTTAAATGCATGATGCATTGCTGCCAACTTGTACGGATTTTTGCTACCACAAAAATTTAACAGACATTTCTGTTTTATTTAATCATAAAAATTGACTACAATTTGACGATTGATTTAGGCAAAATTTACAATTAAAGGGCATAGCCGGATAAGCATTGGAAACATGCCTTTCAATCAAATTTCCTGATTTTTTCCGCAGATGTGGCTACATATCTGACAATATATGACCCCTATTATCATCCTATAAATATTGATACTTAATGAGATAAAAATATTTTTTCGATTCTTTAAAAAACGGATTTTCTCAAACACTGTTGCGCGGAATTTCATGCCATTAACTGAGGATATATAGATACCAACGATGCATAACTGGTATTTTTTCTATAATTTTCTGTTAATAAAAACTGTGTGAAATAGCAAATTAAAAATTAAAATATATAAAAATCATATCTCATGTTTATCCGAAAATTACCATTTTCTTGTAAAAAATTATCCATATGTGCCCGTATATTCTATATAAATGCCGAAAGTTTGCGTTAGGTACTACACATAAATATTTACAAAAATGTATATTAAAATTATTGAAATTCCTTTTAAGGCGTTATTTGGGGCGGAGCTACTTAACTTCAACATCCGAAGAGTTTTTGGAACAAAGTCAGCAGACAATATGTCAGCTGATGTATTTTAGATTCCATTAAACATATAAGCCATGTTTTTCAACATCTTGTTCATTTGATATCGACAGTGTTGAGAATGTTGGTCATGTGTTCATTAAAATTTAATATACAGCAATTCCGTAACCGTTTATTCCAAAAATTCTTCGGATGTGGAAGTTAAGTAGCTCCGCCCAAAAAAAACGACTTAAAATGGATTTCAATAATTTTAATATACATTTTTGTAAATATTTATATGTAGTACCCAACGCAAACTTTCGGCATTTATATAGAATATACGGGCACATATTGGGAATTTTTTACAAGAAAATAGTAATTTTCGGATAACCATAAGCTATGATTTTTATTTTTTAAATTTTTTATTTCGTTTTTTCACACAGTTTTTATAAATAGAAAATTATACAAAAATTACCACCTATGCATCTTTGGTATCTATATGTCCTCAATTAATGGCATGAAATTCCGTGCAGCAGTTTTTGGGAAAATCCGTTTTTTAAAAAATCGAAAAAACATTTTTATCTCATTAAATATTAATATTTATAGGGTGATAATAGGGGAAATATATTGTGAGAAATGTAGCTACGTCTGGCAAAAAAATCGGGAAATTTAATTAAAAGGCATGTTTCCAATGCTTATCCGGCTATGCCCTTTTAGTGGTAAGTAAAATCCGTACAAGTTGGCAGCTATGATGATGTTTTATTTTGTTTCGAAAAAAATATATGTGATTCTAAGAAAGGTTTATTACACAGTAAAAATAATGAAAAATATCAGAGATATATTTTTCGTATAATACGTTAACTTTTTCTGCAACGCAAGCAAAAACTGCTGTTATTACTAAATTAGCGCAAAATTAGTAATTATTTTAATAAGTATGAGTCTAAGTAACTTATTTTATATGAATTTTATTTTGGAAAACGTAACCCTTAAATGCTTGAATTATCCCTTTAGAATAGTATTTTTTTTTCTCATATTAAGGATTGGACACCAGAAATTTTAAGATAGATTTTTAACTTGATTTAGTAGCATATTTTCGTAATTTTTAGAGGATTAATATTTCTATATAAATATTGTGGTTGCAGAAAGTTCAATAAAAAGTTATGCAGATATGCATCCCATGCATTTAAGGGTCTAAACACTTTCCCAATATCGAGGATTTCTTGTAATACATTATTATAAATGCAGCTAAACCATTACCGTCTCAATACTCAAGGCCTCCGGACTGATTTCGTGACGTACCAAATGAAGAAGCCCCTTGAAGGGCAAGCAATTGCGTATGTGTAATGCCATAGCTGCCAACTCTGCCGCTTTTTCAGACCACAAAAATTTAATAGAGATTTTTGCCTTATTTAATCGGCTGATTATGGCGATTTAAAAAGGTAAAATTTTTGTGGTACAAAAAACATAAGATGTTGGCAGCTATGGTAATGCTTAATTTCCACCGGAAATTTAGAAAAATTTTATTTCAAAATAAGGAAAAGCAATTTTACGACTTTTCTCCACTAAAGTCAGAAAACTAAAATTTCCTAAAATTTTTCTTGTGCAAATCCTGATTAATCGTAGGTGGGATAAAATATATACCGCCGCCCCTTAACCCCTTGAGGAATAACGCATTAGTGAAATGAATTTTTAAATTTAAAATTTAAATATTAATTTTGTACATACAACATTTATTTTTCTGGATAATGCAGTAAAGGATATATACTTTACGCAGAAATATTTAAAAAAGGTATAAAAATACAAATATTTCTCGAAGACATGCAGCACTAGACATGCGAAATCACTTGACAATAACCCATAAAATGTTTTAAAGATGATCCGCTTTTTAATCTAATATTGCTAATTTTTTGGTATAAATCAAAATCTTTAAAACGTAGAAAATGCAAATTAAGTAAGGAGATATTTTATAGAAATTTTGTATGAGAAAAATAATAGCAGGTGCCCCACTGGTCTATTTTTTAATACCAGTATATTTACATAATAACTACTTGGCATATTTCTACAACATTTACAATAGAAATTGTACATAGGATATTATTGTTTAAAAATAGTGGTGTTCGAAATGAAAATCAGTGAGACCTCCTATAGAAATATACTTTCAGCTGATTTGGTAAACATTTCATCTATTTTTTTCTTTGAACTATTTTTACACTAGGGGTGCTCGACGTGTGGACCGCATGCCACCAAGATATTAATATTTTAGAATAGAAAAATTTGATTTATTTAATGACATAAACTTCGCAATTAAATAAAGCGAAGATTACCTTTCAGAGATTGTGGGGACAAACAAATTTCATGCAGTGTTGCCAGTCCGCTACATTTTTTCAATTTAGACCGTTTGATTGCCACCATTTTTTTTAAATAGTAACTGTAGAATTTGGTCTGATAATTACTTAAAGCTTGGCTTGATTTATAACAACAAATGAATGTATCTCTTCTCTTTCTAATTTTATATAATATTTATTACTTACTCAAACAAATAACTCAACGAGTTGATTACAAGGATTTCTATACATCAAATACATTGCTCATCAAATTTAAAGGATAATGACAGAAATAAAACTTAACCATGGCTGCCAAATTTTACGCTTTTTTCCTACCACTAATTTTGATGATCAGAAAATTTTTCCTTATTTAATCCTATATTTCTATGATTAAATAAGACAAATTTCCCTGTTAAAATATAGTGGTAGGAAAAAAGCGAAAAAGTTTTTAGCTATGCGTAACTGATATTTAATGAAAAATTATTAATAGAAATTTGTACATAAGCATTATGGTAGTTCCATGAGTTTTTGTAATGTAAGTCACATTGCTGATAACTGTTATGCTTGTTGGCCACCGTTATTATCGAAAAGTTTGCTTTGCCTTTTTCAATTAATGAGATATCCCTCATAAAATAAGTCACATTTTTCCGTTCTAAAATATTGGTAGTAAAAAATCGTAGCATGTGACTTACACGACATTAGTACCCATTAGTTAACATAAATTACAATGTTTGGCAATTGATTATTCTTAAAATATTGAAATTAAAACCAAATTTAGGAAAATTGGAAAATGTTGGAAAAATTAATTACCTCTTGCGGAAACATTTTTTCTTTAATATGGTGTATGGTCACCTTGGATAGATATGCATACCTCACATCTTGATTTCATAAACTTTACCAAAGTGTTGATCAAGTCTTATGGAATTCCATGCCATTCTTCTAAAAGCGCACTTTTCAGCACCTAGAGGGTCCGGGGAGGAATTTGGCTCGCTGAAAGTCGGCGCCCTAAGGCATCCCACAAATGCTCAATCGGATTCAAGTCGGGCGAGTAAGGTGGCCAATCCATTCGAGTGATATTTTCTGTTTGCAAGTATTCTGATACCACGTATGCTCGATCTGGCCGAACATTGTCATCCATTAGCAAAAAGTCTGGGCCAACAGCACCCCTAAACAGTCTAAATTGGGACTCCAGTATCTCCTCCACATATCTCCGAGCTCTTACAGAACCTCCTTGAAAGATAAACAGATAGGTGCGACTATTTGTCATGGTTCCCCCCCCTCCCCAAAACCATTAAACCGCGGTCGCGGAAACGGGATATTTCACGGACAAGGGAAGGCAAGTTGCGTGTCCCTTCCTCTCTCCAGATCAAAACACGTCTAGAATCAGTGTTCAGACTGTGTTCTGGACTTGTCAGCAAACAATACCCGGGGCCAGTCTTCTTGGTTCAGGGCTGCCATAGGCGGCTATTTTTTAATTCTATCTCGCACCACTTTTTTTAAACAAAAATTTTTCCCATACACCTTAGCAACATCTGCAAGAGAAATATACTAAAAAATTTATTTTCTTAAAATAGTGGTGCGAATAGAATATAAAAATAGTCGACTGTGGAACCCCTGTTGGCTCCATTGAACATGACGACGGCACCAGTATAACCCATTGAGGGGCGGTGGGATATAATATATCCTACTTAATTTTAATTCCCAAATGCCACATTCACATCAGAATTTTGAAATAAAGTTTTGCCTTAATAATGGACTTGCTGACTATTAATGAGACAAACTTTTACCTATTTGAAAATAAATTTCTTTTTATATCCCGGTGTCATTTCAACATTTTTGCAACATAAGTACTTTGCCCTTCAAAGGGTTAACCCCTTCAAGGGCACCGGTATATGTTATATACCACTTAATTTTAGTTCCAAAATGCACATTCACACCAGAATTTAGGAATTAAATTTTATTTCATATAATGTACGCAAAGAAAAGCTTTTACTTAGTTTCACATAAAGTTGTTCATAAATGCCGGTCTAAATCAATCATTTTGGCATTTTAGCAACAAAAGTGCTTTGCCCCTGAAAGGGTTAAACAGGCTCCTTTTGAAGATAGAGTTAGTGGGACACAAATTATTGGTTTTCTCCCATACAGTCCACGCTCGTTAAGCCTTCGTGCAGCAGTGGGACGGCTAATTCGAGTTCCTGTGGCAGCCTGAAGGTCTGGAATCCTCTCTTCCTTTTTTAGGTCCGCCTTTCAGAAGAAGATCGCCCCATAATCATCTCGCGATTTCTTCACGCTCCTCGTGTTTTTCCTTTTCATATAATACTGCGCATCTGTCAATTAAACCCTTGAGCTTGTTATGTTCCATCGTTGAGGATATTTATTATCCCACAGTAATATCCTCCTTATTTAATGACCGATTAAATAAAGCAAAAACAAGGCAAATTTTATTATTTAAAAAAAGTGGTGGTTATCAAGCAATCTAATTTTTTTTTTAAAGCGGACTAGCAACACTGCTTTTATGCAAAAAGGACTCCTAGTTTACACAGTAAAAACACAGTAGAGCAATAATATGTATAAGAAATTAAATATTTAACTAATTTAATGAAATATCCATTACATGCTTTAATCATTAACCCGGGAGAACGCGCGCATGCCCAGGGTATGAATGGTTTTTACTTTGTCACCAATAAATACAAATAGTAATCGTCACCTTATTTAGTCGGAGACAATTGTTAAAAATTTTGCGATAAAATAAGTTGAAGATTACTTTTAAAAAGAGAGTGGTGACAATTGTAAAAACCATACGCACTCTGGGTATATCAAACTTGGCGGGCGTCCTCCCGGGTTAACCCATTAACCCCTTGAGGGGCAAGCAATTACGTTTGAGAAATGCTGAATTCCCACCGGAATCTTTGAAAAATTCTATTTCAAAATAAGTAAAAGCAATTTTACAGCTTTATTCCACCAAAGTTAGAATAGTAAAATTTAATAAAAATTTTCTGGTGTAAGACTTCATTAATCGTAGGTGGTATATAGTGGTGCCCTTCAAGGGGTTAAGGACCAGCATGTTTTACAGTAATTTTATTCAGTTCACACTTACTTTTATTTTATGAGTCACTGAAATGTGTTAATTAAATAAGGCAAATTTTACTTTTCTCTTTTACTGGTATCAAAAAAACTTTTAAATCACAAATACAATGTTGCGAAAACGCAACGTCAGTCTCTAATGGGTTAAATGACTTTAAAAGACTCCAAATGTGCCGCATTATAAAATTCATCAAAAAATACCGTGAAATTATTGTTGAAATTATTCCTGACCTTCTAAATTTCTTATAATTTTCCTGCCGACGGAAATAATTCTGTTTTCTTAAGAAATATCTTCATAGAGAGATTTCATAGCATTTGTCAATTACCAAATTATGCCACATACTGAATTGTTTTATGATAAACGCCGCACATAAATGGCATGTTTTGCAGTTGCGATAGCAACACAGTAAATCCCTGACAGAATTGCCATTTGTTTTGTATATTTGGCTTGTATAACAGCCTTTTCTTTTTTCGTAATGAAAATAAATTATAGCTTTCATATCAAAGTAACTTTTGATTCACGCAAAAGTATATAATGTTTTACGTGATACCAAAAGAAAGTATAATTTTCTAAAATATAACAAACATATTCAATATGTGATTTCTATAATGAGCCTAATAGAAAGATCAAAGCAATTAAAAAGTAAATATGACGTAATCAAAAAAATCTAAAACTTAAAATAATTTTTGTAAGAAGTAGTTTCAAATTGTAATAAAACTTTTAAATGAATGATTACGAATATAGTAAATTTTGACCTCTTTTCAATAATGTTGAATTTATCCGGAAATCGCGCAGTGATTTTTGAATTTTTCGCGAATTGTTTCATGATATTTTAAAATCTTTTTCAAGTTTCATGTCGATTTTTTCACAATCTTAAAAATGATCCGGTTTCATTCATTAACCCATTATAGACATTTCTGTCCTTAGCGATTTTTGAATATTTCGCGAATTCTTTTCTGTGATTTTTAGCGTTTATTACAATGTTTACAGCGTTTACAATGTTTTGCAGTGATTTTTAAACATTAGCAAAAGGAAAAAGGTTTCACTTTTTAGCCCAACAAGTTTGTTCTTTTTTCAATAAAGTTTATTCTGATTTCGTACAACAATTTTTCTTTTTTTTTACGCGAATCTGTTTGTGTGATTTTTACCGTGTTTGTGCGTTTCGCGGTGAATTTTTGACATTCGTAAAAGGATTCCGGTTGCGATGTTTCACCCGATACTATAAATTTTGACTTCGGCTATTTTTGAATTTTTCGCGAAGCAATTTATGCAATGTTTAGTGATTATTTTTTGCACGGGTGTACGCTACCTAAAGCAGTGGGGTCTTCAAACACAGGTTTGTTTAATTCGAAGACTGTTTGGGAGAAAAACAAACCAAAAAATTAGGCGAACTCCGCTAGTATAAGAATGAACTTAATCTTGTTCATTTATAACTAAATTTTAAGAAGAATTTCTATTGTATCATTCTGGAAAGTTGTATAAATTTTAAATACTACGTTCCTAATAAATTTGTTAACATTAAAAAAAATCATAAAAATAGAAGAGACATTGTAATTAAATGCGGTTTGTCGGAAATTTATTCTTTGAGGAATTTTCCAGTATAATAAAAATTTTAGAAATAGTTACCAATAACGAGCTCTGCCGCTGCCATCGAAATACTCAAGGCCAGAGTACACGAGTGTGACTTCATCACTAATCGACCGACATCTCACTAGTGTTAGAATTTACACCAGAAAACTTTGAATAGCAATTTAATTTTATTTTATTTGCGGAATATCTGTCATCTTATAAAACAATAATGACGATTTAAACTTACTGGTGAAAATTTGGAATCCCTAAATTAACATTCAGCTAAATGCGGAATGCCAAAGTGTTTCCCCATTTGGCTGCTTTTTTATTGGGGGATTCCAAACTCTCACCAGTAAGTTTAAATAGTCATTATTGTTTTATAAGCTGATAAATATTCCACAAATAAATGAAAATTTCTATTCAAAAATTTCCGGTGTGAATTTCAGTACTTGTGAGAATTCGGTCAATTAGTGAGGTCGCGACTTCACACTCGTGTCCTCTGGCCTTGAGTATTTCGATGGCAGCGGCTCTGCGCAAATTAAAATCATATAACGATGTAGTTAACAACGATTATTTGTATTCCTATATAGCTGTACAAGTATCAAACAAGTATTTAAATATGAAATGTTGAATATATCTGTTAACACAAGGCATTACGCCATTAGTCGCTGCCATCGAAATACTCAAGGCCACAGGACACGAGTGTGACGTCATCACTAATTGACCCACGAATACTGGGCCTGAGCGCTGACACAAAAATTGCAGCTGCCGATTTTCTTCAGCGTGTGCATGGTCACTTGAATTTTGGTACCAATAATTTTTTTTTCGCTTTATTTTTCTGAGGTTAAACAAGTCAAAGAAATCTTTTATAAAATACTGGTGTCCAAATTTAAAGGATCGTGCATATGTTTAAAAAATACGCCCTCCACAGCCGCCATTTTTGTGTTAGTGCTCAGGCCTAGTATTCAGGGAGCGGTGATCGACCGATTTCTCACTACACTCGACCAACACTCACTAGTGTTGGAATTCACACCGGTCTTGTTGTTACGGTTGGAATTATAATTTTAATATTTATCAAAACAAGAAATCTATTTGATCCAAATATATTTTCCTTATAAAAACCATGGAACTATGAATAAAGAGGAATTCACATATCCTCAAAATGGTGAAGCTTCAACTGTAACCGATTTTGAAGTGGCTCATCACCGCTGGGAAAAACTTCCACCAGTAAATTTGAATAGAAATTTTATCCTTATTTAAACGCCTTATTACGACATTATTTCAGTCATAATTATGGCCAAAAAAAGACATTCAATTTTACTGGTGGAAGTTTACTTCATCAAGCCCTGCGTTTCCATCATATTGTGAAAACGTGAACAACCTTCTTCGGTGTCAGTGAAAGAGACTACAATACTTGCGCTAACTTCCACCAGTAAAAACGAATACAAATATTTACTGTATTTGCAAAAGAAATTTTGAATAAATAAGCCGCTAAAATATGGCGAAATTTTCTAGTCAAAATTTACTGGCGGAATTTTGCTCCCACGTTAATCAGAAACTCTTGATCCTATGTGAAAAAATCAGCCGCCATCTTGTGACAACCCTCTCAGTTACTTCACTGGAAACTGATTGACTCTACACTATATGTCCCCTCCTCTTTATTTATAACTCTATTGTAACAACAATGGAGTTATGAATAAAGAGGAGGAGGCATATAGTGTACTGCTACCAGTTGCGAGTGAAATGACTGAGGAGGTTGTCACAAGATGGCGGCTGCCTTTTTTAAAAATCGGATCTACAGTTTCAAAATACCAACGGGGCAAACTTCCCACCAGTATAATTGAATAGAAAATTTTGTGTTATTTAAGTGTCTTATTTATGGAAATATTTTCTCACCAACATCTTCTGGTGTCAGTTTGACAGGTAAAACAGTCAGATTGCATCACCGGTTGTCACAATATGACAGAAACGAAGGACCTGACTACCGCAAAAGTAAGCTCACACCAGTTAAAATTAAAATATTTTTGTGCCATTATTTATAACTGAAATTTTGCATCAATAACGCCTTTAAATACGGAGAAAATTTCTACATAAATTTACTGATGCAAGTGTCGACCGGAGGTAATCAGCCCTTTCGAAAGCGGTTTCAGTTGAAGCTTCACTATTTTAAGGATATGTCAGTTCCTTTTTATTAATAGTTCCATGGTAACAACAAGCCATCGATAATCCTTCCAGGTCCATTCATTTAATATGACTTCTAGGACTTGTAATATGGCAGAACGTTAACTTCTGAGCCCAGATCCTTTGTGTTTTTCCTAGGGAAGAATGTACTTTATACTCTCACTATTCGCCTACTTCGGAAAAGACAGCGAAAAAGAAGCATGTGAATAAAGAAAGGAAATAATCTTCATCAATCTGTCAACATTCAAAAAGTTGTGTTCTACTATTACCGGATGATTCCTTCCTTTACTAAAGTTTGATCCGTTTTGTTTACTTATATAGTATTTCTTTTATTACAAAAAATATTTCTCATAAAAAAATAATTGAGCTTGATTGAGGAGCTTTTTAAAAATAAACAAACGTCAAAATTCTTGAAAAGTAGTTTCTCGTTAAAAATACATTTCGTGGGGAAAATATTAGATAAAAACTTTATTCGAAAATAAAATTGGATCGACTAAACTTAAATTTTATATTTTTTACATTACACTTAGCAACTTATGCAGTGAAAAAATACACCTATACTCTTCATGAAAGATATTCAAATCACGACATTGGCTCTATTACTGATAATAATAATATTATTTCAACCCCTCAATTGTTTTTTTTTTTTTTGGGACACAATAAATTAAAAATAGGGACCCGGCACCACTTTTATTTTACTAAAATATTTGGCTTAGTACAATCGAAAAAGGTATGTCATTTAAGAAACCAAAGATGACAGTTAAAATTAAGTGGTATCCAAAAGCTTTTAGTATCGAAGATATCAAACACTTTTTGCCCGAGCGGCACTTTGGCAAACAGTTAAGGGGTTAACCCTTTAACCCCTTCAAGGGCGGTGGTTCATTTTTGGACCACTTAATTTTAATTCCCAAATGACACATTGGCACCAGAATTTTAGTAAAAAAATTTTCGGTTTGTCATATATGTGAAATATAGCTTTTTCATATTTATAAATAAATTTGTTTTCAAATTCCAATGTCACTCATTACTTTGAACGTTTTAGCAATGAAATTGCTTTGCCCCTGAAATGGTTAAAGAGTTAAAGGTTAAGTTTTATAAAATAAATAATTATATAAAATAAGGTAGTTGGAGACATACTTATTAAAGTACTTAGTAATTTGCATTATTTTAGCGTAAAATAGCCACACGACAGTAGTTTTTACTTGTACTGCAGATGTGCAACAAAAAAAAAGATTGACGTATTATATGAAATATATATATATCTGATTTTTTTCATTATTTTTTCTGTGTTATAAACCTTTCAGAGTATCATAATTTTTTCAAAACAAAAATAAAAAATCGCGCATTTAAGTGTTAAATGAATCCTTGCAAATAAATAAGAATATAGACAACTAAAATAGGAAATTACCAGTTCATTTTTTGTTACACCGTTAAAAGCAATTCTCCAAGAAAGCTAAAATTTTCATTTTTGTGAAGAATTCTTACTTAAAAAAAGGAAAAACGCTCTCATTTTCTAATATTATCTAAGTTTATAAAAACTCCGAGTGAAAGCTGCGACTGCAGAGAAACCTAGTTCATTTATTAAAAGCTTCAATTTACAAAATAGATACATGGTTCGTACGAATACCTTTATTTCTCCAGGAAAACTACCAGTCTTTTTATAGAAAAAGAAATCTAGGTTAAACGCGCAAAATTTCGCCTTCTTTTAAGAAGAGATTTTCTATAAGATAATACTGGTGCCAAAAAATTTTCTCGTCTGCTAAATTCAAGGAGACGTACGAACGTTGCCATCAAAATACTCAAGGCCTGAGGACACGAGTTGTGACGTCATCACTAATCGACCGACGTCTCACTAGTGTTGGAATTCACACCGAAAAATTTTGAATAGCAATTTTATTTTATTTTATTTGTGGCATATCTATTACCTGATAAAACAATACTAACTACTCAAACTTACTGGCAGTGTTGCCAGATAGGCTACTTTTTTGAATTCAGAATCTTGATTAGCACCACTTTTTTTGAAATGGTAAAACGTTCCTTATTTAATGACATATTAATTAAGTCAAAAACAAAGTGAATTTTACCGTTTCAAAAAAGTGCTGCCAATCAAGAAATCTGAATTAAAAAAAATTAGCCCACTGGCAACACTGCTTACTGGTGACAATTTGGAATCCCCCAATAAAAAATCAGCCAGATGCGCCAAAACTATGACATTCCGTATATGGCCGAATTTCTATTTAGGGATTCCGAATTCTCACCAGTAAGTTTAACACTAGAAAGACGGCGAGCGGTCATTTTGACCGCTACCAAATGAATATATTTCGATTCGAACCAGAAATTGCTTTAAAAATCTACTTTAAAAGGTAATAAGGAAAAAAACTAGTTAAATAAATAAGTTAATAATTTAAAATAAAAATTCTGGTGCGAAATATTTTTTATAAAATGTAAGTAAAATTCCCCGTCTTTCTAGTGTTAAATAGTTAGTATTGTTTTGTACGATGATAGATATTCCACAAATAAAACAAAATCGCTATTCAAAATTTCCCGGTGTGAATTCCAACACTAGAAAGAAGTCGGTCAATTAGAGATGACGTCACAACTCGTGTCTTCTGGCCTTGAGTGTTTCGATGGCAACGGTACGAACCATGGGATAGCATTTATCGGGGCAAAGTAAAAGTGATAGGGTTGCTTCAGTAAAGCTGGTAAAGAGAAGATGCATAAGTTCACTTCCTGTGTGAATTTTTGTCACTTAGTTCATTAATTAAAAGACGAAATCAGAGCTAAAATAGAGATCTTCCAATTACCTATTAAAAACACAGAGTTGTCTTCTAAAATCCGGATATGACTAGTGGCAAACATTTAAATATTAGGGTTATCGTAATTTCCGGCGTATAATCCGCAGATCAAACAATCATTTTTCGACCCAGATTTTTTTTTAAATAAAATGTAACTGTTAAGATCGCTGTGAATATTTGTCTTCAACTACAAAATAAAAGTTCTGGATGGAAACAGAATTATTTGATCCGCGGATTATACGCCGGAAATTACGGTATTTTTGGACACTTGCCTAGTTCATTAATTAAGAGAGAAACAAACGATGGAATGTATGGAATACAGTTTTCTAATAAAATATATAAGGTTGCTTTGTAAATTTTCCAACCAGTAGAAACTCTCCAAACTTTAGAGCTGTTTTAATACTAGAACGCCCGGAAATTTTACTCAAGTTTCATAAAAATATTTGACACCAGAATTTTTATTTAAAATTCTTTGACAGATTTATTTAACTTAAATCTACGTGGTTTAAATTTAACATATTTTATGAAAGAATTTCTGGTTCCAGTTGACATTTATTCATATTGTCGGAGTCGGATCGCCTCCTTCCGGGTGTTCTAGTGTTAAATAGCTTGTTTAGTCCATTAATTATAAGATAAAATAAACTAAAATGTAGAGTTTAAAGATATTTAATAAAATGTATGGGCTTGCTTAGTGAAATCTCGATTTAACTGGTGGCTGCCATTCAAAAAATGGAGATTTTGCGAGGCTTTCTTTGTTCATTAATTAAAAGATGATGCTAGCACAAACATGTAGAATTTAATTATCTCTATTGAAATATATATTGTTACCTAGGAAATTCTAGCTTTGTTTCCTCTTTTAGTTAATAAACTAAGAAAGTGTCCAAAATTAACCTCAATTTCTGAAGTTTCCTCACTAGTTGCATAGCTATTTTACTAAGCAAATCTATATATTTTATTAGAGAACAGAAATCCTTGGATGTTATCACTGGTTTCATCTTTTAATTACTAATTTAATCAAAGGTAAAAAAATAGCCCTAGTATTTTTAGGGATGCCATTAGTTGCATTGCAATTTTATTAGGCAACTCAATATATTTTAGTAGAGATTTTAAGCTCTGCATTTTAAAGCTGAATTCGTCTTCTAATGCACTGAGCAATCGCTGGGTCCGATTACTAACGGGGCAAACTTCCACCAGCAAAGAGGAATAGAAAATTTTGACTTCTTCATGGCATTATTTTTACATAAATACAGCATTTAAATAAGATCAACAATGCCATTAAATTTCACTGGTGGAAGTTTGCCCCGTAGGTAAAAAGGCATTAGGCAAACGACCAAAAATACATTTATTTTAGACGGTTGCCACTAGTTGCATCGCGATTTCACTTGGCAACCTAATACTCATAGCTGCCAACTTTTACGCTTTTTTCTCACCACTAAAATTGAATAGTATATGTTGTCTTATTTAATTGATGAAATCCACCAATTAAATAATACAAAAATTTCTTTTACATTTTAGTGGTATTAAAAAAGCGTAAAATTTGGCAGTTATGTAGTACTTCAGTCTTAGAGATATTTTAGTCCTACTTATCAGAGTTTGCTTCAGCTTTTAATTAATAAACAAATGTAGGTGCTCAAAACAGTTCTTATAAAGGGTCATCCATCTGTTGGTTTTTTTTTTTATTATGAAAATAAAACGCCTTTTTTATGAGTGAAAATCGAAATTTTTTATTGAACATGGAATTTTATAATTTATGACATTTCTGTATAGAATACAATATCGCACATGTGTCCACCGCGGCTCCGCTTACATGCCATCATCCAAACATCAAAATTTTCGATGGTTTTTCCCAGAATGAGCGGATCCATGGCCAAAATTTCAGCCCGAGTGTTACGTTTGAAGTCTTGGATTGTGCGGAGGGGGAATTCGCGTACACTTTACTTTTCAGAAACCCCCAAATAAAATAAACCATTGGGGTTAAATTGCACAATCTTGGCTTCCAATTCACATCGGGATTTCATGAAATGACGCGATCTGGAAATTTCTCGTTCAATAAGTTGATGGTTTGGCGAGCAGTGTGTGACGTTGCACCGTTGTTGTGTTTTGTTTTCAACGAGTCCATAATTACAAATGCCGTACATTTGACAGTTTATATATGTATGACACATGACAGCTAACACAAATAAACTGTGAAATATTCGCAGTTCAAAAAAAAATCCAACAGATGGACCACCGTATATTTAAGGATTGTCACGACTGACACTGCGATTTCACAAGGCAACAATATCTATTTCAATAGCTATAATTAAACTCTACATGTTAGCGCTGGCTTCATCTTTTGACCCTTTCAGGGGCAAGGTACTTCTATTCTTAAAATGCTGACATGAGTGAGTGACACCAGAAATTGCAAACAAATTTATTTCAAATTAAGCAAATGCTTTTGTTCACGTACTTAATAAAAGGAAAATTTTCCTTCTAATATTCTGGTGTCAATGAGACATTTAGGAATTAAAAGTAAGTGGTCCAAAAATGAACCAATGCCTTTGAAGGGGTTAATTAACCCCTTGAAGGGCGCCATTTGCAGTTTGCAAACGGTTAATTTTAATGCCCAAAATTTCAAGTGGCACCAGTAATTTGTTAGTACAAGTTCGATCTCATAATAAGTGTGAAAAAAAAGCTTTTGATTATTTGCAAATAAATTTGTTCTTATATTGCTGTGTGAATTAATTATTTGAACATAATCGGAGCAGAAAAGTCTTGCCCCTGAAAGGGTTAATGAACTAAGCAAGTGTCGAAATATGTCTCAAAATTATGGATGGTACCCAATAGTTGGATCGCGATTTCACTAAGTAACTCCATACATTCAGCGACTGATTACCCACGGGGCACATTCCCACCAATAAAAATAAATAGAACATTTTGCCTTATTCATGGCAGAAGTTTCCTATGAATACGACGTTTAGATAAGGAGACCATTTCTGTTAAAATTTATTGGTTTAAGTGTTCCCCGTTAGTAATCAGGACCTGCATACATTATAGTATAGCTCTTTAAGTTCTACATTTTAGCACTGATTTCATCTTTTAATTAATGAACTAAGCAATCGTGGAATGGTTCCCACTAGTTGCATCACGATTTCACAATGGAGTTGTGAATAAAGAGGGGGAGACGTGCAGTGTATTGTCCACAAGTTGCGAGCTAAGTAACTGAGGGGTTGTCACAAGATGGCGGCTGATATTTTACAGCGGATCAACAGCTTCTGATTACCGCTGGAGCAAACTTCCATCATTAAATTTTTAATAGAAAATTTTCCTTAATTTAGTGGCTTTTTCATGAAAGATTTCTCTCCTAAATATGGTTAAATTTTCTAATTTCTTTTACTGGTGCCAGTTAACCCAGGTATTATAATCTTTTTCACTGACACTGAGAGGAAGTTGCCTAGGTTGTCACAATATGGTGGAAACACAAGGCCTGACTACAGCCGAAGTAACGTTTTACCAGTAAAGATGAATATCTGTTTTTGCGAATATTTATGACTGAAAGTCTGCATTAAAAAGGCGTTTTAATAAGGAGAAAACTTCTATTTAAATTTACTGGTGGAAATTTGTCCCGGCGGTAATTAACCCAAGCAAAAGCGGTTACACTTGAAGCTTCATTATTTTAAGAATATATCAGTTCCTCTTTATTAATAGTTCCATGGATTTCACTAGGCAACTCCATACATTATAGTAGAGCTTTTTAAGATCTACATTTTAGCACTTATTTCACCTTTTAATTAATGAACTAAGCAAGTTATCAAAAATAGAATAACCGGTATAGTTTTTTGAATGGTTGCCAATAGTTGCATCGCTTTTTAACTAGACAACCCTATGTACTTTTGCATAATCTTTTAAGCCTTACGTGTTTCCTTTGGTTTCAGCTTTTTATTAATGAACTATATACATATGCGCTCAAAATAAGCTCAAATGTTTTTGGGTTCTCACAACTCGCATCGCTATTTTTCTAGGCAAAACAAAATATTTAAATACTGATCGTTAAGATCTATATGTTAGCGTTGGTTTCATCTTTTGTGCATAGTGAACGGAGCAAATGTCTAAAAGTAATCTTAATGTTTGGAGGGTTGCCGCCAGTCTTTTTCGGATTTGAGCAAGCAACCTTCATTTTTAATAGAAATTCGTAAGATCTTCAATTTAGCAGTGATTTTCATTGTTAATTAATGAACTAAGCAAGTCTCGGAAATTCAGTTCAAAATGGAAGTGAGCTTATGTCCGTTCTCGATACCGGCTATGGTCAGGCAATCCTATCACTTTCTCTTTTATCCTCTAACTACTGTCTCTTTTGAAAATTGCAGCTTTCATAAATGAACTAGTTTGTTTTTTTTGCAGTCGCTGCTTTGATTAGAAATCTTCAGCGATAATAATAAGAAAGGAAGAAAAGAATTCCCTCTTAGTCCATAATGCATTGTCTTCCCATATATTTCCGAGTTATGTTTTACTCACAAGAAATGGAAGGGCTAGGGAGAAAAACGATGATGGTCCAATTTTTTAAAATTTTAGATGACGGTGCCATCTATTAACTTAAGATGCCTACTATCGTTTTTAGGCCTTGAATCAGGATGAGGCCAATGAAAACCACTGTTGAAGATATAAAAATTATCAAAGTCTTTTGAAAAAACACAGTTAGAGATAAATATAAAGGGGAAGAACGATGAAAGTCGATGCTCGTAAAAGAAAGAACGATAACTGCTTGCTACAGTGGTGGTCAAAATTATAAAGACAAGGGAAAAAGCGCCAAATCTTGGCTACATTTGGCCGGAAACTTATGCTAATTTAATGGATGGAAACTAAAAGTAAAATGAAGAATATTTTTATAAGTTTTTATGGAAATATGTGGAAAATTCATATTCAAAAAAGGTATTATGGATTTATACAGCCATCAGATATGGACAAAATTATAAGAACAACTGTATTTGTGTGTTCTAAAAAGTAAAATTTGCATGATTTTTGCTCTGCACACAGAACTCAGCGACGATATAAATGCGTAGTAAGCGTTTGGGATCGTCATATTCTGTTTTTCAGTCATGCCGCTAGGTACAAAGCTTTCGGAGTTCGAGAAAGTGAAAGTGGATGCATTTAAAAGTTCAGGACTTTCTGTACGCCAAATTGCGACAAAGCTTAATAGATCAAGAATGGTTATTTACAATTATCTTAAAAATCCCGGTAAATATGGATGGCAAAGACATACAGGTAGGCCATCTTCTGTTTCTGTACGGGAGAAAAGAATGATAATAAGGCGAGCTTGCTCCAAAGAACAAACGTCAACAGAAATAAAACGTGAATTGAATTTAGAATGCAAGGCTCGAACTGTTCGGCGTGTTTTACAAAAAGAAAAAAAGGTTCGCTATGGTAAACATATGTCACGACCGCCTTTTACAAAAGTTCATAAGATACTGAGGATGGAGTTTGCCAAAAAATGCATTACTATGGGAAAAAAGTGGGATGATGTTGTCTTTTCAGATGAGAAAAAGTTTAATTTGGATGGACCAGATTGTTTTCGCTACTTCTGGTATGATCTCCGTAGAGAAAAAGAAATTTTCTCAAAGCGTGCATTTGGAGGTGGCTCAATCATGGTCTGGGGAAGTTTCGCAACTGGTGGAACTACTCCAATAGTTTTTGTGCAGGGTAGAATGATTTCTGCGAGTTATGTTGATGTATTGGGCGATAATCTTTTACCGGAAGCACCGTTAATAACGAGTGGAGACTATTTTTTCCAGCAGGACAATGCCTCAGTACATGTTTCCCAAACTTCAAAATCGTGGTTTGATGCTAATTTCGTAAAACTACTTCATTGGCCGGCTAGAAGCCCTGATCTGAATCCAGTGGAAAGTCTGTGGGGTATTCTGGCAAACGAAGTATACAAAAATGGTATACAATATGAAAACAAGCAAGAACTCATGTCCTCCATCGAAAAAGCCTGCTCAAAAATTTCCAAGAACGTTCTTAAGGAACTGTCAAACTCCATGACGTCAAGACTGATCAAAGTGATTGAGAAGAAGGGGTAGATTATTAATTATTAGTGTGTTTCAGGCAAAAACATTCATTGTCCTTATAATTTTGTCCAATTTTTACAATGACGTATTTTGTTAATTATGGCAAAACATTCATATTTTGCATTTTCCAATGTTTTGCATTCTATAATGATTTCTAGCATAATAAAGCATTTTATGTATAAATTTCACTTTATTTCGTTCAGAAATAAATTTTTTCTGTGCAATTTTCAATTGTTCTTATAATTCTGACCACCACTGTAACTGTGTACGACTATCATCAATTTTTCTCAATTCTGCTTTTAATATAGGTTTTTCATAATTTATTTTTACGTACCTTTTATATTTATTTAGCCGTCTGTTACAGTTTATTCACCCAGCTGTGTCATATTTTAAAATGACACAATGTATCGAAAATTAAATTTAAATTATTTATAAACTAGTGGTTAAATGATTATACGAGTTTATAAAAGACATGTTTGTAACTGCTCTTTCTCTAAAAACATCCCGACGTAATTCTTGTTCCTTTTATGTATTTGGTTCTTATGTAATAGCTTATCACTTTAAACAAATTATTTAGAGGACTTTTTACCCTGTTCTTTGAGAGATTCTTCCTTTCACACAAAAGAACACAAAAAGCCTTTTACAGTAAATATAACATTTCAAGCAAATGGACATCTGCTTTTTAATAAAATGCTTTTATTTTTTATCATATTTACTTTATTAATTGAATAAAATCTGTATGTTTCTTTACTTTATTTTACGTTCATAAGAAGAAAGAATTAGATTCGTGAATTTTTTTTATTTCCAGTTTTTGATGTTTTTACGCGTTTTAGGATGTACTGAAAATGATTTCAGTACATTTGCACTTATGTCTGTCTGTCTGCCTGATACATAATTTTTTAAGTGCCTTAATTCAGTAAATAATGCACATAATTCAATGAAACTTTGCATTTAAATGAACATTGAAATAAATTGGTAGTGGTGAGATTTTTCTGTATATCGCCTAACGGGTGGCGCTACTGTTGCGAGTTTCTCACGATAAGCTTGATAGCTATTTTTAAGGTTCTATGAAAATTGCATTGTATAAAATTTAATATATCAGATGCCTATTATACAGTATTATACTGATTCAGTTTTTGATTTGATTACTCAACAGGGAAATTTCTGTGCCGTACTTTTTGTTAAGAACTTGATAGCTATAGCTCATTTTATTGTGAAAACATTCTCTAAATTTTACATATAATGGTATTAATGTAAATATATATATATGTGTGTGTGTGTGTTTGAGAAACTTTCATCTGTAACTCCATGTTAAAGTAAAAAAAATCTGCTATAGTTCATACTTTGAATTCAGACTGGAACTATCTGAAGAAGAACTTTTACTTTGAGCAATTAAGAAAAGTCTGCCTTTAAATAAATCTGAAAATAATATAAATTTAAAACAACGTTAAGAACGCCAGAAAATCTATACTTTAAGCAGACTAGTTTCGGTGGCATTTGGCGTATCGCCCTCAGTGCAAAAAATAACGGAAACTTGCTCAATTATATAGGAGAGAAGCGGATTCAAGTGAGAAGTTCACTGACCAATAGGAAAGCAGGAAAATTCGAATATCAGCCAGTAGGAGAATAGTATAGGTAATGTAACCAAAGGTGTGAAAAATGCTGGTTGTAATTAAGAAAAAGATAATTTTATGTAATATTTCCAACAATCTGATAAAGGGGAAATAGCGAATTCACAATTAACAATATTGTCCAAATTTTTATAGATATGAAATGCTTCAAGAAAGTTGAGTTCATATATAGAAGTAGGTTTAGAGATGATTGTAGCTGAATTGAAATCAAAAGATTGCTTCTTCTCCCAGAAATGTTTAGCAATTGAAAATTTATTGGTTTCCTGTTTTTGAATATATTGTTGGTGTTCTTTAATACGAAATTTTAGACCCCGTTTGGTATGGCCGATATAGGAAAGGCCGCATTGGCAATTAATATTATAGATACCCCATAAGTTGGACTCACTCAGGGGTATCCTATATAATTGAGCAAGTTTCCGTTATTCTTTACACTGAGGACGGTCGCTAAATGCTACTCAAACTAGTCTGCTTAAAGTATAGATTTTCTGGCGTTCTTAACGTTGTTTTAAAGGGCATAGCCGGATAAGCATTGGAAACATGCCTTTCAATAAAATTTCTTAATTTTTTTTTCAGATGTGGCTACATATCTGACAATATATTTTCCCTATTATCACCCTATAAATATTGATATTTAATGAGATAAAAATGTTTTTTCGATTTTTAAAAAACGGATTTTCTCAAAAACTGCTGCACGGAATTTCATACCATTAACTGCAGATATATAGATACCAAAGATGCATAACTGGTAGTTTTTGTATAATTTTCTGTTTATAAAAACTATGTGATATAGCGAAATAAAAATTCAAAAAAATTAAAATCATATCTTATGGTTATCCGAAAATTACAATTTTCTTGTAAAAAATTCCCCATATGTACACGTATATGCTATATATATTCCAAAAGTTTGCGTTGGGTACTACATATAAATATTTACAAAAATGTATACAGTGCTCAGCAAAAGTTTAGACAATGATCGATTATGCTTCTGTACTGAGAAGTATGTAACTCAACTGTCATATATTACTGGGGACATATCTTTCAGACACAAACAATAAATTTTAATTTATACGCTGTACAAAATATATAATGACAAAAAAAAAACAAATTTAACATTGTGGCAAAAGTATAGACAATCTGCCCGTTAACAGAAAAATATCCATAAATTAAAATCGAGCTGCACCTACATTGTCTGCTATTAATGCAAAAATGTGACTTTCAGTCGAAGAAACTAAATCCTGCATCATTTGGGGGTCTATTTCATACCAAAGATCGAAGCTGATCGAAGTTCATTTACAGAGGAGTACTGTCAAAAAATTGCATACCCCGTATGAGATATGATCCCACAAAAGTTTTCGACTCGGTTCAGATCACACACGCGGGATAGTCGAGAATAGTAATATTTTGAGAGTTAAACCAATTTTTTTATTTTTATGCAACATGAATAGACGCATTATCTTGCTAAAAACATACTTTGGAAGAGCTAAAAGTTCACCGAATGGCTGTAAATTGTTCTTCAATGTATGTATGTAGTCTTATGCTGCTTTGCGACCATTGAGAAACTCCAGAGATACTTCGGAATTAAAACAAAGTGAGGCCCAAATCATTAACTCTTTTGAGGGTGGTGTCCTTAAAAAGGACACCTAATTTTAATTCCAAAACTGCCAGGCAACACCAAGAATATTTAATTACGATTTTCCTTTTATAATGTACGTAGAAATAAGCAATTTCATATTTTCTAATAAATGCGTTTATAAATTCTGGTTTCTGTCCATTATTTCATCAGTTTTATAAACAGAATTACTCCGCGACGGAAAGGGGTCAATTTTTTCTGAGATTTCAAGGCTGGTTGTTTTATCATTTTCATGTAAACTAATGTACATCTTTCTTTAATTCATCTACGAAAGTATCCGTTGACACAGAAAGCTCTGACTCACTTTTAATGCGATTAGCTGTCATCATTTGTCTAGATGTCAGTTTATAGATCCTTCTATAATTTCGTTTTCTGGCCCCACGAGTCCTTCCAGATGTATGTTTTGCTTTGAAAGAGTCACCCTTAGACAGTTCTTAACAGACAGACTTCTTTGGACGATTCAAAGTAGCTGAAATGTCTGCAACATTTGTCCCTTTCGATTTCAGCTTCCATGCCTTAAATACTTCATCTGACTGAAAATTTCTTGCTCGCGACATCTTCATTAACCGATACTATCGCGAGGTGCACTTAAATACTTCATGCATGTGACGTCATAAGTTTGAAATGAGCGTTTTTCCGTTAACAGTTGCCAAAAAATCACAAAAGTGTCTACACTTTTGCAATATGCAAATTTCACTTTTTCAGTTAAATTAAATAACATCCTACATTGAAACCATTATTTCTGTCCTAAAACGTTTAAAATATATTTAAAAATAAGTACAGCCACATGTATATCCCAAGTCTTCGTATTTTTTTAAAAGGTTAAAAATCACCAGTGTCTAAAATTTTGCTGAGGACTGTATTAAAATTATTGAAATACAGTTTAAGACGTTATTTGGGGCGGAGCTACTCAACTTCGACATCCGAATAATTTTTGGAACAAAGTCAGCAGACAGTATGTCAACTGATGTATTCAGCAGCACCGTGCGAAGAAAAAACTGCGCCCGGGGCAAAGTTTCAATTTGGCGCCCCACCCCCATTCTCTTTGTGACAGGTATCACGAAATTGAAAAGTGTAAAAACACGAATAAATTCTATTGAATACATATTCCGCGTTTATTTTGGAAGTTTTAAAGGTTTTATTTTAACAACTATATCATATAAGAGAAAATTGCACTTATATTTTGGAAAAGGGGATCTCTAAAACGGATGTGGAAAAAATGTACCTAACAGTACAGTACAACAGTTTGCAATTACTTTTGGATTCCAAGAAAGAAGCCACTTGCTATTTTGAGAATGTATGTTTTTGTCACAAAAAAATTCCCAATATGGATGAAAATACAACTTTTTACAAAAAAAGAAGAAACAAACGAGGTTGTTAGTATAAATTTGGCGCCCCCTCAATTTTCACGCCCTCCCCCTTCGCCCCCCCCCCCTTTGCACGGCCCTGAATGTATTTTAGATTAGATTAAGTATATAATCCATGTTTTACAACTTCATGTTCATTTTGATAATTGTTCATGTTCATTTGTGATCATGTTCATTTTGAGAATGTGGCTCACGTGTTCATTAAAATTTAAAATACAGCAATTCTGTAACTGTTTATTCCAAAAATTCTTCAGGTGTCGAAGTTGAATAGCTTCGCCCCAAATAATGCCTTAAAATGAATTTCAATAATTTTAATATATATATTGGTAAATATTTATATGTAGTACCCAACGCGAACTTTCGGCATTTATATAGAATATACGGGCACATATGGGGAATTTTTTACAAAAGAATCTTAATTTTCGGATAACCATAAGATGTGATTTTTATTTATTTTTATTTTTATTTCGCTGTTTCACACAGTTTTTATAAACAGAAAATTATACAAAAATTATCAGTTATGCATCTTTGGTATCTATATATCCTCAGTTAATGGCATGAAATTCCGTGCAGCAGTTTTTGAGAAAATCCGTTTTTTAAAATATCGAAAAAACATTTTTATCTCATAAAATATTAATATTTGTAGGGTGATAATAGGGGAAATATATTGTCAGATATGTAGCCACATCGGGGAGAAAAAATCAGGAAATTTGATTGAAAGGCATGTTTCCAAAGCTTATACGGCTATGCCCTTTATATTGTGCTGTGACAAGTTGAATCTTAATAATTAAATCTGAAAATACTTTTGTATTTTCTGGTGTGAATCAGAATTTTCTGACTAAAAGCGTAGGCCAAACTGGCAACCCTGGGTCGAAGTACTCCTCACAGGCACAGGCAATGTTTTGTTTTTTTAATCCTCAAATATCATAATGGGACTCGAATTTAAGATTAAATTTACTTGTAAATAATTAAATGCATTTAGTCGAGTACATAAGAAACCGAAAATTTTGTTTAAAATACTGGTGTCAATGTGACATTCGTGAATTAAATTTAAATGCCGCCACTGTGGCAGCATCTACAGCAAAGTGTTAAATTAATCTATGAGAATGATGTAGAAGAAAGTTTCGCGTTAGCCACAGCACACGACACTGTTAACGTCTTAACGGCGCGATGGTTATAGGCTAGGTTTTGTTTTTATAAATTCAAAATGGCGGCCGTAAAATACAAAATGGCGGTAGAGACGAAAAAATGTACGCACCCTATTGAGTAGCATATCATTGGATAGGTCTTTCAAAATGAAGACGATGTTTCATTAACTATTTTAAAGTCGGAAGCTCTGTTAAAATATTCTGCAACCTGGAAGTTCTGTATGTAGGATCTCTAGATTTACTGCAACTCTAACAATCATAGACATCTATAGACTTCATCAAAACAATGTTTATAGATAGGAACTAACAATTAAACATAACTTAAAAGTCATCAATACAAGTAAATAAAAAAATAGGTAAGTAAAATACAAGTAATAAACAAGTAATATAAAACAATATTTTAAGTCAATTCCTACTTAGGTCAATAAGAGAATTTTTTTTCTCCCATTCTTCTTTCCTGTTGAGTGGCGCTTAAAATGCCTTGATCAAGGAGAGGGCTCTCTCGGTCTTAAAATACCTTGATCAAGAAGAGGTCTCTCTCGATTATTGAAAATTAATTAATTTAATTTAATTAACGAATTAATATTTGAAAAAAAACTGAATTAATATCAAGCACCATCCACTAAAAGTTTAAAAAAAATTTATTTGAGCTTGATTGGATGAATAATAAGTATTTTATGAACCATTGAATATTGAACAAGATATATATAGCGAGAGTGTGAGCTAATAGCAGGAATTGAAAAAAAAAAATAGTTTCACATTGATGAGAAATAATTTATTTTTTTAATTCAGATTTCTTGATAGACAACATTTTTTTGAAATAGTAAAATTCGCCTTATTTAATGACATATTAATTAACCCCTTCGGGACGGGAGCCCTTTACGAAATTTTTAATCTTTTGTCACCGTTTTTTAAAACCAGAAATTTGTGTCTTCTTGAATCGAGAAGATGCGCTGATTAAATAAGGCAAATCTTACAGCAAAACTTTACTGGTGAGGAAAAACAAGTATTCTGAGCGCTTCATGCGGCACGTATACGTGTCGCTCGTCCCCAATGGGTTAAGGCGAAAACAATGGGAATTTTACGATTTCAGAAAAGTGGTGCCAGTCAAGAAATCTGAATTTTAGAAAAGCAGCCCACTGGCAACCCTGTTTTCACATTGGATAGTTTGATACCTTACCGACGATATTTCAACATTTCCTTATAGTAAAGTGAGGACAGACGCCGCGGTGGGACAGATGCCGCAGAGATTGTATTGGCGACACTAGCGCTCTCTAGGCCAAATTAAGAATTTCGTTGTGTGCCTAAGTGCTTTCTGTTGTGTTGTATGCGTTTCCACCGCTTCATTGTCAGTATTTATATATTTATGCCGGTTTTTATGGTTCGAAACTGCATGGTAAGTTGCTAAAATTATTCTAATAAAGTTTTATAACATATTTTAAGCAAAATAAACAGAGATTTCATCCCAAAACCGAATGCAACTGTAGACTAGATCCTCGTAGAATACAGACATGTGCTTGTCTTTCTCTCGCGTCGCTCTCATGACACAAAATGGCGACGCGGCACCTTACCTGCCACTTTGGGACAGATGCCGCACCGAGGTTGAGGGACAGATGCCGCAAAATATACTTTTGTTTTTCGGTTCAATAAATTCATCACTGCGATTTAAGTAGAACTTATATTTAAATGAATGTATATTAGCGCATTCTGCTACTTATCAAAATATTCTCAGCAACAGTGGTGGTTCACCAAGTATGAATAAGGAAAACGTAGGCCGTTTACAATTCTCACCATCTAAACTGTTAAACAAAATATATCCTACCCCAATGGTCAAAAGACCTATACAGCCAAGTAAGAGAAAGCAAAAGGCTGCAAATATTAAAAGCACAGATTTTATAAACAAGAAAAAAGAAGAAGGAAATAAAAAGCAAAAGAAGTAAGAAAGCGTCAAAGAACGACAGCGTGGCGGAAGTGAAATATGTAAAAAAATGGAGGGAAAGATCAACTTGAAAACACCTCACTTGAGGAAGAAATTGAAATGTGAGTCATCTTCCGTCAGTGGCGAAAGTATTCCTCTTATTGATTCTGAAGTGAGTATCGGATTGGAATTTGATGACTATGAAGTTGCTGAGTGTCTGGAGTCATATCAAGAAACAAATCTAAAGCGGACTGGATTCAGTGCATAACATGCAATCGGTGGCTGTATGAAACATGCTCACTTTACTCCTGCAACGTAAAGTGTGGTGATAGTGGACGAATAGACGTACGAAACAAAAAAATGAGAAGAAAAGCCAAAAATAAAAAGACTACGGCCTAAAATGAATGGAACTGGTACTTAAGAGCAAACTACAATGGTCGCCTGTATATAAACAAGTGGTTTAAATATTTTTTGTAACTATGCTGTCTATTGTTTCCAGCCAAATGTTGTTGTTTTTTCTTTTTTTTGCCTTAAGTTTTATTTTTTGAGTTTGCACTTTTGTAATTTTGTTAAACTTTTCACAATTTAGTGATATATATAATTTATGTAAGTTTACTGTTATTTATTTTCGTTTTAAGTAGTTTGAGGAAATAAAAATGTGATTTACTTGAACAAGAATAAACAGCATAACTTTTTTTCCATGCGGCATCTTACCCAGCACATAAAAAATGATGTTAAAAAAGGATGTTTGAGAAAATAATTATGCCTGCTTTATTAAGAGGGCATTAACTTGTTTAACATAGAAATTTGATTCTAAAGGGTTTGATTAATGATTTCTGGTACTTAGTTTGTTGTTTTTTGCTTTATTGTACATTTTAAAAGAAGAAAAGTAAAACTGCGGCATCTGTCCCTAATTTACTATATATAGATTTTCTGGTTTAAACATGTTTGGCTTGATTCAGACTGCGGAAGAATACCGAAATTTTCATATCCATAGCTCCCAACTTTTACGCTTTTTTCCTACCACTATATTATAACAGGGAAATTTGCCTTATTTAATCCTAGAAAACATAGGATTAAATAAGGAAAAATTTTCTGATCAAAATTAGTGGTAGGAAAAAAGCGTAAAAGTTGGCAGCTATGCATATCTGTGTTTAAAATGTGTGAAATTATTATTTCTTGGAATACTTTTTTTAACACTTGAAAAGTCGGGAATTTTACTCAAGTTTTATAAAATTATTTTACACCAGAATTTTTATTTAAAGCTGATTAACTAATTTGTTTAACCTTTTTTTTTTTTTTTTTTTTTTTTTTTTTTTTTACTTCATTATGTCTTTTAAGCTTCTTTTATAAAGAAATTTCTGGTTCGAACCGAAATATATTCATTTGGAAGGGGTCGAAATGACCCCTCACGGTTCTTCTAGTGTTAATTCCATAATACTTATTATATTCCTTCTTCAGAAGCTTAGTTTTCTCCCAAAAATAGCATTAATTTATTTGATGAAATCAGTTTCATAATTCGGAAGTTATACAGAGACTGTTGGTTATGGAATTCTTTACGGATCTGCGATTCTTTCAATAAATTAACACTAAAATGTTTTTAGGGCTATTTCGAAATAGCTGTGATAGCATTTGCTGTTTTGAAACCTTACAGTCTGTTAATGTTTCAAATAGAAAATTTCAGATTTGATTCTTCATAAATTGGTTTGGCTGTTCAAAATATTGATATATTTTTTTTCTAAGTAATATACGAACGGTTTAACCATAGCTGCCAACTTTTACGCTTTTTTCCTACCACTATATTTTAACAGGGAAATTTGCCTTATTTAATCCTAGAGAACATAGGATTGAATAAGGAAAAATTTTCTGATCAAAATTAGTGGTAGGAAAAAAGCGTAAAAGTTGGCAGCTATGCATATCTGTGTTTAAAATGTGTGAAGTTATTATTTCTTTGAATACTTTTTTTAACACTTGAAAAGTCGGGAATTTTACTCAAGTTTTATAAAATTATTTTACACCAGAATTTTTATTTAAAACTGATTAACTTATTTGTTTAACCTTTTTTTTTTTTACTTCATTATGTCTTTTAAGCTTCTTTTATAAAGAAATTTCTGGTTCGAACCGAAATATATTCATTTGGAAGGGGCCGGAATGACCCCTCACGGTACTTCTTGTGTTAATTCCATAATACTTATTATATTCCTTCTTCAGAAGTTTAGTTTTCTCCCAAAAATAGCATTAATTTATTTGATGAAATCAGTTTCATAATTCGGAAGTTATACAGAGACTGTTGGTTATGGAATTCTTTACGGATCTGCGATTCTTTCAATAAATTAACACTAAAATGTTTTCAGGGCTATTTCGAAATAGCTGTGATAGCATTTGCTGTTTTGAAACCTTACAGTCTGTTAATGTTTCAAATAGAAAATTTCAGATTTGATTCTTCATAAATTGGTTTGGCTGTTCAAAATATTGATATAATTTTTTCTAAGTAATATACGAACGGTTTAACCATAGCTGCCAACTTTTACGCTTTTTTCCTACCACTACATTTTAACAGGGAGATTTGCCTTATTTAATCAGAGAAAACATAATATTAAATAAGGAAAAATTTTCTAATCAAAATTAGTGGTAGGAAAAAAGCGTAAAAGTTGGCAGCTATGGTTTAACCCTTTCCGGCACACTCTGCCCGGGTCGGGATACCTATTTTTAATTTCAAACTTGCGTGTGACACCAAGAATATTTTAGTAAAATTTTCCTTTTAAAATGAATAGTTAAAATAACATGTTTTTAATTTCTAAAAATGTCGTTTTAAAATTCCAGTGTCAGTCAATAATTTCTTCATTTTGCAACAAAAACTTTCCGTGCCTGAAAGGGTTAAGTGCTCTCCGTCTATGGCCTTCTTTCTCCCGTTCATATGTCCTAAAACGCTAACATACCATAATCCAACAAATTGATCTTCAAACCGAACATTTCTTCAGACTTATTATTTTTGTTTAGCTGATGCGTTTATAAGCCAAGTGAACAACTAACAGAAAAGAACCATTCGATTTATAATACTTGTAAAGACTTCGTTCAAAATCCATGTATGAATATTTTTAGATAAGCTTTTTGTCAGCTTTTCTTGAAATTTCTCTCTTTTTTTCTTTTTTTAGAAAGGTTTTAAAAAAACAGCTCAATGAATGCATACAGTGATGTTTAAAACTGTTTAGATATGTGTTCAAATAAAATAAAAGTAAGAATAAGAATAGTTCAAAACGGTTTTCTGTCAATGTTGTTTCCATGTTGTTATGAGTGCCTTATTATTGCAGAAAAAATTGCTCCACTATATTTGATTAGTCATATTTTCAAAAGAATATAAGTTAAACTGGAACTTGGTAAGACCAAAAAGATCTTCTTAAAACACCATCAAAAATTTCAAATGCGCTAGGCGTTTCGAAAGAGCTTAGTCTTTCTTCGTCAGGCGCAAAGAAGATGTGCTTCTACTATGAAAGCAACAGCAGGACTGAAATGAAAGATAAGGGAAAGGCAACAAGTTTAAGAACCAGCGGCTAGGATGTGTTATTATCCCACCCTCCGCGATGTTGAGTATTTGGCGATTTTTATCGCTCTGGCAACACCGGCGTTTGGCGTCTAGTAACTTATTATGGCAACCCCTTTTTTTACGACGCGAGAGCGTGAACATTCATTTCACTGCCGGGTGTCGTTGCTGACGGTTGCTTGACTCTTGTACCAGATACTCTTTGATATCGTGTTCTATGGCTGTCTTTTTATTTTTATGTTAAATTTATTGGATGTATTTCATTGACTATAGTTTCTGTAGTCCGTTTAAACTCTCTTGCTGAAGTAATTAAGAAATATGAGGAAATTTTGACATGAAAGGGAGGTTTGTTTATAGCGTGTCAATGCGTATTAAGCCTATTTTGGAAAATGACGGCGGTGTCATATTTTGTGCTGTAGGGTTCAAGAAAGCAGATGTCTGTTAAGGTATGTTGATAATTTTATGTGTATTTTGTTGCTCTAAGAGTTTTTTACATTTTGAGATTGCTACAAAACGAGATCTACTGAATTTTGAGAATGCTATATCGCGAAAAATGCTGAATTCGGCGATGTTTTTTTTTTCGGTAAATGAGGGCGAAGCGCTCATACAACTATTGCTGATTGCCACTTTAGCGAGTTTCGTTTTTTAGGTATATTTTGCTGTTTTAAGAGTTTTTTACATTTTGAGATTGCTACAAGACGAGAACTGCTGAATATTGAGAATGCTATATCGCGAGAAATGCTGAATTCGGCGATGGTTTTTTTTCGTTAAATGTGCGCGAAGCGCTCATACAAGGATTACTGATTGCCAGTTTAACGAATTTTGTTTATTATTTACATTTTATTTTCGTTGAGCCAAACATGCGTATAAACGGGTACTTGGCGACATTTACTACCTGGCGGAAAAGGGTTTTTCTCGCCAAAAAAAATCCAAGATGGCGGAGGGTGGGATAATAATACATCTGTTCCGAACCAGGTAATGGGAAAGTAGAAAACAACAGCCAAGCACAGAAGAACATAACCCAAACAGAGGAACACATAGTAGAAGTGGAATTAGGCAGCAAATTGGAAAATAAATAAATAAATATAATCTATGAATGTAATCGATAAAATGTAATATTTTCATCATTTAAATACGGAATTTCTGTCATTACTATTCCTATATACTGACAGATTTTTTCCCTGGAAAAGGCTCTGGATCTCTTTTAGTATGTTGAACGCAGCTCGACTCATTTTAAGAGTTTACACAGTTTTAAATAGTGAGTTAATTGGTTGAACAATACTTTCTAAACTCTCGTTATCTCGTTAAACTCTAGTTATATCTTCAGTTCCTGTATAGGATCTACCTGAACAATTTTTATATATTGTAAGTTATTTAGCCTCTAAACAAAATAAATATATGCACTTTCTTGCTCTTTGTTTTCATTTCGTTGTTATAGTATCTCACGCCGCAGTTTTAATTAGAGAATTCCTTCACAATTTGCATACATGACATTTCTAAAACTTTTCTACTAACGATGAAGCGTGAAAAATATCAGTACTCATATTTTATACGTCACAGTAAACGCAAAATGTAGACGCCGTCAAAATGTCACAAGTCAAAAGAGAAAGTTGGTGTGTTATTAAAAGCATCTGGCTATAACAGCAAGGGTTGATTAGCTATAAATAATCTTCCTTAGTTCTCCGAAAAACCAATAGAAGAATCCCCAAGAAAACTGATATTGCTCGAGGCGACTCTTTCAAGAATTAAGGAGAAATAAAAGAGATGCACCTTGAATATTGTTTTAAATTGCTTTGAAAATTATTTTAAATTTTACAGTGCTTTTTTGTCGTATTATTAAATGATATTATCAAGGAAAATGACTTTATCATGAAAATAGACATTTCTGTTGATGCTATAAAAATTGCTTTGTAATGAGTTAAAGAATATTTGTAAACATTTCTTCTTCTGCAGATATTAGTATCCTGCAGCGCGTTTTTAAATACATTTCTTAAAGGCATTGCCTATATACTTTAAGGGTCATATTTCCAAAAAAAGACTATTCCAGTAAAAGAGACTATTTACATATCGATCTTATAAAGGACAAACGTGTCCGTGCGTAACGCTGACGTCATTTTGACGGTGGCAACAGCGGATGATTAAATTTCGCTTTTACTGCAATTTTTAAACTTCAAAATATCCCACATTTTCAATTTTTACCCCTTCGAATAGGGAAAAAGGTGTACTTTTAAACACAATTTTTTTGAAAACTGTATCGCAATTTGTTTAAAAACTGCATCTCTATTTATGCTATTTTTATAATTTTTTAAATAATTTTGCAGAATGATTTTTTTTTCTTAAATCTTTCTCTATCGCGTGCAGACGATAACGAAAGATAAATCCGTTTGCGCGTAAAATAATATAAACGGTTCAGCATTTGTTTCCAGCTTACATTCCAAACGAAATTAAAACATTCATCAATAAATAAATAAAACAATAAAATGTAAATAAAGCATAAATTTAAGACGTGTAATCGAACTACGTGTTAAAACCACTGAAATGAACAGAAAACAAAATTCTGATTGTAAATAGTGATCTTTGGCTATTTCTTCGGCTGTTAGCTCCTAGCGCGAGGAAAATACTAAAGTATCACTTTTAATAAATTTCAAAATTATATTTGAGCGCATTATTTCCATTTTACATATACAGGGTTCGTACGCATCAAGGGTTTCAGGGGATTTTAGGTGTTTTAGTACCAGAAATTCCGTAAAATATTGATCGCTATATCTGAAGTTAGATTTGTTTTTCATTAAATACAGCAAATATTTCTTTACGAAAATTCTGGTAAAACGTCCTTGAAGCGTATGAACCCTGATATAAGTAAGATTTTCGATATTTTTAGTGGCATTCTAAAAAAATTTATTAAATGTAAAAAAAATATATATTAGAGTTATCAATTTGAAAAAAAAATGGTTTTCACCAAAATTATGTAACACGGGAAGCCCGAGTTCATCCCCTTGTTACTTTCAATTTTAAAACACGATCATTTTATATTATTGTAAATTAAATCTCTAATTTTATAAAATACACTGTAAGAAAATTCTATAAACCTGTATTGGCTATTTCTATGAGTACTTGTAGTGTAAATCACATGCTACGATTTTTGGCTATCATTATTTTAGAACGGAAAAATGTGACTTTTTTTGCGGGAGTTTCTCATTAATTGAATAAGGCCAAGCAAACTTTACGAAAATAACGGTGGCCAACAAGCATAGCAGTTATCAGCTATGTGACTTACACTACAAAAACCCATGGAACTAGCCAATTATAAAGCAAAAACACGCGAGCAAGGTTGATGTCACATAGAAGGTGACACTAACTGAACAATTCATTTAACATTTTTTCCTTTACTTCTATATATCGCACAATTTCAATTTTTTCACCGTCGAATAGGAAAAAAATGTTCTTCCATATGCAGTTTGTCTGGAATCTGGATCTAAATTTACTGTTTTTTTAGGTTTTCCAAAATAATTTTCAAGTATAATTTTTTTAATCTATCTCTATCGCGTCCAGTTAAAACAATCTTCATAGTTCAGCATTTGTTTCCGTGTAATATTACATAATGAAATTAAAACTATATCAATAATATATTTATATATATAAATTAAACAAAAACATAATTTGAAGAACAAAAAAAATATAATAATAATAATAATTTCCTACATCGTTTAAGCCCGAGAATTGACAGGTATTAAGATATTTCATTCAGTTAGTTCTACATTTAATGTTAAACTTTCGTAACTAATAAGTTAAACCAATTGAACATTAAAAAATAAAAATAAAATTCAAATAACATGATACTTAAACACCCTAAAAAATTAGATTCCGCTCAAACGGAATCGAAATAAATCTTAGACTTTTTTAAAGTTTTGTATTTTAGAGGTGCCTTGTCAATTTGTTTACACCCATCGTAAACATAATACAAAATCAGCAATACAAACATTTGGTACTTAAATTTGGAAAAGTCTAAGATTTATTTCGATTTCGTTTGAACGGAATCTAATTAAATCGCCGTAATATGCCGATTAAATAAGGCAAAATTTTCTATTAAATGTTTGTGGTACAAAAAAGCGGAAGAGTTGGCAGCTATGTAATATCTTTATTGATCATTGATTAAAAGGTAAGAAATTTAACACTAAAAAGACTGTGAGGGGTCATTTTGTCTCTTACCATATGATTTCGGTTGGAACCAGAAATGTCTTTGTAAAATAAGTTTAAAAGATACGAAGACGAAAAATGCTAAATAAATATGTTAAACACATTTTTTTTTTTTTTAATTCCGGTGTAAAATATTTTTATAAAACTTGAGTAAAACTTCCGGTTTTTTTAAATGGCACGGGTTGGTAAATAACGAACATTCATCCAATTTTGATAAAGGCAATAACAACATCAGGAATGAAAGGCGGTGATTGGATGATTAGTTGAAGCCTGACAAGTCTCTAAAGACAGTAACAGTACAGGAATTGATAGTTGTGGCTAATTTTTTTAAGCAATTAGGTCTTTTGAAGAAAATGTGTCGAAACACATACAAAGGTGGGGAAAAGCCTAGTAGTTAACTCGCTCAACGGGAGATGCTGTGTTAGAATAACATGGGAGAGTCGCCCTTAAAATAAATAAAGCATAGCACTGCCGTGCCATGCTTTAATTAAACACAAATTTAACAGACAGATAATCGAACTACGCGCT
The DNA here is from genome assembly GCA_963932465.1 of Maratus speciosus. Taxonomy (NCBI): domain Eukaryota; kingdom Metazoa; phylum Arthropoda; class Arachnida; order Araneae; family Salticidae; genus Maratus; species Maratus speciosus. The sequence goes on from OZ010796.1 coordinate 464,262,551, forward strand.
TAAACTACTGAAATTATCAGAATTAATCAGGCTGCTGTAAATAGCTATTTTTGGCGACTTCTTCGCCTATTAACTCCTGGCATGCGGCTAATTCCAAAGTATCGCTTTTAATAAATGTAAAACTTTATTTGAATACATTATTCATACATTTCACATAAAAAAGCTAATTGGTGTTGATAGCGAACAATCTTAAAAAAAAAAAAAAAAAAAAAAAACTTAATCAGGATCTTGAAGAGAAAAAAAGGAAGTTTAGCTATGTTCTTCAACTCGGGAAGCCCAAGTGGGATCCAATGGTACAAATACTAAAATATATACCTAATTCATAAAGTCTATTGAATATACTGGATTTTTTATCATTTTGAACATACTGATATATTGAAAAACACAGAGAAATGAAAATTTAAAAATATGCCTCTTTTAACTATATAAAAGAAAAAATATGAAGTACAGTAAAAATATGGCCCTTTTAACTATGACTCATTTAAAGGGACATTAGTGCAATTAAAATCCTCTTTTGTCATATTTATAATTATCAGATCATTACGAAGCTTTCTTAATATACCGGGTGGCCATGATTAAAATACCTGTACTCTGATCTCTCTGTATATCGAACTACTCAGTGTAAGGGCTTTAAATTTTGTGTACATACTATTCAAGACATGGGGAAACGGATTACGCAAAAAAATAATTCCAGGAACACCGATAGATGGCACTGTACAACAGAAAATACAGGGCTCCCATAGAGGAAAGAGATAGATGGAGTTGCAGTATGCCTTAAAAAAGGTTTGCAATATGAAACCATGTATCGCTCAAATTTAAACGTTGAAGAAAGCCCAAACAAATCAAGCACGTGGAAGGGATTTTGATAAGACGAATTCAAAGAGATGAATCACAGCTGAAGTATATTTTAAGAAAAAATGGTACATTTTTTAAAGGGCCTTTGTTGTGTTGTTATTTATTAAAATAAATGCTTGCTTTTAAAGTAATTGGAATTGGAAAATTAGCAATAAATAAATGTCAAAATAAGATTAAATAAAATATTGAAAACATCTGATAAAAACAAAAAATTGTATTATTAAAAGTTTTCTTTCTTTAACCCTTTCCAACATAGATGAAAAATGTTTGTCTTCGGTTTGTATGGCCTTCTGGCCGAGCTCTAACTCTTGTAAATATACTGGGATCACCCTACATTTTTTATATCTTATTTATGTTTACTATAGCGTGATTGCTATTGAAAAATAAAGTGTGGCACTTATAGTTCATTTGCATGGGCGGTTAAAAGCACTTTGTTACATTACGCTCAATGGGAAAAATCGTTTCAAGTGCATTTTAATGATGCTAGACAATTTAAAGCATAAAGAAATTCTTATGCATTTATAAAGTGCAGTAAAGCATGCATTTCGTAGAATATGGGGTTTGCAAAGCATTTATTATTCATTTACAGGGTACACAAAATAATTCCGTTATATAATGATATATGGGGGGGGGGGGACTGTTTACAGCGATATTATGTTACTGAAATATAATGGAATAGACATAAACTACTCAGATTTACTACAATGTACTTGCGGTGAAATATGATGTGCATAGCATTTATCGTTCATTTACAAGGACACACAAAAGATTCGGATACACTACTGTATCTAAAGTACTTGTCAGTATGTCACACAAATTTTGTGGGCGTTCTATCACAAGAACTATTGCACGGAATTTAATAAAAATTTATATTCATGTTGTCCCTAATATAAATGGGTGCTAATTAGTTTTTGGTGTAAATCACCCAACAGGTGGCATTGCTATACTGCATTTTTGCGATTTCAGCAGTAGTTGTATCTCAAGAACTAATACACGGATTTTCATCAAACTTCAGTTTCAGTTGGTCCTTAATATGAGCTGGTGCTGATTACGTTTTGGTGTTAATCGTGCAATAGGTGGCGCTGCTACGCTAGAATTTTCATGAGATTATTCTTGAGAAATGCATAACAATTTTGTTCAAATGCGAGCTAAACATTTATTGATAATAATTTCATTCTTACAGCTAAAATTTTCTTATCAGGTGAACTTATTTTTTTGCAAATAATAATGTTTCAAAACTCAAGTAATTCAAACTAATTAATGGAGTTTCTTTGATGGAATGAAATTTTATAATTGCGCTTCAAATAGGCCACCATTTTTGACTGTATCAATCGCTACTAATTTAATTAAACGTCTTTATTTGTTTTTAACAGCATATTAATAATTGCATGTAAATGAATAAAATATAATGATGAAAGCATTCTTTTAAAATTATATATGAAAACTTAAATTACAAATACTAATCGAAAATCTAGATTTTCGAGTGCAAACGATTTTAGGACAATAACGAAAGAATGTTACCCTTTCAAGTAAAATCTTAAAAGACGCTTCTGATATTTATATTTGAAATACATATAATAAAATAATAAAATAATTTTGTGAAGTGATATATTAGTATCTTTGATACATTCTGATCTAGTACTACATCCTATAACAGCGCATAAGTCATTTTTAATCGAAATTTTAATCATATCTTGAATAACAATTTCCGACGGTAAAAAATGAAAGCAAAGAAATACAAGTTTAAACCGGTTTGAATTGATAGACGTGTCAAAGCACGTGGTTTTGTTTGGGTTTTCTGTAGCGGATTTTAGGGTTACTTTTTTGGCGTCACCTCCAACTACCCTACTGCAACTCCATCTATCTCATTCCTCCCTGCAGGGCTCCCAAATGGTCCGCCAACAGAATACCAATAATTTTTAACAGAAAATTTTATTGTAGGCTAGCGCTATAATTAACTTTCAAAAGTTGTTCCGGAGCGTTTTATAAAAAAAATCTAAAAAGAAAAATTTTATAAAATAATATCATAGAAACTCGACAGAGTTTCTCGCCAAGCAAAAGAAATAACAGTGCAATGAACCGTAAATGAAAGTAATTTCCGCCAATTAATGCCAAACGATATTTCAAAAATTTTTTAGTACTCTGTCAAGTTTATATTTTCCGGACTGACCAAAGCTGGATTTTGACCCCTCTAGATCTCCGGTTCTATTTATGATAGAAACAAAATTCTTGATTCTATGGAATGGGGCGTGGCACGTGACTCAGAAAACGAAAATAAAATGGAATCCGGCCAATAGGTTTTTAGTAAATGCGATTTTAAAAGTGCTGTTTTTTGCACTTTTGAAATTCTTGTCCCGACCAAATCTGTTGACAGAGCTACAGCAATGTGTAATTATCGGATTTTTACGTGGTTTACGTCATTAGAGCTGTTTTTATGAGTAGTTCAAACCTTTGAAAGTTTCATGTAAAAATATTAATTAGTTTTTGATTTATACCAGTTTAAAGTCTCTTTATTTTTGCAGCGTTGCGTGCGTAATATGTGAAGCATTCTCACAACCTTTTGACTTTTAAGTCCCGGAATAATAATTTTTATTTTAGTAAAAGAATTATCCAAATACCCGCTAGCTTCTTATCATTTCAACGTGGCATACGTAATATGTGAGGCATTCTCACATTCTTTTGACTTTTAAGTCCCTGAATAAAATTTTTACTTTCTTCTATCTTTACAAGAAGAAAGTATTGGATTCGTGAAAAATCGATCCGAGCAAGACAAAATAATTTCTGTCGACACGCAACCGGAGCAGAACCTGATAACAAAAAAACCGAAATCTCACACGAACAAAATATGATAACCTACAAAATTATTCTAAAGCACCATAAGCCGATCCGAGTAAGACAAAATAATTTCCGTGAACACGCAACCGGAACCAAACCTAAGAATTCCATTAGAAAAAACCCGAAATCTTACACGAACCAAATCTGAGACCCGACAAAAATATTCCAAACAACCATAACCCAATCCGAACATGATAAAATAATTTCCGTGGACACGTAACTCGACTCGAACCTATTTTTTTTTTTTTTATAAAAAAACGAAATATGACCCGAACCTAATATGATAACTGACGAAAATAATCTAAAGAACCATAACCCGATAGAAGAAACACAAAATAATATCCTTGGAAGCAACACGACCCGAACCTAAAAATTCCAATAGAAAAAACCCGAAATCTGACATGAACCAATTCTAAACCCGATAAAAATATTACAAAGAACCATAACACGACCCGAGCATTACAAAATAAATTCCTTGGACACACAACCCGAACAGAACATAAAAATTACAATAAAAAACTTGAAATCTGGCCCGAACCAAATCTGATTCCGACAAAAATATCCCCAAGAAACATAACCTGATACGAAAAAGAAAAAATAATTTCCGTGGATGCAACATGACCCCAACATAAAAGTTCCATTAGAAAAAATCCGAAATCTGACACGAATTAAATCTGAACTCGACAAAAACATTCCCAAAAACCATAACCCGATCCGAGCAAGACAAAATAATTTCCGTAAACACGCAACCCGAATCGAACCTAATTTAAAAAAAAAACGAAATATGACCCGAACCAAATTCGGTAACCGACAAAGATATTCTAAAGATCCATAACCCGATCCGAGCAAGACAAAATAATTTCCATGGACACGCAACCCGAATCGAACCTAAAACTTCCATTTAAAAAAACCCTGAAATCTGATCAGAAAAATTATCCCTAAAAACCATTATCTGATACGAGCAATACAAAATAATTTCCGTCGACGCAACACGACCCGAACCTAAACATTACTGTAGAAAAAACCCGAAATATGACACGAACAAAATTTGAACCCGACAAAAATATTCCCAGGAACCATAACCCGATCCGATCAAGACAAAAGAATTTCCATGAACACGCAACCCGACCCGAACCTAATTTTTTTTTAAAAACCCGAAATATGACCCGAACCAAATATGATAACCGACAAAAATATTCTAAAGAACCATAACCCGATCCGAGCAAGACAAAATAATTTCCTTGCACACGCAACCCGAACTGAACCTAAAAATTCCATTTAAAAAAACCATGAAATCTGACCCGAACCAAATCTGAATCCGACAAAAATATCCCCAAAAACCATAACCCGATACGAGCAAGACAAAATAATTTCCGTGGACGCAACACGACCCGAGCATAAAAATTCCATTTAAAAAACCCGAAATCTGACTCGAACCAAATCTGAACCGGACAAATAAACTAAACCAAAGAACCATAATTCGATCTGAGGAAGGCAAAATAACTTCTGTGACCACGTAACCCGAACCGAACCTAAAAATTTAGTTTGAAATAAACACGAAATATGATTCGAACAAAATATTATAATCGGCAAAAATATTCTAAAGAACCATAACCTGATCCGAGCAAAACAAAATAATTTCCGTGGACACGCAACCCGACTCGAACCTAAAAATTCTACCAGAAAACCCACGAAATCTGAACCGAACCGAACCAAATCTGAAACCGACAAAAATGTTCCAAAAAATCATAACCAGATCCGAGCAAAACAAAATTATTACCGTTGTCATGCAAACCGATCCGAACCTGAAAGTTCTACTTGAAGTTAACCCGAAAAGTACCCGAAATAAAACTACATCAGGCCGTACCCCGGTCCGAGCAACGCAAATTAATTTCCGTGTACACTCAATTCGACCAGAATCTGAAAATTCCATTTAAAGTCAACCCGGAACCCGAACCCGATCTAGAAGGGACAATATTTCAAAGAACCGTAACCCGATCCGAGCAAGACAAAATTATTTCTGTCGACACGCAACCGGATTCATTTGAATTCAACCCAAAAACCGACCATAACCCGGTTTCGGATCGAGTTCAGTCATAACTTTCTGGTTCGGATCGGGTTGCCTGTCGACGGAAATTATTTTGTCTTGCTCGTATCGGGTTATAGTTCTTTGGAATATTTATCTCGGGTTAAGATTTGGTTCGGATCTGGTTTCAAGTTAACTTCAAATGGAATTTTTAGTTTCTGGTCGTGTTGCCTGATCACGGAAATTAATTTGCTTTGCTCGAATCCGATTATGGATCTTTGGAATATTTTTTTCGGGTTCAAATTTCGGGTTTCTTTCAAATGAAATTTTCAGATTCGGATCGGTTTGCGTGTCAACGGAAATTATTTTGTCTTGCTCGTATCAGATTATTGACCTTTGCAATACTTTTGTCGAGTTGAAATTTAGTTTTTTTTCAAATGAAATTTTTAAGTTCGGGTTGGGTTGCGTGTCCACGGAAATTATTTTGTTTTGCTCGGTTCGGAATATGGTTCAATGAAATGTTTTTGTCGAGTTAAGATTTGGTTCGGGTCAGATTTCGGGTTTTTTTTCAAATGGAATTTTTAGGTTCGGATAAGGTACCATCTCCACGGAAATTATTTTGTCTGTTGGGATCCGGTTATGGTTCTTTGTAGTTTTTTGTCGAGTTCAGATTTGGTTCGGATCAGATTTCGTTTTTTTTTTTTTTTTTTTTTGTCAAAGGGAATTTATAGGTTGGGTCGGGTATTATGTCGACGGAAATTATTTTGTGTTGCTCGGATCCGATTATGGTTCTTTGGAATATTTTTGTTAGGTTCAGATTTGGTTTGGGTAAGATTTCTGGTTTTCTTCAAAGAGAATTTTTAGGTTTTTGTTGGGTTGCGTGTTCCGGAAATTATTTTGTCTTGATCGGATTGGGTTACGGTTATTTTCAATATTTTTGTCTGCTATCAGATTTTGTTCGGGTCAAATTTCGGGTGTTTTCAAATGGAACTTTCAGTTCGGGTCGGCTGAAATGCGTGTAGACTGAAATTATTTGGGCTTGCTCGGATCGGCGTACAGTCTGTTGTAATTTATTTTTTGGGTTCGGTTCGGGTTATGGGTTTATAAGTCTAAAAAAATCACCTTGATTGGGAAATAAGTGGTTACTTGTCAATTAGCCTAACCGCTGTCTAGGCTCTATGCAACAGGCCTGAAAAATATTAGACTAATTGGAAAATGAGAGATGATTCTCCAATTAACCTACGACATGTATATCTCACATTGCAATTAACATTTAAAGCTGGTTAGAACTCGCGCGATTACAGATTAAACATAAAAAGAGCAAAAATTCGCTAAAAACGTGAAATAAAAATAATTTATTCAAAATTTTCAAATTTTTGGCACACTTTATTAAAATGCTTCTAGATTTCAGTTCACACCCTTTTAAAATTCAAATACTATGGGTATTTTTGTACACAAAATTTAGATAACAATTAAATGAACTTTTATTTTGCACGAAATCGGAATGATTTTTGACGAAGGTATTGCGCACAATAATCATCACCGAATGTTCTGCTGATATTTGAGAAACTGGATTATAGAAACGTTCCAGTGGACCTCGATTATGGAAAGATTCTAGGTAAACACTGACTATGTAGAAACCACAGAACAGGCTCAGAAAGATAATGTAAATATTTTAGAGAATCACAGAGTACTTATAGTCATGAAAACAATTCGACAGAGCTTAAGGATCACTGACTTTTTGGTAGTTTTATTGGAATTTTTCCTTTTCTTTTCATTTAAAAAGATTAATAAGGGGATTTATTAAACTAATCGACTCTGTTATTTTGGACTTGGTAATTAAAGAATGTTATAAATATGCCATAAATAGCTTTTAGTTAATTTTTAATCAGATAATAGAGGAACTTAAAAATTTACAAATATGACTGAAATTAAGAAAAATCATTTCATAACGATGAAATATCGAATTCTGAATATTTTATTGAAATGAATTATAATTTAGCGTATGAATGATCCGAAATATGTGAGAAAATACTTGGAAAGCATATGACTTAGTATGTCCTGCTTGTCACGTAAAAAACAACTAGGAATTTAGAAAGTACATGCACTAAAAATTCAGAAAATCCAAGAAGTGTTGGAGCTTATGAAAACATTTTCAAAAAAAAAGAGGCTTAATCAGATAATCTCAGTTTCTGCCGCGCTTATCGGAGGAACATTGTGTTCAAAATTATAAAAAAACTAATTTTATTTAAAAATTACTTCAAGCACGCCCGGTGATAAAACAAATGTTCATTATTCAATCAACTGCCAACTTGTACGGATGTTTCCTACCACTAAAATTTAAAAGAGATTTCTGCCTTATTAAATTATCAACATTCACGGCAATTCGGCGATTGAATTAGGCAAATTTTTCTATTAAATTTTAGTGGTAGGAAAAATCCGTACAAGTTGGCAGCTATGCAATCATCTGTTTTTAAGTCTTTACATATTTTGTGTAAAATGATGCGAACTTTGAAAACGTAATGGCAGTTTTTCAAAAGTTATTAAAATAAAATCCTTACTGAGTTAATTTATGAATCCCCCTATAGCTTATAGAACAAGAGCTAAAATATTGCTGGCTAGTTCGGCACGTTTTATCATTTCTAAAAAATAAATGATTTCTTCTGAGATTTGTAAGGATTGATAAAATGTATTTGAATTGTTTTTAAAAAGTCAAATATTATGTCTTACTGGATATATTACATTTTGAAAAGTTTATAGCCTCACTATTAAATTATTTTTTTTACTTCTATCATCTTTCGTTTATCTTTTATTTTCTGAATTAAAAGGGAATATGTATAATGCAAATGAAATACCTTACAAAAAGAAGTGATGTCTAATCAAAAACAACTCGTTGTAAATGATGACGCCAAGCAACAAACCTAAAACGTCAGCCATAAAAAGAAGTGATATCACATAAAAAGAAGCTATATAGAAGTGCATACTCCGAGTGCCGTGTAAAAATCTATCACTACTCATAATGTTTCCAAAGGACTCGGAGTGAGGTACAGTATGTGAAAACTGCTTGGCGACCTGCAGGCGTATATTTAATTTATGCAGTACCTATACCAATATCGAAAAATTGTGAAAGTCGAAAAAATTAATTTTAATTTCTCATTATATCATTCTTATAAATATTTGTAGGAGGAAGATCTGTAATAAATCAGAAAGATTTGAAAGACAAGCAGGAAATGGTATGTAATTGTGGTAATCATCTGCTATTACAATTATACTTTTCATTATTTTAAACATAATTTTTAATTACATAAGTACGTTTAATAATACACTGTATTAAAATTAAAGGGAAAACTTGTAAAATGGATCCTCTTTATGACAGATATATTTCTTAAACGTAAATGTCGTGTTTCCAACATAAGGAATATTATATAATACTAGTAGCCTTACTAGAACAGATTTTTCCCCTGCCATGTGCAATTTCGTTTACGTAGGTTTTACTGCAATATATCTTAGTATAATTAACGTCTATTATTAGGTGCATTGTTAGTAATATTCATATAATCATTATTTTTATTACTATTTTACAAACTCAAAATGTTTATTACATGTTTACTTAGAAAATCCTGCTCATAAAAGTGGTCTTTCTCGTTCAAATAATGGTAATCAACAAATCGATCCCATGATGTTAAATAAGAATGGACATGTAAACACCATAAGCTTCGAATTTTCACAGTTTAATGGGAGAAGTAATACAAGAAGAAAATTGATAAACAAAAAGTCATATATATGTAAGTGCAGGAAGAACAAACATTATAAAAGCCTGCAGGTCGCCAAGCAGTTTTCACATACTGTACCTCACTCCGAGTCCTTTGGAAACATTATGAGTAGTGATAGATTTTTACACGGCACTCGGAGTATGCACTTCTATAAAGCTTCTTTTTATGTGATAGCACTTCTTTTTATGGCTGACGTTTTAGGTTTGTTGCTTGGCGGCATCATTTACAACGAGTTGTTTTTGATTAGATTGGTATTCAGTTGGCGGACCATTTGGGAGCCCTGAAAATAGGAAAAAACACACACAAAAATAATAAAAACCAACCACATAGGCAATAAACTTTTTCCGTTTTAATATCCATTGCCCTAATGAAAATTAGTAAATAAGCTTAACCTTCCTACCCTGTTGAAATTTTACTCAACCTTAATAAAAATATTTCACACCAGAATTTTCTTTAAAAACTATTTAATCTATACTTCTATACTAATATTATAAAGAGGTAAAAATTGTTTATTTGTAGGAGGTAAGCTCTGGAACTACCGAACCGATTCCAAAAGTATTGGTATCAAAATGATGGTGTTAATCCAACTTAGAATATAGGCTAGACCTTATGTCAGTGCCACTGGCCAAAAGGGGGTGCAGGAGCAAAAAACGTTCTAAAAATGCAATTTTTTTGTTACTGGAGGGCCTAGAAACATGAAATTTGGAATGGTAGTTACTTATAAGATACTAATGATCTCTAAGGACATTTCTTAAAAAATCTAAATTAAAAAGGGGTGAAAATGCGCGAAAAGCGTTGTAAAAAATGTTCCAAATGGCGATTTGTACGCAGTTTCAGGAAGTACCAAACCGATTTCAAAAATAATGGTGTCAAAATGATGGTGACAACCCTTGCTCCAACATAGGCTACATTTTATATCGGTGCCACTACCCCTAAAGGAGGTGCAGGGGCAAAAAAAACGTTCGAAATTGCGATTTTTGCATTACTGAAGGGACCAGATACATGGAATTTGGCATGGTAGTTACTTATTAGATATAAATTACCTCTAAGAACATTACTTAAAAAATTCGAAATTTAAAAGGGGTGAAAATGCGCAAAAAGCGTTCTAAGAAACGTTCTAAATGCAAATTTTTACGCAATCTCAAGAAGTACCAAACCGATTTAAAAAATAATGGTGTCAAAATGATGGTGACAACCTCCCTCCAATATAGGCTACATTTTATGCATGTGCCACTACCCCTAAAGGGGGTGCAGGAGCAAAAAAAGTTCGAAATTGAGATTGTTGCGTTATTGAAGGGCCCAGATACATGGAATTTGGAATGGTAGTTACTTATAAGATATAACTGATCTCTAAGAACATTTCTTAAAAAATTCGAAATTTATAAGGGGTGAAAATGCGCGAAAAGAGTTCTAAAAAACGTTCTAAATGGCGATTTCTACGCAATCTCAGAAAGTACCAAACCTATTTCAAAAGTGATGGTTAGAAATTGATGATGACAGCCCTTGCTCCAACATAGGCTCTATTTCATGTGGGTGTCACTACCACCTAGGGGTTGCAGAAGCAAAAAACGTTCTAAATTGAGATTTTTGTGTTAGTGAAGGGCCTAGAATCCTGAAATTAGGCAGGACAGTTATTTATAAGATACAAATGACCTCTAAGAACATTTCCTAAAAAATCGAAATTTAAAAGGGGTGAAAATGGGCGAAAGGTGTTCTAAATTGCAATTTCTACGCAATATCAGGCAGTACCGAACCGATTTAAAAAATAATGGTGTGAAAACGATGGTGACAACCCTCGCTCCAACATAGGCTGTATTTCATGTCGGTACCACTACCCCCAAAGGGGGTGAAGGAACAAAAAACGATCTAAATTGCGTTTTTTGTAATACTGCAGGGGATAGTAACTTGAAACTAGGCATGGTAGTTACTTATAAGATATAAATGATCTCTAAGAACATTTCCTAAATAATTCGAAATTTAAAAAGGCTGAAAATGGGCGAAAAACGTACTAAAAAATGTTCTAAATTGCGATTTCTACGCATTCTTAGAAAGTACCCAACCGATTTCAAAAGTAATGATTGGAAATTGATGATGACAGCCCTTGCTCCAATATAGGTTCTATTTCATGTCGGCGTCACTACCACCTTGCGGTTGCATTTTAAAAAACGTTCTAAATTGTGCTTTTGTGATACTGAAGGGACTAGCAACTTGAAATTTGGCATGGTAATTACCTATGAAATGTAAATACTCTCTGAGAAGAGTTCCTTAAAATTTTGAAATTTAAAAGGTGTGAAAATGAACGAAAAGCGTTCTAAAAACGTTTTAAATAGCGATTTCTACGCAATCTCAGGAAATATAAACCGATTTCATAAGTAATGGTTACAAATTGATGGTGACAGTCCCCGCTCCATTATAGCCTAAATTTTACGTTGTTGTCACTACCACCTGGGGGTTATAGGAGCAAAAAATGTTCTAAATTCCGTTTTTTGTGTTACTGAAGGTTCTAATATTTCAAATTTGGAATGGTAATTACTTCAAAGAATGCTTTCTAAGAATTGTCGAAAGAAAATTGCAAATTTAAAAAGATGAAGTCAGCGAAAAGCGTTCTATAAGCGTTCTAAATGACGATTTTTATGCAATCGTATGAAATACGAAACTGATTTGAAACATAATGGTTGCAAATTGATGGTGATAGAAACTGCTCAAACATAAGCTATATTTTATATCGAGGGTTGCAGGAGCAAAACACTTTCTAAATTGCGATTTTTGCGGTACTGAAGAGGCTAGAAACTTTAAATATAGCACGGTAGTTACTTATAAAATATAAATGTCTTTTAAGAACAGTCGAAAATAAATTCAAAATTAAAAAGGGGTGAAGCGAAGGGAAGGAGCGAAAAGCATTTTAAAAGAGTCCTAAATTACGATTTCTATGGAATCTCAGGAAATAATAAACCGATTATAGAAGTTATTGGTTGCGAAACAAGAGTGATAGTCCCTGATCCTATACAGGTTTTATTTTATGCCGATGTCGCTATCACCTGGTTGGCAGGAACAACAAGACAGCCTTTAGAAACATCTAAATTCCTTTTTCTATAGAATATTAGGAAATACCAACCGATTTCAAGGTTAATATTGGCAAATTAATGGTGACAGTCTCTGTTTCAACATTTTTCGAGACATTCTATTTCAACTTTGTTTCGGCATTTTATGTTGATGCCACTAACACCAGAGAGGTGGTAGACTGTTAGACAAGAAGTTTGGAATTTGGCATGATGGTTAATCTTAAGATGTAAAAGATGGTTTCTAAAAAATTCAAAACTTTAAATGAATACTGAAATGAACGCATAGCTGCCAACTTGTACGGATTTTTCCTACCACTAAAATTTAAAAGAGATTTCTGCCTTATTAAATTATCAACATTCACGGCAATTCGGCGATTGAATTAGGCAAGTTTTTCTATTAAATTTTAGTGGTAGGAAAAATCCGTACAAGTTGGCAGCTATGCGAACGTATGAAATGAGCATAAAAGTCTCAAAATACTTTCTAAATTATCATATTAATTTGAATTAGTTTTAGTTATTCTTATTAATTAAAATCTCATTTCTGTCTATTGCACTTTTATAATGAAGTTTAGCCAAACTGTAGCTTAATTTGTAATATTTAATTATTTCAAAAAGTGTTCTTCTAATAAAAATTAGTCAAGCAGATATCACTTGGCATATTTCAACTATTACGCGAGCAAAGCTGCGGGGTTTGCCAGTATATTTATATTAGTTTTCGTTGCTTTTTATTTATCTTACTTACCCAAAAAAATTCTGGTTCGAATCGAATGAAATGAATTATAGAAATCGGTCGATTAGACCCATTCAGGGTAGAAAGGTTAAACTGCCTTTATAACTGCAATTTCACTTTGTAAGCACAATACTTTCCATAAACCTATGGTTTGCAGCCATGTTCTGGGTATAAAAGAGAGTAAAACTGGGGAAAATTTCTTCTGCAACATTTCAATAATGACAAAGCAACCAGTCATGCGTTTCTGACAACCTGGCCATTTTGATCCTCGTATCTTAATCCGTGTTATTTTTTGCTGCGGGGATGCTTCAAAAATCTTGTTTATCGAGGACTTATATTAACCTTGGCACACCCGAAAGAATCTATCACTCTACATTGTGATATGCATCTCAGTCGACTAGTTAAGATCTGCAGTTGAACAAACTGTCCGCAGATTGCAGATTTTACATCTTTGTGGAAGAAACCATATTAAGCAGCATTCTGTGCGTAGATAAGGCCCTTGTCACGTGAACATTCGGTACGCTCAAATAAGAGTTTCTAGAGATGCGTTTTTCAGCGTATGACCAGTTGTAGAAGCGCCATCTTTCGGTGGTTTCTGAAAGGTTTATTTTCGCGTAATTCGTTTCTCCATGTTTTGAATAGCATGTGCACAAAATTTGAAGGTCACTGAGTAGTTCAATATATAGATGCCCACTTTATGGCCACTCTGTAATACTAATCTAAATACAATTTTAACATAAGAAATGGAAAATATGTATTTTCTTAATTTTTCGCCGAATGAAGGATATCTATTCCTCATAATTTAATGCAAAAATTATTAAATATTCTAAAAAGATTAATTTATTTAATATCGTTCAAAAATAAAAGATTATAACTTAAAATTCTTGTGATCCCACAACGACTTGAAATCTTCCAAAATTAAAATGTATTTTATTTTACTACGTTTACATAACTGCCATGCTATGACTAATCTTCCGTAATATATGGATTAGTTTGACCCATGTTAACCAGGTTTCGAACCAGAAAATGCATTTGGTATATCTTTATTTATTCAATTTCATGTCTCTACATAGAGCTTATTAAGCTTCCTTTCTTTAAAAAAAATCTGGTTCAAAACTTATTAAACCTGGGTACAATTACTCGCATATTACGAAATATTAGTTGGAGGTTGGCACCTATGTGTTTATAATATAAAGTGGCCGTAGATATAAACAAACTGGAGTCATTTTAAAGAATTAAGTATCACATCTAGGACATGTCAATTGCATTCCTGTTTTACAATTTATTTTAGAAGTTTAGTAAAGCTCAGACAAGAGCTATTTAATTAACTTGCTGTAATAACTTAAAAAAACACTTACATGAAACAAAAAAATTCAAAATTAGCACGTTCTTCAATTTCAATCACAGCATTTCTTACGAATATTAAACAAAATCGGTATAAATAATCTGGTTATGTATAATCTCTTTATTAAAATTCTTTGCATCGAATATATCTTATATTTCCCTCTGTGATTAAAAAAAAGAATTTTTAATAGAAATGTCCTATGATAATATGAAATACGACGGATTTTCATTGAAAAAGATTACATTAGTGTGAAATTATTATGGTAAGCTGATTTCCTTTAATGAAATTTTGATTGTGTAAAGTAAATTGGTTGCTATTTATAGAGTTCTAACAAATCAGACAAACAAATGTTGTAACTGAGTGTTGTTAAATCCTGTTTAATTTAAAAGGGTCGTTACATGTTCTTCTCCATTAATTTATGGAATATTCTGGACGAAATATATTAATAATATAATATTAAATTGTGGATATTTTATGTTTATAATACTAGATTTTGGATATTTTACGTTTATAATATTAAATTTTGAATATTTGAAATAACATTATTAACTATAATGTGTTCTTATGCAAGTATTGGTTTACAAATGAAATTTTTTTGGCTGCTTCAAAATATGATCATATCAAAGTATTATAATCAAAATATGTCGCACAGCCTTTATTTCAGATATGTTCTAAAAAAGTACAGTCGTGGAAAAAAAAAGTAAACACCCCCTACTAACTCTTCGACAAATTATCGTAGACGGAAGTTACTGGTACCGAATGATTGGAAATAAAGTCTACTTTTATATGATGTATATAAAATTTGCTTAGGGGGCCATCTACATATTAAAACGAACCCAAACCTCATTTTTTTCAATGGCAATACCCAATTTTAACGAGATATTTCAAATTTTCGGTTCCAACTATGCCCAGACACCAAATTTCAAGTCATTTGAATGATAAGTTTTTGAATTATAAACATTCAAAATTTAGTGCTTCTAATGTTAAATTACATTTTCATATATTTATTTATATCTCCTGCAATTATGCTCCTAAAGTGCTAATTTTTTGTGTAGCAATAATACTAATGTGCCCAAACATAAATACGCTGAATTTGCAATTTTTATAATTTTATGATATGAATTATGAATTATGAAATTAATATTCGAAAAAATTATGAATTGCAACCTACAATTTTTTTGATGGATTTAGATTTATTAAGTCCCGCTTTATGAAAATCCGAAATTTCACATTTTTCTTCCAAATAGCTTTCAAATTATGCTTAAAAAACGGCAAAATGATGGTTTAAGGGGCCGTCTATGATATAAGTGACTAGATATTTTGAAATTTCTTCTGCTGTCCTGTTGTCTAACAGACTTCATTGACTGCTTAAGGTGCCTTGATCAAGAAGGAGGCTCTCTCGGTTAACAATTGACAACAGAACTTCAATTTGGATACAGCCCTTATAATATGCACGTTTTATAATAATTAATTTATCGGAAACTTATGGTACGAATTGCATAAAAATTGGTTTTTAGGCTAATTGAAAGGTGTAGAGTTCATTTATGCTGTCAGAATTGGGTATTGTCATTGAAAAAAATGAATTTATGGTTTGTTTTAATATGTAGATGGCCCCCTAAGCAAAATTTATATACACCATTTAAAAGTAGTCTTTATTTCCAATCGTTCGGTACCGGTAACAACTTTCTTCTACGATAATTTGTTGAGGAGTTAGTAGGGGGTGTTTACTTTTTTTTTTCCACGACTGTACATAAGCATCAAACTTATCAAAATGCAAATTTTAGAATGTTTTAACAGATTTTATTAAAATTAATGTAGATGGTTCGAGAACCATATTGAGCATGGCTGCCAAATCTTTCGGTAATTGAGTATCACTGTTTCCAAGTAGTAATTATCTTATTTAACTCCTCGGGACGAGAATCACGAAAACGCGTCATATAGGGTGTGTACGGCAATTATTTTTACTACAGTTTTCAGTAGCAACCTTCCTATTATCTAATTGTAGAATTTCTGCGATCAAATAAGGAAATATTACTATTCATATTTAATGGTAATCAAGTATAAAAAGTCGTTAGTTATAAAAACTCTCATCCCTAATGTTTTAATTGCAAATTTCTGCCATGAAATAAAGCAGATATTTCTATTTGGTAAAAGGGTACTCAAAAATAGGAAGTTTTGGCATGTTTTAGATGTATCATTGCTACATTAGATTACCAAAGTGCATACACTCTTTAGAACTTCCAAGGCGTGGAACCGCTGCTATCGAAATACGCAAGGCCAGAGGACACGCGAGGCTAACGAGAAAGACAGGCTACCGCGCTGCATCACACGTGTCTTTTTTTACAGACCGCCAAAGTGACTTAATGCTCTTTTCGCACACCTTTATTGGTGCATTCGAGCATAATGTGACTCCAGAGGTCTGTAAAAAAAGATACGTGGAACGCACCGCGGTAGCCTGTCTTTTTCGTTAGCCTCGGAGGATAAGAGTGTGACGTCATCACTAATCGACCGACTTCTCACTAGTGCTGGAATTCACACCGGAAAATTTTGAACAGCAATTTCCTTTTATTTTTTGTGGAATATACGTCATCTTATGAAACAATAATTACTATTTAAACGTACTGGTGAGAATTCGGAATCCCTAAATAAAAATTCAGACCGATGCGGAATGCCACAGTGTTGACGCATCTGGCTGATTTTTTATTGGGGGATTTCAAATTCTCACCAGTAAATATAAATCGTTATTATTGTTTTATAAGATGATAGATATTCCACAAATAAAATAAAATAAAAAGGCTATTCAAAATTTTCCGGTTTGAATTCCAACACTAGTGAGAAGTCGGTGGAGTACTTGAGTATTTCGATGGTAGAGGTATAGCACGGCTATTTCTGATTAGAAATTTTTGTATAGTATCTTTTTCAAATTAGAAATCTTTGGGCAATTAATGGCCGAATTTCTAATATTTTCCTGCTATTAAATAAGTTGAAAAAAGTCTATTCGAATACAGTGGTAGAATTGTACTAACCATGTATTACTTCATTTATATCACATAAAATTTATTCATTTTATTAAAATCTATAAAACAATTTTCTCAAGCTTAAAGACGTTTAAATTATACCCAGCTTTTTTTTTTTTTTTAATATCTCCACTTTTTCCTAATTTCCAATTTTCTTGGAGAACTGACGGTTTTATAACTTCTGAAAATAAAAATAATTGTCTTGGAAGAATGATCATAAGGATTAAGATAAACAAAGAAATAGCAAATTCGTTGAAACTACTTGCCACATATGCTTTCACGTTAAGATACATCTAGCCTTAGGGCTTTTCATTGTTGCTTGACATACATTTTATTTATGTAATAAAAGTGTAATTGTTTGAAATACTTCGGCTTTCCAACAACTTAATGTTTAGACTTGAAGTATCATATATACTTATTTATAAATATTTAATATTATCTAAACACAATAAAAAACTTATATTTACCAATTTAAGTAATGGTCTAAAATATAAACAAAATTAATTATTTTGTAACTGTTTGTTGAACAAGATATTTCTTAATTTGTTCAGATATATAACTATATATTACTATGACCTGCTTTAGAATATCCAAACCCGTTCTTCTGATTTAAGTGTTTAACTAGTTACAAATTAATAAATAGTGCACTTATGTCTCGTGAGACAAAAACTATCACATACAGGGTGTTTCATAAAAGATGGGCAAAACTTTAAAAGGTGATAGTGCACCTTTCATGAAAGAATGCGTGGTTGGAAATAAAACGCAAACGTGCTGGAGCATTTGGAAACTTGGTCCAGTGTTGCAGTGGGATACTTTTTTTAACCCCTTGAGGGGCACCGGTATATATTATATACCACCTACGATTAATGAAGTTTTACACCAGAAAAATTTTATTAAATTTTACTTTTCTAACTTTGGTGGAAAAAAGGCCGTAAAATTGCTTTTACTTATTTTGAAATAGAATTTTTGAAAGATTCCGGTGGGAATTCAGAATTTCACAAACGTAATTGATTGCCCCTCAAGCGGTTAAATTCAGATTTATTGATTGCCATCATTTTTTTGAAATAGCTAAATTCGCTTTAATTAATGAGAGGTTGAATAAGGTGAAAACTAGGCGGATTATCAATTTTAAAAAAGTGGTGGCAATCAAAAAATGTGAATTTAAAAAAAGTAGCTCACTCGCAACACTTACTTGGTCCATGCAAACGTTTAAGATCCATTCCTATTGGGAGTTATCGGAAGAAGAATGACACTAATAGCATACAAATGTGATATGTGGAAGAAGAAGAACGCGTATGCAAAATTTTGCCTCGATTAATACATAAAAGCTGAAAATCCGAGGGTGCAACTTTCAATCGCAGTAGGAACGTAACGGAATATGTTGTCCTTCACTAATAGGGAAAAGGCTAATATGCATTTTTATCTTTGGAATTGCAAATAAAAATGGCTCAGAGACTCAACGATTGTACGGAGAGGGGTTTCCCACCTTCCTTTTGTCACTTATTCGTTCTTTGCTTGTTTTTGCCTCCATAACAACCTATCCAGTGCTTCTAGCGGGCCACTATTTTTTAATTCAAATTTCTTGATTAGCACCACTTTTTCGAAATTGTAAAATTCACCTTATTTAATGACATATTAATTAAGGCTAAAACAAGGGGTATTTTACTATTTCAAAAAAGTGGTGCCAATCAATAAATCTGAATTTTAAAAAAGAGTAACCCACTGGCAACACTGAATATCTCCTTTGGCTCCCTTTAACAGCTTTGTGTTTTAATTCCGACCATACATTCTTTGATGAAAATTGCTTGTTTTGATGTGTACTACCACCTCTAAAAGTTTTGCCCATCTTTTATGAAACATCCTGTAATATATATTTGTGTGCGTGTGTGTGAAACTGCGTTATTGTAACCAAGGAGCTGTCTACAATGAAATCTATCGATATTGTAAGATAAAATTCGTATATTTTCATTTTTTCGACACACTGTGAATTGTTAGGCCCCATTTTTTTCTGTCTACTTCAGGAGGATATATTCTTAACACTAGAAAGGTTGGAAATTTTACTCAAGTTTTATAAAAATATTTTACACCAGATTTTTTATTTAACCCCTTAATTCTCGCTCCCGTCCATATCACGGGCTGAGGTGTCGTTCGTTATTTCTCGTGCTCGTCATATTTCCGGGTTGGGGATTTATTGCTTGAAAAAAATTCCGAATCCAGAAAAATTTAACTTGCATTTCCGTGTGAAGTCCTTGAATTTGGGAAGTCGTTTGGGTTTGGTTTCTGGCGCTGGTTGTGATGTTGGAGTTTGTATAACATGTTTCGAAATATGTCACACTGAAAAAAATTATTAATAATCAAAATTTAATGTAGATTATATTATTTCAAATATTATTCGTAAAAATTTGTTTGATAATGATAAATAAAGATCTAAGATGTGAAAAATAAATGTCTTATTCGTATTAATTTGTATGGTGTAAAACAAACGTTAAAACACAGAATTCTCTGATGATGGCTTTTCCACGAATGTGAATTTGTTCTATAACATCTCTTTTTTCTCCTTAAAAAAAACTAATTGCATATTTCATATAGAAACCTTATAATTATTCAATTTCTGTAATAAAAAAATAGGTACTTTTTTGATGGTTTTTCCAAATATTAAGCGACCGTTAAAGGGTTGAAACTGTTTAACTTATTTATTTAACTTTTCTCGTCTTTGTTTCTTTTAAACTTATTTTCTAAAGATATTTCTGGTTCGAATCAAAATATATTAATTTAGTAAGGGGTCAGAATGACCCCTCACGGTCCTTCTAGCGTTGAAATATTAACACTGGAAGCGTTGGAAATTTCACTCAAGTTTTATTTTTAAAAATGTACACCAGAATTTTCATTTAAAACTTTTTAACATACCTATTTAACTTATTTTTGTGTGACATACAGTGTGTATCTGAAAAAGTGGGCAAAACTTTACGGGACGATAGAACGCAGCTACACGGGTAAATTTCGTCATAGAATGTATGGTCGGAACGCAAGCGGTGAGAAGTTAAAAGATAGTTTTCCACTGTATTAGGGCAACGGATTGGTCGAGGTGATCCCATAGCTTGGCCACCAAGATCTCCGGATCTCTTGTGTTTGGATTTTGTCCTGTTGGGATATATGAAAAGCCTAATGTACACTGTTAAAAATTTTGTAGTAGTTTGAACCAATTTTTGGTGCTGCAGTAGCTGCCACCATAAGATGGTGAAATCTTGAACCAGTATTTGGAGCTAATGTTCAATCGGAGCTCCAAATCTTGGAGTGAGGTTTCACCATCTTATGGTGGCAGCTACTGGAGCACCAAAAGTTGGTTCAACCTACTACAAAATTTTTAACAGTGTACGAGTGCCCCATTGAAACCGTTATGGATCTAGTCGCCAGACCGCAGGTGTGAAGCGTGCATTACAGCTGGTGGAGGAGCTTTTGAGAAATTTCTTTGAGCATTTAAATTAATTACATTCATGTTAATAAAATGTTCTGATGTATCTTCTCTCATTCTTGTGTTAATTCTTTAACTGCGACAGTGAAAAACTACCTTTTAACTTCTCACCGCTTGCGTTCTGACCATACATTGTATGACGAAATTTGCTCGTATAGCTGCGTTCTATCGCTCCGTAAAAATTTGCCCCCTTTTTCAGATACACCCAGTATATGACGACGTGCGTTTCAAAACTCGCTTTATCCAGAAAATCAAATGTTGGGGAGTCGCAAAAAACCTCTGACTGCATATCTATATGTTTTCATTGTAAAGCAAGATTCTACAATGCCAGAAAAACACGATAAAACTAGTTTTTTTTTTTTCAGATTGTAGTATTTTTTTGATGCAGGTTCAGCAGTAGATTGATAGAGAAAACTCGATTTTTTTTTTTAATTTTGGAACATCCTCCTATATTTAACTCTTTTTTAAAGAACTATCTGGTTCAAATCAAATTATACTTTTTTGGTAGCAGTCGAATTGACTGCTCTTGGCGCTTCTAGGGCTAAGGAGCGTCCAGATCTTCAGTCTACTGTAATCTGTGTCTTTTCTCGTTTCTTCTCATTTTATGTTATTTCTTCTTGTCTCTTTTTCCTATTCTGTCTTTGCTTCTCATTGTAACTTCTCTTTTGCAGGGGAGGAATATTTTACATAAAACGACATCAATATGGATATCAACTTAGAAAGGCTTACAAATCAGTAATACGTTCGCTTTTTGAGGATATCCATGTCTATGGAGAATGGAAAACTGGCAGTTGAGGGAAATAAACACACTGCTTTGACTTAACCCTTAAATGCGTGATTTTTTATTTTGTTTCGAAAAAATTATATGTGATTCTCTGAAAGGTTTACTACACAGGAAAAATAATGAAAAAAATTAGAGATACATATTTCATATAATACGTCCATCTTTTCTTCTGTTGCACATCTGCAGTACTACTGTCGTGTGGCTGTTTCACGCTAAAATATTGAAAATCAGTAAATATTTTAAGAAGTATGTCTCCAGGTACCTTATTTTATATAATTATTTATTTTATAAAACTTAATCTTTAACCCTTTAATTCCCATGATAGAATACGTTCTAGAAATTACGTAGCTCACAGAATCTGACTTCACACCAGAAAGTTTCATTGGTTAATTTCGCTTTATTTAAATACGGAATGTCTGTTATTTATTAAAGCAGTTATTGCTACTTTAATTTTCCGATCTGAATTATGTATATACGAATAAAAAACATCTATTAAATTCAAAACACTGTTGTTTGCATTTCTGCAAAGCTGCGCACTAAAGGGTTAAACTTGAGATAAACAGCAGATGCATATCTATACCGTACACATTAATCAGCTCGTCAGTTGACTTTGTCACTGGCTGGAGATAAAGTAATACCCAATCTATCATCTAACACACGGGTTTCAAAATACGGCACGTGGTATACTATAATTTTTAATAGAAATTTTCCCTATATTTAACCGCAGAAATTCTACAGTTAAACAAAAGAAAGATAACTATACAAAAGCAGTTGTATCTCTCGAGCCAAAGAATGAAATCCTTTATTTAATGGGTTCTGTGTTAAGGGTCATAGAAATTTCAGAAATATATCTTGCGCGTACGGTTGCTAGTTATCACTGGTGCACTAATGTGCATTACCTGTCAAGTTCGTCAGTTAGCAGTACGGCCCAGATAGAAAGTATTTCTAAAAAAAGGTTTGTTCTTTTGGAATATTTTAAACACCTTCTTAGAAGCAACAAGCTGTATAACAGGGTCTTCCAAAACTGCATGCGTATTAAGCGTCCTATCTTAAATGGGATTGGTAACCGCAAGATTAAAGGAGGAGGTCACATCAATTAAGGTCACGCGCCACGTAGCGGATGGGGTAGAACTACAGGAAGATGCTTAACTGTTTTTTTTATTTCACACCACTAAAGTTGTAAAGTTTTTTTCACCTTGATTAATAGCTGAAAGGCCTCCCGCTTGATAAAGCGAAGGAAACTTCGTGGTGTCAAGTGCGTCTGGACCTCACCCCTTTCGCACTACGCCATTATTTTGCAATAAATCTGGTGAACAAGATTCATGTTCCGTGAGTGACTAAAGATTTAGAAAATGTTCGCAGATGGTAGATATTCTGTCATATAAGGCGTCACACTAACAGCCCGCGTATGTGGATTTTCAACCCCATCCACAAGATGGCGCAGCTGTGTTAATTTACGCCCGATTCCAGCATTAAGCTTGTACGCTTAATAAACATGCAGTTTTGAGGGTCTTCAACATGTACCCCACGGGCTACCAAACTATTACGAATTTAGAACAGAAAAACTTACCTTATTTAATAACCTAAACTTTGCAGTTAAACTAGACGAAGCTTATCTTTCGAAATTTTGTGGTGGCAAACGTGTTTCAGGCAAAAAATTTTAAAGGCTCTAATGCATAGCTGCCAAGATTTAGGCTTTTTTCCTACCACTATTTTTTAACAGAGAAATTTCTTTTATTTAATCATCGAAAACATAGGATTAAGTAAGACAAATGTTTCTGATCAAAAATAGTGGTAGGAAAAAAGCGTAAAAGTGGCAGCTATTCCCTAATGTATAGCAAGTAACACATTTCACAAAATTTTTATCATGAAAATATTTCAATATAGCAATGCTTTTTTAGCAAACGTTTCATCTTTCGGTATTTATATCCGATTTTAGTAACTTGTCACCCACACGAAATTAATAAAAGAACTTCACTCTCGAAAGTTACTTGTAGTAGTTTCCAATTCGAAAAATGGAAATATTCTCAGTAGATGTAATAATTTTCCCAAATTCTGTGTTTCAATAACAGATCATGATTCCCTCAATCACTCTTCTGCGGTTATCTATGAATATGACCTGATCTTCGTTTCAAATGAAGCAATCGTACAGAATTTGTGAAGCCAGCATGTGAATGACGTACGCAAGGCCCCCATTGCCCCTCTTTTTAAAAATCAGCATTTTTTAAGAGAAAAACTCCTCTTAGGTTTCTGCAACATGTGCAACAAAACGCTATTCGATGTCTTCTCTCTTTATACAGAGGATTTTTCCATGAAAAAACGAATAGTGTTCAAAAAAGGGACGGAGCCCTACGCCGCATATAAAATATGTCGGTATGGAAAAGATTCGACTAACGAAGCATGTGACACCTTCCTGGGAAATCGTGAGCTGCTTATCTTAATTTCCATGCCCCTCTGTTCCAAATACGCTCCGTTGCGATGTTTCAAGTGCTAAAATTTCTGCTACATTGATGTAGCCTGTAGAGTATTTGGTTACCTGTGTAAAGGTCAGTTACCATAACAATTACTGTACAAGATCAAAGCTATATGTGAACTGTAAATGTGAAGGCTTTTGCCAAATCATGACCATAATGGATGTATGAAAAAGAAATGGAAGCATTTAAAGTTTTCTAACATATATATTACTACAAAGACCGCAGAATGATTCTATGCGTAAATCTTCTGTTGTGAATTACCTTTCTTTTTCTACCAATTCCCTTTTATATATATAAATTCAGACAATTGTTTCTAATAAAATTAAACAAATCACATTCTACAGGGCTCACACTGGTCCTTTTTTGTGAACCAGTAATTTTAAAAAAAGAAATTCGTGGTAGGTTTTTGAAACAATTGCAAGCCAAACTCGCTTCAAGGTAAGTTTTTACGAAGTTTATAAAAAAAAGATTTATCTTTTTAAAACAAAGTGGTGTTCAAAAAAGTACCGAGTGTGAGCCCTTCATTCTAATGATTCCCAAACACAACCATACGCCATTCATAGCTTCTTCTAATCCTGAACAATTAAAATCGAACAATGTGTAACTAAAAGAGTCGATTCTTTTGAATTTCGATTGAAAAATGGTGATTCTACTAAAAAAAGAATTTAAAAATTATTCAAAATTAGGTAATAGTCTTCTTTCACAGGTCCTTGTAGGTAATGAGCTCAAACTTCATCCAGCTGGTTCTCCAGATAATGATGTAGATTTTGATGTTAGAAACTATGACAATCAAGGCTCACAACCGATACCTCTTCCACCGTCCGATCATATAAACTTAGTGTTTATATGGAATACTGTACATTAGCGATGATTGCTGGAAATGCATTTTTAATTATGATATGCACTTTATGTTTAACTATATTTACGCATACTATATGGTGTGTATAAATGCTATTATTCATATTCAGGGCTACACAAAAGAATGCGTAAGGGTTACTGCGTATGAGCGCAAATTGCTTAAAGGTGGTTTTTAAATGAATTATGCATTTTTACGCTGAATGCATTTAGTTTACTAAGAAATGTTTGTAGAATATAGATAAAATGTTATACAGGGTCATGCAAAGAATTGAATATATGGCCGTCTATAAATGATAATTTCTATAAATATGATTTCAGTAGTTTTAAGAGTGTTTTAGTTTGAATTAAATACTAGCTAAATAGTGGCGTGTAATAAAGGTTTTAAAAAGTATTCAAGTATGTTTCCCTCTATTTGTATAAATTGCTGAAAGAGTAATTTTAACTTGTTATACGTTTTCTTGCTAAACCAAATTTTCCCATTATATAGTATCTATATCAACCTACAGATCAAATTCAGTGCCGTTCAAAAGAATTTGAATACATATTTGGCTATGGACTGTAACTGCTGAAATCAGTTTTTCAAATGCGTTTACTAAAAAGTTTACTTAGTTATCTTATTTACCTTATTTCCCTAAATAACGAAGTTTTGTTAAACCATTCAGGAAGTGTTGGAAAGTGTTTCATAATCTATGACTAACGCATGATTTTTCTTTTTTTTTTCTTTTCTTTTTTTAAGACTCTCTCGTTTTTGAAAAATTCTTAACATTATTAATAAGTAAATTAAAACAGCATCTGTTATTATTATTTGCCTAATTTTATGTAATCAGAATCAGATGTCCGTTTTTCACCTTCCGCTTGGCACTTTTGGCACTTAAACCCAGTTTTCGATTTGTTCTATGAAATCCAATCCAACTACCTAACTGAAATAATTTTAATGCAAATTTCTAATTCCATAAAGCCAACCGTAATGGCAGTATCATTAACTGTTCATATGCCAACACACTGATAGAAAATATTTATCCCATTAAGTACTCGATGAAAATTAATAATGTTTATCAAATTATTCATCTGTTCCACACGTATCCGGATAAATTAATAAGACATCATTCCGCGGAATCAAAGAATTATCTCTGAAATCTAAAGTAATAATTAAGTTGTTTGTTTTAAATACATACTGCGATTTTAAGTTCGAGTTTCATTTGATGAAAGAAGTTTCATTTACAATTGAAAACAAATTCTCCAACAAAGTTAGTTATATTTTATTAATCATTTTTAAAGAAGTCTACTATACGTTGAAATTGTCATTACGGTTCAACAAGAAAAAAAATCATCCATTACGCATAGATAGCGAAACACTTTCCAACACTAACAGAATATTATTAAGAAATTTCATTTTTTCATGCAATGCACTCTAAAATTTGGAGGAGTGAAAAATTTACGCTTTCAAAGAGTGACAGGTATTTTCACTCTTTTTGGAGTACATCCCTTAAAGAGTGGAATTTTCCACTTTTTAGAAAGGAATGAAATGTCTCCTTCCGTTATCGAGAGTGAAATATTTCACTCCACTGATGGGAGTGAAATCCTGGCATTATACAATTTTTAAAATTTCCGTTCAACTTTGAACAAATATATGGGGTAAAATAATTAAAAGCACCAAAATATTGTACTTCTTAATTTTCAAAACTCCATTTCATAATGTAACCTTGGA
Organism: Maratus speciosus; assembly: GCA_963932465.1. NCBI lineage: Eukaryota > Metazoa > Arthropoda > Arachnida > Araneae > Salticidae > Maratus > Maratus speciosus. The sequence goes on from OZ010796.1 coordinate 464,289,490, forward strand.
AATTATCATGATTTGGTGCTTAAAAGCACTCTTTTTTACAAGAGTGAATAGTAACTCCCGAAAGAGTGAGTTACGTAAGCATTGGTATTACCACCAGCCCCTGAATACTAGGCCTGAGCGCTGACACAAAAATGGCGCCTGCCGAAGCGAATTTTTTTCAGCGTGTGTACCACCCCTTGAATTTTGGTACCGATAATTTTTTAAGCTTTTCCGCTTTATTTTTCTGAGATTAAACAAGTCAAAGATATATTTTATAAAATACTGGTGTCAATATTTAGTTGACCGTACATACGTTAAAGCAAATCCGCCTTCAGCAGCCGCCATTTTTGTGTCAGCTCTCAGGCTTAGTATTCAGGGGCCGGTGGTATTACTCATCAACTAATCAGAACAGCAAGTCAACGATGCCTTTTTACGATAAGAGAAGGGATCGCTTTTCATACGCCATTTTAGGATTAAAAGATTTGGATACTATTAAAAGGATTATTTATAAATTTAAAGGTAAGTCTTATTTAATTTTAATCACTTATTCGTGTAGAATTTGTATGTTGTGATTATGAGTTAAATACTTTTATAGACCGGGAGCTGGCAGTACAGACATATGCTTCGTACGGATACCGTTATTTCTCCAGGAAAACTACCATTATATTTTTATGGAAAAAAGAAATCTAGGTTAAACGTGCAAAATGTCGCTTTCTTTTAAGATGAGATTTTCTATAAGATGATACTGGTGCCGAAAAATATTCTGATCTGTAAAATTCAAGGAGACGTACGAACCATGAGGCAACCACCTCATCGAGTTGGAGGCTCAAATTCCAGAATTAGCTAAAACTCGATTCCGATATTAAAACGTAATCGGTCTGCCAAGTCATATCTTGGAGGAAAACACCTAAAAACCCGATTTTACCGGTTGACTCGTAGGTTTATCATTGTGTTTTCCTGCTCCCAGACCGTCATGTTTTCATACGTTTGGGTTCAGGAAAACGCAAAGGTAAGCCTGCGAGTCGACCGCTAAAATCGGGTTTTTAGGTGTTTTCCACCAAGATACGACTTGGCAGACTGATTGCGTTTTAATATGGGAATCGAGTTTTGGCTAATTCTGGAATTTCAGCCTCCAATTCGATGAGGTGTTGGCCGCTCCCGGTCTATTATGTTGTATAGAAAAAGATCGATCATGAAATGCTCCCCTGATTTCAAAAGTGATTGTCTGTTAACCCTTTCAGGGGCAAGGTACGTAAAATGCTGAAATTAGTGAACGACACCGGAATTCACAAACAAATCTATTTAAAAATAAGCAAAAGCTTTTGTTCACATACTTAATAAAAGGAAAATATTCATTACAATATTCTGGTGCCAATGCGGCGTTTAGGAATTAAAATTAGGTGGTCCAAAAATGAACCACCGCCCATGAAGGGGTTAACACTAGAACGCCCGGAAGGAGTCGATCCGACTCTATCTATATAATTAAATGTCAACTGGAACCAGAAAATCTTTCATAAAATAAGTTAAATTTAAAACACGCAGATTTACGTTAAATAAATCAGTCAAATAATTTTAAATAAAAATTCTGGTGTCAAATATTTTTATGAAACGTAAGTAAAATTTCCAGGCGTTCTAGTGTTAATATTCCTTTATTCAGCGGTTTGAAATTTAATTGTTTTAACAATTCAATAACACACAATGATTACAAAAGATAATCAGAACTTCATTAGTTCGGCCAATGTGAATAAAAAAATGAGTGTAAATATTTTATTCTTCCTATTCAATACTGTGATGTAAGATGCTTTTATTTGCCAACGATCGAAAAAAAAGTTTTATCTGTTTCGTTTGACAGGCTGACTCAGAAGATATCCTGATTTTTTCCATTCAGAGCAGACATGATGTAAACATTAATTTGCCGTTATAGAAGATTTTTTTGTTGTTTTTTTACTGATTTCTGATTATAAACACCTGAAGTATTTATCATTATTATTATTATGGAGTTAAATGGCTAGTTCCATGGGTTTTTGTAATGCAAGTCACATAGCTGATATGCTGCTCGGCCTCCGCTATTTTCTAAAAGCTTGCTTGCCCTTATTCAATTAATGAGATTTCTCCCATAAAATAAGTTACATTTTTCCTTTCTAAAATACTGGTAGCCAAAAATCGTAGCATGTGACTCACACTACAAGTACTTATGGAAATAGCCAAATATGATATTTGCCATATATGCCAATTATGATATTACGAAAATGTTGGTATGTTATTGTTTTAAAATTATATATAAGCATTTTTCTCCGGTTCATGATTTTAAAATTTCGAGACTGAGTAATATCAAAACATTTAATTATAGACATTCTGCATCAGTTATTAAATTTCATTCTATTGTAAACCCCTTTTATACGTTTTTGATATACGTAATTATTGGCACTAAAAATTAAAACAGGATATTTAAGCATTGAAAAAAAATATATATATATATACCTTTTTTGAAGTTAATGGATAAAACTGCTTTGTACATCTTTTAAAAAATTCATATTTACTTACATAATATAGGACTGAATATTTTTTAAAGAGATTAATAACTACTTTTTACATTAAAATGTTTTTCAAACAATAAGAACAGTTCATATGCAGTCAGTGTTGCCAGTGGGCTACTTTTTTTTAAATTCAGATTTCTTGATTGGCACCACTTTTTTCAAACGGTAAAATTCACTTTGTTTTGGCCTTAATTAATATATCATTAAACAAGGCACATTTTACCATTTCAAAAAAGTGGTGCCACTCAAGAATCTCATTTTTAAAAAAAGTAGCCCATCTGGCAACACTGTATGCAGTCATTTATTTTATTTTTATATTTCCTTCTTTTTTACTATTTCCTAGATCAATCTTTTCCTTTAAAACATATAAAATCTATTTAGCTCATATTTACAAAATACAATATCTACGGGAATAAGAAATTTAAATTAAAATATGGCTTATAGTTTCGTTTCATAAATAAATATTGTATTATTTTCATTTTTTCAGCGATAGCGGACGAAAATTAGAAATCATGATTAATTTAAGGAATATGTTTAAAAGAAAAATATATACATATTCCAGAGAACATTAAAAATTTAGACTCTAGATGTTAACTATATTCACATTTAATAAATCAAAAACAAATCACAACGGATTAAAAAAACTGTACATTCTTAATATTTAGATCATGCTTAGAACTTATTTTAAAAAGATATGAGTTTATAAGTATTGTTTTTTAAGTAGAAAAAATAAAAATACTTTAGAACAATAGGACTTCGCAAAAATAGCAATAATTTACGGAAAAGTGTGGTAAAAAGATAGTAATTGCATATTTAAAACAAAATTAAAATTAAATCAAGCATTATTAAACGTATAACATCCACCTATTAAAAAGTTATTAACCCGTAACCCGCTGTTAGCTCGATTTTTCAATTTTCAAAATTTCTCAATTTAACTATAGATACTGGTTAAATTTTGCTTTATTTGTAGCCCTTTTAATTACATTATAGACTTTTGAATAGCTGAATTTTAAATCTAATAGTCCTGTGCATGAAGTTTAGTACAGAAATAGTATTTTGAGAGTTAATGTAGCATTTTATTCATCTTTAGATTAAGCGGTCTGACAGACCGCTCACGGTAGTTATGCGACAATATTTGTCACTGTAGTTACGGGTTAATAAAACTGTAAAAGTAATTAAAATACAGTGAACAATAACGTTTAATTAGTTTTAAATTCATTAGCAATAAATACTGAGATCTAGAGATCTAAAATTTGAAATATACATGAAAAAAAGAACCTAACGTACATAACGGGAATTATTAAAACACTTAATACAACTTTATGGGTACCTGAAAAGAAAGAAATAATATTAACTGATTAAGATTTGGTTAATTACTTGCTTTTAGGGGAATTTTAAAACTATCATATTTTTTTAGGGCATGCTATAAAAGCAAACACCAAGGTTAAGATTGGAATAAAATATTTTAGTTTGATTTTGTCAGTAATATAATTTACTTCACATGTAACTTTGTGTTTTTCATTAAAAGTTCAATTAATGTAAAAACTATGAATTAAATAAATACCGTATATACTCGCGTATAAGTCGACCCCTAAATTCGTGAAAAAAATGTGTTGTATACCAGTATTTTCTTATAGCCATCTTCAGCTTATTTAATATCTGCAAATTTTGCATTTAGATAAGACGAAGATAACTTTTTTAAAATACTGGTATTTAGTCTGTTATTCCTCCCGAATTTGGGGTCGACTTATACGCGAGTATATACGGTATTACCAATAAAGTATTTTATTCTAATCTTTACCACGCTTGTATCTATTTTCATTGCATGCTCTAAAGGATGTGATTCTTTTAAAATGCCCATAAAAGCAACATAAAAAAGAATTCACTCCATAAAAAATGAACATTTACTCCTATAAAAGAATGACTATTCACTCCTACCAGGGGGGAAAAACGCACTCCTTTAGCAAGTGTGAATAGTCACTCCTCCGAAAGAGTGATTATCCTCTCCTGTTTAGAGTGGGTATTCAGTCATTCAGAGAGTCAACAATTCCACTTTTGCTCAGAGTGAATAGTCACTCTAAAGAGGTTGGACATATTTTGACTCTGCGATAGAGTGACTAGTCACTCCTTTTCATTTAGAGTGTGAAAACTATCACAGTCCGTTCCGTAACTGAATTATTTTGAACGCCTCTGTAAAGGAATATAAATGCTACGCACACCTTAATCTATAGAAAAACTTTTGTAGTGCACTTCAGTGATCCTTTATAATTTCATTGTGTTTGAAATATCATAACATCATTAAAATGCATCACAAACAGTCTTCCCATCACACTTTGAAATTGTTAGTAAAGATTTAAAAATTTTTACGAATAGCTTTTAAACGTATTTTATTCGCAGAAATTTGCAGAAACCAAAACTTTCAAACGAATGATACTCCTTTACCATATTTAGTAACTGAATATCAAAGTAGCTTTTAATTTTTTTCTAAGGACTTTTTCTAAAAAATCCTTTTTTTTCATAGAATATACCAGCCATACTCAACCTGCGGCCCGCAGGCCTCATGTGGCGTAGAGACCTTTTAGTATAGCCTGAGATACATAACACTGATACACAAAAATTGACTTTTTATTTTTTTTCTTAAATTTAAAGCTAATATTCCAATTACATGCACCCTTGAGTAAATAAAAATGGTATTAGAATTTTTTAATTGGTTCTTTTTGTTTTAACGAAGGATATGTATTTATAAGTTATCACGATAAATCACAATTTAGGATATCGTATAATAATGCATAATAATAATACATAAATATTAAATTTACCAGCAGTATACTTGTACAATTTTTATACACATTTTCCACATATTTTACACACATTTTATGCTGCTGAACACATTTTAAGTGTATTACTTTGAGTACATTAGTACCTATTTTTGCGTTTATATTTATGTTCAGTATCTTCTCTCTTGATGAACCAACAGTAATCGGCTAGCATTGCTACATTCCATTGCGATCGATAACGAGACTCCATAGCAGAATTTTTTTAGTGAAATCGTTCTTCATGCTCGTCGCTAATTGCTCCCATATTATCTGGTAAAAAGTCAACGTGAGAGTGCAAGAAATGAAGCTTTAATGATATGTGACAATTTAGCTTTTTAAAATTGTTTACCATATTTTGAACTATACACTTGTAATTTGTAGCTTTTTTATTCCCTAAGAAATTAAGCACAACATCCTTGAATGAAAGCCATCAAACTTCAGATTCAGGTATACCTTGATAAATATAGGAACTGATTATGTTTTGGTGTAAATCGCCAAACAGGTGACGCTGATACACTGAATTTTTCATGATTTCTGCAATAGTTCTATCTCAAGAACAAATGCACGAATTTTCATCAAACTTCAGTTTCAGTTAGACATTGAAGCAAGTTGTTCCTGATAAAGTTTTGGTGTTAATCGCCCAATAGATGGCGCTTCTGTGCGCATTTTTCCCGATTTTAGCAACAGCTCTATCTCAAAAACAAATGCACGTATTTTCATCAAACTTTAGATTCAGTCAGACGTTACACACAAGTTGTTGCTTATTAGGTTTCAATGTAAATCATCCAACAGGTGGCTCTGTTATGCAGAATTTTGCAGGATTTACTTTATTTTAGCAATAGTCATATCTCAAGAACTAATGCACGGAATTCCATATCGTTAGAATCCTCATGATAGGCACAGATTGCCATTTAATGGCTATTGATATTCCACTCTGATAGTGATTTTTGTAGTATTAGCATGTATGAGACAGAAGAAAGTTTTGTGATTGACACATCCGACAAGTTTTTTCTTCTGTTGTAATTGTTATTTTAAAATTTTCGAAATTTCTACTGCCACACGCTGAAATCCCCCCCCCCCTTACCGGCCATTTGAATGTTTAAAACTTGTATTTACAAAAATGAAACCCTTTAGTAAAAAATGCATATTATAATTTGTTAGTTTATTTAATTGGTAGGTCCGTACATTTTTTTTATTTTGGTCCTTGAAAGTCCTTAAAAGCCCTTGATTTTTATTTAAAGAAATGTGTAAGAACCCTGTATTATTCTATCTATTTATATTCCATTTCTGCTTTCTCCATCAATGTAAAAAGTATACAAAGTTAAAGTAGTCTTTCATATGAATTGGTACTGATTATGTTTTGGTGTAAATCACCCAACAGGTGGCGCTGCTGTGCTGCATTTTTCACATAGACGAAACGGACCTTATTGGCGCTTAGATGTATTATAAGTAGCAGATATTTTTTCACTTTCAGGGTCATTAGACTGTAGAAACAAAGTACTTTAAAAGGCAATAAAATAACATAATGAGATATGTATTTAAAAACAGATATTTCTAAAACGGAAACCAAATTCACCTTTTTGTGAATATTTCCTAAATTCCCAAGGGTATGGTTACTTAACCCTCCGCCTACAAGACGGGTCCAATGGACCCGATGGGTACATTCGAAATATTTATTCTAACCAGAAATTTCTTTAAAATAAACTAAATATGTAAACCAGACAATAATGAGTTAAGTAAATAAGTTCAATTGTTTTAAATAAGAATTCTGATGTGTAATATTTTTATAAAACTTGAGTAAAATTTTCGGTAGTTCTAGGGTTAAATCTGTTAAAATTTTCCAAGAAAAAATTTCTTCTTTATCAGTGATCATTAATCCATATTTATAAAATTAATTGAGATGTGCATAAAAAGTAATGATTTCGTTATTGTTTTATATATTTTCATAGTAGGGCAAAATCTATCCAGTTATTTATAGTTAATTTAAAATTATGTCAAAACATCTTAAATGTTGTTTTCTTAGTCAAAAATTATTTTTACATGTGTTTGTTGTCTTATTTGTGCTACAGAAATGTATACATTTCTTAATCGTCAACACTAATGAAACATTAGTCTAAATTAATTAAATTTGAACTATATTTATGCAAATAAAAAAAATAAAATTTTTGCATTGAGTAAAAAAATTATAAGAGAAAACTTGCAAATTTATTTTCTTTAGAACTTCGAAATTCTGCATTATTATATTATTAGTTTTATACTTACTATATAAGCTAATACTGCTTTTTAGGGTTTAATGTTTGTCGCGGGAGAAAACTCATATCCAAAATTTTTTACACCAATATTTCCAAACAACAAACTTTCACGTAGTTTCTACAACATTTGCCATAGAAATCTACCAGGAAGTTTTTTTTCTAATAATCGTGCAAAAACTTTTTGGTAACATTTCTTCGACGACAAATGTTCAACTTAACTGATAATATTGAGTTTGTTATACAACTTATGTTAACTTACTATTTTAATTATTCTTTTTTATCCTTTTATGCATGTGTTGCGGCCCGCCTGACGTCGCAAACCTATGTTTGCGGCCTGCGAGGAAAAAAGGTTGAGTCTGGCTGAAATATACTGTCTAACATTACATATTTGAAACTGAATATTGTATAAATCTAAAATTCAAGAAGTCTCTTGATGAAACAAAAATGTGTTTATCTCTGAAATGCAGTTTTTTTTTTATTTGATAGGTCCACTAACTGAATTTCATAAGGATAAAGACTAACACTCGTAATGAGCCATTCGCTACCTACAAAAATTAGGATACTTACTTGCAAATGCTTCTGCTGGAAGTGAATTGTTTAATCATGAGATTTCGACGATTAAATAAGATAATATTTACTATAAAATTTTAGTGGTAAGAAGAATTTACATTTGGCTCGATCATTAACTACTGGCCAAGCCCGTGATACAGTTCATATTCAAAATATTAGAATAATTGAGAAAAAGTAATAACGAAACATTAGTTTTCATTTCTTTATTTTTGATACTAAGTAACTGCAATTAAATTTCTTATAAATTAAATCTGGAATGTTTAGATAAGATTTTAACATTTACAAAATATAAAATACAGTACAATAAATTAGGTAAACAGCTTTCTGAAACACATGAAAATATTAGAATAAAATTTAGATTGGTTCAAAATATTAGAATATTTTATTTTACGCAACAATATTACCTTATGAATATGAAGTAAATGGTAGTTAATATTTTGTAGCCTCCTCTTTAGCTTTCATAACAGCGTACAATCGATCTTGCATACTATATACAAAGTGTTTACAAGCATTTCTATCAATATTAGCCCAAATAGACTTTTCACGGGCCACTAACTCAGTTTTACTTGAAGGAGGATTTTCTTGGAGTTTTTCTGCATTATACACTATAAGTTTTCTATGGGATTAAGGTCGGGTGAGTTTGGTGGCCAAGGAAGTACCTTAATGTTGCGTTGGCGGAACCAATTCTTAGTTGACACTGAGGTATGCGGTGTCGCTAAATCTTGTTGAAAGATGAAATCATCTTCAAATAAATCGTCTGATGATGGAATCATGTAATATTCCAAAATTTCTTGATATATCTGAGAGTTAACCTTTTCGTAGACAAAAGCATAACTTTCCAGGTCCTTCTGCACTCATGCAACCCCAAACCATGACACTAGGAGCAAATTTTACGGAGCGTTTAAGGAATTCTTTATCAAATGCTTCTTGCTTCATTCTCCAAACTCGAATACCTTGATTACCATATGAAACACAAAACATACTTTCGTCACTAAATAATATACTTTTCAAATCTTCTTCGCTCCTTAAACGTCTTGATTTACACCAATTCAATCTTATGCGCTTTTGTTTTGTAGTCATGAGAGGTTTTGTTTTTGGTACACGAGATTTACACTTGAATTTACAGAGACGTATTAATGTGGTCGATGTAGAAACTTCAACTTCTTCTTTCCATTTTCGGTGCAAGAATCGTACCCTTTTAAAACGGTTTTTCTTAACTATACGCTTCAGTTTCCTGTCATCTCTAGCAGATGTTTTTGGTTTTTGGCCGCCATTTCGGCAATAATTTTGAAATTTTCTATTTTTTTAATATTGTGTTACTATTTTACTAACACTTGATAGCGAACAATGTAAACAATTCGCTATATAACATTGATTTTTATCGTGCCGATACAAACCAACCATGCGAAGTTTAATAGATTCAGGAATATCACTCACACGACCCAAAGCAAACAAACTGCAAAAAGAATGCTGATTGTAAATAGAATCATCTGAATTTAATCAATGATGCCACCAGTTATGAACTGGTGAAAATTAAAATAGAATTCATGTGAAATATTCTAATTCTTTGAACCACTTGAATAAATATTCTAATATTTTGATTTTCCAAAATATTTTTTTTCAATTAATCTTTTAAAAATTATATTAATTTTAAGATAATAAATAAGTTTAATCAACAATAAGTTCATAATAAAAATATCGTTTGCATATTTGCATTAAAAGACATTGAATTACCCAACGATATTTGCAATTCGTTAATAAAAGTAATTCTTCTAATATTTTGATTATGAGCTGTAGTCAGTTTTGGCCCGAATACAAGACCACGAGTCTCACACGTTTTTGTAGGTTAACACTAGAACACCCGGAAATTTTGCCCAAGCTTTAAAAAAATATTTCACCCCAAAAATAATTTTTTTTAATTATTTAGCTCATTTATTTAACGTATTTCTGCGTGGTTTAAATTCAACTTATTTTATAAAAAAAATTCTGGCTCCAGTTAGCATTTAACTATTTGGTCGGAGTCAATTTGACACTTTCCGGGCGTTCTAGTGTTAAGGGGACCGGGAAAGCCCTATCTCCGCCATGTTAAATTCACCAACTTTATGTACCTTTTTCTCAGACATGGTGAAAGATAGAGGTCTAGATTTTTTTAGAGTAGTTAGAATAACATGATTTGCGTATTTTAACAGACCGTTTTCTTTCTAAGTGAAACTCAAAATTAATTATTAATTATTTATTGAAAGTCATTTTTAAATTGGCATTTTTGGTAAGTTCTCACTGCCTAAAATAAATAATTCTCAACAAATCATTAAATCCCTGTGTCAAAGTATACAATAAAAGATAATATAAGTATTAAAAAAAATCTGAGTTCTTAAATTTAATAGATATTGAAAAAAAGAAATGTAAACATGAAAAATCCAAGTTTTGAGAAAAAGTTAATTAAAGATTTAAATGGCCATTAAGCTGTGAAGTACACTAAGAAAAGAATGAAAATTTTCAACACTTATTTTTTTATATTTAAACATGTGTAACACATCGTTGGAAAGATAAAAGTTTCAACTATTTAATGATATAAAAAGTGAAAATCGATTTTTTGGTTGAATTTTGCTTTCCCGGTCTCCTTAAGGGGTTAAAGTATCCTTGTAGTCCACGGGGCTCCCATTAGATCAAGATACTTTTTTGAGTTTAAAGTACAAGTGAGTAGGACGTTGACTTTCATGGTGCTGCATAACCCTTTATCTACTGCATTATGATCTACTGCAATTTTTTCATGTAATTCTTTTTCAGTTACTACAATGAAAATTAAAGGAAAAACATAAAAAAATTACTCACCATTGAGAAATTTTATTGCTTAGACGTAATTAACCCATTACCCGGTGGCGTTGCGTTCACGCAACAATAAAAATAAATGCACATATTTAAGTTATTTACATACCCACCACTATTTTTGAATATAAAAATTAGCCTTACTTAAAGACATAAAATCTTAAGATCTTATAAAGCACAAATTATCTTTCAGCGTTTGTGGTGGCAAACAATGTTCAGCTAAGATGTTGAAAATTTAAACCTTATAGTTTTGGCGGTTAATGGGTTAATTAAAGTGGTGCTTTAAAGTACCGTCAGTACACTATGACTAAAATGTCGTAACAGAAAGCCTACAAGGTATTTCAAATGGCACCAGAATTGTGGTAAAATATTATCGATTTAATAAGTATGTGTAATATAGCCTTTTTCATATTTACAAATAATGTTTTAGGCAAATTCCGGGTCCAATCATTTATTTCAACACTTTAGCATTGAAAATGCTTTGCCCCTGAAAGGGTTAAAAAAAACTATTATTTTTTTAGGTTTCGATCTTGTTAGCAGTCCTTTAGTTATGCAACGTCTATATTCCAGGGACAAGATGTTCTCTCGCATCTCCACATATGCAATATATGAATTTACATATGTGATTTCTAGCATAGCGAAAAAGAGCCGGTGCCACAACTTTTTCGATTTCCTGTAAAAAATAATAATGAAACAGAAAAGAAATACTAGGAAAATTATTACTACACTATAATTTAGTAATTACATTTTAAAGCAGATGAAAACGATGTATAACTACGCAGACGAAAAGTAAACACGAAGTTTTTCTCGAACATCCGATGTACTGACGGTACTTATAAACTACCACTGAGTAATTCAACTATTAAATCAAATACATACACCGTTTACTTAAAATAGCTAGTCAGATCGTATTCTAAGATCATAATGAACACTTATCTTATATCCTTTACTGTGTTTGCAGCAATAAAAAGACGAGCGTGACAATCTGTACAAAATGTCGGCTCAAAACACATCGACTGTTTCAAAGATAGCCTCTTTCTTCGATAAAATAATAAACCTAGAGCTACTGCTGCCATGTATCTGGATAAAGTGGAGTTAAAAGAGTGTTTTTGCCAAATACCATCAGAATATAAGTAATATTCACTATGTGGTGAAAGTTTAAAATGAGTGGTACTTATAAGTACCGTTAGTAGATAAAGGATTAAGGCAGTATATTAGAACAAAGTTAATTTTTTTTCTCCAAGTTAATTGATGAATTAAAAGTTAGATTTAATCTTTTCACAATGTCACAACCTGCAGGTTCCTTGTTTCTTTACTTAAAAAAATTTTTGTTAACTTTTTTGAAAATTTTGAGTGTTCACTTATGCAGTTCAATGACATCTCTGTCGCTCATACACAATATGTAGCAATAATAACTTTATCAGGTAAAGATGCTCTATGTATGTAAGGTGTGCCGAACAGGCATGCAGCTTCTTACCACTACTTATAAATAGTAATATTAAGATCTCTTTTCAGAATAACGACCTGTATGATGATTCAGTTACTGACTTATCATCAGATGAAGAGTATCAAGATATTTTTCCCATTTTTCATTTTTTTTTTTTTTTTTTTTTTTTTTTTACTTTTTTAACCCTAGAACTACCGAAAATTTTACTCAAGTTTTATAAAATTATTACACATCAGAATTCTTATTTAAAACTATTGAACTTATTTACTTAACTCATTATTGTCTGGTTTACATATTTAGTTTATTTTAAAGAAATTTCTGGTTAGAATAAATATTTCGAATGTACCCATCGGGTCCATTGGACCCGTCTGGTAGACGGAGGGTTAAAATATTTTCTCTGCAAACCTCTTTCTTTAATTTCATTTTTATGCAGTATTATCGTTACTATTCTTTTCTTTTCTTTATTTTTATATTTTCTGTCATAATGGCATTCTCCTAAACATTTAACCAAGCAGCAGAAAACGAACTAGTTTCTAAATAAGAAAAATGGAAATAAATAATATTAATATAAAAAAATATATATATATAAACATATATAGAAAGAAAGAACTCATTACGGACATTCCTTCCAGTTAGATAATATAAAACTGGTAGGTGGCGGCCTGGTCGGTGGTATGAGATAAATAAAATTTGTGCAACCTGTATAGCTAGCCGCTCCGTCCAGCAGGCAGGAGCCTGGTCAGCGATATTAAAAATCAAAATTTATTATAACCACTAAAAATTCTTATATAAAAAAATATTGTAAAATACTAATGTAAGTATATCCTTCTAAATATATTGAATCGATCGGAAAGTCGTGTCGTGTTGGGAAAATCAATTCGCACCACAAAATTCTGCCCGGTAATTATTAGACATTAGATATCGTATTCCATGTCTAATAATTAAATGATAGAATTTTCCGGTACGAATCTATTTTCCCAACACGACGCGACTTTCCGATAGACCCAATAGCTGCATAATAAACAGAGAGTGCCGATCAGCTGTGGTTAACACCCCATAAGGCTTGAATTTAGGACCACAGCTCGGATAGTCGCTGAGTCATTTTTTCTCTCTTTCTAATTTAATCCCAGAACTTAAAACATGCTGGCCCGGATTTTTGATTGCCAATTGTGCCAAATATTCACCTTTGTAGAATGTTTTTATAACATTTTCAAACGAAATATACCAAGATGATTATTGTTGGAAAAAACTGGTAACAAAATGGGGCACTGGTGAGCAGCTCTGCACAGAATCTACAGCCTATTTAATCGCATAACTTCTGCGGATAAATAAGTCGAAGAATGCTATTCGGAAAAGCTACCCACTGGTTGGACACCCTGAACTATACCGTAGGATATCTATAATCGTTAGCCCCAAAACGTCATCTAATGGTCGAAAAATAAATTATTCCAGTATTAAATTTTGACACATTGTCGAATTGACAATAAACTTTGCTTCAATTTTATTTTTTCTGAGTAAACATGATATTTATATCTTCATTTGCGTGATATATATATCCAATAGAATCTTGTTTTCCCTTATTATTATTATTATTATTATTATTATTATATGTTTAAAAAAGTTTTTTTTAAAAATTTGTTTATTTTATTGAAAAATCTGTTTCATATTTGCTTTTATGGAAGTGTGAAAACATTAAATTTTGACAAAATATCTTTCTATGTCAGATATTGAGAATTTTTTTGGTATAAGCATGTTAATCATATTTTAACCCTTTCAGGGCGGTGGTTTTATAAAGATACCACTCAATTTTAATTCTCAAACGGCGCAATGGCACCAGAATTTTTATAATTTTTTCCATTTAATGTGAAAGTGAAATATAGCGTATTCTTATTTCCAATTAAATTTGTTGATACATTCCGGTGCCAATCATTTGTTTCTACACTTTAGTATTGAAAATGCTTTGCTCCTGAAAGGGTTAAGTGGAAGTACATTCCACTATTACTATTTGTAGTTTTACATTTCAAAAAATTTTAATATAAGAACAGCAATTGTAAGCATATTTTTGTTGAAATAAAAAATAACTTACTTACAATGTCAGCAAAAAAAGCCTTTGAAAGCTCAGTCAAAACTGTTCTGATGAAAAGTTAGCCGATCTCTAGAAATATTTTTCAGATTACACATTGTTCATTTGGGAGTACTAACAGCCTTTCAAAAGAAATAAATCCCTGAATATTTATGATTTAGTGACTGGGATATACGTAAATGGAATTCGTCTCCATTGGAATAAACGAACATTGATCTCAACAATGTGTAATATTTTTCTACATAACTCGAGTTTTACAAAGAAAGTTCGCTTTCATTTCGCAATGATTCTTTTCAAAAGGGAGTAATCTCTAAAAAGTGGACATACATAAAAAAATTCATACTGCCTTATGGTGAAAAACATTTTTGTCATTGCACACGTTTTCCAATGCTGAATGTAAATTACTTTTAGAAACAGTAAACTGTTTATATATATTTTTTTTATTTTTATATATTTAATATGATAAAAATAGGATGAGATTTCTCACATTGGAAATGAAGGGAATTTTATAAAACTTTTCAGAGATAAACAGTATGTTTCGAGGCTGCACGGAAAAAAATATGGGTGTTATATTAATATTTCACAAAACTTATTTTTTCCTTCGCAAAATAAGGATGAATGCACCAAATTTATCTGTGACTAAGGAAGTACTCAAGGATAAATTATCCAATTCAGTTTACATATGAAGAATCATAAAAGGTTTTTTTATATCTTTTGCTTTTTTCCATTTATCTAAAAAAAGAAGGGAAAAAGGTTTCTTTACGCTCTAGATCTTCTGTAAGTAAAGTAAATGTGCGACCTATTTTTTTATTACTATGGTCAGGAAAGCAAAAGATTTTTATTAAAATTATTCTCTTAGTTTATTTTTAAATAAAGATAAAGCATTTATATTTCTATAAGATTTTTATGAAAAATGCACGAGTAAGAAATATTAAAAGGTATACAAAAATAGTATTTTTGATACTTTAAGTGCAGATTTGCTTATAAAAGGCCAAACTTTCTTTTCCTCTGGAATAGGAATGAGGATTTTATCTTCGAGTTTTTTGCATGTTATTTGTTATCATTCGAAGAACATTAAAAAATATATTTAATTAAAAATTGATGACGGGGTCTCGAATTGCGTGGGTGGATGTCGTAGCGTGCATACCGTACACTTCCAATCGGTCGTCTGCAACAATGGAGCTATGAATAAAGAGGGGGAAACATATAGTGCATTGTCTCCCAGATGCGAGTGAGGTACCGTCAACCGGGGCTACTTTGGGCCACTTTTTCCTGTTTCCACTCACATTTCCATTATTAAAAAAAATATTATATGTGATTTTTCAACGTCGAAAGGGCGCTGTAAACAATTAACATACAAAAATGTAACATGAAACAATGAAGCAAACTGTATGGTTTTAAAGAGGAAATTTTTTATTATTTTTTTATTTTTTAGCTATTTTTAAAGTTAAAGATTTAAAGCAAAGTAGCCCCTGATGGGGGCTTCTTTGATCCATTCACTTAGTTTTATATAAAATAAATATATTTCATACGTAAATGAATACATTTTTATAGAAACTCCCTTGCAATAGCATTTGCTAATAAATTAACACTGCAAACTCGATAAACATTCTTTTTTTTACATTTAAACACAATAAACCAATTGTTAATATTAAAGAAACGAGAAACAGTTTTCGTCATGTTATCTTCAGCAACTGGAACAAAAACAATTAATGTAACATTTTGCTACAGTAACATTTGAAAAAAAAAATGTTACTTGAAACATGTTTTAACAGATTTGGTTGTATAAAAGGCATTTCTAAGTAACTGGGGCTATTTTCTGACCAAAAAAGGTTGGTTGGTTGGTTGTGTTTATGACGGCCAATTATCAACACGAGGGATATGGGTCCTAATTGGGGGGGGGGGGGGTTGCCCTTCGTGGGGGGTCTTTCTAAGGGAACCTAACCTGTATTAACGCTTGGAAATCCAAGGTTCGAAGAAAACCACAAAAACTCCGAACGATTAGGCCGACGGGCTCGATTGGGTTCGAACCCAGCACCTCCCGTCTACCAGCTTCGAGAGCAGAACCTCTCGGCCACTGGTGGGGCAGGACCAAAAAAGGTCTGGCACAAAGTAGCCCCTAAATACCAGTTTTCATGTTAGCTTTATGAAAAGGCAAACATTTCCTCTCAAAATAAAAAGTTAAATAAAAACTATGATCACACATGGGTTACAGGTTACTAAAGGTAATGTTTTGGCACTTACCTTACGTGTAGCTCTTATCCAGATTATTTCAATATAAAAAGTTTGGAGAGTTAAAATTTACACACGAAAACAGTTGGTTATAAACACATCCAGAGTTGCCACTAAAATAATTAAATTACCCCCAAACAATTCAAATACCCTATAGTGGGGTATAAAATATTTTTCAAGGGCAAAAACTCCAAATTATCTCGTATTGTTTGTTCAATACAAAGAATAAAACCTTTTTTTATGGGATGGACCAAAGTAACCCCGCAAGGAACAAAGTACCCCGGTTGACGGTAACTGAAAAGGTTGTCATGAGATGGCGGCTGATTTTTTAAAATTGGATCAATAGTTTCTAATTACCACCGAAACAAATTTCCACCAGAAAATTTTGAATACAAAATTTCAGCTTATTTTTAGCGGCTTATTCGCGCAAAATTTCTCTCCCAAGTATGGTAAAAATTTCTTTTCGTTTTAACTGGTGACAGTTGGCGTGGGTAATATAATCTCTTTCACTGACACTGACAGGAGGTTGTTTAGGTTTTCACAATATGGCTGAAACGTAGTGCCTGACTATCGCCGAAGTAAACTTCCACCAATAAAAACAAATATCTGTTTTTGGCTATAATTATGACTGAAATTTTGCATTAGTAAGGCGTTTAAATAAGGAGAAATTTTCTCTTTAAATTTACTGTTGGAAGTTTTCTTTCGCGGCAATCAACCTTAACGAAAGCTGTTGCAGTTGAAGCTTCACACTTTTAAGGCTATGCCAGCTCCTCTTCATTAACAGTTCCATGTCTACACCCAATTTTCTTTAAAGATTACCGCGGGAGCGAACCAGTGTTGCCAGATGGGCTACTTTTTTTTTTAATCAGATTCTTGAATGGCACCACTTTTTTGAAACGGTAAAATGTGCTTTATTTAATGACATATTAATTAAGGCAAAAACAAAGGGAATTTTACCGTTTCAAAAAAGTGGTGCCAATCAAGAAATTTGAATTAAAAAAAAGTAGCCCACTGGCAACACTGGAGCGAACTTCCACCAGTAACTTTTGACTAGAAAATTTTACCTTATTTTAGCAATTTTTTCATAAAAAATTTATCTCATAAATATGATTAAATTTTATATTTGTTTTTACTGGTGGTAGTTTGCCAGTTATTATAATCTTTTTTTTTTACTGATGCTAAAAGGAGGTTGTTTAGGTTTTCACAATATTGCGGAAACGCGGGGCCTGACTATCGCCGAAGTAAACTTCACCAGTAAAAATTAATAACTGTTTTTGCCATTATTTATGACTGAAATTTTGCATTAATAAGGCGTTTAAATAAGGAGAAATTTTCTATTTAAATTTACTGGTGGAAATTTTCTTTCGCGGCAATCAACCTTAACGAAAGCTGTTACAGTTGAAGCTTCACTATTTTACGGCTATGTCAGTTCCTCTTTATTAATAGTTCCATGTCTACAATCAATTTTCGTTAAAGATTATGAAAGTAGGTAAGATTGTCTGGAGCTTCAAGTACTTTAACCCCTTCGCATTAAATTACGGTTTAAAAATTCAAATTGCTTATTGGCATCAGTATTTTGTAAAAGAAATATTCACCTTATTTGACGACAGGTAAAATTATACCATAATAAAGCCAATTATACTATTTTATAAAACTCCTGGTAATCAAACGATCTGAATAAAAGACACAGCCCGTGAATATCACAGGAGCGAGAATTAAAAGGTTAAGGTCAAAAACTTGAAAATCAACAAAGTGGCGACCATTTGAAAAAAAGGTCTATTTTCGATCCTTTTTTTACAATTTGACGTTTTTCTAAAATTGTTTGTTTTATATAAAAATGGCTGAAAGTTGTCCAATCTCCAATAAATAATGTTCCCTTTAATTAAAAAAAAAACTCTGAAACATCGGTTAATAGCTTTTGTGTTCTGATCCCGCTCAATTTGAAAAAAAAAAAAAGTCATTTTGAGTAAAATGCGTTTATAGTTTTACGCCATCTGAATAATGGTTCTGAAACAAACTCATAGCGTGGTATACGTAGGGCCCCCTATATAAAACCCAGATAAAATATCATGCCGTTGTCGAAGTAGAAGTTAAGAATATCCCGAGCGTACAGCTGGTCCAAAAAGTTTACGCCGGTGGACGTATTACGGTGAAACATTAAATAATTACTAAAGAGCGTCGAGTTTGGCCAAAGACACAGTTTTACAGGGAAATTTACAGACTATAGGGAATAGAAAAATGGGAAAAAATCTATTTTTTCAACCGAAAAAAAGCAAATTCCCCACTAACGGCATGTTCGACATTTTTATGGCTTTCAATCAGAATTACAATAAAAAGTGATACATAAACATGTATTATTTTATTATTTGTAATGCCTATTACAGCAAGAACGCATTTATTCGAAAATAGGGTTCCCAGGGCCGCTAACTTTTAAAAACTCTTGAGTTCTATTTCCGAATAGTAATATTGAATATTTTAAATACAGAAATTCTGCGATTAAATAAGGCGAATGTTACTATTCCAAATTTTGATATTTCACTGCTGTGTTTAAAGTAAATTAAGTAAAAAATGAAAACAATTAAAGGTTAAAGATTTAGGCGGACTCGGTACTCGTAATATAGCGAAAAATGAGGAAAATATCAATTTTCCAGTCTTTTCCTTAAAATTAGTAATAGAATCCGAGAAAGCTCTGTAAAGATACTATAATTAAAAATTAAAAAAAAAAATATTTTTTACTGCATACGTTTCCTTTAAAAAGATTGAAAGTTGTATAGCTCCCACCGGTCCGTTTTTGCGAAAACCAGTACATTTTAAGAAAGAATTCGTGGTAGGTTTTTGCAACAAAAGCTCCTTTTGATGTTAAATTTCGAAGAAAATTATTAAGAAGATTTTTCTTTTAGAAAAAGTGGTGTTCACAAAACAGACCAAGTGAGAGGCCTGACCCTACAAGAATTTCTAATAGAATTCTATATATATATTTATATATATATATATATAGAAAACGTATTATAGAATCCTATAGTATTATGACCCGTTTTTCTATAAGCTAGTTTAACCAAAATCTATAGAAGATAATAGAAAATATCTGTAGAAGTTCAATAGAAATGTCTGTAGAACCCCTATAAAAATATCTGTAAAAATGATATAGAGTTTCTATAAAAAATATCTATAGAATTTTGTATTGAGCTTCTATAGAAAACATCTAGAACTATTTATAGAGCGTCTATAGAAATGTTTGTACACTCTATAAAAACATCTTTAGAAATATTATAGAGTTTCTATTTTCTTTCTCTTTTTTCACCTTTTTTTTTGGAGGGGGGATAAAAAATAACTCCCCAATTTTAAAAGATCAAAAAATATACTTTTTTATATAAAAAACAAAAAATCAATAGAACCATTAGGCTATAGAACTTAATTCTACAAAGTTTGTAGTACTCTATAGTAAAACTGCTCTATAGAAAAAAAATGATACAGAAATTCTAAGAATTCAAAAACTAGGAAATGTATTCTATAGAACTGTTCAAAACTCTATAGAAATGGTATTATATAGAAAGCTTATTTCATAGGGCTTGTAAATAATTCTATAGAGCTGTATACAGCTCTATGGAATATTTTGATAAGGGCGAAGTTGTAGTCTTTAAATTTATTTTCTCAGTTTGTGTTTTTCCAATATATCAGTTTAATAAAATACTAAAACTTCACTAAATATATTTCAACTAGCTTGATTTTTTAATGAGCTGCCCTTTAGGTGCTTTTCATAAAATTAAGGATCAGATTTTCTTTATAATGAAAAGTTTATTTATAAAAAATAAAAATAAATAAATAAATAGACATTTTTACTGTATTTTGACGAACGTCATGACATTTTATTTATTTTTTCTGAAACTAATTAGTTTTTTAGAAATCTAGTCTTTACAGTTATAGCACTTCTAAAAAGAGCATGAAAAGAAATGTGGCAAAAAGTTTAAAAGTATAAGCGAAGTGTGTTTTCAAAATTTCCTTAATTTTAAAGTAAATTAAATTAAAACATTTTACCATAAGAATTTCACTTTTTATTGATTAAATACTTTTACCTCATAAAAATATTTAATAATATGATAAAGTGTTATTACAAAATCTATATACAGGGTGTTTCACGAAGGACTTCTAACTTTGAAAATAAATAACTGGGAGACGGTGATAGACAGACGCATGAAACCAGTCGCATTTTTATTAAAAAAAACAGTAATAATCCAATAAAGAAACCTCAAAATTTTAGTTAAAAATTGCTCCGATAGATGGCGCTGAAGGCAGCATTACAGACCCCTATAAAAAGAGCTCAGATGCCAAGAATGATCAGTCGTCGAAGATGTCGCCGTTGAAACTTGACTAGTATTAGCGTACAGTGAAACAAATTCCGGAAGTGATGTATTCCATGGAAGAATGTGTGTTTATTATGTTGGAATACCACCGTTTAAATAACAGTTCTACGGCCTCAAGAAGTTTTCAAACGCGATTTCAAGTCGCAAAATGTCCAGATGAGAAAACAATTCGTGAGCTTTTCAAAATTTTTCAATAGGCAGGCAACGTGACAGATGCATTAGTGTTTGTTCCGCCCACTCCGTCTTTACACCTGAAAATGCAACGAAACTTGATGCAGTTATTGAACGTCGTCCGAATAAATCTCTCTGCAGAATTGCAACTGAAACCGTATCACGCCATCCAGCACTTACAGAATCATGCGGATGACATTACACATGTTTCCGTATGTAATATCGGCGCCGAGCTCCGCTGATCTTCTCAACGGTGTATTTCTCGTTAAAATTACCACTAGTTTTCTTCACAACACTAAATTATAGTTTATTTATAGAGTACATAAATACGATACAGATGACACCACGCTATATACAGTATATACAGGTTTTACATAGATGCAATGTACACCACCTTTATATTTCACTCCCAAAAGCTACACTTCACTATATTATTAAAATCATAAACTTCCATTTTCACAAATAAAAAAAACACGCCGGCCAACCATGCACGGCTCGTCTACACTTCTCCAAAATCACTTTTTCTCTGAAAAAAATGTCCACCCCTCTCTCCGCGCGCCCGCATACCACGTGACGTTGGCGTCAAGGGAACCGAAAGAGAAATTAATCTAGACGTTCCCAGACATCACCCCCCCCCCCCACCCAAGATTGAAAAATGGGGGAGGGCGTCCCTCAATTTTCTATCTGACATTTAGTCTGGAGACGTCCTCATACTTCACCTTTTTTTTTTTTTTTTAACAAATTACCCAAATAAAAATACAAATTAATAAATACATATAAAAAATATACAAACTACATCCTGAAATGGTCTGGACACGCTGCCTATAGCACAACTTATTAACACTCTTCTTATCTACTAATATAAAACATAATTAATACTTAATAATAACAATAATAAATGCAAAGACAAATAAAACGCATGTAAAATGTAACAAAAGCTGCAGTAACACACTAAATAAATCTTGAATCAAAACTTTAAAGTCTCTAAAAGAAAAGTCTATTCAGTTTGGAAAGTTTTTTTTTCTTTTTTTTTTTTAAAGTTTATTCTCTTATCCAATAGTCTCCAGTCTAGACAATGCGTCTGCATTTATCAACATGGCACCAGGTCGGTGCGAAATCTGAATGTCATATTTTTGCAGTGCTAATGCCAATCGTTGCAGTTTGGAAGATTGGGGGGCATTTTTGGTGATGAAAGTTAGTGGGTTGTGATCGGTGATAAGTTCCACAGGTGATCCAAAAATCCACGTTTCGAACTTCTTTAAACTCCAGACGGCCGCATAGGCCTCCCTTTCGATCGTCGGCCAAGCCTGTTGAGTTTTGGTGAGCTTTTGACTGGCATAGCTCACTGGGTACAGTACTCCGTCTTTTCGTTGCGATAAACACGCGCCGATGCCGACTGCAGATGCGTCGCACTCGATGACAAATGGTACTCCTATAACGGGATTATGTAGACTAGGTGCTTCGATAAGACCTCTTTTCAACTCATTAAACGCCCGATCATGGTCTTCTGACCAACACAACTGTTCTGGACTCTTCTTTTTCGTCAGTTCAGTTAGAGGATATGCTACTTCAGCATATTTAGGAATGTAATCTCTGTAATAATTACAGAGACCAAGAACACTTTTCAACTGTTTCTTCGTTTGAGGCACTGCTAACCTTCGAATAGCCTCCACTTTTCCGGGGTCGGTCCGATGGCTACCGGACCCTATGATGTGTCCCAAGTATTTAATCTGCGGTTTTGCGAATTCACATTTTTTCAAATTGACTGAAAATCTTAAGTCTGACAATTTAGAAAATATCTTTTCCAGATGCATCAGGTGTTCAGAAAATGTTTCAGAGAAAACGGCTATGTCGTCTATATATGCTCTGGCGAACTCCTTGTATTTGGACAGTGCTCTGTTCATTTCTCGTTGAAAAGTTGCAGCTGCGTTTTTGAGCTCGAAGGCCATCACTTTAAAGCGATACTGAGCCCTGTGAGTTTTAAAACATGCTAAATTTTGACTCTCTTCTTCTAGCGGTATGTCCCAATACCCTTTGAGTAAGTCTATCGTAGTTATCACATTGACTCTGCCAATACTGAACAACAAATCGGTGGCATTTTTCATTGGGAAATCATCAGTCACTGTAACAGCATTAAGCACTCGAAAATCTACGCATAGGCGCAAGGCCCCATCCTTCTTCATTACACACACTACTGGGTGTGGCGCATCTGCCTCACTTTCTTCAATCAGACCTAGTTCCAATAACTTCTCAATTTGTTTTTCTACTTGAGGTTTCAAGGCCTCTGGGATTCTGTAAACGTAGGACTTTTTCTTTTCTGCGTCACTTATTCTTATTTTATGCTCTCCTACCTTAGCTATTTGCACTTTTCTGGAAAATAGTTCTTTATATTTATACAATAAATCTAACATTTTTGCTCTCTCCACCTTTCCTAAATGACTTAGATCAACTTCATCTATATTGAATAGGTAGGAGTTATCTTTCGTACTGAGGGTGGGATGGACCTCCCCTAATTCTTCCTCATTTCCGAAGCACCAGAGCTCTTATTAAAAGTAAGCTGCATGTTTATTTATTTTTAATTGAAGATAGTGTTTGAAGATATTTTAAATAGATAAAGAGAAAAGTATATGATTTATTTTTATGATTGATTTAAGCACGTCAGAAGATAGATGCTATTTGTAGTATGACATTTACTGCTTGATTTATTTAATTAATATGAAAGTATTTGTTATCTGTAGAGATTATTATAAAAGTGTTTGAAATGAAAAAGAAAAATGTTTAGCATTAAAGGGTTGAGGAAAGAAGATTTAGTTGTGGTCGCAACCGAATTAGGCTTAAAGGTAGAATTAGAGCACAGAATTATAGATTTGAAAACGCTCATTGAAGGAAGCGACCAATACGCTAAGGATGCTGAATTTGTAAAAGAATTTTTAATTACCACGGTATCAGATAGAATAGAAAAAGAAAAACGTGAAGCCGAGTTGCTCAAAATCGAAAGAGAAAATGTCAAATCGGAACAGAACACTGCTCTAGAATTAGAACGAACAAAATTAGAAGTCATTAAAGCCCAATTAGAAATTGCGAAGATAACAGATGATAAGAATTTGGATTCGGTGGGGGATGGACAAAAATCCCATACTAATTCGTTAGAATCTTTAATTAAAAGTGTTAGAACTCTGAGTATGCCAGTCCCGACTAAACCGGAAGCGTGGAATTTATTTTTTAGTTCGCTCGAAAAGGCATTCGAAATGAAAAATGTTTCGGAGGAGTTAAAAGTTGAAATTTTACTAAATTTAGTGGGTGAACGGGCGGCACATTTATTAGTTTATGTAAGTACAAATGAAATGAAGAGTTATCCGAAGGTTAAGTCTTTAATTTTAAAAGAATTTCAACCTACCCCGGAAGCTTGTCTAGAAAATTTCCTTACGCCAAAAAAATGAAAAATGAAAACCATTTACAATTTGCAAGCAGAATCCGAGCTAATTGGGATTTTTATTGTCAGCTTAGAAAAGTAAATGATTTCGATACGCTTAATGAATTAATTGTTACCGATAGATTAATGAGTTCATTAGATACAGAAACGCTGAGTTATGTTAAATTAAAGCAAATGGATGACTGGTTAAAACCACGCCAAATCGCGGAATCATGCGATAATTGGTTTACTTCAAACATAGATGAAATGTACACCCCCTTTATATTTCACTCCCAAAAGCTACACTTCACTATATTATTAAAATCATAAACTTCCGTTTTCACAAATCAAAAAAACACGCCGGCCAACCATGCACGGCTCGTCTACACTTCTCCAAAATCACTTTTTCTCTGAAAAAAAATGTCCACCCCTCTCTCCGCGCGCCCGCATACCACGTGACGTTGGCGTCAAGGGAATCGAAAGAGAAATTAATCTAGACGTTCCCAGACATCACACCGTACAAGATTCAATGCTGGTATGCCATACCAGTTTGACATGAACGACAACGAGAGGATTTCGCTAATAGGTGCTCAACATGATTGACGGCTCTAGTTTAAAAGTCGTTGGCCGATTATGATTTACAGACGAGGCCGATTTTCATCTGGATGGTGTCATTAATCCTTTGAGCTCTGGTGGGTGATTTTCTTCAAAATTCTCAAATGTCACACTGGCACCAGTATTCTGCAGACAAAAAAATCGGTTTACAATATACAGGAAAAAATGCATTAATCTATTTTAAATAAATTTGTTCAAATATTCTGGTGCCACTATGAGATTTGGGGATTAAGATTAAGTGGGAAGAAATTCAACCACCAGAGCTTAAAGGGCTATTAGACACAACGAGCAATTTGGGGGTGCCGAAAATTCACATTTGTCTCACGCACGACCACTTCATTGACCAAAACTTACAGTTTGGGCTGCAATCTGCTGCAAAAACGTCATTGGACCCTTTTCCTTCGAGAACAGTGACGACTGACCGGTATATTGCTCTTTTGAAACAATTTGTCGCCAGTCAACAAGCGTTGGACGATCGACCAGGCACGGCGTGGCTCACGCAAGATGGGGCTCATTAACACCATACACAAGACGTTTTAGACTTTCTGGGCAAATACTTCGACGATAGAGTTATTGCATAGAACTATTCGACAGTTAAGAGAAATGGCATGGACTGGCCTCCGCAATCACCCGACATCACTCCCTGCAACTAGTTTTTGTGGATCACACTGAAAGACATTGTTTACCGACGCAATCCTTTAACACTTGACGAGCTATAGGAGGCTATTTGTTAATCTTGTGTGTCGATTTTCGGTGAAACACTGCAGAGAGTCACTGACAATTTCATTCTTCGTTTACTACATGTGTGTTGTGTGAAATGTGCACATTTTGAACCGCTTTTGATGTGATACAGCGTACTTATGGTAATGCCGCCTGCAGCGCCAACTGTCGGCACAGTTTGTAACTAATTTTTTTTTAGGTTTCTGTAATAGATTTTTACGGGGGTTTTAATAAACATACCACTGGTTTCACGCTTCTATTACCGTTTCCGAGCTATTTATTTTCAAAGTTACGGGTCCTTTGTGAAACACACTGTATAATAAATGCAAGTGTTGTTTGTTCGTGCGTGCCGCTGTACCTCCGCAACCCACCCCGCAGCCCATGTGCGTTATATGGTATAGTAGCGCTCCATCCCCCATTCATGAGGAAGGTTTCAGTTTGGAAGTACAGGGGTTGCGTTCGGAGATATGAGTGTCAAAAGAGGGCATCCCACCAATGGACTTTTTATGGAAAGTCGGTGAAGCAGCTAGGAATCGAGTGCCGAAGTGGCAAAAACTGGGCAGAATGTTCCTGAATGCTCTATAATGTTCCAGATTGTTGGAGAATATTATAGAATCTTCCAGAAGTTTCTAGAATGTTCCAGAAGGTTCCAAAATGTACTAGAATGTCCTAGTTTGTCCCAGAAGTTTTTGGACCTTCGAATGGACTTCCGGTTCCGGAATGTTCGAGACTGTTCTAGAATGTTCCAGACGATTTTGGACCATCGAAGGGACTTTATGTTCCGGAACGTTCGAGAACTTTCTACAATGTTCTTGAAACTGGAAACGGTAGTCCGGAATCTTCTGAAGCATTCTCAAATGTTCCATTATCCCGTTGGGGTAGGGATACGTTCCAGCGCAGAAGGAGATATATAGGTGATAGCGAGACGCATGTGTCAGCATGCTTTTAGAAATCGATTAGAGCGCATCAAGGAAAAGTGAAAGGGGAATAAATTTCAGTGAAATTTTTTCAATGTAACAAGTGAAAGTGAATTGCTTAAGGTAGTGAACAGTTTGTTAAGTGAATTTTAAATGTTTGAAGTAATTTTAACATTTAAGAGGATGCCGAAAAATAAAAGAGGAGGAGAACGTGCCAGTGGTGAATCGAACAGAAAGAACAGCGAAGAAATGAAACAGATGAGGAACGTGAAGCACGTAGAGCTTCACAACGGAAGAGAATGAACAGGTTGAGAGAAAACTTAACAGATGAACAACTAGAATAATTTAGAGAAGAGGATGGAGTGAGACACTAAGCAAGCAGACACAGAGAAACTGCTGAAGAAACAAGATTATGAAATGAACTAAGTAGAGTTACAATGAGTGAAGTTTATCAAAATATTAGTGTACGAGAAGCGTGAACAGAAGAAGTAGAAATTACAGTTTGGAAGGAAAAAATGACCGTGAAATTGAAGCAAAAATAACTTTAGGAAAATATAATGGAACAACAGTATTTATTACAAGGATTCCGCTCATATCTACCGAACTGCCGTTTCAATTCAAAAGACTGCAATTTCCAGTAAGATTAGTATTTAGTATCACTATAAATAAGGCACAAGGACAAACGCTAAGATGTTTTGGTATTAATTTAAAAGAATCAGGCTTATCAGGTATATGTAGCTTGCTCTAAAGTTGAAAACCCAATGAATTTATATATCTACTCACCACATAATAAGATGTCAAATGTAGTTTCATAAGCAAGTATTATAATAGAAAAGGTTAATTAAGTATGAAACAAAGTGAAAACAAAATTAAATAAAAAGCAGAGTTTTCTTTCACTAAATTAAATACAACTGTATTTAGAATATGATGATTTAGATTAGCTTTATAATTTCTGTATTTAAAGGTTCATTTTTATAATTCACATTTGATTGGAGTTGAGTGCCTTTATCCGAGCGAAGCGAGGGTAACCCCGGCTAGTATTCAAATAAAAAAATATTTTAAAGGATACCGATCCCCCTAAAGCAAAATATCGCAAACTGCAATCGAACCGACATTCCTAGAACATACTGCGTACACTGCAAAATGAATTTCGTAAAATTACGGAAATTATACTAACAGACAGTTGCTAGGTTGATTTCCGCATTTTTCCGATGAACGCTATTTCGTGAATGTGTGAGTTAATATGTTAAAAAGTAGTGAATACAGGGGTCGCATTCTATAGGGAAACTTTTATTGTTACTGAAAATAATATCGTCATCGCACCTTTCTTTAGAATATGTTAAATAAAATCATCATAAAGGTAACTCATTAAGGTTTCTGGTAGGAACAATAAAATTTTCTCTATACAATGCGACCCGTGTGAATATGGATTTGAGAATATCCTTGAAAAATAACAGTACTGAAAATCTAATTATTGTTACTATCCAGTAAACAAATAGCATGAAAATAAATGGAATTTTTTATAGTATACGTTGTATTTCATAACCACAACTTCTCACTATCTAAATTTTGCTTAGGTGAGCCGTCTACATATAAAAATTACATAAAACTTGAAAACTTTCAATACAAACACATACTTTTGACATCATATTTTGATTTCCCGGTAACCTTTACCTATGGATACCAAAAGAGAAATTATTCCATCAACTACTTTAGGAATTATGCAAGTTTAAAGTTTGGAGCTCCTAATATTCTATTCAGTTTTAATCGTTGCAAAACGGAGTTCAATGGAAGCAGTTTTTTAAGCATAACTGATAAACTACTTGAAGGAATAAACTGTAATTTTATATTCACATAGCGAAAGCTTTTAGAAATCGATTTCTCTTTTAAAAAATAATGTTACAATTTGCATTTGTTTTGAAATATAATTTCAAAATATACATGTTTTTCTAATTAATTTTTGAAAAAAAAAAAGAATCTCAACCTATGAAATTTTAACAGAAATCAATTTCTGGACGCTTCAAATATGCGAATCCAAAATTACAGCTCATTACGTCAAAGAATTTTTGAATTGTTCGTTAAAAAATACCGGCATTGCGATCTGTTTTGCAGCGATTATTTATGAATTTAACATTAAAAGTTCCAAAATTTAAACCTTCATAATTACCAAACTACTTGACCGAATGACTTCTCGATTGGTATCCATAGCTAAAATTTATAGACAAATCCAAAGATAGTGTCAAAATTAGTTATTTGTATATAAAGTTTTCAATTTTTTTATCATGTAGACGAACCCCCTAAGCAAAATTTAAGTATAGCAATAATTAGTATAGGTTATTACATGTCATTTGGTTCCAGTCATATTTTTATACGACGATTTTTGGCAGAATTAGCAAAAGGTGTCCCAAAATTCACGTAAGAAATAATTTTGATAGAAAACACAGGTTTAATACCGTAATTTTCGGTGTATAATCCGCCGATAAAATAACAATTTTTCAACCCTGAAAAAGTGTTAAATAAAATGCAGCTTTTTAAATTGCGGTAAATATTTGGCTTCAAAAACTAAATAACACTTCTGTGTCGAAACAGAACTGTTTGATCCGCGAATTATACGCCGGAAATTACGGTTTTAATTTTTTATTGATTCATAAAATATTCAGTATACAGGGTTCGAACACTTCGAGGCCTTTCAAGCACCTTTCACCAGAATTTTCGTAAAGTATTATTTGCCTTATTTAATGGAAAAAAATCTATTTTCAGATATAGTGACCAGTACTTAGTGAAATTTCTTATACTAAAATACCTAAAATCTCCTGAATCCCTTGATTATTACGAACCCTGGTATTGGGTTATGAAGGGGTGTAAAAATCTAGGCGCCAGCGGGCAGTCTCTCACCTCTAAATTATATTAGTTTTCTTCGCTTAAATTTTATTAGCCTTCGTACAAAAAATTTAGACGAAATATTAGACGAAAAATAACGAATAAAATTTAGTGGTGAGAGACTGTCCGCTGGCGCCTAGATTTTTATACCCCTGGGGTTATGTATGGAATAGCATATCTGGTAAATACCCTACACCGCTTTGCAAGCACATAAGCACTCTTTTGTTGAAATTCTCCATGATCGTTTTGCATAAATGTAGCTAAATTTCGTTGATGCAGCGCTCAGTTTCCTTCATTACCCCTTTATCTACTGCATTAGGATCTACTGCAATTGTTTTCATGTAAGATTTTTTTTTCAGTTTCTACAATGAAAATTAAATGATAAACATAAAAAAATACTTACCCGTGAGAAATTTAATTATTTAGAAGCAATTGATTAAAGTGGTACTTTAACCCCTTGAGGGGCGCCGTTTGCAGTTTGCAAACGGTTAATTTTAATGCCCAAAATTCCAAATGACGCCAATAATTTTTTAGTACAAGTTCCATCTCATAATAAGCATGAAAAAAAAAAAGCTTTTGATTATTTGCAAATAAATTTGTTCGTATATTTTGGTGCGAATTAATTATTTGAACATATTCGGAGCAGAAAAGTCTTGCCCCTGAAAGGGTTAAAGTACCGTCAGTACACTATGACTAAAATATCGTAACAGAAAACCCACAAGGAATTTCAAATGGCACCAGAAAATATTTTTGATTTAATACGTTTGTGAAAGATAGTCTTTTTCTTATTTAGAAATAAATCGTTTAGCAAATTCCGGTGCCAATCATTTATTTCAACACTTTAGAATTGAAAATGCTTTGCCACTGAAAGGGTTAAAAAAACTATTTTTTTTTTATGTTTCTATCTTGTTAGCAGTCCTTTAGTTATGCGGCGACTATATTCCAGAGACAACATGTTCTCTCGCATCTCCACATATGCAATATATGAATTTACATATGCCATTTCTAGCATAGCAAAAACGATCCTGTGCCACACTTTTTCGATTTCCTATAAAATATAACATTTAAACTGAAAAGAAATACCAGGGAAATCATTACTACACTACATTTTAGTAATTACATTTTAAAGCAGATGAAAACGATAGATAACTACACCGACGAAAAGTAAACAAGAAGTTTTTCTCCACCACCCAGTGTACTGACGGTACTTACAAGTACCACCAAGTAATTTAACTGTTAAATCAACACCGTTCACCTAAAATAACTAGTCAAACTGTATTCTAAGATCATAATGAACACATAAAAAAAATCCAACACTTATCTTATATCCTTTACTGTGTTTGCAGCAATAAAAAGACGAGCGTGACAATTTGTGCAAAATGTCGGCACAAAACCCATCGTCTGTGTCACAGATAACCTCCTTCCTCGCTAAATAACAAACCTAGAACTACTACTGCCATGTATCAGGATAAAGTGTGGTTAAAAGAGTGTTTTTGCAAATTACCTTTACAATATTAGTAATATTCGCTATGGGATGAAAGTTTAAAGTGAGTTGTACATATAAGTATCGTCAGTAGATAAAAGGTTAAGGCGTGGGTGGTCGTGTGCTTGTTGGCCATAAACCTTAGACTTCAAAAAAATCAAAGAAAATGCTCCAATAACGTTGAATCACATAATCTGAACGGCCAATTCTGATTACCAAAACGGGAAATTACACGACCAGGAAATGACTCTTGCAGTAATTGAATTGTTTCTCGGGTTGTATGATATGTGGCACCGTCTTGTTGAAATCACATGTCGTCCACATCCATATCTTGCAATTTAGGTACAAATGGCACAAATTTGAAATCTTTCCTGGATTTTGGAACACCCAGCAAAGTCGTGAAGGCAATTTACTCGATATGCTGTTCGATATATAACCTCATACTGTATACTTTATGAATTAGTAAAAAAAATACGATTTTCGATTATAAACCTGTGTTTTCTTTCCAAAATTACAGGGTTATTCTAAATGATGGACCCATTTTCAAAAAATTGTATTTATTAAAGTGCAAATCAAAATGAACTATCTTTATACCGATGAAAAGAGGAAGTTTCAAAGTTTGTTTTTTAACACCTTATAAATGTTCAATGTGTCCACCGTTTGCTGCACAGCATACTCGCGAGCGCGATTTGGCATCACGCGATAGCCAAACTCGTCCCACACACGAGAAAGCGTATCTACTGCATGGAACTATTAATAAAGAGGAACTGAAATATCCTTAAAATAGTGAAGCATCAACTGTAACTGCTATCTCAGGTGTTGTTTACTGTCGGTGGAAACTTACACCAGTAGATTTATATAGAAATTTTCAACTGATTTAAACGCCTTAATATTACAAAATTTCAGTCATAAATAATGGTAGAAACAGATTTTCATTTTTACTGGTAGGAGTTTACTTTGGCAATAGTTAGGTACTGCGTTTCCGCCATATTGTGACAACCAGGGAAACAAACTGACAGTTTTGCAAGGCATACTGACACCAGTAAAAACAAATAAAACTTTTTACGACATTTTTGAGAAAAATTTTCATGAATAAGACGTAGAAATATGACGAAATTTTCTATTCAATTTTACTGGTGGGATGTTCGCACTAGTGGTAATCAGAAACTGAAGATCCTATTTTAAAAAAGCCGCCGCCATCTTGTGACAACCTCCTCAGTTACTTCACTCGCAACTGGTAGACAGCACACTACATGTCTCCTCCTCTTTATTCATAACTCCATTATCTACTGTTACTGAGTGCACGGCTTTCAAAGTGGTGATGGTTCAGAAGCGGCTGGTAGAGGTCGCGCGGCACTAGGCCGCGATTTCGTTTCACTGTCAGTTGTGAGTGAGATGGCTACTATGAAGCACAAGGTTTTCGAGACGAGTTTGGTTATTGCGTAGATGTTTGCCGTGCAGCAAACGGTAGACACACTGAACATTTATAATGTCTTAGAAAAAACTTTGAAACTTACTTTTTTCATTGGTATAAAGATTGTTCATTTTGGATTTGTACTTTAATAAATACAATTTTTTGAAAATGGGTCCATCATTTAGAATAACCCTGTACTTGTTGTGTGAATTTTGGGACACCCTTTAGCCTCACAGCCTAATTACCAAAGGGGCAAACTTCCACCAGTATTTTAAATTGATAAACTTCGTTTTATTAAAAGCAGAAATTCGAAATTTAAACAAGGCAAAAAATTCTCTACTAAAATACTGGTGTAAGTTTGCCCCTGCTGTAATCGGTCCTCGGAAGTGATTACTATTTTTGACGAGAACTGTACAACGGCAACGTTTAGTCTCTGAACGCACAGTACTTGCTCCTTCAAAATAAGAATGTGTTCCCAAAAGTGCGAAAGATCACGGATTTGAATACATTTTTTTTTCGTACATTAATATTTGTCTTATTTAATTATAGGCCTTTGTAATTAAATAAGGCGTGATTACATAAAATTATTATTCAGAAATTGTGGTATTCTAAGTTCGTATTCCTTCACACCTGTGTATTTCTATATACAGTGTGCCCCCTGTTATCTTTATCCAATTTCTAATTCCTAAAACGTTAGTTTTAGAGTTATAGTCCCAATTAGAAAAATGTTTCAAATGTTGTTCTTCATCATATCAAAAGCCATTTACTGCAAAATAATTAATATTTAAGTTTCGAAAATTAAATTTTTAACCTGTGGTATCTCTGGTATCTGCATCATGTTTAGAAAACGTTCTCCGTGTTCTAACAAGTAAAACAGCTTAAATTCCATTATTATAAGATCAAACTTACCGTGTTGTGATGCTTTAAACCATATAACTTTTCAGCTTTATCTGCTTTTTTCAATTTTATAATATTATAATATTTTACAATAATACATAATATATTATTATTAATAATAATAATGTCTTAACGCTATAAAAGTATTCTATACA
The DNA here is from genome assembly GCA_963932465.1 of Maratus speciosus. NCBI lineage: Eukaryota > Metazoa > Arthropoda > Arachnida > Araneae > Salticidae > Maratus > Maratus speciosus. The sequence continues at coordinate 464,323,257 of OZ010796.1, forward strand.
TAGCTGCCAACCTTTACGCTTTCTTCCTACCACTAAAATTTTCTTGTAAATATTGTCTTATTTAATAGTCGAAATCTCATGATTAAACAACGGGAAATCTCTTCTAAATTTTAGTGGTAGCAAAAAAGCGTAAAGGTTGGCAGCTATGTCTATACTTAATTGTTACCTAAAAATTGAAATATGTTGTTTAAATAGGTAGCTAAATTATTTACACGTGAATATTTGCTTTGAAATATGCCAAACTATGTATACGTTATGCATAGCTGCCAACTTTTACGCTTTTTTATTACCACTGAAATTTAAAAGAAATATTCGAATAATTGAATCGCAGAGTTCAAAGATTAAATATGGAAAATTTTAGTCTTGCATTTAAGTGGTAAGAAAAAAGCGTAAAAGTTGGCAGCTATGGTTGTGCAAAAATGAACAAGAATTATTGAAGAAAGTGTTGCAAAAAGTTTGCATGTTTTTCTAATCAAATTTTCAACAAATTTAGAGAAACTGTTACTCAGTTTCAATATAGATGGTTTACCGTCAATTTATCAATAATCAATAACTGCGAAGGTTAAACCATTAGTTTATCTTTTTCTGAAACCAAAAATTTCAACTTCCCCTTTAACATTATAATATCACTCCGAGCGAAATTCCTCAATTCCCTTGTATATCATGCCTTACAGGTGCAAATCAATGCAACAGTCAAACTGTCTTGTCAGCAGTTGAGAAATAAATGCTTGCGTTTTCAAATTTGCTTATAGAAACAGAAATGTGAACTAATAGTAAAGGTTTTCTAAATTTTTAAGCCCTTTCGAACGACTATTTAAGTGTTACACAAGACTGTACCTCAAAATTTTTTATTTATTTATTTATTTTTATCAGAATACTTCAGAATATTGAATATTTCTGATTTCAGAATAGCAAATTTTGCAAATCAAAGCAAGCACAAGTTCGATTTAAAAAATTGTACTTTATACAATATATTTTAAAATATTACTGTAATCACATTATTATTAAAAAGCTACCACCATTTCAGAAGAGTAGTCTTTGAAGTATATTTCTACAATATTTGCAACAGAAATCAAGCACGAAGATTAGTGTTTAGAAAAGGTGGTAGCCAAAAGGTGACCGTTTTTTTTTTTTTCAAACAATAAACTTCAGAGAGTGCAAAGAGCGCAAAGAGTTGAAACTAAATATGATTTTTTTCGGGGGGGGGGGGGAGGCACAGAAATTGGGATCTGGCATTTATAGTTTGTGCAGTAGTTAAAATTTTTAGATTTTGTCAACTATAAAACGGATATATCAATTATTAATACTTTAACCGTGGTTATTGTTGTAAAATTGTTTAATGCTGTTCTTTGTATTGAAACTGTTGCGTGTCCAGGTTATGGTTAAGGGTTGACAAAGCTAAAACACACATCATCCCAGCAAACAACTCCACCCTTACTAATTAACTGTCTTATTTTCAGGAAAGTAAAAAACAAAAAAAAGGACCTAGTTAAACCACCAGGTCAAAGGATAGGTCAGCCGCGGCCGCAGGTGAAGGAACCTTTCATTTGCATAAAAAAAATCGTCTATTCGCACTACTGAGAAGAGGAAGTCACTTATGATGAACTGATAGCTACGGCTAAGTCACACTTCCCCATTGAACCATCGAATAATGGCTAAATGGGAATAGAAAAGATGTGTATAGAACAAACAAAGGAAGATAAATCACATAGCAAAATAACCAACTCCAAAATAAGAAATAACAGAGAAACATCTTGTGACAACAGTCATCATAAAATATTGATGGACTAACGTTCACGGAACAAGCCCCACTCCAGTAGTGCACAAGCCTCAGTGCATATTTACGTACCAAGACATCAAATAAAGAAAGAAAAACAAATCAACAGAGTGATCACAGCCTAACATTAAGGACTGCAAAAGAGAGATCACAACGAGACGTCCCACCAGCGAGAAGTTCAGAAAGTGACAGAAACCTAATTTAGTCAACCACCACGCACAGAGTCAATAAACAGAAAACAACCCACGATAGTTTCAAGCAACTCATAAAAATGGGAAGCACAAAATCTTAAAACAAGATAAAACTAAGAAGGAGACAAAACCACAAAAGTGTCAACTACCACGAAAGAGACAAAATCCCAAGACAAGATATGAAAACGTCATCGAACAAGGTTACTGGGTGAGACAAGTCCACTGATATAGTCAAATATAGATACTTTGTAATGTAAATAACATATCTCATTTAGTAATGTAGGATTTTTAATGACAGCCCCAGCAGGTCTCCCTTTTTTTTCCCAGAGGTTGTCGCATTGGTCCAAAAGGTCTTTCTCCAAGTCCCTAAGCTATCATAAGTTCCACAAAGTTTTTAATACTTTATTTTTAACTACGATATTTAACATCATGTTAATACCATAGGCCAGGTATTTGGTTATACCCCATTTATCCCCAGCCCTCCAACCCAATAAGTTAAGTGATTAGCATTCTAATTTAATATCATAAGTTTTTAGTTAAAATGATCCTAGTTATAAAATAGTCTTTAACATCTTAGTTTAATAGCACAATCTTAATTTAAAAAGAGTACCCTGAACTAGTTTCTAGGCTATCTTAAAAATATTTTTCATAATAGTAGCTAGACTGAATAAAGTGCAAATTGAAGTATTTTCAATAAGTAATAGTTAAATGTAAGTTTAAAGTAAATTTAAAATGTAAAACTCACCCCCCCCCTCTCTTACAGGGTTTTTTTTCTTTGGACTGCCGCCTATTCTTTAAGTGCATATAGGCACGAGCTACTGGACTCGCTCCAATGGGACAGCCTATGCAGCAAGTTTTCACCCGGTGAGGCACGGTACAAAGGCGGAGCCTCGTCCCTACTGTTACGTTGAGTTTGCCAGGCATTTCCGTTCAAAATTGACTTACGGTGCAACTTGTCTATCTGCGGTATCCTATTCTTTGCCCCCCCCACCCCTCAAAAAAAAAACAAAATTACCATTTTCATTTGACAAGTATGGACCAACAATTAGGCTTCAAAAACTCCAGGCTAGGTTATTCAGATCAAATCGGGCAACAGTAGCCTGCTGGCACAGCATCGAACTCGTAGATGAAAAATCACGGGAACGAGACTTACTGCCGGCTAAAATCCGCCATGTACGCTAATGGCGCCTGGTGCATGTAAAATCCGTCGAGGGTGCAAAGTCCTCCAAGTTACCTGTGAATAATACATCTGGAGGTGTCTTGCCAGGTGACGGTCTCGTCATCTGATCAAGGCTCTAAATTACGAGATCAACTTGAATATCAATGTGCAGGTATCAAACAACAAGGTATTTAAATGTTAACAAACCGGTATAAAAAAGTACATGCCGTAATTTCCGGCGTATAATCCGCGGATTAAACAATTCTGTTTGGACCCAGAAATTTTATTTAGTTATTGAAGCGAAATACTTACCGTGATTTAAAAAGTTACATTTTATTTTTAAGATTTTCTGGGTCGAAAAATGATTGCTTGATCCGAGTATTATACGCCGGAAATTACGGTAACTAAGCAGTAGGTGCTGCCGATAGGAAGACGAGAGCCCGTCAGACTTATTGCCGCTACGCGACGATTAAGCGGTCACCCCCCCACACACACACACACACCGATACCAGGTATCAAACCCGTTCAGCTGGGGCAACCCGGAAGTTAAGGGTCTGGTCGTCGGTTAGAAAGAAAGGGTGACCATAATACCAGTATTTCCGAACAGCAATCTTCGCCTTATTCACATAAATTCAGCTGCTAAATAAGGCGAAGATTACTATTCGGAAATAGTGATACCCTGAGCTCTCTTGCAGTGGCGCCAACTTATATGGGCCCATGGAGCACGAGCCCACAAAATAATTTTCTCTTCCAACCAGCCCTATTTTCATCATTCTATTTTCGTGCTTATTTGTTTTTTAATCACTGAAAAGAGGTTCTTTCGTTCACGGTTACAAAAATATTTTGTTTGAAAATACGGTAATGATAGCAATAACACACACATAGGAGCCCAAAACACAAACTGCCACCTCCTTCCGCCTCATCCTAAAAGACAATCAATTTTCTCTCAAAAAAAGCAATTTCTTGCATATTCGTGAATCAATTTTTATTCCTAAATGCACTAAATTTGCTGTTGTTATTATTTAGCACTTTCCATTTTTAACCAATTTCAAAAAAGGAGGAGATTATCAATTCGACGCGTATGTTGTTTTCTCTTTTTTTAATGTATGCTGAAATTACGTGATTTTTTTTTTCATTGAAAGAGGACACTCTTGAATCTGTAACATTTAAATTTCATCAAAACTGGTTCAGTTCTTTTTTTAAAAAAATCAACAAAAAATCATAAAATAAAGATTTTTCCCTCAGGCTGTTGTACGTTAGCTAGATACGAATTGCTTGTCGCTGCACAAGCAGCCGATGTACAACAGAACTACGAAAACTAAAACTCTTTATTTATGTAAGTTCACCGATTACTCCGAAGCTACGCAACCTCTGATTTTTTTTTTCTTATTGAAAAAGAATACGAAAATTGCTCCCATTTAAATTTCGTCAAAATTGGTAAAGTACAATTTTTAGAAATTAAAAAAAAGATAAATAAATGAAAAACAAAATGCTTCATTTTCAACGATTTTCATCGAGTGATGTAGCTCTATCTATTTACGAGAGTCACTTCAACCTGCCTATTTTCCTCCTTCATGTATATATATACAGGGTGTTTCTAAACTCATGGTACAAACTTTAAGGGTAGGTAGAGCACACAGTAACAATCATTTATTGTATAGGAATGTATGGGACCAAGTGACGCATTAAGGTAAAAAACACCAGGGGGGGGGGGCAATTAGGCCCCTTTTCTAATTTTCAAAATTTCTCATTCATACCAGAAAATTTTTATGCTATCCTTTTCTTGCCATTTCATAATTACTTAATAATAAAATTTTTCTTTGAAAATTTTTGGTATGAAATCAAAATTTTTTGAATTGAAAATAGAAATAGATATACAAATTTTTTGAAATAGAAATAGAGTTTTTGGTTGATTCCACTGGTGGTAGAGGACAGTAAGTGACTGGTCGCTATTCAATACCATGCATTCGAGTAGATGAAATCGCCATTTTTAATTGTGCTATCGTTCGTCATGGAAGACTTTACATATGCCAAAAAAGCCGACATGCATTTCATGTATGGTCGTGTAAATGGCAACGCCAGAGCTGCCCTACGAATGTATGAGGAGCAGTTTCCTCGCAAACAAATGCCTGATCATAGAATGTTTCAGCGTTTACACCGTCAGCTTTCTGAAACAGGTTCTTTCTACGTCACCACAAGGAAACTGGCCGAGAAATAGCTGTACGCAGCGCAAGCCTGGAAGATATTATTTTGAATTTTGTGAGTGAAAAACCCGAATCAAATACAAGAGATGTTGCACAGAATTTAGGTGAGAGTCATCCGACCATTTGGAGAGTGTTAAATGAAAATCGATTTCATCCCTTTCGTTTTCAACATGTACAATCTTTGAATCCGGAAGACTATCTTCTCCTGTTGAACTTTTGCCAGTGGGTTTTGCAGCAACATGTACTGCAGCCAGACTTCACTGCTCATATTCTATTTACAGATGAGGCAGTATTTACACGTGAGGGTGTATTTAATCACCGCCCCCTGAATACTAGGCCTGAGCGCTGGACCAAAAATGGCGGCTGCCGAAGGCGGATTTATTTCAGCGTGTGCACGGTCCCTTAAATATTCCTACCAATAATTTTTTGAAGTTTTTTCCGCTTCGTTTTTCTGAGAATAAACAAGGTAGAGAAATCTTTTATAAAATACTGGTGTCAACATTTAAGGGACCGTACTTACGGTAAAAAAAATCCGCCTTCGGCAGCCGCCATTTTTGTGTCATTTTTCTGTGAGCGCTCAGGCCTAGTATTCAGGGGGCGGTGATTTAAGGGGGTCTTGTACCTTTTAAACGCGTTGAAAGTGAACGAAAAACTTCAAAGTTTGAATTAGTCTATCATCAAAACCTTTTTATGTATAAACATAAAATTTTGGATATTGATTAACCAGATTGCGCTTTGTAATATACTACCAACAGAAATTTATTAACCCTTTACAGAATTTGTGTATTGTTGAAATCAAAATAGCTCTTTTTTTTACCCCGTAAGTCATTGCGCGCATGATATCTTGAGAAAGTATGTATGGATTATCAAGAAATTTGGTAAATATATTAAACAAATATGTGTGTTTAAAATAATCTACTTTTAAGTATTTACAATGGTAATATTTTTAGTTATGACTATTTTTATTCATTAAAAATACAAAATTTTTATTTTTTTTTTTACGAAAATATTTTTTTAATATAGTTAATGAAATAATTTTAGCCTAAGAGTAGATCATTTTAAACACACATATATGATTAGTATCTTTACCGAATTTCATGCGAATCCTTACATACTTTCTCAAGATATCATGCGCGCAATGACTTATGGGGTAAAAAAAGAGCTATTTTGATTTCAACAATACACAAATTCTGTAAAGGGTTAATAAATTTCTAATGGTAGCATATTACAAAGCACAATCTGTTTAATCAATACCCAAAATTTCATGTTTATACATAAAAAGGCTTTGAAGATAGACTAACTCAAACTTTGAAGTTTTTCGTACATTTTCAACGCGTTTAAAAGGTACAAGACCCCTTAATGTGCACAATTTCCATCTTTGGGCAACCAATAATCCACATGCAACGCGGCCACATGCTTATCAACAACGATTTTCTGTGAACTTGTGGTCGGGTATTCTTAATAATTATTTGATTGGCCCATACCTACTTCCAAAGAGGATGGATGGTCGTTGTTAACTTATTTTTTGCAGCAGGTTTTACCAGAACTGCTGCAAGATGTTCCGATCGCCATTCGTAACCGGATGTGGTTTCAACAAGATGGAGCGCCCGCGCACTTCACCACTGATGTGCGCAGTTACCTGGATGCCATATTTGGGACGCGATGGATTGGGCGTGGTGGATCAGTTCCTTGGCCATCGTGATCTCCCGATTTGTCAAGACTTGATTTCTTTTTATCGGGACATCTCAAGAGTCTTGTTTATGAGACTCCAGTTGACTCAGACGAAAATCTAGTATCTCTCATATCAGAAGCGCGGGAAATGCCTAACATCTTTAGACGTGTACGCCAATGGTTTCACCGACGCTGCGAAGCATGTATCACAGTTGGTGGGTGAAATTTTGAACACTTATTGTAATATGATTGTATGGATTATTATTTACTCGTAAACTACATTGTAAATAATCATTTTATCTTTTTTATTCATGTATTTCGTTTGATAAGTTTGCCAGTTTTGAGCTTTTTTTTAATTCAAAAATTTCGATTTCATACCAAAAATTTTCAAAAAAGAATTTTATTGTTAAGTTTTTATGAAATGTCAAGAAAAGGATAGCATAAAAATTTTCTGGTATGAATGAGAAATTTTGAAAATTCAAAAAGGGGCCTAATTGCCCCCTGGTGTTTTCACCTAAATGCCTCACTTGGTCCCATACATTCCTGTATAATAAATTACTGTTACTGTGTGCTCTACCTACCCTTAAAGTTTGTACCATGAGTTTAGAAACACCCTGTATATATATATATATATATATATATATATATATTGGTAGGATATTGCGCGGTATATACTTTGCCACCAATATATACATATAAAAATCTTCACCTTACTTATTCGTAAACTTTTGTTACAAATTCTGCGATAACACAATCTGAAGATTACTAATCGAAAAAAAGAGGTGACAAATGTAAAAACCGTACGCACCCTGAGTTTGTTATGCCTTGCGAGCGTATTCCCGGATTTTAACAATAGAATGACGGTGAGGAGCCATTTTGGCCCCAACCATAGTTTTGTTAGTGGACTACTTTTTTTAAATTCAGACTTCTTGATTGGCACCAGTTTTTTGAAATAGTAAAGTTCGCCTTATTCAATGACATATTAATTAAGGCGAAACCAAGGGGAATTTTACCATTTTAGAAAAGTGGTGCCAATCAAGAAATCTGAATTTTTAAAAAGTAGCCCACTGGCAACACTGCAAGAATTTTCTTTATAAAATAAGTTTAAAAGGTTCAAAGGAAAAAAGGGCTAATTAAATAAGTTAAATAGTTTTGAATAAAAATTCTGGTGTGAAATATTTTTTATAAAACTTGAGTAAAAATTACCGTCTTTCTAGTGTTAACCCTTTCAGGGGCAAAGCACTTCTACGCGTAAAATACAGAAATCATTGACTGACACAGTAATTTAAAAACAAAATTTTTTAATAATAAATAAAAGCTTTTCTTTGCGTACTTGATAAGAGACAAATTTTCGCTCCAAAATTCTGGTGCCAATGTGGCATTTAAGAATTAAAATTAAGTGGTCCAAAAATGAACCACCGCCCTTCAAGGGGTTAAATGAAAAATATTAATTAAATTATTTAATTTTAAAAATTATAAACAAATAAATTAATTTTAAAGAATATAATAAATATATAAATTAATTTTAAAATTATATCAAACATAAATTAGTTTAAAAAAATATTACAAATATATAAATTAATTAAAAACTAATTTAATTTAAAAGTACCGAATTTGACAAGCACTATTAATACATTTTTAATCCCGCCCCCCTTTTTATTTAAATACATATATTGTAATCCCCTAGGCAAAATTATTGAAGGGGCTTTGTCTCAATTTAATGTATTAACAAGCATTATCCTTAAAAAAGAGAATAGTTTTTAAAAAAATTTCCCGTTTACTTCTTCAATTATTTTTTTCTATTCCTTGAGATTTATATATTCTTTTAAGACGTCTCTTATCTTCAACTATGACATTCGACTGTACATTTTAAGAAATAACTGAAAGGTTATATTTAGAATAATACATTACTTAGCAATTAAACTTTATCTTTCAATGCATACGTTTATTTTCATTAAATTACTCAAATTATTATAAACTTAAATGCGTATTCATAAAGCGAAAGAAATCTTTTCATTAATGTCATTTTAATTTACGAGAATTAATCCTAATCTTCAATTAATTAAAACTTTTGTTTTTATATTTTTCGGATTTTAGATTTCAGTTTGAATACTTATTATAATCAAATAATTAAAAATTGTGGCAAATTATAAAATTCTGCTAATGGATATTTTTATCTTCTCTGGTGTATTTGAGGCATTCAAAATTTCGGTAATTGATGCATTAAAAAAATTAATCATAACAATTATTTTATTCAGAGTTTGCAGATTTAATTAAAAATAACTTCAAATGAAGCTGTAAAGAAACCATAAGAACATTTAATAAAATTACTAGTTGATTCACTGGTTTTCCATTGTACTTTTAATTTTCGGCATCTTTCTTTTGAGAATACACAGAAGCATGGGATCAAGGTCTGATTTAACAACGGAGCAAACTTCCACCAGTAAAAAGGAAGAGAAATATTTTCCTTATTCATTGCAGGAATTTTGAAAATTTAGGATGTAAGGCAAAAATTTCTATCAAATTTTATTGGTGGAAGTTTTTCCCGTTGGTAATCAGGCCATGAATGGGATGTATTTACAGCAAAAGCGTGGTCACTTTTTTAGCTCTAATTATTCCCAAACCAAATTCTGCATGATACACATGGTGCCCAAGAACTTCGTGTACAAACTCGGAGGGGAGGTAGAGAACATCTTTAGGAATAATAATTGCATACGAAAGCATGGGCGGAAATCGATAGTTCGGCGCTGTACGCGAGATCTCAATGTCGGTACTTGTGGCTTCCTGATTGTAGACGCCAACTGCTTGCTATCAACATGAATCACACGGACAACAACCCACACAGAACCCGACCACGAGCTGCACAACAACGCTTCACTGTTAATGTGTGGACGGGTATTGTGACGTACATTTTAGCGGGTGCCATGCATCTTACCACCTCGACTGGACGTTCGCGAGTATCTCATTATTATTCAGGAGGTTCTACTAGAAATGCTTAATGATGTCCCCGCACATATTTGACGCGGAATGTGGTTTTGACATGATGTGGTGCCATATCATTACGCAGGGGGCATAAGTGACCATTTGGACTGGACATTTAGAAACAATTTGTTTGGGTTTGGCGATCTAGTCTCAACCCTCCCCCCAGATCACCTGATTTATCTACTCTTGATTATTTTCTTTTGGATGCCATGTAGAACATTGTGTTCCCGTCCGTAAATTCCAAAACGGATCTCCAGACACGAATCTCCATTGCTACGGCTGCGATCAGCGCAACAACCGGAATCTTCGAAAATGTTCGTCAATCCATGTCGCATAAGTCGTATATGCTTGCATTCATGCCAATGGGCGCAATTTCAAACACCTCCTGTGATGCTTGTAAGCCATACATTGTACTCTTTTCTGTGTAATAAAGTGTTTTACACAGCTTTCTGCATTGTTGCCTTACTGTGTCTTTATGTCTCTTTATCACGTGAGGGTGACGTTTTCACCCATGGTTTCCTATGTCATTATGGTTCCTAATGATGCACTCTACCTCCCCTCGAAGTTTGTACGTACACGAAGTTCTGGGATACCCTGTATTTCTATAACATTTTAAACTGAAATCTACTTCGATGTCGATTTCCACAATAGTTGCAAAAGAAGTCACCGCTAATATTATTGTTTGGAAATGGTAGCCAAAAATGTGACCGCCGACCACTGTATTTATATCTTTCTAATAAAATAAACAATTTCATACTACAATGCTTGTGGTATTGCATTGTTTTATACTGAGAAGTAAATTTTTCATTATACTGAAAACCGGATTTGTTATAAAATATAACCCCATTATAAAGAAAGAATACTACTTAAAGTTTATATTGATGCTTTCTTTAACCCGAGATTAGACGCGCAGGGTATGACATTTCTCACCGCTAATTTTTGACGAGTAGTTTTAAAATTTTTTTATCGCAAGTTTTGTGAGAGATGTTAACAAATAAGTAAGATGACAATGTTTGTTTGAATTTATTGGTGGCAAAATATAAATCGTACATATCCTGGATATGCGCGAGCATTGCCGGGTTAATTTCAAATGGTAATGTCCCAGAGTTATCATTTTCATAGCTATGGTGTTTTTTGTGTCTTTTATGTTGTTTATACTGTAGTTATCTGCACATCTACGATTGCAGTTATTTCTATTCGACTACAGCCCAGTTTCTTTGAAGATGTCTTTGATAACTGTATGAAATCTTAACAAATAAATGCAGTAAGGTAAAATCAACTTGACTTTGTTTCTGAAAGGAGACATTATGAGGATAAATACTGATATCCACCAAAATCTTTAATCCCTGAACGTTACCAGAGAGGGACCCAAACAAAGTATCGTGTTAATTGGACAAAAGAGCCAGATAGAGTGATCAAAATAATTCGTCACAATCTCTTCGTTCTAAGTTATTGGCGCACCCAAATTGGCCAGAGCATAGGAATCACAATCTGTACGTTACATATTAACCTAAGAAGACATTTAAATTTATTGTTACATTTGGAAGACTGAAATGGCGCCAACTGTACCTTGTTAACCCTTTGACCTCTGGTGTGCGAATTTCTTCCCACTTAATTTTAATCTCCAAATGTTACAATGGCACCAGAATATTCGACCAAATTTATTTTTTTAAAATTTAATTCATTTTTTCGTGTGTGTGTGTGTATATAATAAACCGAATTTTCTGTTTGGAGAATACTGGTGACATTTGGGTATTTTGAAGAAATTCATCCACAAGAGCTTAACCCTTAAATGCATAGGGTAGAATGCGTTCCCGAAATTTCATAATTCAGAGAATCGGAATTCATACCAGAAAATATGAATCGTAAATTTCGGTTTATTTAATAACGAAATGGCTGTTATTAAATGGAGTGAAATTTTCTTTTTTATTTTTCTGGTGGAAATACGGAATATGTGAATAAAAAATCCAATAAATAGGGAACAATTATTGTATCAAAAACGATACCATATGCATTTAAGGGTTAACCCCTTAAAGATCGCATTAAATTACGGTTTAAAAATTCATGTTTCTTATTGGCACCACTTTTTTGAAAAAGAAATATTCATGATATTTAATGATACTTATTTAATGATAAGTAAAATAATACTATAATAAAGCCAATTGCACTATTTTATAAAACTGGTGGTAATCGAACAATCTGAATAAAAGACACAGCCCGTGAATATCACGGTAGCGAGAATTAAGGGGTTATAAGGTTTAACAAATTGAGAAGACCTGTGAGAAGTGCACAGATAGTTGAAATTTCGGAGAAGCGGCAGTCATATGGTAAATATGATGCAGGCAAAAAGATGAAAAGCTAAGAAATTATAACACATTCTAAAAGAGGCATAGATGTATCAGCAGCCGGAATATTTCATTTATTAATGTTTGGATGAAAATTAATTGATCACGAGTGATGACTAAAGATTGGGAGTTCGCGTATATTTATAACAATAAAAAAAGCTTTACTATTTCATTTATTTCTTTGGAATTAGAAAACACGGTGTTTAAATAAAATAAAAATCAAAATTAATCACAGAATAGGCGAAAAACTATTTAATAAAGGAAAAAACGAAATTTTAAAACCATATGGGATTTCACATCACAGGAATAGGAAAAAGAAACAAAATATAAATTGTTGTGCTTATGAATTATAATTAACTATTAATTTAAACCCTCTATCTACGACTAAAGAAAAACTTTATTGAGATGAAAAATAAAAATAAATATATGTGATATGTGTATCATAATAGACTGCTACGATCACTACTAAGATTTTTGTCCCCACTATTTCCGAATAGAAATCTTTATCTTATTTAATCGAAGAAATCTGCTATTAGCCCCTTGACACCCAGACCACTTTTTTCAAGTACGGTCGTATATACCAGCGTTTAGTGTAAATTTGTATTTTCATATTCCACATGGGCGCACGCGCTGTACGTCCGGTAGTCGTCTACGATAAAATCAGGACGTACGCATCGTACCTCCTGGATGTCAAGGTGTTAAATAAGAAAAAGGATACTATTTTCAAAAAGCTATGACAAAAACCCAGCAGTTGTCAGTTACGCATTATACTTCACTTAAGTCCAAATTTTAGAATAAAAATTACTTCATGTAAGAAAAATGAAGTAATAAAAATTACTTCACGCATTTGATAAATAATTAAAAAAATAATTCTGATTGGCAATAAATAGAAATTGAACTAAGATTATCATTTCGAACAGTGTTTTACATTTTACGTAGTTTCAAAGTAGAAAGTTAATAAACAAACGTCCTTCAATGTACGACATACTGAACAGCAACATACATGCAGTGGCGTACTCAGAGGGGGAGTGTTATAGATGCCAATTTTTCGAAATGAAATCTTCCGCTTATTTAGTCGAAGAATCATGCTATTAAATAAGACGAAAAACACTGTCCAACAATACTGGTATTTCACCTAGTATATGTGCCTAGCTACAAACTTTTACGCTTTTTTCTTATCACGAAAATTTAATAGTAAACTTTGCCTCATTTTATCGCCCAAAACCTGCGATCAAAAAAACGCAAATTTTTTTTTAATTATAGTGGTAACAAAAAAGCGTAAAATGTTGGCAGTTATGATTTCAGCAAAACGTAGGGAAATGCTCAAGCAATATAGCATTTGTCAATGAATATAGATTTCCGGATAACGACAAACTTATGCTAATATTTTCTGCGGTGGATGTAACTGGGGACCTATAACTTTCTTTCGTGATCTGCGTGAATGTAAATTTCCAATAAAAATAATCCTTAACCCAAATCTCCGTGTAGTATGTTCACCTTTCCTAATAGAAACACTGGAGAGCATCTACTATTTATACAAAGTTAACCCTTTAAGCTCTGATGGATAAAATTTTCTTTAATACCCAAATGTCACACTGACACCAGTAGTTTGCAAAGATAAAATTATATTTATTATGCACTGCATAACTTCAAAAATCCGGCATCATCAGGTCCCAGATTATGCTGGATTTTTGAAAATTACGGATTTTTGAAGGAATATCAAAAGTAGTAACTATGAATATCAAACTTAGTACCTACTATACGGTGGTACTATATGGTCATATATGTATAATGGTGCCCTTAGCCACAATTTAATTCATTATTAAGTGATAATTACGTAAAAAAAGAGAAAATTAAATATAAAAAAAACTTCTTTATATGATATTTTCTATGTTGCAGAAATAAAATCTAATAAAGAAATAAAGAGTGAAATTATTTCTTCTCTTGTAATTTCGGAACATTGATGTCAACTTCAATTTGCTTGAATTTTTTTGGCCTTCCTTTAACAAGTTTTTTTTTTTTTTTTTTTTTTTTTTGTATTTTATAGAAATGAAAAATGTCTACTTCGGAAACACAGTTTTGTTTCTCTAAAGCATATATTAATACTCCAGTCAAATTTATGCATTTTTCTAGTGAAACCTTTTCTTCTGCCGGTTGTTCATCCTCGTCTGCTGAGCTGCTACTAACATTATCGGCAATTCTATTTAACACAGCGTCAGCGATCTCGCTGTCCGTTAAACTGTTTGTTTTTGATGCATGCCTTTTCGTCAAGCCAATCTCCTGTATCCTATTTTTCGACACTCAGTGAATTTTCAGATTTTGCGTGTTCAGTCAGTTCTTAAATTGTAGCCTTTTCACGGCAAATTTGAAAGCCTGAAAATTCTTCCTCATCATTGATGTCGCCGCTGCCAAAAATGCGTTCCAGCCGTATATTGTGCCTAGCATTCGCCAAAGTTGTCCACGTTTCTAAGCAACAGTACAGCTACCAGAAAGAATGTTCAGAAAATAATCGTCTCTACTGACTTAAAAAAAAGTCAAGTATTCTTTTTTTTCATTTTTACTTTCGATCTTGAAGTTTTTAATTCATAAAGAATTGCTATTTTTCTCCTCCCATAACTTGACAGTTAAAAGAAAAAGGAAGGGAAAAGATGCTTTTGATGCCAGATTTTTTAAGTTGCCGGATTTTTGAAGTCACACTGTGCTCGAAAAAATACCTTAACTTATTTTCAAATAAATTTAGTCGTAAATTCCGGTGCATTGTAACATTTAGAGATTAAAATTAAGTGGGAAGGAATTCGCCCACCAGAGCTTAAAGGGTTTTAACGTTACGTTAACCTACAAGCAGCAAACATCATTTAAAAAAACACACAAAATTAAATTTCTTTTAATAATTCGTCATATCACGAGACATTAATTCACATTAGAACAACAAACTATGTTTTGTTTTTGTTTTTTCTATTCGAGAGCAAACGCGCTGGGTATGACCCAGGTCCGTACGATTTTTGTACGAGTTTTTCAAATGTGGTAAATTGACGTTTTCACTTTTAAGCCACGGTTGCCAGTTTGGCCTCCATTTTTATTCCGAAAATTCAAATTCAGACCGAAATTCCTAAAGAAGAACTTTTACCTTTGGTAATCACGAAATTTCTCTCATTAAATGAAGCTAAGAATACCATTCTTAATTTCTAGTATGAACTCTGAATTTGTCACTAAAAATGGTGGCCAAAATGTCAACCCTGTTTTGAGCATCTTACAGGCAAACAAGAATTCGTAAATTTTTCCTTTCAAGTATCTTTCTTAAAATGTGCCTCTTATGGCAATCCTAATAAAAAAAAAAGGCAATGCCTAGTAATTAAACCCCAATACCAGTCGATTTGAGAAGTTTGATAATCAAAACGAAATAAGAACTTAGTACATTTCTAATAATTTCACTCCTGTATTGGTTTTTACTCGTATGAAGAGAAATAGAAAAGCAACAATAATTTGCTGAATGTTGTCAAGTAAAGACATAGCTTCAAACTGTAATGGTTCTTTGTCACTATTTTTTCCGAATACTAGTCTTCGCCTAATTTAATCATAAAAATATAGAAATATTCAGTTAAATACAGGGAGAATTACAATTTACAAATAGTGGTTACAAAAACATAGTAGCAGTTAGCAGCTATAACGCTGCCATCGAAATGCTCAAGGCCAGAAGACACGATTGTGACGTCATCACTAATCGACCAACTTCTCACTAGTATTGGAATTCACACCGGAAAATTTTGAATAGCAATTTCCTTTTATTTTATTTGTAGAATATCTATTATCTTATAAAACAATAATGACTATTTAAACTTACTGGTGACAATTCGGAATCCCTAAATAAAAATTCAGCCAGATGCGGAATTCCACAATGTTGCATCATCTGGCTGATTTTTTTATTGGTGGGGGGGGGGGGGGATTCCAAATTCTCACCAGTAAGTTTAAATATTTATTATTGTTTTATAAGATGATAGATGTTCCACAAATAAAATAAAAGAAAATTGCTGTTCAAAATTTTCCGGTGTGAATTCCAACACTAGTGAGAATTCGGTCGATTAGTGATGACGTCACACTTGTGCCCTCTGGCCTTGAGTATTTTGATAGCATCAACTATGACTAAAGGATCTTTCCAGCAATTTAAAAAGCACACTTTAGAGCAAGGGTGTAAAAATCTAGGTACCAGCGGGCAGTCTCTCACCACGAAATTGTATTAGTTTATTTCGCTTAAATTTTATTAGCATTCTTAGAAAAAAATTAGATGAAATATTAGACGAAACATAACAAATAAAATTTAGTGGTGAGAGACTGCCCGCTGTCGCCTAGATTTTTACACCCCTGCTTTAAAACGTTAACTTTTGAGCTCGGATCATGTGTTTTCTCGTATCAATATCGTCGAGATCTATCACTTAAATTTCACATCCTTAGTTATGAAATATCATTCATATTATGATGTATGCATGTCATACCAGATTTTTTAATGAATGAAGGAAGTTTGTTCGTTACAATAATATCTTCTGAGAAAAAAAAATAAGAACGTGAATATCCGAAAGTATTAAACATCCATTTTTTTTCCTTAACAACGTGCTCTATTTTATAACATAATATGAGGTCATGAGTTTCAAAACTGGCCTTTTCCAAAATTTAAAAAATCGTGTTTCATAGCTGCCAACTTTTACGCTTTCTTCCTACCACTAAAATTTTCCAGTAAAAATTGTCTTATTTAATCTTCGAAATCTCACGATTAAAGAAGGCGAAAATTTCTATTAAATTTTAGTGGTAGCAAAAAAGCGTAAAAGTTGGCAGCTATGGTGTTTTCTATATCAATCTATTCTATTGGTAAACCTGTACCGAAAAAACATAACAATCTGCAAAAAAACCAATTCTATCCCGTATTTGTGTCACTGTAAAATCTTGGCTTACAGCGAAAACCAGTGGACGCAGTTAGAGGTTTTTCGCGATTTCCCAAAATTTGATATTCCGTATAAGGCGAGTTTTAAAACTCACATCTTCATATATTAACCCTTTGCGACTAAACGACTCCGATTTAAAAAAGCATTTACTCTTATGTTAGAATACATCCTTTTAAGAATGTAAAAAATAATTAAAAACAATTTAGAACTTAAAAATGAAACATTATTGACTAAAAGTTACTTTTTACGAAGGCTCCCACTGGTCCGTTTTTTGCAAACCAGAATTTTTTAAGAGAAAAATTTGTAGTAGGTTTTTGCAACAATAGCAACAAAAACGCGCTTCCGGTTAATTTTCGACGAAAATTATAAAGATTTTTGTTTGAAAAAAAGTGGTGTTGAAAAAATGGACAGAGTGGGAACCCTGTTTTTCACATCTAAAATAAACAGAAAGTTACATAGTTCTTATAAATATTGTCAATTTTCTAATATAAAATTGTAAAGTATACGAACTTTCCTTTGTAAAAATCTATCTTTAGACATCTCCAGCGTTTTTAATTTGACAGAATTTATTAATTTAATTTTAGCAGTAACGATATGAAACTGTTCAAACGGAAAATAAAACTTTGGCATGAAAAATTAAATCAATATCGTCGTCTATTGAGAATTATATGACCAATTTATATTAACTGCTATGTTGGGGGAACGCAAAAATAAATAAAATCGTTTTTTAACCCTTTCAGGAACAAAATACTTCTATTCGTAAAATACCAAATGCTTGCATGACACGGGAATTTACAAACAAGTTTATTTTAAAATAAGCTTTTTTTCGCGTACTTAATAAATGGAAATTTCTGAGTTCAAAATTCTGGTGTCAATGTGCCATTTAGGGGTTAAAATTAAGTGGCCCAAAAACCGCCCTTGAAGGGGTTAATGCCCAATGTATAAATAACATTGACTTCTGGTTATGTTGCAGATATGCAAGGCAGTGATACAAAGGGTTAAGTAAAATCGTAATTTTTCAGATATTCTGTAAAATGTAAGCTCTTTTATAAATATTAAAAATAGCGTACAAAAATTATTTTTCATCAAGAAATTTCATCTTTCCTAATTGTGTGTAATTGCAAATAAATCGTTCAATGACTGTAAAAGCTTTTGATTTATATTCGTCACTCTAGAGGCAAAGAAAAGTTTTATTGCATTTCTTTTATTGGCACAATCTCTTAACAATAATTCAGTGTACAGATGTTCATTGTAAGTCCTCTTTTATGACTTCTGCAGATGAAACCTTTTGCTTCAGATGATTTCCATAATTTAATATTCAAAATTGTTCAGCTTCTTCGCATAGAACTTTCTTGACTCCAGCTGTTACCAAAAGTCGCTATTTCACTAATAAATCTAAGATATTGTTGACTCTTGTCGAATAATTGTTCGCAGAAACTATATTAAATCCAGCCATTGCAGATGCTATGCGATCACAAGTCCGTAATGTTAGATTGTTATATTCTGATCCTTTTTTATTTTTTACTTTTGTTGCCTTTGCTATTAAATTCTATTCTAAATTTGTAAAGCATTTCGCTTGTGTAATTATTTATCTGGAGTATTTCATGATTTCTCAATAATTACAAAGTATCTTCAAAATTATATCGTTTAAAAAATTTCCTGTGAATAATTAAAAATGATTTACGAGATTTTTTTTATGTGAATTTGTACCCAGGCTTGTAAAAATATAGGCGCCAGCCGGAAGTCTCTCACCACTAAATTTTATTCGTTATTTTTCCTCTAATATTTCGTTTAAATATTTTGTAAGAATGGTAATAAAATTTAAACGAAGAAAACTAATAAAATTTAGCGGTTAGAGACTGCCTGCAGACGCCAAGATTTTTACACCCTTGTTTGTACCTTTTTTAATACCTTCCAAAAAAGTTCAAAAGTGTTTATGTATTCAGTTGGTCTGTCCGTCTGTTCGTCTGTCCACGCTCTAATTCCCGTAAATATACCGTAATTTCCAGCGTATAATCCGCGGATCAAACATTCATTTTTCGACCAGGAATTTTTAAAAGCAAAATGTCACTTTTAAAATCTCGGTAAATATTTGGCTTCAATAACTAAATAAAATTTCTGGGTCAAACCAGAATTTTTTGATCCGCGGATTATACGCCGGAAATTACGGTACTCGGATTTTCATGCAATTGATAAGTGTTATTTAGGGCCACCAAGGCATGTTTGGTATTGTGTATGAAATATGCGGGATAAATAGTTCATTTACTCAAATAGTTCAGCACTCAAAAGAATCCCATTACATTATGGTATATGGGGAAAAATCGTCTGCAGAGTATTTTAATACTCGGATGACCACGTGGAAATTTGAATCATGAAAAGCCATGTGGGGTCTTTCAGTGAC
Organism: Maratus speciosus; assembly: GCA_963932465.1. NCBI lineage: Eukaryota > Metazoa > Arthropoda > Arachnida > Araneae > Salticidae > Maratus > Maratus speciosus. The sequence goes on from OZ010796.1 coordinate 464,342,921, forward strand.
CCCATAGTTAAAAAACACATGTGTTTAATTCCATGAAAACTTGTCATGTCTGTCACATACTACGATTTTTGCCCGCCAGTATTTTAGAACGGAAAAATGTGACTTATTTTATCGCAGCTATTTTATCAATTAAATAACTGGAAGCAAACTTTTCGAAAATATTGGTGGCCAACAAGCATAGCGATTTTCAGCTGTGTGACAGACATGACAAGTTTTCATGGAATTAGCCATATTGATTTACCATATCAAAAAAATTCCAAAACTTAGCCTTTAAAATTAATTTAATAACATATAGGTATAACAGTTGCAGCCATAGAAAGAAATAGAAAATACAATATTGTTGGAAAGGGGATTTAAAAAATAAAATGACCATTAATTCACATTAGGATTGAACTTGCGTTGGGGTCGAAAAATGACACCACCTGGTCATCCGAGGGTTAATGAAATTAGGCTATTTCAAATGTATTGAAACTGATATAAATCACAGAATTTCACTACAAGATGATTACGATTGAATAGGGCATCCACAGCATTTGTCGTGCATTTACAGGGACACACAAAAGAAATTGGTTACAGTACTGTCTTTGAGTAATAACTGCTGGAAGAGCGTTTTAAAATTCGGTATGCGCTTTTAAATTTAACTAATTTTTTGAATGTTACTCGTTGTGTGTAAATTTTATACCTCGTATACTGCACAAAAGAATTCACGTACCATTCTCTTTATTAGCGGAAATTGCTGAAAGCGAACTTTCAACTGGGGTATATGTATTTCTTAACTGAACTAAATTTTGGCATGCATGTAGTTAATACATACAAATCTATACATCATATACAGGGCTGATCAAAGAATTCGGATAATTTTCCCATTGTAGATGGGAACAACTCAAATTGGGTTTTCAAATGTGTTATGCGTTTCCATATGGTTGAATTAAACATAAAATTTTAACTTATTAAATGGTGCAGTTCAATTACATTATTCTAAATGTGTTGGAAAGTGTTTCGTAATCTATGCTTGACGCATGATTTTTTTTCTTTCTTGTTTTTTAAGAAAAACAGTTGAATGCAAAGCAAGAATGTTATTTCTGAATTATTCATTATTTTCTGTAATATAAAAGCAGAGCTGCCAAGTTGGCGGCTTTATGGATACCAGTATTTTAATACAGAAAATTGTGCTTTATTTAATTGGAACATTTAGGCGATTTAAAAGGACAATATTTTCTCTAAGATTATTGTGGTGTGCAAAAACCGGAGACTTGATACCTCTGTAAAAGAGTGTTTTTAAGCTTATTCTTTTTGAGATTTTTGACTCAAAATGTTAATAACAAATGTAAATTTGTTTAAATTTAAAAAAAACAACATTTTTTTCCGGTTGAAAAAATTTTCTTATGTTAAAATTAATCTAGTGTAATTACGTATCCAGCGATTTCTGGAGTTCCATTACCTGCGATTTATTCTGTTGAGCTGAACCAGATTCAGACCAGATGCTATTATCAATAAGGTTAGCTGGGTGAAAAAGTTCCACCAGATTCGCCCGGGATAATTCAGATGGTACAGCATTGGCGGCTTCAGCCAAGAGATCCCTGGTTCCAATCCTAGTCCGGACATTTTTCACCCAGTTGGAAATTTACATCTGTTGTGATTTATTTGCCAGTTAGAATAATTGTGTTAAAATTAATCTAGTCAAAATGTTAATTTAAAAGTGAAGCTTAGAAAGAACATTTTAGTGAGCAACAAGTGATAATTAATGAGAAAATATAATAATTTATTCTTACTTTCTACTAATACAGCATTACTACACAGAAGCAACACATTAAATAAAGACCACTTTTAAAATATTACAAAATTCTGTCAAAAATAAACTGCTCAGTTAAGATAATCATTATACGAAGGAATAGGTTGCTTCTAATAGCCAAAATGTCTATTTTATAAATGACGACATATCACGACCTCATAGTTGCCAACTGGTACGATTTTTGTCACCACTATTTTTCACTAGCAGTGTCGTAGCCAGGGAGAGACCAAAGGGGGAGTACTACCACTTTTTCCAAATTGTAATTTTAGCTTTATTTAACCCTTTGAGGGGCGGTGATGCCGTCACGGCATCACATAATTTTAATCCCTAATTGCCACATTGGTACCAGATTTTTTGAATGAAAACTTTACTTTTATTAAATAAGCGAAAATATACCTTTACCTCTTTACAAATAAATTTTCTTGTAAATACTGGTGTCAGTCACTTATTTCAACAGTTTACAAATACAATTACCTTGCCCCTGAAAGGGTTAATCTCAGAAATGTTTTTAAAATTCGCTGATTAACATGTTGCACTCCATTTTTCAAGTGTGACTATACATAAGTTTTTATAACAGAAAACCCCGTTCAAGTAACAGTATTTTCAAATAGTAATCTTCAAATTATTTGATCGTGAATTTCTTTCATTTAATAAAGCGACTATTTCTAAACAGAAATAGTAGTTCTGAAAATGCGGGAGACGAAGCATGCATGTAAATCTTTACGTTAACAAAATTTGGACTGCGAATGACTTAGTTTACAGTAAGGATCCTTGTAGATATCATAACAGTAATAGGCTAATAGCTCTTGTCGACTCATTAACAGTTATAGGTCATTTACCATCAAATTACGAATGATGCATAGTATTTTTATTAAATATTGTAGCATAAATTTTGAAAAGATAACACTCAAGAGAATATGCATAGATAGCAAATAAAATAAAACTATAATTTTAGAGATTTCTGCGCAATAGGCATAACAAAATTATACAAAAACAGTAATTTTATTCCTGCCTTTTTTTTGATAAATGTACGTCGTTTTTTTTACCCATGTTTCTTCAAGTACCACAAACTTTACAAATGCTTCTACTTACAGCAATAGACTCAATAATCTTCTTCCGCTTGCTGATACCGTACCCATTGAATGCAATGGGAGTATTCTTATAGTACTTAATTTATTCTCTAAATGACACAGTCACACCGGAATTTTGTAATAAAATTTTGCTGGGTGTCATTCAATGATTTCAATAATTCTGCGAAATATGGAGGGGTTGTTCACACTAGTGTTGCCAATGTATTACTTTTTTTAAATTCCGATATTTTGGTAGGCACCACTTTTTTGAAATGGTAAAATTCTCCTTCTTTTTGCCTTAATATATCATTAAATAAGGCGAATTTTACCATTTCAAAGAAGTGTTGCAATCAAGAAATCTGAATTTTAAAAAAGTAGCCCACTGCCAACACTGGTCCACACCCGCAGCCAGCGTGTTAAAATTATGGCTGAAAGTATTGGTAAATCATTTTTTAAATTCATGTGCAGGAAACAGAACTTTTCATTTAACCCTTTCAGTGGCAAAGTACTTCTGATACAAAAATATTGAAAAGATTGATTGACACCAGGAATTAGAAGCAAATTTATTTGCAAATAAATAAAAACTTTTCTTCACGTACATTATAAAAGCAAAATTTTATTTCAAAATTTTGGTGCGAATGTGGCATTTTGGAATAAAAAGGGAGTGGGATACATTATATCCCACCGCCCTTCAAGGGTTTAAATACACGTTTCTGAAATATCGAAGAGTTACAGGCAAAATCTTCAATAAGACTAGTCTTCCACATACTAATCTCGTGTCATTGCAATTTTCAATAAGTAAATTTTCTTTTATGTTTAACCCTTTCAGGGTCAAGTAATTGCGTTTCTGAAATACTGAGCTCACACCGGAATTTTCGAAAAAATTTGCTTCAAAATGAGGAAAAACAATGTTTACACCTTTTTCCATCAGAATTATAAAAGTAAAATTTAATAAAAAGTTTCTAGTGTAAATCTCGATTAAAATTAGGTGGGATATAATATATCCCACCGCCCCTCAAACCGTTAAAGTAAAAGAAAATAGGAATAATACAAGATTTTTTAAAGAAAAAATAACACCGATTTCAAGGAATTGCTTCTTCCCTGTGTGGAAATCTCGTGTTGTTAACCACCCAACTCAAACTCAAACATTCTATTTGGACTGAGACTAGATCAGAAACCGAAAAAAATCTCGTTAATCCGAAACTCGACCCAAACTGAACGTACTTCGACCCAAAATCAACCCTAATTGATAGAAAATTAATCCATATTCCAATGTAGATATGATACGGTGTATCTATAATACCAATTTTATCCTTTACGTAGAAAAATAAACATATATACAGGTAGATCTTTAAAAAATCTCTGCCGATATATGAGCTCATTTGATAGTACTGGTCAAATAAACGGAACGCCATATGGGATGTAACATGGCCCCAAGAATGAAATAAAGAGCCGTAATCGAATTCCAAATAATTTCGGTTACAGTGAAAAATTTTCTAAAATTTCAAACAATAACACAAACTTTTTTCATCCCAAATTATCTTCGCGGTTAAAACCATTAATGGCATTAAAAAATAGCAGTAGAAAGGGTGTCAAAAACAAACGCAAAGAAAAGCACCGAGAAGAACAAATGCGCCCACTTAGGCGACAAAAATAAATCATTTTACTCGGATAAGAAACATTTCAAGTATTTGTACTCACAGACGATGATATATATTGCATGCGAGAGACTGTGGGCAACACTGCATGAAGATAATGCAGAATCTCACTTTGGATAACGTTTTTTATGCCAGACTCACTTAGCTGTTTGGCTTTTATGCCAATATTATATAATTTTAAACAGTATACAAAAGCCGATTGATGTGTTTTCGGGTGGCCTGCTGACCACGAAAATTAATGGCAGTAGATGACGATATCAGTAATGTTTTCTTGCAGCACACATAGAGCTCGAAATGGTCTTTGCTTTTGTTCTACTACTAAAAATAGTTTTTAACGCCATTCATGGTTTTCATAGTGAACATCATTTTGCGAGGAAACAAATTGGGTGATGTCATTTGAAATTTTTGAAATTTTGTCACTGTAACCATAATTGTGAGGGCTCGACTGTGGTTCTTTACGACACTCTCGAGACTATGCCATAAAATATCCACATTCCAAATGGCATTTCTGTTCCTTGAACAGTACGATCATTATGGGCTCATATCCAGCCAAAAACAATTTTATGACCACCCTGTATACATTTATATTCAAATATATACTTATGTCAGATACAATACCGGTTAGAAGCAATAGCAAATATATAGTTATGTTAGAAGCAATAACGGTTATATTAGAAGTAATTAACATATGACGATGCTGTCTGTTTGAATGTTTTCTGGAAAATACATGTTTCTGGATAAAGCAAAATTTTAATATTTGTTCAGGTTTGTTAACTACAAATGCAGTGGTGGAAAATTGACGCAGAGGTAGAGCCTATGAACACCCTAAATTTTAGTAGTATTTTTCGGCTTATCTAATGACAGAATTTCTGAGCTTTGACTAAGGTGAAGAATACTATAAAAAATTAGTGATGTCAATAGGTTCCTCCTCTGCGCCAATTTTCCACCACTGCAAATGTTAGGAAGGATTTCAATTCACGTATCGGATGCTCAAGAGAGGCTTGATTTATTTTCTGTGAGTTGCGTTATGCAATATATTAAAGAAGAAAATAACAGAAGCATGAGAAAGTATAAAATTGCTGTTTGAATAAAATTATTTCAAGTAAGCAATATTCAATATACAGTGTAACTATAAATTGTTGTCATGATTTGCAACAATTTCCATGCGTAGAGCAAAAAAGTATAAACACTAGAAAACAGGAGTTCTGCTTTTTCAGAATTTAGTATCGCCCCCGATGAAAAAAAAAATATATGTATATATAAATAGTTCAAAACATATTTCAATTTTAAGACTTAAAAAACTCACTTTTAATTTATGTAAAATGACGTCATTCGCATCCGCTTAAGAATTCCACATTTACGACCCACTCTTAAACATCTACAGTAAAGTAGGCATAGGATGTCACTATCGCAAAATAATACACAAATGCAGCAAAAAGATGCCTTCATTAAAGAAACTCGACAAAAAAAGGCTATCTAATGATTCATAGGCCTTTATTTGTTTGTAAGATAACTTAATTTTAAATATAGTTTATAACAGCTTCATGTTTTAATAGAAATTATTCGTTTATTTTTTTTTTTCAAAATAGCGCGTATTTTAATTACATTTTCTTTCGGTTGTTATGAGAAAATGGCAACAAAAAGATATAATTGCTATTTTTTAACTATTTTCCCTTTACTTTCTACATAAATGGAGTACTTGAGTTGGCAGAATTAAAGAAATGATGCTAAAAACTACAAAAAAATTAATGTTTCAAAAATCATTGGACATACAGTTTTCAAAGAAATTGCATTTAAAAGTACTTTTTTTGTTCCAATACGACGGTATAAAAATTGAAAATGTGCGATGCTTAGAAATTTTTAAAAATGCTATAGAGTATTTAATTGTACATTGATACATCTGCTTTGTTTATTGCTGGCTTCTGTAAGGTAACGTTATTTTTTGGACACAAAATAAGCTGGGAGAAAGAAATAGCATACCGTACCGGGGGCTAAAAAGAGTTTGTGCATTTGATAGGATAACACTCCAAGATTATGATGCAGGAGACCAATTGCTCACTTTTTTAATACCACTATTTTCAAAAAATTAATCTTGGAAGTAGATTATATCGAAAATATTGTAGAAATGTACTACGGAGATTATTGCTTGGAAATAGTTGTATTTATTAAAGGGATCAGCTTGAACCCAAAGCGATATAAGTAAGCGTGCAAACTTAATGCTGGAATCGGACGTAAATTAACACAGTTGCGCCATCTTGTGGACGGAGTGATAGTCCACATACGCGGGATTTTAATGTGGCGCATATTTTCTAAATGTTTAGTCATTCATGGAGATTAACTTTGTTAGTCACATTTATCGCAAAATAATGGCGTAGCTAGAGAGGCACCCAGATGCACAAGACACCACGAAGCTTTCTACGCCTTGTCACAGCCATTTCATTTACTAATCAAGGTGAAAAAAACTTTACAATTTTAGTGGTGTGAGTAAGAAAACAGTTAGGTATTTACCTGTAGTTCACACTCCATCCCCTACGTGGCGCGTGACCTTGATTGATGTGACCTCGCTTTTAATTTTGCGGTTAGTTCTCCCATTTAAGATAGGACGCTTACTTATATCGCTTTGCTTGAACCTATCGATGTGCGGTCCTTAACACTAGAACCGCCGGAAATTTTACTCAAGTGTTATAAAACTATTTTACACCAGAATTTTACTTTGAAACTATTTAACTTGTTTATTTAAATTATTTCTCTGTGGTACATATTTAACATATTTTAGAAAAAAATTCTGGTTGTAATCGAAATATTTTCATATTTTGCCGGTCTAAATTACCCCTGTGATGGCGGTTTTAGTGTTAAAGATAGAGATTTTAAATAAATTGGATTCTTTACATAAATGAAAATCACAGATTTATGTCTAAAGAAAGGGGTATCCAAGAGTGAAACTTCTGATTATCCTAGTTTCCACAACCGGTCTATCTCTGCAGTAACTTTGGTCAAAATATGGTAAGGGGCTTTTGTCAGTTGCCTATGAAAAAATCTTTCTAGAATGGTTATTGAGTGATTTTCATGACATTTCAGTATACAAAATTTTCCTGTTCAGGATTCGGACGCATCAAGGGTTTCGGCAATTTTAGGTGTTTTAGTATCAGAAATTTTGTAAAGTACTGGTCACTACATCTGCAGATAGATATTTTTTCATTACATAAACCAAACATTACTTTACGAAAATTCTGGTAACAGGTGCTTGAAAGTCCCTGAAGCGTACGAACCCTGCCTGTCGTTAGATCCCATCACCAAAATAACTCATCCTAGCTACTGAAACCATGGAAATATTAAGAGCGAGGAACTGACATATCCTTAAAGTAGTGAAGCTTCAACTATAACCGCTTTCGCTACGGTTTATTGTCGCCTGTGAAAAGTTCAACTAGTAAATTTAACAAGCGTCTAGCGATCACACTTTTTCATTTTGATCCTGTGATCCTGCGGGATCAGCGTGCTCCGCGCATATCGTTCCGCGCATGACTTTTTTTTGCATCATACCCATACCGTCCGCGCATGACGTATATTTGTTTATATTTAGATGTTGCATAGATGTTAAATGTAACATGAGGTTCTGCCTTTTTTCCTCGTGGAGGAAGGTTGTTCCAAGGAAATAACGCCATTTTGAGATCATTTGAGGTCATGCCGGCAAAAGCTGTAGCGAATACCTCATAGCTTAAAATTAAATTAAATTAAATTAAATTAAATGTAACATAAAATTACTAGAAACATATAAAAATTTATTATATTCAGAATTTAAAGTGCCTTTAAATGATTAATAAATAAATAAATTACTAAATCATAATAAAATTTCAAATTATGAAAAAAATATTAACAATTATTATTTATTCAAAATTAAAAGTTCTTTTAAAATGATGATAAAAATGATGATAAAAATTAAAATTATTAAATTTAAAATTATGAAAAAATATTTAATTATTATTAAATTTAAAACATTCTTTATGATTTGCTTATCTTTACACCCCTAGATGGCGATACTAAAGGCATTAAATCTGTTAAAACTACGATCACCATATCAAATATTTGGAAAATTCACAATTAAAAAAAAATTGTTAATAGTGGTACAAATATTGAAAAATATAAGTTTTCAATTTTTATCTTCAAAAAAATTTAGTTCTTTAAAGCAATCTTGACATTCATTTTCATTCAGCTCCGTAAGGAATTGAACCCATGCCAGTTTATCTGAAGTTGAACGTCATACCACTACACCATAAAATTCCTTAAATAATTTTGCTTAGAATATTATTTTACACAAACATCGCTACGTTATGCGCGGAGCACGCTGATCCCGCAGGATCGCAGTATCAAAATGAAAAAGTATGATTGCTAAACGCTTGTGTAAATTTAAACTGAAATTTTCTCCTTATTTAAACACATAATTAATGTATAATTTTACTCATAAATAATGGCAAAAACTGATATTCATTTTTACTGGTGGAAGTTTACTTGGGTGGTAGAGAGGCCCGGCATCTCCGCCACATTGTGACAACCTAGACTACCTCCTATTAGTGTCAGTGAAAAAGAATATAATACCTGGGCAAACTGCCACCAGTAAAAACAAATAGAAAATTTAACAATATTTATGAGAGACTTTTTCGTGAGAAAGCCACTAAAATAACACAAACTTTTTTCAAAATTTATTGGTGGAAGTTTGCTTCGACAGTAATCAGAAATTGTTGATCCGATGTAAAAAATCAGCCGCCATCTTCTGGAAACCTTCTCAGTTACTTCACTTACAACTGGTGGAAAACACACTATATGCTTCCTCCTCTTACCTAAACCACTAAGCCTAAGGGGTCGCATACCTTTTAAAATCTCCGTCTCCAGTGCAAAAGTAATGTAATTTCAAGTTCTCGTAACCTTCTAAATGCTTATTGAAATTGCATAAATCTCTGTAATATATTTAGGCCATGTTTAAGTCTTTATAAAATATAAAAATAAACAATTATAATATAATATAATAAAAAATACATTTCAGTTAATATTGCAGGATATTTTCACATGGTATGTACAATCTAACCGATAACTTGACTTAGAATAGATATATAAACATAAAACTAATGTTAAAATGAGCTCTAACCTATATTTTATAGAATGAATTGATATTATTGGATTGAAAAGTAAATATTATCATCCTTTTTTAATCATTAATTTCTTTTTTCCTTTTTTGCCATTTTTCAAATTTAATTGAATTTTTAAAATAGTTTCTGTCAAAGAATTTATGTATCATTATTCATTCTATAAAGTATTGTTTAAAGTTCATTTTAATATAAGTTTAAAGTTGATACATCTATTCTAAGTTACATTATCGTCCGGATTGTGACATACCACGTAAAAAAATTTGCAATATTAATTGAACTGTATTTTATATTATATTATATTATATTATATTATATTATATTATATTATATTATATTATAATTGTTTATTTTTATATTTTATACAGCCTTGTATATGGCTTAAATGTATTATAAAGTTTTATATAATTTGAGCAAGTATTTAAAAATTTATGAGAACTTGAAACCACATCACTTTTGCACTGGGGACGGATATTTTAAAAGGCATCAGATCCCGCTGCTATGAAAGTTACTTTATGACCAGTGTTGCCAGTGGGCTACTTTTTTTTAATTCAGATTTCATGATTGGCACCACTTTTTTGAAATCGTAAAATTCGCCTTATTTAATGACATATTAATTAAGGCGAAAACAAGGGGAATTCTGTCATTTCAAGAAAGCGGTGCCAATCAAGAAATCTGAATTTAAAAAATGTAGCCCACTGGCAGCACTGTTTATGACAGACCCGGCTCTTGCCTAGCTTTTTATGGAGCACTAAATACATGGCTAGAAATTTTATTTTTAAAGAAATCTTTTCCTTGTTTAACCCTTTCAGGGGTGGTGGTATGTTTATGAAACCACTTACCGTAATTTCGGGTGTATAGCCCGCGGATCAAACAATCATGTTTCTACCCAGAAATTTTTTTAAATAAAATGTGGCTTCTTAGATCACGGTAAATATATTGGTCTTCAAATACTGAATAAAATTTTTGGGTCCAAACTGAATTGTTTGATCTGCGGGCTATACACCGGAAATTACGGTACTTTTAATTCACAAACACCACATTGACACCAGAATTTTGGTTAAATATTTTACATTTAATATGTATGTCAAATATAGCCGTTTTCTTTTTCCAAATAAATGTGTTGGTAAATCCCGATGTAAATCATTTATGTCAATACTTTAGCATTGAAAATGCTTTGCCCCTCAAAGGGCTCGTGGGAGAATTTTTTGCTAATAAATAAGGTAAAGATCTCATTAACAAAATAGTGGTAACGGAAGAATAAATTTGGCACCCATGCATTTAGTGCCCCAAATAAAGACAGTCATGAGCCACCACGTATTTATGAATTCAGCTATCAATCTATGATTCGTACGCATTTCTTATAGTGCTTACAGTGCAATACTGAAATCCCAAACATCGTTTGTATTCACCTTGTATATTTTAATGATTTTAGGGGGTGTATAGATATTATAAGATCATATAGAGTGCCCATAAATAAAGTTCTCTTATTTAGAGCTGTTTATAGCAGTAACCAAACATCAGAAAGTGTGAAACTTTGTAGATGACTTATAAAAATCTAGGAAAGAATCCAATGAACAAAGTTTAGTTTAAAATATATTCACTATAGGGCGTACTACCATTAAAACCCATAGATTATATGAAAATTGTTTTTCGGCATCACGCAACAACACTGCTATAAAACCTACAAGCATTCCCGGACACCCTGTTTTCAGTGTGCTCGCCACTTACAATAACCTTGACGTGCCCAATCACTGAGATGCGATGTGCATCTCTATTGGAAAACGAAATTGCCCCGGCTCCTCTGCACATTGCATGTAATGTTATGTATATGCACCTACTTAACGGGGAGTGACGAGGATATATCAAGCAAACTTCCAGCAACAAATTTAAAATGCTATTTTTGTATTAATTAATCACGCTGATTAAGAGATTTTTAAAAGGACTATAAAACATTTTTAACCCTTTGAGGGGCAGAGAAATTCTTTTCATAAAGTGATGAAATAATTTACTCACACCAGATTTTACGAATAAATTTCTTAGAAAATATAAATCTGCTTTTTCACACTTTCATGGTAAACGCAAAATTTTATTAAAATATTCTTGGTGCGGATTGTCAGTTTTGGAATTAAATTAGGCAGTCACTCCGCGTGATCACCGCCCTTCAAAGGGTTATATTAATGGTAGAAGTATGCCTGATCGCCTATTTCTCCCCGTGAAATCGACGCCTAAGATGTTGTGGCTTTTTTTAAAAGGCAGTTTACAGAACAACATGTCTGTATCCAGCACTTTCATCATGCATAGTTACCAACCTCTCTAATTTTTGTATACCAGTAAATTAATACAAAAATGTATGCCTTATTTAATTTCAGGAATTGTGCAATTATGCAAAACAAATATTTGTGCATGAAAATGTCGGTATTAAAACAATCGAGAGGTTGGCAACTATGGTCATGTGTGGCCTCCCCGATCGGTAGACTTTAATCCATGTAATTTTTGTCTTTGTGGGCGAGATACCAAAAACTTTACTTTATCATAAAGACAACGTTTCGCCGGACATGCTTAACGTTTCCAAGTACACATTTCCTATAGTTGTGAAACATGCCATGTTGCGATTTCGGTTAGTATCTGAGAATGATAGCTATCACGTGGAGCATGTTTTGCTGTAATTAAAATTGTACAATTAAAAAGTATTGTTAAATGTGTAATCTAATGTGCAATTTATTTATAAAACCTCCTCTGGTGGTCATATTTAGAATTAGTTTTCTTCCGCTGATTGTTTTTATCTCCCTTTATCATTTGATCTGCAATGTTTTGAATATTTTGATGAATGGTTACAGCTGTAATCACTTCTAAATAGGGGAAATTTAATTATGAACATCCTGTAATTTTTTTAGAGCTTTCTATAGAAAGTATTTTTAGTAAAAGTAACGTTTGACATACTTATAATATTTATTTTATCAAATAATATTTGAATCTTTGAAATGAAGTTTTACTGAAAGGAAATGGATCAAGATTATGTGAATATATAAGTGGGATTTGATTGAGGATTAATTTCCATGCATGCTTCATTTCACACATCAGAATAAACTGTAAATTCTTCATCATAAATTTGTCTAAGCTCTCTAATATTAATCAGATTTTAATCAATAAAGCTAGCACCTGGTATCTATTTTATGTCTTATTCAAAGATTCTAGAATACCAGTAACTTTTAATGTAAGGAATGCATTATGATTGATGAAACGATTTTAAAGTGAGTGTCACTATAAATTTACAAGAAAGCAAATGCCCATATATAAAATAGGATTGGCAGATAAAGATTTTTACAATGCAAATTTATATTCATGTAAGGGATAAAGCCTATTAATTTATCTGTCGAAGTAGATTTCTAGAAGTTTTGAATTAGATCATTGGTCTATCTATTGTGCCAGACTATAGAAAATTTCCCTAAAATATAAGTGTGTTACCGTAATTTCTGTAATCTACTGGTCAGCTAAACACGTTTTGAAACAGAAATTTTATTTAAGGGTACATGCTGTTGTTAAGTCCTCAAAAGATTCGATTTTCGAAAATGGCATTTATATATATACCGGGTGCGGCGCCAAAATCCAGACAAATGAAAGATTGTTTTCAAACATAAATTTTTATTGCAAAAACAGAAAAGTGTACAATTTTTTTTTGTACTAATTTGTTGGTAAGGTCATAAAGAACACATTTACTCAATATATCCTCACCCTGCTTGAATGACTGCCCCCAGTGTGGGTCTGAAGCGTTCGCAGGCCCGTTGTAATGCGGCACGGTCCATGTCGGCGAATGCCGCTTCAATAGTGGCTCTCAATGAGGCGACGACGCGACGTTTGGATGTCTGGACTTGTTCGTAACCCTTTCAATCACACTCCATACATAGAAGTCCAAAAGATTTAAATCTGGGATGTTGGGAGGTCAGAACTCTTTGGACCAAAACATGCCGATGTTGTACGACAACCAATAATGAACCAAATGACTTGTGTGGGCAATGGAGTTACGAATAAAGAGGAGGAGACATATAGTCTGTTGTATACCAGTTGCGAGTGAAGTAACTGAGAAAGTTGTCACAAGATGGTGGCTTTTTTTTAATCGGATCGATAGTTTCTAATTACCTCCAGGAGCAAACTTCCCACCAGTAAATTTGAATAGAAAATTTACTCTTATTTAAACGCCTTAGTCATGGAAATATTATCTTACTAACATGGTAAAAATTTCTATTTCTTTTTACCGGTGTCAATTTGCGCAGGTATTATAATCTTTTACGCTGATACTGACAGGAAGTTGCCTAGGTTGTCACAATATGGCGGAAACGCAGGGACTGACTACGGCCAAAGTAAAGTCTTCCATTAAAAATTAATATCTCCTTCTACCATTATTTTTTACTGAGATTTTATAGTAATCAGGCGTTTTATAAAGAGGAAAATTCTATATAAATTTACTTGTGGGAGTTTCCACCGGCGTCAATCAACCACTGCAAAAGCGGTTACAGTTGAAGCTTCATTATTTTAACCCCTTGCGGGACGGCGATATATGTTATATACCACCTACGATTAATGAAGTTTCACACCAGAAACATTTTATTAAATTTTACTTTTCTAACTTTGGTGGAAAAAAGCCGTAAAATTGCTTCTACTTATTTTGCAATAGAGTTTTACAAAGATTCCGGTGTGGGTTCAACATTACAGGAACACGATCACTTGCCGCTCAAGGAGTTAAGGATATGTCAGTTCGTTTTAATTAATAGTTCCATGGTGTGGGCAGGCGCACCGTCCTGCTGGTAAACATACGGCTTTCCAGACGACACAGTTTCCATCCACGGCTGCACTACATTTATCAGAATACGCAAGTAAACTTCTTTTGTGATATTTTTCCTTTGTTAAAGAAATACGGTACCATGACATCGCCCTCACTGGACACAATCGGTGGCACGACACGCCCTCACTGGACCCCAGTGCGAACACTTTCTATAATCGCGGCTCTTTGGTTATATTCCGCACTTGCTTTCAAAATCGCGACTATTTCGAGGTTATGACTGTTTGGTACACATGAGTGAAGCTATTTGGATGCCAATCGCGATCTCATCGAATGGTACCGCACAGCGGAAAATTCAAGTTGAACTTTGTCCAGATTTTGGCGCTGAACCCGGTATACATAGCTGCCAACTCTTCCGCTTTTTTGTACCACAAAAATTTACTAAAAAGTTTTCTCTTATTTAATCGACGATTACGGCGATTTAAAAAGGTAAATTTTTGTGGTACAAAAAAGCGTAAGATGTTGGCAACTGTGGGTATATATATATAAAAGGCATTAATTTCTAGCCATTCTGAAGCAAACCGCACAAAAAAATTTTATAATTAAGCTAGTTATGACTAAATATTTGCAAGTTATTCTCAATGTAAGCAATCATTACAAAAAAAAGTTCAAAGCGGTTTATCTAAAAAGGTTTAAAACGTGCTTTTTTAAACTGCGCATAAAATTCGTCTTGAAATACTTAATAATATTTTTACTTACAAACTTCACATATTTATACATTATCTCTATATTAACCCTTTCAAGGGCAAGCTACTTCTATTAGTAAAATGCTAAAATGAGCGAATAGCACCAGAATTTACCAACACATTTACTTCAAAATAAGCCAAACCTTTTGTTCACTTATTTAATAAAAGGAAGTTTTTCATTCCAATATTGTAGTGCTAATGTGGTATATAGGATTTAAAATTAAGTGGTCCAAAAAGGAACCACCGCCCTTGAAGGGGTTAAAACTTAACCTAAAGTTGTGTACTTCTAAAATGAAGTTGAAGGTATTGCAGGCCGTCCATGTGTAGGAGGTCTTAACTCCCGCTATCTCTCTCCAATGGAATTCTCGGGTCGGCCGAATTGGTTTGTCGATGCTGAATAATCAGTAAAAATTAGCCTCTAAGATTAAGAGGTGAAAAAAAGTATGAGGGCTAAGGCTACCTTGCCCCTTAATAAAATATAGAGAAGGGGTTTCAAACTGTGTCCCGCCGAGTACCACTAATTTTTTTAAAGAAATAGTCATCTTCTTGTATTGCAGAGATTCGTTAATAACATAAGGCATTGATTTCTGTAAAAATTTTATTGATATCCGGAGAGCCAATGTTTGGCACTCCTGTTATAGAGGATAAAAGAATTTTAGACACTTATTCTGACAGATACTTACTTAGATAGTCTATATAATTTTAGACGCGACTTTCACAAAGATTTTTTTTGGAGAGGAATAGGATTTCTTAGAGATTCTCAGAGATTTCCATTCCTCAATTTCTCTGAGAAGTTGTTTACCTGAAGTCTTAATTATTTTTAGAAAGACTCTGACTTTACCTCTCTTACATCGAAAGGGATTCTCCGTGTTTGACCTGCTTTCGCAGTCTAACTTCGTAAATACGCTTTTCAGTTCATCTTGGAATAAACATCAACAAGAGGAAAAATTCATATGTGCCGACTTCCATCAAATCTTCCGTAACATGGGGTTAATTTGACACAGGTTTAACACGTTTCGAATCAGAATTTCGAGCGCATGCCTTCAAATAACTGTATCTCACATTTCATTTTGCTGGTTGAAGAGAGTGGCCGCTTGGGATTCGTACATTGACAAACTTTCTTTATGACCACCTTGTATTTCGGAGCACCGCTCCCTGAATACTAGGCCTGAGCGCTGACTCAAAAATGGCGGCTGCCGCAGACGGTTTTTTTTTTAGGGTGTGTACATTTGACGAATAGAAGTGATTTGTCCCTTAAAGGGTTAAATATAATTCTTGAAAAGGACATTCACAATAATTTTTGTAAGGAATACATATATATAAAACTATATAAGCCTCTACGAAATCCCGGAACAATTTCTTAATCTGTTTGAATAAACAATATTGGCTTGCTAAAGCTATGTACGGGAAATAACATTGTCATACTCATTCAAATCTTTATTAAATGGGTGGAAAGAAAAAAGATGATCTTGACATAGATTTCCTTTTTCTAGCCTATCACCAATATAAAACAAAAACATGTCCGTGAGTAACGCTGACGTCATATTGACGGTAGCAACTACCCATATAATGCATTTCGCTTTTACTGAAATTTTTTTTTAACTTCTAACATTGCGCAATATCAAATTTAACGTCGTTGAATTTTTTAAAAAAGTACTTTCAAAAACAATTTGTCTGAAAACTGTAAGTAAATTTACTGATTTTTTATTGTTAGTTAAATATTTTTTACGCATTATTTTTTGTTAAATCTGCGAGCAATCCGATTATGCAAGATTTGCACTTAAAACAATACACTTAATTCAGCGTTTGTTTCTGTGTAAGGTTCTATAACAACATTGACAAATAAAATTTAAATTTACAAAATAAATAGATTATAAAAGAATGTAACATATGTAATCGAAATACACTTTTAACCCCTTGAGTGGCGGTGGGATACATTATATCTACCTAATTTTAATCAAGATTCGTACCAGATACTTTTAAGTAAATTTTATATTTCTAACTTTGGCGGGAAAACGTTGAGAAATAGCTTTACCTTCTTTTTACCCTTTGCACTCGAGGTCTCCTGAGCGGAGCCATTTAAAATTTGTCTTCAAACTCGAGGACTCCGCTACGGAGACAATGCAAATGATTTTGTGGTACCTGTCTAGAAAAGCCAAGATTACATATTGGCAATTGCTTCGAGAGGTATCACACTTTGGACGATTACAAAATGTAATAATATTATATATATTTTTTTTAATATATCATAACATTTGTATTCATAAAGAATTAAAAAAATAATAAGATATAACTAAAATCGCTTCGAGTTGCTGGTAATACGAATGAAAAAAAACTTCGAGTGCAAAGTGTTAAAATATAATTTTTCGAATATTCCTGTGTCAATTCAACATTATAGAGACACAATTGCTAGCCCCTCAAAGGGTTAAACACTCGAATCCCACTTTCCTGAAGATCAGAAAAGTTGCTATAAAAAGTGAAATGTTTCGCGATTGATGTTTCGGATTCCACTATAAACGGAAGTGCTGGTCTGTTTAACACATTCACGCTGGCGCGGTGGGTCACACTCGACTGTCTCAGAGTTGTCAAGTCTCCGGCTTTTCGGATACCAGTATTTTAATACAGATAATGTTGTTTTATTTAATTAGAACAGTGTTGCCAGATGGACTACTTTTTTAAAAATCAGATTCTTGATTGGCACCACTTTTTTGAAATGGTAAAATGTGCCTTATTTAACGACATATTAATTAAGTCTAAAACAAAGTTAATTTTACCGTTCCAAAAAAGTGGGGCCAATCAAGAGATCTGAATTTTAAAAAAAAGGAGCCCACTGACAGCAATGAATTAGAATAACTGGGCGATTTAAAGGAACAAAATTTTCTCTAAAATAATAGTGGTCTGCAAAAAGCCGAAGATTGACAACTCTGAGACAGTCGAGTGTGATCCACAGCGCCGGCGTGAACGTGTTAACCTTCATGCTAAAAAGATGACCGTGGTGCCCGTAATCAACCAGCTTTAAAGTTTTTAAGCTATTATCTTTATGTTAATTTCAGCCAGTATTATAAAACTATGGTATGTTACAAAGCAGGTTAAATGAAATGATTCATTGTAACTATTTCAATACGTATGTGCGTGCGCAACATTCTATTAACGCATTAGAGACGGGAAAGGAGAATTCTTGTTTTTATTCACAAAACACCAAACTAAGGGTGTGGCTTCTGCCTTACAGAAAATGCATTTATATCGTGTTGTTCATATTTTTTTTATAAATTGCAAGACATTATATATTACACCCGTACATTGAAAGGTATTTACTGATGTATAAACTTGAAAAACCTATCTCTGAAACCAATTTTCGAAAGACTTTCAAAAGAGGGACGTGCTTCTACTGTTTTTAACCCAGATTTAATAAAAAATTGCCCGCCATCAATGTGTTAAAATACCAATTTTCTGTGTCGTTTTCTTTAAAATTAATAATATGTTAGACGACTAAATTTTACAGTGTTTACGATACGTACATTTAAAACATTATATTTTTTTACTTTAACACAAAAACCTCCGGGTATTTTACTCAAGTTTTATAAAAAGTGTCTTACACCAGAAGTTTTGCTTAGAACTGTTTAACTTCTTTATTTAGCCTATTTTTGTGCTGCATAGATTTAACGTAGCTTATGAAAGTTTTTCTGGTTCGAATCGACTATTATCAATTTGGCAGGGGTCAAAATGACCCCTAATGTCGGTTTTAGTGTTAACATTCATTCAGTATTATAGTTTATCACCAAAGCCACGCCTCTGAAAATTTTAAATAAATCGATATTTTCTTTGTGTAACTACCAGCAAAATATCGCGCAATGTGCTGCGAGTAAAATTCAGAAAAATGTGTATTGTACTTAGGCTTGCAACATTACAGATTACTTAAGGTTTTCCAAAAACATCAGAGTGTGCTTAAATTTTCATTTGAGAAAACTCCTACAATCTTAATAAAGATATATTTCGTGTAAATAATAAAAATAAAATATTACCAGCGCCGCAGAGAGGCGGTTAGAGGCGGCAAAAAATACTGTGCCCCGTGGCGCGTCCTTAAAAAAAAAAATAAAATACGAATTGTTAGATTTGAGCAACTAAATAAAAATCATTTTAATTGGCCAGTAACCAAATTAACCCTAGAACTCCCGGAAATGTTACTCAAGTTTTATAAAAGTATTCTACACCAAAATTTTTATTTAAAACTATTTAACTTATTTATTTAACTTATTTTTGTCTAGTTAATATATTTAGTTTATTTTTTTAAAAAATCCCATTTGAATGAATAATTTGAATGTACCTGTGAGGTCAATTGGACCCTTCTGGTAGGCGGAGGGTTAAAATTTCCTTAAAACGTACATCTACACCACGGGTGTCAAACAGTGGCCTGCCGATACCACTAAAATTTCATCGAAATCATTGCATTATCTAATCATCGAATTTCTGCGATTCAAGAAATCGACTATTTCTTTTAAAAATTAGTGGTATCCGGTGATCCACAGTTTGAGAACCCTGATCTACCCAATGTAGACAATTCACAACACTTTTTTAATTCAAATTCTTGATTACAACCACTTTTTGAACTAGACATATTCGCCTTAGTGAATACCACACTTCTCAAAAAATTAGGGGTGCATGCAAAAAAGTGAAAAGAACTGTTCAAGACAGCCATGCACGGACATAAAATTGAGAGTAACATGTGTATCAATGCGCAATACAGAAAAAAAGATTCAAAACAATTTACAAGAGAGCTTTAATTCTTTGAAACGATAGATAGAACGTGAAAAGATGGTTTAAGGTAACAATTTGGTTACATGTAAATGAAAAAAAAGTGCTGTTTAGGAATGATGCAAGGTATTCAATATGGCGTATGGTCCCTTCGAATTGATAAAAATGTCGCATACCTGTTTACCATGGATTCGATGACATTATCGATACGTTTTCGGGGAGTACTGTACCACTCCTCAAGAATTGCAATATCCAATTCCCGGACAATAAAAGGAGGACTCAGTCTCGTTGCAATGCGTCGTCCGAGTGTGTCCTAAACATGCTCGATCCCAAACAGTTCAGGAGAGCATGTTGGTTATTCCATATGCTGTATTGTTTCAACTTTTAGCATGTTCTCCACAAGACGAGCTGTATGCGGTCTGGCATTATCATGCATGAAAAAAAAAGGAATCACCAATTGCTGCAACGTAAAATACGACATGAGGTCTCAGTATCTCGTCTGTATAACTTCGGGCCGTCAAAGGGCCATTCCGAATGATATGCAGACCCGTACGTCCACATATGCTGATTCCAGCACATAGCATCAACCCACCTCGTCTGTAATGTGATCTTTCACGAACGAATGTGGGATTATTTTGAGTGTCCCTTTCTCTCCATGCCAAAACACATCGGATGTCCGTTCAGACTGAATCGGGACTCGCCTGTAGACAGAACTTGACTGCAACAACGCAGTGTTGCCAGATGGGCTACTTTTTTAAAAATCAGATTCTTGATTGGCACCACTTTTTTGAAATGGTAAAATGTGCCTTATTTAATGACATATTAATTAAGGCAAAAACAAAGTGAATTTTACCGTTTCAAAAAAGTGGTGCCAATCAAGAAATCTGAATAAAAAAAAGTAGCCCACTGGCAACACTGCAACAGCGTTGCCTTCAAACTCGATGTTCAGTTGTCCACCTTCTTTGGGCCGCACAGTTCCTCGAAATCAACGGAATGCAGATCATTGGCTTACGTGCATAGAGACCACCCTGGTGGAGCCCATTTCGGACTCTTTGTCTGGAATTCCTTCGTCCTGTGGCCAAGAACAACTGTGTTTGCAGCTGAGTAGCATTGCACGTTCCGTCTCAACGAGCTGTTAACAAGATACATTGATGAATGACATAATAAAGCCAAGTATACTATTTTATAAAACTGGTGGGAATCAAACAATCTGAATAAAAGACACAGCCTGTGAATATCGCGAGAGCGAGAATTAAGGGGTTAAACAGTACATGATAAACTCCGCAGTGATTGTCTTCGTTTTATTGGGACATCTTTGATTTTGCTCAATTGCTGAGAAAAATCTTTTTTTTCTTCGTCCACATTTACCAATATTTTGTGAACTTACATTGTAAATTTCATCATCATTTATTTTTGACGTCTTTGTCTGCTTCCACAAACGGGATATTATACTACGATGAACATTAAATTTAGTCGCTGCAGCATTTATAGCACCACGGCTTAGTTACGCTCTTTATTATTCATTTCCTTCTTTAGGGTATTTTCTAAATTATTATTCATAATTACAGTTATCGTCAATTCTTCGTCAGGTCGAATCACATTACTTCTTATTCGAATTAACATTACTTCTAACACCTAGTATACCGTGTTATATTCATTGTAGTATAATTTTGCTGGTGTCGATCTACTAAACTGCATCGGAAGTTATTTATGGCTCCACCTGTTTGAAATGTAGCAACTAATTTGGGACAAAATTTTCGACCTAAATGTAGCAACTATTGGATCGTTTGGAAAGTGGTGTCTGTTTGGGAAAATCAATTCGTACCGGAAAATTCTGCCAGGTAATTATTAGACATTACATATCGGAATCAATCTCTAATAATTATATGGTAAAATTTCCCGGTAAGAATTGATTTTTCCAAACGGACACGACATTCCGAAGGACCCAAATATTTAGGACGGAGGGAGCACTACTTTTTTTTAAAACCTGGCCTACAGGCGGAGGTAGATTTCGATGTTGAGTACTAATTTCACCAACGAAAACTAAATCAAGATTAGAGATAACTCAGTTTAGCGAATTTATCTGGCCGCTTTTGACGAATTTTTAATTTCATTTTTCTGTAAGAGTTGGTTTTATCAGAATCATCTTAAGGCTGTATTCAAAAAAATATTTTTCCACTCTTAACAACTCGAAATTTTCTGACGCATTTTCAAACTCATTTTTAAAAGAAAAAGCATGAAACTTACTGATGTGATTTTTTGAAGAGATTTCTAAGGAACTTGTGTTTTTATTTTTCCTTCAATTATTTAGAACTTGATTTGCAAACAATTATTTTCTCAGAACGACCATTTTTTTCGTTTTTAGCACTATCGCTTTGGGAAATTTGGTTAAAAATTGCTACTTTGAACGCATTTTTTGAAATATATTCTGCTTTAATCAAAATATCGACCAATATGGCACATTATATAGTTTTTGAAAAAGAGAACCTGCCAATTGGGGATGCGTTTGAGAGCGAAAATGAATTGAAAAATGAGTCAGAAAATAAGCAGTTTGGATTTGAGAACTTCCTTAATACGATAATTTTTTCGTGAAATCCTATTTTTGTTTAATTTGTTTTTGCTGTAAGAGTTGGTCCTAAAAACTAATCAATATGAAACTTGCAGATAATATTAAACCGATGTCTAATAAATTTAAGCGGATTGGATATCTTGCGAGTTGACGAAGTTATGAATTTTTTTCATCTTCCACCCCCTACCCCCCTTTTTTTCTATAAGAGTTGGTCCTATCAAAACCTTGTCAATACAAAAGTTTTAGATAGTATTAAGAAGATTTATAATAAGTTTACGTGAATTTGATATCTTGAGACTAAATTAAATTTTTGTCTCCCTAGAACCCTATTTTTTCGACCTTTGAGACAATTTTTAATTTTATCAAAAATCTGTGATACATAAATTTTTGGCCCTTTTTCTAGAAGTAATAAAATCTTTAAACTGATTTGATGTGCATTATAATTAAGAAGTTATGGGGTTTTTACGGTTTTCACAAAACCCTTCCCTATTTCCACCCCGTTGGTCCAATTTTGCCCATTAACGAACTTGACCGAGATTTTCTACCCATTGGTTTTGTGTGTCAGTTTGGAAGATTTTCGTACAGAATTATGGAAGTTATCATGTCCATAAAAAGTGATATATATATATACAGGGTGTTCCGTTAAAGGGGTCCAATATTAATAGGGGTAATAGAGGAGATCACACGGAGCATAAATCAGTATACAATGCCTGGCCGGATCTCAATAATTTTCAAGTTACAGCAAATAGAATGAAAAATCGGAAATTTGTAAAAAAACCCTCATTGCTAAACTATCGATAAGGCTACATAAAAACGAAGCACATATTTAGAAAGAGCAGAAAAAATCCTACGAAATGACATAAGTTGTTTTAGAATATTGAGAATTAATGGCGAGTTACAAGCTCTGAAACAGTGAAAAAATACAAAATCAAATATTTAGCAAAATAGTTAGTCGTTAATTCCAAAAATGCAACTCTACCTACATCAAGGAAAATGTTATAAAATTTGGTCCATTCCGAAAGCTTTCGAAGAAGCTGACAATAAACCATATCAGTTTAATTGTATGGGAGAAATCAAGCAGTTCCCTAGTTACAACTCTGTACTGTTGCACGCTCGGAAAGGGCGAAACTCCGCCCATGACGATTGTAAACACCCCGTTTTAATATCTTTCAATTATACATTTCTGATCAACCTCTATCAATACCCTTTCATTATTCAGTCTGGTCAAGTGAATGACATATTGTGCAGCTCTCGCCTTGTCTTAAAGCAAACTCCGTGACTGCTGCGTTTCCTCCATGAACTTTCAGGATGATGAAGAAGAAGTACTTTTTATGCAAATTTTCTATGTGTATAGGAAGAAAAGTGTAATAAAACAGCAGTCATCAGTGGGCGTTATGTTAAAGGGAGGCTGTTGTAAGTGGGATTGTAGTAAGTTGATGTATAATAATTATCCCGGAATACTCTAACGAAGAATATGCGGACATGCATCTGATGTACGGGCAAGCTCATGGAAATGCATGTCTAGCACAGCACATGTACCGTGAGCTATTTCCAAGGAGACGTTGCCCAAGTTCGAAACTCTTCATAAAAATCGATAGACGATTACGGGAGACTGGATCGTTTAATACAGCAAGCATTGATGCAGGGAAACCTCGACATGTACGAACACCTGCAATGGAAGAAGATGTACTGAATATTTTTAAAGATAACCCCTCCACGAGTACACGAGCTGCTGCGTCTGAAGTCGGTGTTTCTCACCAAAGTGTGTGGCGGGTTCTGCGTGCAGAAAACATGCACCTCCTTCATGTGCAGCGGGTACAACTGTTATCAGTAACAGATTGTGCTCAGCGGACAGAATTCGTACGCTGGTTGCTTAATGTAACAGAAAATAATCCACAATTTCTGGAAAATATTTTATTTACTGATGAAGCAACATTTACGAGAGAGGGCGTGGTAAACACGCACAATATGCACACATGCTCATATACAAATCCGCACACTGTTTTCCCGTCGAACGCACAACAAAAGTTCAGTGTGAACATATGGGCAGGTGTCCTCGGCGATTATCTCATAGGACCTTATTTACTCCCAGATGTACTCAATGGCAGTACGTACTTGGTTTTCCTACGGGATATCTTACCGCAGTTACTGCAAAATGTGCCAGCAACATTGCGCCACAATATGTGGTTTATGCACGATGGCGCACCGGCATATTTTTTCATAGGTGTTCGCAATCACCTCAATTCAACATATCCTGGGAAATGGATTGGACGCAGTGGACCTGTTGCTTGGCCTGCACGCTCTCCAGACCTCGATCCGTTAGACTTTTTTGTTTGGGGACACCTTAAATCGCTGGTGTATGAAACGCCTGTGGATACACTGGAGGATTTACTAGCGCGAATCGTTGTCGCTGCAGGAGACATTCCCAACTCCGTCGGAGTTTTTCGGCGTGTTCGCCAATCTTTACGACGTCGCTGTCGGCTGTGCGATTCTGTTAATGGGCGCAACTTCGAACACCTATTATAATAATGTCCGTTCGTCTGCCTTCCGACATTGAACTGTGCAGCGCAGGCCAGAAGACTATGCTTCACATATGTCATAAAGTACGTGGAATGTAATTCTTTATTTGTCATTTTTCTTTTATTTTCAACACTTTTTGGCACAGTATTTTGTAAGTCACAGACTGTGGTGTACTCAAATTGTAAATTACAAAGTTTGTATGAATTAATTTAAAATTTAGTGTCTTTTTTAAATTTATAATTAATAAATTTATTATGCTATTTGTTATTATTATTTCCTATCATAAATTATGATGCACATATACATACAATAATTGTCCATGTAAAACATGTACTGAAACTTCTTGCATAGTTACAAATCGCAATATTTTTAATTATTTCCGAATTTTCACCACCAGTTTAATTTTAAAGAATTTAACTTAAGCTTTATATCAATAAAAGACCACTTTAAAATGTAGACTATTATTGTAAAGTTATTTTGGTTCATTCAACTCTTGAATAATTAATAATGTTGCATCTCAGAAGAAGCATGATCGAAAATGTATAGTTGAGAGTAATTAAAAAGGCGGTGTTTCCAATCGTGATGGGCGGAGTTTAACCTTTGCTAGTGTCAAAGAAAGCGGAGTTGTAACTAAGAAACTGATTAATTTCTCTCACACAATTAAACCGATATGGTTCATTGTAAGCTTTTTCGAAAGTTTTCGGAATGGACCAAATTTTACTACATTTTCCTTGTTGTAGCTAGAGTTGTCTTTTTGGAATTAACGATTAACTATTTTGATGTATATTGGATTTCGTACTTTTTTCACTGTTTCAGGGCTTGTAACTCGTCAATAAATATTGCTATTTTAATACAATTGATGTCATTTTGTAGGTTTTTTTCTGCTCTTTCTAAATATGTGCTTCGTTTTTATGTAGCACTATCGATAGTTTAGCAATGAGGGTTCTTTTACAATTTTCCGAATTTTCATTCTATTTGCTATAACTTGAAAACTATTGAGATCCGACCAGGCTTTATATACTGATTTATGCTCCATGTGATCTCCTCTATTACCCCTATTAATATTGGACCCCTTTAACGGAACACCCTGTATATATATAAAGTTTTGAACTGGGGGTAGTTTTGGGTTCTAGGGATCATGATCGGCGTATATCTGCAAAAATTATTCAGAAATTCCAACATAGGAGAGAATGCAATAGGTAGTATTTCTTACGAAATCTACCTAAAAGTGATAGCAATCAAGTAATTTTAAAAAAAAAAACAGAGAACTGAAAACACTGCACCCACACGGTGGAAACAACATTTTATTACTACGCATATTATATGATTACTCTCATCTACAGAAGCAGATGAATAACGTGAAAACTTCGTAGATGATGAACAACAAGCGCTGTTAAATGTTTCACATTTTTTTCCTTAATATCTTACAGGGCATATTTTCCGGTGTGAAATATACGAATATTTGGAAAACAGGTGTGAGACTAGACACATTTTTGTTTTGCTAATATAACACGTTCACGCCGGCGCCGATATTCATGTTTTTCGCTGTGAGACGGCGCTCGAATTCATGTTTCGTTCATCTGGCGGCGCGGTACTGTCGCTTATTCAGACACTGTATGTAATGAGCCGCTCCTCTCATATTTATTGAATTGAACTCGAATATAACACGCACAGTGTTGCCAGATGGGCTACTATTTTTAAATTCAGATTCTTAATTGGCACCACTTTTTTGAAATGGTGAAATGGGCCTTAATTAATGACATATTAATTAAGGCGAAAACAAAGAAAATTTTACCGTTTCAAAAAAGTGGTGGCAATCAAGAAATCTGAATTAAAAAAAAAAAAGTAGCCCACTGGCAACACTGAACATGCACAATAGATTTTGAATGTCTGAAAGTTCGTAAGGAGTAAGCAGATTACTTCGAGACATGATTTTATTGACTACACTTAAGACAGCACAGCCTCCACGTATTATACACATTTAGACTAACGATGATAATGAAAAGAACGATCTACCTAAGATGGAGCGCAATTATCAGGAATTAGATTATAGTGGCAGTGCTGCCACACAGAAAGGTATTGTATTAGACAGAAAGATATTGTATAAGACTATTGTTCTATTCTATTCGCAAAACTATTTAAAAAAAATAAATTTTATAGTTATTTCTCTTGCAAATGTTGTCAAAATATAAGTCAAAAATTTTTATTTGAGAAAGCGGTGCGAGAATTAAAAAATAGTCGCCTGTATTGGTCTAAAAGGGACATGTATGCGAACGCGCGCATAAAAAATGCCATGAAACGTGATCGTTTTTTATTGATACTTATTTTTTTACATTTTTCCGACAATACCACAGTTAGACCTGAAGGCCGATTGAACAAAATTCGAAATATTCTTGAAGCTATTGCTGATACATTTGAAGATCCTGTTAAAAATGGTAAAAACATTGTAATCGACGAAAGTGTGGGTCCATGGAGAGGACGCCTCGGTTTTCGCAAATACATTCCAGGCAAACGGCATAATTATGGAAGAAAAGATGTAAAGAAAGACAAAGATGTAAAGAATAATACAGATTTTTATCTAAAAGAAAAGGCAGACAGTATACCTCGAAGAAAACTTTCAAAGTAACTGCGTATTGTAACCGTTGTAAGGGCCAGCCAGCACTCTGTTTGGAATTAGTGTTGCCAGTGGGCTACTTTTTTTAAATTCAGATTTCTTGATTGCCACCATTTTTTTGAAACGGTAAAATTGCCTTTGTTTTCGCCTTAATTAATATGTCATTAATTAAGGCCCATTTCACCATTTCAAAAAAGTGGTGCCAATCAAGAATCTGAATTTAAAAATAGTAGCCCATCTGGCAACACTCTTTGGAATGCTTTAAAAAATTGCATCGAAATAAATAAACAATTATATTAACATATTGCCGACGGGCAATTTTTATCAAATCTGAATTTTAAAACAGTAGAAGCTGAGAGTCTTTTGTAAATTGGTGTTCTAGATAGTTCTGCCAGGTCCATGCATCGTTAAACATCTTTCAATGTACAAATTTAATGTAAAATGTCTTACAATCTAAAGAAATATGGATAACATGATATAAATGCATTTCTGTAAGGTAGAAGCCACGCCCTCAGTCAATGATATTTTTTGAATGAAAACGAGAATTCTCTTTTCCCGTCGTGAATGTGTTAAGTTTATAATATTGAATTGTTTTCACTACTGAATTTTCGACTATTCATGGGCTACCCACCTGTAGTGCACGCCTTCTAAGGAACAGTCGAGTGTGACCCACCGGTGATGCACGCCGCCTGATGCGACAGTCAAGCGTGACCCACTGGTGATGCACGCCGCCTGGTGGAACAGTCGGGCGTGTGATGCACGCCGGTGTGAACGCGTTAAATAATATTTTCGGATTACCTTTGTTGTCAGATACTGCAAGAGATGTGGCATATTTCAAAAAAGATATTCTCTAATAAAATTTCCTTGTTACAGAAAACTTAGAACACAAAACGGAAGACTGAATTTTAAAATTTTATGTCCCAAACTATAAATTACTAAAAATTTCCTCTTTCAAGGCATTTTTTCTGAAAGTTTAAAACTATCAAACTGAATCACAGCTGCAAACTCTTGCGCTTTTTTGTACCACAAAAATTTAAATATAAATCTCACTTTTTTTAACCTCCGTAACCTGCCGATTATATAAAGCAAAAATTTTCTATTAAAAGTTTACGGTACAGAAAAGGGTAAGAGTTTTCAGCTATGAACTAAATTGATATAGCATTTAGGGGCTTTGTAGAATAATTTCAACTTTAACAAAATCCTTTCTTTAAGACATTGTTTTTAGTATTTTATAGAATTATAATATATTTTTAACCCCTTAACAGATTTGCCGTTTTTTCTAATAAACCTTTATTTCGAAAGTCAATATGAATCTTTTAATCTTTTCTGTTACTTAACCCTTCACAGAAAGAATGTTTCTTTTGGTAATTTTCTTTTGGATATATGTAAGGAAACTTCTGTTATTGTAAATATGTCTTTGTTATTGTAAATATCAACAAAGCAGCAATTTCAATTAAAACTATTAATGTCTAAATTTTTTAGGGGGAATTGTCAATGGTGAATTCTAAATTGTTCGATTTCTAAATCAGAGCTGGCTGCACAACCTGTGGCCAGCGGACAGAAAATTTATCAAAAATTGAATAATCTGCTTTATTTTTTGACCAAAAACTTTGTGATTTAATAGGCAAAGATTACCTTTTGGCAAAAACCTTCTGCATCCCTATTCTAAAAATGGTATACATTCTGCCTTGCAATAGAATGTCTAATTGTGTATAAATCGAGATCTGGTGTTTATAGATTGATTAATGATGCATTTGTAAAGGATGACCAACTAAAATATTTTCTTAAGCATTTTTTATGCAGTTTATTATATATTGAGAGTCCTGTTTTTTAAATATCAGTGGTCTCTTTTTTCCCCTTTTTTAGAATAAAATATGTTGGGGGCTTTGAATACATGAATGAAGTGAAATAAATGCACATTTTCTCTTAGATTTAGTATAGGGTCAATCATTATTCATATATGCACCACTACGCAGTGCAATGTTAAAATAAATTTAAATATTGTTTTTAAATTTTTATAATTTTTAAGTTTGGTTGCAATATTTTACATTTTTCTTAGTACGAGGCTCGCACTGGTCCGTTTTTTCAAAACCAGTATTTTTGAAACGGACCGAGTGGGAATCCTACTAATAATATAATTATAAGCCTAATATATCTTTTACCATGTAACTATGAATAAAAAGGAATTGTTATATTCTCAAAATGGTGAAGATTCAACTGTAACCGTTTTCGCAGTGGCTCATTATCGCAGGGACAAACTTCCACCAGTAAATTTTAATAGAAATTTTCTCCTTATTTAAACGTCTCATTAATACAGAATTTCAATCATAATTATGGTCAAAAGCATATATATATTTTTTCTGGTGGAAGTTTACTTCGGTGGTAGTCAGGCCCCGCGTTAGTTCTGTTGCACATCTGCAATACAAGTAAAAACTACTGACGTGTGGCTGTTTTACGCTAAAATAATGCAAATTAGTAAATAGTTTAATAAGTACGTCTCCAAATAATTTATTTTATATAATTATTTATTTTATAAAACTTAATCTTTAACCCTTTAATTCCCATAATAGAGTACATTCTAGAAATGACGTAATTCTGAGAATCTGACTTTACACCAGACAGTTTCGATGGTTAGTTTCGATTTATTTAAATACGGAATGTCTGTTTTTTTAATTAAAGCAAATATTGCTATTTTTATTTTCTGGTGGGAATTAGGTATATGCGAATAAAAGTAATCTATTAAATTCAAATCAGTGTTGTTTGCATATATACAAAGCTGCGCACTAAAGGGTTAAAGGCATATGTCAAGCATTCCTATCACTAGTCGCGAAGTAGTTAATGAATGTGTTAATAATCTGAAGATGTTCAAAATCTTATTAAAAATTGGTATATATTTTAATGGCGTTCTAAATAGTATTTTACCCTCCAGTTTCCAACGCATCAATGGGGCTATGACTAAAGTGGAGGGAACCGTTTTTAAAAGGTATGCCACCCCTTAGGCTTAGTGGTTTAGGTAAGAGGAGGAGGCATATAGTGTAGTGTCTACCAGTTCCGAATAAAGTAATTGAGGAGGTTGTGACAAGATGGCGGCTGACTTTTTACATCGGAACCAGCAGTTTCTTTCTTTCAGCCATTCACCAATAAATTTTGAATAGAAAATGTCCCAATATTTTAGTGGCTTATTGATGCAAAATTTCTCTTACAAATGTGGTAAAATTTTCTATTCGTTTTTACTGGTGGAAATTGGGCCGTGTATTATAATCTCTTTCACTGACACTGACAACATCTTGTTTCTGTTGTCACAATAGGGTGGAAACGCAGGGCCTGAATACCGCCGAAATAAGCTTCCAAAAGTAAAAATAATGTTTTTGGCCATAATTATGACTGAAATTCTACATTAATAACACGTTTATATAAAGAGAAAATTTCTATTCAAATTTACTGGTGGAAGTTTGCCCCGGTGGTAATGAGCCATTGCGAAACCGGTTACAGTTGAAGCTTTGCCATTTTGAGAATATGTCAATTCCTCTTTATTCATAACTAGCAAACCCCGCGGCTTTGCTCGCGTAATATTTAAAATATGCCAAGT
Organism: Maratus speciosus; assembly: GCA_963932465.1. Taxonomy (NCBI): domain Eukaryota; kingdom Metazoa; phylum Arthropoda; class Arachnida; order Araneae; family Salticidae; genus Maratus; species Maratus speciosus. Next base: position 464,374,149 of record OZ010796.1, read on the forward strand.
GATATTTATATGTCTAATTTTTATTAAAAGGTACTAACTAAATTTTTACTTATTACTTTTAAGAATAATTCAAAAATTACTATTTAAAACACAGTTTGATTAAACATCATTATTACACTGCATTAGGCAGAAATGAGACTTAAATTAATAAAACTAAATAAATGATAATTTAGAAAATATTTTGAAACCTTTATGCTCATTTAATACGCTCATTTCAGTATTCATTTGAAGTTTTGAATTTTTTAGAAACCATCTTCTTAGATCTTAAAATTAACTATCATGTCAAATTCTAAGTCCTACCATCTCTCTCAACAGAAAGGGCTATGTTGAATTAGGAACTATCACCATTAATTTGCCAACATTAATTTTGAAATCGGTTTGTCATTTTTAATATTCCACAGAAACGTAATTTAGAAAGCTTTTAAAGGCATTTTATAGAGCATTTGCTGTTCCTGTAAACCCCAGGTGGTAGAATCATCGGCCTGTGTAGGATCAGGGACTGTTACCATTGATTCGCAACTATTACTTTTATAATCGGTTTATATCTCCTGAAATTCCATAGATATCGTATTTTAGGGCATTTTTAGAATGCTTTTCACACCTCCCCTTCGCTTCACTCCTTTTTAATTCGAATTTATTTTCGACAGTCCTTCGATGGTATTTATATTTTATAAGTAACTACCATGCCATATTTAAAGTTTCTAGCCTTTTCAGTATCACAGAAATCGCAATTTAGAAAGTTTTTAGCTCCTGCAACCCTCTGTTGATAGTGGCACAGATATAAAATATAGCTTATGTTTGAGCAGGTTCTAACACCCACAATTTGTCATCATTATTTTTTTAATAGGTTTAGTATTTGATAAGATTGCATAAAAATTGTAATGTATAACGCTTTTGGCTTACTTCATCTTTTTAAATTTGGAATTATCTTTCGACTGTTCTTAGAAAGAAGTTGCATCTTGTAAGTAAATACCATGCCATACTTCAAAGTATTAGACCCCTTAGTTGTGCAAAAAACGCAAATTAAAACATGTTTTGCTATTGCAACCCTCAGATGGTAGTGACAGCAACATAAAATATAACTTATGTTATAGCAGGGACTATCACCATTGATTTGCAACCATTACTTTTGAAATAGCTTTGGTATTTCCTGAGATTGAGTAGAAATCGCAATTTAGAACGTTTTTAGAACGCTTTTCACGCATTTTCACCCCTTTTTAAATTTCTAATTTTTTCGAAACTGTTCTTAAAGATCATTTATATCTAATAAATATGTAACTTGCCTAATTTTAAGTTGCTAACCCGTACCGATCACAAAAATCGAAATTTAGAATGCTTTTTTGGTCCTGCAACGTCTAGGTGATAGTGATACCGACATAAAATAGCGTCTTCTTTAGAGCAGAGTCTGTCAGCATCAATTTCCTACCATTTCTTTTCAAATCAGTTTGATTCTTCCTGAGATATCGCTAACAAATCGGCATTTAGAACGTTTTTAGAACGCTTTTCGTGCATTTTGCTCCTGCATCTCCTCTGGGGTACCGGAAACAGATATAAAATATAGCATAACTTGGAGCGAGATCTGTCAGCATAATTTTTTCGCCATTATATTTGAAATCGGTTCAGTACTTCCTAAGACTGCATAGAAATCGCAATTTAGAACGTTTTTTACAACGCTTTTTGCGCATTTTGACTCCCTTTTAATTTTCGATTTTTTTAGGAAATGCCCTTAGAGATCATTGATATCTTATAATTAACTACCATTCTAAATTTCTCGATTCTAGGCCCTTCCGTAACGCAAAAACCGCAATTTAGAACGTTTTTCCCCTGCACCCCATTTGGGGTAGTGTCACCGATATAAAACATAGCCTATGTTGGAGCAAGGGTTGTCACCGTCATTTTGACACCAGTATTTTTTAAATCGGTTTGGTATTTCGTGAAATTGTGTTGAAACCACCATTTAGAACGTTTTTTAGAACGCTTTTCGCGCATTTTCACCCCTTTTAAATTTCGAATCGTTTAATAACTGTTCTTAGAAATCCTTTATACCTAATAAGTAGCTAATATTTCAAATTTCATATTTCTAGGCCCTTCAGTAACACATAAATTGCATTTTTAGAACGTTTTTTGATCCTGCACACCCTTTGGGGTAGTGGAACCGACATAAAACATAGCCTATGTTGGAGCAAACGTTGTCACCATCATTATGACACCAATATTTTTTAAATCGGTTTAGTATTTCCTGAGATTGTGTAGAAACTACCATTTAGAACGTTTTTTAGAACGCTTTTTGTGCATTTTCACACCTTTTAAATTTCGAATTGTTTAAGAACTGTTCTTATACATCATTTATATCTTATAAGTAACTAATATTCCAAATTTCATATTTCTAGGTCCTTCAGTAACGCTAAAATCGCATTTTTAGAACGTATTTGCTCCTACACCCCCTTCGGGGTAGTGGCACAGACATAAGATATAGCCTATGTTCTAAGTTGGACTAACACCATCATTTTGATACCATTACTTTTGGAATCGGTTCGGTAGTTTCAGAGCTTCCCTCCAACAAATAAACAATTTTTTCCTCTTTATAATAGGAAGTATAGACTAGCAAACCCTGCGGCTTTGCTCGCGTAATATTTAAAATATGCCAAGTGATATTTATATGTCAAATTTTTATTAAAAGGTACTAACTAAATTTTTACTTATTACTTTTAAGAATAATTCAAAAATTACTATTTAAAACACAGTTTGATTAAACATCATTATTACACTGCATTAGGCAGAAATGAGACTTAAATTAATAAAACTAAATAAATGATAATTTAGAAAATATTTTGAAACCTTTATGCTCATTTAATACGTTCATTTCAGTATTCATTTGAAGTTTTGAATTTTTTAGAAACCATCTTCTTAGATCTTAAAATTAACTATCATGTCAAATTCTAAGTCCTACCATCTCTCTCAACAGAAAGGGCTATGTTGAATTAGGAACTATCACCATTAATTTGCCAACATTAATTTTGAAATCGGTTTGTCATTTTTAATATTCCACAGAAACTTAATTTAGAAAGCTTTTAAAGGCATTTTATAGAGCGTTTGCTGTTCCTGTAAACCCTAGGTTGTAGAATCATCGGCCTGTGTAGGATCAGGGACTGTTACCATTGATTCGCAACTATTACTTTTATAATCGGTTTATATCTCCTGAAATTCCATAGATATCGTATTTTAGGACATTTTTAGAATGCTTTTCACACCTCCCCTTCGCTTCACTCCTTTTTAATTCGAATTTATTTTCGACAGTCCTTCGATGGTATTTATATTTTATAAGTAACTACCATGCCATATTTAAAGTTTCTAGCCTTTTCAGTATCACAGAAATCGCAATTTAGAAAGTTTTTAGCTCCTGCAACCCTCTGTTGATAGTGGCACAGATATAAAATATAGCTTATGTTTGAGCAGGTTCTAACACCCACAATTTGTCATCATTATTTTTTTAATAGGTTTAGTATTTGATAAGATTGCATAAAAATTGTAATGTATAACGCTTTTGGCTTACTTCATCTTTTTAAATTTGGAATTATCTTTCGACTGTTCATAGAAAGAAGTTGCATCTTGTAAGTAAATACCATGCCATACTTCAAAGTATTAGACCCCTTAGTTGTGCAAAAAAACGCAAATTAAAACATGTTTTGCTATTGCAACTCTCAGATGGTAGTGACAGCAACATAAAATATAACTTATGTTATAGCAGGGACTATCACCATTGATTTGCAACCATTACTTTTGAAATAGCTTTGGTATTTCCTGAGATTGAGTAGAAATCGCAATTTAGAACGTTTTTAGAACGCTTTTCACGCATTTTCACCCCTTTTTAAATTTCTAATTTTTTCGAAACTGTTCTTAAAGATCATTTATATCTAATAAATATGTAGCTTACCTAATTTTAAGTTGCTAACCCGTACCGATCACAAAAATCGAAATTTAGAATGCTTTTTTGGTCCTGCAACGTCTAGGTGATAGTGATACCGACATAAAATAGCGTCTTCTTTAGAGCAGAGTCTGTCAGCATCAATTTCCTACCATTTCTTTTCAAATCAGTTTGATTCTTCCTGAGATATCGCTAACAAATTGGCATTTAGAACGTTTTTAGAACGCTTTTCGTGCATTTTGCTCCTGCATCTCCTCTGGGGTACCGGAAACAGATATAAAATATAGCCTAACTTGGAGCGAGATCTGTCAGCATAATTTTTTCGCCATTATATTTGAAATCGGTTCAGTACTTCCTAAGATTGCATAGAAATCGCAATTTAGAACGTTTTTTACAACGCTTTTTGCGCATTTTGACTCCCTTTTAATTTTCGATTTTTTTAGGAAATGCCCTTAGAGATCATTGATATCTTATAATTAACTACCATTCTAAATTTCTCGATTCTAGGCCCTTCCGTAACGCAAAAACCGCAATTTAGAACGTTTTTCCCCTGCACCCCATTTGGGGTAGTGTCACCGATATAAAACATAGCCTATGTTGGAGCAAGTGTTGTCACCGTCATTTTGACACCAGTATTTTTTAAATCGGTTTGGTATTTCATGAAATTGTGTTGAAACCACCATTTAGAACGTTTTTTAGAACGCTTTTCGCGCATTTTCACCCCTTTTAAATTTCGAATCGTTTAATAACTGTTCTTAGAAATCCTTTATACCTAATAAGTAGCTAATATTTCAAATTTCATATTTCTAGGCCCTTCAGTAACACATAAATTGCATTTTTAGAACGTTTTTTGATCCTGCACACCCTTTGGGGTAGTGGAACCGACATAAAACATAGCCTATGTTGGAGCAAACGTTGTCACCATCATTATGACACCAATATTTTTTAAATCGGTTTAGTATTTCCTGAGATTGTGTAGAAACTACCATTTAGAACGTTTTTTAGAACGCTTTTTGTGCATTTTCACACCTTTTAAATTTCGAATTGTTTAAGAACTGTTCTTTTACATCATTTATATCTTATAAGTAACTAATATTCCAAATTTCATATTTCTAGGTCCTTCAGTAACGCTAAAATCGCATTTTTAGAACGTATTTGCTCCTACACCCCCTTCGGGGTAGTGGCACAGACATAAGATATAGCCTATGTTCTAAGTTGGACTAACACCATCATTTTGATACCATTACTTTTGGAATCGGTTCGGTAGTTTCAGAGCTTCCCTCCAACAAATAAACAATTTTTTCCTCTTTATAATAGGAAGTATAGACTAGCAAACCCCGCGGCTTTGCTCGCGTAATATTTAAAATATGCCAAGTGATATTTATATGTCAAATTTTTATTAAAAGGTACTAACTAAATTTTTACTTATTACTTTTAAGAATAATTCAAAAATTACTATTTAAAACACAGTTTGATTAAACATCATTATTACACTGCATTAGGCAGAAATGAGACTTAAATTAATAAAACTAAATAAATGATAATTTAGAAAATATTTTGAAACCTTTATGCTCATTTAATACGTTCATTTCAGTATTCATTTGAAGTTTTGAATTTTTTAGAAACCATCTTCTTAGATCTTAAAATTAACTATCATGTCAAATTCTAAGTCCTACCATCTCTCTCAACAGAAAGGGCTATGTTGAATTAGGAACTATCACCATTAATTTGCCAACATTAATTTTGAAATCGGTTTGTCATTTTTAATATTCCACAGAAACTTAATTTAGAAAGCTTTTAAAGGCATTTTATAGAGCGTTTGCTGTTCCTGTAAACCCTAGGTGGTAGAATCATCGGCCTGTGTAGGATCAGGGACTGTTACCATTGATTCGCAACTATTACTTTTATAATCGGTTTATATCTCCTGAAATTCCATAGATATCGTATTTTAGGACATTTTTAGAATGCTTTTCACACCTCCCCTTCGCTTCACTCCTTTTTAATTCGAATTTATTTTCGACAGTCCTTCGATGGTATTTATATTTTATAAGTAACTACCATGCCATATTTAAAGTTTCTAGCCTTTTCAGTATCACAGAAATCGCAATTTAGAAAGTTTTTAGCTCCTGCAACCCTCTGTTGATAGTGGCACAGATATAAAATATAGCTTATGTTTGAGCAGGTTCTAACACCCACAATTTGTCATCATTATTTTTTTAATAGGTTTAGTATTTGATAAGATTGCATAAAAATTGTAATGTATAACGCTTTTGGCTTACTTCATCTTTTTAAATTTGGAATTATCTTTCGACTGTTCATAGAAAGAAGTTGCATCTTGTAAGTAAATACCATGCCATACTTCAAAGTATTAGACCCCTTAGTTGTGCAAAAAACGCAAATTAAAACATGTTTTGCTATTGCAACTCTCAGATGGTAGTGACAGCAACATAAAATATAACTTATGTTATAGCAGGGACTATCACCATTGATTTGCAACCATTACTTTTGAAATAGCTTTGGTATTTCCTGAGATTGAGTAGAAATCGCAATTTAGAACGTTTTTAGAACGCTTTTCACGCATTTTCACCCCTTTTTAAATTTCTAATTTTTTCGAAACTGTTCTTAAAGATCATTTATATCTAATAAATATGTAACTTGCCTAATTTTAAGTTGCTAACCCGTACCGATCACAAAAATCGAAATTTAGAATGCTTTTTTGGTCCTGCAACGTCTAGGTGATAGTGATACCGACATAAAATAGCGTCTTCTTTAGAGCAGAGTCTGTCAGCATCAATTTCCTACCATTTCTTTTCAAATCAGTTTGATTCTTCCTGAGATATCGCTAACAAATTGGCATTTAGAACGTTTTTAGAACGCTTTTCGTGCATTTTGCTCCTGCATCTCCTCTGGGGTACCGGAAACAGATATAAAATATAGCCTAACTTGGAGCGAGATCTGTCAGCATAATTTTTTCGCCATTATATTTGAAATCGGTTCAGTACTTCCTAAGATTGCATAGAAATCGCAATTTAGAACGTTTTTTACAACGCTTTTTGCGCATTTTGACTCCCTTTTAATTTTCGATTTTTTTAGGAAATGCCCTTAGAGATCATTGATATCTTATAATTAACTACCATTCTAAATTTCTCGATTCTAGGCCCTTCCGTAACGCAAAAACCGCAATTTAGAACGTTTTTCCCCTGCACCCCATTTGGGGTAGTGTCACCGATATAAAACATAGCCTATGTTGGAGCAAGTGTTGTCACCGTCATTTTGACACCAGTATTTTTTAAATCGGTTTGGTATTTCATGAAATTGTGTTGAAACCACCATTTAGAACGTTTTTTAGAACGCTTTTCGCGCATTTTCACCCCTTTTAAATTTCGAATCGTTTAATAACTGTTCTTAGAAATCCTTTATACCTAATAAGTAGCTAATATTTCAAATTTCATATTTCTAGGCCCTTCAGTAACACATAAATTGCATTTTTAGAACGTTTTTTGATCCTGCACACCCTTTGGGGTAGTGGAACCGACATAAAACATAGCCTATGTTGGAGCAAACGTTGTCACCATCATTATGACACCAATATTTTTTAAATCGGTTTAGTATTTCCTGAGATTGTGTAGAAACTACCATTTAGAACGTTTTTTAGAACGCTTTTTGTGCATTTTCACACCTTTTAAATTTCGAATTGTTTAAGAACTGTTCTTTTACATCATTTATATCTTATAAGTAACTAATATTCCAAATTTCATATTTCTAGGTCCTTCAGTAACGCTAAAATCGCATTTTTAGAACGTATTTGCTCCTACACCCCCTTCGGGGTAGTGGCACAGACATAAGATATAGCCTATGTTCTAAGTTGGACTAACACAATCATTTTGATACCATTACTTTTGGAATCGGTTCGGTAGTTTCAGAGCTTCCCTCCAACAAATAAACAATTTTTTCCTCTTTATAATAGGAAGTATAGACTAGCAAACCCCGCGGCTTTGCTCGCGTAATATTTAAAATATGCCAAGTGATATTTATGTGTCAAATTTTTATTAAAAGGTACTAACTAAATTTTTACTTATTACTTTTAAGAATAATTCAAAAATTACTATTTAAAACACAGTTTGATTAAACATCATTATTACACTGCATTAGGCAGAAATGAGACTTAAATTAATAAAACTAAATAAATGATAATTTAGAAAATATTTTGAAACCTTTATGCTCATTTAATACGTTCATTTCAGTATTCATTTGAAGTTTTGAATTTTTTAGAAACCATCTTCTTAGATCTTAAAATTAACTATCATGTCAAATTCTAAGTCCTACCATCTCTCTCAACAGAAAGGGCTATGTTGAATTAGGAACTATCACCATTAATTTGCCAACATTAATTTTGAAATCGGTTTGTCATTTTTAATATTCCACAGAAACTTAATTTAGAAAGCTTTTAAAGGCATTTTATAGAGCGTTTGCTGTTCCTGTAAACCCTAGGTGGTAGAATCATCGGCCTGTGTAGGATCAGGGACTGTTACCATTGATTCGCAACTATTACTTTTATAATCGGTTTATATCTCCTGAAATTCCATAGATATCGTATTTTAGGACATTTTTAGAATGCTTTTCACACCTCCCCTTCGCTTCACTCCTTTTTAATTCGAATTTATTTTCGACAGTCCTTCGATGGTATTTATATTTTATAAGTAACTACCATGCCATATTTAAAGTTTCTAGCCTTTTCAGTATCACAGAAATCGCAATTTAGAAAGTTTTTAGCTCCTGCAACCCTCTGTTGATAGTGGCACAGATATAAAATATAGCTTATGTTTGAGCAGGTTCTAACACCCACAATTTGTCATCATTATTTTTTTAATAGGTTTAGTATTTGATAAGATTGCATAAAAATTGTAATGTATAACGCTTTTGGCTTACTTCATCTTTTTAAATTTGGAATTATCTTTCGACTGTTCATAGAAAGAAGTTGCATCTTGTAAGTAAATACCATGCCATACTTCAAAGTATTAGACCCCTTAGTTGTGCAAAAAAACGCAAATTAAAACATGTTTTGCTATTGCAACTCTCAGATGGTAGTGACAGCAACATAAAATATAACTTATGTTATAGCAGGGACTATCACCATTGATTTGCAACCATTACTTTTGAAATAGCTTTGGTATTTCCTGAGATTGAGTAGAAATCGCAATTTAGAACGTTTTTAGAACGCTTTTCACGCATTTTCACCCCTTTTTAAATTTCTAATTTTTTCGAAACTGTTCTTAAAGATCATTTATATCTAATAAATATGTAACTTACCTAATTTTAAGTTGCTAACCCGTACCGATCACAAAAATCGAAATTTAGAATGCTTTTTTGGTCCTGCAACGTCTAGGTGATAGTGATACCGACATAAAATAGCGTCTTCTTTAGAGCAGAGTCTGTCAGCATCAATTTCCTACCATTTCTTTTCAAATCAGTTTGATTCTTCCTGAGATATCGCTAACAAATTGGCATTTAGAACGTTTTTAGAACGCTTTTCGTGCATTTTGCTCCTGCATCTCCTCTGGGGTACCGGAAACAGATATAAAATATAGCCTAACTTGGAGCGAGATCTGTCAGCATAATTTTTTCGCCATTATATTTGAAATCGGTTCAGTACTTCCTAAGATTGCATAGAAATCGCAATTTAGAACGTTTTTTACAACGCTTTTTGCGCATTTTGACTCCCTTTTAATTTTCGATTTTTTTAGGAAATGCCCTTAGAGATCATTGATATCTTATAATTAACTACCATTCTAAATTTCTCGATTCTAGGCCCTTCCGTAACGCAAAAACCGCAATTTAGAACGTTTTTCCCCTGCACCCCATTTGGGGTAGTGTCACCGATATAAAACATAGCCTATGTTGGAGCAAGTGTTGTCACCGTCATTTTGACACCAGTATTTTTTAAATCGGTTTGGTATTTCATGAAATTGTGTTGAAACCACCATTTAGAACGTTTTTTAGAACGCTTTTCGCGCATTTTCACCCCTTTTAAATTTCGAATCGTTTAATAACTGTTCTTAGAAATCCTTTATACCTAATAAGTAGCTAATATTTCAAATTTCATATTTCTAGGCCCTTCAGTAACACATAAATTGCATTTTTAGAACGTTTTTTGATCCTGCACACCCTTTGGGGTAGTGGAACCGACATAAAACATAGCCTATGTTGGAGCAAACGTTGTCACCATCATTATGACACCAATATTTTTTAAATCGGTTTAGTATTTCCTGAGATTGTGTAGAAACTACCATTTAGAACGTTTTTTAGAACGCTTTTTGTGCATTTTCACACCTTTTAAATTTCGAATTGTTTAAGAACTGTTCTTTTACATCATTTATATCTTATAAGTAACTAATATTCCAAATTTCATATTTCTAGGTCCTTCAGTAACGCTAAAATCGCATTTTTAGAACGTATTTGCTCCTACACCCCCTTCGGGGTAGTGGCACAGACATAAGATATAGCCTATGTTCTAAGTTGGACTAACACCATCATTTTGATACCATTACTTTTGGAATCGGTTCGGTAGTTTCAGAGCTTCCCTCCAACAAATAAACAATTTTTTCCTCTTTATAATAGGAAGTATAGACTAGCAAACCCCGCGACTTTGCTCGCGTAATATTTAAAATATGCCAAGTGATATTTATATGTCAAATTTTTATTAAAAGGTACTAACTAAATTTTTACTTATTACTTTTAAGAATAATTCAAAAATTACTATTTAAAACACAGTTTGATTAAACATCATTATTACACTGCATTAGGCAGAAATGAGACTTAAATTAATAAAACTAAATAAATGATAATTTAGAAAATATTTTGAAACCTTTATGCTCATTTAATACGTTCATTTCAGTATTCATTTGAAGTTTTGAATTTTTTAGAAACCATCTTCTTAGATCTTAAAATTAACTATCATGTCAAATTCTAAGTCCTACCATCTCTCTCAACAGAAAGGGCTATGTTGAATTAGGAACTATCACCATTAATTTGCCAACATTAATTTTGAAATCGGTTTGTCATTTTTAATATTCCACAGAAACTTAATTTAGAAAGCTTTTAAAGGCATTTTATAGAGCGTTTGCTGTTCCTGTAAACCCTAGGTGGTAGAATCATCGGCCTGTGTAGGATCAGGGACTGTTACCATTGATTCGCAACTATTACTTTTATAATCGGTTTATATCTCCTGAAATTCCATAGATATCGTATTTTAGGACATTTTTAGAATGCTTTTCACACCTCCCCTTCGCTTCACTCCTTTTTAATTCGAATTTATTTTCGACAGTCCTTCGATGGTATTTATATTTTATAAGTAACTACCATGCCATATTTAAAGTTTCTAGCCTTTTCAGTATCACAGAAATCGCAATTTAGAAAGTTTTTAGCTCCTGCAACCCTCTGTTGATAGTGGCACAGATATAAAATATAGCTTATGTTTGAGCAGGTTCTAACACCCACAATTTGTCATCATTATTTTTTTAATAGGTTTAGTATTTGATAAGATTGCATAAAAATTGTAATGTATAACGCTTTTGGCTTACTTCATCTTTTTAAATTTGGAATTATCTTTCGACTGTTCATAGAAAGAAGTTGCATCTTGTAAGTAAATACCATGCCATACTTCAAAGTATTAGACCCCTTAGTTGTGCAAAAAACGCAAATTAAAACATGTTTTGCTATTGCAACTCTCAGATGGTAGTGACAGCAACATAAAATATAACTTATGTTATAGCAGGGACTATCACCATTGATTTGCAACCATTACTTTTGAAATAGCTTTGGTATTTCCTGAGATTGAGTAGAAATCGCAATTTAGAACGTTTTTAGAACGCTTTTCACGCATTTTCACCCCTTTTTAAATTTCTAGTTTTTTCGAAACTGTTCTTAAAGATCATTTATATCTAATAAATATGTAACTTGCCTAATTTTAAGTTGCTAACCCGTACCGATCACAAAAATCGAAATTTAGAATGCTTTTTTGGTCCTGCAACGTCTAGGTGATAGTGATACCGACATAAAATAGCGTCTTCTTTAGAGCAGAGTCTGTCAGCATCAATTTCCTACCATTTCTTTTCAAATCAGTTTGATTCTTCCTGAGATATCGCTAACAAATTGGCATTTAGAACGTTTTTAGAACGCTTTTCGTGCATTTTGCTCCTGCATCTCCTCTGGGGTACCGGAAACAGATATAAAATATAGCCTAACTTGGAGCGAGATCTGTCAGCATAATTTTTTCGCCATTATATTTGAAATCGGTTCAGTACTTCCTAAGATTGCATAGAAATCGCAATTTAGAACGTTTTTTACAACGCTTTTTGCGCATTTTGACTCCCTTTTAATTTTCGATTTTTTTAGGAAATGCCCTTAGAGATCATTGATATCTTATAATTAACTACCATTCTAAATTTCTCGATTCTAGGCCCTTCCGTAACGCAAAAACCGCAATTTAGAACGTTTTTCCCCTGCACCCCATTTGGGGTAGTGTCACCGATATAAAACATAGCCTATGTTGGAGCAAGTGTTGTCACCGTCATTTTGACACCAGTATTTTTTAAATCGGTTTGGTATTTCATGAAATTGTGTTGAAACCACCATTTAGAACGTTTTTTAGAACGCTTTTCGCGCATTTTCACCCCTTTTAAATTTCGAATCGTTTAATAACTGTTCTTAGAAATCCTTTATACCTAATAAGTAGCTAATATTTCAAATTTCATATTTCTAGGCCCTTCAGTAACACATAAATTGCATTTTTAGAACGTTTTTTGATCCTGCACACCCTTTGGGGTAGTGGAACCGACATAAAACATAGCCTATGTTGGAGCAAACGTTGTCACCATCATTATGACACCAATATTTTTTAAATCGGTTTAGTATTTCCTGAGATTGTGTAGAAACTACCATTTAGAACGTTTTTTAGAACGCTTTTTGTGCATTTTCACACCTTTTAAATTTCGAATTGTTTAAGAACTGTTCTTTTACATCATTTATATCTTATAAGTAACTAATATTCCAAATTTCATATTTCTAGGTCCTTCAGTAACGCTAAAATCGCATTTTTAGAACGTATTTGCTCCTACACCCCCTTCGGGGTAGTGGCACAGACATAAGATATAGCCTATGTTCTAAGTTGGACTAACACCATCATTTTGATACCATTACTTTTGGAATCGGTTCGGTAGTTTCAGAGCTTCCCTCCAACAAATAAACAATTTTTTCCTCTTTATAATAGGAAGTATAGACTAGCAAACCCCGCGGCTTTGCTCGCGTAATATTTAAAATATGCCAAGTGATATTTATGTGTCAAATTTTTATTAAAAGGTACTAACTAAATTTTTACTTATTACTTTTAAGAATAATTCAAAAATTACTATTTAAAACACAGTTTGATTAAACATCATTATTACACTGCATTAGGCAGAAATGAGACTTAAATTAATAAAACTAAATAAATGATAATTTAGAAAATATTTTGAAACCTTTATGCTCATTTAATACGTTCATTTCAGTATTCATTTGAAGTTTTGAATTTTTTAGAAACCATCTTCTTAGATCTTAAAATTAACTATCATGTCAAATTCTAAGTCCTACCATCTCTCTCAACAGAAAGGGCTATGTTGAATTAGGAACTATCACCATTAATTTGCCAACATTAATTTTGAAATCGGTTTGTCATTTTTAATATTCCACAGAAACTTAATTTAGAAAGCTTTTAAAGGCATTTTATAGAGCGTTTGCTGTTCCTGTAAACCCTAGGTGGTAGAATCATCGGCCTGTGTAGGATCAGGGACTGTTACCATTGATTCGCAACTATTACTTTTATAATCGGTTTATATCTCCTGAAATTCCATAGATATCGTATTTTAGGACATTTTTAGAATGCTTTTCACACCTCCCCTTCGCTTCACTCCTTTTTAATTCGAATTTATTTTCGACAGTCCTTCGATGGTATTTATATTTTATAAGTAACTACCATGCCATATTTAAAGTTTCTAGCCTTTTCAGTATCACAGAAATCGCAATTTAGAAAGTTTTTAGCTCCTGCAACCCTCTGTTGATAGTGGCACAGATATAAAATATAGCTTATGTTTGAGCAGGTTCTAACACCCACAATTTGTCATCATTATTTTTTTAATAGGTTTAGTATTTGATAAGATTGCATAAAAATTGTAATGTATAACGCTTTTGGCTTACTTCATCTTTTTAAATTTGGAATTATCTTTCGACTGTTCATAGAAAGAAGTTGCATCTTGTAAGTAAATACCATGCCATACTTCAAAGTATTAGACCCCTTAGTTGTGCAAAAAACGCAAATTAAAACATGTTTTGCTATTGCAACTCTCAGATGGTAGTGACAGCAACATAAAATATAACTTATGTCATAGCAGGGACTATCACCATTGATTTGCAACCATTACTTTTGAAATAGCTTTGGTATTTCCTGAGATTGAGTAGAAATCGCAATTTAGAACGTTTTTAGAACGCTTTTCACGCATTTTCACCCCTTTTTAAATTTCTAATTTTTTCGAAACTGTTCTTAAAGATCATTTATATCTAATAAATATGTAACTTGCCTAATTTTAAGTTGCTAACCCGTAATAATAACCCGTACCTAATAAGTAGCTAATATTTCAAATTTCATATTTCTAGGCCCTTCAGTAACACATAAATCGCATTTTTAGAACGTTTTTTGATCCTGCACACCCTTTGGGGTAGTGGAACCGACATAAAACATAGCCTATGTTGGAGCAAACGTTGTCACCATCATTATGACACCAATATTTTTTAAATCGGTTTAGTATTTCCTGAGATTGTGTAGAAACTACCATTTAGAACGTTTTTTAGAACGCTTTTTGTGCATTTTCACACCTTTTAAATTTCGAATTGTTTAAGAACTGTTCTTTTACATCATTTATATCTTATAAGTAACTAATATTCCAAATTTCATATTTCTAGGTCCTTCAGTAACGCTAAAATCGCATTTTTAGAACGTATTTGCTCCTACACCCCCTTCGGGGTAGTGGCACAGACATAAGATATAGCCTATGTTCTAAGTTGGACTAACACCATCATTTTGATACCATTACTTTTGGAATCGGTTCGGTAGTTTCAGAGCTTCCCTCCAACAAATAAACAATTTTTTCCTCTTTATAATAGGAAGTATAGACTAGCAAACCCCGCGGCTTTGCTCGCGTAATATTTAAAATATGCCAAGTGATATTTATATGTCAAATTTTTATTAAAAGGTACTAACTAA
Organism: Maratus speciosus; assembly: GCA_963932465.1. Classification (NCBI taxonomy): domain Eukaryota; kingdom Metazoa; phylum Arthropoda; class Arachnida; order Araneae; family Salticidae; genus Maratus; species Maratus speciosus. The sequence continues at coordinate 464,389,367 of OZ010796.1, forward strand.
ATTTTTACTTATTACTTTTAAGAATAATTCAAAAATTACTATTTAAAACACAGTTTGATTAAACATCATTATTACACTGCATTAGGCAGAAATGAGACTTAAATTAATAAAACTAAATAAATGATAATTTAGAAAATATTTTGAAACCTTTATGCTCATTTAATACGTTCATTTCAGTATTCATTTGAAGTTTTGAATTTTTTAGAAACCATCTTCTTAGATCTTAAAATTAACTATCATGTCAAATTCTAAGTCCTACCATCTCTCTCAACAGAAAGGGCTATGTTGAATTAGGAACTATCACCATTAATTTGCCAACATTAATTTTGAAATCGGTTTGTCATTTTTAATATTCCACAGAAACTTAATTTAGAAAGCTTTTAAAGGCATTTTATAGAGCGTTTGCTGTTCCTGTAAACCCTAGGTGGTAGAATCATCGGCCTGTGTAGGATCAGGGACTGTTACCATTGATTCGCAACTATTACTTTTATAATCGGTTTATATCTCCTGAAATTCCATAGATATCGTATTTTAGGACATTTTTAGAATGCTTTTCACACCTCCCCTTCGCTTCACTCCTTTTTAATTCGAATTTATTTTCGACAGTCCTTCGATGGTATTTATATTTTATAAGTAACTACCATGCCATATTTAAAGTTTCTAGCCTTTTCAGTATCACAGAAATCGCAATTTAGAAAGTTTTTAGCTCCTGCAACCCTCTGTTGATAGTGGCACAGATATAAAATATAGCTTATGTTTGAGCAGGTTCTAACACCCACAATTTGTCATCATTATTTTTTTAATAGGTTTAGTATTTGATAAGATTGCATAAAAATTGTAATGTATAACGCTTTTGGCTTACTTCATCTTTTTAAATTTGGAATTATCTTTCGACTGTTCATAGAAAGAAGTTGCATCTTGTAAGTAAATACCATGCCATACTTCAAAGTATTAGACCCCTTAGTTGTGCAAAAAACGCAAATTAAAACATGTTTTGCTATTGCAACTCTCAGATGGTAGTGACAGCAACATAAAATATAACTTATGTTATAGCAGGGACTATCACCATTGATTTGCAACCATTACTTTTGAAATAGCTTTGGTATTTCCTGAGATTGAGTAGAAATCGCAATTTAGAACGTTTTTAGAACGCTTTTCACGCATTTTCACCCCTTTTTAAATTTCTAATTTTTTCGAAACTGTTCTTAAAGATCATTTATATCTAATAAATATGTAACTTGCCTAATTTTAAGTTGCTAACCCGTACCGATCACAAAAATCGAAATTTAGAATGCTTTTTTGGTCCTGCAACGTCTAGGTGATAGTGATACCGACATAAAATAGCGTCTTCTTTAGAGCAGAGTCTGTCAGCATCAATTTCCTACCATTTCTTTTCAAATCAGTTTGATTCTTCCTGAGATATCGCTAACAAATTGGCATTTAGAACGTTTTTAGAACGCTTTTCGTGCATTTTGCTCCTGCATCTCCTCTGGGGTACCGGAAACAGATATAAAATATAGCCTAACTTGGAGCGAGATCTGTCAGCATAATTTTTTCGCCATTATATTTGAAATCGGTTCAGTACTTCCTAAGATTGCATAGAAATCGCAATTTAGAACGTTTTTTACAACGCTTTTTGCGCATTTTGACTCCCTTTTAATTTTCGATTTTTTTAGGAAATGCCCTTAGAGATCATTGATATCTTATAATTAACTACCATTCTAAATTTCTCGATTCTAGGCCCTTCCGTAACGCAAAAACCGCAATTTAGAACGTTTTTCCCCTGCACCCCATTTGGGGTAGTGTCACCGATATAAAACATAGCCTATGTTGGAGCAAGTGTTGTCACCGTCATTTTGACACCAGTATTTTTTAAATCGGTTTGGTATTTCATGAAATTGTGTTGAAACCACCATTTAGAACGTTTTTTAGAACGCTTTTCGCGCATTTTCACCCCTTTTAAATTTCGAATCGTTTAATAACTGTTCTTAGAAATCCTTTATACCTAATAAGTAGCTAATATTTCAAATTTCATATTTCTAGGCCCTTCAGTAACACATAAATTGCATTTTTAGAACGTTTTTTGATCCTGCACACCCTTTGGGGTAGTGGAACCGACATAAAACATAGCCTATGTTGGAGCAAACGTTGTCACCATCATTATGACACCAATATTTTTTAAATCGGTTTAGTATTTCCTGAGATTGTGTAGAAACTACCATTTAGAACGTTTTTTAGAACGCTTTTTGTGCATTTTCACACCTTTTAAATTTCGAATTGTTTAAGAACTGTTCTTTTACATCATTTATATCTTATAAGTAACTAATATTCCAAATTTCATATTTCTAGGTCCTTCAGTAACGCTAAAATCGCATTTTTAGAACGTATTTGCTCCTACACCCCCTTCGGGGTAGTGGCACAGACATAAGATATAGCCTATGTTCTAAGTTGGACTAACACCATCATTTTGATACCATTACTTTTGGAATCGGTTCGGTAGTTTCAGAGCTTCCCTCCAACAAATAAACAATTTTTTCCTCTTTATAATAGGAAGTATAGACTAGCAAACCCCGCGGCTTTGCTCGCGTAATATTTAAAATATGCCAAGTGATATTTATGTGTCAAATTTTTATTAAAAGGTACTAACTAAATTTTTACTTATTACTTTTAAGAATAATTCAAAAATTACTATTTAAAACACAGTTTGATTAAACATCATTATTACACTGCATTAGGCAGAAATGAGACTTAAATTAATAAAACTAAATAAATGATAATTTAGAAAATATTTTGAAACCTTTATGCTCATTTAATACGTTCATTTCAGTATTCATTTGAAGTTTTGAATTTTTTAGAAACCATCTTCTTAGATCTTAAAATTAACTATCATGTCAAATTCTAAGTCCTACCATCTCTCTCAACAGAAAGGGCTATGTTGAATTAGGAACTATCACCATTAATTTGCCAACATTAATTTTGAAATCGGTTTGTCATTTTTAATATTCCACAGAAACTTAATTTAGAAAGCTTTTAAAGGCATTTTATAGAGCGTTTGCTGTTCCTGTAAACCCTAGGTGGTAGAATCATCGGCCTGTGTAGGATCAGGGACTGTTACCATTGATTCGCAACTATTACTTTTATAATCGGTTTATATCTCCTGAAATTCCATAGATATCGTATTTTAGGACATTTTTAGAATGCTTTTCACACCTCCCCTTCGCTTCACTCCTTTTTAATTCGAATTTATTTTCGACAGTCCTTCGATGGTATTTATATTTTATAAGTAACTACCATGCCATATTTAAAGTTTCTAGCCTTTTCAGTATCACAGAAATCGCAATTTAGAAAGTTTTTAGCTCCTGCAACCCTCTGTTGATAGTGGCACAGATATAAAATATAGCTTATGTTTGAGCAGGTTCTAACACCCACAATTTGTCATCATTATTTTTTTAATAGGTTTAGTATTTGATAAGATTGCATAAAAATTGTAATGTATAACGCTTTTGGCTTACTTCATCTTTTTAAATTTGGAATTATCTTTCGACTGTTCATAGAAAGAAGTTGCATCTTGTAAGTAAATACCATGCCATACTTCAAAGTATTAGACCCCTTAGTTGTGCAAAAAACGCAAATTAAAACATGTTTTGCTATTGCAACTCTCAGATGGTAGTGACAGCAACATAAAATATAACTTATGTCATAGCAGGGACTATCACCATTGATTTGCAACCATTACTTTTGAAATAGCTTTGGTATTTCCTGAGATTGAGTAGAAATCGCAATTTAGAACGTTTTTAGAACGCTTTTCACGCATTTTCACCCCTTTTTAAATTTCTAATTTTTTCGAAACTGTTCTTAAAGATCATTTATATCTAATAAATATGTAACTTGCCTAATTTTAAGTTGCTAACCCGTAATAATAACCCGTACCTAATAAGTAGCTAATATTTCAAATTTCATATTTCTAGGCCCTTCAGTAACACATAAATCGCATTTTTAGAACGTTTTTTGATCCTGCACACCCTTTGGGGTAGTGGCACCGACATAAAACATAGCCTATCTTGGAGCAAGCGTTGTCACCATCATTTTGACACCAATATTTTTTAAATCGGTTTGGTATTTCCTGAGATTATGTAGAAACTACCATTTAGAACGTTTTTTAGAACGCTTTTTGTGCATTTTCATCCCTTTTAAATTTCGAATTGTTTAAGAACTGTTCTTAAACATGATTTATATCTTATAAGTAATTAATATTCCAAATTTCATATTTCTAGGCCCTTCAGTAACGCAAAAATCGCGTTTTTAGAACGTTTTTTGCTTCTTCACCCCCTTTGGGGTAGTGGCACCGGCATAAAATATAGCCTATGTTCTAAATTGGACTAACACCATCATTTTGATACCATTACTTTTGGAATCGGTTCGGTAGTTCTAGAGCTTACCTCCTACAAATAAACAATTTTTACCTCTTTATAATATGAGTATAGAAGTATAGATTCCATGGACGCATCCCCCAGGTGTGCCTACTTTTTGTTCCGTAATTCTTGACAAAATCGCCGCGCAAATATAGACACCCATCTATTGATTTCTTCAGGAACTAATTATGTAGATGCTGATATACAATGTGGCCATAATTAAACTTGCAGTACTCAGAATGTTCTGTAGCGCGATCTAATTGAGAGAAAGGCGCCAAATTTTGTGGTAAGATTAACAAAGACGGGGGTCAAAGGATTCTGTGAAAAAAGAATTAGTTCCAAAAGTCACCGCTAGGGTGATATGTAGCGCTGTGTAATAGAAAAGAGAAATTTAAAAAATGCAGAATCAATACTGAAATAAAATTACCTTGTATTTAACACATTTAACAATTTAATTCAAGCTCAATACGGCAACGTTTTTAAAAAAGCTAAAACTTTATATAAACACCGATAAAACCTCTTTATTTGCAATTTCACTTACTGAGTCCGAAAAAAAGCAGCAGCAGAAGACGTTCTTTATTCAAATTTCACGTTACACCCTTTGGCACAGTGCCATCTTGTTGGGCTTTTAAAGGCAATGTGTTTCTTTTAGAAACCATTTGATAGAAAGTTATGTGCAATAATGTCTCCTTCATTAGTCGAGCATGCGTTGCTTGTCAAATTCTTTTACTTCAACCAGTGTAACGCGTCAGCCGCTCTTCGTGCTTTTAGAACGCACAAAAAAGGCGTAAAGGTGACTGTCCCTTGTCAGTTAATGGCTTAAAAGCGATGGTTGCGAAGTTTGAGAAAACAGGTTCTCTGAAGATTCAGTCAGGCAGAGGACGCATGCCACAGCATACAATCGAAGAAGTTGCAACGGCGATTGTCGACACAGCACAATACAATATTGTTGCCACTTCCAGCGCTCATGGGTTAGCTCGGGATCTGAATATGCCGTATAGTACGGTATGGAAAGTCTTACGAAAGGTTATCCACTTCTATCCGTACAAGATCAGCGGTGTACAAATGTTATGTCACACCGATTATGATAAGAGATTGATTTTTGCTCTCACCTTTCTTGCCAGAATGGAGGTGGGTGATGCTTGGCCGTGCAAAATCTTGTGGGGAGACGAGTCCTACTTTTACCTGAATGGAACTGTAAATACCCAGAAATTTGGGATAACAAATCACCAAATGCATTCAAAGAAATTCGCTTACATTCACCAAAGGCAACTGTTTGGTGTGGTTTCACATCGGAAATGATCATATGTCTATTCTTCTATGAGAACATTATCCCGGTAACCTGTTCTGTTACCAGAGAGAAATATCGCCAAATGTTAAACAACATTGTCTTTCCGAAACTTCAACAAAGAAAATGCATGGATAAGTTCATTTTGATGCAAGATGGAACCCCACCACACATCGCTTTGCGGGTAGAGCAGCTACTACGACAGAAATTCACAACAGAAAGAGTCATTAGCCACTGGCTTCCTACTGCAATGCCACCTCGGTCCCCTGATCTTACTCCATACGACTTCTGGCTTGGGGTTACCTAAAGTACAAGGTCTATCACGGAGTTGTCCAGGACCTGGCTATGTTGAAGGATAACATAACACGGAATGTACGGGAGATTCCTTCAGACATCTTACTTTCTGCTGTTGTGCATGCTGTGCACAGAATGCAATATGTGGTCAACAAAAACGGCGCGACGCCACATTGAACCTGATTTGAATGATGTGCTAAATAAAAGGTAATTTCATTTCGGTATTGATACTGCATTTTTCAAAACTCTCTTTCTATTACACAGTGCCACATATTCCCCTAGCGGGGACTTTGAAACTAATTCGTTTTTTACACAATCCTTCGTCTCACAATCTTCCCACAAAATTTCGCGACATTCCCTCAATTAGAGTGAGGTACAGAGCACTCTGAGAACCGTCAGTTTAATTACGACTACTTTGTATAATCAACAGTTGCTTATATAGAGTCATTATGCATAAATGTGACAATGTTGTTGTACATAAAATTTTACGGCGATAATTGTATATAAATGCTATGTAGTGAGACATCCGTCCATCAGGAACAAAACACGAAACATTTCTCGACATTTAAAACGTTTTCTATTTTAAAAATTCCTATTACAATGGACATCGTTAATTTTAAAGCGTCCCCATATTCCCTAAATGCGACGAAAAATCCCGAAATTGGTTCGTTTTTTTTTCTTTTTTTTTACTTTAAAGATCAAATAAAATCCCGGACGTCAAGGGATACAATGTGTGTTTACCTCCAAAGTAAGCTCGGGAAAAAGCGAAAAGTTTTCAAAGGGCATAGTCGGATAAGCATTGAAAACATGCCTTTTAATCAAATTTCGATTTTTTTCCCATATGTGGCTACATATCTGACAATATATTTCCCCTATTATCACCCTATAAATATTGATATTTAATGAGATAAAAATGTTTTTTCGACTTTTAAAAAAACTCATTTTCTCAAAAACTACTGCACTGAATTTCATGCGACTAAAATGAGGTTAGATAGATACCAAAGATGCATAACTGGAAATTTTTATATAATTTTCTGATTATAAAAACTGTGTGAAATAGCGATAAAAAAATTACAAAAATAAAAATCATATCTTATGGTTATCCGAAAGTTACCATTTTCTTGTAAAAAATTCCGCATATATGCCCCTATATTCTATTAAATGCCGAAAGTTTGTGTTGGGTACTTCATATAAATATTTACAAAAATGTATATTAAAATTATTGAAATTCATTTTAAGGCGTTATTTGGGGCGGAGCTACTCAACTTCGACATCCGAAGAATTTTTGGAACAAAGTCAGCAGACAATATGTCATCTGATATATTTTAGATTCCATTAAGCATATAAGCCATGTTTTTCAACATTGTCGATACTATTTCGATATCGAAAACTGGTGTTTTGTATCGGAGACAGAGACATATTTTTGCCTGGAAAACAACAACATTCTTCGATATCGAAATGTAACGGCAGTTAGTATAATGACTTTTATTCAAACATTCTCACCACTTTTTTCTAAGGGTAATAAGAGTAAGTAGTTTCACCCTTTTTCATTTCCCGAATTAACGTAATAAAATATGGAAATTATATAACTATAGTTAGAACTAAATGTGCTTCTTTATTTCTGTGATATCGTATGGTTTGTGTAGTAATAGGTATTTTCTATTCAAGATATGTACTACACGGTCAAAAATATCGTGAAAAACTACCTCTGTTTTTAAATGCTATCTATTTCCTGACCGATGATAACGCTTCAAGAGCGTTTATGTAGCGTTCTCATTGGTCAGAAAATAGATAACCTTTAAAAACAGAGGTAATCTTTCAAGATATTTTTAATAGTGAACTCGCAATTTTTGTTTTATTTAACACTTTCATCGCGAGGGACGATATAACTCGTCTTCCAGGAATATTAGCTGTCAATCAAGGAAAATCAATTCGTGCCGGAAAATTCTGCCATTTAATTATTGGACATTGATTCCGATATGTAATGTCTAATAATTACCGGCCAGAATTTTCCGGTGCAAATTGATTTTCCCAAACAGACACGACATTTTATTATTTTTTTGAATGTTTGTAAGGACAAACAAATCATTAGAGTGAGTAATGTTATTGATTATTATTTTTCAAAGTAAAATAAACAAGTTTTAAATGAGTTTGTGTTTTGTTTCAATTTTAGCGCTGCGAGGAGCGGCTCAGGCTCTTAGCGCAAAGGGTGGGACAAAGGCGTGCTATTGTCGCGATGAAAGTGTTAATGGCATATTTCTGTGACTGTTTATTTGGGAGATAAAAATTAGGTATACATAATTTGAGTAAAAAAAGAAAAAAAAACCCGACAACATTGGACGGTGCTTTGTATTTTAAAATATATTTCTATAATTTTGAACCGTTTAATTTTTGATGAGATAAAAATGTTTTAAAAATAAATAAACATTAGTGTAAAAAAACAGCAGAACAAATATCAGGAGATTAAAATACTGTAAAGACAATAGGTTATTTCCATGAGTACTTGCAGTATAAGTCACATGCTACGATGTTTAGTTACCAGTAATTTAGAATGGAAAAATGTGACTTATTTTATGGGAGATATCTCATTAATTGTATAAGGCCAAGCAAACTTTTCGAAAATAACGGTGGCCAACAAGCTTAGCAGTTATCAGCTATGTGACTTACACTACAAAAACTCAAGGAACTAGCCAATAGATATTTTTTTTCGAATATATTTATAAACTCAACACTAGAACCGCCATAGCGGTCACTTTGACCGGTACCAAATAAAAATACTTCGATTGGAACCAGAAATTTACTTCTAAAATAAGTTAAATATGTACCACGGAGAAATAAGTTAAATAAATAAGTTAGATAGTTTGTAATAAAAATTCTGGTGTAAAATATTTTTATAACATTTGAATAAAATTCCCGGCGGTTCTAATGTTAATGCAAATACATAGTAGGGTTCAGTGCTTCAGGCATCACTTTCAAGAACAGTGACATTTATGAGAAAAAACATCTGACACTGTGTTAATGTATTACACTCTTTTGTACATAAAAATAAAAATTCAAATAATATAAGACAGTAAATATAGAAAAAAAAGAAAGAAAAAAAATTAATCATTATCATTGTCATTTTTGATCACAACAGATATGCATTCATTTCTGAACAGCGTAGAAAGAATTTCTGATGGTCTTACAATTTTGGATAAATACCTCCCGTAAGAAAGATAATATATTTTTGCTGCCAAATGAGAGAAACAGCCAATAGTTTTCATGCCATTTGCGTACTCGCAATAATGTTTTAGGATTGCAGACACGCCAGTAGCATTAAATTTGTATTGTATGAAACAACGGTAAGTTTTCTTTGAAATATGCGGCGATGGAACTTATATTTCCAAAATATTTGTTGCATCTTTAACGAAATATATATCAATCGAAGACTTTTCCTTCATCATTTCCGCCAAATACGATATTGCCTGGTTGTATTGGGATAAACCGGTGAAAAATATTTTCAATTCTCTTTCGGTCATTTCAGGGAAATCTAGTAAATCTAGTGAAGATAATTTGGTAAAAGGGAGTTTTCTTCGCAACCAGTTATTTTCTTCAACTTCAGCCACTAAAGTATTTTCTTCGTTTATTTTGGATATTCATATATTCACTTACTCTTATTACCCAAAGCGATATAAGTAAGCGTCCTATCTTAAATGGGAGAGGTAACCGCAAGATTAAAGGCGAAGTCACATCAATCAAGATCGCACGCCACGTAGCGGACGGGGTTAAACTACAGGAAGATGCCTAACTGTTTTCTTACTTCACACCACCAGAGTTGCCAGATGGGCTACTTTTTTTAAAATCAGATTCTTGATTGGCACCACTTTTTTGAAATGGTAAAATGTGCCTTATTTAATGACATATTAATTAAAACAAAAGCAAAGGGAATTTTACCGTTTCAAAAAAAGTGGTGCCAATTAAGAAATCTGAATAAAAAAAAATAGCCTACTGGGAACACTGCACACCACTAAAATTGTAAAGTTTTTTCCCTTGATTAAAAGCTGAAATCTCTCTGACAAGGCAAAAAAACTTCGTGGTGTCGCGTGCATTTGGATGCTCATCTCGCTACGCTATCCTTTTGCAATAAAAGTGGTAAAGAGATTTCGAGTTCCATGAGTGGCTAAAGATTTAGGAAATATGCGTAGATGGTAGATATCCTGCCATACATGTCGTCGCACTAACAGCCCGCGTATGTGGATTATCACCCCGTCCACAAGATGGCGCAACTGTGTTAATTTACTCCCGATTCCAGTATTAAGTTTGTACGCTTACTTATATCGCTTTGCTTATTATCCTTAGTTAAAAGTGGTGAGAATGTTTGAATAAAACTCATTATACTAACTGTCGTTACATTTCGATATCGAAGAATGTTGTTGTTTTCCAAGCAAAAATATTTCTCTGTCTCCGATACAAAACACCAGTTTTCGATATCGAAATAGTATCGACAGTGTTGAAAAACATGGCTTATATGCTTAACCCTTTCAGTCTCAAGGCATTTCTATTAGTAAAATACTAAAATGAATGAATGACACCGGAATTTACAAACCAATTTATTTGAAAATAAGTAAAAGCTTTTCTTCACGTACATAAGAAAACGAAAATTTTCAAATTAAAATTCTGGTGTCAATGTCCTATTTAGGGATTAAAATTAGGTGGTCCAAGAATGAACCACCGCCCTCGAAGGGGTTAATGGAATCTAAAATATATCAGTTGACATATTGTCTGCTGACTTTGTTCCAAAAATTCTTCGGATGTCGTAGTTGAGTAGCTCCGCCCCAAATAACACCTTAAAATGAATTTCAATAATTTTAATATACATTTTTATAAATATTTATATGAAGTACCCAACGCAAACTTTTGGTATTATATAGAATATAGGGGCACATATGGGGAATTTGTTACAAGAAAATGGTAATTTTCGGATAACCATAAGATATGATTTTTGTTTTTGTAATTTTTTTATCGCTATTTCACACAGTTTTTATAATCAGAAAATTATATAAAAATTTACAATTATGCACCTTTGGTATCTATCTAACCTCATTTTAATGGCATGAAATTTGGTGCAGTAGTTTTTGAGAAAAAGAGTTTATTTTTTAAATCGAAAAAACATTTTTATCTCATTAAATATCAATATTTATGGGGTGATAATAGGGAACATACATATGTCAAATACGTAGAAGCATCTGGGGGAAAAATCAGCAAATTTGATGGAAAGGCATGTTTCCAATGCTTATCCGGCTATGCCGTTTGAGTGAATCGTTTTCTCCAGTGAACTATTAGCGACGAACTGACAGTTCTAAATGCGGAAATACTCTTAGCTGATAAACCAAGGTAAGTTTTTATGGTATTTCCATAATTTTTATTAAAATTATGTTTAAAGCAGCAATTGTGCTTAAATAAGCTTGTGTTTAAGTCAATAAATTAAGAGTTTCAACATGATCCTCCTATAAGGTTTTCTTTGACCGGGTACTTAAATTTGTCTCAAATGTTCAAAAAAGGAAAATACATATCTTTAAAATTTTTAATTTAAAAAATGGCATTTTCTGATTCAATCGGTGCTCTGTAAAATAATGGTAACGTTCCGCGTACATTTCAGGATCATTTCCTTTTTCATACGTTTTTATAAGAGCATAGCTGCCAACTTTTACGCTTTTTTTTGCCACTAAAATTTAAAAGAAATTTTTAAATTAGTGAATCGCAGAATTCGCCGATTAAATCGGGAAAGTTTTATTATTACATTTAAGTGGTAAGAAAAAAGCGTAAAAGTTGGCAGCTATGTAATAGGAAGTTATAATTTTCGTTTCTAAAAGAATGCTAGTAGAACTTCTGGTATTAATAAGTCAAAGAATACTACTCGGATTCGCAGGTGACAATTATCTCACTAGAATGCGGAAAGTTAAAAAATTATTTATAGAATATTCCAGAATTATTTTTAAAAATTTAAGATAGATTTAATAAACATTTCTAGAGTTTTTTAAATAAATATATAAAGTGCAACGCAAACCCCCCTAGTAATCACAATTCGCAATGAAAAATCAGGATCACAGATTACCAGCTTATGCTTAAAGACACAGTAGAAATATATAGAGGAGAAGGGGGCGCATGTGAACATGGGCCAGATGTGAACATCACAATTTATCAATAGTTATTATATTTTTTTTATTTGAAAAAATTACCAAAGATGACAGAACCTGTAGACATATGGTGAAAAATTTTTGAAGCTCTTTGACATTTTGTTTGTCTCCAGTAGCCAGATCTCAAAAGTAAAATCTCAGTTCCAACTTGATAAGCGAATAATTTTATTTATTTATTCATTTATTTGAATTTTAATGTTTTAACATATACTATGAATACTAATAAATATTTTTGATAGAGTTTTTTTCTCTTCTAAAATTGAAAAATGTTAATGATTTATCAGTTTAACTCTAGCAGCCATGTGGGGCTCTTAGGATCAGACTACTTGGGGGCAGATATGAACTTCTCATAAGTGCCCCAGTCATCAATCTGTGATTCTGTTCCTTTCAGTTAAATTCATGAGAAATAATGTCAGCTCCAATATCTACAATTTTCTTGAAATAGAAGAGATTTTCGTTATACAAAAGTTGTTTTGTATTGAAACTTCTACAAACACATCTGTCAGTAAGTACATGAAGAGCAACAAGCTCGTTTACGTTCAATTGTAATTTAAATAAATTTGTAATATTTTCTAAAATACAATAAGTGTTATGTATTATTTTAGTAAATGGTTTACCACAACATTTTTTATGCTTTGTTAATACAAAATGTATTATGTTGAACAACTTTGAGAGTTTTTCTATTGCATTTGTTCCAAACTTGCAATGATGGCTTACTTCCATCTCTAAAGCTATGTATGGAGTGCTAGTGCTTTGAATGGCGATAGATATTAGTAATATTTTAACCCCTTAACGGTAGCTTAATATTTGGAAAAACCATCAAAAAGTACCTTTTTTATTAAAAAAAATTGAATAGTTATAAGGTTTCTATATAAAATATGCAATTAGTTTTTTTTAAGGCGAAAAAAAAAAGATGTTATAGAGCAAATTCACATTTGTGGAAAAGCCATCATGCGAGAATTCTGTGTTTTAATGTTCGTTTTACACCATACAAATTAATGAATTTAAGTTTTTCCAGCAATAAATCTCCAGCCCGGAAATATGACGTGCACGAGTAATAACGAACGACACCTCAGCCCGTGATATTGACGAGGGCGAGAATTAAGGGGTTAAGAATGTAAAATTTTCAAACTGATAACTACCGTAAAATACTGATTGTAAGCCCCTCCCCCGCCACACACACACAACTCTTTTAAAAAAAATAAGTTAAATTTAGGAGGGGGCTTATAATCAAGATTTTTTAAATAAAAATCATTAAAAAACTCTTCTTTATCATTAATTTAGAAGTAAATAAGGCAAACAAAGAGGTGAGAATATTTTGTATTTCGGCAGATTTCCGATAAATGTTATCTGAATGTCCCCTCCCTAAAATCTCCCCCCAACAAAAACCCTAAGCAAAATTTAAAAGCTTTATTATTTTTTAGAAATTTACTTCTTTATTTTTTATTTTATTGCAACTATACTTAAACAAACATCCAAGCCTCCCTCCCTCTCCCATTCTACTTATTTTCATTTTATAACATTTTGCTTAAACATATCGCCCAGAAACTAGAGAAATATACCCCTTTAAGCCCTGACCCGCACAATTGTGCGGGTGATACTTAAGTAAAAGAGAATAACTATTTCCTGTTTTTGTGAGATTTAAAACCAAATCTGCACATTTATATGAGTTAATTGGCTTCAGATGTTTTGATAAGACACAACTAGGGGGCACAAACTACAAGACAGGGTTAGATTTTCTACTTTTAAAAAGACTATATCATCTGACAGCAATAGACAAAAAGTATGTACTGTCGTAATTTCTTTTGAATATGATTTTCAGTGTTTGCTTAGATTTAATTTTTCTTTTCATATACTTTATTCATGATTTTAATTGATTTTGTCTTTGATAAATTTAATTAGGCTTTACAAATGTAGAAAAATAAATGACACGCACAATTGTGCGGATCCGGCATTTACCATTTCCAAAATGAGTACAATTCCTAATATATAAAATTTTTATTTTTAAATGATTTTTTTTAACTTATGTTTTTAGCAATTTATTTTTTATTAATTACATTTTTAAAGCGAGTTAATTTTAAATTAATAGGTACTGTACTATTCTATGATTTCTATTTAAAATTAATAGTTTTAGATATACAGGGTGTTCCGTTAAAGGGGTCCAATATTAATAGGGGTAATAGAGGAGATCACACGGAGCATAAATCAGTATATAATGCCTGGCCGGATCTCAATAATTTTCAAGTTACAGCAAATAGAATGAAAAATCGGAAATTTGTAAAAAAACCCTCATTGCTAAACTATCGATAATGCTACATAAAAACGAAGCACATATTTAGAAAGAGCAGAAAAAATCCTACGAAATGACATAAGTTGTTTTAGAATATTGAGAATTAATGGCGAGTTACAAGCTCTGAAACAGTGAAAAAATACAAAATCAAATATTTAGCAAAATAGTTAATCGTTAATTCCAAAAATGCAACTCTACCTACATCAAGGAAAATGTTATAAAATTTGGTCCATTCCGAAAGCTTTCGAAGAAGCTGACAATAAACCATATCAGTTTAATTGTATGGGAGAAATCAAGCAGTTCCCTAGTTACAACTCTGTGCTGTTGCACGCTCGGAAAGGGCGAAACTCCGCCCATGACGATTGTAAACACCCCGTTTTAATATCTTTCAATTATACATTTCTGATCAACCTCTTGCAATACCCTTTCATTATTCAGTCTGGTCAAGTGAATGACATATTGTGCAGCTCTCGCCTTGTCTTAAAGCAAACTCCGTGACTGCTGCGTTTCCTCCATGAACTTTCAGGATGATGAAGAAGAAGTACTTTTTATGCAAATTTTCTATGTGTATAGGAAGAAAAGTGTAATAAAACAGCAGTCATCAGTGGGCGTTATGTTAAAGGGAGGCTGTTGTAAGTGGGATTGTAGTAAGTTGGTGTATAATAATTATGCCGGAATACTCTAACGAAGAATATGCGGACATGCATCTGATGTACGGGCAAGCTCATGGAAATGCATGTCTAGCACAGCGCATGTACCGTGAGCAATTTCCAAGGACACGTTGCCCAAGTTCGAAACTCTTCATAAAAATCGATAGACGATTACGGGAGACTGGATCGTTTAATACAGCAAGCATTGATGCAGGGAAACCTCGACATGTACGAACACCTGCAATGGAAGAAGATGTACTGAATATTTTTAAAGATAACCCCTCCACGAGTACACGAGCTGCTGCGTCTGAAGTCGGTGTTTCTCACCAAAGTGTGTGGCGTGTTCTGCGTGCAGAAAACATGCACCCCTTTCATGTTCAGCGGGTACAACTGTTATCAGTAACAGATTGTGCTCAGCGGACAGAATTCGTACGCTGGTTGCTTAATGTAACAGAAAATAATCCACAATTTCTGGAAAATATTTTATTTACTGATGAAGCAACATTTACGAGAGAGGGCGTGGTAAACACGCACAATATGCACACATGGTCATATACAAATCCGCACACTGTTTTCCCGTCGAACGCACAACAAAAGTTCAGTGTGAACATATGGGCAGGTGTCCTCGGCGATTATCTCATAGGACCATATTTACTCCCAGATGTACTCAATGGCAGTACGTACTTGGTTTTCCTACGGGATATCTTACCGCAGTTACTGCAAAATGTGCCAGCAACATTGCGCCACAATATGTGGTTTATGCACGATGGCGCACCGGCACATTTTTTCATAGGTGTTCGCAATCACCTCAATTCAACATATCCTGGGAAATGGATTGGACGCAGTGGACCTGTTGCTTGGCCTGCACGCTCTCCAGACCTCAATCCGTTAGACTTTTTTGTTTGGGGACACCTTAAATCGCTGGTGTATGAAACGCCTGTGGATACACCGGAGGATTTACTAGCGCGAATCGTTGTCGCTGCAGGAGACATTCTCAACTCCGTCGGAGTTTTTCGGCGTGTTCGCCAATCTTTACGACGTCGCTGTCGGCTGTGCGATTCTGTTAATGGGCGCAACTACGAACACCTATTATAATAATGTCCGTTCGTCTGCCTTCCGACATTGAACTGTGCAGCGCAGGCCAGAAGACTATGCTTCACATATGTCATAAAGTACGTGGAATGTAATTCTTTATTTGTCATTTTTCTTTTATTTTCAACACTTTTTGGCACAGTATTTTGTAAGTCACAGACTGTGGTGTACTCAAATTGTAAATTACAAAGTTTGTATGAATTAATTTAAAATTTAGTGTCTTTTTTAAATTTATAATTAATAAAATTATTATGCTATTTGTTATTATTATTTCCTATCATAAATTATGATGCACATATACATACAATAATTGTCCATGTAAAACATGTACTGAAACTTCTTGCATAGTTACAAATCGCAATATTTTTAATTATTTCCGAATTTTCACCACCAGTTTAATTTTAAAGAATTTAACTTAAGCTTTATATCAATAAAAGACCACTTTAAAATGTAGACTATTATTGTAAAGTTATATTGGTTCATTCAACTCTTGAATAATTAAAAATGTTGCATCTCAGAAGAAGCATGATCGAAAATGTATAGTTGAGAGTAATTAAAAAGGCGGTGTTTCCAATCGTGATGGGCGGAGTTTAACCTTTGCTAGTGTCAAAGAAAGCGGAGTTGTAACTAAGAAACTGATTAATTTCTCTCACACAATTAAACCGATATGGTTCATTGTAAGCTTTTTCGAAAGTTTTCGGAATGGACCAAATTTTACTACATTTTCCTTGTTGTAGCTGGAGTTGTCTTTTTGGAATTAACGATTAACTATTTTGATGTATATTGGATTTCGTACTTTTTTCACTGTTTCAGGGCTTGTAACTCGTCAATAAATATTGCTATTTTAATACAATTGATGTCATTTTGTAGGTTTTTTTCTGCTCTTTCTAAATATGTGCTTCGTTTTTATGTAGAATTATCGATAGTTTAGCAATGAGGGTTCTTTTACAATTTTCCGAATTTTCATTCTATTTGCTGTAACTTGAAAACTATTGAGATCCGACCAGGCTTTATATACTGATTTATGCTCCATGTGATCTCCTTTATTACCCCTATTAATATTGGACCCCTTTAACGGAACACCCTGTATAATATGCACATGTAACGAACTGTATGGTTCTGCTCTAAGTTATTGATGTCATATATGATTTATAAGTTTTATATGAGTTATATGCATATCACGAGATAGATTTTTAAGTTTGAGAAATTCATTCCATTTTGACACAGCAAGTAAACCACCAGGAATAAATAATAAATTATAGAAAGTTCAGCAAATGCTCGACAGATTCCGTAGAGTCCGCTTGAATTTGCCAGGAGATCAGGGAAAATTTTCCATAGATGAGCAGACGATTCCTTTTTTTAGGACATGCCTCAGTAAAGCCGTATATAAAAAACAAACCACACTCTGTTGTAACAGCATCATCTGGTATAGTTTTAAATTTTGTATTATACCAGTGGGAAAGTACAGACTTGGTCCACAAGGATCTAGGCTTAGGACCTGCTGTAGTCCTTACTCTGGTTCAGACCTAGTTTTATGTACTTCGATCGGTATTTCAACAAAATACCATTGCTGGAAAAACTAAAAAAATAAAATTTGAAGGATCAGGCAAAATCCAAACGGAGTGAAGGGCATACCACTTGTCAACGGCTCTTAATAGGGGTGCGAGCATTGAGCACGTCTGAGAAAATGAAATTGTAGTGGTCTGTCCAAAAACAAAAATTGTTTCAAACGTTTTCATTGTCTCTGATGAAAATTATCTCAATAAATAAAACTTTTTTTGCTTAAACTTTCATTTTTAGATATTTGCACACATAATCCCAAACTACACAATTGCGCAGATTTAGCCCAAAAACGGCTGCATTAAGGCCGAACCGCACAATTGTGCGGTTCCCAAGGTCCTTCCTTGGCATAATCTGACATCGGGTATTTTTTTTTCAATATTTCTTTTTCAATCAAATACGGTCCTATCGATAAGGGGAAACCACCCATACTTTCAATTTCTACCAAAAAAAACTCCCGGTCTTAAAGGGTTAAAGAGGTCGCATTCTATAGGCAAAATTTTATTGTTCCTACCACTGTTTTACAAATAATAACTTCATCGAATATTTCTATAGCATATTTTAAATAAAATGATCATGAAGATTACCGATCAAGGGTTCTGGTAGGAACAAAAAAATTTCCCTATACAATGCTACCCCTGAATATATATATATATATATATATATATATATACGAGTATACAGGGTGTTTCATAAAAGATGGGGAAAACTTTTAGAAGTCATAGTATTCATGAAAACAAACGATTTTCCTCAAAAATGTATGGTCGGAATTAAAACGCAAAGGTGCTAGTGGGAGCCAATAGAGATATTCAGTGTTGTCAGTGGGCCACATTTTTTAATTCAGATTTACTGATTGACATCACTTTTTTGAAAGGGAAATATTCTCCTTGTTTTAGCCTTAATTAATATGTCATTAAATAAGGCGAATCTTACAATTTCAAAAAAGTGTTGCTAATCAAGAAATATGAATTTAAAAATAGTAGCCCACTGGCAAAATTGGTATGTTGTTATGAGAGGCAAAAACAGGGTGGGAAACCCCGCTCCGTGCAATCGTTGAGTCTCTGAGCCTTTCCATTTGCAGTTCCGCAGATAGAATGCATATCAGCCTTTTCCCTATTAGTGAAGAGAAAGATCTTCCGTTACTTTCCTACTGCGAATGACAGTTGAACACTCGGATCATCAGCTTTTTATGTATTAATCGAGGCTAGAAATTTTGCATACGCGTTCTTCTTCTTCCCCATATCACATTTGCATGCTATAAAGTGTCATTATTCTCCCGATGACTCCCTATAGGAATGGAGCTTTAACGTTTGCATGGATCAAGTCAGTGTTGCAAGTGGGCTACTTTTTTTTATTTCAAATTTTTTTATTGCCACCAGTTTTTTTAAACTGATAATCCGCCTTGTTTTCACCTTATTTAATCTTTCATTAGATAAGGCGAATTTCGCTATTTCAAAAAAAACAGTGGCAATCAATAAATCTGAATTTGAAAAAGGTATCTCACTGGCAACGCTGGACGAAGTTTCCAAATGTGCCAGCACTTTTGCGTTTTATTTCCGACCATGCATTCTTTGATGAAAGTTGTTTGTTTGGATGTGTAATATCACCTCTTAAAGTTTTGCCCATCTTTTATGAAACACTCTGTATATATTTCTCTATTGTGAATTTAATAGATACTATAACTAATGATTATGATGACAAATAAAAAACAGAATAAAAAGCATGTAAAAGGATATTTTCTCCTTGTGTCCACATGTGCCCCACGTGTGTTCACAAGTACCCCGCAAGTAGGGCACATGTGAACAATTTTTTTTTAATTTATAAAACTGTTAAAAAAGATAAGAAGAACTATAAAAGGTGATTTTTAAAAAATTACCTTGTGTAATAAAAAGTTCTGTTTATTATATTGAGCAGCTTTTGTTTATAGAAATTAACCCAGTTATAAGAAAACACTATGTTTATGTGAACTGTCCTCATGTGCCCTCATCTCCCCTATATATGAACAATCCTTTTAGTGTAAACTGGTTGGAATAGAAATTTTTATTTCTTAGTAAAAGCAGGGGAAAATTATTACATCGTAAACAAATTTGAAAACTGTTAAACATTTTAAATTTAAGAAGACGAATCTGTATTTTGTTAACCAGGGGTGGCGAACCCCTGTGCCAGTAGGCCAACTGCCTTCAGCGTTTTCGAAAAGCGACTTATTTAATGACAGAAATTATAGACTTAATCTTGAGCACTGCTGCCAGGAGAATTTCCGTGAATTAAAGAAAGTATTTCTGAAAGCGTACAAAAAAAAGGAAGAAATGGCAGCTATGGATTACATTAGAGCCAGATTACAAATGGGACAGACTCCCACCAATAAAAATGAATAATAAAAATTATTGTCTTGTTCAGGACAGTAATTTTTCATGACGCCGTTTGCATGAAAATATTTACTGGTGGAAGTTTTCCCCGCTGTTAATCTATCCCTTTTGTAATCGGACGTTTCATGCTTAATTGGTCTAATATAACTCCTTCGCTTACCCTGTGTTCCCAAATTTGGGCTTTTAATCAAAATTTCTAAATATTTTTTCGGACTAATGATCTTTTCTTTACTTAATGACAGAATGTTTTTCATCAAATGAAACGAAGATTACTATTGTGAAACTGCGGTAAATAATTTGAAATAATAAAATTGCTGAAACTGAGCTCACCTCAATCTGATATGAGGGTCCTATTATTTGTAAAATTTGGTTTCAAATATTTTTTTTTTCCTGTTTTTGATTGAAGTATAAGAATCAGCGTTCATGTATGGCATAATTTTTATTATTATTTTCTTTTTTGCATAATCTTGAATGGTATTCAAAAAATGATTAGTGAAAAAAATTCGTTAGCGTGAGGGTTAAAATGCTAAACTCTTTTTTATTGCACTAATCTACTTTGATCACCATATTATAAAGTTATTTATAAAGTTAGTTATAAAATTTAAAGATTGGAAAGTTTCAAAGTTCAGAAGTATTATATGAATTCCTTTTTTAATATTTTAACAAATGAAAAATTTTGCACGGTACGGATATTATGAATTCATATTGAAGGATTGTTTTGATAAAGAAGCTTAAAACTTTTCTTCTATCCAGATGTTATCACCTTGAAGCTTCTAATTAATAAAACTTTTTCCTGGCGATTCCTGAAAAGTGTTCGGTCATTCTGTCAAGTCGTTTAACCCCTTAACGGTCGCATTAAATTACGGTTTAAAAATTCAAATTGCTTATTGGCAAAAAGTTTTTTGAAAAAGAAATATTCACCTTATTTAATGACAGGTAAAATGATACCATAATAAAGCCAATTACACTATTTTATAAAACCGCTGGGAATCAAACAATCTGAATAAAAGACACAGCCCGTGAATATCACGGAAGCGAGAATTAACCCTTTAGTGCGCAGCTATGCATATATGCAAACAACAGTGTTTTGATTTTAATAGATTTTTTTTATTCGTATATACCTAACTCACACCATAAAATTAAAATAGCAATACCTGCTTTAATTAATAACAGACATTCAGTATTTAAATAAAGCGAAATTAACCTTTGAAACTTTCTGGTGTAAAGTCAGATTCGCTGTACTACTTAATTTCCAGAACGTATTCTATTTTGGAAATTAAAAGGTTGAAGGATAAGTTTTATAAAATAAATAATTATATAAAATGAGGTATTTGGAGACATAATTTTAAAAATATTTTCTAATTTGCAATATTGTAGCGTAAAACAGCCACACGACAGTAATTTTTACTTGTAATGCAGATGTGCAACAGAAGAAAAGTTTGACGTATTATATGAAAAATGTATCTCTGATTTCTTTCATTATTTTTGCAGCGTAATACACCTTTCAGGGAATCATATATAATTTTTTCGAAACAAAAAAAAAATCGCGCATTTAAGGGTGAAGGGGTTAATCAATTTTTTTTAAATACTGTTTGAGTAAAACTTCACTGTAACAGTGGCGTAACCAGTGTGAGGAAGGGATCCAGAGGCTCTGGATACCACTAATTTCGTAAAGTTGGTTTGCCTTCTTTAACCCCTTAATTCTCGCTCCCGTCATATTCAGGGGGTGTGTCCTTTACTCAGATTGTTCGATTCCCACCAGTTTTATAAAATAGTTTTAATTGACTTTATTATGGTATCATTTTGCCTGTCATTAAATAAGGTGAATATTTCTTTTTCAAAAAAGTGGTGCCAATAAGCAATTTGAAGTTTTAAACCGCAATTTAATTCGAGCGTTAAGGGGTTAATCAAAGAAAATTCTGTGATTCAATAAGTTGAAGAACAGTACTTTAAAATTGGGGTATCCAGAGCCTTTGGATCCCCACGCTTGCTACGCCGCTGAGTGTAACTTAATTTAATTAAATCTGTTCTCAAATCCAAAAAGGCAACTTTATGACATAAGTTTTAATTTACTTTTGTTCGGAAACGCATGAAACTAACAGGTATTGTTATTCAGAAACTATGTAATCGAACTGTCCGGGTTCCTTTTGCAAACGCAATAGATCTTTTAGAAAATGGCGTCAAAGTAGGCGTTTTGAACCGAATTTCTGCGCGAAAAAAGAATAACCACTCAAAAAAGGGTGAAAGACATGTTTGTCACATGATCAAAATCACTTATTACTCAATAGGTAATTTATTGATCAAAAAATGGAAAACACAGTTCGATTCGAAATCGCTTCCATAATCAGGCCTTCCAAATTCATATCTGTCCGTTAAAAAATGAGTTTCTAAATGTGTCAAAACGTTTTGTGGTTGTTGAGCAGAGCAGTTGAGAACAGCCTTAACAAATATTTCTTTATTTGTACAGCGGGGTGAAAAATGGTAGAAACGACAAAAAAAAGAAATCGGTTCGCGTTTTCTATGAAAATGCGCAAATTTTTGTGTTAAAATTAAATGCATAATAATCCAATTAATATTATATCAATCGTTTCCATAAATTGTGTATATGTTTTAAATCTATTTTAAAATATATATTTAGCTAAATTTACTCTGAAGCTAAATGATAAGAACGCCGTTAATATTTCGAAATCACGGTTCGTGATTGGCGCATATTTTCGAATATCACGTAACAAAGCATTTTAAAGAGTTTCTAATCGCATTCGTTTAATTCTCAAAGCTTTTTGACAATGGTGAGAGGAAAAATGCTTTCTGACTTCGAAAGAGGTAAAATTCTAGCTTATAATAACATTGGAATGTCACTTCAAATAATTCCTGAGAAAATTAAACATTCAAAGACTGTCATTTTTAATCCAACTACTTATACTACTGTAAAATCTACGAGAAGTCCGAAAATTCTTTCGAAAAGATCCGAAAATGTCATTGTTTGCATGGTCGCAAGCAAAAGAATGATAGTAAAGAAAATTCGAAGCCAGATGAAACGCCAGCATCAGTATGGTCTAGTGATGGGCAGAATAAATGATTTTACTATCGAATGAAGCATTCGGTCATGCGCATAAACATAGTTTCCAACCTTTGTATATATTTTTCACTGCCTCTTGAATACAGGCCTGAGCGCTGACATAAATATGATTTTTTTTTCAGCGTGTGTACGGTCCCTTGAATTTTGGTACCAATAACACTAGACTGCATTTTTAAACTTTTTGTCACATGATTTCTTATGAACAAGTTTTTTCTGAATCACTTTTTGATGCTGATGCTGGAAATAACCTCCATTTTTGTCTATCACGTCAGGATTTCACAAAAAATGAGAAGTTGTGTTTTCAATATTTTAATTAATGCAATCGAAAATTTATCCCAATTCCATACAAATATTTCACTAAACACGTTAAAAATACTGTAAAAAATGTCCTTATAAATTCATGAAATTTCTTTAATAAAATGAAAAGCAAACAGTTTTGAATTAAACAAACTTTCTTTTTTGACTTTTGCCATCATATCAAACTTTTTGCCATCATATTTACATTCCATCTTCCCTTATGCTCTTCAATGTAATGTCCCATTTTTTCTGGAAAGTAGTCGATATGGGAATGCAGAAATGCATTTTTATACTCATATTACAGCCTAACTTCTTGAAAATTTCCAGCATTGTTTCAACAATATTCCCGTAACTTGGATCTTTCTTATTCCCTAGAAAGTTTCCGATAACACATTTAAAAGCGGTCTATGCGTTTTTTTTCTGTCTCATTCATCGTTTTTTTTCAAAATCCTTGTCCTTCATCAGTTTTTTTATTTGAGGACCAACGAAAATTGTGATGAAGGGACATTTACGTTATGTGTGACTACCACATAATACTTGTTTCCAGCGATGAATCTTCGCAATCAACTCGGGTCGAATGCAAACAAACTATACGTGATACAGGAAAACTAAGAACAGTTTTGCAATCAGCATAAAACGATGCATTAAGGGCAGTCATTGATTTTTAATCATCTGATATCATGCAGACTAGTGTAATTTTTAAAAGTTTTTAGCGCTTTAATGTTCTGAGATTAAACAAGACAAAGAAATGTTTTATAAAATACTGGTGTCAAAATTTAGGGGATAGTACATATGTTTAAAAAATCCACCTCGACAACCGCCATTTTTTTTTTCAGCGCTCAGGCCTACTATTCAGGGGGCGGTGATATTTTTTATCAATTACCGCTAGAAAGATTGTAAAAAAAAGTACAGTTCCGAACCATCGTAACTTTTTTAATCAATTATCTTCAGAAATTTTGAAGATCAAAATAATTTTTATATTTTTGTGGGGTTCTTAAATTGATTATAATTAAAATAAAAAATTTCCTTTTAAAAAAATAGGTTGGCGGCTATGCTTTTACGCATGCCCGACTGATTCATTCCAATAGTACGGGGGGGGGGGGGGGGGGGCACAGTGGCACGCTCGAGACCACTGAAATTTTATAGTAATCATTGCCGTATCTAATCATCTAATCTCTGATATTCAAGAAGTCGACTTTTTCTGTAAAATTTTAGTGGTATCCGGCGTGCCACACTTGGCCAGTCCTGGAATAGTAAAATCATTCTGCCTATCACTAGAATGGACTATAAGAAGAGCAATGAAAGTGTCGGAAATCCTTAAATGCGTAAAACCACGTCGGTGTCCATGTCTATCATCTGATCTTTAAAAAGCCTGCATTCAATTTGCAGAAAAAATTCTGAAGGAACAAACAAATTTGTCTGAAATTATTTTCAGCGAGGAAAATAATTTTCATTTCGGTGGTATGGATGGTATTCATTCAAACTGCAAGGTTCATACGGGTCAGGGTATTTCCCCAGCTTTAGGTTAAAGAAAAAATCAGTACTTACTTAGAGAAACACGCTTCTTATGTAATAGCGCGATTATATAAGTAAAGTTTTTTTTTTTTTATAATAAAATGCTGGTATTTTCTCTGCAACTGTAGAAATCCTGTATTGGCATTACCTTCGAAAGAAAAAGGACATATTTTCCACACGTCAACGAGTTGCAGGCTCCCTAATGGTTTGGTCTGCTTTTTCCTCAAAAGGTAAGCTTAGCATTGATTTTCTAGATGGACGACAAAATAGACATACCTATATTTACATGTCAGAACGCCATTTTTTGTGCCATGGTGAAGAAATTGCCAGCCTTAACTATATTTTTCAACAAAACTGCCTCAATTCACTCTGAAAAAGGCACAAAGAAAGGGTTCTAAGATATGAAAATTTCCACACTTGACTCACCGGCCAATAGACCTAAAATGCCATGGTATTCGTGGTGTTATTGTTCGCAATATCTACTGAAAAAAAATGGTCAAATATTCCAGTATATATCGTGAAAGCAGAATTAAAATCTGCTATTTGTGAGGCATGGCGTAATTTGTCGCCTCGATATGTTAAAACTCTATACCACAACGCTGCATTGAAATTATTAAACACAAAATAAGTACAATTGATTTGCAATATTGCTATAATTTATAAAAATCGGCTCGGTTCTTATCATTTTGCTCTTGTTGCATTTCCAGTGTAAATGAATTTTATTATATTGTAATAATAACAATTTTTACAGAGTATTTTACGTTTATATTACCTGTTTAGTTTGATAAAATCAATTTGTATGGTTTATATAAAATCCATGTCTCTCCCAGACAGCATGAACATTAGCAGCAAGATTGATTTTTTTCTGATATTATCTTGCCGTGACAAATTTGAATTGCAAAATTCGCAGCAAATCTCCCGCAAGGTATAGGGGAAGTAGGGAAGGAATGGGGCATTTTCACAAAAATATTTTTTTTATTTTTTTTATTTAAGTTATTATCAATATTATATATCACATTTTATGCATTAGGTATTTGACAACATATATGAGCAATATTTATTCTAGATTATGATTTATTCAGAAAAATATTATGAAATAAAAAAACGTTCCTCCCTGTCCCAATCATCCCCACAGCAGGGATGAATGGGACACTAATAGGAATCGATGGGACACAAAGATTTTCCTCCCTGTATTCAATTTTACCAAATTAAAATTTATAATTATAACCTTATATGTAATTATATTTGTAATATATAATTTTATAGCACGAATCGATATGTTTTTTTTAATAACTTTTTTTATTGCAGTTTTAACTTTTAATGCAGACTTCGGCTATCAATCTCTTCTTTTTTCCCAATTATGAGGCATTTTAGATTTGAAATGAAAGTGCAAAATGTCTTTTAAATATGGCATAGCTAATAATTTTCAATCATAAAATATTAAGTAATATTAATTAAATGTATCTTAGTAATATGCAGAACGGAAATTATTGGGTCGATCGGAAAGTCCTGTCGTGTTGGGAATATCAATTCGTACCGGAAAATTCTGCCCGGTAATTATTAGACATTAGATATCGGAATCAATGTCTAATAATTAAATGACAGAATTTTCCGGTACGAATTGATTTTCCCAACACGACACAACTTTCCGATCGACCCAATATGTTAGGGGTGGGAATTTATTTGTGCAACATTTCAAAATTCAGTATAATTTCCCCCATTTTATCAATAAACATATACTATTTTTAACAATTTTATCTATTTTGATTAAGTTTTAGTACCAATTTTTTGATAATCCATTAATAATTATTACAATACAATAAATAACACTCAGAAATTTTAAACAATAACAACTCATATAATACTATTTAATACTATTAATTAACGTAAATTATTAATTTATCAACCTATATAATACTATTTAATTAATAAATAAAATTTTCAACATCTCTAGGGATGAATGAGAATGTCCCATTCATCCCCATATGAATTGTCCCAATCATCCCCATGATGCATATATTCCCTTCTCAGCCATTTTGTCTCCAAAATTATTTTGTCACAATGGTTACTATTCATTCATTTTAATTATCGATATTGAAGCTTAAAATAAATAACTACAAATTAGTTTAATTTTTTATATTGTATAAGATATTTCACATCTTCAAATGTAAAAAAAAACTTACTTTTAAGCAGAGATTTCAGAAAATGCAACTTTGAAGGAAAATGAAAACAGCAATGTGGTCCTACTTTTAGTTCTGAAGCACACTGTGGTAGAGCCTTATATGGGGATAGGAAGCAATTTAAAATAAATGTTTATTGCCTGAAATATTGATAATGTCCCATCCATCCTATGTCCCACTCATCCCCTAGCTCCCCTACCATCACCCAACTGACGTTGGGAGAATAGACAATCAGCTTATACGCAGAAATTACAGAAGTTTTATTCGGTTGACACCGCTTTTTTTTAACGCTATTCATTTCAAATACCAAAAAAAAAGCTTGAGTTGAAACGTGTAAATATCACCTTAGCTTGTTGAAGATGGAAATAACGATGTAGGCGCCTTAACTGGACGTATGCATCATTAGGCTTCTTCGAAGGGGTTAAACTTATAGTGTAACTGTTGTAAATGTGGTACAGAAAGATTACTACTTTCCAGTAAGTTTGCAGTATTGTTAGTTACTTGTTTGCCGGTAATTTGGAATAAATTTGATACAGCATTAATTTAACTTGCACGAGAAGTTAGCTACAAGTTCAAAGTGTGGTGACGCTCGAGACCACTGATATTTTATAGTAATCATTGTCTTATCTAATCATCTAATCTCTGATATTCAAGAAGTCGACTTTTTCTGTAAAATTTTAGTGGTGTCCGGCGTGCCACACTTGGCCAGTCCTGGAATAGTAAAATCATTCTGCCTATCACTAGTATGGACTATAAGAAGAGCAATGAAAGTGTCGGGAATCCTTAAATGCGTAAAACCACGTCGGTGTCCATGTCTATCATCTGATCTTTAAAAAGCCTGCATTCAGTTTGCAGAAAAAATTCTGAAGGAACAAACAAATTTGTCTGAAATTATTTTCAGTGAGGAAAATAATTTTCATTTCGGTGGTATGGATGGTATTCATTCAAACTGCAAGGTTCATACGGGTTAGGGTATTTCCCAAGCTTTAGATTAAAGAAAAAATCAGTACTTACTTAGAGAAACACGCTTCTTATGTAATAGCGCGATTATATAAGTAAAGTTTTTTTTATATAATAAAATGCTGGTATTTTCTCTGCAACTGTAGAATTCCTGTATTGGCATTACCTTCGAAAGAAAAAGGACATATTTTCCACACGGCAACGAGTTGCAGGCTCCCTAATGGTTTGGTCTGCTTTTTCCTCAAAAGGTAAGCTTAGCATTGATTTTCTAGATGGACGACAAAATAGACATACCTATATTTACATGTCAGAACGCCATTTTTTGTGCCAGGGTGAAGAAATTGCCAGCCTTAACTATATTTTTCAACAAAACTGCCTCAATTCACTCTGAAAAAGGCACAAAGAAAGGGTTCTAAGATATGAAAATTTCCACACGTGACTCACCGGTAAATAGACCTAAAATGCCATGGTATTAGTGGTGATATTGTTCGCAATATCTACTGAAAAAAATGGTCAAATATTCCAGTATATCGTGAAAGCAGAATTAAAATCTGCTATTTGTGAGGCATGGCGTAATTTGTCGCCTCGATATGTTAAAACTCTATACCACAACGCTGCATTGAAATTATTAAACACAAAAGAAGTACAATTGATTTGCAATATTGCTATAATTTATAAAAATCGGCTCGGTTCTTATCATTTTGCTCTTGTTGCATTTCCAGTGTAAATGAATTTTATTATATTGTAATAATAACAATTTTTACACAGTATTTTACGTTTATATTACCTGTTTAGTTTGATAAAATCAATTTGTATGGTTTATATAAAATCCATGTCTCTCCCAGACAGCATGAACATTAGCAGCAAGATTGATTTTTTTCTGATATTATCTTGCCGTGACAAATTTGAATTGAGAAATTCGCAGCAAATCTCCCGCAAGGTATATGGGAAGTAGGGAACGAATGGGGCATTTTCACAAAAATATTTTTTTTAATTTTTTAATTTAAGTTATTATCAATATTATATATCATACATTATATTCATATATATCATATATTACATTTCCTACATTAGGTATTTGACAACATATATGAGCAATATTTATTCTAAATTATGATTTATTCAGAAAAATATTATGAAATAAAAAAAGTTCCTCCCTGTCCCAATCATCCCCACAGCAGGGATGAATGGGACACTAATAGGGGTGGATGGGACACAAAGATTTTCCTCCCTGTATTCAATTTTACCAAATGAAAATTTATAATTATAACCTTATATGTAATTATATTTGTAATATATAATTTAGCACGAATCGATATGTTTTTTTTTAAATAACTTTTTTATTGCAGTTTTAACTTTTAATGCAGACTTCGGCTATCAATCTCTTCTTTTTTCCCAATTATGAGGCATTTTAGATTTGAAATGAAAGTGCAAAATGTCTTTTAAATATGGCATAGCTACATTCGCACATTGAATATTTTACCTCCTGTAGTATTAATATGCCTTTGACGTTATTCGTCTATGAACCGAAGGCAATAGTTTTCAATTTAAATGCAAAATCTTAGAAAGCTCAACTCTATTTTCGGTACTTTTATGTTATTCGGGGGCAAATCTCGCTAATTACGTTGTTTTGTTTTCGCCAATAGTAGTTTTTTTCACGTGCGTGATAAACAATGCTTTGAAGTTGAAATAAAATGCTATGGTATTTATTATTATTATTATTATTATTTATTTGAAAGGAAATGTGTGAAAGGCATGTATTTTAATTGTATGCAATATATGTATTTTGAATGTTTGTATTTTAAATAAAAGTTGTGTTTTTTAAATGAAATGGGTAAAAGGTTTTTATTTTAAGTGAAATTAATGTAATATGAATGATGTCAATGAGAACAATATTTGGCGATTTATCACATCGCCAGACTAACATAAAAGTACTCTATTTTCTGAGCGTTAATGTAATAAGCATAGTCTTTAGTTTGTTTGTTTCAAGTTTGTATGTTTAATTTATTTTGAAAAAATTCATTTGATGAATCATTAATCCATTTTCTCTCAACATCGCATATTTTTTTATTTTATACCGTTGAAAAGGGAGGGTGTGCTTTCAAATTTAAAATGTTTGAAAACTGTATTTCAATTTACTGACTTTTCATGATTTTTGAACCAAATAGATCGATTAAGGAATAATATTATATGAATATTTTCATCAATTATTTCAAATTTTAACAGAAAACCACGATTTCTACCCACCATCTTAGGACGTGCGTTTACACTAGTATAATATTTATTAATTAGTCAAATAAATGATTGCTCCTATCATTTTGAACCCAGGTGTAATCTTTATGATAAGTACTTCTTATTACAAATGGAAATAAGAAATAATTAAACTAATAACTGACCATATAAAAAAAATGCAATAGATTGATTATTGTTATGGAACACTCTTCTACCTGAAGCGCAATCCTCTTTATTGATTCTGATGAAACAGATTTTCTTCCTCTTCCAGAACGAACATTCAACGAACCTGTTTCTTCAAATTTTGCTACCATTAATCGAAGATTTTTAACAGTCAATGAACCTTTCCCGCATTTCTTTTGAATTCTGAAATTTCTGTAGAGCAACTAATGCGGAATTGCCGTTTTGGTAAACCAATTTTACTAACAAAGTTCGGTCTGGTAAACGTAACGACATTCTGGTTACCAATAGCAAGTACATTGAAAACAAAACCTCCGCGAAAGTTTCTAGGTTTTATAACAGCTGCTGCGTGACATCGAGAGAAATTTATTTGCATTTTTATTTAAATTGGAGGTTTTCACGCTCTCTGGCGGCCAAATTTTACCAGGCGATTCCAGATCACCGTTGTCAGTTTGGCCTGTTTTTAATTCAGAAATTCCAAAGGAATATATTTTGTTTTATATAATCACCTAATATCCTAAATTAAACAAAGTAAAAAGAACTATTAAGATTTCCTGATGTAAATTCGAAATTTCTGATTTAGTAGTAAAAAGATTGCTGTTGAAAAGGTTTTTTCGTAATAAAATCTGTTAAACTATTGTAAATGCATCCCAGCAAACACAGAGCTATTGGTATGCAATCGGCCGACAGCCGCTTGCCACTACCGGCGGTAATGGCACGATACCGGTTGCCGCTACCGGTTCCGTATCTTTTTTGATACGCCGCGCGAATGCGGCCCGATTCATGAGGCACGCAGCCGGTCCGGTATCGGCAGAAAACTATACCGACAGCACGCCGATAGCTATCCATATCAATGCCGGCTGCAGCCCGACACCAACATAAATTGAAAAAATCCTGTTTTGATGGCGCCATCTATGAGCCATCGTGGAATGTATATTTGAAAGGAACGTGTTTTGGCGCTAGAAGAGGCGGGGTTTGATCCGACGTACCCAGGGACAGAAAGCAGACACCTTAACCACTTAGCCACTGAGACCTGATCAGGGGAGGACTTAATGAGGGAATAAGAGGAAGGCATATCGATAAGTAATGGTTGTCGTTGAAGGTAAGTGGTAGATGGGAAAATTGGAATTTTGAAGTGCTTTTATTTTATTTTTATTTATTTATTTGTAATTTTCTTACACGCTTGTATTTAAAAGTTAATTTAATATTTAAATGAATGAAATAAATATCTTAGAGAATTCGTTAAAGCAAACGAATTTAAGAATATATTTAAAAATATTTAAGATATAGATATAATTAAGAATAATTAAAAATATATATAAATTTAAGAATAATTAACTATTAAAAAAGTTTTTTTTAGAGGTTTCAGTTAATAGATTTTTCTTTTTAGGATTTATAATGTAATTACATGCGTTGCGTTAATTTATAAAATATATATTTTTGCATGGAAAAATTTATTTTAATAAATAAAAAGTTGGTAATTATAACTTTTAATTAGAATAGGAATTCATTTTATGTCGTTTTCATGATTTAAAGTAGAACATATACAGGGCTCGCACCGTTCCTAAAATTTTCGTACTTTGCTACAACTAAATTAAAAAAATAATCCTTGTTGTATAGTTCTATTATAGATGCTAAAGGAATGTACCACGAAGAATTTCTATTTAAAATACTGGTAGCACAGTGCGAAAATTTTAGGAACGGTGCGAGCCCTGCATATATTTAATGAGTATGTTGCAATATTAATTTGTTACTTATCAATAGTTTTAACTTAAAAATAAAATAAAAATATTAATTTACATATTTTTTTTTCTTTTGGAAGATAACTTTAAATGGGGATATTTCTGAATCTTTCTTATAAATTTAAGAATGCTTATTAAATAAAATAAGTGAATTTCAGAGGTTTTTCTCTTAATACAATTTTCTCTTTAGGAATTATAATGTAATTAAATGTGTTAATTCATGAAATATATATTTGTAACATAGAAAAACTAATTTTAATAAAAAAATAAGTTGGTAATTAATTACTTTTAATTAGAATAAGAGTTCTTTTTTTGTAATTTGATGATTTAATGTAGAATGTATTTTTAGTGATTATGTAGCAATAATGATTCTTTTACTTATCAACATTTTTTAATCATCAAATAAAATAGAAATATCAAGTTATCTTTTTTTTTTTTTTTTTTTTTTTTTTTTAGAAGTGGGAGATTTTTGAATCTTTCTTTAAAATTTTAATGCTAAAAAGTTGGGTAGTTTTTTTTAATATTTTATATAGATTGTAAAATAATTTTAAACACTTTTTTAATAATTTGATTTTTAAATAAAATAAGAAACATAGCTATTGCTTTTAAAATGAATATAATAGCTAGAAAATAAGTTAAATTGATTTATGAAGGTTTTTTTTTACGATTAAATTTACAATGAATAATAATTTTAAGGAGCAATTTAAAAAACTCTTTTGATGCTTCAAAAAATTGTAAGTCCTTTTTAAAATGAATTCAATAATAACTTTTTTTGAATAAATAAATATAGGCTATTTTTGACATTTTTTTTAAAATCACTGTTAGAATTTTATAAGAAAAAATGCAATATACATATCTTATCAAAACTCAAACTCAAACCAAATTAAGAAAAAAAAAATGTCGGCTAAGACTAAAAATTCCGAATTCGGACCGATGTTGGTAAATCTAATCGGGCCACTATCAGAAATCACATATCGGTCCTGCGCCACTTGCCGGTGTAAGTCGCTTGACGATATATAACCATAAGGGGACCGATTACGGTAACCGGCAGTCGAAAAAGCAGATTCTTAAGTTTCAGTTGCCGACATGCTGCCGACACTTCACCGAAACCACTGTGACCATGCAGACACTTAACCGACAGTGCCGGCTGCGGTCCGATCGTGTGCCGAAAGGTATGTGTTTGCTGGGATGCTAAGTCACCGCCCCCTGAGTATTTTTCAGGGGGCGGACTGTATCTTTGTCTTATTTAACTGAGAAAAATAAAGCGTAAAAACTTTTTTAATTATTGGTGTTCGAATTGAACGGACCGTACAAACTCTGAAAAAAATCCGCCTATGGCAGCCGCCATTTTTTTGTCAGAGCTCAGACCTAGTATTCAGTGGGCGGTGACTAAATATGTAATTAATTAAAAAACGCCTTCTGGTGGCGAAATTTTGAACTAAAATTGTTTTTCACTCAAACAAATTCCCATCCCTTCATTATGTCCTTCACAAAATTTTACAACATTCTGACCAAATTTTAGTCTGTAGACAGCATTAAAGTAGGGTCGTTTAATTATGGACGCGCTGTTATAGTTCTAGACACTCTGACTATGTTAGCGTTTTCGTGTTTTCAAATAAAACTAGGAATGTTACAGTTTCATGTTATATTGTATTTTTGTAATTAATTCATTATACTATTTTATAGGTCTGGTTTTTTTATACATTTCATTTTGAATTATTCCGTATATTATTTTTCTTGTTTTCAATTAACATGGGGTTTAAAATGGCCTTCGTTTCACATTTGAGTTGGACAAATCACATCATCACTGATTACTACGAGGCATATTTCCACCAGCGAAAATGAATAGAAGTCTTTGCCTTATTCGCGAAAGAAATTTTGCATGAATAACACGTTTCAAATAACGAAAATTTCTATTAAAATACACTGGGAGCAATTTACCCGGCCGGTAATTTGTCCCTGCGCATACAAGAGCTGAAGTTTTAGATAACCCAATAAAATTTGCACTTTTTCACACTGACCATTTTTAGCGATATACTTTTCTTTTTGCGTGATTTCATACAAGCCCGTCAGTCGTAGAGCATGTAGTTAGGCGCATCGTAGTTAGGGCCATCGATAAGGGATTTTGTTTCCATTAAGCCCACATAGCATTTTTAGTTTGGAGAAAATTTGCAGAAGTCTTGCTTTGAAAATCTGCAAAGTTGCAGCAAGCTCAGCATGACAAGATTGAAAGTTCATAACAAAACTGCAGCAAGATAATGCAAACGGCGAAGTCACCACACTTTGAACTTGCATCTAAATTGTCGTGCAAGTTAAATTCATGCTGTATCAAATTTATTGCAAATTAACGGCAAACAAGTCATCATAAATACTGCAAAATAGTAATCTTTCCATGCCACATTGACTGTTTACAATTGTTACACTATAAGTTTACCCCATTCGAAGGGTTTCATACACCTGATCAGGTCTCTTAATGCATGCGCACCATTAAGGTGCATGCATCGTTTTTACCACCATAAACGACTTAGGGTAACATTTGTACATTCCGATTCGAGCCTTTTTTGGTATTTGATAAATATAGCGTTTAAAAAAAGCGGTGCCAACCGAATAAAATTTCTGCAATTTCTGCGTACCTGCTGATTGTCTATTCTCTTAACAGAGAGATTTTTTGCTTTTGTCACTTTCGTGATTTAAAGACAATCTTTCCATCAGTTTCACAGCAAACTACTCATGCAAGTGGGTGATGGTATACCTTGCGGGAGATTTGCTGCAAATTTCTCAATTCAAATTTGTCGCGGCAAGATAATATCAGAAAAATCAAACTTGCTGCTAATGTTCATGCTATCTGGGAGAGCTATGGGATTTGTATACTACTTCTTCTTTACAAAAAAATTGTCTTATTAAATCGCAGATTTCTGCAATTATTTAAGGTATATTTTTCTATTTTAAAAAAGTGGCATTCAAAATTCGTAATTCCTGGCACCTATGATTTGACGCATGAAATATTTCTTCTCGATAACATTTTTAGATAGCAATTTCTTAAAATAAAATTAATCGTTAAAACTTAAATTTTAAGGCGTAACACGCTTCTTAATAGAATAGCTAAGATTATCTCTTACTGTCTTCATTAGCTAGGTTTTTCTTCCATTTGTCCAGACATTTTCAACAATTTCACCTTGTTTATTCTCCTTTTTCAAGGAAATAAGCTTAGTTTAATCCTAGCAATTAAGCATAACGTTTAATGAGGTACTTTTAAATGTTTTCTGTGAATAAAACAGAATTAACTTGTCATTTCAGAATTTCTTTCGCGTTAAAGCAGTCATTAATATTTGAAAACGCTTAACTTGTAATTAAAGAAACTCTGTATCCAATTTTATATGATGTTACTTATGTGGTTTAGTGTATATATGGAACTTTCTGTCTTTATTATATACATGAAAAGTGTTTTTAAATGTTTAAAGAATTATAGAGAAAATTCCTTCTAAATACATTATTTTCACATTGTATATATGAGGAACCCTGCAAAGGACTCTCGGAATTTAAATACAATAAATTCATTAACCCAGTGTACTCACTACATTTTCGAAAATGTAGTCTCACACCGCTGTATGCGAAAGATGATATTCGCCTTTCTTAATGACACAAATTCTGTGATAAATTAAGATGGGGATTTCTATTATAAAAAGGTGGTATAAGCCGCATAGTGAGTGCCACTGCATTAACTATAATAAGTATATAAATGAAAAAAGTGACATATTTTTAAGTTAACTCATAAATTTTGTACACGTTGTACTGATGCATTTTCTCAACCTGTAAGAATACTCAAACTTGCGCGTGAATGTAGATCAAAAAGCAATCAGTTTCCAATCTTTATTCTTCTTAGATTTTTAAATCAGTGATGAGACATTGATCACTTTGAAGTTTTAGAGTCAACTTGAGCATTCTTAAAAACTAAATTGCGAAATACCATGCAAAGTCCAACTAAGCACTTTTGAGAACCAGGGCACAAATTACGCACTAATTACAAATATTAATTTTCGTCTTATTTATTATAGGAATTCTGCGTTTAAATAAGGCGACGATTACTATTTGAAAATACTGTTTCTGGTGACTATGCCCGTTTCCTGTATATCCACGCCTTAATCTGACCCAGTGTATTGCGAAACTTTGAATTATTTTTTTTTTAATTACCGTAATTTCGCACTTATGCGCCGCGGCTTAGTTAAGTCTTTTTCAAACCGGAAATTTTATTGAAGAAAACAAATCAAACAAGTACTGAGCTGAAGTAAGTCACATTTTATTTAAAATAAATACTGGTAGGAAATTGAGTTATCTGAAGTGCGACGGGTACGTGCGAAATTACGGTACTGTATACAAAGTTTATAAGCTACTTTTAAAACTTCTCACTTATTTGAGCTCTATACTTGGCTATTTCCATGACTACTTGTAGTGTAAGTCACATACTACGATTTTTGGCTACCAGCATTTTAGAACGGAAAAACGTGCCTTACTTTATCGGAGACATCTCGTTTACTGAATGAGCCCAAGCGAACTTTTCGAAAATAACGGTGGCCAAGAAGCATAGCAGTTGTCAGCTATGTGACTTACACTACAAAAACCCATGGAATTAGCCACTTATTATATATTTTAATTCGGTAATCCTTTTTGCTACACACTTCAGGATTTGTGCGCTTCAGGGAATTTGAATACCACATTTTTCGTACAGTAATATTTACCTTATATCATTGGAAATATACGAGTATATTGGTTTAAATATGGTGACAGTTACTTTAAGAAAAATCTGGTATTCAATTCCCCTGAGACTATGAACCCTATGCTTAGAGAAATGTCATAAATAATTATAAAAGTTAATGTTTGTTTAAAAAACGTTGATTTTGTTTTCATGAGATTCTATACCTTAAAGAAAACATTTTTTTTTTCTTTTTAAACTAAACTTATCGGGAATTTTACTCAAGTTTTGTAAAAATATTTCACACGAGAATTTGTATTTAATTCTGTTTAACTTATTTCTGTGTGATTTACATTTTATTAATTTTATAAAGAAATCTCTAGTTTGAATGGAAATATTTTCATTTGCTACCGGTCAAACGCCGGTACTGTACTACATTTGTAATATCCGCGGAAATCATCGAATGCGCAGTCTGGGGGGTAAAAGGGTTTCCTAACAAAGCGATATAAGTAAGCGTACAAACTTAATACTGTAATCGTGCGTAAATTAACACAGATGCGCCATCTTGTGGACGGGGTGATAATCCACATATGCACGCTTTTAGTGTGACGTCATATATGACAGGATATCTACCATCTGCGCATATTTTCTAAATCTTTAGTCAGTCTTGGAACTGAATTTTTCTTAGCACATTCATTGCAAAATAACGGCGTATCGTGAAGGGCATCCAGATGCACTTGATACCACGAAGTTTTTTTCGCTTTGTCAGAAACACTTCAGTTATTAATAAAGTTGAAAAAAACTTTACAATTTTAGTGGTGTGAAGTAAGAAAACTGTTAGGCATCTTCCTGTAGTTTAACCCCGTCCGCTACTTGGCGTGCGACCTTAATTGATGTGACCTCGCCTTTAACCCTTTATCTACGGCATTATGATCAACTGCAATTTTTTTCATGTAATATTTTTTTTCAGTTACTACAATGAAAATTAAATGATAAATATACAAAAAATACTCACCCGTGAGAAATTTAATTATTTAGAGGTAATTAATTAAAGTGGTACTTTAACCCTAGAACTACCGGAAATTTTACTCAAGTTTTATAAAAACATTCTACACCAGAATTTTTACTTAAAACTATTTAATTTGTTTATTTAACTTATTATTGTCTGATTTATACATTTAGTTTGTTTTGAAGAAATTTCTGGTTTGAATAAATATTTTGAATGTACATGTCGGGTCCAATGGACCCGTCTGGTAGACGGAAGGTTAAAGTACCGTCAGTACACTATGACTAAAATATCATAACAGAAAACCCACAAGGTATTTCAACTGGCACCAGAAAATATTTTCCATTTAACAAGTATATGAAATATCGACTTTTTCCTATTTACAAATAAATCGTATGGCAAATTCCGGTGCCGATCATTTATTTCAACACTTTAGAATTGAAAATGGTTTGCTCCTGTAAGGGTTAAAAAACTATTTTTCTTTAAGTTTCTATCTTGTTAGCAGTCCTTTAGTTATGCGACGGCTATATTCCAGGGACAACACGTTCTCTCGCATCTCCATATATGCAATATATGAATTTACATATGCCATTTCTAGCATAGCAAAAACGAGCCGGTGCCATAACTTTTACGACTTCCTATAAAAAATAACAATGAAACAGAAAAGAAATACCAGGGAAATCATTACTACACTACATTTTAGTAATTACATTTTAAAGCAGATGAAAACGATGGATAACTAAGCAGACGAAAAGTAAACAAGAAGTTTTTCTACAACACGCAGTGTACTGACGGTACTTATAAGTACCACCGAGTAATTCAACTGTTAAATCAAATACATACACCGTTCATCTAAAATAGCTTATCAAATTGTATTCTAAGATCATAATGAACACATAAAAAAAATCCAACACTTATCTTATATCCTTTACTGTGTTTGCAGCAATGAAAAGACGAGCGAGGCAATCTGTAGAAAATGTCGGCAGAAATTACATCGACTGCTTCAAAGATAGCCTCATTCCTCTCTAAATTAACAAACCTAGAACTTCTGCTGCCATGTATTCGGATAAAGTGGAGTTAAAAGAGCGTTTTTTGCAAAGTACCATTAGAATATTAGTAATATTCACTATGGTATAAAAGTTTAAAATGAGTGGTACTTATAAGTACCGTCAGTAGATAAAGGGTGAATCTTGTGGTTACCTCTCCCATTTAAGATAGGACGCTTACATATATTGCTTTGGTTTCCTATTTTTTTAACGGCCGTTTATGGGGATTTTATTGGTATTATGTCCTTACCTCCAAGGTCTGAAATTTCAGAAACTGATGCTATATGTGGGGTGACGTTTTAACCCCTTAAAGGTCGCTTAATATTTGGAAAAAACATAAAAAGGTACCTATTTTTTTTGTAACAGAAATTGAATAATTATAAGGTTTCTATATAAAATATGCAATTAGTTTTTTTTAAGGCGAAAAAATAAGATGTTATACAATAAATTCACATTTGTGGAAAAGCCATCATGTGAGAATTCTGTGTTTTAATGTTTGTTTTACACCATACAAATTAATGCGAATGAGACCTTTATTTATCATCATCAAACAATTTTTTACAAATAATATTTGAAATAATATAATATACATTAAGTTTTGATTATTATTAATAATTATTTTACGGGTGTGATATGTTTCGAAACATGCAGTACAAAGTCCAACATCACAATCAGCGCCAAAAACCAATCCTAACATTGATATTCAAAGACTTCACACGGAAAAGCCAGTTAAATTTTTCTGGTTTCAGAAGTTTTTTCCAGCAATAAATCTCCAGCCCGGAAATGTGACGGGCACGAGAAACAACGAACGACACCTCAGCCCATGATATTGACGGGAGCTAGAATTAAGGGGTTAAGTGTGTTGCGGTTTAACAATGTCTTTCTGTATAATGAAATGAATTTAGCATTGAAACAGTATCATAATTTAATTATAAATTATGGGCTAAAATATTTCGCCTTGTTCGATTCAAAATTGAATTCATGAATCTCAGAATTTTTAAAGTCGTTAAAAATCAGAGTTTCCAAGCCTCCGGCTTTTACATACCACTATTATCTTAGAGAAAATGTTATTCTTTTAAATCGCCCAAATGTTCCAATTAAAAAAAAAGAAAATTTTCTGTATTAAAATACTGGTATCCAAAAATACTTTGCAGTTCTGTTAATTTTGTTTTAGGTTATGGTTATGGTTAGGTTAAGAAGTTCAACTAGTATTTTTCGCAGTGAAACAGTCTGTACTATTACCATAGCTGCCAACATCTTGCGCTTTTTTGTACCAAAAAATTTTAAACTGCATTTTACCTTTTTAAATCGCCGTTATCTGACGATTAATTAAGGTTAAAAATTCTATTACGTTTTCCTGATATAAAGAAGCGGAAGAGTTGGCAGCTATGCTATTACGCATTTCTTAATAACATTAACGACAAAGACTTTTTTTGTAGTCGATGTATAAAAAACTCTAATTAAAAGTGGATTTAAGTTAGAACGAATTTCTTCAGGAGACGAGAAAAAAAAGCGGCAATTCCGATTGAGTCATATAACGAGGTACTAGTGTATTTAAATTTGCAGCTTCATGAGAAAAATTCGTATAGAGTTATAACGATATTTAAAATTATATCAAATCTCAGTAATATTTATCTGGGTTCTGAGCACATTTTTGTGTTCTGAGCACATTTAGAAATATGAAATAAAAATTACTGAAAGTATTTGCGTCCTTCTTTAACATAAAATACGTTTGCCTTTCTCACAAAAGCTGGGAAACTGCTGGCTTATTGCGAAACGTATTTCATTGGTCTAGTTCGGTTCGTTGCTCTGGCAACCGCAACGTTTTTGTTGGTCTTGCAAGTAATATAATATTTTTTAAAGCAGAAAATGCTATGTTTTTTGCTTACTTAGTAAAAAATTTCCATCTAAATCGGACTGTTTTCTAAAAAGAATCGATTGAAAAATATTTAAATACTGTGAAGCTTAAGTAAAAAAGAGACTTTTTTCATCAATTGAAAAAATATACATTATATAATTTTGGTTTGCTTAAGATTGCTTTTATATTTAGAGCGTAGCAAAAAGATTGAAACACGCTTTAATGTTTTACAGGTTGAAGATATGTAGGCTATATAAAATTAACACTAGAACTACCGTGTGCCTTCATTTTGACGGCTACCATATGAATACGTTTCGGTTCAAATCAGAAATTTGATTATGAAATAAGTTTAAAGATACGAAAAAGAAAACCGTTAAATAATAAAGTTAAACTGTTTTAAATCAAAATTCTGGTGTGAAATATTTTTATAAAACTTGACTCAAATTTCCAGCAGTTCTTGTGTTCAAAAGTTTTCAAAATCAGATAAGAATTAAGATTTTGTTGACGAAATAGTCCTACCACTAATTTTTAAAACGTTACACGTATTAATTGTTATACCGTACTTGGATCCTATACATTAGAAAAAACTTTTTTCATGCTTTGAGAAGTAAAACAATAAAAGACCCATTTTTCTACGACCAAAACTCATCGAAATATAATACATTGAATTTTTTAAATTTCGTAATTATCCAGCTGTAAAAAAAGTCTATCCGATTTTAGTACCGGAAAGTTCCGAAATTTTATAAAATTCAAAGTGTCGTGGTTCGATGAGTCTTGGTCATAGAAAAAGGGGAATTTTTACTGTTTTACTACTCAGAGTATGGGAAAAAACTATATTTAAAACTTATAGGACGCAAGTAGCGCATAAGATATTAATCCTTAGCACACCGTTGTCTCTGCTCCGGAGACATCATCTTTCTTATCTTTCTTTGCAAAATTTGTTTTCGGTACCAGTAACAAATGAAAATAAAATTTACCTTATTTAATCAGAGCATTTTTGAAATTTTGTACTTGAAGGAAACTTATTTTTAAAAAGTGGTGCCGATTGAATGAAATTTGTGTAAGAGACGCCGGAGTCCAAAGGGTTAAAAAGCGTCATTTTTGAAAATTATTGACAGGATTTTTCGTCAGCATACCGTAATTTCCGGTGTGTAATCCGCGGATCAAACTATTCTGTTTGGACCCAGAAATTTTATTTAGTAATTGAAGCCAAATATTTACCATGATCTAAAAAGCTACATTTTATTTTTAAAAATTTCTGGGTCGAAAAATGATTGTTTGATCCGCGGATTATACGCCGGAAATTACGGTAATCTTAATTCCTACCTTTTTTTAACACTTTTAAAGCTTACATTGTCTACCTATCTTCAACTGTTAAAAAATTAAAGCGCGTTTCATTCTTTTGGGGCCACCATATATGTTTTATACATAATAAACGCAATAGAATTTTAATTAATATAATAATAGTTAAAAATTAAAAGCTTGTCTATAACTCTTTCCGATAAGATTTAATCTTCATGAGGGAAGTAATTTTTCATTAATGAAAAAAACATGTTGCATTATATGCTTCATATATTTTGTTAATCAAATATAAATTATTGATTTGGATGGAGCAATAAATAAATTTATTTCCTACAAATTGTGTGGTAATAAACATACTTTTTGAAACTTTAATCTTTTAAAGAAACTTTGACGATGTCGCACGTCATATTAATGTTTGCATAGCTGCAAACTCTTACGCTTTTTTGTACCAAAAAAATGTAATAGTAAATTTTATCTTTATCAATCGCCGTAATCTGCAGATTGAATAAGACATCAAATATTTAATTAAACTTTTCAAAATTATTAAAAACTAAATGTTCAAACATAAAATGAAACACTTACCCAGAGATCAGCAAATTGTTTCCAAATATTAAATTACAGGGCAATATCCATAGTTAAAGATACCATAAATGTTCAAATAAAATGTCCCGTTTACGCAGCAAAAAATAGTTGTTCAAAGTTTCATAAAATTTCACCTATAAAAGCACCTCACGTATAACCTCACCAAAATCCGCACATAGGAAACGTCGACACCAGACTCTAGCAAACCATCCCATTGTTCTATAGACGTTCACTTGCGTTTCTTTAGAGGGGCATGCGCTTCAAAATAACATCGTGAAAGGCCGTGAGAGAGAGAAACTTCTCATTTTGCAAAGAGCAGCTCTTACCTAAGAATTAGCCGCTGCTCAGCGAGAAGAGCAGAACTCAGTCATAGACAGATTATTTCCAATAATCGAATGTATCTCTTCGTTGAGAATCAATACTCTAACCCCTCTCTATTTATTATTATTATTATTATTAAAGACGGGAGGACCCTTCAGACTCCCCAGCTTTAATTGGCTAAAATTCTCTACGCCCCTCAAACGCAATGATACTGCTTGAATTTAAAGTAACGCTGACCTGAACCTATCATCACGACTTTCCTCGCCAAATTTATAACTTTTCAGTCCACCTGGTAGGATTAACCAATTTCAAACCCATATCCTTCTCTTGAGTTTATTGCTGCTACCCATATAGCATTTTTAGTTTGCAGAAAATTTGCAGAAGTCTTGCTTTGAAAACCTGCAAAGTTGCAGCAAGCTCAGCATGGCAAGAATGAAAGTTCATAACAAGACTGCAGCAAGATAACGCAAACGCCGAAGTCATCACACTTTGAACTTGCAGCTAACTTCTCGTGCAAATTAAATTCATGCTGTATCAAATTTATTGCAAATTAACGGCAAACAAGTAATCAAAAATACTGCAAACTTACTGCGAAGTACTTATCTTTCCATGACACATTAACCCTCTCGCTGCGCAGCCCAAGATATTCTCGGGCATGCATTTTTCCGTCTAATTAATACTATTTGGTTATTCCCGCCAGTTATTTTTTAGCAAAATCTTTGTCTGATTTGATCAGGACATTTTCCCCAATTGCGATAGTCAAACAGTGTTGCCAGTGGGGTACTTTTTTATAATTCAGATTTCTTGATTGCCACCACTTTTTTGAAACGGTAAAATTGACTTCGTTTTTGCCTTAATTAATATGTCATTAAATAAGGCACATTTTACCATTTCAAAAAAGTGGTGCCAATCAAGAATCTGATTTTTAAAAAAGTAGCCCATCTGGCAACACTGTAGTCAAAAATTTCTGCCTTAAAGAACCGGTGATAAAAGATTAAAAATTCTGCAAAAGACGCTCATCGCGAAGAATTACTTACGCAGCGACAGGGTTAACTGTTTACAAAAGTTACACTTTAACTTTAAACCCTTCGAAGTGGACCATAGACCTGATCAGGTCCATTGACGCATACGCACCGTTAAGGTACAGGAATCGTTTTTACTACCATTAACACGTTAACAACTTAGGGTCATATTTGAACTTCTAACTCGAGCCTTTTTTTGATATTTGAAAAGTATAGCGTTTAAAAAAAGCGGTGCTAACCGAATAAAATGTCTGCAATTTTTGCGTATCTGCTGATTGTGTATTCTCTCAAGAGAGGGACTTTTTGCTTTCGTCACTTTCGTTAATTAAAGACAGTCTTTCCATCAGTTTCACAACAAACTACTCATGCAAGTGGGTGATGGTATACCTTGCGGTAGATTTGCTGCGAATTTCTCAATTCAAATTTGTCACAGCAAAGTAATATCAGAAAAAATCAAACTTGCTGCTGATGTTCATGCTATCTGGGTAGACTCAAATGCCGCATTAGAAAAACCCCTCACATATGCTGAAATCCAATACTTCCCTACCCCCATACACAATTGTAAAACGCGTATCTCCCATCATACGAACACCCACGACTAACAAGGAGAGGGCCAACCTTGTTAATCACAGATTTTGATTATTTTAATATATGTTGTAGGTTAGAGACCCCTTAGTGTCAGGTTGAACAGATTTTATCCAACGCTCCTTAGTTCTTGAGAAACCGAGGGGTCTAATAATAGTACA
This sequence comes from Maratus speciosus, assembly GCA_963932465.1. Classification (NCBI taxonomy): domain Eukaryota; kingdom Metazoa; phylum Arthropoda; class Arachnida; order Araneae; family Salticidae; genus Maratus; species Maratus speciosus. The sequence goes on from OZ010796.1 coordinate 464,434,253, forward strand.
CAACTTAAATAGTTACTTTGCAACCGCAATGGTAGGTTGGTCGTAGCTCAGTTGGTATGGTGTTTGTCGGCTGATCTGCGGGCCCGTGTTCGATACCTGAATGCACTACATTTGTTTTTCTCATTTTTTGTTTTATAAATATGCTTGTAAGTATAATTAATAATCTCATTGTCAATTAAAATTTATAATATTGTGTATCAATTATAATTTTAACCTATTTAATTTTTTACTTTTAACTAAATAGTTGTAGAAAACATCATAAAACTGTTAATTTTTTGAAATTTATAATTTTTTATTTTTCTATGAAATACATTTTAAAAGTGTTAAAAAACACTTTTAAAATGTATTTCATATATTCTTTATCGATGCAATGATATTGAGCAATTGTGTCAATTCGTGATTTTAAAGAAACATCATTTACGTATTGCTTTAACAAAGGAAGTCAATGCGATAATACTATTATTCTGTTTTTAAAGTAACAAGCATAATTATATTTAAAATTAGCATCAGAATTAAGTTACAACCGATTTTTTGCATATTAAAGTTTTTTAAATTTGTAATACGTATGCTTGCACTTTGAATTATTTCGCTTTCACCTTTACCTTCTTTCTGGTTTTATTTTTCTTTTATTTGAATATTCTTTTATTTTATCATAACTAGATGGCACCACAATAGATTTTGTCACGATTTTGGAATTTTTATCGTTCAATAATAGATTCAATTTCTTTTTAAACCTCTTTAAAGGATAAGAAATAATAGTTTAAAAATAAAAAATGATAAATTTACGTTTGTTAACATTATAATTAATGTATGATATTAAAATTTGTAATTGAAATTATTAAATTATAATTACAAGTATATTTATAAAACAAAAAATGAGAAAGACAAACGTATAGCGTTCGGGTATCGAACCTGGGCCCGCAGATCAGCCAGCGAACGCCGTACCAACTGAGCTACGACCAACCTATCATTGCGGTTGCAATGTAAGTATTTAAGTTGTGTACTATTATTAGACCCCCCCCCCGGTTTCTCAAGAACTAAGGAGCATTGGATAAAATCCGTTGAACCTGACACTAAGGGGTCTCTACCCTACAACATATATTAAAATAATTAAAATCTGTGATTAACAAGGTTGGCCCTCTCCTTGTAAGTTCCACTTTCTACGCAATGTGAAAAACAGAAAACGCAGATACCCCCATTTGTCTAAACATATAACTACAAAAGACAAAAATGACAGAATATTGCTGTTACAAATAAGTTTTAACTTATTCATAGCTGCCAACTTGCACGGATTTTTGATACCACTAAAATTTAACAGAAATTTCTGCCTTATTTAATTATCAACATTCACTGCAATTCGGCTATTGAATTAGGCAAAATTTTCTATTAAATTTTAGTGGTAGCAAAAATCCGTACAGGTGGGCGGCTATGCTTATTTTTCATTCCTGGTTAATTCCATGAAAACTTGTCATGTCTGTCACACAGCTGAAAATAGCTACGGTTGTTGGCCACCGTTATTTTCGAAAAGTTTGCTTCGCCTTATTCAATTGATGAGATATCTCCGATAAAATAACTCACATTTTTCCGTTCTAAAATACTGGTAGCCAAAAATCGTAGTATGTGACAGATATGACAAGTTTTCGTGGAAATAGCCTCCTATGTTTTCTAATATCTCTGCACCTCTTCAAACACCCTATATAACATAATCATTGAATTTCTCCAATTCAAGAAGTGGACTCTTTAAAAATTAGTGGCATCCGGCGGGCCACAGTTTGGCACCCCTGGTCTAAGGTAAATATAGAACTTCTTTATTAAAACCCGTTCTTCCGCCCACAGACCTAACTTTTACATTATCATATAGCTTCCAACTCTTAACGATTAGTTGTACTACAAAAACTTAATAGTAAATTTTACCTTTTTTAATCGCCGTAATCTGGTGATTAGATTTAATTAGCAAAAATTTTTATCAAATATTTGTGGTCTAAAAAAGCGCAAGAGTTGGCAGCTATTTTTGATATATGTTGTGTTATTCGTTATATGTATTATATTATTTAATAAAAATAAATGCAAAATATTTATATTTATATAACAAGCCAACGTATTATGCATATAAAGAACCGATAAGAAAATGATCATTATCGCATGCATTTATTTATAATGCAAGCAAGAATGAAAAGTACTTTTTGCTGAAGAATGTTTGATCGGTTAATTTAATAGAGTTTAATGGTCCAAAGTGCTGCGCTGAAAAAAAAAGGATTTCAAACATGTTATTTTTTTAAGTTATCTTTAAACCCCTCATAAAAACAAGTTGTAACAAATATTTAAATGTTGCTACGCTAGATGGCAGCACTAGACGATAGTTTCTTATTACACCGGCTGCCAAATAGTTTTATCCCATCATCCCTTGCGTTAGATTTGCTCGCAGAGTTGAAAAAGCAGTGTTTTGAGACACACGATGTATAGGTTTCGAAATGCAGGGTGTCTTGCTTGTTTTTCCCCCGGAGTTTTATGAGAAGCGGGAAATGATGAAATGTTTTTTTAATCAGTGGATTTCTTCTAAAGTTCTTAAAGTCTGTACATATGTATTATAATTGTACATAGTCGTGTTAAATGGCATATCCTTGTATCTTTTGTATGATATATTAAAACTTTTCTACTAAATCTTAGAGTGGCGGGTCTAATTTTGGAGTGATGAGTCCGTCATTAAATATTGTGGCCCATACTTATGAAAGTGGCTATAAAGTTGAATGAATCAAAAAAGCTTAATTAGAAATATAATGTGATGATATATGTAATTAAAACATTTAATGAACTCATAATATTATTTTTAAAAAGACAACTTTTCATAGTTAAAATCTGTACAGTCAGTTAAATAATGATTGGTCTGCAAACAAAGTATAAAAATTCAAAATTATGTAGCATAAACGGGTTTATTTTAAATCATGGGTTATTAAAGGAAAACGGTTAAAATCACGTAGGCTGAAACTTCTAAAAACAATATATTCTTTATTTATATTAGAGTATTAAACATTAAGATTGCAAGACTGTAAGACTCGGATCCCATAGCCTTATCCGCATAGTGCACAGCTGCCAACATCTTATGCATTTTTGCACCACAAAACTTTTATAGTAAATTTTACCTTTTAAATCGCCGTAACCTGCCGATTAAATAAGGCAAAAATATCTATAAAATTCTTGTGGCACAAAAAAGCGGAAGATTTGGCAGCTATGGCATATTAGAACAGCTGTTTGGAATCCTTAACATTGACAGTAGGTTAACCAAGATGTAATCTCTTGTTATTTTTCTTCACAGTTTTCCATTGCGAAGAGACTCAACACTTTTTTGACCGGTTACGAGTATACTCGTGCTTCTAAAACAGGGGTGTCAAACTGTGATCCGCCAGATACCACTAAAATTTGATAGTTAACATTCCTTATCTAATCATCGAATCTCTGGGATTCAAGAAGTCGACTATTTCTTTTAAAAGTTGGTGGTATAAGGCGAACCACTGTTTGACACCCCTGTTCTAAGTCTTTTCTTCGTTTACTAAAGTCATGACGCTCGATTCTTAGTTCCGCCTACGCGATTTTTCTTGAATAAAATATCAGAAAGTTTTTTCAGAAAGATTACGTCCTTATACCAAATAATTGGTTATATTATACGAAATTTCATATAAAATACAGACATTTTCAAAATATTAATTGATTGATGAACACCTATCTAGACAACGGAATTTCAGAAAAGACGACAAAGTGACTTATCTTTTCCCTACTGTGTTGAAGAAACATCTTTTTTTGCAATTGACTTGCAGACAGAACCGAAAAGTATTTTGACTGATATTTAGATGAACCTGTTGTAAAATATAATATATGATGGTAACGATGATAATGAATGGTAATGAAGATTATGATGGGAATCTAGAATGCTTATATTTAGAAGGATCAAAGTATTCTATTATAACGGGCTGTGATGAGGATAGTCAGAGACAATTTTGAAATATTTATTGGCCTGCAATGAGCGTGCCTATCCTCGCACATTTTCTTAACAGTACGAGATGATACTGTGACAGATGTATCAAATGATGAAGAATATGTAATTTCGGTGCTCATATGCTTTACAAATTTTGAAAATTGTTTTACCAGACTAGAATAAGAAACCTCAATATATGGGGTTCTAGATTCAGATTTTAGCGTGCTTTAAGATACGAAAGATTTTAAGTAATTTTAATATCTAGAATTCCTATTCCAAGGATCCAATTTGGATAGGAACGGGAATATGTTGCTTGAATGCCTTGAAAGCTCACACAGCGTTCAGCATTTTCACAATTTTTATTCTCCTGGTTGACTTCTGCACAACGGATACAGGTAACGGAACCACGGCAAGAAGTTTTTCCATGGCCATAACGCTGGCGCATAAAAGATCGCAAAGGATTATATATATGATCATACAGGTCAATTAGATAAGCTGCTTTGATTCTTGTAGGTAAATCATTCAATATCAGAATTTTGTGCTTTGTAGTGTATATTTTATCATTTCGACGGATTGTAATTCGACGATCGTCAATAAAACTTTGATGACTTAAATTCTCAAGGAACTGCTTTGTAGCCTACAAGATCATATTCAAATATTATACCGCGGCTAATATTCAGAGTTAGATGTACCTGAACCGATACGTAGAAGGGATCTATTTCTGTCCAATTAGAGAATAATTCAGATTGACTGGATGATGAAACTTCCATCAGAAAGTTATCAGAGTGCTGTTTTCTGATTGAACAAAGATCACCAAGAACAGGTTGAAAAGTGTTGGCTATGAGAAAAGTGAAATTTGCTTGATTGAACTAACAGAAATACTATTAGCGCGATGAATAATTTAAAAAAAGTATCAAAGAAATGTCCTGTCCAGTTTGTTGCCCGTCACAAGGGAGAGATGTAGAAAAAAGTAAAATATTTCCATCCGTAATAAAATAAAAATTTAATTCAGATCACAGCCACACCTTTTGCTATCGAGAGGAACTTCCGCTCGCCTTACCGGCAAGGGGATTCATATTCATGCACCAGTGCTAATCTGGGCCCAAAAGCTCACAAGGAATACCTATATCAATTACCACCCTTAAGAAGGTGTCTAGCAAGTGACCACGAAAACTTGCTTTGACCCCAAGCAGTGACAATGTCACCTGACCAGCCGATAGGCGCATACGGGACCAATATGTATCTTCCCCGTATCGAAAGCAGAGGCAAAAGCAGTGTGTTTGTTTTCCTCAACTGCCAGGATCCCCTTTCGAGAGACACGGATCGCCATTTACGGAAAACACAAGGGTGGTTTACGATTTTCCATACGTCGATATAGACAGGCTGATATCGGCTTATGCAGAATTGATCAGACCTCCAAAGGAGAAAAGTTTGAGTTGGTACTTTTCAGTAAACAGAAATGCCTAGAATACATATGTATCTACAAGGACTCTGTCACCGCTATTAAGGATAAGAAGAGTTACATTTATTTTTTAAGACACAGAATTCGTAACCACGGCCTTTATTCACAGATTTTTCTGCAGTAAAATACTTTGAAAGTACTATAAAAATTTAGTGGTAAAATTCTGCGAACCCTGATCTATTTTTAAATCGGATGATTTTTTGGTAAGATATAAATGAAAGTTTGTCACATAAATTTTAAGATTAATATCGTCAAATTTTAACCGATTCTAACTCCACGAATATTTAATAAAAATACATAAGCTTTTACTTTTTCTGGCTTATTTGATACAAGGAATTCAAATAAAGTATTAAAAGTTTGTGTTACTATTTGAAAAATCAAAGTTAGCGGAATTTTTAATAGATAGGAGTCCCTTATTTCAAAAAAAGTTCATATTCAGAAAGTAGGTTATATTCCGAGTCTAGCGACACTTTTGATTTGACTTTATCATAAACGGAGGCAGAGAATAAAGGCAGGTGTATCGTTTTTTAATACTTTCCAACGTAATTGAAAAGTATTTATGACTTGGTTTTGTCTGTTAGTCTGTTCTTCTCGCCATCTGTTCATCTGTCCATGCTCTAACTCTCATAAATATACTCGGATTGCCCTGTAATTTTTATACGTTATTGATGTTTACTACCCGCACGATTTCTATTGAAAAGGAAGTGTGTACAATAAGCACAAGTGTGAACCAGTGGAAAATGATTTTCTCAGACATAACCTTTTTCGCTATTCTTTAATTTTACATTTTGTTATTACAAAATAAACTTAGATATTGCTTCTACATTTAATAACCCTTCCAGTTTCGCCAAAATCTCAGAATCTCAAAAAAATAGATGCTTTTTCTTTGAGGTATCGATATAAAATATTACCTATATTAACCCTTAAACGCGCGATTTTTTATTTGTTTTGAAAAAAATATATATGATTCTCTGAAAGGTTTATTACACAGGAAAAATAATGAAAAAATCACAGATACATTTTTCATACAATAAGTCAATCTTTTCTACTGTTGCACGTCTGCAATACAAGTAAAAACTACTGTCGTGTGGCTGTTTTACGCTAAAATATTGCAAATTAGCAAATATTTTAAGAAGTATGTCTCCATATACCTTATTATATATAATTATTTATTTTATAAAACTTAACATTTAACCCTTTAATTCCCATGATAGAATACGTTCTAGAAATTACGTAGTTCAGAGAATCTGACATCACAACAGAAAGTTTCAATGGTTAATTTCGCTTTATTTAAATACGGAATGTCTGTTATTAATTAAAGCATAAATTGCTATTTTAATTTTCTGGTGTCAATTAGGTATATACGAATAAAAGTAATCAATTAAATTCAAAACACTGTTGTGGTCATATATGCAAAGCTGCGCACTAAAAGGTTAATTTTTACAGAAAGCCAACTACAATTGTCAACAATGTTGTCAGTGGGCTACTTTTTTTAAATTCAGATTTCTTGACTGACACCACTTTTCTGAAATAGTAAAATTCCCCTTGTTTTGGCCTTAATTAATATGCCATTAAATAAGGCGAATTTTACTATTTCAAAAAAGAGGTGCCAATCAAGAAATCTGAATTAAAAAAAATAGCTCACTGGCAACACTGATTGTCAGTGACATGGCTATGTAATATTTTTAGTACATTCAAAACAATATTTTACAAGTTTTTGAGGAGTTTTACTTTTCTATGGCCTAGGCCAGTGGTGTCAATCTGTGGCCCGACGGATACCACAGATTTTTTTCAGAAATAGTAGGCTTCCTGATTCGGAGAGATTCGATGATTAGGTAAGGTAATGATAACTATAAAATTTTAGTATTATCCGGCGGGCCACAATTTGTCACCCCTGGCCTAGGGAGACCGCCTTTTGTTATTAAAGGATCCAGAGAAAAGAAAATCTTTAACACTTACCAGAAAATTTTGTGGAATTTTCTATTATATAAAGTTTCCTTATTTGTTACTGAAATTTTTTCTATGCTTTTACTGCAACTTATTGGGTATTTTTGGTAGTTTTCTTTGCAATAACGTAATTGTGTTTTCCGAAATTGATGGATAAAATCCTAAGGCCTTTTTTATGACTTTACGGAAAAGTATGCAAATTATATCTTTTTCAGAGTTGTTTTTATGCAAGGAAATAAAAAAGTGTCAAAAATGGGTGTTACCATCAGTGCTGCTAGTGGGCTACTTTTTTTCAATTCAGATTTCTTGATTAGCACCACTTTTTTGAAATAGTAAAATTCGCCTTATTTAATTACATATTAGTTAAGAAGAAAACCAGAGGAATTTTACCATTTCAGAAAAGTAGTGTCAATCAAGAAATCTGAGTTTTAAAGAAGTAACCCACTGGCAACACTGGTTACCATTTGAAAAATCAACATTTGTGCAATTTGTAATATGTAGACCAGGTGTGGGCAACTGTGGCACGCCGGATACCACTATTTTTTTTTTTTAAGAAAAAGCCGACGTGTTGAATCGCAGAGATTCGATAATTAGATAAGGTGATGATTACTGTAAAATTTTAGTGGTGTGCAGCGTTCCACAGTTGGCCACCCCATGAGGCAGACGATTCCTGGTTCGAAATTTATATTCAATTTCTGAGAAAAGATAAAATTTCCCGTCAGATAGTATCTCTCAGCCAGTGTTGCCAGTGGGCTACTTTTTTTAATTCAGATTTCTTGATTGGCACCACTTTTTTGAAACGGTAAAATTCACTTTGTTTTCTCCTTAATTAATATGTAATTAAATAAGGCACATTTTACCATTTCAAAAAAGTGGTGCCAATCAAGTATCTGATTTTTAAAAAAGTAGCCCATTTGGCAACACTGCTCTCAACCATAATTTGGTGATAAATAGTATGGGTGTTCTCTTTCTTTACTTTACTTTTTCTTTATTTTTTGAAAACAGTTGTGCATATATCATTTATTCATTTATTCCTCTCTGAAATTACCACTTTTCCGGGACAAACTTGTCTAACAATCTCATTAAGGTCCAAGAAATAACCTACTTCAAAATTACATTAAACCTGTGAATTCACATAATCAGATTGACGTATAACTTATTTACAGACTTAACAATACAGAAGAGATTTCACATTACAAGAGCTTACTTTCTGCAAGGATTCGTGTACAACTTTTCAAGATCTCATTGCAGAAAAATGTAAAATTAAATCTTAAAAATTCATATTAGTGCATGTACAGGTTTCGAAGTAAGGTTTATTTTCCTAGTTAAATATTATGAAAATTTAAAATACCCTATTAAACCGTAGACACAAAACATCAACTGTTAATTAAAAAAAGGAATATTTAAAACTAATATCATATTTCTTCATAATATTTTTAATAAGTTGTGAAGAAATTGTTATTTAAAAAAGATAGCTAATAAATAATTTTAAATGATTTCAAATTATTAGCTAAATGATATGGAATATTTTAAAAATTAATTCAGTAGCTTACATTTCAAAAATTTACACTGACTTCTTTTTATTTTAGAACTACCAACTTTCGGTTCCTTGCGTGAAACTACAATAACATATAGTTTAACTAAATGATACTTTATTTATAATTACAGGTAGTTTGACGTATAAGGATCATTAAAAATAATTAATGAGCTCCGGTGTTTCCAAACTGTGGTAGATTAAAAGTGCGATTTCCTATCGCTACTTTAATGAGCCATTAGGATGTAAAATTTTCTTTCTAATAATACTAATATTCGAACTTGAGTAGTATGATGTAAAATGTGAATGATACACGTAAGATTACCATTATAAAAAGCAAAAACAATTTGATAGATGACTTAATAAGATCATCTTCTCGTTGTTAATTTGTTTAATCGATACAGGATGACCCCCTTTAACCTTTTACACTTTTATACTATCCCTGAGTCCTACAAGTTATATTTCGTTATTTTCGTGCTTCTAGCAAAAAGGTTTAAGACAGCGTCAATCTTTTTCGAACGCAGCTACTCAATTTCATACAACTCCATGAGGAATCGGAGGTGGCTGTTTCGACAGGTGATTCGAACAGGTGATCGTACAAGATTATTTTCAGAGGTTTTCCTCATGTGTAGCGTGTAAGGATAATTCAGGGCACTCTTCTTATAAATCCTCATTGAGCTAAGATACATGCAGGGCCTGATTACCAAAGGGACAAACTTCCACCAGTAAATTTTAATAGAAATTTTCGCCTTCTTCATGCAGAATTTCAGCCACGAATAAGTCAAAAATTTCTAATAATTTTTAGTGGTGGAAGTTTGCCCCGTTGGTATAGTGTTGCCAGTGGACTACTTTTTTAAATTCAGATTTCTTGATTGCCACCATTTTTCTAAAATGTTAAAATTCCCCTTTTTTTCGCCTTAATTAATATGTCATTAAATAAGGCGAAATTTACTGTTTCAAAAAAGTGGTGCCATTCAAGAAATCTGAATTTAAAAAAAGTAGCCAAATGGCAACACTGCGTAGGTAATCAGACCCTAGATACAGCTATTTGAAAGCTTCTAAAAAAGTCTTCGTTCAGTGGTGTGGTCAATGCTTTCTCTGGTTGCGACACGCATTAGCGAAAATTTATCTTGGCGGTCCTCCTGGAGTGCTTGCTGTCGCCACGATTGGACATGGAAGTCGTTTTCGGGTTTGCTTGCCGATCCTGAACCGGTCTTTCTTGGTTTTATCGTTTTGCAATAACTAATTTCTCATCCGTTAGTTTTTGAGGTACAGTTCCAAAAGTAAAAATATTTCAAAGGTTATTCTCCCTAATGTAATAAGCAATTTACGTCAAAATAGTTATTTTTGTAAAATTTACGAAATTAAATTTCATGCAATCCCTGGATCCTATAAATTATACTTCTAAAAATTTTCTCCACCCTCTAACAAGTAGAATAAAAAACAATTTTATTCTTTCATAACCAAAATTTAGCTAGTAACGATACTTTGAATTTTATGGAATTTCGTCGTTTATGGCAATAAAACGTATTTTTCAATTTTTAGTGCGAATTCTATATACAGAATTTTTCTAAAATTCTACGCACCATAATTCAGTGAATTTTAACATTTTCAATGAGGGAGATTGTGATCATAACCCTGAATAGAACGAACCAGTGTTGCCAATTTGGCCTCCAATTTTAATCCGAAATTTCAAATTCATACCGGGAATTTCAGAAGAAGGATTTTTAGATTGTGTGTTCGCTAAACGTCTCTTATTAAATAAAGTATAAAACACTATTCTTTATTTCTGGTCTGAACACTAAATTTCTGATTAAAAATGGAGGTTAAAGTGGCAACCCTGGAACGAACTTTGAAAGCGGAGACTGTAATCTCAATTTCTTGATCAAAAGCAGTAAAATACTACATTATCCCAGATAGCATGAACATTAGCAACAAGTTCGATTTTTTCTGACATTATCTTGCCGTGACAAATTTGAATTGAGAAATTCGCAGCAAATTTCCTCAAGGTATACCATCCCCCACTTGCATGAGTAGTTTGTTGTGAAGCTGATGGCAAGACTGTCATTAATTCACGAAAGTGACGAAAGCAAAAAATCCCTGTGTTGAGAGAGTAGACAATCAGCACATACGTAGAAATTGCAAAGTGGCTAAAGTGGCTACCCTGGAACGAACTTTGAAAGCGGAGACTGTAATCTCAGTTTCTTGATCAAAAGTAGTAAAATACTACATTATCCCAGATAGCATGAACATTAGCAACAAGTTCGATTTTTTCTGACATTATCTTGCCGTGACAAATTTGAATTGAGAAATTCGCAGCAAATTTCCTCAAGGTATACCATCCCCCACTTGCATGAGTAGTTTGCAGAATTTTATTCGATTGGTACCGCTTTTTCTAAACGCTATACTTTTCAAATACCAAAAAAAGACTCGTACAGGAAAGTGCGAATGTTACCTTAGCTTGTTTGTGGTGATAAAAACGATGCATGCGCCTGCTAATGGTGTATGTCTCAATAGACCCCTATGGGCTCCTCCGAAGGGGTTAAACGTATAGTGGGGCGTGGAAAGATTTCTTCTTTGCAGTAATTTTGATTACTTGTTTGCCGTTAATTTGCAATAAATTTTATGCATCATAAATTTGACTTGCACGACAAGTTAGCTGCAAGTTCAAAGTATGGTAACTTCGACGGTTGCGTTATCTTGCTGCAGTCTTGTTATGAACTTTCAGTCTTGTCGTGCTGAGCTTGCTGCAACTTTGCAGGTTTTCAAAGCAAGACTGCTGCTAATTTTCTGCAAATTAAAAATGCTATCTGGGATGTGACTTTACAGTAAGTTTTGTTTTATTTTATTGTATTTTTTATAATATTACACATTTTGAAAATGAATTAGCACGATTCCGATAGTGATGAAAGTAAAACAATTCCTGATAAGTCGTGTTACCTAATCTGCGGATTTTTTATTCAGAAATTTTTGAATAATAATTTTCTCATATTTCTTGCACGGAATATCTATCATTATGCAAAAGCAAAAAGTAACTGTTTAAACTTTCTGGTGGGAAATCGGAATTTCTGAATAAAAAATCTGCCAGACTTGGCAACACTGCTGATAAGTTGTCAGCATTCATCTATAAAAAGCTGTAATTAGTTAAATCTATATATAATTAGTCACTCTTTTATTTACAAAATTAAGCTTCATCACAACAGTTGTAAATTAGTAAGTTGTTTCAAATGCGCAATAACTCAATTTACCCGCTACACGTTCAAAAACAATAAAAATGCCCAACTACAAAGCTTTAATTCGACGATTATTTTTAATTGTTTGTACTTGGAGAATGTTTTCTAAATAAAAAACAAAAGGATAGTATAAAATGTTAATAGGGTAAAAGCACCAATAGTCGGCCACTTAAGCGCTTTCTTTTAGTATATAGATCAAAGCGGAATTTTAAAAAGCAATACAACATTTTTAACAATGGCACATGTTAATGTATACTTTTCTTTTTACTGTTTCAGCAATTCTTATTAAAAAACTGATCATAGTTTTTATTTATATAAAGTTAAACTTATATGAGGCAAAGTCGCCAGTAGTCGGCCACTCAATTCTAGTGTTCGGCCATCAATGAACCAGTTGTCGGCCACTTAAATGCTTTTTTATTGTAAATAACTTAAAGTATAAACAGAAAAAGTTTTATAAACAGAAAAATATTTTAACTATAAAATGTGTTGATTTATACTTTTCTTGTAATGTTTCAGTAATTATTTAAACTATTATAATAGTTTTTAACACTTTCCAACGTAGTTTAAAAGTATATGTGAATTTGGATTGTCTCCAGTTTGTCAGAGGTCTAACACTCATAAATATACTCGAATCTCCCTAAATTTTTTGTATGTTATTGACGTTAACAATAGCACGATCGCTATTGAAGATAAAGTGTGTAGAATTTATAGTCCATCTACAGGAACAGTCAAAAGTATTCGATGCATTACGCTCAATGCGAAAAAAATTGCTTGAAGTTTATTTTAATGATGTTGGTCATTTCAAACATAATGAAATTGATATGCATTTATGAAGAGCACTAAACTATGCATTCTGGAAAATATCGGGTCCAAAGAACTCATTATTCATTTATGGAGCCCAGCAAAAGAATTCCTTTACATAATAGTGCCAGGGAAAAAACGGTTTGCAGCGTATTTTAGTTCTGTTACACTATATCAAACACAATGAAATTGATATGCTACATTACTGAGGCTTACTACAATATACTTGTTGTATAACATGATATGCATAGCATTTATCGTTCATTTACAGGGACACACAAAAAATTCGGATACAGCACTGTATCTTTCTATTAGCGATAATTGCTGGAAGTGCGATTTCGTTTATGACATGCGTTTTTAAGTTTAATTAAATCATTGCTTAGTATGCGGTGGGTATAACTGATATAGATCATATACAAAGCTACACAAAAGAGTTTGTAAGCATTACGGAGTATCAGTGTGAATGGCTTAAAAGAGACTTTTAATAGTGTTATGCTCTTTCAAGCTGAACTATATATAGTATACTAAGAGATGTTTGTATAATATAAATAAAATCATATACTGGGCCACGCAAAGAACTGAATACATGACCTCCCAGGGATAATTATGTGTGGAAGTATCATTTAAGCAGTTTTAACCACGTTTTAGCCTTAATTAAATTTTAGCTTAATATGTGCGGCATATAAAAATATATTGGTAATATAGAGGCCTGTACAAAATAATTCAAGTATGTTTCCGTATAGGTGTAGAAATTGCTGAAGGTAAATTTTCAACCCGTTATGCATTTTCTTACTATACTAAGTTTTATCATACTATGTATAGAATAATATACAAATCTTTAGATTAAATACAGTACTGCGCAAAAGAATTGAGCTACTTTTTCGGTTAGGGACCATAATCTGGTTTTCAAAAGTATTATGCCTTTTCTAAAATGTTTACATTTTTTACGGTAATAAGCAGCTCAATTCCGTTGAAGAATTCTGAAAGTCATGGGAAATGCTTTTATAATCTATTCTTCATGCATGATTTTTCATTCTTGTTTCTTATGGAAAGTAAAGTTAAAAGTACCAAATTATCTAGTAGTCGGCCTTTCAAATTGTGTGTTTAGCCATCGTAGACTAGGCTCCGCGCAGAGAAAAAATTATTACCTCATCCTGTTTCAAAATGAAATTATGATGTAGGACAAGATTATTAACAGAACATAAATGACTGATCTGTCGATGCATATCTTGGTATGATTGATATCAGCAGTAGGGAGCGCCAAATCGTCATTTAACCGTTACTATCATGTTGTCGAGTTTCGGTATGAAATTTTAATATGTTGCATGTCTCGACTAATACAATGAAAATATTTCAGTTTGTCTTGGGATTTCGTGGTTAGATATGAGCAGAACGCGGCGCCACACAGTGGAGTATTTGACTCGAAATCCTAGTCAAAAATATTTTTCGATGTAAATATAGTCCGGTTGGCTTGAAATTTTTCGATGTTATTGGGTATCACTATGGCATGTTTGGTATTGTAAAGGAAGTCTATAGTCTTTACGGTTCATTTACAGAAACACCCAAAAGAATTCCCTTACATTATGGTCTATGGGGAAAAATCGTTTGATCGGTATTTTAATGATATCATACTTTTTAACGTACTGAAATTTGTATACATCACTAAGGTGTACTAAGGCACATATTGTAGAATATGGTGTGCATAGAATATATCGTTCATTTACAGGGACACACAAAAGAATATGGCTGAAGAATAAATTTAACTATTGAAGTCTATGACCAATTCTGGAATTGCGTTTGTAGTTGTGATAGGCGTTTTAAAATAGAACAATTTTTTTTAATATTACTTGGTGTGGATACATTCTATAGATCATATACAGGGCTGCACAAAAGTTCTCAAGTACATTTCCATTTATTCACGGTAATAACTGAATGGACATTTTTAACTTTGCTATGCGTGTCACTGAACTAACTTTTAGCATACTATGAAGTATACATACAAATCCATAGCTTAGTTTAATATTTTATATCTTAAAAGCTGACTAAGTGTAAGTAAGATTTTAACACTTCACATAATAACGAATATACATTTTATAAATATTTTGACAATTAAGAAAAAAAAAGAATCATCATTTAAGAAGAGCACAAAGAAAAAAATGTTAAAATATTAATTTACTAAGTAGATTTTTAAAAATAAGCATAAATCACATGTCCATTGACTTAACATTACCGAAGGGAGTTCGGAAGTTGAGCGACTTGTAACCTTAACTATTTACTGTTTTTAAGAGGAAAGTAATTGTTGATAGGTTTGTCTTATTCACTATTAATGTTTAATTAAATGTATTTCATTTTACTATATATAAAACTTATTATTTACATTTAATAATGCTTATTACATTTAAATTACATTTAATAATAATTATTGCATTTAATTTATATTTAATAGTGTTATATTTAATATTAGGTTCAGTAAAGTGGAGTCTATATAGTATAGATTACTAGTTTTTGAATGTATTTAATATTACCAGTTTCAAAATGATTCTTTAGAACTCTCCTTCATCTTCTTCATCACTTTCTTCTTGGCTATTATCGGAACTACCATCAGACCTTGCTGGAAGAAGAAAATGTAAGGTCTCGCTACTGTATGGGTTGCTCTTTTTAGTTTATAAACGGAGTTATTAGAAAATATGAAGTTGCTTATTTTTACGTACATTATAAAAGGAAAATTAATTAAATTTTCTTGGTGGCGTTTGTCAGATTTGGGATTAAAATTAGGTGTCCCTTTTTAAGGACACCGCCCTCGAAAGGGTTAATTCCCTCCTTTCACTCCTTATGTTACCCACATGAGCCCCAAGAAGTAATTAGGGAACCCTTTTTCAATAAATAAATATATACAATTAGAAGGCAATCGGATACTTCTATCAAAAGATATCGAGTTGCGTGCGTATGTACGTACCTACATACGTACATACGTACATACATACAAACAGAATATGTAGGTGCAAAAGCTCTCCGTTAATACCCTGTGAGCTAAAAACCTGCAATACGACAGTAAATATATAGTTCTTATCTCTTCAATTCGGTGGCCGCAAAACAGAGCATTTAAATAGTCATCCCGAAAAAAATTTTTATAAAAAAATGGCAACAATATGCGAACGATTTTTTTGCAGAAATTGATACTCAAGACTATATTTAATACGATTATAATTCAAACATGGCGGGGCAAAGCGCGGCACATATTTAAAAAGCTTTCGATATGTATAAATTAGAGCAAAAAACGCTTTAAAAATAACCCTTTTACACATTTGATGTTTTTTTATTGCATTAAAAATGAAACTATTTAAATTAACACATAGTTTAACAGTAAGCTCTGACTTTTGTTAAACATGTAAGCCCTGTTTAGTTTCAATTCAACAATTCATTGAGCCAAAAAAATTATATATAAACATAACAACAATGCCAAAAAAAACAACAAAAAACTACGTCTTCTCAGAAAGAAACTTCCTCTTCAGCTGAGGCCATGAGCCATCGGATATAACTCAGGTTCCTAAAATAGGCATAGATCGATGCACCAGTTAGTTAGCTATTAAAAAATATGATTTTTACAATTGTTGACGAAATTTTAATTTTTGCATTTTTGGCCAGGTTTTTAGGTCACTGTGCGCCATTTCTTCACTTTCGCGGTACTATCTCGTAATCGAGTTTCGAAATGTAATTTTAATAAGTTGGATATCTCGAATAGTAGATTAAGAATATTACAGTCTGCCTCGTAGTATCTTTGAACAAGGAGCAGAATGAGGCGCCAATTCTTATTTAACGGAAAATATGGTTTCTTGTTCAGTTGTTTTCCCCTATTCGATATTTTAAATACATGTGACAAAGCAATCGTTTGTTATCATTGTTATTTTAGTAGTTATCTTATTATTATAGATTTGTGATTTTATAGTAACAGTCGTTTTGATATAATTATGCGATTTTGTAAAAAAAAATGTTTTTTGTTATTTTTTTTGTGATGAACGCATGAGCGCATAGCGTTCATCAAAACTAAAACTAATCACTGGATGCAGCAACTTCATCGTGCAGCAGTCCCAAAAACGCCCAAAATTCGCGAAATCCGCGATCATAAACGAACGAAATTCGTTAACGCCGCAATTAGTAACGAACATATGAACGCATAGCACTCATGAAGACCGAAAAAAACATCACTGGATGCAGTAACCTCGTCGTGCAGCAGTGTCTAAAACGCAGTAATTGGCGAAAGCCGTAATCACAAACGAACGAAATTCGTTAACACCGCAATCAGTAATGAACGTATGAGCTAACAGCGCTCATGAAAACTGAAAAAAAAACATCACTGGGTGCAGCAACCTTGTCGTGCAGCAGTGTCTAAAACGCAGTAATTCTCGAAAGCCACGATCACGAACGAACGAAATTCGTTAACGCCGCAATCAGTAACGAACGTATGAGCGCATACCGCTCATCAAAACCGAAAAAAAAATCACTGGATGCAGCAACCTCGTCGTGTAGCAGTCTCGAAAAGGCACTAAATTCGCGGAAGCCGCAATCACAAACGAACTAAATTCGTTAACGCCGCGATCAGTTATGAACGTATGAACGCAAAGCGCTCATAAAAACAAAAAAAAAATATCGCTGGATGCAGCAACCTCGTCGACCAGCAGTCTCTAAAACGCAGTAATTCGCGAAAGCCACGATCACGAACGAACGAAATTCGTTAACGCCGCAATCAGTAACAAAGGTATGAGCGCATAGCGCTCATGAAAACCGAAAAAAAACATCACTGGATGCAGCAACCTCGTCGTGTAGCGGTCTCGAAAACGCGCTAAATTTGCGAAAGCCGCAATCAGAAACGAATTAAATTCGTTAACGCCGCAATCAGTTGCGCATAGCGCTCTTAAAAACCAAAAAAAAAAACATTACTGGGTGCAGCAACCTCGTCGTGCAGCTGTCTCAAAAACGCAGTAATTCGCGAAAACCGCGATCTCAAACGAACGAAATTCGTTAACGCCGCAAACACTAACAAACGAATGAGCGCATAGCACTGATAAAAACAAAAAAAAAATTCACTGGATGCAGCAGTCACAAAAACGTACTAAATTCGCGAAATCCGCGATCACAAACGAACGAAATTCGTGAACGTTGCAGTCGCTGACGAACGTATGAGCGCAAATCAATTTCATTTAAATCGTGCATGAATGATATTTATAAGTCTTTTTCTCATTTTTTATTTGTAAAAAGTATTAAGTCTAAAAGTGCAACACTAAAGTAAATAATAATGGCATCGTATTAGCTAGGGCATAGTGAAAGTGAATTTATTGGGTGCATTTGTGATAAGAGCCGTTGTGAGGGCAGCGATTTAGACGCTATTTTATTACCCAACAGGTAGGTAATAACGCTTAATAGCATTGATCAAGAAATCACGCCACTATATTTTATGAATAGCTATCTGCTAAAATAGTCTTTCCTGTATATATAATCAATAAGTTACTGTATCAAATCCTATATTTCTTTGGGGAAAAAAAAAATCTAAAACTAAGCCGTAAAAATTGGTAAAATCTTAACGTGGCGTTATTACCCCAGGACACCTTATATATAGTGTACATAAAATAAAATGCAAGTAAAAAGTTATATAAATCTCAAATTGCGAAAATGAAATTACGAAAAAAATCAAATTATTAAAAATAGACTCAAAAAAGTGAAATGGCCTTTTAGCCAGTAGTCAACCGTGGTGGCCAATTACTGAACATGTAAGTAAATATAATACCCAATAGTCGGCCACATTAAAATTAATTAATACAAACACACTTATTTAATTTTGATACTGAAAAACATTAGTTTATTAAACTTTTTAATAGTACAGTCTTATAATTCTAGAAAATAATAAAAAATAAATTAATACTAGTCTTTTAAAAATTTAGTCATCGGTTAACAAAAAAATAGCAAAAACGGTTATTTGACCGCAGCCAAATAAAAAATGGCTGATTACTAACGCAATAAAAATACCCACAATTCTTTGCTGATGGCTTATGACGTATAAAGGATGGCTACATATAGGGGAATTGTAAAATTTCATTTGAAATCAAAAATAAGCTATTCATAACGTATTTTATCTCAAAGTGGCCGACTACTGGTGCATTTACCGTATACTAAATTTTAAAAAAATACTTTGATATAAAAGGCTCTTAACCATAAAAATACCGGGAATGTTTCTAGAATTTTATAAAAAATACTTCACACCAGAATTTTTATATAAAACAATTTAAACTTTTTATTTAACTTATTTCTGCGTTATTTAACTTTTATTTATTTTATGATATGATATGATATGATGAAGAAATATCTTATTCGAATTGAGATATTTCCATTTGTTATCGGTCAAATCCAGTGTTGCCAGATGCACCACTTTTTTGAAATGGCAAAATGTGCCTTATTTAATGACATGTTAATTAAGGCAAAAACAAAGTGAATTTTACTGTTTCAAAAAAGTGGTGCCAATCAAGAAATCTTAATTAAAAAAAAAGTAGCCCGCTGGCAATCACCGGTTGCTGGTATGTTTAGCAGTGCTGCCAGTGGGCTACTTTTTCAAATTCAGATTTCTTGATTGGCGCCACTTTTTTGAAATAGTAAAATTCGCCTTATTTAGTGACATATTAATTAAGGCGCAAACAAGGGGAATTTTACCATTTCAGAAAAGTGGTGCCAATCAAGAAAGCTGAATTTAAAAAAAGTAGCCCACTGGCATCACTCATATTTCGTATTAATATGATGGAGAAATCCACATTTGAAACATTCTTGCAATCGGTGAAATACCTCCAAACCTCAGTGTTTAACCCCTTAACGGTCGCATTAAATTACGGTTTAAAAATTCAAACTGCTTATCTTCACCACTTTTTTGAAAAAGAAATATTCACCTTATTTAATGACAAGTAAAATGATACCATTATAAAGCCAATTACATTATTTTATATAACTGGTGGAAATCAAACACTCTGAATAAAAGACACAGCCCGTAAATATCACGGGAGCGAGAATAAAGGGATTAACCCTTAATTGCATGAATTATTCTTTTAGAACTGCGTTTTTTATTTTTATATTAAGGGTTAGACACAAAAAATCTTAAGATAGATTTTTAACTTTATTTAGTTGCATAATTTTTTAGAGGATTAATATTTCTATATAAATATAGTGGTTGTAAGAACTTAATTTATGTATTAAAAATTAAATAAAAAGGTGATGGACATCACAATGCAATTAAGGGTTAAGTATTAGATATTCGTTAGCGATAAGAGGGGATACCCCGCACAGCTTTTTAAAAAATCTACTCAAAATTGAGTAGACCTTGAGTAGAGTAAGGCTAACGTTTACTAACAAACCTACTAACGTTTGGTGTTCTTTTAGCAAACTGTAACATGAACAGTTGAGACCAGAAAAATTAAAAAGAGAAATTATGGAACGTTAATCTGAAATCAAGGGTATCAAGCGTGGAACCTAGGTCGGAAAATCACGCTGAGCTAAGGTTAGTGTGATGGACTATGTAATCTAAGAACAACTAGTAACTATCGTGTTTCCCTCCGCGGCTCGCGGTAGGAGAGGAGAGTGGAGATCATGTATCCAAACAAAATTTACATAATGTACGTTTGCAGGTCATTTCTATTTCGCATACCGGCCACAAGGCGGCGCTAGTGTGTTCTAACAAATTTAATACGTAGTGAACACGCTCAAAGTATAATCGTTCTGGACGAAGAAAAAATACTGCTTTGAATAGGGGCCAACCTCAAACTAATCTTCCGTAATACGTGCGTAAATTTGACCCTGGTTTTGAACCTGACCTTTCGAACCAGAAATTATTTTAAGAAATGAAATTAAATACGTTCCACGTAGAAAAATTGAATTAAATAAATAAAAATTCATGAAATAAATTTTCTAGTTCGAAAGTGGTTAACCTGGTTTAACCCTCCGTCTACCAGACGGGTCCATTGGACCCGACAGGTACATACAAAATATTCATTCAAACCAGAAATTTCTTTAAAATAAACTAAGTATATAAACCAGACAAAAATAAGGTAAATAAATAAGTTAAATAGTTTTAAATAAAAATTCTGGTGTAGAACGTTTTATTAAAACTTGAATAAAATTCCCGGTAGATCTAGGCTTAAATTAATCCAAATATTATGGAAGATTAGTGGATGGTTGGCAGCTATGGAATTGTCATCTTTCACAAAAATACAAGCAGCTTCATCCATCCTGTCTCCGCCGAATATTATTCAGACCAAAACGATTAATCAATCCCTGTACATAATTAACTCATATATGGGCCCATTTCAGGATTTTTTTTATTATTATTCAGAAATTTCATATCCATACTGAAAATTCAGAAAGAACAAATTTTATTTCAAGTAATCACAATCTGTCTTCATTAAACAGAGCAAACATTACTATTCAGGATTTCTGGTACGGATTCGCAATTTCTTAATGTAAAAGCAATGAAATTCGTGCAATGCGCGCTATTTATGCAAATGGGTTAGTTCCAAATGAAATTAGTTTTTTTCGAATTAATTATTTTTAAGTATTTCTTTCACATTTTATAGGGGTTTTCAATCATTAGAAGAAAAAGAAAATATAGTACTTTCAGAAATTGTGTAAATGCTGGTATACATTCAAGTAACTAAATTCTCGCTGGGTCACAGTCGTGTTGTGGTAACATTATTTAAAAAATAAATCTACTAAGTCTTTGCTTTAATATTTTGCAAATTATGAAAATATGTTTTTAGTAGGAAAAGACATTTTTCTTGTAGATGAATGTTTTATTTCTGTAATATTTTCTTACGTATTCTCATGAGAATGTTGTAATTGCATTTAAGAAGATCTATGGATTGTCGACGAGGTAAAAATAAAAATAGTTGTATATTCTTTCGGAAAAATGGAACTTGAAAGGAAACTGAGAACAGCAAATTTTCTGATTTTAGTTTACGAAATATGAAAGTTACACCACTTAGTGAAAAATTTTTAAAATGCAATACTTTTATTTGAAAAATCATGCGTATAATACGTTTTACTATACGCATTTTCGTATAATACGTCAACCTTTTCTTCTGTTTCACATCTGCAATACAAGTAAAAACTACTGTCATAACATATTTTAGAAAAGGTTATTATTTTGAACTAATTTGGTGACCAGTTTGGCCTCCCTTAAATGTATGCTAAGAAATATATCATGTTACTTTTATTCATAATTCAATTTACTTGAATAATCTTTCGCCAAATCAGAAGATTCTGATAGAGAAATCAAGAACTCGGTATCTTTATGTTAGCGCGACGCAGGTGATAAATCGCCAAACATTTCTTCAATCGTATTTTTTTTTTTTTTTTTTTTTTTTTTTTTTTGTATTTCATTATCATTTTATTTAATACAAAACTTTCACTTAAGACTGAAACATTTAAAATTAATGGCTTTCACTTCTTTCTTTTTTAAAACGAAACGAAAAGAAAAATATTAGACACAGATGTAATATACGCACCGTGGTACCTAATTGGCACCAAAATGGCGTTATTTTGCCTCACATAACCCGGCTATTGTTGCTTATTTATTAATAAATGTTTCTTTGCATTTATTTTCTTTTCATTTAAAAGAAAATGTTATAAATTGTTTTGTTCTATAGTTAATAATTAAACTTTTTTTTATTTATTGTTATTTCATTTTAAAAATAATGGAAAATAATTGTAACTGGTATTCGAAAACGAGATTTTTGCCAAAGTGTCGTAAAAAAAATCACGCCAAACCCGGTGCGTATATGACATCTGTGTCAAACCTTAAATAATGGAACAAATCATGACATTTAATTTCAACTTCAAAGCAATGCTTTAATGGTACTACTTAGTTATCCCGTCGACCAATTTCGCCAAATTATATAAATCGCCAAACCACTCGCTAAGTTATACAAATTGTCTTAATTTTTATTCTTAAATAAATTAGTATAACATTAATAAAAATACAAATAAAACGTCGAAATAAAAATCACTTGATGGCGTGAACACGTGCAACTTACTTAAAGTCAAGTGAATGTGACATTTACGATCAACCATTAATGGCATTTAATCTTATAGTTTGGCGATAGATTCTTGGTCGATGGGATAACCAAGTAGTACCGTTTTAATTTACCTCTCGAAAAATAAAAAAATGCTAACTGGCGAGTTAAAAAAAAAGCTATTGGCGAGATTTTCACTCGGCTAACATAAAAATATCAAGAATTCTTTGCGATCATATCAACTTTTATGTAGTTTTATTCGAAAAAATAATTTTGATTATTTAATCAAAATGGAAACCTTTCTTATGAAAAGCGAAGGGATCAGCACGTAATTGTTTATGGCAGTTACAGGACTTGGAGTAGAGCACGGGCCGGACTCGGGCCGATTTTCATTCACAGCACTCGGACCGGGCCGGCCTTACTTGTTAACTTGTACGGCATTAATACTTTTTTCTGAATACTCGGACCGGGCCTAACTTGTATTTTCTGTACAGAGCCGAGACTAATTTCATTCCTAGTCTTCATGGCTCAAAATTCTCAGTTCTAGTTTTAACCCAGCCCATATGAAAATCATTGTCTCAGCGTGGCCTGGTCCATTCAAATGTCAGTTAAATTAGATCTGGCCTAAAAATTTTTGCAAAAAATGCATACTTTTTAAATCGCTATTATTCTACACTTAAACATTAAAATTTATTATTTTTAAAGAATAGTAGATTTCAACGCTTATTAAAATATAGCTAAATTAAAATATAGTAAAACGTGTGAAAAGGAACCTGTCTATGACGGAACCATGTTTTAAACTGAAAAACGTGTTGATCCATGCAAAATTAATATATTAATACGAAAAGAATATATAATACATTTACACTTGCTAAGAAGGGAACTTGTCTATAACGCATTTTTTTTTTTTTTTTTTTTTCGTTTCTATGCAATTCCGTCTTAGAAAAGTTTAATGTATATCATTTTTAGATTTCTAACACATGGAATATGGATTAACAATATTAATGATAATGATAACTGAAACATTTACATACAAGAAATAGAGATTCTTTAAAAAAATAAATATCGCAGCCTGCGGCACATCTATAGAAAGATTATAAACCTAAAAAAAGAAGTTAATATAAATATTTTTGGTCAGAACTCCTCGTACGAGACAAATTTTTAACCAAATCGACGTAAAAATCAATGATTTGTAGAAATTCACTCGGGCCGGGATCGGGCCGAACTTTTAAGATTTTAACGAGCCGGGCCGGGCTCGGGCCGAACTTTTAAGATTTTAACGAGCCGGGTCGGGCCAATTTTATTTTTTTTACGGGCCGGGCTCGGACAGAACTACTAATTTTTGTATCTTTACGGGCCGGGCCGATTATTTTTTTCTATGAGTCGGGCCGGACCCGGACCTAGAAACGTCGGCTCGTGCAGACCTCTAACTTGGAATATTATAATGTAAGTGAAATTACAGCGATAGAATAATATGTGGCGACTTATCACCTGTGGTTGGCCAACATTAAAGTACCAAAATGGCCGCTTGGAATATAAAAAGCAAAGGGATCCGCCCGGAACTGTTGATGATAGCCACATGACTTAGGCTATTATTGTAGAAATTGTTTTCAATTCTAAAAACAGCGCAAAGAATAATATTTCCTAACGATTAAAAATTCATCTACGCGTGACTATTTAAAACAGAAAAAAACTTTGAAATTACTATTAAATGAGTACATGTTAAAAGCAGGAAAATATTGAAAATTGTCTTAAAAATTGTATTTACACGTGAATATTAAAAGAAAATGGAAACTTTAAAATAATAAATACGTTAATATGCGTTTAACTCTTTCAGGGGCAAGGTACAATCGTAAAATGTTGAAATTAGTGAATGGCACCAGAATTTACAAACAAATTTCGAAGTACGAAAATGCTTTATTCACTTACTTGATCACCCGACCGGAGCACCAACCAAAGAATGGCACAGGACGCAACGCTCTGGTGGAAAATCCCCACAACAATCACCGGTGCCGGACATCGGAAAGCACCCAAAATAACAAGGAAAAAGGCACATATTCTGACGAACTTACATAGTAAATCGTAAATTTACAAAACAATTGATGTTGCTTTCATCATAATAATAAAAATAAAAACAAAAGTGAAGTGACTTAAATGTATAACAAAAGTTAAGACTATAAATCCTTGTTCAAGATTATGAAGTGTAAATGTTCATAAAAGTTCACTGTTCACTAATGTTCAAATGAGTTCAGTGTTCGAAAGAAAAATGTTCATAAAAGTTTTATATAAGAAAAACTAACTTGAAGAAAGATCACCATAATGTTCAGACCTCAAGAGAAAATTGCCGCCAACAAAAATGTCAGACAAAGGACAGTTACTATAAAAGGCACAATGTTGAGCCTTTGATGTAGTGTCAGAAAACCACGTAATGTCACTAGCGAACCACTGATGAGTATTAACAGTATCATAGAAGTAAATAGTTACAAGTGTAAAAATTATCAAAATTTATACCTAATAAATGAGTATTCCCTATTAAGTGCGTTGTACATAGCACACAGTTTTCTATAGTTTGAACGGGTGATGAGAACATTTCGAATGTTCCATCTCAGTGTACAATTCCTGTTGAATTTAAATGTACAAGGCATTAACGGACAATGTCCAAACAAATAATGTTGTATACTTCCTACATCACCACAGTTACACCTGTTATTTGGGCGTTTTCCTATTTTAAACAGATACTGTGGAAATGCTCCATGTGAAGAAAGAAAATAACCTATCACCTGGGATTCACATAGAAATAAATCGTTAACCTTGTTTAATATCGCATAAGTATCTCTTCCCTTCTCCGAATTTTCCCAAGAAACCTGCCATTGATCATGTAGAAGTGTTTTAAAATGACGCTTTAAAATAGAAGTTGGTGCAGGAATGCGTAGAACTTTATCATACAGATCATTTATAATAACTGATTTTGCCAACATGTCCGCTCTTTCATTTCCTGATATTCCAACATGCGATTTTATCCAGCCAATATATATGACTTTATTATGTAACAGGCGCAAAGAGTTGAAGATATTAAAAAGCTGACCGTTAGATGGAAATAAGCGCTGTAGAGCGTAAATTGATGACAAGCTGTCAGTATAAAGATGAAATGAATCATGCGGGGAGTCGATGCACCAACTGATAGCCTCGTCTATCGCAGCCAATTCTGCTTGAAAAACAGAGTTATAGTCATGTAATTTTAATCTCATGTCTAGCATAAAAGAATCCCTATACCAAACCGTAAATGCAGCTCCTACATTGTTCATCATTCGAGAACCATCAGTATACAATATCGGATGATTCACCACTGGTACTGTATCAATCACTGGCTTAACAAATTTTATATTTAAGTTTTCAAAGAAGTAAGGATAATTATATGTCCTCAGTTTATTCATAAAATCTTCACCTTTAAAACACATATTGTCAATCAAGACTGTACCATTTCCATAAATGATATTATAACGCTTAGAAGACAAATTCAGTTCTATGTCAAGTGGTGGAGCACCCACCAAAGCACACAATGCGTCATTAGAAATCGTACGATATGCCTTTAAGACAGATAGCAGACATAGACGTTGACATGAGAGTAATCTTGTTATTCCATGTTGATTTAAGTCAGGCATCCAGATCTCATGCCCATATGAAATACGTTTCTTCAAGACGGTATTGTAACATATTTTAAGATAAATAGAAGGAAGACCTCTATCACGGATTCTGGTTTGGCGCATTTTACACGTGAAATCGTTAAGCCTAGTTCTAATCATATCTAGGTGATCCATCCAGCGAAAATTGCTGTCAAGTAGAAATCACAAATAAAGAATATTGTCCTTTACACTAATACTTTTGTCATTATGTTTAAAAATTGGTCTTCTTTTACTAAGAGTGTGGCTCCCAAACAGCATTGCGGCTGACTTCTCTGCACTAATTTGCAAATGATGTATAGAACAGATATCCGAAAAGTGATGAACACTAGTATTCATTTTATGTTCTAGCACAGAGCGCGTATCTGCGCCCTCTATAATAACGCTATCATCAGCATAAGAAATAATCAGTAATCCTCTCTGCTTGCAACTCTTTAAAATCCTGTCAGCAACTAGTGTCCAGATAAACGGCCCAAGAAATGACCCTTGCGGGCAGCCACGGAATACATGAAACCATGTTAATCCATGCGTATATTTAAAACAAATAAGCCTATGACTCATGTAATTTTTAAGTGTAGACTTCATGTAAT
Organism: Maratus speciosus; assembly: GCA_963932465.1. NCBI lineage: Eukaryota > Metazoa > Arthropoda > Arachnida > Araneae > Salticidae > Maratus > Maratus speciosus. Next base: position 464,461,513 of record OZ010796.1, read on the forward strand.
CAAAAATAGGTAAGATATTTATGATATCGGCTACAATACGCCAATCCAAAACGTCGAAGGCACCACTGATATCAAAAGAAATCATTGCACAGTATTTATATACTGATAGTGTTTCTCCAATGATATTCTTTAACGCAGAAAGTGCTGTCAAGGTGCTCCGTCCCTCACGAAAGCCATGTTGTCCATCATCAAGATAATTAGAAGACTCCAGCATCGTAATAACTCGAAGTTTTAAAAGTCTTTCATATAACTTACCCATCATAGGGAGAAGAGTAATAGGTCGATACGAATTAATTTTTTCAGCTGTCCTATTACGTTTTCGAAAAAAGATGATCATTCCTCGTTTCCAACATTTTGGGAAGTGACCAAGTAAAAGACAAGTATTAAATAGCGTCAACATAAGAGTTGTAAATCTGTTACACACATTTTTAATAAATATTCCATCAATATTGTCCGGTCCTGGAGCTTTATTTATGTCCTGAAGGCGCAGTACATGAAAGAGTTCTTTTTCTTTAAATGGAATAAAATCAGGTGATGAGGAATAATTGAATGAGTTAATGTACTCATAAGGGACAGAAGGTCGATAATCCACGTCAAAATGACCAGACATATTCACACATTATTCACTTACTTAATAAAAGGAAAATTTTCATTCCAATATTCTGGTGCTAATGAAGCATTTAAGAATTAAAATTAAGTCGTCCAAAAATGAACCACCGCCCTTGAAGGGGTTAACGTAGTAAATTGTAGTAAATTGTATTATGTCAATCGTTTTATAACGTTGTTAAAAAATACCGGGAGGCAAAGATTCTGTTTACTTAATTCATTTTATTTTAGCTTCTTTTCAAATGTTTTACTGATCTTCTTTAATCAAACACGAAAATAACTATTGGATGTCCTAACAGCACCTGATTCGGCCTTAAATTTTCGCAATCAAAGGCAATTGAATGGAAACCCGTTTACAGGGAGATCACAACATGTTTCTTCATTATAATTCAATCTTCTCTAATATTTTTAAAACCGATCATATTAGCGTGCTTTTAGATTCTGCTGTGTCTGAACGGGGGTTGGCGAGCGTAGCTTGCAGGGGGGCAGAGCCCCCTAGTATTTCTATACAAATATAGTAGTTGTTAAGAGTTAAGTAAAAAGTGATGCATATATGCATCACTATGCATTTAAGGGTTAAGTAATCAATATTAGTATGACATAAAATAAATCCGAAAATACTTTTTGCATTTTCTGGTGTCAATCCGAATTTTTTTAATAAAAGTGGAGGCCATACTGGCAACCCTGTTCTCGATACATCTGAGATTAAATAAAGTAAAAATTATTATTCAGAATTTCTGGTGTGAATTCGTAATTTCTGAATAACAAAAAAATTCCTGAAATTCACGCTTATGTACGCAATAATACAAATGGGTTAATAAATATAAAATTTCCTACAGAAAACTACAAATATGTATAATTCCATCCACAAGCGGTAATTCTGCATTTTGCATATTAAACTGTTTTTTTTTTTTTTTTTTATGTTACGGAATTTAAGGTCCCTTAAATATAACGTGGAGTGATGATAATTTGTAAAATTGCATAATTTATGAAGTCACAGATGGTTTGACAGCCAAAGAATCATTAAAAATACTTAATGAGCATGAAACTGTTTACAAAATCGTGTGCAGTCAAAAGTTTAAATTAATGCTTTTGCTAAAAAATAGTTAAGGATCGTTTGAAAGACATTTTCCCGTAAACTCTTACATTTAAGTCATTTAAAATGAAACATTTAGTTCCATTGAAAAGAATATGTAACAGTTTTGTTTAGAAAGTCAGATGCCTAGAACGAAGAGTTCCCAGTAAAGTTCTAGTTTATGTCACATTCGTTATTTCTGGAAAAAATTAAATGTCTTAGCATTCCAGAACTTATTCAAAACAAGGACCACTTTAAGCCTTTAGTGCGCAGCTTTGCATATATGCAAACAACAGTGTTTTCAATTTAATAGATTTTTTTATTCGTATATACCTAATTCACACCAGAAAATTAAAATAGCAATATTTGCTCTAATTAATAACAAACATTCCGTTTTTAAATAAAGCGAAATTAACTATTGAAACTTTCTGATGTAAAGTCGGATTCCCTGAACTACGTAATTTCTAGAACGTATTCTATCATCGGGAATTAAAGGGTTAAAGGTTAGGTTTTAATAAATAAATAATTATATAAAATAAGGTATTTGGAGACATACTTATTAAAATAATTACTAATTTGCAATATTTTAGCGTTAAACAGCAACACTACAGTAGTTTTTACTTGTATTGCAGATGTGCAACAAAAGAAAAGATTGGCGTATTATATGAAAAATGTATCTCTGATTTTCTTCATTATTTTCCCTGTGTAATAAACCTTTCAGAGAATCCTATATAATTTTTTCGAAACAAAATAAAAAATCGCGCATTTAAGGGTTAACCTCTTGAGGGGTAGTGGGATATATTATATTATATCCCACCTAATTTTTATTAAGATTTGCACCAGGAACTTTTAATTAAGTTTTACTTTTATAACTTTGGTGAAAAAGAGCTAAAAAAAACTGCTTTTCCTTATTTTAAAATAATTTTTTCCAAATTTCCGGTGAGAATTTAACATTTCAGAAGCACATTTGCTTGCCCCTCAAAGGGTTAAAAACCCCGAAAAGAGTTTCCATGGTTAAAACATTATTTAAGATGGGATAAACACTCAGAAAAAGTCACATATTCATAGCTTCCAACTCTTCAACACACAAAATTTTAGCTGCACAAAAATTTAATAGAAATTCTTGCCTTCTTAATAGGTAGATAACAGCGATTGAAAAGGTAAAATTCATTATAAAATTTTTGTGGTACAAAAAAGCGTAAGATGTTGGCAGCTATGCCTATTGATGAAAGAAAATGAATTTTATTTCGTTTTTTGGTACGAAACGAAAGATGCGCAATTTTTCAAATAAAAAAGGATAATCTATTAAAAGGAAATTTGTTGTAACAGGGAATATGTTTTCCCTTGGAGGACAGCGAAGTTGAAATCCTGTGAGGTCTATCAGGATATTAATGAGCAACTGTGGAATTCTGTTTCACTACTCTAGAAGAGATTTTTACAGATCTATTCCAACACTTGTGGCTGCATCGGTGTACCCAGAGCAGGGTTGCCGCTTGCTGGTTTGACCTCCTTTTTTATTGAGAAATTCCGAATTCATACTACAAATTTCTATTAGAAATTTTTGCTTTATTTAATGATGGATATTTCGTACTTACATAAACAAAAAATTTTCTTTCGTAAAAAAAAATCCGTATAATCATATGCTCCAGCTACAGATCATTTCGAGCATTTTCTTTTACACAGTATTAATTTTTTTATTTAATTTGTTGTTGCTCTTCTAATTGCCCTTGTGATCAAAACTTCGTTAAAAAATATAAGGTCTAACATGTTATTTATATTACCAAACTTCAAGAAGAATTCGTCAACTATTTCTCAAGATATTCGATTTAGCGTCTAAAATCAAAAGTGTGCTTGTCCGTTTTCGGACACGTGTATGCTTAGCTGATGACGAGCTGTTATGTTTTTAGCTCGAAACGCGTCCTGTGTTTTGTTTTAATTTTATGGTGATTTTTTACAAAGTTTTATTATTTTAATTAAAATCAAAAGTGCCTGGTGTCTTTTGCCCATATTGCATATAAAGTAAGGTTTTGCGTGCAATCCGAAATTTCGTTTCTTTTACATTACTTGTAAAGGAAAGTAAAATCCCGAAAACATGAAATGCCGTTATAATCTGTAAAGGAGAAGAAGCGAAAGAAAAATTAATACATAGCCTGACAAAACAATTCAGCGAAAAAGCAGCTATATCTTATAAAGGAATAACCACTGCAAAACTAAGTTGAAAACAACTACTGAGACATAGTCCAAGTTGAAGAACTATCAGTATCAATCAATAATAAAAACAAATAAAATATACTATTTCAAATATCATCTGAATCAAAAGTGTTAAACCATCTCGTCATTCATTTTTCAGATCATATGGGGTGTCCAGAGCACTTGGAGTCCTGATTTACGCGGGACACCTGGTTACACTAGCGCCGACATAACGGGGGCCGACTCGGGCAAACTTCCAGCACTAATTTTTAAATATTCTTTTAGACTTAATTTATAACAGTGATTACATAGAAACAAAAAACGTTTTTTTTTATTTAGTTGTAGATGAGAGCCCTGATTGCTTATTTTGCCACCGTGAAGTTGGCGCCTATACATCTTTACATTGAACAAAGTTGACAGGAACTCAATCCTCTGTGGTGTAACGATATCGTCGGTACCATTTCAAACTCTCCAATGTGAAAACAGTTCGCTACTTTTTTTTAGTTGAGATTTCTTGACTGGCACCACTTTTCTGAGATGGTAAAATTCCCCTAGTTTTCGCCTGAATTAATATGTTATTAAATACGGTTAATTAAGGCGAATTTTACAATTTGAAAAAAGTGGTTTCGATCATGAAATTGGAATTTAAAAAAAGTAGCCCACTGTTTTCACATTGGATAGTTTGACATGGTACCGACGATATGATCTCTTCCTGTAGTGACTAAAAACAACTCAGAGGTGCTAAGTATCTTTAGATTACACCAGTGTTGCCAGTAGGCTACTATTTTTAATTCAGATTTCTTGATTGGCACCACTTTTTTGAAATAGTAAAATTCGCCTTATTTAATGGCATATTAGTTAAGACGAAAACAAGGGGAATTTTACTATTTCAGAAAAGTGGTACAAATCAGGAAATCCGAATTTTAAAAAAGTAGTCCACTGGCAACACTGGATTATACAGACGTACGAAATTTACGTTTGCGAAAATCTTTTAAGATTTTATGTTGATTCTATACATTTTTAGAATTCTTATTCCAAAAACGACCGCCTTTATTTCTATCAAGTACAGTTTTTTCCACAATCTGCATCAACATGTGTTCCATTTATTTGTATAGTCTGTTGAATCTAATAACAAAAAATAAATAAAATAGAACAATTTTATTTGAAAATTTATGTATACATACAACAGCGATTTATATACATTATATAGTGACAGTATATATTTATGTTACTATAACATGCATTAAAATAGGTTTAAATTCATTTTTTTTTCTTGATCAAAGGTTTTGTATTTCCTTTCACTTTTGATATTCTTTTGGTTTTTATCTTATGCAATTATTCTGAATTTTCTCGATTAATTATTCAGCAATAATCGGCAGTCATATATTCCACTTCCACATTATTCTTAAATTTCAAAAGCCGCACTTAAGACTTAACATGGGTCCAATTAACCCTTTGAGCTCTGATGAGGGATTTTCTTCCCACTTACATTTAATCTCCAAATGTCACATTGGTACCGGAATATCCAACCAAATTTATTTGAAAATATTTTAATGCATTTTTGTGTGTGTGTGTGTGTGTGTGTGTATATTACAAGCCGAATCTTTTGCTTACAAAATACTGGTGCCAATGTAACATTTGGGCATTTTGAAGAAATTCACCCCCAGAGCTCAAAGGGTTATATAAACTTAAAAAATGATGCATTATTTAACACTAGAAAGACCGCTACCAAATGAATATATTTCGGTTCGAACCAGAAATTTCTCTATAAAACTAGTTAAAAAGATGCAAAGAAAAAAATGTAGTTAAATAAATAAGTTAATAATTTAAAATAAAAATTCTGGTGTCAAATATTTTAGCAAAATTTGAGTAAAATTCCCCGTCTTTCTAGTATTAAACTTTCAAATGAGCCCAATCTTAATATTCAGCTATCGGATATAAAAATTCTACAGGTTCCTGAAGGTAAAAAATGGTGACTTTTCCATGTCCACTGTGTAAACAAGGGACTAGATGTGACAAAATTAAAAGAAAATGTTATTACTATTATTATGAAAGAGGCTTGTATGTAATAGTAAACATGTCACTCTTTACTTGACTATGCATTGAAATTTTCTGTCATTTGATAGGTTGTACGACATTTTTAGCACTTAGATAGATTTACTCACAAATAGTGTTGCCATGTGTAACTCGGGGCTCCAAATGCTCTGGACACCAGTATTTTAAAGTAATTTTCTTCGCCTTATCTAATGGAAGAATTAACTGTGATAAAATATAGAGAAATAAACTGTAAGAAATTAGTGGCGTCCCGAGCATTTGAAGCCCTGAATTACGCGGTACACCTGTCAACACTACTCACAAATAACGAGATAAATAAACAATAAAGTCTGATTGTTTTATGTGCTTTCTTGAAAAGCATTTCTGAAATTTTCAATAACTTGCTTGATTCATAACCCCTAATTGTAGAGTTTTTTCTTCTTTGCAAAAAATCTTTCTAAAGCAGGATGTTTATACAGGATGTTCCAAAAAAAGACACCCGAATTTTCAAATTCAATGACAATAATAAGTATAAATCTGAAATAGATGACATGTTTATAAGGCAGTTCGCAAATTTTTGATACAATTTTTGGCAATAGCTTCCACTGCGCTGTATCAAAATAAAAGAGTGTTCAAACTAATGTGTAAAGTTGGAATAAAATTCTGTCAGATTTTACTCTTCATTCTGCTTAATCGCTGAAACGCAAAATAATGCTTTAAATTTTAAAATCAGATTTATTCTGCACATTCCTTTACAGGTTGAATCAGCGTATGACTATCTATCGACTAAAGTTTGAACTATTTTTTAAATTACTGCAGGCAAAAATTGGGAGCCTCCTGATAAAAACATGCCGTTTATTTAATCTTTATGAACGTATCTTCTATTGTTTATCAATTATTGTTTTTCATAGTTCGGACGTTCTTTTTAGTGTACCCTATAGTTGAAATTTAATTCCCATTAATTACCGAAACTATGCATAAAAATAGTGAAATCGTAAAAAAACAATTTGCCAAAGCAACCAAATTTCCTTTTGAATCTAATAAAGTTATACATTTAAGATTTAAATTCCGACTTTCGAAAGTTTACTGTGAAACTAAAGTAGCTTTTGTCTAAGGCTGTTTAACCCCTTAACAGTCGCTTAATATTTGGAAAACCATCGAAAAAGTACCTATTTTTTTAATTACAGAAATTGAATAATTATAAGTTTTCTGTATAAAATATACAATTAGTTTTTTTTAAGACGAAAAAAAAAAAAGATGTTATAGAACAAATTCACATTTGTGGAAAAGCCATCATGCGAGAATTCTGTGTTTTAATATTTGTTTTACACCATACAAATTAATGCGAATAAGACCTTTATCTTTCACATCTCAGATCTTTATTTATTATCATCAAACAAATTTTTACAAATAATATTTGAAATAACATAACACACATTAAATATTGATTATTAATAATTTTTTTAGTCGGACATATATTTCGAAACATGCAATACAAAGTCAAACATCACAATCAGCGCCAAAAACCTAACCCAAGCGCCGATATTTAAAAACTTCCCACGGAAATACCAGTTAATTTTTTCTGGTTTCAGAAGTTTTTTCCAGCAATAAAGCTCCAGCCCGGAAATATGACGGGCACGAGAAATAACGAACGGCACATCAGCCCGTGATATTGACGGGAGGTAGAATTAAGGGGTTAAGTTCTTTGCGCAACAAGCTCGAAATTTTCTGACACAATGATGGACTCATTTTTAAACGTAAAGCTGCGAAATTGGCACGCATGACTATGGAAGCGATTTGGAATCGATTTTTTTTTGCCATTTTTTTTTTTTTTTTTTTTGCCATTTTTTGATAAATAAATTGACTATCAAGTTATAAGCAATTCTGACCACGTGACAAGACGTTTTTCTACATTCGCTAACTGTTTTTTTCTACTTTCGTCCGGAAACTCGGTACAAAACGTCAACTTTGACTGTATTTTCGATTGCGTTTACAAACGGAAACAGTCTTACAAAATTAAAAAGGAAAAAGTCTGTCGATTAAATACTTTCTGATTAACAATACCTGCCAGTTTCATGAGTTTCCAAACAGAAATGAATTAAAACTTATGTCATAAAGTTGACCCTTTGGATTTGAGAACAGCTTTAAGAAATTTCTCTTTAATATATATCATGCGTCAACAGTTGCTCGACTTAAATAATCGTATATAAATAAGTTAACTTTAATTAAATTTTACCATAGTAATAAAACAAACTAATTTACTGAAGTAGTCCCAATTTTAAATTATTATTGCGTGATTATTATCTTGCATGTGTCACACTATATAAAATTTTTAAAGTAACAATTTATAAGGTCAACCTTAATATGATTTAAAACTGAAGATTTCAGTATAGTTTTATTTTTACATAAAGTTATATTTAAGTTACGTTTAAGATTAAAATTTTAAATTTCGAAAGTTTACTGTAAAACTAAAGCATTTTTTGTTAAAGAAATTTCTATTTAATATATCATACATCAACAACTGCTAGATTTAAAAAATGGTATGTAAATAAATTAACGTGAAAGAAACTTAACCATAGTGACAATACAATCTTATATACGAATGTAGCCTGAATTTTAAATTAGAATTGCGTGATTGGTTTCTTGCGTGTCACACGATATAAAATTTTTAAAGGTAAAATTGATAACGTCAACTTTAATATGAATTAAAATTGAACACTGCTGCATATTTTTACAGTTAGATAATCAAGAAAATAATTAATATTTCTTGAAAGTATCGAAGAAAAAAAAACACGCATTTCCTAAATAAAGCAGTGTTGCCAGTAGGCTACTTTTTTTACTTGAGATTTCTTGATTGGCACCACTTTTTTGAAATGGTAAAATTAGTCCTATTTAATGGCATATAAATTAAAGCAAAAAGGGGGGGATTTTACCATTTCAAAAAAGTGGTGTTAATCAAGAAATCTTAATTAAAACAAAGTAGCCCACTGGCAACACTGAAATAAAGCCAAGAAGAAAAACTGTACCAGGAATTTCTAGAAAATTTTCAGAAACTTTTCTACGACCTATTTAAACCAAAATTGCAATGCTGTTGCATTTTCCGTCGCCCTTAACCCATTAACCGCCGAAATTAAAAGATAAAGATTTTCAACTATATTCATGAAAAACGTTTGCCCCCACAAATTTTGAAAGATAATTTTTGATTTATTTAATGCACAATGTTTCTCTTATTAAATAAGGCAAAATTTTTAATTAAAAATTAGTGGTAGCTATACAGTAAATTTAGGCATGCGAATTTATTTTTACTGTTGCGTCGACGAACACCAGCGGGTAATGGGTTAATGCTAGGCCTGAGCCATTACCGTCTCAATACTCAAGGCCTCCGGACTGATTTCGTGACGTACCAAATGAAGATTAACCCCTTGAAGGGCAAGCAATTGCGTTTGTGTAATGCTTAATTCCCACCGGAGATTTAGAAAAAAATTATTTCAAAATAAGGAAAAGCAATTTTACGACTTTTCTCCACTAAAGTCAGAAAACTAAAATTTCCTAAAGTTTTTCTGGTGCAAATCCTGATTAATCGTATGTGGTATATAATATATACCGCCGTCCCTTAACCCCTTGAGGGGCGTTGAGATATATTTTATCCCATCTACGATTAATCAGGATTTGCACCAGAAAAATTTTAGGAAATTTTAGTTTTCTGACTTTAGTGGAGGAAAGTCGTAAAATTGTTTTTCCTTATTTTGAAATAAAATTTTTCTAAATTTCCGGTGGGAATTAAGCATTACACAAACGCAATTGCTTGCCCTTCAAGGGGTTAATCTTCATTTGGTACGTCACGAAATCAGTCCGGAGGCCTTGAGTATTGAGACGGTAATGATTTATTTCAGCGTATGCACAGTAGGGTGGAACAAAAAAAAATAAATTTTTAATTTCGATATGTAATAGAGATAAAAAGTTGTCTAATGCCTTTGTTAAGACAAAGTTAAAATATTTTTAAAAACATAATATATTTAGAGGTGCCGCAAAAGACTTGAATATATGTATTTTTAAGTAGATTTGACGAATTTTGATAAATTTGGTTTGGTAAACAAAAAAAATTAAATACCAAATGCCTGTTTTAAATTTTTAAATAATATACATAAACTACTTTACAAAAGATATTTACAGTTTTATACTGCATACCTTTAATATTTATACTACTAAATCTTGCATCTTTTAATTTCCATTTTTTTAGATTTTAACAGTATTTCGTAATAACATTTCGATTAACCTTACTTTTAACTTAAAAACGCGGCAAAAGATTTTTTAGTTCTGAAAATTAATAGTCAAATGGAGAACAGTACTTGTTTTGAAGTGACCTTGATTCAGGCGGAATATTATTGCCTGGTGTGGGATGGCGGAGGAGGAAGAGAAGCATGTAACTGTAGCAATGGTCTGGTCACATGTTTCTGTCGTCAGTCAGTGCAGGAAAACGAATCGTTTGAGTAACAAATGTTTTTATGCTGTTCTTTACTGGATTTTGTTTTGTTTATGAATATGTCAGTTTGAATATTTGTATAATAATTTATTAGTTAATACACTATCTTCAGAGTGATGGCAGTGTCAAGATAAGTTCAGACCAGACAAAAGTTAGAATGCTCAATTTTTGGGTACCATAAACAATTACGTGATATAAGATTTTCAACTTATTATGACAGTATGAAATATTATCTTTATATTCGACATGAGCTGAAACCAGACAAAACATCAAAAGAACAAACGGTGAGTGAAATACTTGATATATTTATTAAGAAAGTTGAATCTATTTGATCGCCAGCATCTATTCCTGTAGTATCTCGCACTCGAATGTTAGAAACGGGAAAAACCTATCACGATAAATACAGAAGTACTTTAAGATCAAAAGGTAAAAAAGGTACAGGAAAATATGATTTGGTTGCAGTAAAATTTTTAAATGAAATCAATTTTTATGTAGCAACCTGTAAGTGCAAAGAATTTTCTGTTTGTAAGTGCGAAAAAAGAAAAAAGTACCTAAACTTTAGAAAGATTTTTTACTTGACCAAAGAACAGTTAGAAAAATGTGTATAAGTCGACTCTATAAAGTTATTTTCAAGATTTTAACACAAAGAGAAGAAAGGAAGCAACAGGTAATACAGCAATAATTAAAGTATAGCTACAATCAGAGATTAGTACACTGTAAAAAAAATCACTGTAACTTTACAGCAAAAAATGCTGGCAATATGGGTGCCAGCAAATTTTGCGGTAAATTTACAGCAATTTTGTTTATCACGGATAAACAGCAAATGTGTAAATTTACAGCATTTTTTCAGTTAATTTTACAGTAATTTTGTTTTTGAGATTTTACAAGTCTGTATTATATCAGCATTTTTTGCTGTTAATTTTACAGCACTCTTAACAAAATAACTGTAAATTTTAGCTTTTTTTTTTTTTTTTTGTAGATATGTATTTGCATTTTAACCCCCCCCCCCTCGTAATGTTTATTCACATTGATTTTCTCTTTTTTTATATTATGACCATCTTTTAAAGACAAATGGTACTAAGTATTATCTTTATGTCTACTTATATCATTGTTTTAATAGCATTCTTATATAATAAATTTTGTTGTACATATGTAAGATACAAACTTCGCACGATAAAGTAAAAGAAGAAATAAAATAAAAAAAGACACCGAAAAAGCTATAAATAGAAAATTTTAAACTATTGTAACTCATTGTATAGAATATCCCATATGTCAATTTAAAATATACTGCGTATTATACCATTCATGAAGACATTAAAAATATCTAATTTCAGCTTCTAGTTGCGGATTATACTTATTATTGTTAGATAATGGACAAAAGTAAAATGCGATCTGCTGCGATAATAGTGAGCAAACTCTTGGAATTTTTTATGGATTAATAAAATAGTGTTACATATTACACATAAATGGTTTGAACATTACATATAAAGAAATGAAAATAAATGCGCATAAAAATCTAGGATCTATAAAATCTGAATATCTCTCACGGAAAATAAGAGCATTGGTAGTAAAGTTGTCTTTGATAATTTGAAAAACTTTAGATTAATAATACATTAAATAATTTAAATATTTAAATAAGTACAGAAAGTGAACTTAAAGCTTTTGGAGAATAATGAAAATTATATGATTTATATTATTAGTAATTATATTTACACTCCGATAAACTGGAATTTTGGAAAATATATAATAAGCAAAACAAAACATATTTAATAATATAATGAGGATTTTTTGTTATCTGGGACCGAGACACAAAAGTATAAATAATAACAAAGTCCTTTAAGAAAAAAATAATTTAAAAAATCTGAATTTGAACAATTCTCTTTTGTTATAATTTAAGAGAAAATATTTAATATTTATACAAATGATTCAAAAGCTATTGTTATTACTCAGCGTTTATATACATGTGGTCAAATACGAAATTTGTATCTTACATTATATAATAGAACTGGCTATCTAATAGTTATTAAATCAATGATACAAATAAACATAAAAATAAAACTTACTATGCATTTTTAAAATATATAGTATCCAGTTTCATGTTTTGTGTATCCAAAAGCGCCACTTTGAATTGCAGTAATAAGCACTTATTCAGAAAGACGCTAACAATCGAACGAGGCTAATGCTAGTAATAATCTGCTTTGGTTGACGCTGCCTGTGAATATCTCGTTTGGAATGTTGTTTGGGCGGTTTTGGCGGCGTTAAAATAACAGCAGTTTACTGTAAATCAATACTGAAATTACAAAAACGCCGTATTCTCATGCTAGTGAAGCGATTCACAGCGAAATTGGCTGTGATTTTTCCCGTTTTTTTTTTACAGTGTAGTTAAGGCTACTAGAAAAGCTGAAAATGATGCCGTTCAATCGGATCCTGAGCACACATTTAAAGGAACCTTAATATACAATCCCAAAAATTCCTCTACTTCTTTTTTGGATTCAACTACGAGCGAGCAAATGCGAGTAGCACTTCCAACAGTAGCAAGTGCTTGTGACCGAACTGGGGTTTCAGACAGAGTTGCTGCGACTATCGCAAGTGCTGTTCTTAAAGATGTTGGAATAATTACAGAGGAGAACAACAGTAAGGTAATTGATAGGAGGAAAATTCGAAGAGAGAGAGCCAAGAATAGAACAAAAGAGATAGTAAGAAGCCTTAACCAAGTTGGAGATAATATAGGTGTGTTTTTCGATGGAAGAAAAGATAAAACAATTGTGCAAGATAAAAAAAAGTAAACAAATTTTACAAAAAGACGGTCATCGAAGAACATATTCCTTTAGTAAAAGAGCCCAATTCATCCTTTCTAGAACATGTAACCCCTGCTTTTGAAACAGGTGAAGCTATAAAAAATAGCATGACAGCCTACTTTAACGCTAACCACCGCCCCCTGAATATTAGGCCTGAGCGCTCACACAAAAATGACACAAAAATGGCGGTTGCCGAAGGCGGATTTTTTTAAGCGTAGGTACGGTCCCTTAAATGTAGACACCAGTATTTTATAAAAGATTTCTCTACATTGTTTATTCTCAGAAAAATGAAGCGGAAAAAACTTCAAAAAATTATTGGTAGGAATATTTAAGGGACCGTACACACGCTGAAAAAAATCCGCCTTCGGCAGCCGCCATTTTTGGTCCAGCGCTCAGGCCTAGTATTCAGGGGGCGGTGCGCTAACAATCATTTGAACATATCAACTGTAACTACTATTGGGTGTGATGGGACAGCCACAAACACTGGAGTTAATAACGGTGTGATTGCTTTAACCCTAGAACTACCGAAAATTTTACTCAAGTTTTATGAAAATATTGCACATCAGAATTCTTATTTAAAACTATGGAACTTATTTACTTAACTCATTATTGTCTGGTTTACACATTTAGTTTATTTTGAAGAAATTTCTGGTTAGAATAAATATTTCGAATGTACCCATCGGGCCCATTGGACCCGTCTGGTAGACGGAGGGTTAACAGAAAAAAAGATCTAAATAAGCCACTGCACTGCCTGATTTGTTTGTTACACTTAAAGGAATTGCATTTGCGCCACCTGTTTCGTGAATTAGATGGAAAAACAAAGGGTCCTAAGGAATTTGGCGGGGTTTTCTGCAAACAACTTGAAAATTGTAACGAACTTCCAGTTGTTAAGTTCTTGCCACTAAAATTTCTAAAATTTCAAAAATTCCAATGGCCGCCATTTTGAAACAAGTTGGCGGATGAAACTGGCCAACGAGCTTGGTCGAGACATTAGTATGTACTATGCATATAAAAAATTGCATCCAAATCGGTTAAAAAATTCGAGAGTTACAGCATGACAAAATTCAGATATAACTATATATATAGTATATATATATAATTATATTAATATTATTAATATTTATTGTTAATTTATTAAAATTAATACATTGAATATGGTTAAATAAAATAAATGATTGTTTTTTGTATTTTATTATTCTTTTCAATTAAGTGAATTATTATCTTTGTCAAAATACTTTTGAGCGCTACTGTATTATTTAAAAAACTGTATTTGAACAACTATTTGTAAGCAAAAAAGTAATTGCAACAGTTAAATTCAAACTGATTTTTTTGAAAAAAAGCTCATTTATTTCACTTTTTCAGGAAATTAATGCATATAAATTTGCATCAATTAAACTTAATATTATTGTTGTTATAGTAAAGAAACATCTATAGATTGCTGTTAAAAACAATATTTGATTTTTAAAATGTGAAAAAAAAACACTGAAAAAAAATTATAATTTTATGTTAAATTTGGACTTTTTGTAAAAAAATCCTTATTTATAAGGCTCTTGCGGCACCTCAAGATATAAATTTTTTGAACGAAAAAACTTCGTAGTTTTATTGTTAACTTACAAAGACAACTTTTAATTGCTATTAGAAAATTATTTGCTGAAAAAAATATTTTGCCCTATACTTTCGTTCCACCCTAATGCTCAAATTTGAATACAAATATTTTCTAAAAGTTTTTCGGCTATACTTTTCTGGGATTAAATAAATAAAAGAAAACTTTCGGGAAATACTACTGTGCAATTTCAGGGGACAGTACAAATGTTTTTAAAAAATCCGCCTAGGACAGGCGTCATTTTTCCGTCAGCGTTTATGCCTAGTGTTCAGGGGGTGGTGCATTTTACGTGAATACATACGTGAACAATAAAACTTTCACAGACATTAGGATATAAAAATAAAACTGTTAGGAATAATTATCAAAGAATCACAAGCAGTTGAATGCATACCTTTAACCCTATCAGGGGCAAAGTACTTCTGTTGCTAAAATCTAAAAATGGCTGAATGACAACGGGATTTACGAACAAATTAATATGAAAGTTACTAAAAGCTTACATTCGTACTTCGCGTATATAATAAAAGCAAATTTTAATTCAAAAATTCTGGTGGCAATGTGGCATTTGGGAGTTAAAATTAAGTGGTGTATATAATATACCGCCGCACTTCAAGGGGTTAAACACCCTAGCGAACCAGTGTGCCTGTAAGACAAGTGCCACCATTTTTTTCGGGAAATATTCTTCAATTTATTTAATGAAATAAATAAGACGTAGAAAACTAGTCAGTAAAGGTGGTAGCAATTATCCTTCTGGCATATGCTTTCACCGTCCATGCCATTGTGTATAATAGCACGTTCATACAAGTTTTAAATTTATGAAAATTTGACATACCAATAGACCTTCTTAATAGACCTGGAAATGTTCTTGTTCGTTTTGAAAAACTTATTTTCTCATTGAGAAAATATGAAATAATTAAAAGTATGTAAATTTTTGAAACTGTAACAAGTTTAAATTGAAGAAAATATCAAAAATCGTTAAAAATGTTAAACTCGCTTGTTGTGTTTGCTTTCAATGCAATCTCATTTATAATTTGGGGGTACTAACCAGCCTCGACCGAAATCGAAATTATGTGTAATAAAAATGTAAAAATAAAAAAAATAAAAATGTGAAAATAAAATGTAATTTATCAACGTGCTTCATACCAGTATTTCAGGGTTGCCAGTTTGGCCTCCATCAAAGCAGGACACAAAGTAAGCGTCCTATCTTAAATGGGAGAGGTAACCGCAAGATTAAAGACGAGGTCACATCAATCAAGCTCACGCCCCACGTAGCGGACGGGGTTGAACTACAGGAAGATGCCTCACTGTTTTCTTCTTTTTGATACAGTGCTCGGCAAAAGTTTAGACAATGATCGATTGTGCTTCTGTACTGAGAAATATGTAACGAATTGTTGTAACTCAACTGTCATATATTACTGGGGATTTATCTTTCTTACACAAACAATAAATTTTAATTTATACACTTTACATAATATATAATGACAAAAAAAACAAATTTAAAATTGTGGCAAAAGTATAGACAATTTGTGTGTTAACAGAAAAATATCCGTAAATTAAAATCGAACTGCACCTACATTGTCTGCGATTAATGCAAAAATGTGAGTTCCTATCCAAGAAACTAAATCCTGCCTCACTTGGGAGTCTATTTCGTACCAAACACGTTCAACAGCAGATCGAAGTTCATTTACAGAGGAGTATTGTCAAAAAATTGCATAAGCCGTATGAGATATGATGCCGCAAACGTTTTCGATTGGGTTCAGATCAGGGTTACACGCGAGCCAGTCGAGAACAGTAATATTTCGGGAGTTAAACTATTTTTTTTTATTTATATGCAACATGAATAGACGCATTATCTTGCTCAATTACACACTTTGGAAGAGATGGCTGTAAATTGTTTTCCAGTGTATGTATGTATGTAGTCTTACGCTGCTTGGCGACCATTGAGAAACTCCAGAGATACTTGAAAACAAAGTGAGGGCCAAATCATTAACTCTTTCGAGGGCGGTGTCCTTAAAAATGACACCTAATTTTAATTCCAAAACTGACAGGCGGCACCAGTAAGATTTAATTAAAATTTTCCTTTTATAATGTACGTGAAAATAAGATAGTTTGTATTTTTTAATACATTCGATTATAAATTCTTGTTTCAGTCAATTATTTCATCAGTTTTATAAACAGAATTACTCCGCGACAGAAAGGGGTAAATTTGTTGTAAGATTTCAAGGCTGGTTGTTTTATCGTTTTCATGTAAAGTAAGGTACATCTTTCTATAATTCATCTACGAAAGTATCCGTTGGCACAGAAAGGTCTGACTCACTTTTAATGCGATTAGCAGTCATCATTTGTATAGATACCAGTTTATGGATCCTTCTATAATTTCGTTTTCTGGCCACACGAGGCCTTCCAGATTTATGTTTTGCTTTGAAAGAGTCACCCTTACACAGTACTGAATAGACAGACATCTTTGGACGATTCAAAGTAGCTGAAATTTCTGCAACAATCTTCCCTTTCGATTTCAGCTTCCATGCTTTAATTACTTCATCTGACTGAAAATTTCTAGCTCGCGGCATCTTCACTAATCGATACTATCGCGAGGTGCACTTAGATACTTCATGCATGTGACGTCATAAGTTTGAAATTTGCGTTTTTCCATGAACAGTTGCCTAAAAATCACACATGTGTCTATACATTTGCAATATGCAAATTTCACTTTTTTAATTTTATGCAAATTTCACTTTAAGAAATATCCTACATTAAAACCGTTATTTTTGTCCAAAAACTTTTAAAATATATTTAAAAATAAGTACAGCCATTTGTATAACCCAAGTGTTCGTATTTTTTATTTAAAGGTTAAAAATCACCAGTGTCTAAACTTTTGCTGAAGACTGTAATATAATAAAGGAAGACACGACTGGGGCGCCACGCCCACTCACATTAATTTTACTTTGAGATTTTAAACGCGTTTATAATACCGTAATTTCGGGTGTATAGCCCGCGGATCAAACAATCGTGTTTCGACCCAGAAATTTTTAAAAATAAAATGTAACTTTTTAGATCGAGGTAAATATTGGTCTTCAAATACTGAATAAAATTTCTGGGTCCAAACTGAATTGTTTGATCTGCGGGCTATACACCGGAAATTACGGTATATACAGTCGTGGAAAAAAAGTGAACACCCCCTACTAACTACTCAACAAATGATCGTAGAAGACAGTTACTGGTAAAGAAGGATTGGAAATAAAGTCTACTTTTAAATGATGTATATAAAATTTGCTTAGGGGGCCATCTACATATAAAAACCAACCCAAACTTAATTTTTTTCAATAGCAATACCCAATTTTAACAAAATATTTCAAATCTTTGGTTCAAAGTATGCCTAGACACCAAATTTTAAATCATTTGAATGATAAGTTTTTGAATTATAAACTTTCAAAATTTAGTGCTTCAAATGATAAATTACATTTTCATATTTTTATTAATATCACCTGAAATTATACTCCTAATGTGCTAATTTTTTCTGTAGCAATAATACTAAAATGCCCAAACATAAATACGTTGAATTTTCCGATTTTTATAATTTTATTATATGAATTATGAATTATGAAATTAATAATCGAAAAAAATATGAATTGCAGCCTACAATATTTTTGATGGATTTAGATTTATTAAGTCCTGCTTTATGGAAATCCAAAATTTCACTTTTTTTTTCCAAGTAGTTTTCAAATTATGCTTAAAAAACGGCAAAATGGTGGTTTAAGGGGCCGTCTATGATAGAAGTGACAAGATATTTTGGAATTTCTTATGCTATCCTGTAATCTAGCGGTCTTCAATGACTGCTTGAGTGGCGCTTAAATTGCCTTGATCAAGAAGGGGGCTCTCTTGGTCAACAATCGAGTACCGAACTTCAATTTGGATACAGCCCCTAAAATAAGCTCGTTTTTAAATAATTTCTCGGAAACTTATCGTACGGATTGCATAAAAATTTGTTTTCAGGCTAATTGAAGGATTTAGAGTTCATTTATGCTGTCAGAATTGTGCACTGCTATTGTAATAAAACAAAGTTATAGTTCATTTTAATATTTAGATGGCCCCTTAAGCAAATTTTGTATATATCATTTAAAAGTTGACTTTATTACCAATCGTGTAGTACCAGTAACTTTCTTCTACGATAATTTTTTGCAGAGTTAGTAAGGGGTGTTTACTTTTTTTTCTACGACTGTAACTATATTTTATCCAAGTGTTTGTATAAACTTTAATTCATGTGCTTGATAAAACTGTGAAGAACTTCTCACAAGTTAGAAATGTCTAGTTTTTTTAGCTCGCCGAAACATTCTACTTTTCAGCTAAAAACCCCATTAACTTCTACAGTATTCGAGCAATTTCGATATTTTTTTTAGCGTTAGAGTATAAATATAAGATGTGTGGCAGACAGTTTTTAAAAATTTAATTAGCTAACCCCTTAAGGGGCGGTGGTATATATTATATCCCAACTAATTTTAATCATGATTAACACCAGAAACTTTTAATTAAATTTTACTTTAAAAACTTTGGTGGGAAAAAGTTGAAAAATTGCTTTTCCTTATTTTGAACTGAATCGTTTCGATAATTCCGGTCTGAATTTAACATTACAGAAACGCAATTGCTTGGCCTTGACAGGATTGTATATATTTTTTTCAATACATGGAGCAGTTCATTCTTAATTCTAAATTAGCTATAGTGGGCTCTAGTTATATATAATGGGAGTTTGCTTGGTTATGCTATATATTGTTGATCCTTGGTCCACCATCATATAAAAAACTTTTTTGCAACACGTGATGGAGATCTCCAATGAGTGCATTTGTTATGCATACTGCTAAGACAGTGTGGATTTTTATTTGGTAATTTATTTTTTTACTTTTCCTCTATCCTTTTTAATCTTGTTTTACTTTGAACTTAATTGGTTTTCAATGGTTTATTTTTTTGTTTTATATATGTGGTAGTCCCAAATTCCTATTCTTTTGCTAATTTATGGCTAATATGAAGATGAAACCACGCATTTTATTTGTGGAACTTGAGACATTTGGGACCCGGTGATTCTGCCTAAGTTCTACAAATTTCCATTATTCCATTTCAGTTTTTCAATTCTTGCTGTTTTTTACTATGTTTTAGGAATCTATGTTAAGTGTGTTGGGGGGAACTGTATTTTTGTTAATTTGTTAATGCCACTTTATTCATAATTTCACTGTTTTTGTTGGTGGTCGGTAATGCTTATTTAATGGTTATATATATATATACATATACAGGGTGATTCAAAAAAGATGGGAAAAATTTTAAGAGGTGATAGTACACACCCAAACAAACATTTTGTATCGAAGAATGCATGGTCTAAAACTAAACGTAAAAAAGTTAGAGGGCGCCAAAAGTTATGTTCTTATACGAGGCAAAAACACACAATGAACGATTAAGTTAAGTTACGAAAACAAATTTAATGGCCTTTGATTACAATAAGTGCTCAAAACATTGACCGGCAGCTGTTATGCACGCAGTACAACGGCGAAGAACAGATTGGCGAATTTTCTGAAACACACCAGGCACCACCGTGCTCGCCAGATCTTTCATGTCTCGATTTCTTTTTGTGGGGACAGCTAAAGGCTCTTGTGTATGAGACTCCCATTGAATCCGCAGAAGAACTTGTTGCCAAGCTTTCGGCTGTTGTAGGGGAAGTTCACGATATGCCTGGTGTGTTTCAGAAAATTCGCCAATGATCTATTATACTTCTGTGCTGAGAAGTATGAAACGAATTGTTGTAATTCAACTGTCATATATTACTGGGGACTTATCCTTCATACACAAATAATAAATTTTAATTTATACACTTTACATAATATATAATGACAAAAAAACTAATTTAACATTGTTGCAAAAGTATAGACAATCTGTCTGTTAACAGAAAAATACCCATAAATTAAAATCGAACTGCACCTACATTGTGTGCTATTAATGCAAAAATGTGACTTTCCATCGAAGAAACTAAATCCTGCATCACTTGGGGGTCTATTTCGTGCCAAACATGTTCAACATCTCATCGAAGTTCATTTACAGAGGAGTATTGTTAAAAAAATGCATAAACCGTATGAGACATGATGCCACAACAGTTTTCGATTGGGTTCAGATCAGTTCTACACGCGGGCCAGTCGAGAATAGTAAAATTTTGAGAGTTAAAGCAATTTTTTGATTTGTATGCAACATGAATAGACGCATTATCTTGCTCAAATAATACTTTGGAAGAGATAAAATTTCACCAAATGGCTATAAATTGTTTTCCAATGTATGTATGTAGTCTTACGTAGCTTGACGACCACTAAGAAACTCCAGAGATACTTGAGAATTAAAACAAAGTGAAGCCCAAGTCATCAACCCTTTCGAGGGCAAAGGACACATAATTTTAATTCCAAAAATGGCAAGAATATTTAATTAAAAATTTCCTTTTGTAATATACGTGAAAATAAGCAATTTCATATTTTCTAATAACTTCGTTTATAAATTCTGGTATCAGTCCATTATTTCATCCGTTTATAAATAGAATTACTCCGCGACAGGAAAGGGGTGAATTTGTTGTGAGATTTAAAGGCTGGTGGTTTTATCATTTTCATGTAAACTAATTTACATCTTTCTTTAATGCATCTACGAAATTATCCGTTGGCACAGAAAGCTCTAACACACTTTTAATGCGATTAGCAGTCATCATTTGTCTAGATGCTAGTTTATGGATCCTTCTATAATCTAGTTTTCTGGCCACACGAGTCCTTCCAGATCTATGTTTTGCTTTGAAAGAGTCACCCTTAGACAGTACTTAATAGACAGACTTCTTTGGCCGATTGAAAGTAGCTGAAATTTCCGCAACAGTCTTCCCTTTCGATTTCAGCTTCCGTGCTTTAATTATTTCATCTGACTGAAAATTTCTTGCTCGCGCATCTTCACTAACCGATGCTATCGCGAGGTGCACTTAAATACTTCATGCATGTGACGTCATAAGTTTGAAATATGCGGTTTTCGGTGAACAATATCCAAAAAATCACAAAAGTGTCTAAACTTTTGCAATATGCAAATTTCACTTTTTTCAGTTAAATGAAATAATATCCTACATTAAAACCGTTATTTCTGTCCTAAAACGTTTAAAAGATATTTAAAAATAAGTACAGTCATTTTTATAACCCAAGTGTTCGTATTTTTTATTCAAAGGTTAAAAATCACCAGTGTCTAAACTTTTGCTGAGAAGTGTATATATATTTCTGTCCAGATGCACTTGACACCACTAAAATTGTAAAGTTTTTTTCACCTTGATTAATATCTGAAAAGTCTCTGATTAGATAAGGCGAAGAAAACTTTGGGGTTGGGTTGGGTTGGGTTGGGTTGTGTTGGGTTGATTGTTGACGGCCGATTATCTACTCGAGGGATATAGGCCCTAGGGGTAGTGCCCTTCGTGGGGGTCTTTCTAAGGGAACCTAACCCGTATTTACGCATGGAAAATCCAAGGCTTCGAAGAAAACCACGAAAACTCCGAAACGGTTAGGCCGACGGGCGCGATTGGGTTCGAACTCAGCACCTCCCGTCTACCAGCTTCGAGAGCAGAACCTCTCAGCCACTGGTGGGGCTCGAAAAAAACTTTAGAGAATTAGTTGTGTCAAGTGCATCTGGACACCACCCTCTTCACGCTACTTACTGGTCGCAATGTCATTTTAGTTTCGAGTCAAAATGCAGAAATATTTTCGTAGCATTAATTCCTTTTCTCCCGAAACTAATGTAACATTATCGCTATTTTGTTATAGATATTTTATCAAAACAAACTGTAAAAAAATTATTTTGCAATAAATCTGATAAACAGGATTCATATTCCATGAGTGACTAAAGATTTAGAAAATATGCGCAGATGGTATATATTCTGTTATATATGACGTCACAGTAAAAGCCCGCGTATGGGGATAAAAACCCCGTCCACAATATGGCGCAGCTGTGTTAATTTACACCCGATTCCAGCATTAAGTTTGTACGTAGTTTTGGCCTCCATTTTTATCTCGAAATTTCGACTTCAGACCAGAACTCTTTGAAGAAGAATTTTTACTTTAAGTATTCAAGAAATGTTTGACATTAAATAAATCAAAAATACTATTTGTCTTTTCTGGTGTGAATCCGAATTTTTTTAATAAAAGTGGAGACCAAAATGGCAACCCTTCAGTTACAGCGTCTAGAATATCTTGTGTGGAAATATGCTACCCAAACAATGCTAAAAAATTTTATCCCTTAAATGTGCGACTATACTGCTAAAATGCCAAGTGTCGATAGCAGCGACGTCTGCGGGATTTTCGTATTATTAGTATTACATTGTATAGACTAGCAATACCTTGCAGTTTTAGAAAATATCCTGCAGATGTCGCTGCGTTCGGTATGTTGCAGCAGCATCATTGCATATTTAAAGGATACAATATTTTAGCGCTTTTTAAAGTATTACAGAGAAAGCCAATTTCCACACTATGTATTCTAGTCGCTATACTTCAGTATTCTGATATGACGCACACGCCTTCCCATTTAGAGAACCAAGTTTTTTAGTTCTGAAACTGTTATAATATCAGGAGCTTGGAAGAGAAAGGGCGAACTCGAAAAATCGATTATTTTGTACGTCAGATAGATGTAGGCAACAAGTACCGTAATTTCCCGCGTGTACGCCGCGGCTTAGTTAAGTCTTTTTCAAACCGGAAATTTTATTTAGAAAATGAAGTCAAATAAATGCTAAGCAAAAGCAATTCACATCTTATTTAACCCCTTAATCGTCGCGCCCGTGACTGTCACGGGCGGTGTAGGCTTCTTTTCTTTTATTCAGATTGTTTTATTCCCACCAGTTTTTTTAAAGAATACAGTTGGTTTTATTCTCTAGACATTTTATCTGCCATTAAATGAAGAAAATATTTTAAGTTGAAGAAAGTGGTGGCAATCAAACAATCTGAATTTAAAAAAAGTATTCGACACTTCTCAGACTAAGGGGTTAAAGGGAATTCTGGTAGGAAATCGAATTATCTGAGCTGCGGCGTATACGTGGGAAATTACGGTAGGTAAGTCGTTTTGTGCTAGTTCTCACTTAGTATTCTCACAGTGTCAAGCTAAAGTGAGTGGTACCATATTCCACAATACTACTTGCAAAACTTTGAGCTTGATTTCCCAACACTCCAATTTCCGGATTCGCCCTTTCTCTTCCAAGGTCCTGATATGAAATCAAGGTTCTGTTATTGCTTCTTTTAGTCGGATTTTTTTTTCTGGTTTGATTCCAAATAACGAGGTTCGACTCATTAACACTAGAATTCCAGGCTATTTTACTCAAGTTTTATAAAAAGTGTTTCACACAAGATTTTTTTATATAAAACTATTTAACTTATTTAATTAACTTTTTTTTCACGCATTACATTTAACATATCTTATGAAGAAATTTCTGGTTCGAATCCACTATTATCAATTTGGCAGTGATCGAAATTACTCCTAATGGCGGTTCTAGTGTTAAATTTTTAACCCTAGAACTACCGGAAATTTTACTCAAGTTTTATAAAAACATTCTACACCAGAATTTTTACTTAAAACTATTTAATTTGTTTATTTAACTTATTATTGTCTGATTTATACATTTAGTTTGTTTTGAAGAAATTTCTGGTTTGAATAAATATTTTGAATGTACATGTCGGGTCCATTGGACCCTTCTGGTAGACAGAGGGTTAATTGAGTAAAGCTGTGGACTATTCTCAGATCATTCCCGCTGTTGGATGTAATTATATTCCAATCACTTTTGCATAAATCAGCAATATAACATAGAAATGAGGCTAATCTTCATTATCTTGAGACAGATTATGAACTGAATGTTTCAGACTGGTCTTAAGTATATCAGGTATGTATTATTGAGCCTTTTTATTCGTATAAATCACGCAAATTTCTGCTCACACATTCTCATGTTATGTAACTTCATTTTGTAAAACTAATAAGGTGTTTCACGATAACTGTAATAAAGAATGTTTGCAGAAGCACTTAAAATTAAATGCTGTTCTAAACAGTCCAAAGCAGCAAACAAGATATTCTCAGTTCTAACAACTTGCATGAATACTGAACGATTTATTTCAAATAATAAAAATGTGTTTCGGGATGAAAGAAGTAGCCACAATAGGAAACATTTGACAAAGTAAAATCTTTTAACCCCTTAATTCTCGCTCCCGTCATATTCACGGGCTGTGTCTTTTACTCAAATTGTTTGATTCCCACCAGTTTTATAAAATAGTGAAATTGGCCATATTTTAGTATCGTTTTTCCTGTCATTAATTAATGTGAATATTTCTTTTTCCTAAAAGTGGTGCCAATAAGCAATTTGAATTTTTCAACCGTAATTTAATTCGAGCGTTAAGGGGTTAAATCACAATCTCATTCCCTAATAAAAAAATTTAAATCCAAAATTAACTACATAGAATTATTTTAAGTATTGCATGTTTCTTTATTTATAACTAGCAGACCCGCCCGGCGTTGCCCGGGGTTTGTAAATAATAACCTTAAACAAAACTTAAGTTTGTATGATTTTATATCTTTGGAAATTCTTTTAAATGAACCTAATTTCGGAGGCGCCATTTCCTGCCGCAGCGTCTTGTGTGTTCCCATCAAACTTCTTTTCGAAGGAACCTGTAATCTAGTTCCCCGCTATCTATGGCAGCATTTAGCGGAAGTGCCCGCACGTGCTGGAGACAATCGAAAACCAAGTTGAGTGAGATAAACCTCGTAGGAATCAAACCCATAGAATAATAATAAAAAAAGAATGCACCATTAATGTTAGAAAATGTTGGTAATTAAAGTCCAAGATAAAATTTCATAATACAGAAAGTAGCTGAATTGTAATCTAAGTTGAAGGAAGCATATCCCGTTGAAATTGGACCCTTAAACCCGAGGAAATATTGCGCCCCCAAGCGGTGGAAGATGCCCCTCCCCTTGTAAATTTCATGAATTACAGTTAGCATTAAAACATATTTAATAAATGGATGAAATCTCTTATCTAAAGATACCTTTAAAGTAACGCGATTTTTAATTTACGGCTGTAGTGAGTAGACGTAAGTTGATGCAGGAAAAGGAGATTAATGATCGAAAAAAGTGGTAGCTGAGGTATAAAGAAAGACCGGGCCCTGGGGGCCAAAGTGTTATCTAGAAAGTAGTTGTGTATACGAAAATTTAGTAGTGATTTTAAAGTAGCTTGAAGACGCTAAAACTAAGTTAAAGAAAATTGCAATAGAATAGGATAGTTTTTAAAAGAAGCTACAACAAAGGCCCCAAGAAGACGATTAATATTCAAAATTGGTGGTAGCTGAAGTCTGCAAGTTTTTTTTGTTGTTGTTGTTGTTGTTCATGTAGTAGCTGGAGAACCTCAGAAGTTGTTAGAAAAAAAAGTTCGTGAATCGGACCATTTTTAAAGGAGCTATAACAAGGGGCCCAAAAGGGTCCAACTGATAGTTGAGAGTAGGACCCTAAAATGAAAACATGTTTAAATGTTGTAGTAATTAGCGTTTTAGATTTTCAATTAGTCAAAATTAATCATAGGGTATGAAATAATCATTAGAATAATATTTTAAAGAAATGCGCAAAAATGGTGTAAATGCTTATAAAGGGGCCCTAGAGCTCCAATAAAAATATGAGGGTGTTTGTCTAGGGAGAAGAGTCCAAGACTCAGTTTTAAAATTATGCAATCAGAAGGGGAGAAAATTAGGGGGTGAAAATACATGGCACACCTGTAGGGCCCCGGATCGGGTCCTACAGGACCGTAAGGTGCCCCAGGATTTTAACTGAAATATAGTAACAGGAGAATGACTAAATGCAAAAATGGTAAAAATGAAGATCGGATTAAGAGGGGCAATCTATTAACAATTTATGGTGCAAAAGCTTCAAGGGGCCCTGTACCGGATCCCAGAGGGTCAGGAACTTGTGTCATGTAGTTTAGTATAAATATACTTTTTAGTAGTTTTTAAAGTAATCAGATGATGCTAGAAAAAATGGTAAAGAAAATTGCAAGGCATTCGGATCATTTTTAAAGAAGCTTCACCAAGGGCCCAAGAAGGCGATTAATATTCAAAATTGGTGGTAGCTGAAGTCTGCATTTTTTTTTTTTTTTTTTTTTTTTGTTCGTGTAATAGCTGGAGAACCTAAGATGTTGTTAGAAATAAAAAGCTAGTGGATCGGACTATTTTTAAGGGAGTTATAATAGGGGGCCCAAAAGGGGCCAACTGATAGTTGAGAACAGGGCCCTAACATGAAAACATGTTAAACCGTTTTAGTACTTAGCGTTTTAGATCTTCAATTTGTCAAAATTAATCATAGGATATGAAATAATCATTAGAATAATATTTATTAAAAATGCGCAATAATGGTGTAAATGCTTAAAAAGGGGCCCTAGATAGAGGGGTCTAGCACTGCGATACTGGTGAAGTAATATTAAAAATCTCCGTGATAGAGCTTAAAAGCAAAAGCAATCGAAACTGCGACAAACAAAACCTTTTTTTAAACCCTTGTGATATATGTAAAAGGTACTTCAAAATCAAAATTCAAAATTAAAATTCAGGTAATTTATTCTTGTTTCTATTTTGCTATTGCTTTACTTTTCTGAAGCACTTGTTACCACTTGTAGCACTTGTTAGCACATGTATAAGAAATTTTGCATATATTTCTCCTTAATCTTAAAATTGAAGCATTCTCGATTATCCGAAAATTTCTATTTTCCGAAAGATGATCGGTCCCAATTACTTCGGATAATCGAGGTTCTACTGCATGTGCAGATATTTTTAGTTAAAATATTGTACATCTATTACATTTTATTTTTATAATATTTTCCATGTTGATTTTAACACCGTAAAATATGTTTTGCATCCCAGTCTTGACAAAAATTCACTCTTAAAGTACTCAAAAAAAAAGGGGGGGGGAAAGAAACACATCAAGAAATTATCCTAAACGCAAACGTATATTTTCGCGCAATACTTATTTTTTCATTTGATTAATATCACTTTGAATAATAAAAGGCGCTCAAATGTAAAACTTTCACTGTGAAATACCTCATTTTCTGGTATTTTAAATAAGCATTTTATTATCATAATAGAAATACATATGCTTCTGTATTATAAATATAAAAATTTATCTTTATCAAAAATATCTTATTTATTATGAAAAATATAAAGCAACCAAAAAAAAAAAAAACTTATAAAACAATTTGGGGCGCGAAGGATTAGAACCCATAACCCCGATTCTCGAGTTCAATGCGCTATCCATTCAGCCATCTAGCTCGCCTTCCATTTCTACAAATTATCTTTATAATTAGTACCGTAATGGACCTTATGCACGCGACCTGAGGTCGAGGCTAAAATTCGTCTGCTGGCGGTATTTACTGGCGGTGTTTAGCATAGCAGTCTATGGAGTGTGAGTTATTAATGCTTGTTTGTTAAAAATACCGCAAAAAAATTCTTTGATGCAGCAGCATATACTTAATATATTGTAATCTAAATTCAAAATGTTGTTCTGTATGCGACAAAATTCCCTAAGTTTGCAAATTTTCAGTTAAAATGTATGCACTCAACCTGGGTCAAGGCTAAAGTCGTCTGCTAGCGGTGTTTGCGCTTGCGCAAATTGGTGTTCTGCCGGGGCAGTAACTAGAATAACAGATCAGCATACCGCCAGCTCTGGCGTCTGACGTCACCTGAATAGGGTCCATTAATCAAACCGTGATTTGTTCCTGAACGCGCCGAACGTTTATTGCATCCACGATAAAGACCCACTCCATGTTGCTGTCTCCCTAAGCTCGCGCACGCGGCGCGCGTGCATCTTGAACACACCCAATGTCATTGCTCATGGAGGAATGAGATAGATGGAGATGCAGTAAGGTAGTTGGAGGTGACGCCAAAAAAGTAACCCTAAAATCCGCTACAGAAAGCCCAAACAAAACCACGGGCTTTGACACGCCTATCAATTCAAACCGGTTTAAACATGTATTTCTTTGCTTTCCTTTTTTACCGTCGGAAATTGTTATTCAAGATATGATTAAAATTTCGATAAAAAATGATTTATGCGCTGTTATAGGATGTAGTACTAGATCAGAATGTATCAAAGATACTAATATATCACTTCACAGAATTATTTGATTATTTTATTATATATATTTCAAATATAAATATCAGAAGCGTCTTTTAAGATTTTACTTGAAAGGGTAACATTCTTTCGTTATTGCCCTAAAATCGTTTGCACTCGAAAATCTAGATTTTCGATTAGTATTTGTAATATAAGTTTTCATATATAATTTTAAAAGAATGCTTTCATCATTATAATTTATCTATTTACATGCAATTATTAATATGCTTTTAAAAACAAATAAAGACGTTTAATTAAATTAGTAGCGATTGATACAGTCAAAAATGTGGCCTATTTGAAGCGCAATTATAAAATTTCATTCCATCAAAGAAACTCCATTAATTAGTTTGAATTAATTGAGTTTTGAAACATTATTATTTGCAAAAAAGTAAGTTCACCTGATAGGAAAATTTTAGCTGTAAGAATGAAATTATTATCAATAAATGCTTAGCTCGCATTTGAATAATTGGACTTGATCTTTCGATACAAATTTTTATTTTTCGCAAAATTGTTATGCATTTCTGAAGAATAACTTTTTCTTTTCAGAAAATTGACACACGCACACACACACACACACAAAAAAAAAACCTTCCATCTATACCAGTCCCAAAACTTTCTTCCATCTCTTACATGTTAATACTTCAAAATTCGCAAGCACACTTCCAAAATTAAATGGCAGTCTATACCCATCATGAGGATTCTAAAAATACGAAATTCCGTGCATTAGTTCTTGAGGTATGACTATCGCTGAAATCGTGTAAATGCAGCAAACTGCAGCCTAGCAGCACCACCTATTTGGTGCTTTACACCAAAACCTATGATACACCAAAACCACCAAACAACAACACATGTCAACGTTAAACTGAATCTGAAGTTTGGGGAGAATCCGTGCATTAGTTTTTGAGATAGAGCCATTGCGAAAATCATGAAAATTCTAGCGTAGCAGCGCCACGTATTGGACGATCAACACCAAAATCTAGTCAGCAACAACTTGTGTTAACATCTAACTCTGAAGTTAGAGGAAAATTGGTGCATTAGCTCTTGATAGAGCTATTGCGGAAATCGTGAAAAATGCAGCATAGCAACGCCACCTGATGGGCGATTTATACCAACACGCAATCAGCACCAAGTCATATCAAGGACTAACTGAATCTGAAGTTTGAGGAAAATCCGTACATCAGTTCTTGAAATAGAGCTATTGCGAAAATCGTGTAAATCCCAGAAAATGCAGCATAGCAGCGCCACCTGTTGGGAGATTTACACCAAAACGTAATCAGCAAAACTCATATTAAGGACAAACTGAAACTGAAGTTTGAGGAAAATCCGTGTATTAGTTCTTGAGATACAACTACTGCTGAAATCGTAAAAATGCAGCATAGCAGCGCCACCTGTTGGGTGATTTACACCAAAAACTAATCAGCACCAATTTATATTAAGGACTACATGAATATAAATTTTTATTAAATTCCGTGCAATAGTTCTTGTGATAGAGCGCCCACAAAATTTGTGTGACATACTGGCAAGTACTTTAGATACAGTAGTGTATCCCAATCTTTTGTGTGTCCTTGTAAATGAACGATAAATGCTATGCACATCATATTTCACCGCAAGTACATTGTAGTAAATCTGCGTAATTTATGTCTATTCCATTATATTTCAGTAACATAATATCGCTGTAAACAGCCCCCCCTCCCCCATATATCATTATATAACGGAATTCTTTTGTGTGCCCTGTAAATGAATAATAAATGCTTTGCAAACCCCATATTCTACGAAATGCATGTTTTACTGCACTTTATAAATGCACATAAATTTCTTTATGTTTTAAATTGTCTAGCATCATTAAAATGCACTTGAAACGATTTTTCCCATTGAGCGTAATGTAACAAAATACTTTTAACCGCCCCCACAGTGTGGTATTTAGCCCCAAAACCTGGCCAAAAATGATTATTTAAAAAATAGGTTTCCTACCCTGCTTTATTATTCCTCATTATGTTAAGTAGTTTCTGCATCTGATTGCGAAACGCTCAATGCTCTTGCGCCCCCCCCAGCGAGTCACGTGATCAGTCGGAAATTGCCGTTCGCCTACAGTGGTCGTGTGATTTTCCGATGTGCTCAGATTTAAGTGTTTTGAAATCTCTTGTAGTTTTGCGTCTTAACAAGTTAGTGATTATTGTTGTGATGGACTATTCTAAACCAGGTATGTACTTTATAAACACTATATTTGCGTAATAATTATCCAGCTTTTTTTTGTCGTTATGGCCGATAACTTAGATGTAATTAACAGTGTCATAAATATAATTATCTGTAATATTTAGAAAGGATTTTGTTATATTTCTAAACATATCTAAGCTATGAAAACTATTGTGTAACATGCAGTACTTAGTATACAAGATAGTTATAAAAAAATCAGCCGCCCGAAACCGCCCCCCTATTTTTAACGAATTTTTTTGTTAGGTTCTACAATTTCTGATATAAATTACTGCTATTTAGTTTTTTATTTATTTTGTTAACAGGGCCTTTTGGATTGAGGTCTATGAGTCGAAATGAGTTGTATGCCATCATGAAATACTCAAATGAGTCAACGTTTGATGGAAAGCTTAAATTTATGGAGGAAGATTTATTAATAAGTTATTCTGAAGGTGATCCAAGGATAGCTGAGATGAAGAAAAAGCTCTCCGTTATTAAAAATCAATTCAAGCAAAAATGGTTAGCTGCTCATAAAACAAGGTCAAGATTCGAAGAAAACAATGTCGAATGGTTAATCGGCACTATATTGCTGCCAATTGCATGTACATGAAACACAACAGATGCAAACCCTTTACTTTATTATTATTGTGTGCTTGGATTTTTGCTTATATTTCGTTTTCTGTGCAGTGAAATGAAACTTGCTTTTATTATTAGAAATATATTTTGTAAGTAATTGTTATAGTTGCAGGAGTCAATCCCAGTCGTCCTCAAAAATCTTTTGTAGAATCAAGTAAAAGAAGCAAACGCCGCAAAACCAAAGACCTTCGATCAAAAGACGTGGAAGTATTGACCTACGCTACCCAAATGAAATTGCGGGAATCAGGCAAAGTAGATGCTTCCAATATCGTAAAAGGTCTTACAAAAAGTCCCCGAAGAGCAAAAAAATATGTAAAGGCCATGAAAAAAAGTAGTGAAGAACACGAACAACATCGCCAGTTATCACCTTTACATGCTTTGTCCATGTATACAGAAGCAGGACTTACTAAAGCCCAATATGAGAGAATACGAGAAACGAATAAAAGCTTTTTTCCGTGCTATTCTGTTCTTCAAATGGTAAAAAAAAGAATACTGTCCAGAAATTCACAGGGTGACATAGACGTGTGCCGAAGTAAAAGTGCAAAGGTTGATGGATCATACGGCAACGCGACTGATTTTACATCTAAGAGAAGTTGTAGAACCTTTGAGTGATGACGAAAAACGTTCTTTAATTTAAATAAGTAAGTGTGGTTGTGAGGGGTCACAGTAGATGCAATATAAAATGAAGTTTGAAAATGAAGCCGATTCTGACTCCAATAATTTTCAAAGTTCTGTGGTTCCTCTTCAGTTACTTTACGGGCCCGAAAAGAAACTTCTATGGCAAAACCCAACACCATCATCACCTCGCTACTGTCGACCTATAAGAATTCGATTCATCAAGGAGACAAATGACGTTAAAAAAGAAGAAATAAAAGATATCAAATCACAAATCACAGCACTTACCAGGACAGAAAATTGACGATGTGTCCATAAGACATAGAATGTTATTCACCATGGTGGAGGGAAAAGTATGCAATGCCGCAACACACACCAAATCCAAATGGACAATGCTACATATGCGATGCTACTTCATCTGAGTTTAATGACTTATCAAAGAAGAGGGAGTGTAAGAAAGAAAATTTAAGTTTCGGGCTTTCCTTGCTACATGCTCGTATATGATTTTTCGAGAGTATATTACACGTAGCATATAGATTACCTGTAAGAAAATGGAACGCCCTCCTTTCTTATGAGGAGAAACAAGCGGTAGAAAATAAAAAAAGAGAAATTCAGAAAAATTTCAAACAACAACTCGGGCTCTTAGTAGATATTCACAAAGCAAATTTTGGGAATACGAACGATGGAAATACCAGCAGAAGGTTTTTTGAAGAATATGAAATATCGGCAGCAATAACCGGAGTCGATAAGATTTTGATATATCGACTAAAAGTGATATTAGATACATTGTGTTGCGGAATAAAATTAATACAGATGAATTTGAAAAATATTGCCAAAAAACTGCTGAAATGTATGTGACGCTATATGGTTTTTATCCCATGTCCCCTACAATGCACAAGGTACTTTGTCATGGAGTAGATGTCATAAAAGAAGCTATTCTTCCAATAGGTCAACAAAGTGAAAAGGCTGCAGAAGCTCGCAATAAACATATCAGGTCGTTCAGATTAAACTACACAAGAAAGTTTTCGCGCGTTGCCTGCAATATGGATGTCCTGAATGGGCTTCTTTCAACTTCTTACCCCCTAATAACGGGTATGAGATGCAACACAAACAAGAAAAGAAAGCCCTTATCTTCTGAAGTTTTAAATTTGTTATGAGAAAGTTATATCACAAATGTTAATATTCTTGATGAGAGTAATAGTGATGAAATTGATGAATAAATGTTTTGATTTATAAATAAGACTTGACTTTGTTTTACCATTTTTACTCCATAATTCAAATAAAAACGCAGATCTGTAGGTGTTAGAGGAAAAGAATAATTTTGGCCTGGGGCTAAATACCACACTGTCCGCTCTTCCAGCAATTATTAGTCATAGACTTCAATAGTTAAATTTATTCTTCAGCCAAATTCTTTTGTGTGTCCCTGTAAATGAATGCTATATTCTATGCACACTATATTCTACAATAAATGACTTAGTACACATTAGTGATGCATATAAATTTCAGTACGTTTAAAATAATGTGATATTATCAAAATAATGAGCAAACGATTTTTCCCATAGACCATAATGTAAGGGAAGTCTTTTGGTTGTGTCTGTAAATGAATCGTAAATGCTATCGGCTTCATTTACAATACCAAACATACTATAGTGATACCCAATAACATCTATCAATTTCAAGGCAATCGGACTATATTTACATAGAAAAATATTTTTGGCCAGGATTTCGGGTCAAATACTCCAATGTGCGCCCATGCAAATGAACTATAAGTGCCACACTTTTTTTTTTCAATAGCGATGACGCTATAGTAAACGTCAATAACATATAAAAATATAGGGTGATCCCAGTATATTTACAAGAGTTAGAGCTCGTCCAGAAGGCTATACAAACCGAAGACAAACATTTTTCATCTATGTTGGAAAGGGTTAAAGAAAGAAAACTTTTAATAATACAATTTTTAGTTTTTATCAGATGTTTTCAATATTTTATTTAATCTTATATTGACATTTATTTATTGCTAGTTTTACAATTCCAATTATTTTAAAAGCAAGCAATTATTTTAATAAATAACAACACAACAAAGGCCCTTTAAAAAATGTACCATTTTTTCTTAAAATATACTTCAGCTGTGATTCATCTCTTTGAATTCGTCTTATTAATACAAAATCCCTTCCACGTGCTTGTTTTGTTTGGGCTGTCTTGGACGTTTAAATTTGAGCGATAAATGGTTTCATATTGCAAACCTTTTTTAAGGCATACTGCAACTCCATCTATCTCTTTCCTCCATGGTCATTGCTATCCCGGTTTATTTAATTTCTTCTGAGAAAATTTTATACAACCAACCAACCGAAAGCAATCGGATTAAAAAAGCCGAGAAAAAAGCGTATTTTTGATGAAAGTGAGTTGCGTTTGTAAATTAATTACTCAGCTATTAATTAGAATATTAAAATTCTGAAAGTCAGGTGCATTAGGAGAGGCCTTGGACTCTCTTCACAAAAATTTTGAACCTCCTACGTGTCGTACATTTTGCTAGCTATCGCCAACAGTCACACACGCACACATACACACACACAGAGTGATTTCTTCTTTTATTAGTATAGATGGTGTTATTTTCACTGTGTACTAGCTTGCGGCAGGAAAAATTGAAAATAATAAAATTATATTCTCTTACGCGAAATTTTTAAAACTTTCCGTGAATTTTGGACCATTTTTTTCGCGTCTAATGTTCTGTACCAGGAGTATCAAACTCTGGCCCGCCTGTTATAACTAAAATTTTATAATTATCATTGCGTTATCTAATCATCGAATCTCTGCGATTCAAGAACTAGACTGTTTCTTAAAAAAAAAAAAATAGCGGTATCCGGTTTGACACCCCTGTTCTATACCGACAACAATAACAAAAATAATCCTAATCAAACGTCATAAATGTATCTATTATTATTATTTTCATTAACCTTAATGACGGTTTCGAAGCAGTCACGTTTTGGCCACCACTAATTTTTTTTTTAATTTTTTTATGGCAGATTACTACAATAATTGCAATAAAGAGCTCACCACGAAGCGGGCCTCTACGACATTTCCAAGATAAGTCTAAAACGGAAATGGCAATAGGTTTGATTTATTTTTATAAAATGAGACTACTCCGAGGCCTGTCTTAACCCTTTGCACTCGTATTTCCAGTCTGACTGGACATCATCTTTCTTTTCAAAATTTGTTTTTGGTACCAGTAATAAAGGAAAATAAAATTTTCCTTATTTAATTAGAGCATTTTTGAAATTGTGTACTGGAAGGAAACTTCTTTTTAAAAAGTGGTGTCAACCGAATAAAATTTGTGTAAGAGATGCCCGAGTCGAAAGAGTTAACGAAGTTTTAACGAAAGTTTAAACAAATGAAAGAATATTTATACAATTTCTAAAACAGTGTGCAATGGGAACTATATAAAACATTTAAAATCTACTTGACATTTAAAATATGCATGACGCTTAAATACTAAAACGATGTTAAAAACTTCCCAACGGTTTCAACCCAAACAGTTGGCCTTCCTTAAGGGATTCTAAGGATGCACTGACGAAGGCTCATCTTCCAACACAATGAGGGATGGAGGGAAAACATGATATTGAAATAGGGACAAAAGAGAGAAAACCAGGGGGGGGGGGAGTGGAAAAACCTTTTTTCCCTATATAGTATTATATATTTTCATATAGTATCACAATGTAAAGTCCAATCTTAAATATTGTTTAAATAAATAATGTACCGTAATTTCCATCTTATAATCCGGGTATCAAACAATTCCGTTTGGACCCAGAAATTTTATTTAGTTATTGAATCCAAATATTTGCCGCGATTTAAAAAGTTACATTTTCTTTTAAAAAATTTCTAGGTCGAAAAATGGTTATTTGATCAGCGGATTATACGCCGGAAATTGCGGTAATTGAATATAATTTCAATATAAAAGTATTGCGTTTAATTTTTGAGAACCGGTGAGCTGTTCATTTAATGCAAAATATTTATTACAGAGGCCTTTATATTTTTTAATTGAAGTTTAAACGCACTTTCAAGGTTTTTACTTTCAGTTACTTTCTACAACTCAACTCATAGAGATATATTTTATATTGTATAAATCATTTACATTTCAACTAACATGCATTTAAGCATTTTACTCCATATTTATTCCCGTGATTGTATTTATTCTTTTTATATTATATAAAACTTCTATCGCCTAATAAAACTCTAAGTGAAACATAAAACTACTTGGTTTTTTTTAATTGCATAAAGAAGATTTTTTCAGAGGTTTCCTCTGGTACATTCTTGTGTATAAGCATAAAATACGTGACGTGATGAAAACGAATTTTTAGTTATGGAAAACTGTTTTCAATTTCAGAACACAAAAAACTAAATAAATAAATGTAATGTTATTTGGCTTAAAATTCTGGAAAAAAAATTGTATTTTTTATTGCGATATGTATTCTTAGATAAAGAAATCATTCTACGAGTGAGCAAAAATAAATTTAATTTTTTCGCCGTTTTATTACAAATAATTAAATTTAACGCTGTATTAAAAAAAGTAACGAAATTTTTTTTCAGTAATTGTGTGTAATTTGTTATTATTTTATATAGAGGGAGTATCTTCGAAAGTGCAGGATGGCGAATATGTAGTATGCTATGTGTATTTCATGTGTATATGTATATATATATAATTGTGTGTGTGTGTGTTCTCCTTTTTCGCATCAATAAAAACATGATCTAAATGTGTAATTAGAGTTAATCTGTTACAGGCTAGTCACTGTTTAAAAATAATATAGAAATATTTTTTGACATTTTAGTTTTTTTTATCGCTATTAACCCTTTCAGGGGCAAGGCATTTCTGCTCAAAAAATGTTCAAATAATTAATTCACACCGCAATTAACAAACGAATTTATATTCAAATAATCAAAAGCCTATTTTCACGTTTATTATGACATCGAAATTGTACTAAAAATTAGTGGTGCTACTTGGATATTTAGGCATTAAAATTAACCGTTTGCAGACTGCAAACGGCGCCCCTCAAAGGGTTAAACACTATCACTTTTTAAAATCAGTATTCATATACATCACTCTTATATATCTATATTACATATATTATCGCTATTAGATGTCACTATTCTTATTCACTATACATTCTTAATTTAAATCATATTTGCCATGCTCCCATTGGTCTGTTTTTGAAAACCAGAAATTTTGAGAGAAAAAATCGTGGTAGGTTTTTGCAGCAATAGCAACAAAAGCGCCTTTCGAGTTAAGTCTCGACGAAAATTATAAAGAAGATTTTTCTTTGAAAAAAAGTGGTGTTTAAATAACCGACCGAGTGGGAGCCCTGCATTTAATAACTTTAATTTTATGTTCTGGTATTGAAAGTTGCCTACAATGTTAACACATAAAAGCCCGAATTATTTTTCTCTTTAAAATGGAAATATTTTCTGTCACACCACTATTTCAGAATATAAATTTTTTTCTTATTTTATCGCGGAGTTTTTGTCATCAAAGAAGGCTAATATTTCTCTTCCCAATTACTGGTGTGCAAACAACAAATGTATTGGTAGTTACTCTGTTACTCTGGGGAAACGCTAGGCTAATTTAAGTTAGTGATAGTTATTAGTTTAAAATTATATATATATATATATTTTTTAATGTCATCGTACTTTATGCAGGAACTTGGAAAGAAATTGTAAAGCCCAATACAGATATAGGATGAGCTTAATTCACTCTGGCGTACCCAGAGGGAGTATTACCATTTTTTGGAATAGTAGTTTTTTCCTTATTAACCCTTTATCTACTGAATTGTGAATTCATGAAAATGTTATCTTCTAAAGCATTGTCAGTAAATTGTTTAAACTACATTAGAAGATTTACATAATCATTTAACAAATTTTAGAAGGATTTTAGAAGGATTGAAAGACTTAGAAGGTTTAATTAAATTTGAATTTATAGGGATTTTGTGCAATATTTATAATCCCACTCAAATCTTTTATTTTAAATCTTTTCTTAGTATTTTGTAGAATTGGGAAATGTACAAATATAATGTTATTACAATAGAAATACAGAAATATTTCCAAATTGAAAAATCCCCCTCCCCCCCTCGCCCCAATACCAAGAAAGATGAAAAGATGCAAAGGTAAAAGAAATCATCGTTTTAAAAATATTTTTGTTTTGTGTAACCAATAATGCTTTTGGAACAAGATAAAGTAATGTATCTATAAGCCATTCTAGACTGTATTACAACTAATTGATACATTAAATTAATTTTATAACAAGTTATTTTAATGGTACTTATGAGTACTGTCAGTAGATAAATTGTTAAATCGCCAAATTCTGCTATTAAGTAACATGTTATCCTACAATTTTGAACTTTATTTTTATCGCTTATTTATTTATTTTGGCTGCTTATCTTACAAGTATGTTCTATAACGATAAGGATAAGATGTCTAAAAAATGAATTAATTTAAAGAAAAATAAATAAAATGTCATGACATATATGTAAAAATACAGTAAAAATTGATATTTATTTCACCCTACAATGCACATGATAGTATTTATGCTACCAACAGTGTTCCGGATTGAGTGGATTTTCTTATTCACGTACCGTAATTTCGGGTGTATAGTCCGCGGATCAAACAATCGTGTTTCGATCCAGAATTTTTTTTAAATAAAATGTAACTTTTTAGATCACGGTAAATATTGGTCTTCAAATTCTGAATAACATTTCTGGGTCTAAACTGAATTGTTTGATCTGCGGGCTATACACCCGAAATTACGGTATTTCGTTTTCACATCAGAAATTTAAAATTCAAATTTTTGCTTTATTTAATGGTAGACATTTCGTTATTAACCCTCTGTCTACCAGAAGGGTCCAATGGACACGACATGTACATTCAAAATATTTATTCAAACCAGAAATTTCTTCAAAACAAACTAAATTTATAAATCAGACAATAATAAGTTAAATAAACAAATTAAATAGTTTTAAGTAAAAATTCTGGTGTAGAATGTTTTTATAAAACTTGAGTAAAATTTTCGGTAGTTCTAGGGTTAAATAAACAAAAATTTACTATTTAGATTTCCTGGTATGAATTTCGTTGCTCTGAATTACGCAATATCTGAAACGCATTCTACCGTGGGCATTAGAGGGTAAATCTTTTTACTTTAACCCCTTAATGCTCGCGCTCGTTTCACGGGTAGTGTAGGCTACTCTTTTGTAAAATCAAAATGTTTGATTCCCACTAGTTTTTTTTTTTTTTTTTTTTTTTTTTAATTGTGTAATTGGTTTTATTCTCGCCTCATTTTATTTGCCATTAAATTAGGTAAATATTTCTACTTCAAAAAATCAAACATTCTGAATTTTTAAAAAGTAGCCTACACTTATCGGGCGCGAAAGGCGTTAAAAAATAAACTATTTATATTACTGAAAATCCAAACGCTAATTTTATAAAATGCACCTTAAGAATCGTAAAATAAATAAATGAATAAATAAACAAATAAAAAAAGAGAGTCAATTGAAAATTATTGGTCGAAGTTTTGCATTTTGATCCCACTGATATATTTAACCCTTTCAGGAGCAAGGTACTTCTATTCGTAAAATGCTAAAATGAGTGAATGATACCGGAATTTACAAACTAATTTATTTCAAAATAAGTAAAAGCTTTTTTTTTTTTTTTTTTTTTTTTTTTTTTTTTTTTTTGTTCACGTACTTAATACAAGAAAAAAATTTCATTTCCATATTCTAGTGCCAATGTGGCATTTAAAAATTAAAATTAAGTAGTCCAAAAATGAACTACCGCCCTTAAACGGGTTAAGAAATACAAACTGAGAAAAATGAATTTAAAACTTCAAATCTGAATCATTTAAAGAGAAATGGATGCAGTAAAATGTCTTTTATTTATAGTATTTATAATCATCATATCTTTACGTGATTTCACCAGAATATACTAGAGATGTCTAAATATATTTTACCAAAAGCAAATCGGAAAATTGATATTTTCGTCATTTTTCTCTACATGGGGGGTACCAAGTCGCCTTAACCTCTTCAGTCCCGGCATCGCCTTTAGGAGACACTAAACACTACTCTTTAAATAATTTTAAATGCCTCTAGATCTTTTTAAATCTTCACCTTTGCAATAGATGTAAGCCTATTATAATCAGTGATTTATCCTCAAAAGCATGTTTAGAGCTGTTTCATTCTCATTTGAAAATTGTTTTGGGGACCACATATGTCATGTTCGTCTCAGGACTAAATAGGTTAAGACATGGAACTATTAAGAAAGAGGAATTGAAATATCCTTAAAATAGTGAAGCGTCAACCAGTGTTGCCAGTGGGCTACTTTTTTAAAATTCAGATTTCTTGATTGGCACCACTTTGATGAAATGGTAAAATTCCCCTTGTTTTCGCCTTAATTAATATGCCATTTAGTAAGGCGAATTTTACTATTTCAAAAAAATGGTGCCAATCAAGAAATCTGAATTTAAAAAAAGTAGCCCTCTGGCAAAACTGGCTTCTACTGTAACCGCTTTCGCTGCGGTTTATTGCCGCCTCTGCAAAGTTCCTCTAGTAAATTTAAATAGAAACTTTCTGATTATTTAAACGCCTTATTAAGGGAAAATTTCAGTAATAAATAATGGCAAAAGCAGATATTCATTTTTATTGGTGGAAATTTACTTGGGTGGTAGTCAGGCCCTGCGTTTTCGCCATATTGTGACAACATAGACAACCTCCTATTAGTGTCATTGAAAAAGAACAGAATACCTGGGCAAACTGCCACCAGTAAAAATAAATAAATTATTTTACAATATTTATGAGAGATATTTTTCGTGAGAAAGCCACTAAAATTAGGCAAACATTTTTTTTTTTAATTTATTGGTGGAAGTTTGCTTCGGCAGTAATCAGAAACTGTATATCCGATGTAAAATATCAGCGCCATATCCTGACAACCTCCTCAGTTACTTCACTCACAACTGGTAGACAACACACTATATGCCTCCTCATCTTTATCCATAACTCCATTGGTTAAGAATAGAAAATGAGAACGATGAAAAGCTTTAGAAACTCTAAAATCATGACTTATCGAACATTTAAACTGATTAAATTTAGGAATGACATTCCGCCTTTTACATTTTACTTGAAAGTTACCATGATTAAGGAATTTGCGGTGTTTGCGTAAATATAATTCTCTGAACAGAGTGTAACAGAGTAGCCGCCGAACAAGATAAAGAGAAGGGGTTCTGTACTTATTTAAGCCATTATAGTATAAGTTCGCGAATAATTTGTCTCTGATGAACTTCACTTAAAGAATATAGAAATATTCTGATATTGTCCTCCTCGCGAAAAGTAATGAGTTATGAAATATCACCGAGATGGCAAAAAATTAAATAAAACGAAAAGTGCCCAGTTAACCCTATCCGGCACAGTGTGCCCGGGTCGGGATACCTAATTTTAATTGCAAACTTGCGAACGGCACAAAGAATATTTTAGTAAAATTTTGCTTTTACAATAAATAGTTAAAATAACATGTTTTTAATTTCTAAAAAAGTCGTTTTAAAATTCCGGTGTCACTCAATTATTTCATCATTTTACAACAAAAATTGCCCGTGCCGGAAAGGGTTAAACAGATGGCATTGAGCTCACAGGCTATTCGCACTAAATGTATATTATACTCTTATTTTTAAAAAATAATGCCCCTCGAAAAATACCCCGTTTCCCCTCTTTATATTTGACCAATGAGCCTCCAAATGTCATAAGGGAAGGGCCTTATCGAGATAAACCGGTATACCGTATTTGAAGCAAATCGGATAGAAAAATCCATTTACCTTAATTAAGGGGGTATTAGCCCCCCCCCGTCCCCCCCCGTTTATATTTAACCAATGAACTTCCAAATCTAATCAGGGAAGCGCGTTATCGGAATAAACTGGTATACCAAATTTGAAGCAAATCTGATAGAAAAAGTCATTTATCTAAATTAAGGTGGTATTATTCTCCCCCCCCCTTTAGACTTAAACAATGAACATTCAAGTCTAATCAAGGAAGCGCCTTATCAAAATTAACCAGTATACCAAAATTGAAGGAAATCTGATAATTCTGCATGAAAAACCCATTTATTTAAGTTAAGGGGGTATTAGCCCCCCCCCCATTCCTCCCTATATAGTTAACCAATGAACTTCCAAATCTAATCAGGGAAGCGCCTTATCGGAATAAACCGTATACCAAATTTGAAGCAAATCGCATAGAAAAACCAACTTATTTAAATTAAGGGGGAAGGGGTGTTAGCCCCCCGTAACCCCCTTGATACTTAACCAATGAAATCCCAAAATTTATCAGGGAAGCGCCTTATCAGAATGAACCTAGAAAAAAAAATTTAAGCAAATCGGATTTTTCTATCAAGAGTTATTGCGTTGCGTACATACATACATACAGAACTGGCGGGCACATTAGTTCTCAGGCTTTGATAGCCTGTGAGCTAAAAAGTGATACACGCTGTATGGGGAGATCCTAATGTGACAAAAATTAAGTAAAAATCTAATAATTCGAAAAGAAGGTTCGCACGCTCCTTGAAATTTCCAAGGAGTACGGCACCACTTTTTTTAATTAGAAAATTTCAAATTAACATTCAAATCACAGAATTCGTAATCGCTTTGTTTAATAAAAAAATTACATTATTTTTACGCGATTAAATAAGGTGAAAAATTCTATTAAACATTTGTGGTATTTCTTTACGCACCCTGGAAAAATACCAGACAGTACACTGTAAAAATATATCGTAAAAATTCAGTATAGAGACAGTAAATTTCACAGTATTTGTACCATTTTCATAATTTATAGGGTGTCAAACTGTAGCTCGCCGTAACCACTAAAATTTTATAGTAATCATTGTCTTATATATTCGTCGAATGTCAGTGATTCAAGAAGTCGAATATTTCTTTATAAAATTAGTGATTTCCGGCGGGCGACAGTTTGACACCCTGGTTTATGCATGAGCATTGTATTTCTGCAATACACTAAACCTAAAAATATAGTATATGTACTGTTTTAATTGTAACTGGCATTTATATCATAAAATAACTGTTTGTAGGTAAATATATCGTCGGTACCATGTCAAACTATCCAATATAAAAACAGTGTTGCCAGCGGACTACGATTTTTGAAATTGTAAAATTCGCCTTATTTAATGACATATTAATTAAGGGGGAAAACAAAGGGGATTTTACCATTTCAGAAAAGTGGTGCCAATCAAGAAACCTGAATTTTAAAAAGTAACCCGCTGGCAACACTGTTTTCATATTGGATAATTTGACATGGTTACCGACGATATGACATATCGTCGGTACCATTTCAAACTATCCAATGTGAAAACAGCGGGCTACTTTTTTTAAATTCAGATTTCTTGATTGGCACCACTTTTCTGAAATGGTAACATTCCCTTCTTTTCGCCTTAATTAAAACGCAATTAAATAAGGTTAAATAAGGCGACTTTTACTATTTCAAAAAAGGGGTGCCAATCAAGAAACCG
This sequence comes from Maratus speciosus, assembly GCA_963932465.1. NCBI lineage: Eukaryota > Metazoa > Arthropoda > Arachnida > Araneae > Salticidae > Maratus > Maratus speciosus. The sequence continues at coordinate 464,505,432 of OZ010796.1, forward strand.
GAACTTTAAAAAAGTAGCCCACTGTTTTCATATTGGATAGTTTGACATGGAACCGACGATATATACCACTAATTATTATCTAAATTACTAGTGTAAAATTTCATTTCCACCAGTTTAAAGTAATGTTTAAACAAATATATAATCCTCCTGCGAGGCAGCAGCCTTGACACTATTAACACTGGAAAAGCCGGAAATTTTACTCAAGTTTTATAAAATTATTTTACACCAGAATTTTTTTTTTAACTGTTTAACTTATTTATTTACTTTTTTTCTTTTTATACTAGCAGACCCGCCCGGCGTTAATAAATAATAACCTTAAATAATAGCCTATCCGTAAATAACCGGTCCTTAATAACCTTAACCATAACCTTAAATAATAATAACCTTAAACAAAACTCAAGTTTGTACGATTTTATATCTTTCTAAATTCTTTTAAATTAACCTGATTTCGGAGGGTCCCCATTGCCTTCCGCAGCATCTAGTGTGCTCCCAACAAACTTCTTTACAAACGCACCTGTAACTGGGTCCCCGCTGCCTAAGGCAGCATGTACCGGAAATGCTCCACACGTGCCTAAGGTAATCGAAAACCAAGTTGAGCGAGCCAAGCCCCGTAGTAATCAAGCCCATAGAATCGAAAAAAAGAATGCATCATTAATGTTAGAAAATGCGGGTAACAGAAGTCTAAGTTAATGTTTCATAATACAGAAAATCTCTGAATTGTAATCCAAGTTGAATGAACCAAATCCCGTTGAAATTGGGTCCTTAGAATCGGAGGAAAAAATGAACCCCAAGCCGTGGAAGATGCACCCTCTCCTAGTAAATTTCATGAATTACTTTTAACATTAACACGATATTTAATAAACGGATGAAATCCCTTATATAAAGTTACCTTTAAAGTATCGCGATTTTTAATTTACGGCTCTAGTGAGTAAACGTAAGTTGATGCCGAAAAAGGAGATTAAGGTTCGAAAAAATGGTAGCCGAGGTGGGTGTACATCAATTGCGCCTACGGTAGGAGGAGATCATGAATTGCGCCTACAGCTTCCTTCCCTTCTGTATGAACTGCGCTCGAAGGGGGTGAGATAAGCAATCCATCATTGTATTGAGGGTTGCCTTAATTTTTTTTTTTTCCAAAAAGTCTTCTGGATGCAAATCCAGCCATGGTAAATCTTGGCGACAATAATCACAATACTTAGCACGAGGTCTGCATTCATCTAGTATTGCATTGCATCTTATAAGATATTCAACGTAATAAATACAAATAAAATATTAAAAGGAACCATAATTCCTCAAGTATAGGATACTTACTAATATTTACTACAAAAGAAAGGGGACTTTCGATTTAAATGGGCCCGATGCAAATTACCGCCCCAAATTTTGTTAGCTCTTTCAATGTATTCCAAGAAATATCTAATGTTAACTAAAAAAAAAAAAAAAGCACCATTGTTAAGAAAATTTTTATTTTGATTTTTAACATGTGGACAAAAAGCGTTTTTACTTTCTTCTATCTTCAGTAGAAGAAAGTATTGTAATCGAAATTTTTTTCGACTTCCGGTTTTCAGCGGATTTACACGTTTTAGGTGTCAGAGATCACAAAAAAACATGTGTATACAAAATGTCTGTCTGTCCGTGTGTCCGTATGTCCGTGTGTCGCCATTGCACCATCAAAAATTGTATGAAGTTATGCATAGAATTGAACCAATTTTTTTTTTTTTTTTTTTTTAAGTTTTTGGCTATGGCAAGCAGATCCTCCCTGAATTTGGAAAAATTCCGCTGATAGGGGATGCCGTAATACCGATTTTTGTGCATTTTGAATATTGTACCATTGAAAAATACATGCAGTTATGCATAATTCTAATAAAAATACTAATAAAACTAATTAAAATGAAATATTGACATGAGGTAGAAGAAAGTTTTGGGATTGGCACATCCAAAAGGGCATCCAAGCACATCCGTTTTTAATGACAAAAAATGCTGAAAATTAATAAAATTCAAAATTATCATAACTCGGTAAGTTTTATTTGTACAAAAATGAAACTTTTATTGTTTTACTTATTATAGTACACGAAGAAAGTTTTACTAAATATAATACTTCAACCCCGTAAAAAAATTAAATTTCTGTAACTTTTAAAAATAACACTTTTTTTATATAAATGGATTTAATAGGATGAAGAACAACTTTAAAACATGTTTGTTATTGAAACTATACTTTTAAAACTAATGGTTTAGGAAATTAGTCATTAGGCAACAAATAGAGCTGACATTCTTATATACTATTTGTCACGATTTTTAATATTTTATATTCAAAAGTTCATTGTTTTTCACAAATTTTTCCTCAAATAATACCAAATCTGTCAGTAGTATGTTTAAATTAACAAGATTATTATTATAAGTTGTAGTAGTATTATTTTTTAAATGAAGCAGAATGGAGAAGTTTCTAATTTAGGATTATTTTAAAATCATTAATATGTTAAATTTTTCTATCGCAACATAATTTTAATCCATTCATACATTTATATTCTCTTTCAGATATCAAATAACTAATCATCAGTTCTACTTAAAAAACTGGCTTTAAAAAGTCAGCAAAAGTTTAATTAAAAAATATTTTGAGGATCAAAATCATAAAGTCAACGATAGTCTATTATTTAAAATGTTTTTCTATTTTTTTTTTTTTTTTTTTTTTTTTTTTTAATAGGAAGTCATCTGTTATTTAAAAGGATATTTTATCTTTATAGATAAGTAAATAAATAAATTTAAAGATTTAAGGGTGTTGTAAGAGTTTCCCTCAAAATTTTCTAACATACACACTCATTTTTAAACGTAAAAGCATGTCACTTGCAGACATGACTATTGAATTGATTTATAATCTAATAATCTTTCATTTTTTGATAACTTAATTAAATGTTGAATTATAAGAGATTGTTGTTTGATGAAAATTTTAACGGACTGTTACATCTGGAAATTCAATTTAGAACAACGCATTGTGGAAATTCAGTTCTAATACTAAATGCTTTTAAAAGCATTTTGAGAAAGATTTCCTGTAATGAAAATTGGAAAAACCGTTCGATTTGATAGTTTTTTAAATCAGCATCTGTCACTCTCATACAAGTACAAACAAATATAAATTCTGGAAAGTAAATGAGTTGGACTCTTAAATTCAAAGAAGCTATTTTCTGACACATTTCTGAATTCGTTTTTGCTCGAAAACACTTCAAATTAAAAGGTGTTCTTATTTTGAAACTATGTAATCGAATGACTTTTTCATTTTATGATATAAACAGAGGATTTTACAGAAAATACTGTAAAAGTTGGCGATTTGAACCAAATTCACGGCGCAGCAGTGCGAGAAAGAAGGAAAACTTGTCGTCACGTAACAAGAATGGCTTATAACTCTATAAGTAATTTATTTATCTGAAAATGGAAAACCCTATTCAATTAAAAATGTTAATTTTATTCCTTGAAGTATAAAAATGAATCGGACAATGTGTCATAAAATTTTGTGTTGCTGTACACTTAAGAAATTAAGTTTATCCACTTTTGGATGCATGTTTTTCAAATGATAATTCAATTCTCAGTTTTGAATTAATGAGAATTTAATGCTCTTCTTCTTATTATTATCAATTTATAAGCATGTGCATAAGAGAATCGTGCGTGATTATAAGAATTATATATTCAGTAAAAATTAAATTTTAGCAAGAAATACATATTTAGGTTTCAGTTATAAAAAATCGTACAACCGCTTCGGAATTTTAAAATTTACTTTAGAATTTGAAAAAAAAAATTTTAAAGAAAATAATAGATCAATATTTAAGTGCCATAGTTCCAAACAAGTTTATAATAATAATAGTAAAAACAATAATACTAAGGGCAATAAAAGAAGTACTAATTAGCGTTCAGGAATATTTCAGCAGCAAGTATATCCTTCTATTTAGAATATTGTTCTTTTTCCCTCGAACACCTTTCTTTCAAATTAATACAGAGAATGATTTTAAGGTGAAAATTATTTCTATAATATTAATTGAAATACGAAATATCTGTATATAAAGGTTAATATTTCATTTGTTTGAGATTTTTGAAGAATCTTAGAAATGAAACATCTAAAGGCACAGTCAACGAGAAATTAGTTTAAACCTGACGACAATATTTGTTTCCATACATAATTATCCTATGTCAAATAGTTTTAAAAATATATTTCTAAACATTTTTTTTTTTTTTTTTGGGGGGGGGGATAGCATTATTAGGTAACAAGTGTTATTTCGTCATAAAATTTTCTCTTCTAAAGTAGTTTAAAAAGAAATTCTCCAATGGTTAAATTTCTTGTGTAAATATATATTTATATATGGATTTTTTTATCATCATACTTTTTTTTATTTCCTTTTTTTTTTTCAATTTGTGCATTTTATATTAACGGATATACATGTTTATATTATATACATATATAATTATGCAAAATTTTATATTTATCTATACAAAATTTTTTATTATATACATATATAAAATATATGTGTATAAAATTTTTGTGAATTTAAGAAAAAACATTTATTATAGCCTAAATTATCATTAAAGCGCCCAATTTAGCGAATTAACGCCAACAGAAAAGTGTCTTTCTAACAAAAAAAGTTCTCACTTCGTGCCCATAAGTATAAGAGACGGGGGTGGCAATGATATCCGTTCACGGTGACACCGAGCGCAGTTCATACAGGGGGGAGGCAAAGAAGGGTCGGCATAGGCGCAGTTAGCCGGTCTCCGATGAGGTATAAAGAAAGACCGGGACCTGGAAGCCAGGGTCTTAACTGGAATGTAGTTTGGTATAAGAAATTTTTTTAGTAGCTTTAAAGTAGCTGGAAGACGCTGAAACTATGTTAACGAAAATTGTAGTAGAATCGGATAGTTTTTAAAGAAGCTGCAACAAAGGCCCCAAGAAGGAGATTAATATTAAAAATTGGTGGTAGCTGAAGTCTGAGAAATATGTTTGTCATTCATGTAGTAGCAGGAGGACGTAAGTAGTTGTTAAAAGAAAAAAGCTGGTGAATCGGACCGTTTTTAAGGGACCTATAACAAAGGGCCTAAAGAGGGCCAGCTGATAGTAAAAAGAAGGGCCCTAATATGAAAACTTGTTAAAAGGTTTAAGTTCTACGCGCTTTAGATCGTCAATTAGTCAAAATTAAGCATAGGGTATGAATTAATCATTAGAATAAAATTTCAAATAAATGCGCAAAAAATGAGGGGAAATGCTTAAAACAGGGCCCTTGGACCTAGTAAAAATAAGAGGGTATTGGTCCGAAGAGAAGAGTGTAAGACTTAATTTAAAAATTTTGCATTGATAATGCGAGAAAATTAAGTGGTGAAAAATGCATGCCGCACAATAAGTTCAAGCGGCCCCGGATCGGACCCTATGAAAACCTAGGGTGCCCCAGGATTTTAACTGGAATGCAGAAAAGGGATAATAACTAAATGGAAAAAGGGTTCCAAAAATGAAGATCTGATTAAGAGGGGGCAATTTAATAACAATTTATAGTGCAAAAACTTCAAAGGGACCTATACAGGCCCCAAGAGGTCAGGGATTTAAGTGGCATGTAGTTGGCTATAAAGATACTTTTTAGTAGTTTTTAAAATAATCAGAGAACGCTTGAAATATATTAAAGAAAATTGCAAGCAATTCGGATCATTTTTAAAGAAGCTGAACCAAGGGCCATAAGAAGGCGATTAATATTCAAAATTGGTGGTAGCTGAAGTCTGATTTTTTTTTCTTTTTTTTTTTGTCTTTCATGTAGTACCTGGAGAATCTAAAATGTTGTTTAAAAAAAAGCTAGTGAATCGGACTATTTTTGAAGGAGTTATAATATGGGGCCTAAAAGGGGCCAATTAATAGTTGAGAGCAAGGCCTAACATGAAAACATGTTAAAACATTTTAGTACTTAGCGTTTTATATCTTCGATTAGTCAAAATTAAGCATAGGGCAGAAACGGCGAACCTATGGCACGCGTGCCAAAAGTGGCACGAGAAAGAATAATTTTAGCACGGTATTGCTTGAGGCTCTGAATCAATATACGGTGATATTGCACAAAAGACACGAGCTTATGATGAAAATAGGATTACTAAAGAAGATCTGATCTTGTCTAAATTCGATTAATTGGAAATTAAAGAATTTTAATTGCGGCTTTTTAAAATACCGTAAATTACCGCATTAGTAAAAATACCAATGGTAAAATTGTAGCATCTTGGAAATTAATTTCAAAGCTATTTAAAGAAAATGACGTTTGCCCTTTTAATAATTGTTTCTTCTATTTATGTCCGCAAGGTCACTATTTTCGCAAATCAATTATACTTAAAATCAAATAAAAAGCATCTGTCAGATAAATCCAGTTAAGTTTGCATATTCTGTTTAAATTAACTAAGTATAAACCTGATATTAAGGATTTTTCATCCAAGATGCAATAACAATATTAATCACATAATTTTTTTAAATAATTTCTAAAATATAATTGTTTTTACGATTATTATAGCGTAATACTTACATGTATGTTGCAAATGTTTTAAAAATCATGTGTAACTTTTATTCCTGATTTTTTAATCCAATAAACTTTTTCATTAGTTGGCACGTCAAGGTCATATAAAAAAATTTTCGGGGAAAACTGGAATGCGCCGATAAAAAGGTTCGCCAACCCTGGCATAAGTTATGAATTATTCATTAGAAGATAATTTTAAAGAAATGCGTAAAAAACTGGGTAAATGCTTAAAAAAGAGCCCTAGGGCCCCAATAAAAATATGTGGGTGTTGGTCTAGGCAGATTAGACTAAGACTCAACTTTCAAATTACGTAATGAGAAAGTGAAAAAATTAGGGGGTGAAAAATGCATGCACACAAAAAGTTCAAGGGGCCCTTGACCGGTTCCTATGGGACCCGAAACGGTCCCAGGGTTTTAAGTGCAATGTAGAAACGGGCGAATAACTAACTGGAAAAATGATACCAAAAATGAAGATCGGATTAAAAGCAAGCAATTTATTAACAATTTATGGCGCAAAAGCTTCAAGGAGACCTGTACGAGGCCCAAGGGGCCAGGGACTTATGCATATATTACGTGGCATGCAGTTGGCTATAAAGATCTTTTTAGTAGTTTTTAAAGTAATCAGAGGACGCTAGAACTATGTTAAAGAAAATTGCAAGCAATTCGGATCATTTAAAAAAAAATTACACCAATGGCCCCAAGAAAGCGATTAATATTCAAAATTGGTGGTAGCTGATTTTTTTTTTTTTTTTTTTTTTTTTTTTTTTTTTTTTTTTTTGTCGCTGGTTCATGTAGTACCTGGAGAACCTAGGACGTTGTTAGAAAAAAAAGCTAGTGAATCACACTATTTTTAAGGGAGCTATAATATGGGGCCCAAAAGGGGCCAACTAATACTTGAGAGCAAGGCCCTAACATAAAAACATGTTAAAACGTTTTAGTGCTTAGCGTTTTAGATCTTTGATTAGTCAAAATTAGGCATAGGGTATGAATTATTAATTAGAATGTAATTTGAACAAAAATTTGGGGAAATGCTTAAAGAAGGGCCCTAAGGCCCCAATAAAATTATAAGAGTGTTGGTCAAGGGAGATGAGTTCAAGACTCAACTTTAAAATTACGTACTGAAAAGGTGAAAAAATTAGGGGGTGAAAAATGCATGGCACACAAAAAGTTTGAATTGTAATGCTTGTTTGCATTGAAAGTATGAATTATTAATTAGAATGTAATTTTAAAGAAATGCGTAAAAAATTAGGGAAATGCTTAAAAAAGAGCCCTACACTGTAAAAAAAAATCTGTAAAGTTACTAAAGTTTTTCTAGGAAACTGGGATTCCAAGAAATATTTATGTAACGGCAACAACAAATATTCATGTAACAGACACACTTTTGTGCCGAAAATCAAAAAATCTGTAAGGTTACTAGGAATTTTTTAGGAAACTGGGATGCCTAGAACTTTTCATGTAACTACAGCCAGGTTTACAGATAAAATTTTAGTAAGATTACTGCAATTTTAATAGATTCATTTGTAAAGTTACAGATTTCTGTAGCTTTACAAAAACTAGTCTTGTAGATTTGCAGCTTTTTTTGTACAGTTACAGATGACAGTTTAGTAAGCATGTAACTTTACATCTGTAGAGCTACAGAATTTTTTTTACAGTGTAGGGCCCCAATAAAAATATGTGAATATTGATCAAGGGAGATGAGTTCGAGACTCAACTTTAAAATTACTTACTGAGAAGGTGAAAAATGCATGGAACACAAAAAGTTCAAGAAGCCATTGACTGAGCACTACGGGCCCCTTGACGGACCCAGGGTCTTAACTGGAATGTAGAAACGGGAGAATAACTAAATGGAAAAAGGTTCCTAACAATGAATATCGGATTAAAAGGAAGCAATTTATTAACAATACTAGTATATAATGCCCGTCAAAAATGACGGAAAGTGAATGATAAATTTCAAAAGAATAGTTAAAAAAATATTTTTCTGACTTAAAAGAAAAAAAAGATGACTCATGCATTTTGTTAATCAAAAAGTATTATCCTTTGATTTTTATGATTAGAACAAAGAAATTATGTTAAACTACAATTTAGTCACCAGCGCTTAAACGCGCCATTTCCAGCTACACATTCTATGACGGAAATGCTTGTTTAAGTTCCCTCTACATCAAAAATTTGTTGTTTAGCGGGACTTTTTTTTCGCTACAAACTATGTTAAAATTCATAATTTTATCTGCAAGATTATTAAAATATGTTGTACCGATAAGAAATATTCATTTTATTTGCAATGTCTTCAAATCTGACAAAATGTATTGTAAAAAATGTACGATTACAATAGAAAGTTGACGCCAAAAGAATTAGCAAGAAACATAAGCTCCTAATTTATTGGGAATTAACACTGCCTACAGAGGCGCTGCTCGCAGCCTTCGGTACAGAAAAAATTGTCCTTTTAACCCTTTATCTACTGACGGTACTTATAAGTACCATTAAAATAGCTTGTTATAAAATTAATTTAATGCATCGATTAGTAGTAATACAGTTTAGAATGAGTTATAGATGCATTACTTTATCATGCTCCAAAAGCATTATCGGTTACACAAAACAAAAATATTTTTTAAAGGATGATTTCTTTGGCCATTGCATCTTTTCAGCTTTCTTGGCGTTGGAGGGGGGGGGGGGGGATTTTTCAATTCAGAAATATTTCTATATTTCTATTTTAAGAACATTATATTTGTAGATTTCCTAATTCTACAAAATACTGAGAAAAATATTTAAAATAAAAGATTTGAGTGGGGTTATAAATATTACACAAAATCCCTATAAATTCAAATTTAATGAATCCTTTTAAATCATTCTAAAATTTATTAAATGATTGTGTAAATCTCCTAATTTAGTTTCAAAAATTCACGAAAAATGCTTTCGAAGATGAAATTTTCATGAATTCATAATTCAGTATATAAAGGGTTAATTTCCCTTTAAATAATGCTAAATTGCCATTGAAATAATTCTTTATTGTAAATGCATTTGAAAGTTTTAGATATTCAAATTCGGATAATTTTTACTTTCTCATATAAGACAGAAAACAAGTGTCACAGGAAATCTGAAACTGTGCAAAAGTATAATCATTCTGAATAAATTAAAAATACATGTAATGCAATGTGCTTGCACGGACCTTTTTAGAACGAAAGTTATATCTTTTCTCCACCAGATGGCAATAATTATCCGTTATTTTTAATTTAGAACTTGTTGTTGTTGCTGTTGTTGTTGATGATGATTTGGCCCTTAAATTTATAACTTAATTGGATAGTTTTTGAAGGTTTTAAACAAAGTTAAAATATTTAAATGTTTTAATCTACTATTACAAATATTTTAAGGCCAGCATCGGCGTTAACCTGTATTTTTTTTATTTTTATGAAGCGTTGAAAGAGTCATTCCTTTGTTTGTAGATTTGCTGAAATTTGAATCTGAATAGCAACAGTATCGTTTGTTTAGATCTGATTTCTATGTTTACAATAGCTTAATTTTAATTTAGAACTTAATGCATTATAAATGGATATGATACACATGTTTTATGTGAAAATATGCTGAACAGACATGATTTCAAGTAGAAAAAATTATCATTTAGTCGTCATATGCTAGGATATATTTTTCATTAAGCCTAACATGGCGTTAAGCTACGGTCGATTCGCAGACCAGAGTGGTTCGCACCGGCATGGTTCCGACAGTTTCCTGCACTCAGATTTTATTATAAGTAGATAGTGCACTAAAACTTCAAGGGACCCTATACCGGGCCCCAAGGGTGCCAGGGTTTTAACTGAAATGTAGAAATGGGGTAAAAACTGAATGGATAATTCACCCCAAAAATGAAGACGATCGGATAGAAAAGAGGCATGTTATTAACACTTTAGCTTTAGTGCATAAAAACTTGAAGGGGCCCCGGCCCTTAAAAAATTAAAAATCCGAACCTGAGGTGCATCAGGACCTGTCTTGGACTAATCACACCTAAATTTTAAGATTTCTACGTGCAGTAGTATTCGCTAGCCATCGCAGACAGACAGACATACACAGACACACAGAGCGATTTGTTCTTTTATTAATATAGATTTATTAAACTTATTTTATAAAGAAATTTCTGGTTCGAACCGAAATATATTCATTTGGTAGGGGTCAAAATGACCCCTCACGGTGTTTCTAGTGTTAAGGGCTAACTGATGGTGATAAATTCAGCTATTATGGAAATTATGTTTTAAGTTATCAAAAACTCCATGTGTATTTACGTGAAAACCGCATTGTGCTACTGTCTATCCTTTTGAATTACATAATTTTTACTTCTTTTGTCACTTTATATTCACTTAAATAGTGCGTATTTATTAGAGTCGTATTGAGGACAAATGTACCAGAACATCTTCTCTCGTTAACCCCTTGAACTGCGGTGCTTCATTTTTAGACAACTTAATTTTAATTCCCAAATAGCACATTGGTACCAACATTTTGGAATGAAAATTTTTCTTTTATTACGTGAGTAAAGAAAAGCATTTACTCATTTTCAAATAAATTTATTTGAAAATTCTGGTGTATATCAATCATTTCAGCATTTTACGAATAATAAGTACTTTGCCCTGAAAGGGTTAAACCGAGCTTTTGCAATAACCAGTTTGTATCCAAAGCGCATATATGTGTCCATCTCAGAATTTGATTTTTTTATTGAGACATTCCGAATCCATGCCAGGAATTTCAAAAGAAGAATTTTTGCTTTAAGTAATCACGAAACCTCTGCCATTAAATAAAGCAAAAAATACTATTAAGAATTTCTGATACGAATTCGAAACTTCTCAATAAAAAAGAAATTCTTGAAGTTCATGCTTCGGATGCAAAAGAGTCAAGATATCATTATATCAAACATAAGTAAATATATAATTCAATTTTATAACTGAAAATTTCTGGCTCATTCTCGCAAGAATAATTTTAAATTCCTAACTTAGCATATTGTAGTTAAATTACTAATTTTAACTTGAAATTTGTGTTCACAATTAGTTTTTTCTCAATTTGTATAGAAAAAAGTCTACAAAAGTAATAAAAAATTACTAAACAAAATCATATCAATCATTTATTTAATAAAGAAGGTTTATTTATTTTATTACATATTTAATATTTCTTTATTATAATATAACTTTTATTGCACTATAAAATATTTATTTTTTTTTATTGGCATTTTCACATAATATATTTTTTTTTTAATTGCTTCCATGTATTAAAGATAAACACATTAAAAAATAGCTTATACTTATTTTCTTTTAAAGAAGCGAATTTAATGATGAATTAATGCAAAAAAAAAATAAAATCTCTTAGAGGTTTACCTAATTTTTATCAAAAATGTAAAACACATATAACGTAAGAAAAAGTATTCCGATGAAATATCGGAAGTCATTTTTGCGTGTTTGAATAAATTTCCACCTATTTCCGAGTTTCACTTGTTAAAACCGAGGTTTTTGCAATGTATTTTTGTATGAAATTAAATTTTCTCTCCGCATTCCTCGTTAAAACCGTGTTCTCGTGATATCCGAATAAACGAATATAAACAAATTTGAATATTGTCAATTAAGTAAATTGTACTGCTCTATTTAGTTTCTATTTAGTCTTTTAAGCTTTAAAGCTACTTTTATGTATTTTGATTTTTACGATTTATTTTCCTTAAAATTTTGCTCTCCTTAAATGATTTTATTAACCAAGGCAGGGGTCGTACTTGTCCTGAAATTTCAGGACCAAAAATTTTTCGGTACCAGTATTTTCTTATGGAAAATGTCTTCTTAAATAAGGCGAAATTTCACCCGTTTAACCTAGATTTATTTTTTTATAAAAAAAAATACTGATATTTGCCCTGGAAAATTCCCTAATTTTTCAGGGCAAATATCAGTAATTTTTTTTTATATACGATCAGTACGATCCCTGCCAAGGCTCTTACATATTTTTATAAATATAATATACAGGGTGGTTATAATTAAACTTCCCCTATAAACAGCATCCTACAGCGCAAACGGGTGAACGGAATGTAACGAAATTTGGTATATAGACTATACACAAGATGCGCTCATGGAATTTCGGGAAAAAAATTTTAGTTCCAAAATGTTCGCCAGAGGGCGCTTTTTCCGGAAGAAACATTAAATTTAACAGAATGAACAGCCAAAACAGAATCCAGAAATGTCAATAAATGTTAATATTGTTTCTGGATTCCGTTTTGGCCTTTTATTGTGTTAAATTTAATGTTTCTCCGGAAAAGGCGCCATTTGGGGGACATTTCGGAACTTTTTTTTTTTTTTTTTTTTTTTGAAATTCCGTGAGCGCATCTCGTGTATAGTCTATATACCAAATTTCGTTGCATTCCGTTCACCCGTTTACGCTGTAGGATGCTGTTTATAGGGGAAGTTTAATTCTAGCCACCCTGTATATATATATATATATATATCCAAACAATATAACCCAATAAAGACAATTAGCATAAGCAGCTTTTCCTAAAATGGACTAAAGGTTCCTAAAATTCACAAGTAAAAGGTGACAGCTATTAAAATTATTCTCGCAGGAAATTAATTTGTGAAATTGGGAATTTCTTTAATAAGCTTCCTTGTTTTAGTTCCAAATATCACCGATAGAGGGTGCTGAGCTGTTTCAAGCTTTTAGAATTCTCAATCTAACTTATAAAAATGACATACTTTCAATCACTTTATATATATAGTGCGTACTTATTGACAGTCGTAACATCTGCTCATTAAACCGAGTTTTTGCAATACCAATATAACCCATTTGCATCAGAAGAGCCTGTATGCCTCCATTTCAGAAATTTGATTTTTTATTCAGCCATTCCGAATCCCTGCCGGAAATTCCGGAAGAAGAATTTTTACTTTAGGTAATCACGGAACGTCTGTTATAAAAATCTCACGCCTTTCATAATTTGTTCAGATTTTAACCACCATTCTGTTTAGCTGTTGAAACGCCAAAAAATGGTTTCCGTTTTGAAACTGCAAGGTTATTATCAGTAGCAAGGCCTGATTACCAACGATACAAAATTTCACCAGTAAAAATTAATAGAAAATTTCGCCTCATGTATGACAAAAATTCTGCTTAATAATAATAAGTTTAAATAAGGCGAAAAATTTTATTAAAATTTACTGGTGGAATTTTCCCGCCAGCAATCAGACCTTGAGGAGCAGTATGACATTTTGTGACAATGTAGTGCCAGCCATCGATGATATTTGAAATTAAAACAAAGGAGTGTAATAAGAAAATTCCTCGCATCACACATTACCCTTAACCCATTTAGGGGCGGTGGGATATATTGTATCCCACCTAATTTTAATTAAGATTTGCACCAGAAACTTTTAACAAAATTTTACTTGTATAACTTTGATTTAAAAAAAGGCTGAAAAAGTGCTTTTCCTTATTTTGAAATAAATTTTTTCCAAATTTCCGGTGGGAATTCAGCATTGCAGAAACGCAATTGCTTGCCCCTCAAAGGGTTAAACAAGAATAACTTTAATAACTGCCATCCTTTACTCGTTGCGGAATTTTAAAAACGTTCGGATCATTTTTGGAAAACCTGTGTAACAGCAAACATGGGATTCTTATGGTGATATAATATTATTTATAATAATATATAATTATACTGTATAAATTATGCTATATGAATATTATGATATATAAATAATTTTACATTATTTTATATATCTGCTCTTGAGAGCGATGCAGTTTGGAGATGCAAGTTAATATATTTTAAACAGTTAATTTCTTTTTGTAAGCCACATTATGTTATCTGGCTATAAAATCGCGATTTCAATTTCTCCAATAAAAGTCTCCTTTTATTCTTCAAGTGTTGCAAACTTAATCTTGTTCCACCTCTGGATAAATCTTGCTTAAATAAATCACAAAAATCTTTTCTACCTCAGGGAATTATTCTCTCATCCTATCAAATAATTCAACTAGGTCATGAAACTTTGTTTGAAACTACCGAGTTGGTTTTAAACGAGCTTATGTCTTTGTCGCATTATGATCTGGATAATTCTTTTCTTAGACACTCTTTTCCCGCTTTGAATGGCGAAAAGCATTTTTTATTTCATTTATAGGCCCTTTTTCTATCCCATAATGTTCGTGTACAGAATAGTAGTATAAACCTTTCTAGGTAGATTTACGGAAACAAATACTTTTAAAGAAAATTTTTCCTAGTGGGAAAAAATTATGAGAATTTTACATCGTTTTATTAACACTTTATGCCTGAAATAAGAAATTAATGAAAATTTAACCTTCAACAATCATTTTTCCTGACTTTTTGAAAAGACATTAAAAGATATGTGGAATCATTAAAAATTTTGCATAAAGATTTTTTCGATTAAAATTAGGAAGTTAAATCGATATTTATAGAGTTTTTGAGAAACATTCATAACTACAGTCATTAGCAAAAGTTTAAGACCACTCGACGTTTATGACAATATTTAAGACTACTTGCTACTCGCGATGACAACTCAAAATCCTTGCTTAAATGCCTAGGTACGATGATCAAACTTACAATTCGTCCTGCCGCAAGCAAAGATGTCTTTATTTTCTTACAGGAACAGACGAACGCACAGCTATACTCCGTATATGATATGGTCGTTTTGAAAAGTTATTGCTTTTGGGGAACGTGATTGTTCTGCCGTAAATGTTCCAACTAAAACTAAATGTACGCAAGACTACCGTACACAATGTTATAGTGAAGCTTGAAATAGATGCGATATTTTCAACAAGGGAACGATCATGTTGACCAAGAGCAAAAACATCTCGAGACAACCATATCACACGCGAATAGCTGTGTGTTCGCATAGAAGTTCCTGTAAGGAAATAAAGACAGATTTGCTTGCGGCAGGAAAAAATATAAACCCGATGACCTTATCTAGATATTAACTCCTTAACGGTCGTATTAAATTACCGTTTAAAAATTCAAATTGCTTACTGGCGCCACTTTTTTGAAGAAGAAATGTTCACCTTATTTAATGACAGGTAAAATGATACCATAATAAAGCCATTTACACTATTCTATAAAACTGGTGGGAATCAAACAAATCTGAATAATCTTAAGGGGTCAGGTAACCTTTGATCCAATAAAGTACATGGAAAAGTGACCTGTGTAAGAATTGCAGTCATTTTTTAACTAATTAACTTTTAATTATAAAATTGAAAACACATATTAGGAACGATTTGTTTTATCAATAAAAGTAGAAAAGGTATACAGATATATAGTTTTTTTTAATTTATTTTTAAATATAATACAATTTTTACGAAAAAATTATTCTTGCATGCATTGCGCGCATGATTTTTCCCATTTCAATTGCTGAAAAAAGCCAAGATTTTTTTAATGAGTACAGATATAAAGTGTTTTCAAAATGACCTACAATGAAAAAAATAAAACTTATAGATCTCGAGAAAAAAAAATTGAGAGAAATTCGAAATATCGAGATTTTTTTATGCAAAAGTAGCCGTGAATTCTAAACTTCTTACTTGAGAAACTTAATAATAGGTCATTTTGTGCTTCTGTACGTTTAATACATCCACTAAAAATTTCGTGAAATTCTAGGCAACCGTTTTTCAGAAATCGTGCGCGCAATGATCAAAATCGCTGTTTTGAGAAAATTGGCTTTAAAGATTGAAAAACCCGTTGATCATATAGCAAAAGCTTAAAGTGTTTTAGACATAACTTCTCTTCTAATGCGAATTTTTGTATGGTGTTTGATTTTAAATGTTCCCAAAGAATCATATTTAATTATAAGCTAGTTAAAAAAAAATTCGATTTTTGGACGCTTCAAAGGTTACCTGACCCCTTAACCCTAGATCTACCGGGAATTTTATTCAAGTTTTAATAAAACGTTCTACACCAGAATTTTTATTTAAAACTATTTAACTTATTTATTTACCTTATTTTTGTCTGGTTTATATACTTAGTTTATTTTAAAGAAATTTCTGGTTTGAATGAATATTTTGTATGTACCTGTCGGGTCCAATGGACCCGTCTGGTAGACGGAGGGTTAATAAAAGTCACAGCCCCTGAATATCACGGGAGCGAGAATTAAGGGGTTAAGCAAAGAATTTGATTGTCATCTCGAATACCAAATGGTCTTAAATGTTGTCATAAACATCGAGTGGCCTTAAACCTTTCAGGGGCAAATCACTTCTATTCGTAAAATGTTGGAATGATTGACTGACACCAGAATTTATAAACAAATTTCTTTTAACATTACTAAAAGCTTTTCGGCCCTTACTTAAAAAAGGAAAATATTTCATTCTGAAACTCTGGTGCCAATGTGGCATTTAGCGAGTAAAATTAGGTGGTCCAAAAATGAACCACCGCCTTACAAGGGGTTAAACATTTGTTAATGACCGTCTACACAGACAATTTCTTATCGTTTTCAGTATTTTTATAACAGGGGTGTCAAATTTTGGCCAGCCGGATATCGCTAAAATTTTATAGAAATAACTGCCTTATCTAATCATCGAATTTCTGCGATTCAAGAAGTCGACCATTTCATTAAAAAATTAGTGATGTCGCTCTGTTTTTGACATTCCTGTTTTATAGGATTAGGAAATGTATAAATATTATATACTTACATATAAATTTAATTTATGCCTTGCATATAAATATACAGGTTTTTAGGACTGAAGTTTTCTACTCCATGTCTTCAACATCTAGGAAGCTGAAAAGAAATTATCCCTTTAAAACTATTTACGCTTTGTGCAACGAATAATGCTTTCGGAACATGATAAAACAAAGTATCTGTAAATCATCCTAAATTGTATTACCACCAATCAATGAGTCAAGTGAATTTAACCAAGTGAACCAAGATATCTTACGAACGATACTTTAAAATATCATCGGGGTATAAAGGGTTAAACGTTTACGGGCTAAAATCTGATTCAGGTCAATTTTTGTTTCGCCATTTTGCCTTCTATCCTTTAATTTTTAACCCTCCGTCTACCAGACGGGTCCATTGGACCCGACAGGTACATACAAAATATTCATTCAAACCAGAAATTTCTTTAAAATAAACTAAGTATATAAACCAGACAAAAATAAGGTAAATAAATAAGTTAAATAGTTTTAAATAAAAATTCTGGTGTAGAACGTTTTATTAAAACTTGAATAAAATTCCCGGTAGATCTAGGGTTAAAACTATCAATTATTAGAAAGGCAAAAATAGATTCATATGCGACTTTTAAGATTTATTTTTGCTTTATATGGTCTACTTTTGCGATTGGGAACATTACATTTCAACGATTCGGGCCATTACATTTCTACTTAAAATCATCATAGTTTTAGTTATGTACGTCTACCGATTCTCAGAAGTATTGCACTGTTTTTCAATTTTACTTTACAGTCAATCAGGGTAACTTTGATCCGCATTTTCTCTATTTTCATATGCCACAATCTTATTTGAAGATTATTGTCACAACTAGGGGCATAAAAGAGAAGAAATGATTCTAAATTATTGTTTGACTATAAAAAATTAAGGAATAATAAGGATAAAAGCAATAAAAAATGGATTTTTAGCCAGGTTCTAAGTTACCCAGCCATTTGGAGTAACTTTGCACCATATGATAAATTTTTATATAAAATAATTAATTATAAAAAAAGTATTGTAGTCAGGATAACTTTAAACACCAAAAAATGTTTTCAGATATGTAAAGACTGCGAATTTACATTTCCCAATATCACAAGATTTGTATAATTTATGATATTACAACAAATATCAGGCATAAGAAAAGTGGAAGAAGGGAACCATGAACATTTAGAAATTAAAAAAAAACCTGTTTATTGTTCATATAAAACATAAAAATGCAGTGAAAAACAATTTTCAATGTCTTAACTCTATAATATATCCATACTTACAGTAATACATACAAGTACTAGTATTATTCAAACAAGAATAAAAAACGTCGAACGTATGAAATGTCAAATTTGAGAAGCTCCGCCCCTAATCACGCCTCTAAATGAATTTTATGTATTTTACACATATTTGTAAAAATATTTACATGTCATATCTAATGCACACTTTTGGCATTTATATAAAATATACGTGCAAATATGGGAAATTTTCGACAGTAGCACCTATAATCAGTAAATTATAAGCATCAGTGTAACTTTGAGCCGGCTCAGAGTTACCCTGAAAATGCGGTAAAATGCTAGTGTCTTCTTATTTTACATTTTATTAACTATTAATAAATAAATAATCACAAAATATTAATACATTTACAACATTTAGATAATAATATGTCAAGTATATTGTTACTTACTATGAAAATTTAATTGGATTACAACAACTTCAAAACAGCATTCAAAATTAACTTGAAAACAGTACTTCACAAAAATAGTTAGATGATGCAATTAATTGCGCATAATGTTGCTAATTTATTTTCTAAAATAAAGAGTAGAAATCCCAGTTTAGAACCTTGCCAACAGAGCACAGTTCTGGAGTTCATTTAGTCTTTTAGAGTCAAAAATATTGAAAAATAGGAGGTGGTGCAAAGTTACACCCCGTGGTTCAAAGTTACCCTGATTGACTGTACTCTAAGTTTTTCACTAAAAAAAGAAAATTTTAAAAAAGATCGTTTTTACAGGAGTGAGAGCGCTCCGTCCCAAATGACCGCTAAATTTTAATAGTATTTCTCGCCGTAATTAATGACAGAATTTCTGAGATATAATAAACCAAAGAATACTATTAAAATTTAGTGGTGAAACTCAACGATTGGGGTTGGAGCTCTCTCATCCCTGGTTTTTAGTATTTTGTATACTTTCCTCTTTTATGACTAAAACATAATTTCCATCTCAAAAATAAGCCACCTTTCTTCTGCAACTTCTATTCTTTTTCAAGTCAATAATAACCTGCAGATATTACTAATTTTTTAAAGAAATAGTCGACTTCTTGAATCGCATAAATTCGATGATTAGATAAGGCAGTTATTTTTATGATGACTTAAAAAATGAAAATTCCCTGTTGCAACTGAAGGTGATGGAGGGTGAATTTGAATACCAGCGGCCACTTGATTCCACTATTTCTGAATAGCAGTCTCAGCCTTATTAGATCACAAAATATTGGTCATTAAATAAAGTTAAGGTTGATGTTCAGAAATAGAGGTAACAAGTGTTTTACTGGGCAGCCGGTTCGACCATTACATCTCAATACTCAAGGCCTCCGGACTGATTTCGTGACGTACCAAATGAAGATTAACCCCTTGAAGGGCAAGCAATTGCGTTTGTGTAATGCTTAGTTCCCATCGGAAATTTAGAAAAATTTTATTTCAAAATAAGGAAAAGTAATTTTACGACTTTTCTCCACTAAAGTCAGAAAACTAAAATTTCCTAAAATTTTTCTGGTGCAAATCCTGATTAATCGTAGGTGGGATAAAATATATCCCAACGCCCCCAAGGGGTTAAGGGGCGGCGGTATATATTATATACCACCTACGATTAATCAGGATTTGCACCAGAAAAATTTTAGGAAATTTTAGTTTTCTGTCTTTAGTGGAGAAAAGTCGTAAAATTACTTTTCCTTATTTTGAAATAAAATTTTTCTGAATTTCCGGTGGGAATTAAACATTACACAAACGCAATTGCTTGCCCTTCAAGGGGTTAATCTTCATTTGGTACGTCACGAAATCAGTCCGGAGGCCTTGAGTATTGAGACGGTAATGGTTCGACACCCCTGCCCTAAGGGTTTCCAATATGGCCCCTTTTTTAAATTGCGAAATTTCGCTTTCATTCCAGAAAATCGATATAATATTCTTTTCTTTATTTAAATACAGACATTTCGTGATTGCTTAAAGTAAAAATTCTTTCTGAACTTCCGGTATGAATTCGAAATTTTTCAATTAAAAAAAAGGCCAAACTGGCAATCCTGCCTCTCCTATGCCATATATAGCTATATCTGAACTTTTTTTTCATAACTTTCGATCTAATGAAGAATTTTTAACGTCTTTTTGTTTTAAATGTTTAAAACAAACTATAATTCAACATGAGTGAATAAAAAGCAGTTCGATTTTTTTGTCGTTTCAAAGACACCTGACCACTTAAAGCAATATGTATCATTTTAAAGCTAAGTACTTTAAATTAATTAATTATTCTATTGAATTAAAACCGTCTTAACTGCACTTAAACGAAACTAACACTTTTGAAAGGATTTATAAACTACTCGAAATGTTTTGGAGAGTATCACAAGTCATGAATAATCTTAAACTTTGAATTTAAACTCTGAGAGTTTGAATATTCATTTCTAGTTAATAAATAGATAGTGAAATTGCAAGTGACACTACATGAGATGATAATGCTGATAGTGTCTGTAAAATCCTTCTAAATAATATTTAATAGATTAATTTGCTTTATTAAGTGTTTAGGTGTTTAACTATACAGGGTGTCTGAAAATGGACTGAACGTTTTTAAAATTCAAAAACAAGTTAACATTGAGAGCTAATGAAGTTATGAACGCAAGAGATTGATGTTAAAGTAGGAAATCTTTTTAACCTACTTCATTGTTTTAGTTTCAAATACCACCGATAGCTAGCGCTTAGCTTCTCAAATTGTTAGAACACTCAAACTAATGCATAGAAATGAATGAAAGTTCATTCAGCTTTTAACCTTTATTCTGTTTAGCTGTTGAAATATTAAACCAAAACGAAAAATCATGCATCAGGCATAGATTATGAAACACATTCCAACTAACAGAATTTTATTAGGAAGTTTCATATTTTCATACAATAAGGAGATATCTAAACAAGCAATTTAAATGATATGCACCGGAAACAATTTTCTGCCATAGACCATAATGTAAAAAAAAGTTTTGTGTGTCCCTGTAAGCAAACTATAAAGGCTACATGCTACACACATCATTTTCAATAGCGAGCATTCTATAGTGAACCATATTAACATATAAAAATTACACGTTAATCAAAGTACATATACGCGAGTTAGAGACAGAGCCTGATTACCAACAGGGCAAACTTTCGCCGATAAAAATGAATAGAAACTTTTGCCTTACTCATGCAGAGATTCTTCATGAATCAGGCATTTAAATAATGCAAAACTTTCTAATAAAATTTACAGGTGGAAGTTTGCCCCGTTGGTAATCAGGCCCTGATTAGAGAACGGACAGAAGGACGGAGAGGCCAACTCAATTCCTAAACACTTTTCAATTATATCGGAAAGTTGCTTGCTGTTTGAGTATAGCAGTTTTAAACAGTGCAGTGCCATCTATCGATGATATTTGGAACCTGTGTAAGCTTCAGTGGGTGTCACCGTTTGCTTGTTATCGAATTTTACAAGCTTTCAGTCCATGTTAGGCTATTCTTTAAATACATGCATCGATAATACACCAGTAACTTGTTTTACATAAAGCTTCTACAGGCCACTGTTCCTAATTCGAAACATTGAGTTGAAAAGCACTCTTAGCAAGTAAAAGATAAATTTTGCAATATTCACAAAGATAGCGGCGAAATAGTGAGCTGCTTTCTAAAAATAGCTTTATTATAAGGGATTTTCCACAACTTTTCGATCAGTTCACTATATCTTTCTAAGTTTTCGCAATATTTTACTGGAGTTTTTATAGAAGTTGCCCAAAATAGCTGACTACTAAATTATGAAATAAAAATTTTTAAATCTTCCACGCATGCGCAGTTAAAAATTATTTCATACAAATGCCCATATCTCATCAAATATTTAATATATTCATCTTTTAATTGCAGTATACTGTTGCTACTGTTCTTTGTAAGGTTTTCGGAAAGTTGTGTTAAATTTGGTTGAAAACTCTGTACGCTATAAACAAAACACTTTTGAATTTTTCACATACACAATAGCATCTTCACGAATATGAGTCCTATGCTTACACAAATGCACACAAACGTTGAACAGGACCCAAATAGTCGTTTAACACAGTGACAAACCATTTTTAGCATTTTCTGTTACATATGTGATCGCAAATATTATTTTATTATTAAATTTATTATTAGCCCTCTAATTGTCGTCCCAACTAAATCTTCACCTATAAATATGAAATCAAACATGTTCTTTACATCCTAGACGTTCAAGAACAATTCGCCAAGGATTTTGGTTGATATTCGACAAACCGTGTGCAATCGAAAGCATCCAGTCCCTGTTACTTAACTTTTGGAGGCCAGTGTATTTACTCTGAATTCATTCTGAAATGTTTTGTCTTACAATTTTCTCACGATTTTTCGCTCTTTTATTTTGTTTATTCATGTATTTATCGTGAGTTTGTGTGTGTGTGCGTGTGTGTGTTTGTGTATGTGTGCGTGTACGTGTGTATACTTCTGTCTGTAATGTGATTTTCGTAGAAAAAACATATTTTTAATAATAAAACTTAATGTGTTGCATGCTTAAGATTTTAAATTACCCACACCTCTTCAATATTATTCTCATTTTATTTATAAATTATATAATGTATTTGCGAAGTTTAATTTAGTGCTCCGCCTGGCATTTTGCATTTCAAAGTTGCTCCATAATCTTAAAATTATCTTTACTTAAGTTTCTAAACTGTTTGTGAATGTCATAAATCATTTTATTCGACAAAAGTTGCCAAAGTTATAAATAAAAAGAAAAGAAACTCTCTCATGTGGCATGTGGATGTTATCCTGCACGCAGCCAAATTATTCTATTTATGACTTAAAATTAATAAAAATTAAATATAGTGCAATTCTTAAAATAGCAGCAAAATAATAGGGTTGTTCAAAATTTCTTTAATATTTTACGTAAATGGGTATAATATTTTTTTAATGACAATTTTAAAGCTTTCGCTAACTTTTAAAATTTCAACCATTTTTGACCCCTTAATTATATATTTTTAAACCATTCAAAACAATTATATCGATTTATTCTCTGCCGCAATAACATTTTATTAAAAATGTTTGCTTCATACTAATATTTTACGATAAATAAGTCATATTATCGGCAAAAGTGCGCAGAAAAAAATTTAGCTTTATTAATTTAAGAATTATAAAACGGTGAAAAAACACACCATCCGCAGAAATTATTTTAAAAATTATACGTAATCGGATATTGAAGAAACAAAAAAGTCAAAAAATATAATTTGACATTTTGTTTTAATATAAAATTCTGCGACTGGTAGCCAAAAAAAAAAAAAAAAACAGAAAAAAAATTAGTTAAAACAAAAATCCTATGGTTTTCAACAAAATTATTGTTGTTGATACAAACAATTATTTTCATAAGAAAAGGAGAATACTTTAGAAAATAGTACGTTTTCACACAATAAGGAAGCAATGAATTAACATAAAAGACACAAGACTGAATCCGGACACAGAGGTCAGAGTGTTTTCTTTTTTGGCTACCACAAGTTCCCAAGAATAATTTTCGTGGTAGATTTTCTTTTCAAGTTTTGTAGAAATCTATCCCGAAATCTAATGTGTGGAAATTTTAACAGACAAAACAGAAACCGCTCCGACTCCTGAGATTAAGGTGGTTGTTTTATGAATTTTCAATCTTATGCTACCATTCTGAACTAAAAATTGTTAATAATTAAACATCCTGCATTGCATTCATGAATAGTTTTCCTATTATTTTTGCCATCCATGTATTCGTCCAGGAACATTACAGTCATTCAGGGTAACTTTGAAGCATGGAGTGTAACTTTGCACCACCTCCTATTTTTCAATATTTTTGACTCCAAAAGACTAAATAAACTCCAGAACTGTGCTCTATTGGCAAGGTTCTAAACTGGGATTCCTACTCTTTATTTAAGAAAATAAATTAGCAACAGTATGCGCAATTAATTGCATCATCTAACTACTTTTGTGAAGTACTGTTTTCAAGTTAATTTTGAATGCTGTTTTGAAGTTGTTGTAATTCAATTAAATTTCCATAGTAAGTAACAATATACTCGACATATTATTATCTAAATGTTGTAAATGTGTTAATATTTTGTGATTATTTATTTATTAATAGTTAATAAATTGTAAAATAAGAAGGCACTAACATTTTACCACATTTTCAGGGTAACTTTGAACCGGCTCAAAGTTATACTGATGTTTATAATTTATTGCTTATAGGTGCTACTGTCAAAAATTTCCCATATTTACACGTATATTTTATATAAATGCCGAAAGTCTGCATTAGATATAACCTGTAAACATTTTCACAAATATGTGTGAAATACATAAAATTCATTTAAAGGCGTTTTTTTGAGGCGGAGCTACTCAAATTTAACATTTCATACATTCGACATTTTTTATTCTTGTTTGAATAATACTAGTACGTATTATTGTAACTATGGATATATTATTGAGTTAAAACATTGAAAATTGTTTTTCACTGCATTTTTATGTTTTATATGAACAATAAACAGTTTATAAAAATAGCAAATAAAGCCTTTATGCAACAATATTAAAAAGCAGAAGAACCAACGTTTAAAATGCACAAATAATAAATGAAAAGCAGCAAACAGCTGTTTCGAATCTACTAGCGAGATTCTTCTTCAGTGCAAAAGGAACAGCGTGCTAGAAAAAGCAAGGCTGGCTCAGCCTTGCTTTTTCTAGCACGCTGTTCCTTTTGCACTGAAGAAGAATCTCGCTAGTAGATTCGAAACAGCTGTTTGCTGCTTTTCATTTATTATTTGTGCATTTTAAACGTTGGTTCTTCTGCTTTTTAATAAACAGTTTGTTTGTTTTTTCTAAATATTCATGGTTCTCTTCTTCCACTTTTCTTATGCATAATATTTTTTGAAATATCATAAATTTTACAAAACTTGTGATGTTGG
The DNA here is from genome assembly GCA_963932465.1 of Maratus speciosus. Classification (NCBI taxonomy): domain Eukaryota; kingdom Metazoa; phylum Arthropoda; class Arachnida; order Araneae; family Salticidae; genus Maratus; species Maratus speciosus. Next base: position 464,530,725 of record OZ010796.1, read on the forward strand.
AAAATGTAAATTCGGAGTCTTTACATATCTGAAAACATTTTTTGATGTTTAAAGTTGTCCTAACTATAATACTTTTTTTATAATGAATTATTTTAGATAATATTTATCATATGGTGCAAAGCTACCCTAAATGGCTGGGTAACTTTGAAACAGGTTAAAAATTCATTTTTTATTGCTGTTATCCTTATTATTCCTTAATTTTTGATAGGCAAACAGTAATTTAGAATCATTTCTTCTCTTTTATGCCCCTAGTTGCAACAATATTCTTAAAATAAGAGTGTGACATATGAAAATAGAGAAAATGCAGATCAAAGTTACCCTGAATAACTGTACTTTTATCTATAATGTTACATGATTTAACACTAGAAAGATGGCTAGCGGTCATTTTGACTGCTACCAAATGAATATATTTCGGTTCGAACCAGAAATTTCTTTATAAAACTAGCTTAAATGATGTAAAGAAAAAAATGTAGTTAAATAAATAAGTTAATAATTTAAATAAAAATTCTGGTGTCAAATATTTTTGCAAAATTTGAGTAAAATACCCCGTCTTTCTAGTGTTTACATAAACTATGTATTACCCAAGTAACACCGACACGTTTTGACGGTGACAATCGTTCAAACACCGTGTTTAATGTCAAGTGACTATGCTATTAAATGTACACAGAAACAGTACTATCATATTTACGGGGCTCCTACTGGTCCATTTTTGGAAAACCAGTAATAATTTAACACTAGAATGACCGAGAATTTTACTCAAATTTTGGAAAACTATTTCACACCAGAATTTTATTTTAAATTATTAACTTATCCATTTAACTAGTTATTTCATTCGTATCTTTTAAACTAGTTTTATAAAAAAAAAAAACTCTTGTTCGAACCGAGATATAGTCATTCGGCAGCTGTCTAAATGACTGCTTGCAGGATTTCTAGTGTTAATTCAATAAAGACGAGCCTCTTCTACGCTTGTTTTAATTCTTCTACACCAGTTTTTACTACATTGTAATTTCGATTTCTTTAATCGCTCAAAATTTAAGATTAGATAATGTGAAACTTTCCAAACTAAAATACTGGTATTCAAATTTTAAAGTTTTGTTCGCTTTACATAGCAAGCTTTCTTTCCAACCGGCTTTAATGGGTTAACGAAAATTTCATGGTAGGTTTCAGCAACAATGGCAATAAAAACGTCTTTCGAGGTAAGTTTCGAAGAAAATTATAAATTAGATTTTTCATTGAAAAAAAAGTGGTGTTCAAAAAACGGACCGACTGGAAGCCCTGTTTTTAGAACTTTCTAAGCAAGTGTATTTCGTATTAGATGTAAATTTCCAACCGGGCGATTCGAACCAGGGATCTCCTGGCTGAAGCCGCCAGTGCTCTACCATCTGAGCTATCCCGGAAGAATCTGGTGGAACTTTTTCACACAGCTAACCTTAATGATTATAGCATCTGGTCTGAAACCTGGTTCAGCTCAACAGAATAAATATCAGGTAATGGAACTCCAGAAATCGCTGGACACGTAATTACACTTGCTTAAGATGCTATAATCATTAAGGTTAGCTGGGTGAAAAAGTTCCACCAGATTCGTCCGGGATAGCTCAGATGGTAGAGCACTGGCGGCTTCAGCCAGGAGATCCCCGGTTCGAATCCTGGTCCGGACATTTTTCGCCCGGTTGGAAATTTACATCTAATATGATTTATTTACCAATTAGAATAATTGTGTTAAAATTAATCTAGTGTATTTCGTATGTTCGGTAAAACGTACAATAAGAGTTCTTTGAAAACCTTCAGTGTTATCTCCGTTTTAACACGGACAACTTCAGTACTGCAATAAAACCTCAGAAAAGGGAGAGCGGAAGTTGGCCGCTATTCCGGGGTGTCCGCTATTCAGAAGTGAAACTATATAGTTCTATAGGTATTAGTGATTGAAAAAGTGTCCGCTAAATAGGGGTTTCGCTTTGTGTGCTTTTACGGATATTTTAAAATTCGTTTCTCGAACAAGATAATGCATCATGCAATACCACAAAAGCTACGATAATGTGGTTCAATGTTAGTGATGTCCCTTTTACTTGACTGACCACCTCGATCATACGATATGAACATTATATAGAAAGGAATAGAGTGCAATGGTAAAATTTTTTATGCAAATGACAAGCATTAGTCATGAATTACAGATCTTGAAGAAGCTCTTTACAATCACTGGTCAGTTATAAGCACATCATAATTATCAAAAGCGTGTCGAACTGTATGATTGACTGTCTCTAAAATAAATATGGTAACATTTCTTATTAAAATTATATCTATTAGAAGTTGTAACCAATGTCCTTACGATTATCACCACCCTTAAAAGTTATAATATTTTTTTCTTATTTCATATATTTTTAAATTATTACTATTATTATTATTTTAACAAAAATGAGGAAAACTTTGGATAAACAAGACATATAATGTTTATCAATGCTTAAAACTGTGTAAAATTTTTTCTTTACACTTTTTAACACTTAAATTTCTGAATTATTATTTTAGAGTTGTATTTTTTGTTATTATATTAAGGATTAGATATTAAACACTATGAAATTTTAAGCTAGATTTTTAACTTTATTTAGTAGCATATTTTTTTGTAATTTTTACAGGGTTGATATTTCTATATAAATATGGTGGCTGCTAATTTATTTATTAATATTTATTATTATATATTTATTATTATTATTTATATATTTATTAAAAGTTAAATAAAAAGTGATGCAGATTTACATTACTATGCATTTAAGGGTTAATGTCTGTACAATTTTGGCCAGAAGTGTATAATAAAAAGAAGCTTGATTAAACAATAAATGTGCAACTTATCGATAAAATAACTTTAACTTTTACATTTACAGAAAAGTAAATATGTTCTATTATATTACAAATAATCATTTAAATAATAGCTGTCGTTTATCCAAATACACTGTCACCGTTTAACAACTCTGTCATCTTATCAGTTCATATTCAAATTTTAAAATGAAAAAGAAACACGAGCGTGTACTTTAGTTATATTCAATGCAGACTCAACTCGAGAGTATGTAGCGCCCCTAAGTGCGACCTTTTATTTGGTCTTTTATCCACGAAAAATAATCGAAAAAATTGGATAGTATATAACAGGGCTTCCACTGGTGCTTTTTTTGAAAACCAGTAATAACAAAAAATTCACGGTAGGTTTCAGCAACAATAGTACTGAAAACGCCTTTCGAGGTATGTTTCAATGAAAATTATAAATTCGATTTTTCTTTGAAAAAAAATTGGTGTTCAAAAAACGGACCGAGTGAAGGCCCTGATATTACGATCGTTGCCAGTTTGGCCTCCATTTTTATCCCGAAATTTCGACTTCATACCGGAACTTTTTAAAGAAGAATTTTTACTTTAAGTAATCAAGAAAAGTCTGGCATTAAATAAATCTGAAAATGCTTTTTGCTTTATCTGGTATGAATCCGAATTTTGTTAATAAAAGTGGAGGCGAAACTGGCAGCGCTGGTTGGGATTCAACGCTGATTAGAAGCCAAAGCCCGAGACGGCCCTTATCAGTAGTATAAGTACCGTATTAGAAGCTTATTTTGACTATCTCATTAGGTCATCTTGATTATCTAGAGCAGGGGTGTCAAACAGTGGCCCGCCGGTTACTACTAAAATTTTATAGTTATCTTTGCCTTATCTAATCGTTGAATTTCTGCGATTCAACTTGTAGACAATTTCTTTAAAATTTTAGTGGTATCCGGCGGGCCACAGTTTGACACCCCTGATCTAGAGTATAGTGGCATCAATTAATACCACTCCTGATAAATGTAACACTTGTAACAATAGTATTAAACATATAAATTCATAAAAACTTTCTTTTACTTAAGTAGGATCGATGATGAATTTTTATGATAATGATTTATACCTCTAATGAAACCGAAACATGTCAAGTTGTTTATTTGTTTATATAATGGAGTTATGAATAAAGAGGAGGAGACATATAGTGTACTGTCTACCAATTGCGAGTGAAGTAACTGAGGAGGTTGTCACAAGATAGCAGCTGTTTTTTTAAATCGGATCAGCAGTTTCTGATTACCTCCACGGCAAACTTCCCACCAGTAAATTTTAATAGAAAATTTCCTCTTATTACAGCGCCTTATTCAAGGAAAATATATTCTTACAAATATGGTAAAATTTTCTATTTGTTTTTACGGGTGTCAGTTTACCGAGGTATTATAATCATTTCCAATGACACCGAAGGAGGTTGTCTAGGTTGTCACAATATGGCGGAAACACAAGACCTGCCTACCGCCAAAGTAAACTTCCAGCAGTAAAAATGAATATGAGTTTCTTCCATTATTTGTGACTGAAATTTTGCATGAATAAGGGGTTTAAATAAGAAGAAAATTTCTATTTCTATTTACTGGTGGATGTTTCTTCCGGTGGTAATCAACCCTATGAAAGCGATTACAGCTGAAGCTTCACTATTTTAAGGATATGTCAGTTCCTTTTATTAATAATTCCATGGTTTATATATATATTCAGGGTTCGTACGGGTCCTTGAATTTTCAGACTAAGAAATTCTTCAAAACCAGTATTTTCTTATAGAAAATCAGCTCTTAAATAAGCTTAAATTTCGCGCGTTTAACCCCTTAAGGGGTGGTGGTATTTTTATGAAACCACTTAATTTTAATTCCCAAATACCACAATGGCATCAGAATTTTGGTTTAAAAAAATTTCACTTTATCTTACATGCGAAATATAGCTTTTACCTATTTACAAATAAATTTGTTTTCAAATTCCGGAGTCACTCATTAATTTCACATAGCTGCCAACCTCAGACTAATCTTCCGTAATACTTGCGTTAATTTGACCCTGGTTTAATACATTTCAAACCAAAAAAATTTTTAAGAAATGAAAATAAATATGTTGCACGTAGAAACCTGGAATTAAATAAATAAGCATTCATGAAATAAATTTTCTGGTTCGAAATGTGGTTAACCTGGGTTAAATTAATCCAGGCATTACGGAAGATTAGTGGAAGGTTGGCAGCTATGATTTTCAACACTTTAGCAATGGAATTGCTTTGCCCCTGAAAGGTTTAAACTATATTTACTTTTCTATAAAAAATAATACTGATATTTAGCCTTGGAAATAACGGTACCCGTACGAACCCTGGCATTTTGTGTGACAACTTAATTAAGCTTAAGTAAAAGGAAAGTTTTTATGAATTTATATGTTTATGAAAAGGCGATGTTCTCTTTTTAAATTTAAAGATTTAAAAAAACATTTTTAGAATAGTATTAAAGTTGGGTATATAATATATTGAGAGATAGAAAAAAATCAATTATATTTTACAGTGGCAACTAAAATGGCCACTGTAAAATATAAAGTTGGCAACTAAAATGTACTATTCTAGTTGGCAACTAAAATGTACAACATGCACTCTTCATAACAGAACAAAATCTGCGAAATAAAGTCAATTGTTAAACAAATATTAAATATTATTTTGATTATTAACATAAAACTCATTTTTGTGGGGGGGGGGGGGGTAGGGGGTGTAGTCTTCTGAGGCGCGAGGCCCTGTGCGACCGATCCTGTACTCTTTCAATTTTAGACGTTTTGTCGATTATCTAGAAAAATATTTGACGAATTCTTTTGGAACTTGGGGTACGTAGAGAACATGTTCGATCCCATATACTTTAGCGAAGGTTTGGTTAGAACTACAATTAGAGTACCAACAAAAAATTGAATTAAATTAGAATATGAATAGTTCTAATTATCATACAAAGAATTTTTTTAGAAAGAAATATAGGCATATAGGCAATAAAGGATATATTATATTCTCAAGTGTAACTAAATGCGTGTTATCATAGGCGTAGCATCAGTAGGGGATGGGGGGGGGGGGGGTGACAGAAGCAAACTCCCACACATTTTTCTTAATAGTAATGGTAGTTATATTTTTAAGAGCAGAACTTCTGTATTAAATAACGCGAAAAATTCTACTCAGAAAAAGTGGTGGAATTACCTGTCCTCCCCGCCCTGACACAAGGCCTATGTATGCATATTATACAATCTGAATATACCGTATATACTCGTGTATAAGTCGACTCCCCCAGTGCTTACGCAAAATTTTGAAGAAAAAAAAATGAATTTTCATGTATAAGTCGAACCACAATTCTGGTAGTATGTTGAAAAATGATTTGTAATTGAGAATTGAAAAAAAATTAATAAATTTTGATTAAATTAGGAAACTTTTTTACGTTTGTAATCAGATTTTTTTTTAAACATTCAACGTTTTAAAACTGTATAATTATGGAAAACCGAAGAAGCTTAAACTATTTTGAAACCTATTCACATCAATTCAATGATACTTAAACATTCAAGTGGTTAAAAAGAAAAAATTCTTTCAAAAATCTATTCAAGCCTTATTTACAAAGGTAAACAACTTCTTAGACTGCTAAAATATAGTATTTCTTTGTATTGAAGGACTTTTAGGAGGCTAAAATATAGTATTTCTTTGTATTGTAGGACTTTTAGGAGACTAAAATATAGTACTTCTTTCTTTGTATTAAAGGACTTTTAGGAGAGATGCTTTCTCAAATTCAACTCTTTTTAAAAAGAGAATTAAAATGTTGAAAGGCCCTGTATTGAAGGGAATTCAGTCTCAAGAGAAAATGGGTGCAGAACAATTACAGGGAAATTATTGTTGAGCTTTTTTTGTCAATCACAGGTTCACAGGGAAATGACCATTGTCCGCTTTTATCTCACATGTGATTACTTAAAAGTCTTGCCCATTTGCTGATTATCTGCAGTTTTATTTATTTATTTATTTTTTACTACCTCTTGTATAAGCCGACCCCCAATCTTCAACTCCTAAATTTTGTCTGAAATTCTTCGACTTATGCACGAGTATATACAGTTAATGTTTCAGTAACGTGGGCTTTAATAGTGACACCTGTCGGGGAAAATTCGAACTTTTTTTCCTTTTGCCAGAAAAAATCAGGCACTTTGACAAGTTTTTTAATATAAACTTCACTCAAATACTAATATTTCTTATTTTTTCATGATTTTTTAAAAACATGAATGGACTTATTGTACACCCGACTGTGCTTTAAAATCTCTGGATTTGTAATAGCACTAATTCTTAAAAGAAATATTCGTTTTATGTAATGTAGAAATTATGAAATTAAACAAGACTATAAGAGAAAAGTATATAAAAAATCTATAAGATATCAAAAAAAAAAAAAAAAAGTAGTGTTCAAAAATACCTGAGACTTGGCAGCTCTGCATACGGTATTTCTGCTGTGTTGGTTCCTGATTTTTGTAGTTTTTGACATCTTTTAATCTTGTTCGGCTTCTTAGATGTGATGTGTGAGTGGGGAATAAAAAATTCCCTAAAATTTTATGACCCAAAGGACTACGTTCAGTATAATATTTATGCTATAGACCAGCTTTTATCTCCAAATCAAAGTTAATACTATAAAGAAAGTGACAGTTACTTTACGTGACTTTTCGTTTTGAAACCCTGCAGGAATTACAGCAGAATTTTAAAATGAACTCATGTAATAAAGCTGACATTTATAATACTCATTTTTTTAAGAGTGAATAAAACTAAGTGTTTTCTAGGATAGCTACTTGATTTTATTTTGACCGATTAAATCAAAATTTTCAAATGATACGAAAAAACGCACAAGTACAGTTCATTATATATATATATATATATATTTAAGGAATTTAAAGATTAATAAATGCAATAGTTTGCGAAAAACGACTTATTTTATAAAATTTATTTCAGGTGAAATTTTTTATTGAAAAGTAACTTAGACAATGGAAAGGAATGTACATATTTAAAAAGTTAATGAGAAAACAGTTGCACATCAGTATAACAAAAAAAATTTCAGCAACAGTGATTTTCCTACTTTTTAACTTATTATATATCTCTAAATCATTTTTTTTTTTTTTAATTAGCGTATAAAAAGGAAAGAAAATTTGAAACTGGAATGAATATTTTGCATATTTAGGATAAAAAACTGAAGCCTGATTTACGGTAGGGCGTTTGGGGTACGGACCCAGGGCTCTTGATTTTGATCCCCCCCACCCCCCACCCCAAAGGTTCTTCAATTATTTTCCAAAATATGATGTAGTTTTAACATCTAATGGAATTTTACATTCTATTGTGTTCGTATTATATTTTTACAGCATCGTATATTTTGTCTGAAACATCCATAATTAATTATTTTATTATAGTGAATATTTTCTTTTATCTTTATCACTTTAAAAATATATTGTATTTTTAAATATTATTTAATCCTATTCCTATTCTCGTCAGAGTATTTGGTGGTTGGTGAGAGTAGCTCGTAGGTGGCAGTGCCCCCTAATATTTTAAATAATTGTAGCTTGGTAATCCGAAAAATTTATTTTTAGTTGTCGCAATCTTTATCATTCCAGATATATAGACTTGCATAGAAAGATAATCGGCATCACACAATTTATTATAAAATGTCTACTCATTTAAATTTCATAATTGTGAAATAATTATTTAAAAGAAAATTAATTAAAATACATAAATAAAAGCACAACAATTTTTCTGTGTTAATTCGGACAAACATGTCAGCATAAAATGCCGTATATACTCGCGTATAAGTCGACCCCAAATTCGGGAGGAATAACAGACTGAATACCAGTATTTTAAAAAAGTTATCTTCGTCTTATCTAAATGCAGAATTTGCAGATAATAAATAAGCTGACGATGGGTAACAGAAAATACTGGTACGCAGCACATTTTTTTCACGAATTTATGGGTCGACTTATACGCGAGTATATACGGTATCTGATATCAAAGAAGTCAAACATATCAGAAAAATAAAACGAAAAGTAGAATAATGTAATGGAGTTCTTTAATTTGAGACCAAACATAACTTTTTAAATGTATTATAAATAGAGATATAGAATTTTAAAATTACCATGAAATTGCTAGACATGAACTATTTCGTATTCTGCGTCAGTTTTTTTTTTTTTTTTTTTTTTTTTTTTTTTTTTTTTTTACAACTTGGAGACTTAAATAATAATAAAAATAAAATAATTTTTAAATTTTTAAACATGTAATTACTTAAGTTACGCGTTTTTATAAAGTTCAATTAAAAAAAAAACAATTCATCCTTAATTAGCAAAAAACTGTTAAATAACTCTAAAATTAACAAAATACGCCAAAAGTGCAATAAAACCAGTGTTGCCAGATTGGGGACTTTTTTGTCCCCAGATTGTTGATTGTCACCGCATTTTTAAAATGGATATATTCGACCTATTTAAAATTAGATTAAAAATTCTGAAAAATAAGGCGAATTATACAATTTTAAAAAGCGGTGGCAGTCAAATAATCTGAATTTAAAAAGTCCCCAATCTGGCAACACTGAATAAAACCGCTAAACGCCCGAGTACTTTTGTCTACAGAATATTGATAAAAAAGTCAAATTACAGAAATTGGTTAAGAATAGTATATCGCATCTAAATGTCACTTAAACATATCAAGATTTTAAAAAATCATTTTTTAGTTCCATTTAAATTTATTATAATGTAATAAAAGTGTATAGGTTTTCTATAGGATACCGATATGTAATTTAGATAAAAAAGATTAAAAGACAGTCGAATGTGAATGGAAAATATTTAAACAGATGAAGTAATAAGGATTTTCGTTCGCTTTCAACTTATTGACATGTTTAAAAGTGTGCAGTCGTTATGATAAAACACCGAAAGATAATTCAAAAGATGAATCAATTAAAAAACAAAGGGCTATGATTAAATGTTACTTAAATATTTGCTTTTGATTTTAATTAAATAGAAATACCGCAAGTATTATGTCAAGAGAAGTATTTCTCCATAATTTCCTTTAACCATTTCATATAAACCATCAATTAAAACACAGTAGTTGCATTAAACTATATTTTTGTAATTTGCATATTTCTATCCTGCTACAGTGCATTTCTGTTTTATAAGAAAGCACAAAGTTTTAAATATATCATGTAAATCTAATAAATTGTTAAGACATTTTTATGGCCATTCACATAAATTAGAAATTTAGTAAGAATCATCTTGAAATCGAGTATATAACAGATTGTTTAGACAGAAAATGTTTAATTAATCGATGGACGAAAAAGTATATCAAACTAAAGTAATTCCGACAAGTATTAAGTGCCGTCCTGATACAAGAAATAATCTCTCCCCCCACTTCAGCCTCATTAAATTTGCTGCAAATCATCGTATAAAATTGATATTAGTACTAATGGATGGAAAATCATGTTTACTATTAAAGGGTGTTCATGAATTAGAGTTTAAAATCCAAATCGTTTTTACATATCAAAATTCGAGCTGATTTTTAAACTTTTATCAAATTCGCAGGGCTCGCACTGTTCCTAAAATTTTCGCACTTTGCTAATAATATTCCTTCGTGGTAGATTTCTTAAACAGCTATAATAGAATTATACAAAAAGATTATCGTTTTAATTTATTGGTAGCAAAGTGCGAAAATTTTAGGAAAGCTGCGAGCCCTGAATTCGAATTCATGTTAGACACTATTTTTTATCTGAGTTATTTGAAATATAGCACCTAAATTCATTGTTCTGGGAAATTCACGTCGCGAAGTTACGTCTGACATTATATATATTTATATTTGAAAATATAAATTACTTAGTAATAATATTTCTCAGCTAGATAACAGAATGACTAAAAGAAAGGGAGGGGGCTAGTTATAAAAAGTAAAAATTCCAATGACATTTTATAAAACAACTATTTTTAAAAAGTAGAAGTTGTTTAATAAGCATATATATAAATATTCACAATAGAATACAAATGGACTTTCAGTATAGCGTGTGTTGCCTTCTTTAAATTAAAGTAATTCTAAACGAATAAATTTTTCATTATGAACTCATATTGAAATAACGTGCATACAGGAATATTCTAAAATTTGTAATAGTCTCAAAATTTAATCTCCGAAAATCCTTACTAGTGCATGTTTAACCCCTTAACCTACAATGACGGGCATAGCCCGCGTACGATGATCGATCCAAATGTAAATTCTCGTTACCACTAAAATTTCACAGTAAATATAGTTTAATTTAATCGTCGAAATTCCATGATTAAACAAGGCGAAAATCTCTATTAAATTTTAGTGGTAGCTATGGATTTGCCAAACCGTGGAGCTGTTAAAAGTAAATCGTAGGTTAAGGGGTTAAACAGGGTTACCACGCTTCAGGGAATTTTCCAGTCGCAATATCAGTATTAGTCCAAGAGCTGTTGAACATTTTTAGTAGGTATTTGAGGCACCCTGAAAATTTGTGCAACACTTCTTTTGTAATGGCTGAATACAAAATCGAATGTCTGGCTGAAGGATCGTGGCCCAAAAACTGTGCCAGACACGTGTCAAGTGCCATTTTTTGACTACCCAAAAAAAAGGTATTTGAGGCACGCTGAGATTGAGACAGAATAATATTTATACTTTGAAAAAGATACTTTGAAAACGACAGACACTTTAGTCGGCCGAAAAACTGTGCCAGACACGTGTCAAGTACATTTGAGGCACGCTGAGATTGAGGCAGAATAATATTTATGCTTAGAAAAAAATATTTTGAAAATGACACACACTTTAGTCGGCACAAAAACTGTGCCAGACACGTGTCAAGTGCCAAATGGCACTTGACACGTGTCTGGCACAGTTTTTGGGCCACGATCCTTCAGCCAGACAATCGATTTTGTATTCAGGCATTACAAAAGAAGTGTTGCACAAATTTTCAGGGTGCCTCAAATACCTACTCAAAAATGTTCAACAGCTCTCCTACTATATGTTTTTATAGAAAAATATATCTAGATATATCTCACGAAATTTTGCCTAATTTAAACAGAAATTCTCTGTAAGAAAGTACTGGTGCCAAAGAATTTCCTGGTCTGGAAATTCCCTGTAGCGTGGCAACCCTGTTAAATTTCAACGTAACAAAAATTGGTATAATGAAAATTCATTATGTAAATATTTACTATATACAGGGTTAGCAAGAAATAAGTTTCCCACTTCAGGGGGCTCTCAGGGAATGCATTCTATTGGTCCAAATGGGATAAAATTTGAACTACAGATAATTCATGTGATGCGCTTCACATTTATTAAATAAAAAAATAGTACAAAAATCAGCCGATAGGCGGCGCTGTAATACACATAAAAACATTTAATATGCTTTATAAATATTAAATAATATATGTTAATGTTGGAAATGAAAGGGGACATATTGAGCAGTTTTGATGCTTCTTTTTTATATTATTTAACATTTTTAACCCTTTCCGGTACGCTGTGCCCGGGTCGGGATACCTAATTTTAATTCCAAACTTACGATCGACACCAAGAATATTTTAGTAAAATTTTGCATTTACGATGAATAGTTAAAATAACATGTTTTTAATTCCTAAAAAAGTCATTTTAAAATTCTGGTGTCAGTCAGTCATTTCTTTATTTTACAACAAAAATCGCCCGTGCCGGAAAGGGTTAAAGCATATTAAATGTTTTATGTGTATGACAGCGACCCTATCGGTTGATTTTTGTACTATTTTATTTAATAAATGTCAAGCGCATCATTTGAATTATCTGTAGTTCAAATTTTATCTCATTTAAACCATTAGAACGCATTCTACAGCCTTCGGAAGTGGGAAACTTACTCCTTGCTAACTCTGTCCTTATAAAATAAATTCCAGAACAAAAAATAGGCAAATTGTCTAGAAGTAGTAAAGATACTTACCTATTATTTTACAGATGAATGTGTACCCAAAAGTGTTATTTTTCATTCAAACAATCAAAACTATAAAACTCAATCTGCAATATTTCGTGAAGATATACATGTACAATCGCATCATTTCAAATCTTTAATTCGTATAGAAAACTCGTCGCTGAAGGTATATGACTCTAGAGTTTAAAAGTAGAAATATTAAAGATGCTTACTTATTATTTAAAAAACTATTAAAAGACTTATTTACCTGATGAGCAAGTAATATTGATGAAACTCTTAGCTAAGGTAAATTATGCAACAAGATTTATAGAAAATAAATCTTTTCAATGATTAATTAAAAGATCTGCGACCAAGATGAATTTCTTCAAGGGGAACATCCCCTCCCCCCACCAAAAAAAAAACTCCGATAGGAAAAACGATATAGATATAAAAAAAATTTTTAAAGAATTGTTTAACATTTTGATGTCTGTGATTCTTTACCAGAGTTCAGGGCAGTGGTCTGGTTAATCAAAAAACAGTGTTGCCAGATTGGGGACTTTTTTAATTCAGGTTATTTGACTGTCACCACTTTCTTAAAATAGCATAATTCGCCTTATTTTTCAGAATTTTTAATCTATTTTTAAATAGGCCGAATATTTCTATTTCAAAAAAACAGTGACAATCAACAATCTGGGGACAAAAGAGTCCCCAATCTGGCAACACTGTCAAAAAACATTAATAAATTGACTTAATAAAATAGTCCAATCTTGAACGCCACATTCACCTTTGTTTATTATATAAAAACATGGAAACATTCAAATGCTTCATTTAAAACACATTACTAAATAGGTGTGATAAAATATATACAAATGTTTTTTTTTAAATTAAAAACACTAGATGTTAAAATGATAAATAGCTACTCCGAGCGCTTTCGGCTAACCTTAAGCCATTGTCAAGGAGAAGAGGATTGACTGATAAAAACACTCGACGCGTCGAGTGTTAGTTATTATCAGTCAATCCTCTTCTCCTTGACAATGGCTTAAGGTTAGCCGAAAGCGCTCGGAGTAGCTATTTATCATTTTAACATCTAGTGTTTTTAATTTTAAAAAAACATTTGTATATATTTTATCACACCTATTTAGTAATGTGTTTTAAATGAAGCATTTGAATGTTTCCATGTTTTTACTGTCAAAAAATACCATAAACAAATATGATGAACGATGAATAAGTATCAGTCAATTTTCTACCGGAAAAATTAATTCAATTAATACATAAATATACATATATACAGCTTTAATAATAACGTATTTAAAAAAATCAATTTAGGGAGGTATTTTTATATAAAACATATTCTCACACTTGTGCAAACAGTCGTGGATTAAAATAGTGAAGTAAAATTATATTTTTCAGCTTTCTTCTATACAACACAATGTGAGCAAAGATGCTAGTTTTTGGATCGTTCATTTCTTTCAGTTTTTAGATGCGTTTTTATTAAATACATTTTTCTTCTCTCATGTTTTAGACAATCCATTATGGATAAAATTGACAGATACATTGTGTTTAATGTGATTTTCAATTTTCCAGATGCCTGTCGCGTTCGATTCTTAGATTAGCCGTGGATATTTGCAACGGCAAAACCTTTCTGCTAAATGTGTACAAGAGATATCATCGAACAACTAAATAACAGACCAACAACAAATCTTTATTCTATTTCGACTGCATGAGTTTTTTTTCTTAATTCGTACCCATCCAAAAAATTAAAAAATATATAAATTAAGAAAGACTGATATTTTGAGAAAGAAAATGATTTTCACTATTTTTATATGATTAATTACTCTAAGAAATGAATTACATGTAATACATATATATATATATATATGCATATGTCTTTGCCCCTACTGAAAAAAATTCTTTGAGAACTCATGTTAATTTCATTGAGTAGATCACTTAAATTATATAAACTTTTAAAAAAAGAAATGATATCTACTAAAAACAATTTTCAAAAGTAAAAAAAAAAAACTAAAAAATTGTGTGATATTAAATTTCCAAGCTGATATCATGGTAGTTATTTAACATTTTCCATTAACTATTGGGTCTACCGGAAAGTCGTGTCGTGTTGGGAAAATCAATTCGTACCGGAAAAGTCTGCCCGATAATTATTAGACATTATATATCGGAATAAATGTCTAACAATTAAATGATAGAATTTTCCGGTACGAATTGATTTTCCCAACACGACACGACTTTCCGATCGACCCAATAAGTTATTTTATGTAAGTCAAGTTTCTACGTATGATATGTTGATAGAAATCCAACTCTTCTGTACTGGATACATCATAACATGTTTCTGAAAATTAAAAATTTTAAAAATTAAGCATTATGGGCTTGCCGTCCAGTTTAAAAATAAATATATATATTATATGGAAGGACTAAAGTGTTTCCTTCAGTAGCAATTTTGAGCTTCGGATTTTAACTACGCACTTGGGTGCTTAGAAATATTATATAAAATATCGAAAGACAGCTGCCAAGTCCTTAACCCCTTGAAGGGCGATGATGCAGTTATGGCATCACTTAATTTTAATTCCTAATTGCCACATTGGCACCCAAATTTTTGAATGAAAATTTCTCTTTTATTAAGTGCACGAAAATATACTTTTACTTGTTTGCAAATAAAATTTCTTGTAAATAATGGTGCCATTCAATTATTTCAACATTTTACGAATACAAGTACCTTGCCCCTGTAAGGGTTAATACATATTTTTTTTTTCATTAACATGTTACGATGTATTTATTACAGAAGAAAGGGATTTCTATCAACATTATATACGTAAGGCACTTGACTTACGTATGATAACTCAGTTAATAGAAAATGTTAAATAAGTACAGTAAACTCTCTGTAAGGCGGACTCTGTGTAAGACTAAAATCTGTCTAACTCGGAAAAATTTTCAAGTCCCTGCAAATCCATAGACATAGAGTAAAATTTGTGTAAGGCGGAATATTGTCTACTGCTGAAAATTTTCTTGGTCCCGATCGATTCCGCCTGAGACAGAGTTTACTGTACCAGAACAGTGTTGCCAGATGACCTACTTTTTGTAAATTCAGATTTTTGATTGGCACCACTTTTTTGAAATGGTAAAATGCACCTTATTTAATGACATATTAATTAAGGCGAAAACAAAGGTAATTTTACCGTTTCAAAAAAGTAGTGGCAATCAAGAAATCTGAATTTTAAAAAAGTAGCCCACTGGTGACACTGTACCAGAATATAAGCTTTGAAACTTGATATAACACCATTTTTTAGACACAACATTCCCCTGTTTTCTGTTTTTTGGTTTTGATTAATTTTTTTAGACAATATTTATTCAGAGATTATAACAAGGATGCCAAACTGTGTCCCGCCGGAGACCACTAATTAAAAAAAAAAAAAAAAATAGTCGGCTTGTTGAATCGCTGAGATTCGATGATTAGAGAAGGTAATGATTACTATAACATAGCTGTCAACTTTTACGCTTTTTTCTTACCACTAAAATTTTATAGCAAATTTTATCTTATTTAATCGGCGAAATCTCACGATTAAACAAGGCGAAAATCTCTATTAAATTTTAGTGGTAGCAAAAAAGCGTAAAAGTTGGCAGCCATGCTATAAAATTTTGGTGGTATCCGGCGGGCCACAGTTTAACACTCCTTGATTATAAGCACGCTCCGCAAAAATCTAAAAAGAAAACTCTGTTATAAATTACCAATACTTCATATTTTTAAAAAGTTTCCAGCAGTAATCATATTAAAATATACAAAGGAAAAATAACTTGAACATTTTCTTTAAAATAACGAGCAAAAGAGAGTTTAATTACTATTTTCCATACATTAACTTTAATGATCATGAAAATTTTCTTTCTATTTTGTTACTATTTCAGTATTACATAAGAAATTTTATTTTATCAGTTATAACTACATTTTTCTTTTTTTAAAAAGACGATTTCTTATACGAAAAACCGCATAATAAACAACACAAAAAAGTATATGGATACTTTTACATGTAGAAAAAATAGAAAAAATACGTTTAACGTTTTCGGAAATATATAAAAAGAAGAAAAAAAGGGTTAACTAAGTCATTTCTTTTCACTGGAAATTCGCTAGGATGAAGTGGAGATTTATACTAGAAATAAAAATACACTCTATATTCACGCCACGTTAAAAAAAAATCTTCTAAAGTGTCCTCCAGAGTAAATCTGGAAAAAGAATTTTTCTTTTAATCAAAATACTCGAAGGATTTTTTTAAAATTATTATTTAACATTGGGTCAAACCAGTTATATACTGAAAACAGTAAAATGTGTAAAAAAAAATCAGGTGAAATATAGTAACATTTCATTTAAGACTTGTATTTTAATTTTTTTTTTTTTTTTTTTTTTTTTATTTACTAAAAAAATATTACAAAAATTTCCTACATATTTTCCATTATGAGACATCTATGTTTGTTATTTTGTATGCACGACTTAATTTTTATTTGCTTACACATGTACCGGGCGTCCCATAAATGACTGATGAATTTTAAAATTCAATAACTTGCAAACGCTGACAGATATTTAAAAAATTCTTGAAGGAGATTTATGTATGATGTCAGGAGTATTTTTGCTGTGATTCTTTATTTTAGTTCGAATTTCAAACAATAGATGGTGCTGAGAGCAATAGGTGCTCAGTCCAGGCAATGGAGTTATGAATAAAGAGGGGGAGACATATAGCATATTCTCTTCGAGTTGGAGTGAAGTAACTGAGAAGGTTGTCACAAGATGGCGGCTGATTTTTTACATCAGATCAACAGTTTCAGACTAACCCCGGAGCAAACTTCCCCCAGTAAATTTTCAATAGAAAATTTTGCCTTACTTAAGCGGCTGTTTTAAGAAAAATTCTCCCATAAGTATGGTTAAATTTTCTATTTGTTTTTACTGGTGGCAATTTGACCAAGTATTATAATCTTTTTCATTGACAATGAGAAGTGGTTGTCTATGTTGTCAGAATATGGCGGAAACGCAGGTTCTGACTACTGCAGAAGTAAACTTCCACCAATAAAAGTGAATATCTGTTTCTGCCATTATTTATGACTGAAAATTTGAATTAATAAGGCGTTAAATAAGGAGAAAATTTCTATTAAAATTTACTGTTCGAAGTTTACCCCGGCGGTAATCAACCCCAGCGGTTAAAGTTGATGCTTCACTATTTTAAGGATATGTCAGTTCCTCTTTACTGGAACTGGATTCGTTCCATGGTCCAGACCCGATTTTTGGTACTTCGGGATCCATTCAATACATTTTAATCTCCTTTTTTCGCATGGAAGAAGAGAGAGGCCAAAAAATCGAGCCTCGATTTAGCAGTTATTGCTTTCCGCGCCATCTATCGATGCTGTTTCTAACTAAAACTGAGAATCGCAGCATAAAAACTCCTGACATCTTGCATAACACTCCTGCAAGAATTTTTTTAATATCTGTCACCGTTTGTAAGTTATTGAATTTTAAAATCCATCAGACATTTTTGGGACACCCGGTATGTACTTTAAGAAAGAAGAAGTAATTTAGGGAAGTTAACCCTTAAATGTGTAGTGGTGAAAATTTGCATAAATTTTAACTTTTAATAAATGAATTAAGTCCTTAGCAACCACTATATTTATATAGGAATATTAATCTTGTAAAAATTACAAAAATATGCTACTAAATAAAGTTAAAAATCAATCTAAACATTTCTGGTATCTAATCCTTAATATAAGAATAAAACACACAATTCTAAAAGAATAATTCATGCATTTAACCCTTTAGTGCGCAGCTTTGCATATATGCAAACAACAGTGTTTTGAATTTAATAGATTTTTGTTATTCGTATATACCTAATTCACACCAGAAAATTAAAATAGCAATATCTGCTTTAATCAATAACAGACTTTCCGTATTTAAATAAAGCGAAATTAACCACTGAAACACTTTTTGGTGTAAAGTCAGATTCTCTGGACTATGTAATTTCTAGAACGTAATCTATCATGGGAATTAAAGGGTTAAAGGTTAAGTTTTTTAAAATAAATAATTATATAAAATAATGTATTTGGAGACATACGTCTTAAAATATTTACTAATTTGCAATATTTTAGCGTAAAACAGCCACACGACAGTAGTTTTTACTTGTATTGCAGATGTGCAACAGAAGAAAAGTTTGACGTATTATATGAAAAATGTATCTTTGATTTTTATCATTATTTTTCTTGTGTAACCTTTCAGATAGTCATATATATTTTTTTCGAAACAAAATAAAAAATTGCGCATTTAAGGGTTAAGGGTTAAAGGAAATTTCTATCATTTGTTACTGTGAGTCTGATCCAGAGTTGCCACTTTGGCCTCCATTTTTTTTTCAGAAATTTCGAGTTTATACAAGAAATAAAGAACAGTATGTTATGCTTTATTTAAGGAAACACATTTACTGATCACACAAAGTAAAAGTTTTTCTTTCGAAATTTCCGGTATGAATATGAAGTTTTGGATTAAAATCAGAAGACAAACTGGCAACCTTGGACTTTATCCCAGACTGCACGAATTATTCTTTTGGGAGTTTATTTTTTATACTCATATTTAGGGTAATATACCACAAATTTAAAAGGGTAATTCTTTGCCTTATTTAATATCAGACTTCTGTGATTACATAACGTGAGTATTTTTATTTAAATATAGGGGTAACCAGGAACTGAATGTATTTATTACAAGTTAAATTTTTATTTATGTATGCATCCTTGCACAGTGTATGGTTATATCACTTCACCAGTGTTTTTTTCTATTATTATTCAAATTTCCTGATTAGCACCACTTTTTTGAAATGGTAGAATTCCACTTGTTCTCGCCTTAATTAATACGTCATTAACACTATATGGTCGGAATCGGATCGACTCCTTCCGGGCGTTCTAGTGTTAAATAAGGCGAATTTTATGATTCCAAAAAAGTGGTGCCAATCATGAAATTTGAATTTTAAAAAAGTAGCCCACTGGCAACACTGCACTGCCCCCTGAATACCACCTGCCTACGAAATATATCCGCCTACGAAAGCATCCATTTTTATTTCAGCGCGTATATTTCTCGACACTGTAGGGGGCGCTGGTTATATGTCCAACTGAAAATTATACGTAAGATAAACTGATATATAGAAAATTATACATACGTGCAAATAATGAATAATCAGTAATTTCTATTTTTAGTGCATATTAGATTATTATGGAAGTTATATTCGGTATGTACAGTCGTGGAAAACAATACACCCCATACTAGTTCCGCCACAAGCAATAATAAGTAAATTAATTTGATACCATTCGACTGGGAATAACGTTTACGTTTAGTTGGTACTTTTAGTATTTCCTATGGAGAATATTTCCATACTTAAAGTAACACAAAAATTTATTTTTTGTAATAGTAACTCCCAAATTTGTCAAAAAATGGGCTACACCTTTCAATTAGTCTAAATGCAAATTCTCACGAAGTTTCTATGATTAGTTCCGAAAGATATATTTAACACGTTCACGCCGGCGCGGTGGGTCACACTCGAATGTCTCGGAGCTGCCAAGGTGCCAAGTCTCCGGCTGTTTGCATACCAGTATTTTAATACAGAAAATGTTGTTTTATTTAATTAGAACAATTGGGCGATTTAAAGGAACAACATTTTCTCTAAAATAATAGTGGTGTGCAAAAAGTCGGACACTTGACAACTCTGAGACAGTCGAGTGTGACCCACCCCGCCGGCGTGAATGTGTTAAAATTAATTTAGGTTCTTTTTCCTTTTTTTGAGGGGGGGGGGGGGGATTTTTAAAAGGGAAACCTGTTACTGTAACGTTCAGATTTGAAACATTTTTTTTAATGCTTTTCGATCTGAAATATAATAGAGTTCGAAAAATCCTAAATAAGTTAATTAAATATAGTAATAAATAATTGAAACCACTTTAACATTTATTATCAGTATTTATAAGATTGGTCGTTTATCTCAATAAATATATTGTTTCCCAAACTATATTGCTGATAGATTTTTTTAAGCGGACCTCAAAACTACTTGGCATACTAAACTGAAAATTCGTATACGCATATTAGAAGTCTCTCGAAGTAAATTTGTTTTAAAATATTTATAGGTTCATTTTTTTCATAGTGTCAATTACCTAATTCAGCGGTTGCCAACTGTGGCACGCGCCACACCACTAAAATTTTATAGTAATCATTACCTTATCTAATCATCGAATATCTGCGATTCAAGAAGTCGACTTTTTCTGTAAAATTTTAGTGGTATCTGTCGTGCCACGGTTGGCCACCCCTGACCTAATTCATATTTTATATCATAAAGTTACTGAAAATACAAGAATAAGATATTTATGTTTGGTTCTAGTGTTAAAACTAGAACTACCGGAAATTTGAATCAAGTTTTATAAAAATATTTCACGCCAGAATTTTGATTGAAAACAGTTTAACTTTATTATTTAACGTTTTTCTTCTTTGTATCTTTTAAGCTTATTTCATAATCAAATTTCTGGTTTGAACAGAAACATATTCATATGGTAGCCGTCAAAATGACGGCTCACGGTAATTCTAGTGTTAAGTAATAGTATTTAATTCAAAATAATCAGTATAATGAGATTATTATTTTAGGAGATATACGTTCGGAATTAATTTGGCATTATATGCCCAAAATTTTTAATAAATGTAAACCTATGTACACCATTTAATAGTAGATATTATTCCCAATCGATAGGTACAGGTAATGATATTTTTATTGATGTTTTGCACGCATTGTACATATATAATTGGACTCATGTACTTAATCTCGAGGATCCGTTTATGAGTCGGCGTAGTAAAAGATTTCTTTTCTTTCATGTAACTATTAAAGAATAAGTTATCAAGAATGGGAAAATACCAAAATTTTGTTTATTTTACTCTTTTAACCCTCCTAATACCAGGCTTTAAAATTTTCCGAGCATTGTTATTTTTACATGATTCGTACCAGAAATTTAATTTTATTATATGTAATTTCTTCTTAATATGTGTCTATTTAATTTCATATATTAAATTTAAATTATTCATTTTTTCCGGTTTGAAACATTAAAAATTTCAAACTAGAAAATAACTGGGGTCAAATAAAACCCCAATGGTACTAGGAGGGTTAAGACGCTTAAAAAGACATATTTAATACAAATTCGTACAGTAATATATTCCCGTAAGATAGGGAAGATGAAACACGAAAACGAAATTAACTTTCGGTTTGACAGAAGTGTTACTTAATTAGTACGTCGCGATGGAGGCAGGCCTCGGAAAGGTCTCTTTTTAAAGAGACCAAATCAAAATTTGAGCTCTTCAATTATTTTAGTATAGCAATCTACCACGAAAATAACTTTAAAAAATTTTTGGTGTCCAAAAAAGAGACGGCCCAGAAACCTGAAAGTGTACTGAGAGTATATTTTTGGTGAATTACGCGAATCAAGTGCAATATTGAACTATTGTTGGAATTTTAATACATCATTTGTTAAATCTTCATTTGTATTTCATATCTTTCACTCAAGGCCATCCGAAATTTTTGTCAATATGACTATAAATATTCCATTTAAGCATCAGCCATGTCTGTCAATATCCAAAAACTAAACTTCTATACCAGCCTTTTATTGTTCAATTCGTCAGAATATGGCAAAATTTAATGCAGTTTCTTGAAAATCTTTAAAATGCATACGATTTTTTTGGAATAGGAAAATAAAAATGCAATGTTGTCATAATGCTTACAAAAATGCTTACAAAATGCTTACAAAACCCTGATATAGACCGTCCTACTTGATTAACTGAAAATTTTGAAGAATGCAGTAAGTCTTATTTTCCACAAATTTTAAAAATATTTTGGAAACAGCTGTTTTAACTGACACGAGCTCAAATTCTATTTTTATACCAGTTTTCGGACTGAGGCTCAAAGTGAAAATTTTGTTTATTCACAAATTTAAAAAGAGAAAAAAAATACTTGCTATTTGACAAACCAGAATGTAGGCTGTGTTTCTTACAGTGTTTTACAATCATTTAAAAGTCAACAAGGAGAAATATTGTGTCTGATTCTAAAGCTTTTGTACGGACAAAGTTAGTAACACAAAGAAGACGTGGGATCTCTCTTGTCTATCCTCATTTTCTGTTTGAAGACCTTTAACACCTTAATTCAGCTCCCGTGATATTCACGGGACGTGCCTTTTATTCAGATTGTTTTATTCCCACCAGTTTTATAAAATAGTTATAATTGACTTTATTATGGTATCATTTTACCTGTCATTAAATAAGGTGAATATTTCTTTTTCAAAAAAGTGGTGCCAATAAGCAATTTGAATTTCTAAACCGTAATTTAATGCGAACGTTAAGGGGTTAACAGAATGTCTGGAAAAAAGACCTCATGTCTTTTTGCCATAGTTGTCTAATGATAGATATATTAGAATAACAAGAATTGTGACGTTTACAAATTCTGCCAGTGGTTGAACATAAGCAGGGTTCGTACGGGTCCTTGAATTTCCAGACTAAGAAATTCTTCGGTACCAGCATTTTCTTATAGAAAATCTATCCTTAAATAAGGCGAAATTTCGCGAGTTTAAACTAGATTTATTTTTCTATAAAAAAAAATTCTGATATATGCCTTGAAAATAACGGTACCCGTACGAACCCTGATAAGTAACTAATTTGATATTTTAAACAGATTTTCAGGAACATAAAAAACACGAAACGTTGTCATGACAGCGTATTTACAATTAATACTTATTTTTATGTAAATACAGATTTTTAAATCAGAAAACCAATCGTAAAAATTTTTTGAAATATTATTAACAATTTTCAACTGCGTATTTTCGGTATAGGGCTAGGGCGAGCTCGGGCTCAGATGAAACAAAATTTTTCGAGCTCGCATTTCAAATCGTATATAGCCCGAAAATATAGCCCGAACTCATCTCTAGTTTTCACATATGATGCTGGAAAGACATTTATTTCACAATGCAGTATTTGAAAAAGTTGTACAAAATTTCAGGAAACGTTAATTTGTTTACACTAATATCAACACATCGGCGAAGCAGCATGAGCACAAATGAGATTATAAATTAAGTGTTTGTAATTATTTGTATTATTCAAAAAAAAATTAATTCACGATAGATCTTAATAAACCTTATAAAAATCGCTTCTGTAGAATTAGTAAAAATCGAGTCTAAAGTAAGATTAGAATAAAACAATAAGGGGTCTTAGGACTCTTAAAATTGGAAAAAAATGAAAAAAAAGATCATTTTCAACACTTAATATCTTAAAATATATTTGATTTTAAGACACAATTTTAACTGGAATGAAAGATATAAGCATGTCTTTTTTTTTCATTTCACGCATTTAAAAAATTGCAAGATGCAGAATTAGCATTTACAGGGACTCCAAACTGTCCGACATTTCACGAGCAGAAAATCAGCATAACAGATTACGCGCAGGATTGCAAAATAAATTTTGCAACTAGAATGAAGATTTTGGTGCCTACTTATACTTTAGATTATAATAATTACCCTCAACCTAAATAAACTTGTATTTAAAGCATTTTTTCTATTTTTAATACAAAGTTGTATTTAGCTAATGCAAAATTTAGAAAATTTTAACAATATAATCACCTAAAAAATATTTTTTTGAACAATAAAAATAAAATTTTAGGTTCAGTTTACACAGACTAACATGAAACATGTGTTTTAAAAATTTCTTTAAAAAATATTCAGAAGTTTTTGAGATATCGTGCGCGTTACGCCCAAAAACGTCATTTGGAGAAAAATGACTTCAAAGTTTCGGAAACACCGCTTCAGCTATTGAGCGGGTATAATTCTGAAAGCCATAACGTCTGTTCTAACGGGAATTTCAAGGAAACAATTATATCAAAATGTTCAGAAAAGATAGGAGTTTAACATCTGAAAAAATTAAAATTTCGAAATATTTAAAGCTTTAAGGGTCCGCATACCCCCCTCCGAAATATCTTTCTGGCTACGGACTTCCTTTCACTACAACGTTTGTGGATCTTTCTAATTCCTTTAATCTATTCAAAGCATAAATAAGGATATTTTGAGGTCCTACCAAAAGACCCTATCAAAAAAATAGAGGTGCGTTATGTAGACAAATTGAATTTTGAAACGCACGGGATTTTCTATGCGATAATTTTTAAACAATATGTGCTTTGCTTTAGTATTTACTAAAGTTTTAACCCCATCGGGAACGAGCGTCTTTTGCAGAATTCTTAATCTTTAACCACCGGTTTTTTAAAACAGAAATTTTTGCCTAATTGAATCGGGAAAATTCTCGGATTAAATAAGGCAAAATTTACAATAAAAATTTACTGGTGAGAATAATCACCGATTCTAAGCACCTTACGCGGCACGAATACCGGTCGTTCGTCCCCAAAGGGTTAAAACTTTAAATAGTTGGTACTAAATTTCTTTATAATTGACCAAGTCAGTAATTTAAAATGCTTTTGCAAGTATTTATACAAATATTTTTAAATGTTAATTTATCACCAGTTTTACGCATTAACATCATAGGTCTTCATGGTCCTCCCACATCGGAAAACTGAGGCATTTGTAAAAGAATAAAATAAAAAAAATAATAAAAAGCTGTGATAATCTATTTCAAGAAGCAAGAACTGAGTTTTTCTATCTTTTACACACATCTAAATCAAGTAATTAGTAAAAAACAGCGAAAGAGAGATTAAAATATTAATGTATTAATTAATTACTTTAGGTAACATTTTCTAAGGGAATAAATAAATCTACTAATTCCTAATTTGGTTATTTTATATTATTATCTGTGTTGCAATAAAGACGCATATAGATATTCAGGGAATAATTTTGTTATAAATGTTTATAATGTTTCGCAGAATTTCAATAAATTTAATGTTTGCGGCTGATTCCGATACGTCCAGAAACAGTGTTTTACAGTGATACATAACATGAACAATAGGTGGCAGCACTATTAAACGCTTATTCTGGCTTTTTTCTGACGCTATTTTATATCGTAAAAAATTACATGTATATTTTCATAAAATATTTTGTAGATAGACTGTGTACAGGGCTATGGTGTTTCCTAAATGATATAGTTAACATGTGAGCATGAACTTTTTCTAAAAGGAATTAATGAAACTGTCTAAAGCAGAAGACACCGGATGTTTAAAATTTTGGAGGGGGAGAGGGGGGGTGTTTGGATAATCCAGAATACAGTCCGGTAAAAAACAGGATCAGGGCCGAAACTAGGAGTTTCAGAGAGGCATGTGCCCCGGGCGCCAGAACGAAAGGCGAAGAGGGGCGCCAAATGAAGATTTTGTTTGTCGTTTCATACAAAAATGAATATATATATGAAACTCAAAAAAACTCGCAAGCTAATGTTAAACCTATGGGAGAGTTTTTTTCGAATTGGTGAAAGTGGAAGTAACTTTATACAAAAAAAAAAAAAAAAATACTGCAACTAAAATCGAAAAAGTAAACACTAACCCAGTTAGAATTCAATATTCAGCTATTCTAAGCAAGAAAAAAGAAAAAAAATCATTTAAAACTATTAATAGCAAGTGAGAAATTTTTAAAAGAAAGCTCCCATCGGTTTAACATTGGCGATCCATTTTCTTCCCGTGACTAGCGTAGACTCTTAACGCTCAAGCTAATGTTAATCCTATGGTAGTGTTATTTACATACTTTTTGCTAGCATTTTAATTGTTCTTAAGTGATTTTAAGTGTTATTTTTTAAGGATTTTTTTTCTTTCTTTGCATAGGGTACCTGCGGTCGATACCTGTTCTTGTGTGTAAAGAGGGGGTGGGGGGAGGGCGTCAAAATCCATGTTTGCCCCGGGCGCAAAAAAGGCTAGTTTCGGCCCTGTACAGTATGATTCAAAATGAATGAGATTGATAATGTATTTTGTGATGTGTTGCCAGGGGGCTACTTTTCTTAAATTCAGATTTCTTGATTGCTACCACTTTTTTGAAACGATAAAATTACCTTTGCTTTCGAGTTAATTAATATGTCATTAAATGAGGCGCACTTCATCATTTCAAAAAAGTGGTGCCAATCAAGTATCTGAATTTAAAAAAGGTAGCCCATCTAGCAACACTGATTTTGTGACATTCATTATAAATCACCCTGTACAATAGAACCTCATTTTTACGTTTTTAAGAAAGACTACTTTTCCCAAGAAAACTTATTTACGAAACAAAAGTTGGTATTACTGTTCTGTCAGTCAGAAGTAGGCCTAAATTGTTGAAACTTATTATTATTATTATTATTATTATTATTTTGGCAAACAGAGGCGGAGCTAGGATTTGCGCGACGGGTGAGGGAGGGGGCTGCAAATTTGTATTAAATATTAGAAGTCAACTCGGGCCCTGGCCTATCCTGGAGTTCAAGAGGTATCTTCTTTCATTAAACTCGGGAATCCTATTTTTTTATGTGGGCTAGGCCTTACATTTTTTTCTGTAGATTCGAGTCGGAGCGGGTCGTGTCGGCTGAGACTGTTTTTCCTTTTTTTCTTTCTCGTATTGTGGTAACTTTTTTCCTTCATTTCTGAGGAAAGTGAACAATTAATCACGTGACAGAATTTTTGCAAGTGCTGTGAATGACTGGTTTATTCTTTTAAAATTTTGCAGATTTACTCTCATAAAAATCCGTGAATTGAAGTTTTTTTTTTTTTTTTCGTTGCTTCTTTTTCGTTAAAATGTGAAAATTTCGGCTTTCATTTGTCC
Organism: Maratus speciosus; assembly: GCA_963932465.1. Lineage (NCBI taxonomy): Eukaryota > Metazoa > Arthropoda > Arachnida > Araneae > Salticidae > Maratus > Maratus speciosus. The sequence continues at coordinate 464,558,213 of OZ010796.1, forward strand.
ATTTTCCCAAAAAAATACATCTCCAAACTAACGTAAAAGTTGCATGAAATACTCTAATGTCCGACCTAAAGCTGTATTTTCGTAAAGTATGTTCGAATGTTCGGCTATGTTCCGGCAACTGTGCTATTCTACATGTTGCTTTTTCATATTAGAAACTGAATTTTTGAATATGTTCTTTTTCCCCCGAAACGCGAAAAATTCACGAAGTGAATCTGAAAATTTAATGGAATTATCCAGTTAAAAAACAAAAATTTCCTCAAATAACAGAAAAATATCTTTTGTCATAGGGGTGTTCCGGCAACTTGCTGCCTCTACTTCTTACGTTTTTTAGCGAAAATTTACTTGATACTGTACTCGAATCTTATCTAGGAATCTGAATAAAATCTTGGACATTTAAATAGATGTTTTAGCAGACTGAAAGCTCTAAATAGAAAGATAAAAAAAAATTTAATAAAAAATAAGACTGCCATCTTTTGTTTTCATCATTTTTGTAGAGACCGATTAAGACGAATGCTAAAAATAGATAATAAAGAGTGGAAGAGTTGAGAAGATTTAGATAATCAGTTATTTATTGATGGTAGTAAACAAAAAATAGGGCAGAAAATGAATACAAGTCCTTCCGACTAAAGCGAAAAAGTAGATTTATTTCTTTTTTAACACTTTCCAACATAGTTGAAAAGTTTTTATGAGTTCGATTTGTCTGTCCGAGCTCTAACTCTCGTAAATATATTCGGATCGCCTTGGATTTTTTTTATGCTATCGATGTTTACTATAGCACGATCGCTATTGAAGATGAAGTGTGTAGCATTTACAGTTCATTTACAGGGACGGTCAAAAGTATTCCGTTACGTTACGGTCAATGGGAAAAGATCGTTTCAAGTTCATTTTAATGATGTTAGACCATTTCAAACATAATGAAATTGTTACGTAATTATGAAGTGTACTAAAACATGCATTCTGTCTCCACAGAATGCATGTTTTAATACGCTAGCATATGGTAGAATACACTAGTACACTAGCATATATTTAGCATATGTGGTGAAAGCATTTATTATTGATTTATAGGGCTACACAAACGAATTCTTGTTTTAATGTAATAGTCTAAAAGTCTAAGTGACCATAGGTTGCTTTTCTGAATTCTATGACTTGCGAACATAAGTAATCTAAAACATGCTGTAAGACCCATAAATATGTATGCATTAAAAAATCTTAATTGTATTTTAAGAAAAGTCTGCATTCTTTTGTAGAAATTGAGTCGGGCTTGATTTCACTAAGTTTTTCACGGGCCGTAAACTGCAAAAATGCAAACGGGCCGAGCCGGTCCGGGCCGAACTTTTAGATTTTAAACCGGGCCAGGCCATCACAAGATAGCTTTCGTTAGGGTCGGGCCGGTCCCGGGCCTGGAAATTTCGGCCCGTGCAGACCTCAAGATCACATACAGGACTACACAAAAGAATTTGTAAGCATTGCGGAGTATCAGCGTGAATTCGGAGTAATCAGCTGCTTTTATTGAGTTATGCACTTTCAAATTGAACACTATTTAGTATACTAAAAATGTTTGTATAATATAAATAAAATCATATACATGGTCACACAATGAACGGGATGCATGGCCTACTAGGGATGATAATGCTTGGAAGTGTGATTACAGTGGTTTTAACCATAGCCTGAATTAAATAAATTTTAGCTTAATATGTGGCGGTTATAAAAATCTGCTGGTTATATACAGGGCTGTACAAAAGAATTCAAGTATAATTCCGCATGTTGGTAGACATTGCTGAAGGCGAATTTTCAACCTATTATGCATTTTCCTACTTAACTAAGTTTTAGCATAATGCAGAATATATACAAATCTATAGACTAAACAGAGGGCTGAACAAAAGAACTGGTCTACTTTTCCGGCTATGGATGGTAGTTGCTGAAATCTGGTTTTCAAATGTGTTATACCTTTTTTAAAATGTTTAGATATATATATATATATATTTTTTTTTTACCTTGTTAAACAGCGACGTTTCGATAAAGAATTTTGGAAGTGTTGGAAAGTGTTTCCTAATCCATGCTTGATGTATGATTTTTCTTTCTTGTTTTATTTAAAAGCGCATACATCATATTTAATACAAATAAAATAAAATGTTTTCATTTGTTCTGAGTTCGCTATTTTTCGAGAAATGTACCGTAATTTCCGGCGTATAATCCGCATATCAAACAATTCCGTTTGGACTCAGAAATTTTATTCAGTTATTGAAGACAAATGTTTACCGTGATCTAAAAAGTTACAGTTTATTTTTAAAAATTTCTGGGTCGAAACATGATTGTTTGATCCGCGGATTATACGCCGGAAATTACGGTAATTGGCGAGTAAATTTTAAATTAGACTTACCAAATGTAATTAAGTGAATAAGAAGCAATTATATCAAAGTTCTTAAAAAATTGTTGAACTCGTAGTTTAAAAAATGCTAATATGCTGTAATATAATCCAACCCATTGAATGAATGCCATTGAAAGCCTGTGCGTTGTTTCATATCGTCTCTGTAAAAGAACTTTAAGAGCAACATACTTGATTAACGAATTCATCGAAGATACTTGCAAGATCAAGACACTGTCCCAATTAGATTTGCATTGGTTCAGTATTTCGAATGTTATCGTGATGACATTTTTTTTTTTTTTGTATGTCTTTGTAAACAAGCTATAAGAGCTACATACTTGATTAACGAACTTATCCGAGATACTTCCAAGGTCAATATACTGTCCCATTTAGATTCGAATTGGTTCAGTATTTTGGACCTTGACGTGGTGATAAGTTTTGCGTTATACCTACCGGGTGTCCAAAAAATGACTGATGGATTTTAAAATTCAATAACTTGCAAACGGTGACATATATTTAAAAAATTCCTGCAGGAGTGTTATGTAAGATGTCAGGAGTTTTTATGCTGCTATTCTCAGTTTTAGTTACAAATAGCATCGATAGATGGCGCTGCAAGCAAGAACCGCTAAATCCAGGCTCAATTTTTCGACCTCTCTCTTCTTCCATGCGAAAAAAGGAGATTTGAATGGATCCCGAAGTACCAAAAATCGTCTCTGGACTGAGCATCTATTGCTCTCAGCGCCATCTATTGTTTGAAATTCGAACTAAAATCAAGAATCACAGTAAAAAAAAACTCCTGACATCATACATAACCCTCCTGCAAAAATTGTTTTAATATCTGTCACCGTTTGCAAGTTATTGAATTTTAAAATCCATCAGTCATTTTTGGGACACCCGGTAGATAGATATATAAACGTAGCTATTGCAATAGGTGTTTTTTTTAAATAAATCAACCTAAAAGAATTTGAATTTTAAAGATATTAAACTTTGTCGCCTGGCTAGAGGCAATTGAGGAAAATATCGATGGGAGTATTTTTATGGTTATTTATTCATTGTTACAACAAAGTGAAATAATCAGTCAAGTGCCAGTTTCTCCCGCACAAAGTATTCCGTACAACAAAGTTTAAATTTGGCATTGGGCCAAGCGCGCTTCAAAAGGACATTGAAAATTTGCATTGTCGGATTTTTCTAGATAGGTCTTTAACACTATAAAGACGGGGAATTTTACTCAAATTTTATAAAAAATATTTGACACCAGTATTTTTATTTTAAATTATTAACTTACTTATTTAACTAGTTTTTTCTCTTTGTATCTTTTAAAGTAGTTTTATAAAAAAAATTCTGGTTCGAACCTAAATATATTTATTTGGTAGCGGTCAAAATGACCGCTCGCCGTCTTTCTAGTGTTAATTAATATCTCGACTAATTACTTACAAGAATTTTCAAAAATCATTATCAAAATTCCTTGGACGATTAAGTTTAATTTCATTCAAGTAACTTAATTAGTACCCCTATTTTTTTTTTCTTTAATATTTGTGAATGGTTAATAATCTATAAATATGTAAGTCAATAGCTTTTATAACTCTCACAAGTTTGAACTTTCCATGTTCCACAGTTTTCGTGAGAAATCTCTCTGACATTCGAATAGACAGACACATGAGTGATCTTATAATGGTTACCTTTTTACTTTTTAAGTACGGAACTCTAAAAAAGAGCAAAATTTTCGCAGATTCCACGCGGGCCACAGTTGGACCTCAATGCTGAACTTAAAAGTAGAAACTATTTTTTTACCTTCTATCAAAAATCTAGAGGTTAAAAGAAAAATCGCAAAAGCGTAAAAAAGTCGCACAAAAATAAAGATACGGTGAAAGTCATAAGAAAAAAAGTTCAAAACATTCATTAAATATTTAAATATAATAGAAATTTTATTCAAATTTCAATTTACTTAGCTTATTTCTATCTGCGACTCACGCTTTTACTATTTTTCTTTGACCTTCAGAGTTTAATTCTTTAAAAAAATTCTAATTTTAAGTACATAAAAAAAGTTATTTTCTTAATTATTTTTACTTTTAATTACTGTTTTTTCTACTTTTTAGTATACAGTATTACTCATACATAACTCATTATAACATATATAATAATATAATCATAATATATGAGGATATAATAATATATCATCATAATAACATAACTCATTATTATAATTATTATTGTGATTACTTTTTATTGAATTCTTCCATAATTTATTTCTTTAGAAAAATAGAATTATATAACATTAAATATTAATTGATTATTAAGGTATAAAATATGGAAAATTTGTATTTTCATCGGGAACAAACAGCTGTACCAACGTATGTTCACATTGTTGAAATAAACACATCCATTGTTCTCTCATTGCCATTTAATATGTGTGTGGTGGTGGGTCCATTGTTCAAGTGAAATTGGTGGATGTATTACACTATGGGCTACACCTTTATGCCTGAATGTCGATTGTCACCACAATTTCCGAAAAGTAATCTTCGCATTATTTTATCGCAAAGATTTTACCATCAAATAAGGCTTTTTTTCTCCTAAAATAGTGATATCCGGGTAGTCCGTGGACTACAGGTTTAAAAATCCCTACATTAAATCTAGTCCAGGCAATAGAGACCGTATAGGGGCTCCACCTAGCAAAATTAATGGAAGTTCTGGAAATTGGCTTACTTTATGTTTTTTGGGTCGCTGAATCCGAATTTGTAACTTCCCACGAAAATTTTCCCCGGCAACCCCCCCCAAAAAGGTTTTTATTAAAAAAATCAATTTTTTTATTGTTTTAGGGGAAAAGTATCTAGAAATTCAGAAAGTAGACAAAATTTGCAACAAATTAGAAATATGACATTATGACTTAGGATGAAGGGGAAGGGGATCTGCCTCGGAACATACGCCGCGGTGCTGCGTGGACTAAATTGCGCAATTCCACTTAACCACTCACACGCCCTCCCATCTCCCCTCCGAACTTTCTCTATAATGTTTACTTTAAGTTTTTTGGGTCGCTGAATCCGAATTTTTAACTTCCCCCCAAAATTTTCCCCCCGGAAAACCCCCCAAAATTGTTGTTTTTAAAGTAAATTTCTTATTGTTTTAGGGGGAAAACATTACGAAATTCAGAAACTAGACAAAATTTGCAACAAATAGGATATATGACATTATGACGTAGGATAAACGGGGAGAGAGAGGGCTGCTTCGGAACATTCCCCGCGCGCTTTTCTCAAAAACCAAATTTTTTCAAAAAATCAATTTTTTGGGGGGCTGACGGGTGAAATTTTGGTGGGAAGTTACAAATTCGGATTCAGCGACCCAAAAAACATAAAGTGAGTCGAAATCCAGAACTAGTATTAATTTTGCCAGGTAAAATCCCCTATTGCCTGGACTTCATAACTTAGTGCACGTAGCGCCGCTGTGCATGTTCAGAGGCAGCCCTCCCCCTTCCTGTTCCTCCTACGTCATAATATCATCTATCCTATTTGCTGCAAATTTTACCTAGTTTCTGCATTTTGTAATGCTTTATCCCTAAAACAATAAGAAATTTAAGTTAAAAACAACTATTTGGGGGGGGGGGGGATTTTGGGTCAAGTTAAAAATTCGGATTCAGCGACCCAAAAAACTTAAAGTAAACCTTATAGAGAAAGTTCGGAGGGGATATGGGAGGGCGAATATAAACGTGTGAGTGGTTAAGTGGAATTGCGCAACTTAGTCCACGCAGCACCGCGGGGCATGTTCCGAGGCAGATCCCCCTTTCCCCTTCATCCTAAGTCATAATGTCATATATCTAATTTGTTGCAAATTTTGTCTACTTTCTGAATTTCTATTGGGTTGGCAACTAAGTTCCCGCAGTTTTTTTAAATAGAAGTTTTCTACCGGAATTTACATTTTGTTTTTTGCATAGAGTTAGCTTTTGTTGGAATGCAGGTATATAAAATGGAGTGTCAAGTTGAGAAAAAAGAGCATTTTCGACACCTCCTCCTCTTTGCTTTTAACCCTCTGTCTACCAAAAGGGTCCAATGGACCCGACATGTACATTCAGAATATTTATTCAAACCAGAAATTTCTTCAAACAAACTAAATTTATAAATCAGACGACAATAAGTTAAATAAACAAATTAAATAGTTTTAAGTAAAAATTCTGGTGTAGAATGTTTTTATAAAACTTGAGTAAAATTTTCGGTAGTTCTAGGGTTAATCAAGGTTTGAAGGCCGCAAAAGCTGCTCGCGACATTTGTGCTGTGTATGGCGAGGGTGCCATAGCTGAAAGAACCGCACATGATTGGTATGCCAAGTTCAAAAATGGAAACTTTGACATCAAAGACGCACCTCGTTCTGGCCGTCCAGTTGAATTCGATGAGGAGCGATTAAACAAACTTTTGGACGAAAATTCGCGTCAAACGACAAGAGAACTCGCAGAGAAAATGAAATTCTCCCACACTTCTATAGAGAAGCACCTTCACTCGATGGGAAAGGTTCAGAAGTTTGGAGCATGGGCTCCGCATACTTTAAGTGACAAAAACAAAAACCAACGAGCCACAATCTCCGCTGGTTTGCTTGCTCGTCACCGCTCAACTCATGGAAACAAGCAACGATTTCTTTACCGAATCGTTACTGGCGACGAAAAATGGTGCCTGTACATTAATATGAAGCAACGAAAGGAATGGCTTAGCCCAGGTAAATTACCAACACCGCGTGTGAAACAAGATCTTCATCCACGTAAAACGATGTTGTGCGTATGGTGGGACTGGAAAGGGATCATCCATTACGAATTGCTTGAACGGAACCAAACAGTCAACGCGGAACTCTATGTACGACAAATGGAACGACTCAACACGGCTATTCAAGAGAAAAGACCTAATCGGCAGCATGGAGTCCTTTTGCTGCACGACAACGCCCGCCCTCATATCGCCAATATGACCAAGGAAGCCATTCAAAAGCAGGGCTGGGAAGTGCTGCCGCATCCGCCGTACTCTCCCGATTTGGCTCCAACGGATTTTCACCTTTTTAGATCTCTATCAAATGCTATGCGCGGAGTTTCGTTCAATACTAATGCAGAATTGAGAGCTTGGTTGGATGAATTTTTCGAGTCGATACCGAGGGATTTCTACCAACGAGGTATTGAAAATATTGTTGAACGTTGGGAAGAAGTTGTAAGCATCAAGGGAGAATACATTGTTGATTAATTATTTGTTACTTTTATTGAAAAATAAACTTTTAAATAATTTTAAAAAAACGGCGTAAACTTAGTTGCCAACCCAGTTGGAATTCCACAGTTGACATTCCATTTAAACCTTTTCGACTCGGGCGTCTCTTACACAGATTCTATTCGGTTTACACCACTTTTAAAAAGAAGTTTCCTTCAAGTACAGAATTTCAAAAATGCTGTAATTAAATAAGGCATATTTTAATTTACTTTATTACTGGTGCAAAAACAAATTTTGCAAAGAACGACGATGTCCAGTCAGACTGGACATACGAGTGCAAAGAGTTAATGATATGAAATTTAACTCGATAAAAAAAAAATGCATTTAAAAACACGGCGGGAATTTAGTTGCCAACCCACTTGGATTTTATAGCTGACATTACATTTTAATGATCCGAAATTTAACGTAAATTAACTCCATAAAAAAAAAAACAGAATATAGATTCCGGTAGAAAAAGTGTATTAAAACAAACTGCGGGAACTTAGTTGCCAACCCAATAGATACTTTTTCCCTAAAACAGTAAAAAGATTGATTTTTTTAATAAAATCCTTTTCGGGGGCATTTTACCAAAATTTGGGGAGTTGCCGGGGAAAATTTTCGTGGGAAGTTACAAATTCGGATTCAGCGACCCAAAAAACATATTGTAAGCCAATTTCCAGAACTTCCATTAATTTTTCCAGGTAAAATCCCCTATTGCCTGGACTAATCGTTGAAATAAACAAATTTGGTATTATGTCATGGCCTTTTCTTTATTTTATTAATTTTTATTTGTTAAATTGAATTTGATAGATACCTATATTTAAAATTTTAATTAAAATCAATCAATTAATTTATAATTAATACTAAAAGGTCAGTGACAGGTCATTTGACCCCCACCTAATGAATATATTTCGGTTCAAACCAGAAATTTCTTTATAAAATAAGTTTAAAAGACAAATAAGAAAAAAAATGTTAGATAAGTAATTTAAACAGTTTTGAATAAAAATTCTGGCGACAAATATTTTTATAAAACTTGAGTAAAATTCTCGGTCTTTATAGTGTTAGGTTCTGAAACTATTAACAATAGAATGCCCGGAAATTTTACTCAAGTTTCATAAAATTATTTGATACCAGAATTTTTATTTAAAACTGTTTGACTGATTTATTTAGAGTAAATCTGCGTGGTTTAAATGTAACTTATTTTATGAAAGAATTTCTGGTTCCATATGACATTTAATCGTATGGTCGCAGTCGAATCGAATCCTTCCAGGCGTTCTAGTGTTAAAGTATTGGGTCGTTCGGAAAGTCGTGTCCGTTTGGGAAAATCAATTCGTACTGGAAAATTCTATCATTTAATTATTAGACATCGATTCCGATATCTAATGTCTAATAATTACCGGGCAGAATTTTCTGATACGAATTGATTTTACCAAACGGACACGACTTTCCGAAAGACCCAGTATTTTATTGCATCGGGAAACGCACAGCAGTACATCAGGGTTTCTACACTTTCAGCTGAAATACCAGTATTTTTATGTAGAAAAATTCGATTTATATAATCGTGCGATTGCAAAAGGCGAGTATGTCTTTAAGAAAATACTAGTGTTTATCTGACCAAAAGGCAGGGAAATTCCCTGACCTGTAAGAATCCTGTATATAATGTCAGAACTCTAGTCCATCAGAAAGTGAGTGAAAAATCAATCACAAAATATAATCTATACACACACGAACCAAGTTAAGTTAATAGTTCACTGCCAAAACTATAAAGTAAGAATTTTCAAATTTCTTGTTGAAAGTCGTTTACCATGCAAATTCAGAAAGGTAAATTTCGCTTTACTAATATAGCGAAATTTCTGCCAATAAAAAAGGCAATTTTTTTAATTCTAAAATAGTGGTGATAAAGTGATTAATAAATTAAATCCACGGATATTAGAGCCATGAGGTTTACTCGTGGTTGGCAGCGCATGGGTTAAGCGGCTATTTCCATGAGTACTTGTAGTATAAGTCACACGCTACAATTTTTGGCTACCAGCATTTTAGAACGGGAAAAATGTGAATTATTTTATGGGAGATATCTCATTAATTGAATAAGGCCAAGCAGACTTTTCGAAAATAGCGGTGGCTAATAAGCATAGCAGTTATCAGCTATGTAACTTACACTACTAAAACCCATGGAACTAGCCAAATACAAGCATATGAAAACAATTTTTACTACGATGCTAAACATTCAAATTTATTTGAAGTTTTTATGAAAGTCAGTTATTATTTTTTTTCATTTAAAAAACATTTATTTTTTAATAAAATTTATTGCTTTTTTTAATCTATAATAAAATTCCTACTCATACTTTATCATAGCTACCAACTCTTACGCTTTTTTGTACCACAAAAAATTTAATAATAAATTTTACCTTCTTAAATCGTCGTAATCTGCCTATTAAATAAGGCAAAAGTTTCTATTAAATTTTTGCGGTGCAAAAAAGCGTAAGATGTCGGCAGCTATGCTTTATATTCTTAAAGATTACTAAATCTGAATTAGTAATTAAAATTTTGACAAAAGCAATAAAAAAAACTATTTAAACGTAGATTGCATTTATCGTCAATTTCTTTAATTTAAATCATGATAGTTTGTTAATATACTTCAATTACATAACGATCCCAATTTTGAGGCATTTATTGCAAAAAACCAACTTCTCGGGGAAACAAGTTCCTTAATTTGTTTTATTTCCGCAATGTCATGTATGTACAGACGCATGTATGTTGAAACCAGCTGATAGCAGAGTAGGAAAGTTAATTATCCCTCTCAGCAGGAGTTCGTTCGAAATATTGTGTCATCTTCCACACGATTTTGAAATATTAAACGTGTTTTTTATACAACATATTCTCATCATTTTGGGTTACTAGTACTTTAAGGTTACTTACTATCTGAGAATTTTCAAAGTTTGATTAAGAGATAACACCACTTTGATCGGTTCAAAATTTCTTAATTTTCTTTCGTCGCAACCCCTTGAAGAGCACCGGTATATTATATAAACTACTTAATTTTAATTCCTAAATGCCACATTGTCACCAGATTTTAGGAATTAAATTTTGCTTTGTATAATGTGCGCGACGAAAAGCTTTTACTTACATTCATATAAATTTGTTCATAAATCCTGGTGTCACGCAATCATTTTAACATTTTAGCAACAGAAGTACTTTGCCCCTGAAAGGGTTAACACATTCACGACGGGAAACGAGAATTCTCGTTTTCATTCAAAAATTATCATTGACTAAGGGCGTGGCTTCTACCTTACAGAAAATGCATTTATATAATGTTGTCGTTATTTTTTTAGATTGTAAGACATTTTATATTAAATTCGTACATTGAAAGACATTTACCAATGTATAAACTTGAACAACCTATCTAGAACACCAATTTACAAAAGACTTTCAGAATAGAGAGGAGCTTCTACTGTTTTAAAATTCAGATTTGATAAAAAATGCCCGTCGGCAATGTGTTAAAATATTCTTCACACACGCGAGAATCATAATTTATTAATTAGAAATCGATGTAGAAAGTAAAAGTGCAATTTAAGAGTAATGCGAGGTACAACAAGTAAACAGTAACGAAAATTTATTTGAAGTAACTCTTTTTTTCGGAATAGCATTTTAAAACTTAGTCACTTTTCAATCAATCAGTTTGATCTTTTTTGACAATATTAATTGTCACATATACGTACATAGCTGCCGACTTTTACGCTTTTCGTACCGTAATCGGAAGATTACGGCGAAAAAAAATGTGAAATTTACTAATAAAGTTTTGTGGTACAAAAAAGCATAAGAGTTGGCAGCTATGCATATATTTCTAGTGAAATATGCAAGGATAGGATTTTTTTTATTTTAATATTGACATTTTCTTTTTTGTGTAACAGTGATGCAAGCTCTGCGCCATAAATGAGCGATTGCTACCACATAGCTGCCAACTTGTACGGATTTTTACTACCACTAAAATTTAATAGAAAATTTTGCCTAATTCAATCGCCAAATTGCAGTGAATTTTGATAGTTAAATAAAGCAGAAACTTCTGTTAAATTTTAGTGGTAGCAAAAATCCGTACAAGTTGGCAGCTATGCTACCACTAAATTCTAATAGCATTCCTTGCCTTATTTGATGACATAATTTCTCAAATTTAATATGGTGAAGAATACTATTAATATTTAGTGGTGAAAATCAGCCATTTGTGGTTCAGCACTTTCATCCCTGGTGTAACCTAAAGTAAAGAAATTTTCGGGTGAAAATTTACATTTTCAATTGAAATAATGTCATTTTACTAAAAATGTGCATATTTTAAAATGCTACGTTTCACTATCTTTTCGACAAAAAAGTTTACTTTTTTTTTTTTTGGTCTCATTGTTCTAGGTTAAATTTATGATCAGTTATCGTGTTTACCACTCAACCCTCTTTTTTCGAAATGCTTCCACCTATCAGATGTCAAACCGTCATTTTTTAATACATCAACTAAAAAAAATACAGTTTTATATTTTAACGTATGCACAATAATTTAGTGTAACTGGATTTTTATAAACACTTTGCATCTCTTTAAAAGAAATTCCCGAAAAAAGTCTTAAATTTCAGGGCGTCAAATTCGAGTTACTCCTTAAACTGTCAAGCTTCAGTTTTCCATATATAACAGGCCATATATCCTACAAGTAATTTTTAAGAAAAAAATAAAACTGAATCCAAGATTTTTTTTTTTCTTACCTTCCTGTTTATGCGAAAACCTTTAATTCTTCCCCACTTGGAATTCTTCAACCGAAAATTTTATTTTCGTTCACACAAACCCGACTAAATAATTTTGGTTAATCCGAGCCTGTCCCACCTCAACCCGATAGTTTTTTCATCTAAAATAATACTGTTGACTTTCTTTTGAAAAAACGGTTACGAAACCAGACCTCAAGAGTCAAACACCAACCCGAACCCGAACAACTGAAATTAAATAAAGCAAAGATTACCATTCGGAAATAGTGGTGACAAAAATAATAATAGTTGATAGCTATGGAGGTCCAGTAAAATCTTTTCTGACCCTTTTTACTTTGGAAAGCCAACAGCTACATTTATTAAAATCTTGTTTAAGTACAGAATTCAAAATACGTACCAGTAGGTTATCAGTAATTCTAAGTACAGGTTGAGAACAATTGCTTTAGTTCAGGGGTGCCAAACTGTGGCCCGCCTAGTACCATTAATTTTTTTAAGAAATAGCCGACTTCATGAATCGCAAAGATTCGATGATTAGATAAGACGATGAAAACTATAAAATTTTAGTGATGTGCGGGGGGCCACAATTTGACACCCCTGCTTCAGTTCTATTAGATCCGTGGTTCTCAACATGTTTTCAGCAATTCCCCACCTACAATACTCTAAAATCATTATCCCCCCTCCCCCCTCCTATTATTATTTAAACGCTTATTATTTAAAAAATGCATTGTTACTCGCTTAGAGGAAGCCAAAAGTTAATAACAATATCATGTTGTTTTGCAATTTATTAGCTTACCAAACAGGTAAAATGTTATCACAAATATGTTTTTAAGACAACTCTATAATGCCAAATCTATGGAAGCGTTTCTCGCACTTTTAAACACAAATTAGTTTTCTACTTACCGTAATTTCCGGCGTATAATCCGCGGATCAAACAATGATGTTTCGACCCAGAATTTTTAAAAAATAAAATGTAACTTATTAGATCGTAGTTAATACTTTGTTCGATTACTAAATAAAGTTTCTGGGTCCAAACAGAATTTTTTGATCTGCGGATTATACGCCGGAAATTACGGTAAAAGGTTCAGTCGTGGAAAAAAAAAGTAAACACCCCCTACTAACTCCTCAACAAACTATCGTAGACGAAAGTTACTGGTACCGAACAATTGGAAATAAAGTCTACTTTTAAATGATGTATATAAAATTTGCTTAGGGGGGCCATCTACATATTAAAACTTCATTATTTTCAATGGCAATACCCAATTTTAATAAGATATTTCAAATCTTCGGTTAAAACTATGCCTAGACACCAAATTTCAAGTCATTTGAATGATAAGTTTTTGAATTATAAACCTTCAAAATTTAGTGCTTCTAAATGTTAAATTACATTTTTACATTTTTATTTATATCTCCTGAAATTATGCTCCTAATGTTCTAATTTTTTGTGTAGCAATAATACTAATATACCCAAACATAAATACGTTGAATTTGCAATTTTTATAATTTTATGATATGAATTATGAAATTAATATTCGAAAAAATCATGAATTGCAACCTACAGTTTTTTTTATGGATTTAGTTTTATCAAGTCCTGCTTTATGGAAATCCAAAATTTCAAAATTTTCTTCCAAGTATACTTGGCAGAATATTATGAAATTTTGGAAACTATAGTTTTCAAATTAAGCTTATAAAACGGCAAAAGGATGTTTTAAGGGGCCGTCTGTGATAGAAATGACGAGATATTTTGAAATTTCTTCTGCTGTCGTGTAATCTAGCAGGCTTCAGATCAAGAAGGGGCTCTCTCGGTTAACAATCGAGTACGGAACTTCAATTTGGATACAGCCCTTAAAATACACTCGTTTTAAAATAATTAATTTCCCAGAAACCTACGGTACGAATTGCATAAAAATTTGTTTTTAGCCTAATTGAAGGGTGTAGAGTTCATTTATGCAGTCAGAATTGTTTACTGCTATTGAAAAAAACAAAATTATGGTTCGTTTTAATAAGTAGATCCCCCCCCCCCCCTCCTAAGCAAATTTTATATACATCATTTAAAAGTAGATTTTATTTCCAGTCGTTCGGTACCAGTAACTTTCTTCTACGATAATTTGTTGAGGAGTTAGTAGAGGGTGTTTACTTTTTTTTCCACGACTGTACATTACCTAAACCATAGATGCCAACCTCTCTTAATTATTCCGGAGTCTGATCCAATACAAACCAGTTTAAAACCGGAAAGTGTTTATAAGAGAATGTTTCTTCTTTCAACATGGCACTTATTAGATTTCACTTTAAAATCGTTTATTAAATAATACTTCCGGTTGGAAACATGTTTGTCTTGGATCAGACTCCGAAATAATTAAGAGATGTTGGCATCTATGACCTAAACTTTTAAATTAAATATATGTGTTTAATGTTATAAAATGTTTACCCAGCATTTATCTATTGCAATAGCAGCATCGATTTTCTGAAACATCAACTTCACGTCTGAAAAAGAGATTTTTCATGTATTGCGGGTATGACAAGATTGTCACTCCACAACAGAAAAAAAATTAAGTATGAAAAATGATGATTTAGAAAATCGATGCTGCTATAAATATTGAGTAAACATAAAAATATTTAACTTAAAAATTTGGCTTTAACACGTTCATTGCCGCAAAAAGTAAGAATTTTCAAATTTCTTCTTGAAAGTCGTTTGCCACCACAAATTCTGAAAAGTAAATTTCGCTTTACTAATACAGCGAAATTTCTGCCAATAAATGAGGCATTTTTTTATTTTAAAATAATGGTGAGAAAGTAATAAATTAAAGCCACGGATATTAAAGCTACAAGTATACTCGTAGCGTGGCAGTCAACGTGTTAAGCAATTTAATTAAAAACTTAATTTATGAGTAAACTTGTGCGACACGCCTTTACCGGTACGTATGGATTAAGCAATAAATGAAATGAAGTCATCCATCTTCACCTTTATCCTCTTCCTTTCCGAAGCTAAAATAATAATACAAATGCTTATTCGAGGATTTTTCCCAAACAAAAGGACATCGTAAATGACAGAAAAAATATCTTTTCTGAAATTGATCCTTTAGGCACTTAGTAATTTAGGTTTAAAAATATGGATCTAAAACTAAGAACCCTTTAAAAACATCAATTTAATAACCGTTAACCTAAATTAAGGCAATCCAAATTTAAGAAATTTAAACAAGTAAATAATCTACAAATCCTCAATTTTTTTTTTTTTATTGAAAAAGATTTAACCCTAGAACTACCGGAAATTTTACTCAAGTTTTATAAAAACATTCTACACCAGAATTTTTACTTAAAACTATTTAATTTGTTTATTTAACTTATTATTGTCTGATTTATACATTTAGTTTGTTTTGAAGAAATTTCTGGTTTGAATAAATATTTTGAATGTACATGTCGGGTCCATTGGACCCTTCTGGTAGACAGAGGGTTAAGTTAAATACTTATGAAAATTTCTCACTTTCTTGGTCATACTGTCTTTTGGGCATTTTACAAACTCAGATGAAAATAACATTTATTTTATAGGGGAATCAGCTTAGATGCTGCCATTTATTCATTTGCTTTGAACGCAAAAAACATTCAGCTGTTAAGAAGTGATGTAAAATTGCAAAACAAATCGAACATTTTAGTTTTTATAAGAAAAAGAACAGAGGTCCCTGTATGGGGACCCAGGGACCGAAGAGGTTAAATCTAGAAGAGTTTTGATGTTTTTCGCCACCTCAGTGTGAAACAGATGCATTAATATGGTCTCCAATTTTATATTCACAAGATTTCTTGAAGTATCTTTTACATTTGACTTTAAATTTGGAAAGCATTGGTATATTTTGTAACTGATTTCAGTACTTCATTACTAACTGAGGTAAAATGTTTGGACACTAAGATGACTCTTTGAATAACACAATATACAAGAAGCATTCCTGGATTCCTTTCGTCATCAAATTTAAAGGGGCACTGGACCTTTGAGTTTGTCGAAACGATCAAAAACGTCGCCTTTTTCAAAATACCAAAACACAAATAATATGTAATTAAGATATTTTCCCCCTTTCTGCCTAAAGTATATATTCTTAGCTATATTATTCAGAAAAATAAATGCTGTATACACAAAATTAACATTTAAATTTTAAATTTAAAAATTCATCTCACTACTGCGTGAATTAAAATCATTAAGTGCTGCGCGCATGATAAAACTCTAAATTATGTATATACAAAACAATTTTTGAACAAAATGGAATCATAACACGCCTACTTCAAAATTAAAACCAAAATACATACAAAAAGTTTTATTTAAAATTTAATTTAACACAGAATTAAAAAAATTCAAAATTTAATTTTTTTTTCAAGTTTTCCAAGTGAAAAAAAAATAAAGAACCAGAATATGTGAATTTTTTTTATTTTAGCATGAAGACTTCAAAAATCCGGCATCAAATCCATCTTTTCCCTTCCTTTTTCTTTTAGATTTTGAAGTTATGGGAGAAGAAAAATAGCAATTCTTTATGAATTAAAAACTTCAAGATCGAAAGTAAAAATGCAAAAAAGGAATACCGTTTGACTTTTTTTTTCATTTGTCAGAGGTGATTATTTTCTGAACAAATTTTCTGGGAGCTGCACTGTTGCTTAGCAACGGGAACAACTTTGGGGACAACTTTGGCGAATGCATGGCACAATATATGTCCGGAACGAATTTTCGGCAACAGGGACGTCAATGATGAGGAAGAATTTTCAGACTTTCAAATTTGTCGTGAAAAGATCGCAATTTATGAGCTGATTGAACACGTAAAATCTGAAAATGCATTAAGTGTCAAAAATAAGGATACAGATGATTGGCTAAGCATTGACGAAAATGCATCAACAACGAACAATTTAATGCACAACGAGATCACTGACGCTGTGCTAAATTGAACCGCCGTTAATGCTAGTAGCAGCTCAGAAAACGAGGATGAACAACCGGCAGAAGAAAAAGTGTCACTAGAAAAATGCTTAAATGTGATTGGAGAATTAATATATGTTTTAGAGAAACAAGATTGTATTTCCGAATAGACATTCTTCATTTGTATAAAATACAAAAAAAAAAATGTTAAGAGTGGCCAAAAAAATTGAAACAAACAAAGTTGGCGAAAATTGTTTCCGAAATTACAAGAGAAGAAATAATTCCACTCTTTGTTAGATTTTTTTTTTTTCTGTAACATAAAAATTATCAATTAAAGTAAGTTTTTTTTTTATTTAATTTTCTTTTATCTCACATAATTATCACTTAACCCTCTGTCTACCAGAAGGGTCCAATGGACCCGACATGTACATTCAAAATATTTATTCAAACCAGAAATTTCTTCAAAACAAACTAAATGTATAAATCAGACAATAATAAGTTAAATAAACAAATTAAATAGTTTTAAGTAAAAATTCTGGTGCAGAATGTTTTTATAAAACTTGAGTAAAATTTCCGGTAGTTCTAGGGTTAATAATGAATTAAATTATGGCTAAAGGCACCATTAAGAATAAGAACTACTTTTGATATTCTTTGTTTCTACTTTTGATATTCCTTCAAAAATCCGGAATTTTCAAAAATCCGACATAGTCCCGGTCCCGATGATGCCGGATTTTTGAAGTTATACTGTATAAAGAAACGCATATTTTCTTATAGCTGTAGCAGACCTCCCACTGGTCCGTTTTTTTAACACCAGTCTAATTAAAGAAAAAATTTCATGATAGGTTTCGGCAACAATTGGAAGAAAAACTCCTTTCTTGGTAAGCTTCTACGAAATTTATAAAGGTGATTTTTCTTATAAAAATGGTGGTGTTCAAAAAAACGGACCGAATGGGAGCCCTGCTGTAGCTTATCTAGTTTGAAAGTAACAGTGCGTGCAAACTCCAAATTTACTAATCTGAGAAAACGCGTTTTAAAGTTTTGTATCAACGGACTCACCATCTATAAATGATTATAACTCAAGAAATAATGCAGATTTTTGAATGGGGTTTTTTGTATATTGTTGAGAAATTGTAAAAAACTCACTATAAAACAAAATACGAAAACTGATTTTTGGAAAGTTTAAAGGTCTGGTGCCTCCTTAAATAGCCATTTTTCTATCCCACCACAATACACTAGGGGTGTCCAAGTGTAGCCCGCCGGATACCACTAAAATTTTACAGAAATAACTGCCTTATCTAATCATCGAATCTCTGAGATTTAACAAGTCACTATTTCTTTGATAAATTAGTGGCATCCGGCGCACAGTGTAAGATTTCAAGAATCTAGCGGGTCAAAATTCAATTTATGAAAATTACCGATATTAAAGCAATAAAATTGGTCTTACTAGAGATAAAATGGTTATGTATTATTAAAAAATACAGTGAAACCTCCCTATGCGACCACCTCCATTAAGCGACTACCTCCCTGAACGACCATTTTTTCATGGAATGAAATTTATTCCCATAAGCTCAATACTAATTTTACCTCCATTCAAAGACCATCCTAGTTGGACTCCCTCCATGAGCGACCAATTTTTTTGAAGAGAATGAAACAAATTCCGTTTTTTCCTGGTCGCTTGAAGAAGGTTTTATTACAAAAATAATTCCGGAAAGCGAATGATTCATCAAACTCTTAAACTATGTTTAAGGATTTAAGGATTTAAGCATTTAAGGGTTAAATGCGTTCAATACAGTCTGTTTTAGATACAGCTTTAAGTAATTTCTTGTGTAAAAAGTTTCTTCATGTGATCCAATGCCTAGACACCTCCCTCAGAATACTACGCCTGAGGGCTGACATAAAAATGGCGGCTGTTATAGGCGGAATTTTTTCAGCGTTTGTACGGTCCCTTGAATTTGAATAGCAATAATTTTTTTTTCCGCTTCATTCTTCTCAGATTAAATAAGTCAAAGAAAACGTTTAGAAAATATTGCTGTCAAAATTCAGGGGACCGTACAAACGCTTAAAAAATTCACCTACGACAGTAGTCATTTTTGTGTCAGCGCTCAGGCCTAGTATTCAGAGGACGGTGGCCGAGCGATTCAGGTCTGATCCAAAAAATACTAGTCTAAAAAGTTGTACAAAATTCTAAAATATAATTATAATTAGAAAATTTATAAAAATTTTACTTAGAACAATGGTGTCTAAATGTCGTCGAACCTTTCTTACGCAATTATTTCGGTTATGGTTGTTCTTTTCAATTTTGTAAGAGGACTTTTTGAAAACTTGAATAAAAAACTTAGAATTTGTTTTTTAAATCTATGTCTATTTGTTTTAATTTTAGTCTACAACATTACTTTTCCAAAAGAAGGCAAAAAATAAATAACAAGGAACGGTTTAGTCCTCTACTGTCCCCATGGTAGCATATTTGCTACCATCAGTGTTCACGATTTAGTGGATTTTTTCATTCATATATTCCGTATTCACACCAGAAATTTAAATTAGAAATTTAAAATAGAAATTTTTAATTTAATTAATAGCAGACATTTCGTTATCAAATAAACCGAAAGTAGCTATTAAATTTTCTGGTATGAATTCTGATTCTCTGAATTATGCGATTTCTGGAACGCATTCTACCCTGGGAATTAGAGGGTTAATAACAAATCTGACTCCCCCCCCCCCCCACACACACACACACCTCACCTCCAGTGATGGGAAAGATTCGCAACTGTTGGCCGATTTTCTCCACTAAATTTTAATAGTATTTTTCACCTTTTTTAAACCTCAGAAAATATCTCATTAAATTAGGAGAAGAATGCTATCCAAATTTATTGGTGAGAATTAGCCCGCTGCAGCGCATCTTTTCTGCCACTGCCCCCTCCCCCGTAAAAACCAAATTGACTCCTGTAGAGCGCACATTGGGAACCATTACATATGAGGATATGTGCCAAACTCAAACTAATCTTCCGTAATACGTGCGTTAATTTGAACCTGGTTTAATACGTTTCGAACCAGAAAATGGTTTAAGAAATGAAATAAAATAAGTTCCATGTAGAAACATTGAATTAAATAAATAAATATTCATGAAATAAATTTTCTGGTTCGAAAGTGGCTAACTTGGTTTAAATTAATCTAGATATTACGGAAGATTAGTGGAAGGTTGGCAGCCAAAGCGATATAAGTAAGCGTCCTATCTTAAATGGGAGAAATAACCGCAAGATTAAAAGCGAGGTCACATCAATCAAGGTCATGCGCCACGTAGCGGATGGAGTGTGAACTACAGGTAAATACCTAACTGTTTTCTTACTCGCACCACTAAAATTGTAAAGTTTTTTTCATCTTGATTAATGACTGAAGTTCCTTTGATACGGTGAAGAAAACTTCGTTGTGTCAAGCGCATCTGGATGCCCCTCTCGCTACGCCATTATTTTGTAATAAATGTAGCAAACAAAATTCATTTTCCATGAGTGACTAAAGAGCTAGAAAATACGCGCCACACTAAAAGCCCGCGTATATGTGAATTATCACTCCGTCCACAAGGTGACGCAACTGCGTTAATTTACGCCTGATTCCAGCATTAAGTTTGTTCGCTTACTTATAACGCTTTGGTTGGCAGCTATGCATATGAGCAAATCCAGAAAGAATGAAATACCTGTTTGAAACAGACTTTTGGAAATCATTCTAAAATCTGTATTTAAGAAATGTACATAAAAAAAACTCTGTTAAAGAATTGTGGTATACACTTTTTAAAAATATATGTAACTAATAGATCTAGAGTGTTAGCATTCATTTTGAACTTTAACACTAGAAAGCCCGGAAGGAGTCGATCCGACTCCCACTATACACAGTAAAAATTTTCCGGAAGGTTCCGGAAAAAAGTGGTAGCATTTTTCAGAAATATTCCGTAATATATACTCCGAAACCTTTCATAACAGTTATGAAAGGTTTCTGAGTATATATTACGAAATGTTTCTAAAAAAAATGGAATAGTTGTGAAACGTAACAGCAAAAAGCCGTGGCATTTTAATGTCACCACTTTTTCCCGGAACCCTCCGGAAAATTTTTTACAGTCAAGGTTAACAAACAAAAAGAATTTTTTCAATATAAAAAAATTATGTTATGAAACGTTAAAATATTACATAAAAAATGTGACAAAAAAAAAGGAAACATTATTTTCAGATCTACTCCTTTTTTCAAGATTAAATATGGCAAATAAATTTCAAATACCTTTTTAGGTGCGTTCGTAATTATATAAATAGGTAGCACCTATAATCGTCGTTCGGTCCGTCTGTCTGCCTGTCCGTCCGTCCGCATATAACAGAGCAAAACTACACAACCGAATGGTCTGAAATTTTAAATATATAATTGTTGCAAAATTTTGTCGAGTCATTTCAAATTTTATAAAAATCGGATGTATAGTTTAATTACAGGGATAGTCAAAAGTTTTCTGTTACATGACGACCAATGGGAAAAAATTATTGCAAGTGCATTTTAATGATGTTACAGCTTTTCGAACAGAATGAAATGGATATGCACTTATGAAGTGCACTAAAATATACGTTCAGTACAATATGCGGTACGAAAATATTTATAAAACTAGTTACACGAACGCACCTCAGTAGTACGAACGCACCTCATTTGCCCAGTTTGACGTGCAATTTCGAACTTGTTTATTTTAATTTCATATTGATAAACTATTATTTTTTTTTTAAGAATTCAACCTGTAGTAAACATCTAAAAAAATAGATAAGAATTTATTTTTTCTGTCTTGGATTTGCAGTTTTGCTACGGGCAGCAACTACAGGTGTGAGCCGTGTAAAATTCCTCGGCGGCGGCGGCGCGAGACAGCGTGATTTTAAAATTTCTAAAACTGTTTATCACTATAGCTAATTAATATTAAAAATTCAGTTTTTACATGCTATTAGCTTTCTTGGCTACCTTTCTGAAGTAATAGTTTTCACATTATATAGTTTTAACATATTTTGTTTGATCTAATTCTCATACATCGTACAAAATTAAACTTTAGTGTTAGTTTTTAAATGTAACACTAGAAACAAGCTGAAAGCGCATTAATTCTGAAAATATTATTTTTTATTTATCAGGTAACAAAATCGAAGATGTACGACAAAAATATATTAATCGAAATTCATGACTAAACATATAATAAAAAAAGTGCCCAGTTAAACTGATGGCATTGAGCTCACTGGCTATTCACACTAATTGTATATTATACTCTTATTTCAAAGAATAATGCCCCTCGAAAAATAAATTAAGGGCCGGGATTATCCCTCCCCCTGTTTCATATTTTATACTTAACCAATGAGCGTACAAATCTCATCAGGAAAGCGCCTTATCAGAATAAACCGGTATACCAAATTTGAAGCAAATCGGATAGAAAAACATATTTATCGAAATTAAGGGTGTATTAGCTCCCCTTCCCCTCTTTATACTTAAGGCTGTTCTCAACTGCTCTACTCAACAAGCGAAAAACGTTTTGACACATTTACAAATTCATTTTTTAATGGAAAGATATAAAATTGAAAACCCTGACCATGGAAGCGATTTGAAATCGAACTGTGTTTTCCATTTTTTGATCAATAAATTACCTATTGAGTTATAAGCGATTTTGATCACGTGACGCGTTATTTTTCTCCACTTACTGACAGGATTTTCTTCTTTCGTTCGGAAGTACAGTTCAAAATGCCAACTTTGACAGTATTTTCTGAAAGATCTATTGCGTTTACAAGAAAACGGAAAAAAACAGTTCAATGACATAGTTTCTGAATAACAAGGCCTTCTAGTTTCATACGTTTCCGGACAAAAATGAATTAAAACTTATGTCAGAAAGTTGACCCTTTGGATTTGAGAACAGCCTTAAACAATGAACCTCCAAATCTAAGCAAGGAAGTACCTTTCAGAATTAACCAGTATACCAAAGTTGAAGCAAATCTGATTCTGCATGTGCTGGACGTGTATCATGTAACTTACATAAATACCCTTGATACCACTTCAGCAGGTTATTATTTTATTTTATTGTCATAAAAAAATACTATTATTTATATATTTTGATTATTATTATTATTTTATAAAATGCATATATATATTTAGAGTGTGCTTTACATACAGGTATTTTTATTATTATTATTATTATTATTATTTAATATAAATATACTCAGATATGTATTTATGCTATAAGGTCTTAATAAGAGTAGGACCACACAAGGAGTCCTATCTGTAGAGGGGATCTTTTCAGCGAGTCACGGAGTCTACAAGCCTGACAATAGCTTTACATAAAATGCCAAGTCGTATTTATGACGGGATACTACTTTATTTATGATACCTAATAAAACAGGCCACACAAGCGAAGACTCGGGGGCCAGAAACCAAGATCGCTGACGCTCAAGGGGCGGAGTATGGTGTACCCCGGAAAAAGTGCAATACCGAATCAGAGGTTTGCAGGTCGAAGGAAGAAATGAGGATCAGCAAGGCTGACCGATCATTCGACGGAGGGGGCGGAGGACCCTCCTCCACAGTGTCATCACGAGGTGATGTCGTAACTGAAGGAAGAAGTTACAAATAGAGATCGATTGAAGTTTCTATACCATGAAGACGTAAAAATATCAGATCGATGTCAGTTGATGACTTAAAATGTTGTTGGATTCAAGTTCCGAAACCATGAAGTCTGAGAGATCGATGCCAGTTGTAAAGCTATGAAGTACTAAAATAATATAGCATATCGATTCAAATTTCTATACCATGAAGACTTAAAAAATAGGAGTGCGATTTAAGATGCAGAATCATGATGACTTAAAATACTCTTCGATTCAAGTTCCTAAACCAGGAAGTCTTATATATATTGATGCAAGCTCCTATACCATGAAGACTAAAAACATAGATGTCGGTTCAAGTCTTTAAACCAGGACGACTTAAGAGATCGATGGATACTCCAAAACTATGCAGTCTTGAAAATAGAGTTCAGTTTGAGTTCCAGAATGACGATGTCGAATTATTTGGGTCGTGTTTTCCCGTTAAGGGATGACCCTATGGATAAACTGTCCTCGGACATTGCTTCGTCGTTAAGTGTTTTAAATTAGTGAACTTTACCGTGAGTGAAAAAAAAAGCCTTTCAATGTGCCAAGGATTCAAGTGTGACCTTAACCACAAGTGATCCCTTTCTACAGAAGGTATGTCCTCTTTAACCTTTTTGTTTTCCCATTGTGTGAATAATTTATGTTATATTAGGGAGGTACAATTTATGGTACTCAAGCAATTAAGTATTAATTGTAATGGTAATTTAAAAAGTAAATTTAATGTAATTACTAATTCATTTCGTTCTTTGGAACGCTGGTGTCTTATGACACGATTCTATTTTGTTTATTTTATTATTTTGTAAATATGTACATTACTGTAAATAAACCTTTTGTTTATGGTTAACTTTTGGCTATGTTTTTAATACAACATGAGTCCATTGTTTTACTTTAATGTAAGTTTTATTTC
Organism: Maratus speciosus; assembly: GCA_963932465.1. Classification (NCBI taxonomy): domain Eukaryota; kingdom Metazoa; phylum Arthropoda; class Arachnida; order Araneae; family Salticidae; genus Maratus; species Maratus speciosus. Next base: position 464,582,940 of record OZ010796.1, read on the forward strand.
AGATGACAGTCTGCTTTATGATGCTATTTATGCGTAGTTTAGATAGGTTTTATTTAGATTCAACTGCGCGGTCTATACGCTATTTCTTCACTAAAATTACACAACGCAGCTTGGGGCGTTTTGGAGATGTGTTTCCTCCCGCCTCAATTTAAGATAATTAAGATTAGTTTAATTATCAGGAATAGCCAGGACCAGTATTATATAATTACGATCACAAATGTTTATCTATAAATTGTAATGTTTAAATACCCACTATAATAATTCAGGTATTTCAGGTTCAGTAATTGAGGAGTAGTTAACCTCTCTTACTCTCTTGGGTAATTACCCCCATTACCCAATTATTATTTCCCCCCAATCTTCAAGGTATGTTTGGGTAGTTAAGTTGGTTCCGGTAAATGGACCTGGATCTCCCCAGCAGCATGAAAAACCCATTTATCTAAGTTAAGGGGGGATTAGACCCCCGTATCAAAATGATCCTAGAAAAAAAATTGAAGCAAATCGGATATTTCTATCAAGAGTTATCGCGTTACGTACATACTACATACGTACGTACGTACATACAGAACCTGCGGGCACATTAGCTCGACGGATTTGGTAGCCTGTGAGCTAAAAAGTATTTGCTAAAAATGAATTCCGAGCTCGGACTTGCGCGAAGAAATAAAGTGTAAAACTGTTAATTATATTTTTAAAAAATGCAGACATTATTTTTATTCCTTTATTAAAATCATAAGTTTTTAGAAAATATAAAATTTCCTTTTGGTCAATTTTTTTCTGGTTTCATAATTTACATCCTTGCTAGAAGATTCGATAAGCAATACAAAAGATAAGTATAAAACATGCAAAAACTACTTTTATGTGTTAATTTTTTTTTCCAAATTTTACATAATAAAATGAGAGAAATAATACATTACACTTAATTTATCTATATCATATTTTATAAATAGGAAAGGCGGTACATTAAAAATTCTAAAATTATTTCAACTACCCCTACGGTACAAATTTATTATAATAATTTTTTTACAATTAATTAAACGAAAAAACAGACACTATATGGTTATTTCAACGGATAAGATTTTTGAAAACAATTTACATATAACATACGCTTAATGATGTATTTAACCCCTTGAGGGGCAAGCAAAAATGACTCATGACCCATTATGACCCAAAATGACCCACTAATTGAATTTTCTCGAACACGAGACCCATCCCAATGGTCTTTTCGTTCCCGAAAACAGTAGGGTGCAAAATTTCGTCAAAATCGTTAGAGCCGTTATCTAGATAAACTTAGCTTGGCCCACGGTGACCCAAAAATGACCCACTAATCGAATTTTCTCGAACAACTAATTAGCCTAATAAGACCTTAATTAGCCTAATAAGACCAATTAGCCTAATAAGCCCATTGGTCTTAATTAGCCCATTGGTCTTAATTAGCCCAATGACTTAGCCCAATGGTCTTCTCGTAATTCAAAACTGTAGAATATAGAGTTTAGTGAAAATCGTTTGAGCCGTTTTTTAGATAAAAATAGCTTGACCCACAGTGACCCAAAAATGACCCACTAATCGAATTTTCTCGAACACCGAATGATCCATCCGAATGATCTCTTCGTGCCCGAAAATGGTTAGATACAAAATTTAGTCAAAATTGATTGAGCCGTTCTCTAGATATAATTAATTTGACCCTGACCCATTATGACCCAAAATGACCCACTAATCGAATATTCTCGAACACGAGACCCATCCAAATGGTCTTTTCATGCCCGAAAATGGTTAGATACAAAATTTAGTCAAAATCGATTGAGCCGTTCTCTAGATATAATTAGCTTAATCTTGACCCAAAATGACCCACTAATCGAATTTTCGCGAACACGAGACCCATCCCATTGGTCTTTTTCTGCCCGAAAACAGTAGGGTGCGAAATTTCGTCAAAATCGTTAGAGCCGCTATCTAGATAAACTTAGCTTGACCCACGGTGACCCAAAAATGACCCACTAATCGAATTTTCTCGAACATGTGACTTAGCCCAGTGGTCTTCTCGTAATCCAAAACTGTAGAATATAGAGTTTAGTGGAAATCGTTAGAGCCGTTTTTTAGGTAAATATAGCTTGATCCACAGTGATCCAAAAATGACCCACTAATCGAATTTTCTCGAACACGTGACCCATCCCAATGATCTTTTCGTGCCCAAAAATGGTAAAATGCAAAATTTTGTCAAAATCGATTGAGCCGTTCTTCAGATATAGTTAGCTTGACCCTGACCCATTATGACCCAAAATGACCCACTAATCGAATTTTCTCGAACACGAGACCCATCCCAAGGGTTTTTTCGTGCCCGAAAACGGTAGGATTCAAAATTTAATCAAAATCGTTTGAGCCGTTTTCAAGATAAAATTTATATACACACACACACACACACTCACATAATTTTTGCTCGCATTATAGTATAAGATATGACATATTACATACTGGCTGCTAAGAATTAAATAAAAAGTGATGTAGATATGCATCACTATGCATTTAAGGGTTAAATGCGTTCAATACAGTCTGTTTTAGATACAGCTTTAAGTAATTTCTTGTGTAAAAAGTTTCTTCATGTGATCCAATGCCTAGACACCTCCCTCAGAATACTACGCCTGAGGGCTGACATAAAAATGGCGGCTGTTATAGGCGGAATTTTTTCAGCGTTTGTACGGTCCCTTGAATTTGAATAGCAATAATTTTTTTTTCCGCTTCATTCTTCTCAGATTAAATAAGTCAAAGAAAACGTTTAGAAAATATTGCTGTCAAAATTCAGGGGACCGTACAAACGCTTAAAAAATTCACCTACGACAGTAGTCATTTTTGTGTCAGCGCTCAGGCCTAGTATTCAGAGGACGGTGGCCGAGCGATTCAGGTCTGATCCAAAAAATACTAGTCTAAAAAGTTGTACAAAATTCTAAAATATAATTATAATTAGAAAATTTATAAAAATTTTACTTAGAACAATGGTGTCTAAATGTCGTCGAACCTTTCTTACGCAATTATTTCGGTTATGGTTGTTCTTTTCAATTTTGTAAGAGGACTTTTTGAAAACTTGAATAAAAAACTTAGAATTTGTTTTTAAAATCTATGTCTATTTGTTTTAATTTTAGTCTACAACATTACTTTTCCAAAAGAAGGCAAAAAATAAATAACAAGGAACGGTTTAGTCCTCTACTGTCCCCATGGTAGCATATTTGCTACCATCAGTGTTCACGATTTAGTGGATTTTTTCATTCATATATTCCGTATTCACACCAGAAATTTAAATTAGAAATTTAAAATAGAAATTTTTAATTTAATTAATAGCAGACATTTCGTTATCAAATAAACCGAAAGTAGCTATTAAATTTTCTGGTATGAATTCTGATTCTCTGAATTATGCGATTTCTGGAACGCATTCTACCCTGGGAATTAGAGGGTTAATAACAAATCTGACTCCCCCCCCCACACACACACACACACCTCACCTCCAGTGATGGGAAAGATTCGCAACTGTTGGCCGATTTTCTCCACTAAATTTTAATAGTATTTTTCACCTTTTTTAAACCTCAGAAAATATCTCATTAAATTAGGAGAAGAATGCTATCCAAATTTATTGGTGAGAATTAGCCCGCTGCAGCGCATCTTTTCTGCCACTGCCCCCTCCCCCGTAAAAACCAAATTGACTCCTGTAGAGCGCACATTGGGAACCATTACATATGAGGATATGTGCCAAACTCAAACTAATCTTCCGTAATACGTGCGTTAATTTGAACCTGGTTTAATACGTTTCGAACCAGAAAATGGTTTAAGAAATGAAATAAAATAAGTTCCATGTAGAAACATTGAATTAAATAAATAAATATTCATGAAATAAATTTTCTGGTTCGAAAGTGGCTAACTTGGTTTAAATTAATCTAGATATTACGGAAGATTAGTGGAAGGTTGGCAGCCAAAGCGATATAAGTAAGCGTCCTATCTTAAATGGGAGAAATAACCGCAAGATTAAAAGCGAGGTCACATCAATCAAGGTCATGCGCCACGTAGCGGATGGAGTGTGAACTACAGGTAAATACCTAACTGTTTTCTTACTCGCACCACTAAAATTGTAAAGTTTTTTTCATCTTGATTAATGACTGAAGTTCCTTTGATACGGTGAAGAAAACTTCGTTGTGTCAAGCGCATCTGGATGCCCCTCTCGCTACGCCATTATTTTGTAATAAATGTAGCAAACAAAATTCATTTTCCATGAGTGACTAAAGAGCTAGAAAATACGCGCCACACTAAAAGCCCGCGTATATGTGAATTATCACTCCGTCCACAAGGTGACGCAACTGCGTTAATTTACGCCTGATTCCAGCATTAAGTTTGTTCGCTTACTTATAACGCTTTGGTTGGCAGCTATGCATATGAGCAAATCCAGAAAGAATGAAATACCTGTTTGAAACAGACTTTTGGAAATCATTCTAAAATCTGTATTTAAGAAATGTACATAAAAAAAACTCTGTTAAAGAATTGTGGTATACACTTTTTAAAAATATATGTAACTAATAGATCTAGAGTGTTAGCATTCATTTTGAACTTTAACACTAGAAAGCCCGGAAGGAGTCGATCCGACTCCCACTATACACAGTAAAAATTTTCCGGAAGGTTCCGGAAAAAAGTGGTAGCATTTTTCAGAAATATTCCGTAATATATACTCCGAAACCTTTCATAACAGTTATGAAAGGTTTCTGAGTATATATTACGAAATGTTTCTAAAAAAAATGGAATAGTTGTGAAACGTAACAGCAAAAAGCCGTGGCATTTTAATGTCACCACTTTTTCCCGGAACCCTCCGGAAAATTTTTTACAGTCAAGGTTAACAAACAAAAAGAATTTTTTCAATATAAAAAAAATTATGTTATGAAACGTTAAAATATTACATAAAAAATGTGACAAAAAAAAAGGAAACATTATTTTCAGATCTACTCCTTTTTTCAAGATTAAATATGGCAAATAAATTTCAAATACCTTTTTAGGTGCGTTCGTAATTATATAAATAGGTAGCACCTATAATCGTCGTTCGGTCCGTCTGTCTGCCTGTCCGTCCGTCCGCATATAACAGAGCAAAACTACACAACCGAATGGTCTGAAATTTTAAATATATAATTGTTGCAAAATTTTGTCGAGTCATTTCAAATTTTATAAAAATCGGATGTATAGTTTAATTACAGGGATAGTCAAAAGTTTTCTGTTACATGACGACCAATGGGAAAAAATTATTGCAAGTGCATTTTAATGATGTTACAGCTTTTCGAACAGAATGAAATGGATATGCACTTATGAAGTGCACTAAAATATACGTTCAGTACAATATGCGGTACGAAAATATTTATAAAACTAGTTACACGAACGCACCTCAGTAGTACGAACGCACCTCATTTGCCCAGTTTGACGTGCAATTTCGAACTTGTTTATTTTAATTTCATATTGATAAACTATTATTTTTTTTTTAAGAATTCAACCTGTAGTAAACATCTAAAAAAATAGATAAGAATTTATTTTTTCTGTCTTGGATTTGCAGTTTTGCTACGGGCAGCAACTACAGGTGTGAGCCGTGTAAAATTCCTCGGCGGCGGCGGCGCGAGACAGCGTGATTTTAAAATTTCTAAAACTGTTTATCACTATAGCTAATTAATATTAAAAATTCAGTTTTTACATGCTATTAGCTTTCTTGGCTACCTTTCTGAAGTAATAGTTTTCACATTATATAGTTTTAACATATTTTGTTTGATCTAATTCTCATACATCGTACAAAATTAAACTTTAGTGTTAGTTTTTAAATGTAACACTAGAAACAAGCTGAAAGCGCATTAATTCTGAAAATATTATTTTTTATTTATCAGGTAACAAAATCGAAGATGTACGACAAAAATATATTAATCGAAATTCATGACTAAACATATAATAAAAAAAGTGCCCAGTTAAACTGATGGCATTGAGCTCACTGGCTATTCACACTAATTGTATATTATACTCTTATTTCAAAGAATAATGCCCCTCGAAAAATAAATTAAGGGCCGGGATTATCCCTCCCCCTGTTTCATATTTTATACTTAACCAATGAGCGTACAAATCTCATCAGGAAAGCGCCTTATCAGAATAAACCGGTATACCAAATTTGAAGCAAATCGGATAGAAAAACATATTTATCGAAATTAAGGGTGTATTAGCTCCCCTTCCCCTCTTTATACTTAAGGCTGTTGTCAACTGCTCTACTCAACAAGCGAAAAACGTTTTGACACATTTACAAATTCATTTTTTAATGGAAAGATATAAAATTGAAAACCCTGACCATGGAAGCGATTTGAAATCGAACTGTGTTTTCCATTTTTTGATCAATAAATTACCTATTGAGTTATAAGCGATTTTGATCACGTGACGCGTTATTTTTCTCCACTTACTGACAGGATTTTCTTCTTTCGTTCGGAAGTACAGTTCAAAATGCCAACTTTGACAGTATTTTCTGAAAGATCTATTGCGTTTACAAGAAAACGGAAAAAAACAGTTCAATGACATAGTTTCTGAATAACAAGGCCTTCTAGTTTCATACGTTTCCGGACAAAAATGAATTAAAACTTATGTCAGAAAGTTGACCCTTTGGATTTGAGAACAGCCTTAAACAATGAACCTCCAAATCTAAGCAAGGAAGTACCTTTCAGAATTAACCAGTATACCAAAGTTGAAGCAAATCTGATTCTGCATGTGCTGGACGTGTATCATGTAACTTACATAAATACCCTTGATACCACTTCAGCAGGTTATTATTTTATTTTATTGTCATAAAAAAATACTATTATTTATATATTTTGATTATTATTATTATTTTATAAAATGCATATATATATTTAGAGTGTGCTTTACATACAGGTATTTTTATTATTATTATTATTATTATTATTTAATATAAATATACTCAGATATGTATTTATGCTATAAGGTCTTAATAAGAGTAGGACCACACAAGGAGTCCTATCTGTAGAGGGGATCTTTTCAGCGAGTCACGGAGTCTACAAGCCTGACAATAGCTTTACATAAAATGCCAAGTCGTATTTATGACGGGATACTACTTTATTTATGATACCTAATAAAACAGGCCACACAAGCGAAGACTCGGGGGCCAGAAACCAAGATCGCTGACGCTCAAGGGGCGGAGTATGGTGTACCCCGGAAAAAGTGCAATACCGAATCAGAGGTTTGCAGGTCGAAGGAAGAAATGAGGATCAGCAAGGCTGACCGATCATTCGACGGAGGGGGCGGAGGACCCTCCTCCACAGTGTCATCACGAGGTGATGTCGTAACTGAAGGAAGAAGTTACAAATAGAGATCGATTGAAGTTTCTATACCATGAAGACGTAAAAATATCAGATCGATGTCAGTTGATGACTTAAAATGTTGTTGGATTCAAGTTCCGAAACCATGAAGTCTGAGAGATCGATGCCAGTTGTAAAGCTATGAAGTACTAAAATAATATAGCATATCGATTCAAATTTCTATACCATGAAGACTTAAAAAATAGGAGTGCGATTTAAGATGCAGAATCATGATGACTTAAAATACTCTTCGATTCAAGTTCCTAAACCAGGAAGTCTTATATATATTGATGCAAGCTCCTATACCATGAAGACTAAAAACATAGATGTCGGTTCAAGTCTTTAAACCAGGACGACTTAAGAGATCGATGGATACTCCAAAACTATGCAGTCTTGAAAATAGAGTTCAGTTTGAGTTCCAGAATGACGATGTCGAATTATTTGGGTCGTGTTTTCCCGTTAAGGGATGACCCTATGGATAAACTGTCCTCGGACATTGCTTCGTCGTTAAGTGTTTTAAATTAGTGAACTTTACCGTGAGTGAAAAAAAAAGCCTTTCAATGTGCCAAGGATTCAAGTGTGACCTTAACCACAAGTGATCCCTTTCTACAGAAGGTATGTCCTCTTTAACCTTTTTGTTTTCCCATTGTGTGAATAATTTATGTTATATTAGGGAGGTACAATTTATGGTACTCAAGCAATTAAGTATTAATTGTAATGGTAATTTAAAAAGTAAATTTAATGTAATTACTAATTCATTTCGTTCTTTGGAACGCTGGTGTCTTATGACACGATTCTATTTTGTTTATTTTATTATTTTGTAAATATGTACATTACTGTAAATAAACCTTTTGTTTATGGTTAACTTTTGGCTATGTTTTTAATACAACATGAGTCCATTGTTTTACTTTAATGTAAGTTTTATTTCAGATGACAGTCTGCTTTATGATGCTATTTATGCGTAGTTTAGATAGGTTTTATTTAGATTCAACTGCGCGGTCTATACGCTATTTCTTCACTAAAATTACACAACGCAGCTTGGGGCGTTTTGGAGATGTGTTTCCTCCCGCCTCAATTTAAGATAATTAAGATTAGTTTAATTATCAGGAATAGCCAGGACCAGTATTATATAATTACGATCACAAATGTTTATCTATAAATTGTAATGTTTAAATACCCACTATAATAATTCAGGTATTTCAGGTTCAGTAATTGAGGAGTAGTTAACCTCTCTTACTCTCTTGGGTAATTACCCCCATTACCCAATTATTATTTCCCCCCAATCTTCAAGGTATGTTTGGGTAGTTAAGTTGGTTCCGGTAAATGGACCTGGATCTCCCCAGCAGCATGAAAAACCCATTTATCTAAGTTAAGGGGGGATTAGACCCCCGTATCAAAATGATCCTAGAAAAAAAATTGAAGCAAATCGGATATTTCTATCAAGAGTTATCGCGTTACGTACATACTACATACGTACGTACGTACATACAGAACCTGCGGGCACATTAGCTCGACGGATTTGGTAGCCTGTGAGCTAAAAAGTATTTGCTAAAAATGAATTCCGAGCTCGGACTTGCGCGAAGAAATAAAGTGTAAAACTGTTAATTATATTTTTAAAAAATGCAGACATTATTTTTATTCCTTTATTAAAATCATAAGTTTTTAGAAAATATAAAATTTCCTTTTGGTCAATTTTTTTCTGGTTTCATAATTTACATCCTTGCTAGAAGATTCGATAAGCAATACAAAAGATAAGTATAAAACATGCAAAAACTACTTTTATGTGTTAATTTTTTTTTCCAAATTTTACATAATAAAATGAGAGAAATAATACATTACACTTAATTTATCTATATCATATTTTATAAATAGGAAAGGCGGTACATTAAAAATTCTAAAATTATTTCAACTACCCCTACGGTACAAATTTATTATAATAATTTTTTTACAATTAATTAAACGAAAAAACAGACACTATATGGTTATTTCAACGGATAAGATTTTTGAAAACAATTTACATATAACATACGCTTAATGATGTATTTAACCCCTTGAGGGGCAAGCAAAAATGACTCTAAATATTGTCCGGAAAAACTCACCGGAATAATCGAAAAATTTTATTTTTAAATAAGAAAAGGCAATTTTTCAACGATTTTCCTCCAAAGTTAAAAATATAAAATTCAGTAAAAATTTTCTGGTGAGAATCTTGTTTAAATTAGGTGGGATTTATTTTATTCCACCGCCCCTCAAGGGGTTAAAGGACATTTTAATTAATTTATAAATTAAAGAAAATACAAAAGCTGATTAATAAAATACATAAATTTTTGAAAGATAACAAAAGATGAACATGGACTTGATTTTATTACTCATTCAAAAAATACATAAATAAATAAAAACACTTATAGCATCTGCTCTATGATTTCAAATATATTAATCCTTTCAAGAGCACTGATACATGTCAAAAGTACGATGTTTTACAACCAGTATTTTACTATAATAATTTTTACGAGTAAAATCTACAAAATATAAAAGCAAAATTTTCTATTTGAAAATACTTGTGGCAAATTTGTGAATTTTTGGTGTTTGCGCTGTGCAAACGGCACCCGTTAACCCCCGTAAGGGCACCTTTATATTATATATACCAGTTTATTTTAATTCCCAAATGCCACATTGGCATCAGAATTTATTAATTAATTTTTTTCTTTATATAATGCACGCGAAGAACAGCTTTTACGTAATTTCTTATAAATTTGTTCATAAATACCGGTGTCGTTCAGTCATTTTAACATTTTTGCAACGGAAGTACTTTGTCCCTGAAGGGGTTAAAGGGTTAAAAAAGCTAAATTTCATGAAGCAATACAAACATTATAAAAACTGTTTGTGGAATATTTAAATATGCTTTATTTCATAAATTATTAAAAATATTAATTTTTAACAGCATAATTGAATTTGATTATACTGCAATTCTGTGAAAGTTTTTAAATAAAATATGATGTTTATCTTAAAAAATGAATTTCATAATGTTTTAAACTTATTAATGCAATACTCGTATTAAATATTAGGAAGCTTATTTCAAAAGAAATTGAAAAATATTACTTATCTATACATTTTAATAAAAAACATTTTCTCAATTGGGGGATACATTCAGTTTTTATTACAAAGAATAATTATTTCATAATCATACATTATAAAAAATAATCAATATACTTCAAAAAGATTTAAACTAGCTACTTACTTTATTGGTTGATATCCAAACAAAGAATGGCATTTGTTCAGAATACATGTGTCTCTAAGTACCTAGGCAGAAGTTTTTTATTCTTCTTTATTTATCAAAACGGCTAATGGAAGATAAAACATGTAGTACGCATGCGCAGAATGTAGTTTACGGAAAAGTTGAAACCTCTCAAAAATATTACACGAATTATTGCCGTAATTGACGTGGGACATAAAGAAATTCGAAATTCCGGTAAAATATGCGACATGTTTCAGGATAATTTCCTGAAACGTTCCGAAAATTTTTTACAGTGTATGATTATATGTCAACTGGAACCAGAAATTCTTTCATAAAATAAGTTACATTTAAAATAAACAGATTTGCGTTAAATAAATCAGTCAAATAATTTTAAATAAAAATTCTGGTGTCAAATATTTTTATGAAACTTGAGTAAAATTTCCGGGCGTTCTAGTGTTAAATTATATATACATAGTCAGTGTCAAAAAAAGATGCACCCTTACTAATTTTTCCGCAAATCACCAAATAAAATTCTGACTGGTACCAACCGATTAGTAATAACATGTACTAATTAATGCTATATTCAAATTTTATTTCGGAAAGTCCTCTACATGTACAAATTGCAACAAACTTCAGGATTTTTAATACTTACATCATATTTGAATTTTTCGGTACATTTTACTTTCAGATACTAAGCGGCATACTTGCCAACCTCCTACTTTTTGTAATCAATAAATCTTAATTTAAACTAAAAATTTTATTTAATGAATGAAATCATGTAGCTGCCAAATGACAACAACCAGGGTTGCCACGCTTCAGGGAATTTTCCAGTCACAATATCAGTATTTTTTTTATAGAAAAATATATCTAGATTAATCGCACGAAATTTCGCCTAATTTAAACAGAGATTCTCTGTAAGAAAGTACTGGTGCCAAAGAATTTCCTGGTCTGGAAATTCCCTGTAGCATGGCGACCCTGACAACATTCAAACAAAACACATTTAATTAAACTTTCTCGTTGAAAGTATGTTAAAAAAAACGGGAGGTTGGCAAATTTTCCAAACGGGAACAGTGTTGCCAGTGGGCTACTTTTTTTAAATTCAGATTTCTTGATTGGCACCACTTTTCTGGAATGGTAAAATTACGCTTGTTTTCGCCTAAATTAATATGCCATTAAATAATTCAAATTTTACTATTTCAAAAAAGTGGTGCCAATCAAGAAATGTGAATTTAAAAAAAGTAGCCCACTGGCAACACTGAATGGGAAGTCATTCGACCAAGTAGTTTAGGAATTATGAAGGTTTAAAGACCAGAAATCCTAATGTTAAATTAATTTTAATCGTTTTGAAACAGATTGCAGTGCGGGTAGTTTTTTAAGCATAATTCAAAAACTACTTGACGGAATGAGCTGTAATTTTGAATTCGGATATTGGAAGCCAGGATTGCAAGTTTGGCCTTCTTTTTTTATTTAGAAATTCCGAGCAGTAATTTTTTTTTATTTATTGATGGACATTTCGTAATTATACGAAGTAAAATTTCTTCTTTCGGAATTCCAGAAATTTCTGAAATAGAAAGTGAGGCAAAACTGGCAACCCTATCTGTAGATCCTATAAATAGATTTCTGTTTTAAAACTCACATGTCACAATTTACATCTTTTTTTTTTTCGAAAATTAATTTTGAAAAAAACATATTTTTTTAATTAATTTTCGAAAACAAAGTGAATTATAGCCTATAAATGTTTTCACAGAAATCTATCTGTAAAAGTTTCAAATATGCGAGTACAAAATTACAGCTCATTCCGCCAAATAGTTTGTGAGTTACGCTTAAAAAACTACCCGCATTACAATCTGTTTCGCAACAATTAAAAAGGAATTTAACATTAGGCGTTCCAAACTTTAAACCTTCAGACACCGCCCTCTGAATACCAAGGAGCTATGAATAAAAAGGAATTGACATATGCTCAAAATGGTGCAGATTCAACTGTAGTTGGTTTCGCAATGGCTCATTACCGCCGTAGAAAACTTCCACCATTAAATTTTAATAGAAATTTCTTATTATATAAATACCTGATTAATACAGAATTTCGATCATAATTATGGCCAAAACAGATATTTATTTTTACAATTAAAAGATTACTTCGGCGGTAGTCAGGCCCTGCATTTCCGCCATATTGTGACAACCTAAACAACCTCCTGTCAGTGTCAGTGAAAGAGATAATAACACCCGGGCCAACTTCCACAGTAAAAAGAACAGAGATTTTTACCATGTTTATACGAGAAATTTTGCAATGATAAACCACTAAAATAAGACGAAGTTTTTTATTCGAAATTTACTGGTGGAAGTTTGCTTTGACATTAATCAGAAATCGTCGATCCGATGTAAAAATTCAACCGCCATCTTGGGACAACCTCCTCAGTTACTTTACTTGTAACTTGTAGACTCTACACTATAAGTCTCTTTATCTTTATTCATAACTCCATTCTGAATACTAGACCTGCACGCTGACATAAAAAATGGCGTCTGTCGTAGTGGGATTTTTTTTAGCGTTTGTACGGTCTCTTGAGTTTTCCTCACCTTATTTTTAAAAATTAATTAAAGGCGAAGAAATCTTTAAGAAAATAGCAGTGTCAAAATTCTACGGACCATACAAACGCTGGAAAAACAATGGAGTTATGAATAAAGAGGAGGAGACATATAGTGTATTGCCTACCAGCATAGCTACCAACTCTTCCGCTTTTTTGTACCACAAAAATTTAATAGAAATTTTTGCTTTATTTAATCGGCAGATTACGGCGATTTAAAAAGGTACAATTTACTATAAAGTTTTTGCGGTACAAAAAAGCGTAAGATGTTGGCAGCTATGTACCAGTTGCAAGTGAAGTAACTGACGAGGTTGTCACAATATGGCGAGTGATTTTTTTTGCATCGGATAAACAGTTTCTGATAACCTACCAAACAAATTTCTACCAGAAAATTTTGCATTATTTTAGCGGGCTTTTCATGAAAAATTTCTCTCACAAATATGATTAAAATTTCTATTTGTTTTTTTCTTGTGTCAGCTTGACCATGTTTGATAATCATTTTCATTGACACGGACAGGAGGTTGTCTAGGTTGTCTCAATATGGCGGAAAAGCAGAGCCTGACAACCGCCGAAGTAAACTGCTACCAGTAAAAATGAATAGCTGTTTTTGCAATTATTTTTGACCGAAATTTTGTGTTAAAAACGCCTTTAAATAAGGAGAAAATTTCTATTTAAATTTACTTGTGGAAGTTTGACTCGGCGGAAATCAACCCTTGCGAAAACGGTTACAGTTGAATCTTCACTGTTTTAAGTATATATCAGTTGCTCTTTATTAACAGTTCCGTGGGAAAAAAACGCCTACGACAGCCGCCATTTTTGTGTCAGTTGTTTTGCGTAGGCCTTGTATTGAACGCGATGCTTCTTATTTCAGCGACGTAATGTCAGGTGACGCTGGATAATTTTACTACTAGTATTATTATCATACCTTCCAACTTTCTTTTTTTCCTACCACTATATTTAAACAGAAAATTTTGTCATCACTAATCATCGAAAATTTAGATGAAATACAGCAAATTTTTTTGTTGAAAAACAGTGGTAGGAAAAAAGCGTAAAAGTGGGCAAGTACATGCTATATACAGAATTTGGCATTGCCTAATGGTATAACGTACCATTACGTAAAAATAAGTTCAAATTTAGTATATAACAATACTGGTAGTAAAGTGATCCTGAGTCACCCAACGCTGCCCCACTGTCACAATTCCTTAACTACCGTAATTTCCGGCGTATAATCCGCGGATCAAACAATCATTTTTCGACCCAGAAACTTTTTAAAATAAAATGTAAATTATCAGATCGCTGTAAATATTTGTCTTCAATTACTAAATAAAATTTCTGGGTCCAAACAGAATTGTTTGATCCGCGGATTATACGCCGGAAATTACGGTACTTGGCAAAGGACTTCCTGTTTAGTATCAGAAGGTAAAATGTACCGAAAAATTTAAATAAGATGCCAAAATTAAATGTTAATATTAAAATTTTAATGTTTGACACAATTTCTATGTATAGACTATCACTTAAGGGAAATTTAAGGATAAGATTAATTATTAGGCGTTATTACTAATCGCTGGAAGTAGTTATGTTTTTATGCGATGATCTGTGGAAGAGTTAGTTGGGGTGTATATTTTTTTACCAAAACCGATTGTACTATGCATTTAACTAATTCTAGCAAAATAAATAATTTTTTAAATGCAAAATAAAAAATTTCATTTTAACGACATTTCATTGCAACTAATAGATATTGGCAATCCCATGAATTTCGTTCAAATGAGACTCGACTGTACTAATATTTAGTGAAAATCGTCGTTAAATAGAAACAATTTCGTCTTTAAGTAGAGATTTTTTTACTTAAATGAGCCGGGACTGCAAAATATCGTCCTTAAATAGAGATCGTCGTTAAGTAGAGCGACATTAAACAGAGAGATCACTGTATATAGAAGTAGATCTTTACTTCCAGATACTGCTTAACCCCTTAACAGGTTTGCCTTTGCACCGTACGTGCAAGAAGAATTAGCTTGTTTCGTTACTAAAAGCTTTTTGAAACCACTAATTTTAAACTGCAATATTCGCTTTATTTAACGGCATACATATTTCGATTATATAAGGCAAATATTTTAGTACTGTAAAAGTGCCGTATCGTCCCTATTTTTATTTTATTTATGTGTCAAAAAAGATTAGTCTCTTAACCCTGTCCGGCGCAGAGCACTTCCATTGCGAAAATGTTGAAATGAATGAATGGCACAGGAATTTACATACAAATTTATTTGAAAAAAGAAAAAGCTATTTTTTCCATACATAATAAAGGGAAAATATTTAATTAAAATACATATAAAAGCACAAATAATTGTACCAGATTTATACCAGAAAATATGTATACCAAAATTCTGGTTTCATTGTGTCATTTGGTAATCAGGTTCGGTATTCCATGTAGTGGAACACGCCACAAAAGGTTAAGGAGGTTTAAAAACGAAGCTATAAATTCGAAAGTGATTAGTTACCCATTTTCATCGTTAGGTAATTAGCAGCAGATTGCATTGCGGTTACCCCGTTAAGAATAAAATCATAATCTGTATGGCGCTATTTGATTGTTTGATATAAGTAGGGAACTGAAAAGGTAGGGGTTTCGGGAACCTTTGGAGAAATAAAACTGTCAGACTTTCTATTATCTATTTACATCAAGGAACCAAGTACCTCGTTGAAGAATATGTTTTTATGTTTGACGGAGTAACGAACTCTGTGGCGCTGTTGAGTGCGGCGGATGAATGCTCTTTGCTGGCTTTAATCGTCATTTCCCGCACGCATTTCAAGCAAGATGCATCGTTACACCAATGCGAAGCTTGCCGACATGCATTTCATGTTTGGGATTGCGCAAGAAAATGGATGCCCAAAGGATTTACATGGAACAATTCCCAGGTAGTATTCAGCCAGATCCCCGAACATTTGAGCGTCTTCATTGGGAGTTGTGCGCGAGTGGGTCGTTTTATTCTTCCAGGCGTGATACGGGCACAGTAAGATATCGCGGGATTCCTGCAATAGAAGAAGCAGTATTACGCACAGTAGAGGATAGTCCTCCAACCAGTGATGCCAGGGGGCTACTTTTCTTAAATTCAGATTTCTTGATTGCACCACTTTTTTGAAACGATAAAATTACCTTTGCTTTCGAGTTAATTAATATGTCATTAAATGAGGCGCACTTCATCATTTCAAAAAAGTAGTGCCAATCAAGAATCTGAATTTAAAAAAGGTAGCCCATCTGGCAACACTGCCTCCGACAAGCTCGAGAGCTGTTGGGCGTGATTGGGTATGAGCCATTCACTTACTTAGCTCAATACATGAAATGCATGTCGGCAAGCTCCACATTGGTGTAACGATGCATCTTGCTCGAAATCCTTGAGGGAAAGACGTTTTAAGCCTGTAAAGCGCTTCCATCTGCCGAACTTAACAGCGCCCTCTACTGCCGCAACGCTGCATTTCTGCACTCACATTCCTATACGGTAATCTGCTTATTTAGGTCCCCTCTACCTGCCCTTACATTTCTGACATATAATTTTGAAACACCCTGAAAGTGTACTAATTTGAGCAGTAAATAACTATTTTGTACATTAACTTTTCATTTATGTAAATTAATTGTATAAGCTTTTCTTTAAGGACTCAACTTTGTAAGTTTTCCTGATAATCAAGCCGTGCGGCAGACGGCTGTAAATATCTTGACCTTACAAATGTGGCCAAATAAGAATACGACTGTAAATACCAACGACTTAAAAAAAAAAAAAGATTAAAAAAAGTACAAAAGTAAAGTCTGATTCTCTTGACTGTTTTCGTACGATAGAAACCCTTTACAGTGTATTTTATTGTATCGCAAACTCGGCTATAACTCGAGTAGTAATTGCGAAAAAAAAAACAGATTTGCATAAAGACAGATTTTTTAAACTATTTTTTGCGTAAATGAATCGTATCTACATTTAGAATATTTTGCTCCATTTATTTACCACCACTGAAGAGATTATTAACGAAGAAGGTACATAAAAATTTTGTAAGAGATAATTTCTCCTGTGAGATACATAGACTATTGTATCTTATCATTGCGAGGCTTGAAAAAATAAACTTTAAAATGAGACCAATAAACTTGTTCTACTGGATGCAAGAACCAAAGCCCTGGAAGTCTAAGATACCGAGAGGAAAAGGTATGTTGTGATAAGGCGAAGCTAATTTTTGTAAGTGTTTAGTTAAGTGTTTATGATCGACACAAAACATCAGATTGTTGGAACTGTGTTTCTCGGCGCTGACACAAAAATGATGGCTGTCGGTAGGCGGGGGGGGGGGGGTCAGCGTTTCTATGGTCCCTAGAATTTGAACACCAGTTTTTTATTAAAGATTTCTTCAACTTTATATAAAATTTTAAAAATAAGGGGATGAAAACTTTTACATTTTACTGGTTTAAAACTCAAGAGACCATACAAACGCTGAAAAGAAATTGCCTTCGACAGCCGCCATTTTTATGTTAGCGCGTAGGCCTAGTCACCGCAATCTGAATACTAGGCCTAAGCCATGGAACTAGTGTTGCCAGGTCCAGGTGTCCCGCGTAAATCGGGGCTGCAAATGGTCCGGACACCAGTATTTTAAAGTAATTTTCTTCTCCTTATCTAATGGCAGAATTATCTGCTATTAAAAATGGCTTAATAAGCTGTAAGAAATTACTGGTGCACAGAGCATTTGGAGCCCTGATTTACGCGGCATGCCTGGCAACGCCACATGAAACTACGAACAAAGAGGAATTGACATATGCTCAAAATGGTGAAGCTTCAACTGTAACCGATTCCTCAGCAGTTCATTACAGTCGGAAAAAACTCCCACCGGTAAAATCTACCTCACGATGCAAAATTTCAGTCACAATTATGGATAAAGCAGATATTTATTTTTACTAGTGGAAGTTTATTTCTGCAGCAGTCAGGACCCGCGTTTCCCCCATATTGTAACAACCAGTCAGTGTTAGCGAACGAAATTATAATACCCGGGCCAACTTCCACCAGTAAAAACGAATAGAAATTTTTACCATCTTTGTCAGAGAAATTTTGCATGAGTAAGCCGCTAAAATAAGGGGAAGTTTTCTATTCAAAATTTACTGGTGGAAGTTTTCTTCGTTGGTAATCAGATACTGTTGATCCGAAAGAAAAAATCATCCTCAATCGTGTGATAACTTCCTCAGTTACTTCTCTCGCAACTGGTAGACTCTATACTATATGTCTGCTCCTCTTTGTTCATAACTCCATTGCCTGAGCGCTGACACAAAAAAATAGCGGCTGTAATAGGCGAAATGTTTTAAGCGTTCGTACGGTCCCTTGAATTTAGGCGTCAATATTTTCCAAAAGTTTTCTTTGATTTATTTAATCTCAGAAAAATAAACCGAAAGATACTTTTAAAAATATTGGTATTCAAATTCAAGGGACCGTACAAACGCCAAAAAAATCCGCCTACGACAGCCGTCCTTTTTGTGTCAGCGTTCAGGTTTGGTATTCAGGGGAGGTGGCCTAGTATTCAGAGGGCGGCGGTAAAAGGCCAAACATACGGCAAGTAGTACCTTTTTTCTTGATAATCATACCAATATATAAATTTAGCTTATGGGGAAGGTTTTAGCTGTTTTCATTCTAAGAGAAAACTCTACCGCATGTGTTTTCGAAGACCAAAACAACTTGAAGACATTTTGCTATTTTAACACCAGAACCGCCGGAAATTTTACTCAAGTTTTAGAAAAAGCATTTCACAGCAGAATATTTATTTAAAAGTATTTAATATAGTTAATTAACCTATTTTGTGCTGCTTAGATTTAAAATATCTTAAGAAATTTTTTCTGCTTCGAATCTACTATTATCAATTTGGCAGGGGTCAAAATGACCCCTAATGGTGGTTCTAGTGTTAATATTACTAAAAAAAAATCTAATCATTAAATTTTAAGCATGTAAACCTCAAAAAAGTCAGGAATTGATCTTTCTTCGAAAAATTTTATTTCGTTTGCTCTAAAAAAAGAAAGAAAACTAATAAGGGAAACAAAACAAAAATTGAAAAATGAGCAAATGGTGAGAAAAATAAAAAGAAAGAAAAGTATTCTTTTTAAAATTTTTAAAAGGTACCAATTATCCCATCTAATTCAATATACTTCAATAAAGAAGCAGAAGAGTCATGGCTTGCTATATCATGAATATTCCCTGTTATAGCGTCTAAATGTCGAAAAGTTAAAATGCAACTTATTAAAAACAACAAAAAATGAAAGAAAGATGGGAAGAAGAAGAAAGTTAATTTTTAGCCAAGAGATATCAATTAATGTCTAATTCAGCATACTTCTCATATAGAGAAAGAAGCTTCTAAGCGTGTTGTCTGTTATAACATAAATAGAATAGAATGTCTGTTGCGGAAAAAAATGGCAGTGGCCTTATTGCTTACCTTTTAATACTACTGCTACCAAACAATAATCTTCGTGGTACATGTCTATTGCAAATTTTTTAGGAATCTACTGCAAAGATTATTGTTCAAAATTTAAATTAGACGACTATTAATATTAAATATTAGGGGTACCGGAAAATCCTGTCGCATAATGTTCTTTCACGCCTACTTTTTTAAATTCTGATTTCATCAATAGCACCACGTTTTTGAAATGGTAAAATTTCCACAGTTTTCACATTTCACATTAACCCTAGATCTACCGGGAATTTTATTCAAGTTTTAATAAAACGTTCTACACCAGAATTTTTATTTAAAACTATTTAACTTATTTATTTACCTTATTTTTGTCTGGTTTATATACTTAGTTTATTTTAAAGAAATTTCTGGTTTGAATGAATATTTTGTATGTACCTGTCGGGTCCAATGGACCCGTCTGGTAGACGGAGGGTTAAGGTGAAAACAATGGGAATTTTACCACTTCAAAAAAGTTATGCCAATGAAGAAATGTCAATTTTTAAAAAGCAGACATGAAAGAACATTATGCGACAGAATTTTCCGGTATCCCTAATAATAGTGATGAGTTGGTGTCCTTGCTGTCATCAAACTCTGGTTGGTTGTGTTTATGACGGCCAATTACCAACACGAGGGATATAGGCCCTAAGGGAGGGAGTTTCCTCCGTCGGGGTCTTTCTAAGGGAACCTAACCCGTATTTACGCATGGAAATCCATGGTTCGAAGAAAACCACGAAAACTCCGAACGATTAGGCCGACGGGCGCGATTGGGTTCGAACCTAGCACGTTCCGTCTACCAGCTTCGAGAGCAGAATCTCTCGGCCACTGGTGGAGCATCAGACTCTGATTATGCTAGACAGATTCCAGTTGTCATGTGAGGCCGAGAAAAGAAAAAAATTGAATAGATTTTATTCTTATTATTTTTAAAAATTTCACGATAAATAACTTTAAGCAATTCTCTTTTTTATACATGATAAGATGAAAAATAAAATATAAATACAAAATGTGTATTTTCCTGAAACTGTCAAATTTCTAAACCCCTTAATTCCCTCTTACTATTAGGCCTTCCCCAAACTCCGCAGATGCCCCGGAAGATCATTGACCGATTAGTGAGTGGCATCTGGGAGAAAGAAGGGGGTGTTGATACGATAAAGGAGTATATTTCCATTAGGTTTTCATGGGTTCAATGCCGCAAGAAAAGACTTTTGAAGAAAAATACGATTCAGGGTGTTCTCAAAAAATAATATTTCCTCACCCATCAACGTCAATCTTTCTGGGCTCACGGATTTATATATATATATATATATATATATATATATATATATATATACATATATACGGACGTGTGGAAATTACTAGAATAATTGTGAAATTAAACATTAAAAACTTGTTATATTAAAGAAATATTTAAAAAATATTGATACATTTAATATTTAGTGTCCATCCCCTTGCTTTTTATTAAAGAAATGATGGCATACTTGTCTTGGCATACTTTGTATGAGCTTTTGGCAATTAATTTGCATTTCGTTGTCATGATGCCAAATTTGGACGAATCTTTCTATCATGCCAGTTTTGTTTGTGATGTTGCATTTCTTTAATTTTTTCTTTACAATGGCCAAAAGGTTTTCTATGGGGTTCATATCTGAACTGTTTCCAGGCCATGGAAGTATTTTCTTTAATTAAATTAAAGAAATGCAACGTCAAAAACAAGAATGTTCAGATAGAAAAACTTATCCAAATTTGGCATCATGACAAGGAAATGCAATTAATTGCCAAAAACTCATACTAAGTATACCAAGACGCATCGAATCTTTAATAAAAGACAAGGGGATGCGCACTAAATATTAAATGTATCAATATTTTTTAAATGTATTATTTCTTTAATATAACAAGATTTTAATGTAAGTTTCACAATTATTCCAATAATTCTCACACGTCTGTATTTGTACGAAAAATTCATGTATTCACTTTTGGATATAACACGTATTCAACACGTTGTTGACCTGTCACGAGTATACTCGTTCCTAAAAGGATACGTCGATGGCTAAAGCAGGGCTGTCACAGGCGACTATTTTTATATTCTGGTCGCACCACTATTTTTAAAAAAATGTATTTTGTAATATATTTCTCTTGCAAATGTGTCAAAGCATATGTGTAAAATATTTTTGCTTAGAAAAAGTGTTACGAAATAGAATGAAACAATAGTCGCCTGTGGCAGCCCTGCTAAAGGCATGCGCTGGATAGTTTCGCCTACGCCATTTTTCTTGAATAAAATAGCAGAAAGAGAACTTCTTTATACCAAATAGTTGGCCATTTTTTGCTAGACTATACGAAATTTCATATAAAATCCAAACATTTTCAAAATATTTATTGATAAATAAACTCAAAAAACCTATCTAGACAACCGAATTTCTGAAAAAAGGCGGGCCATTGTCTTGAAACACATATTTCATAGGAAGTCAACACGGTGTTAATAATCGAACAGCATTCTCCGCTTCCCTATAAATTCGATAAAGCTTGTATGTTATGTTAGACGATTGCTACCCAATGGCCATCATTCCTCCAGTGGTTTTTCCGCGGAGTATTTCAGTACCATATTAACAAACTTTAAGAGTTGGTAGAGTACACATAAATAATAATAATAATAATAATAATAATAATTTAGGTCGCAATCTACTTTCTAAGTATAAAAACCAGGATGAGTCACTTCAATCTGAGTCCAGATTTATGGTCATAACATTAATACAGTCGAACCTCTATTTAACGAAGTCGCTAAATTCCGGAAAAAAGTTCGTTATATGGAAAATTCGTTAAATAGAGATTCACCTTTTTAAATACTTTAAACCACATAAAACAGATTTTAAATTCATAAACACTAAATATTTTTACTAAAAGTAATTAATCACATTTTTTTAAATAAATTATATCGATTTGCTTTATTTATTTTACCCACCAATATCCATCATCAATTCATTTTTTCTATGTGTTTAAATCTTTGAAATCTGCAAGGAAAACAAAACATTGTCCGGGAATACACTGTATTTTCTGTTTAAAGTAAATAGTTTTACATTAAAATTAACGAATTTTAATGACATTATCGTATTTATTATTATTATAACAAATAATTTTAACCACACATTAACATATGCGTCCTTAAATTTAATTTCTGAAAAACTCTGTTAATTTTGCCTGAGTTTTTTATTTAAAAAAGTGCTTTCTCTCAGAATACGTCTCGCATCTTTGCAATGCACCAAAAACCCCTTCATGCGTATTTTCTTCTAACTATAATTCGAGTCGGATTGTTTCAAATGATTTTAGCATTTCATCATACGAAGTTTTGTTAATTCCTGCATAATGACCATTTCCATCACCATCATATTCGTCTTCATCACAATTCATTGCTGTATTGTTTTTATTTTTCACACTGTCGAAAATATCCAATTCGGATAATGTTTCCGAGGTCTCAATTTCAGAATTAAGTGAAATACAATCATCAATCAGCACATCATGGTTAATTTCTTCTTTTTTTCTCACTGTATCCACATTTTTAAAAGTTACTCTAAGGGATTATCGTCTTCGTCCTCCGTACTTACCGAATTCTCACTGCTGACAAAGAAGGCGCCTGGTAAAACCAGTTCAAGGCCATTTAACATAATAAAATGTGTTTAAAGAAAGAATAAGTTTGAAATGTCCAGAAATATTTTGAGTAACGGGGAGAAAAAAAAATTTTGATCACAAGAAAAAGTTCGTTAAATAGAGAATGCACTTCGCTATTTGGAGGTTATTTTACGAAGAAATTCGCAAAATATTCTTGGTTCCAAGGAAAAGTTCGTAAAATAGAGAAATTCGCAAAATAGAGGTTCGTTAAATAGAGGTTCGACTGTAATAATAAATATTTTAACGATATTTACAACTGAATTAACTTCCTGTGTGCAAAATGTGACGAAATCCTGCAAAATGCCGTAAATTGGTCGGTACACCGTATGTAATGTCGACTGATTACATTCCAAAAAGTGGATCGTCTAACATAGGGCTAATTGGATGCGAATGGTGACCACTTCCACCAACTTAACACTCGAAGGCCCGGAAGGAGTCGATTCGACTCCGGTCACATGATTAAATATCCGTTGGAGTCAGAAATTTTTTCATAAAATAAGTTAAATTTAAGCGACGCAGAATTACGTTAAATAAATCAGTTAAATAATTTTAAATAAAAATTCTGGAATGAAATATTTGTATGAAACTTGAGTAAAATTTCCGGGCATCCTAGTGTTAAATGAGACATTATTACGAAATGTAATGGAAGTAGATACTACCCGCATTCAATTAGCGAGGATAAAAACGGAAAAGTGTGTTTTAAGTTGCGGTATGTGTTTTTAGGTTACACTAATTTTTTTTAATATTACGTGGTGTGCATAAATTATACAGATTAGATATTTCTCTTGGTTAGTGCGGTTAATTTATCACAAGATATTGCTGCACTAATTAAAACCGTAGCAATCGAATCATACATCGAATGGGAAACTGCAATAAATCCACAGCCAACTTTCTCAGAAAAACCGATGTACATAAATAGACAATGTAATAATGTACTATGATATTGTTTTTGATGTATTATTATTAGAAAGTAATATATATCACAGCTTGATTTGACACTTTTTAAAAATATCATCTGATTTTTATCCCTTTCCATTAACGTAAACAGTGAACTTATATAATACAGCTCATATTCAAAATATTAGAATAATTACTTTTTTTACAAATTGAAAATATCATTTGGTAATTTAATGTCTTTTAATGCAATTACGCTAACGATATTTTTATTAAGAACTTATTCTTGATTAAACTTATTTATTATCTTAAAATTAATATCATTTTTGAAAAGATTAATTGAAAAAAAAATTATTTTGAAAAGTCATAATATTAGAAGATTTATTCAAGTGGTTCAAAATATTAGAATATTTCACATTAATTCTCCTTTAATTATCACAAATTCCTAACTGGTGGAATCTTTGATTAAATTCAGACGATTTTATTTAACCCTAGAACTACCGGAAATTTTACTCAAGTTTTATAAAAACATTCTACACCAGAATTTTTACTTAAAACTATTTAATTTGTTTATTTAACTTATTATTGTCTGATTTATAGATTTAGTTTGTTTTGAAGAAATTTCTGGTTTGAATAAATATTTTGAATGTACATGTCGGGTCCATTGGACCCTTCTGGTAGACAGAGGGTTAAAATCAGTATTCTTTTTGCAGTTTGTTTGCTCTTTCGTCTTAAAATGGGTCGTGTGAGTGATATTCCTGAATCTATTAAACTTCGTATGGTTGATTTGTATCGGCACTGTAAAAATCAATGTTATATAGCGAATTATTTACATTGTTCGCAATCAAGCGTTAGTAAAATACTAACACAATATTCAAAAAATGAAAAATTTCAAAATAATCGCCGAAATGGCGGCCGAAAACCAAAAACACCTGCTAGAGATGGCAGGAAACTGAAGCGTATAGTTAAGAAAAACTGTTTTAAAAGTGTGCTATTCTTGCACCGAAAGATGAAGGGGTTGAAGTTTCGACATCGACAACATTAAGACGTCTCCATAAATTTAAGTTTGAATCTCGTGCAGCGGAAACAAAACCTCTCATGACTGCAAAACAAAAGCGTATAAGATTGAATTGGTGTAAATCAAGACGTTTATGGAGCAAAGAAGATTGGAAAAATATATTATTTATTGATGAAAGTATGTTTTGTGTTTCATATGCTAATCGAGGAATTCGAATTTGGAGAATGAAGCAAGAAGCATTTGATAAAGAATGCCTTAAACGTTCCGTAAAATTTGGTGCTAGTGTCATGGTTTGGGGTTGCATGAGTGCAGAAGGGCCTGGAAAGTTATGCATCGTCTACAAAAAGGTTAACTCTCGGATATATCAAGAAATTTTTGAATATTACATGATTCCATCATCAGAAGATTTATTTAAAATGATTTCATCTTTCAACAAGATTTAGCTTCAGCGCATACCTCGGTGTCAACTAAGAATTGGTTCCGCCAACGCAAAATTAAGGTACTTCCTTGGCCACAAAACTCACCAGACCTTAATCCCATCGAAAACTTACGGTGTATAATGAAGAAAAAACTCCAAGAAAATCCTCCTTCAAGTAACACTGAGTTAGTGGCACGTGTAAAGTCTATTTGAGCTAATATTGATAGAAATGTTTGTAAACACCTTGTATATAGTATGCAAGATAGATTGTACGCTGTTATGATAGTTAAAGGAGATGCTACAAAATATTAACTACCATTTGCTACATATTCATAAGGTAATATTGTTGCGTAAAATAAAATATTCTAATATTTTAAACCAATCTAAATTTTATTCTAATATTTTGATATGTTTCAGAAAGCTGTATACCTAATTTATTGTACTATATTTTATATTTTGTAAATGTTAAAATCTTATCTAAACATTCCAGATATCATTTATAAGAAATTTAATTGCATTTACTTAGTATCAAAAATAAATAAATGAAAAATATTTTTTTCTTATTACTTTTTTTCAATTATTCTAATATTTTGAATATGAGCTGTAAGTAACAATCCAGAAACATTTAAAATAGTGCTGCACAATCTTTTTGCCAGAAAATTATGCGCCACCGCAATATTCGAAAAGTAATATTTGATTTATTTAATAGCAAAGTGTCTGTCATTTAACACTAGAAAGACGGCGAGCGGTCATTTTGACCGCTACCAAATAAATATATTTCGGTTCGAACCAGAATTTTTTTTATAAAACTACTAAAAAGATACAAAGAGGAAAAAAACTAGTTAAATAAATAAGTTAATAATTTAAAATAAAAATACTGGTGTCAAATATTTTTTATAAAATTTGAGTAAAATTCCCCGTCTTTCTAGTGTTAATAAGGAAAATTATGTTCTAGGAAAATAGTGGTATCTCGGTGGCCCGCGGGCCACCGGTTGTACACTCCTAATTTAAAAGCACTTTCATATCCAAAAATTAAGGGTAAGTGACCGGATGCTTTCGATTTTACACGTTTTGTCGAATATCTACTGAAATTCTAGACGAATTAATTGTCCTTGAACTTCTAGGATGTAAAGAACATGTTTGACTTCATACTTTTCAATAAAGATTAAGTCGCGAGAACAACTAGGGGACTAATAAAAAATCCAATAATGAAAAAAATATTTTTGATCACCCTATAATGACAAAAAATGCTCAAAATAGTTCGCTACTGTATTAAATGACTATACGGGTACAGTTCAACGTTTGTGTGCATTTGTGTGCATATAGCGCACATAATCATAAATACGTTAATGTTTGTGTTAAAAATTCAAAAGGTTTTTTGTTTATAGCATACAGATGTTTTCAGTCAAATTTAACACAAATTTCTGAAAACTTGACAAAGAACAGTAACAATAGTATACTGCAATTAAAACATTAATATGTTGAATAATCAATTATATATGGGCATTTGTATAAAATATTTTAACTGCGCATACATGGAAGATTTCAATTTTTCTTTTATATATATATAATTTTGTAGTCAGCTATTTAGGGAAACTTATATAAAATCTTCAGTCAAATATCGCAAAAATTCAGAAGGATTCTGGCGATACAGTGAGTTGCTTTCTAAAAGTATCTGGCTGGGCTACCACTGCCGACTATTTTTATATTTTATTGGCACTACTATTTCAAAAAATAAATTTTATAGTATATTTCTGCTGCTTGTGTTGTAAAAAGATTTTTTGTTTTGAGAAAGTGGTGCCAGTAAAATATTAAAATAGCCGCCAATGGCAGCACTGTTAACTACTTTTAGAAAGCAAGTCACTTTATCGCCAGAATCTTTCTGAATTTTCGCAATATTTGACTGAAGTTTTTAATGGAGTTGTGAATAAAGAGGAGAGGACATATAGTATATTGTCTACGAGTTGCGAGTGAAGTAACTGATGAGGTTGTCACAAGATGGCGACTGCTTTTTTTAACCCTTAAATGCGCGATTTTTTATTTTGTTTCGAAAAAATTCTATATGATACTCTGAAAGGTTTATAACACAGGAAAAATAATGAAAAAAAATCAGATATATATTTTTCATATAATACGTCAATCTTTTCTTCTGTTGCACATCTGCAATATAAGTAAAAACTACTGTCGTGTGGCTGTTTTACGCTAAAAAAATGCAAATTAGTAAATACTTTAATAAGTATGTCTCCAAATACCTTATTTTATATAATTATTTATTTATAAAACTTAATTTTTAACCTTTTAATTCCCAAAATACAATACGTCCTAGAAATTACGTAGTTCAGAGGATCTAACTTTACACCAGAAAGTCTCAATGGTTAATTTGGATTTATTTAAATAGGGAATGTCTATTTCTTAATTAAAGCAAATATTGCTATTTTAATTTTCTGGTGTGAATTAGGTATATGCGAATAAAAAATATCTGTTGAATTCAAAGCAGTATTGTTTGCATATATGCAAAGTTGCGCTCTAAAGGGTTAAATCGGATCTACAATTTCTGATTACACACTGGACAAACTGCCTACCAGTAAAATTGAATAGAAAATTTCGTCTTATTTAAACGTCTTATTCATGGAAGTATTTTCTCATAAATATGGTAAAATTTTCTATATGCTTTTACTGGTGTCAGTTTGCATTGTGAAACAGTTAGTTTGTTTCTCTGGTTGTCACAATATGGAGAAAACGCAGGGCCTGACTTCCGCCAAAGTAAACGTATACCAGTAAAAATTAAAATCAGTTTCTGCCGTTATTTATGACTGACATTTTGCATTAATAATGCGTTTAAATAAGGAGAAAATTTCTATAGAAATTTACTGGTGGAAGATTCCACCGTCGGTTTATCAACCCTTCGGAAAGCGGTTACAGTTGAAGCTTCACTATTTCAAAGATATGTCAGTTCCTCTTTATTAATAGTTCCATGAAGTTTTTGTATAAGTTGCCCTAAATATCTGACTACCAAATTATGAAATAAAAATTTTGAAATCTTCCACGCATGCGCAGTTAAAAATTATTTCACACAAATGCCTACACCTCATCAGTTATCCAATATATTGATGTTTCAACTACAATATACTGTTTCAATTGTTGTTTGTGTGTAAAATTTGTATGAAAACTTTGTATGCTATAAACAAAAAACTTTTGAATTTTTCACAGAAACGTTAACATGTTTTTGATTATGTGTGCTATGTGCACACAAATGCACACAAACGTTCAACTGTACCCGCATAGTCATTTAATACAGTCACAGACCATTTTGAGCATTTTCTGTCACATGGATGATCGCAAATATTATTTTATTATTAAATTTATTATCAGCCCCCTAGTTGTCCTGGCGACTAAATCTTCACTGGAAAAATGTGAAGTCAAACATGTTCTTTACATCCTAGAAGTTCTAGGAGAATTCGTCGAGGATTTCAGTAAATATTTGACAAAACGTGTAAAATGGAAAGCGTCCGGACCCTGAATTTTTGGACATGAGCATAATTTTAATTTTAGTTCTACATTACAGGGCTCCTACTGTCCGTTTTTTTTTCCAACACTAGTGAGAAGTCGGTCGATTAGTGATGACGTCATAACTTGTGTCCTCAGGCCTTCAGTATTTCGATGGCAGCGACCAGACACATTTTTATATAACAGGACTGTATATACATAGTTTCTAAACCCGTTTTTTTATCAGTATGTGCTAGTTATTATAATATAAAGCCCCCAAAAATGTTTAAATACTCGTGGAACATTTTCAGTGGTGAGTGGTTTAAACCCTTAAGGCTCGCTTAATATTTGGAAAAAACATCAAAAAAATACCTATATTTTTTATTACAGAAATTTAATATTTATAAGGTTTCTATATAAAATATGCAATTAGTTTTTTTTTTTTTTTTTTTTTTTTTTTTTAAGGAGAAAAAAAAAGATATTACAGAACAAATTCATATTTGTAGAAAAGCCATCATAGGAGAATTCTGTGTCTTAATGTTTGTTTTACACCATAAAAATTAGTTCGAATAAGACCTCTATTTTTCACATCTTAGATCTCTATTTATCATGGAAGACGGTAGTATTCCGAGTGACGCAGCCTTAAGCCTAAAATCGTATCGTATCGTATCGTATCATAGAATTCGTAGATGGCGGAACTCATATATACAGCTAACTCGACATCAAATAAAACGCGAAAAGCCGCCTTTTAATAACTCAGCAGATATAGGTCTTATTGTTCTGAATTTTCTAGAACAGTCTTATATCTGCAGTCTAATCGTATACTGAAATTTTTACATTTCTACGTGCAGTATATTTTGAGATCTAAATAGCCATTTTTAAAGTGAAAACGTTGGTATGATATCGAGGAAGTTCCTAATTTGAAAATCTCGAAAACGGTTCTAACGATTATCTTTAAATTGATACATAATATAAAGGTGATTAAGGTGAGGTGAATAACACTTTTCTTTTTTCTGGGAAAACTCTCGTTCGTTAAATAATTCGATTTTTTTCTCTCGAAAATGACACGCGCGATTTTTTAAAAATCAAATAAATATGTTTCAGATGAACCAAATAACAATTTACTTGTTTCCAGAAAGACTTGTTCGTTTTATAATGCGCATGAAAAATCGCACTATATTTCTTCGCCATTCTATGGAAATTTCACCGAAAATGCATGACACTGTATTCATGCACATGCTTTCTTTTTAACCACTTTTGGGGAGAAAAATTTTGTCTTCCCACTGGCTGAGTGGTTAAGGGCCATCGTCTACTGATCGTAAGATAGGCAGTTCGATATTATCTGGTACTTTTTTTCACATGTGAATGTGCTTTTTTTTTTAAAGTCTGTTAGTTGACCATTATTCTCAGTTCCTTTGTAATTTTTTAATTGCTATTAAGTTAAATAAAATTACAATTATAATGACGCCAATTTGATGATGATTATTTCTTGGCAATTTTTCAACAATAAAAATATTACCATAAATTTTATAAATATATTTAATTTCAATCACT
Organism: Maratus speciosus; assembly: GCA_963932465.1. Taxonomy (NCBI): domain Eukaryota; kingdom Metazoa; phylum Arthropoda; class Arachnida; order Araneae; family Salticidae; genus Maratus; species Maratus speciosus. The sequence continues at coordinate 464,613,580 of OZ010796.1, forward strand.
TTACAAAAAATATACATTAATAATTATTATTTGAATATAAATCACACGATCAGAAACGTAAAAAAATAATTCATTTCAGCTCTTCTTTTTATAATATCATTTTTTATTATTATGACGGTCAATCAATATATAATCACTGACATCCATATTATTATTATTATTATAATTATTATTTTCCTTGCATAAAAACTATTGTGATGTAATAATTCTTTTATAATAAATAATTTAGTTGAAATGTTTTATTTATAAATAACAATGAAGTTTGATAACCCCGAGACAATTGTTTTTATTTAACTTTGCAATATTTACAGTTTACATAATAAGCATATCAGAATTCTGGTGTCGCCATCTTTTGACGCAATTGCGTACTACATTTTGTCTCTTATTCGGAAAAAAAAACTAACGCTCTTCGCCGCTTTGAAAGAATCTCTTGTGACTAGAGGTCTATTTCGCAAATATTAAGAAAATTACTGCATACAAAAATATTAAAATGGGTAGTATTATAGAGAAATGTTTGATAAAAACGTTGAAGTAGACAGCTTTTAAATCGAAGAATTATTTTAAGAGATATTTAATGTTAAATCTGGATAAAATTGTCTCATTAAAAAAGTCTCATAGGAAAAAAAAATATACATGGGAATTTAATCATTTTTATTCAATTTAATCATTCAATAGAAACTCGAAGTTTGCAGAGTGCATTTATTATTTTGAACTGGCCTAATGTTTTGACGGTTTATTTCAATTTTAAATTAAAATTTTCAGAATTTCCAGAGATATTTTTTACATATTTTAGAAAAGGTTATTTTAAATTGTTGCCAATTGTTAAAACAGCGCAAAGAATAATATATCCTTTAAATTAAAAATTTATTCACACGTGACTATTATAAACAGAAAAAAATCCTTTTAAATTAGAATTAAATGATAACGTGTTAAAAGCAGGAAAATATTAAACATTACGTCATAAAAATTGATTTAACACATGCTTACTTAAAATGAAAGAAAATTATAAAATATTCAATTATTTTCAAATTAGAATTAAATTATTATGCATTAAAAGCAGGAAAACATTGAAAATTACATCATAAAAATTATATTTGCACGTGAATATTAAAAGAAAAAGAAAATTTTTAAATAATAAATTCATTTATATGTGTTAAAAGTCGTAAATGGAGGAAATTACGTCATATTGGCCAAAGTGGCCAAATAATAATATTGCAAAACAGTTTAAATTAAAAAATATATTTATATGAGAGATTTATTTCAAATTTCGAGATGATATTTTTAGCTATAGTTGCCAATTTTAAGGTAGCGCAAATAATAATATTATCTTTCTAATAATAAAAATATTTTCTGTTGAATGTTACAAAGAGAAAGGAAAGTTTGGTGAAAATTATGTCAGATTTAAAACGTTACATTTAAAATCTCTTATTTAAAATCATTTTCTTATAGCGTTGTTAAAAAATACCATAAAGCAAAGACTCTGTTGACTTAGTTCCTTTTATATTTGGTAATTTTCAAATGTTTAACTAATCTTATTTAATCAAGCACGGAAACAGCAACTAACATCTGCTGATTCGGTCTTGAAATCCCTCAGTAAAAGGGAAACTCGTTTACAGTAAGATCGCCATTGATTTTTTAATTATACAGAGCAGCCTCGATTATCCGAGCTAATTGGGACTGTTAGTAAATCGGAATCGGAAATCTCGGTTAATAGAAACTGTGTGTAAAAACTCGCCGTGCTTGCGAATTTAACATCTCTTTAAAAAATATATATATAGAACGTTTTTTAAATAATAAAAATAAATATATGTAAAGTTCTGTTTCACAGCTTAAAAAATTTAAAAAGAAAATCAACTACCAGTAGTAAATTTTAAAATGCAAATTGAAAAATTTACGAAAGTTCACACAGCCACTGGAAACAAAGCATTGTTCGCTATTGACTTCTCAGGGTCCAATGTTTCTTTGGAGTTGAGTGCTTTTGGGGGCAGAAGGGCCTGTATAGCACGGACAGTGAGCTAAAGAGTGTGGTTATTTTTAAGGCTCATTCAAAATGAAAAAAAAAAAATCAGACTTTGTTATAGGCTCGGTTAACAGAAACCTTGATTAATCGAAGCTCGGTTAATCCAGGTTCTACTATAATTCAATCTTCCGTAATCTTTTTAAAGCAGATCAAATTAATGGACTTTAGCACAAAGTCACATAGCTGATAACTGCCATGCTTGTTGGCCACCTTTTTTTCAAAAAGTTTGCTTCGCCTTATTCAATTAATGAGATATCTCCGATAAAATAAGTCACATTTTCCTGTTCTAAAATACTGGTATCCAAAAATCGTAGCATGTAACTGATACTACAAGTACTCATGGAACTAGACTATTTTAAGTCTGATTTTTATTGTAGACTATATAAAATTATTAAAAATATATATTATGATAGGAACTAGCGGGCTTCGTCCGCTATTTACGTTACGGATATAAAAATCATGTTTTTTTTTTTAGGGAAAAAGAAATAAAAACCTATTTGACGATAGGTTTATAAAGACACATTTTGTATTTGTTGTATTTCCGGGGATGAAAAGGGGGGGGGACTATTTTGATTAAATATCGTAATTAGTCCACATGGCAGATATAATTATGATAGACACTAGCGGGCTTCGCCCCTCTATGGCGCCTTATGGGTCCAGCTTCCATAACTCGGAAACTACCTTTCGGACATCAATGCAACAGATTCCAAACGTTATAATTAACTTAATAATCACCCTATATAGCATTAAAGTAAATTTATGAGTACTGCATACTATTTTTTTATCGTAATTTCTGAAGAGAAAAAATTATTTCGGTTCCATTCTTAGGTACTGGTTTGAAAAATTTTGAAAAAGGGGGGAAGGAGGGGACATGAGACTGCTGTTTGTCAAACAACACAACGGGGTCTGGCTTATTCAACTTGGTTTTTGATGACTTCAATTGGAAGGTGGTTTGTTTAAAAGAGTGCGTTCCCTGCCCCATGAAAATTGGAACTATTGGTGCACCATCTATGTAAGGATTTAATAATTATAAATTAACATTTTGGATTTATTAATTTAAGGATAAAGTGTTTTTAAAGGAATATCAAATGAAACCCTCTGTGCGATCTGCGATTATACTTACCCACTTGTTTTTATATACAAACTGCTATAAGGAAAATTGTAATAAAATAGTAAAAATTAAATCTGCATTAAATCCCATAAGTATCTTTTTTTTAATCATTTTATCACTAACCTCAAAAAAGTAATGATATCAATGCAAAAACCCTTGACGGGTTAAAAGTTTCTGACGCAGCACTTTATCTTATGCTCTAAGAATTTTAAATATGGAACTTAAAAATACTGATATCAAATTTTGAGTGACGTTATGCTATTTCTTAAAAAATATATTTGTATTTATTTCATTATTTTATTTTTGTTTTATTTATAATCGCATGTGCAAAAGTTATGTTCAACATGAAAAGCTGCATAAAATTTTATTCGCTGTTGCTTTATCATTTACATCTCTCATAAATTCAAAATATGAGTTTTAAATGACATGATATAAAATTTAAGTGACGCCTTGATGTGACTTTAAAAGGTTTGTTTTAAAATTCAATTTAAATTATTTTTGACTTGGTTAAAATATTTTTTTACATCTACACAATACTTTTAATTTTCCAATTCACTGTTAAATATATCACTTTCATTGAATCTATACTATGCATTGAAATGTATTTATTTCAATAAATTGATTTATCTTTTGTGTCACGCTATTCAAAATTGTGAGTAAGATTTATGTAAATGGTTTATTTGCGTCAAACTATCCTTTTTCATACATTTCATGTAGTTTGGACACAATGACGCAAAGAAACCATTTACATAAATTTTACTCACAATTTTGAATAGCGTGACACAAAAGATAAATCCATTTATTGAAATAAATACATTTCAATGCATAGTATAGATTCAATGAAAGTGATATATTTAACAGTGAATTGGAAAATTAAAAGTATTGTGTAGATGTAAAAAAATATTTTAACCAAGTCAAAAATAATTTAAATTAAAACAAACCTTTTAAAGTCACATCAAGGCGTCACTTAAATTTTATATCATATCATTTAAAACTCATATTTTGAATTTATGAGAGATGTAAATGATAAAGCAACAGCGAATAAAATTTTATGCAGCTTTTCATGTTGAACATAACTTTTGCACATGCGATTATAAATAAAACAAAAATAAAATAATGAAATAAATACAAATATATTTTTTAAGAAATAGCATAACGTCACTCAAAATTTGATATCAGTATTTTTAAGTTCCATATTTAAAATTCTTAGAGCATAAGATAAAGTGCTGCGTCAGAAACTTTTAACCCGCCAAGGGTTTTTGCATTGATCATCATTACACAAATGTTTGCGAATAATATTTGAAATAATATATGTACGTTAAATTTTGATTATTAACCCTCTGTCTACCAGAAGGGTCCAATGGACCCGACATGTATATTCAAAATATCTATTCAAACCAGAAATTTCTTCAAAACAAACTAAATGTATAAATCAGACAATAATAAGTTAAATAAGCAAATTAAATAGTTTTAAGTAAAAATTCTGGTGTAGAATGTTTTTATAAAACTTGAGTAAAATTTCCGGTAGTTCTAGGGTTAATAATTTTTTTGAGTGTGATATATTTCGAAACATGCAATACAACAGCGTGGCGAGTGATCAGGGAAAAACACAGTCAGAAAGGGTGTTAAATACCGGTATTTTGTTAAAGAGTAATTCGCCTTCTTTAATCGCTTTATATTATTCCTAGTATTTTCTGGAAGAAAATACTGGTAGTTTCCACTTTTTTTACTGACTACTCGCCACCCTGTACAAAATCCAACATCACAATCGGCGCCAAAAGCCAAGCCCAAATGGCAATATTCAAAGACTTCAGACGGAAATGCCAGCTAAATTTTTCTGGTTTCAGAAGCTTTTTCCAGCAATAAAATCTCCAGCCCTGAATAATATAACGGGCACGAGAAATAACGAAAGACACCAGTGTTGCCAGAGGGCTACTTTTATTTTAATTCAGATTTCTTGATTGGCACCACTTTTTTGAAATGTTAAAATTCCCATTGTTTTCGCCTTAATTAATATGTCATTAAATAAGGCGAATTTTACTATTTCATAAAAGTGGTGCCAATCAAGAAATCTGAATTAAAAAAAAGTAGACCACTGGCAGCACTCACTTAACGGCAACGGCACCTCAGCCCGTGATATTGACGGGAGCGAGAATTAAGGGATTAATGTAAAAAATATAATTTTATTCAGACGAATCAAAAGTTTTATAGGTGAAAACCTATCCATGTCTAACTTTTCACTTTCAAAAAGGAAGAAAAATTTGGTTTTAGCGAACATTCTCAATAAGGATACATTCTTGCGATAACCTGAATAGTATTAAATTTTCTTTTACATTGAAAAAAGAATGATTATATTTCAATGAAATTCAAAGTAAAATATGAATAATAATAATATATTCTAAATAACCAGTACGATACCAGAAAAAAATAGCAGTTTAAGTGTCTGAAAACATTTATCATGACTTTTTATTTGTGTTTCTTGCTTAAACTTTGTTTAAACGAGCTTTACGAAATCCAGATTTATAGATTGAGTAAGAATATGTAACAAATTTTGGAAATCTGCTCGGTTCAACTAAATGTTTATAAAAATCACTGTTCCGTGCTTAAGTTATTCGTAAGTTTATACGTATTGTACACCAGTATGTTTACATAGGAGAGAGAATTTTTTTTTTTTTTTTTTTTAAAGAACTGATAATTCCCTTCTTTTTTTTGAGTTAGATAATAAGATCGCCTGATAAACTAAAGTATCAAATATTTTTTTTTTCGTAACTCACTATTGAAAATCTAGTTCAGCACAGGTTTGCCAGTGGGCTATTTTTTTTAATTCAGATTTCTTGATTGGCACCACTTTCATGAAATGGTAAAATTCGCCTTATTTAATCACATATTAATTAAGGCGAAAACAAGAGGAATTTTACCATTTCAAAAAAGTGGTACCAATCAAGAAATCTGAATTAAAAAAGTAGGCCTCTGGCAACACTGGTTTAGCATGCGCAAACAATAATTTAACCCTTCGAGGAGCAAGTGATTGTGTTTCTGTAATGTTGAATTCACACCGGATTATTTGAAAATTTTTATTCCGAAATAAGAAAAGCAATTTTACAATATTTTTCCATGAAAGTTATAAAAATAAAAATTAATTAAAAGTTTCCGGTGCAAATCTTGATTAAACTTAGGTGGGATATAATATATCCCACCACCCCTCAAGGGGTTAAATTGTCTGCATCTTAAAACTATGTGTTTCATTAACACTATTTTTTTAAATAAAAGCTACCTTGGATTACATTAAATGCCTTCAATTTTTGTTACACGACTTATTGAACTCATGAATAAAAGAAAAACACTATATGCTTAATGAAACACAATTGCAAATTGAGACAAGATTTATCAACTACAAGGGTACAGAATATGGAATTTTCATTGAATTTCTTAGAATATTTCTAATAACGAGATGCTTTTTTTTAAACTTTATTAATCTCGTTTTTCCACTTCATGAGTTCACATAAATCTTGTAATTTAGCCTTCAAAATTCAGTCATACATACTGATGAACGATAAAGGGAAAAAATTATGTAGAAAAAAAAAAGGTTACAATTTTACAAAGAAGATATCGATGAAACCTTAACATCGCTACACCCATAGCTCTGTCACTGCTGCAGGCAGTTACCTGTTATAGAGATACGAAGGTCGGCCATGAAATTCAAGGCCTTTTCAAGGTTCACAATCCATAATAATAAAGATGATCATTTAGGTTTGTGAATTAGATTCCCTTTACCGTACCTGCTAACGTTTTCGCTTTTTTGTACCACAAAAAATTAATAGAAAATTTTAACTTTTTTAATCTCCATAATCTGCCGATTAAATAAGGCAAACATTGCTATTAAATTGTGGTACAAAAAAGTGTAAAAGTTGGCAGCTATGACTTTACACTTTCTTATCGTAAAATTTTGTTGAGACTAAATGAAATCCCTTTTCTAAGAATGCGGAATAACAAAATTTTACCTCCAGACTTTTAAACACAGGAATTCACAATCCGTGGTTGCAGAACTACCACTTTTTTCCAGTGGTAATATTCGCCTTACCTAATGAAAAAAATTCTATGATTAACACAGGGTTCCTACTGGTCCATTTTTTTAAAAACCAGTATTTTTTAAGAAAGAAATTTGCGGTAGATTTCTGCAGCAATTGCATCTAAGGAGCCCTTTGAGGTAAGTTTTTACGAAATTTATAAAGAGAATTCTTCGTTGAAAAAAGTGGTGTTCAAAAAACGTACCGAATGGGACCTGTTAACACCTTCGCGACTCGCGGCACATATACGTTTAGGGCTGCTCAAAATACTTGGACACTACTGTTTATTTAACAGACATCTGTCATTAAATAAGAAGAATATTTCTTCTTCAAAGAAGCGGTAGCAATCATGCAATCTTAATATACAACAAAGTAGCGGGCTAAAACACTAGCCGCGGTCGTGCTGCATTTGAATTTTTATAGAACGGGAAATCACATTTCTGTTAACGAATCTTTTGGCTAACGAATGTAATTCAAAACGAATTATCTTCGTTATCCGATTTATCACTGTATGTGCTATTCATATAGCCAATGATATCAATCATTTTTTATCTTTAAAAAGAAAGAAAAAGAAAACTCAACGTGTTTGTTTGTTTGTTTGTTTGTTTGTTTGCTTTAACGATTGTACATCTGGGCTGCTACTGGCGACTATTTTTTACTCCATCTTGCACCACTTTTTCTAAACAAAAATCTTTCCCATAGACTTTAACAACATTCGCAAGGGAAATATACAACAAAATTTATTTATTTTTTTAAATAGTGGTATGAATAGAATGTAAAAATAGTCGTCAGTGGCAGCCCTGCGACAGTAGGTCAAAAAAAAAAAAAAAAAAAAAAAGCAACACGGCCCACACATTTTCATCGCCAAATTGCCGAAGAGAAAAAAGATAGCCGTTCGATTGGGAACTATGTCTTTATAATTTTACATAAAAAAAACCTTTAGTTATCCTTCTCTATGTGAAAAGACAAAATTTTAAAATTTCAGTGCCACACGACCTAACTTTAAGACCAGAGAATACGAATATAAACCCATAAATTGCCCAAGATATAAGTTTTCCTACAGTATCTTTGATTAGTTCCGGAGAAATTCAATATTAAATATTAGGCTAATTTGGAAGATGATCTCTAAAGTCAAAATCGTTACTTTAAGGTTCAGATTTATATTTAGACGTTTAGAGGGGGTTGCTTTAAAACTTTAGCTACAATGGCTGTTAGGGGCGAGGAAAGACCCATCAAATTCAGATTTAATACAAATTTTATAAATCTTTTTCGATGGCAAATACTATTTGTGTTTAAAAATTGCTAAATAAAACGTTTAAATAGTCACATTTACTTTATTAAGTTTTTAAGAAATTGTTTCTTTTGTTGATGTTATTGTTGTTGTTCAATGACTGTAAGGTTACCACCAAACTATAGTGCTAATGGGTTTTCTAAGCGTAACTGAGAAACTACAATCACATATTTTGTACAAGCTTCCAGAAGCTTTTTGTAGTAGCTTCCAGAAATCAATTTCTGTTTTAAAAAAAAAAATCATATGTTAGAATTCGTAGTTCTTAATATGAATTTCATAATTAACTTTTCACACATTATTTTTAATGCAAGAAAATCATCGCATAATTAATTGTGTTTGTATACTACATACTAACACCACGGAAAAAAAATCCCACGAATAAATAATTATTGCGATATATAGGAAAGAAAATAATAAAAAATAATTTAAACATAGGAGGTTAAAACTTTATATCTTCATAAATAATTCCTGAACTTCTTGACCGAACGGTTTCCAGTTTGGTGTCTAAAGCTAAAATGAAATTCGATATATGAGGTCGAATTTGTGCGTTAGGATTAAAAATTATAAAGTTTTTTACTACTTCAACATGGAGTGGATATGGTTCGTCTAAGCTTTTTAAATATAAACATAAAGAACGAATAATTCCCAGTCGAATGATTTTTTTCGCTCTTCTCTACAATTCGGCGTTAAAAAGGTATGTTGTGTTATTTTTTAACCGATTTCCACAGAGAGGAAGTTATGCAATCTGTTTGTATCTTTTTTCTTCCTACCTGTATCAACGAATAACTTTTGAAGGAATGGCCCTATTTTCATACTTCTTTGTTGTTGTTGTTTGAAAGGCCTCATTCTGCAGATGGTAGTGTTTCAATATAATTAGGATCTAAAAATGATATATTGGTGTATGTGTGTTCTTGTCTTTTTTTATTTATAGGTTTTAACTTTAATTAAAATCGGCCAGTCGTCACGACATACACAGCACTGCTTTAAATTTTTAAAATAGTTTTGATATTGTGTATATATTTTTTTTTTTTTACAGGAACACTTCGAAAATGTTAATATAGCATCGTATACTGGGCATCAAAACAACCAGTATTGACAACAATGTGATTTAAAATGAATGTGGACAGGGGCGGCGCCAGAACTTGCCCGACGGGGGGGGCACAGTATCCCCGACAGGGGGGCCGAATTTATAATATATGCAGTAGAGTGCCGATTATCCGGACGTCGATTAACCGGATTGTCCAATAAAGCGGATCGGTCAAGGGTCACACGTTTTTTTCCAACCTTATCCAAATTTTTTTAAGTGAAACTTCTTTAGGCGAGGCAGGGTGAATTTGGCTGGACGTCACGAAAGTTAACCGTTAAATAACGATTTCCTAATCAGGAAATAATAAAATCGCCAACAAATGCAAAGACAGCATTGCATAAAATCAACTGTTTCTAGAACCTAAGAAGTTTCACTTCTAACGCGCGAGAGTCCCAGTCAGAAAAAAGAAAATGCCCTCTAGGAAGCAGAAGTCTATCAAGAATTTCTTTTTCCTATCACAATGAATTTTTTTAACGTACGTATTGTAAAGTGTATGTATATATACATGTAATAATTTCTATGCGTACGTCTAAGTTTGGACCAATTTCGTAGAAAATAAAATTTCAAAAAAGTAAAAACAAAACAACTTCTAAATACGCCTTAATACACGAAAATGTGCACTACCACAACTGCCAGTCCTAAGCCTGGAAAAAGTATGAAGGGAAGTGACCTAAAAAACATTGCCATTAGATGTTTTTAAAAGTTATCCAATTATCCGGATTTTTCATTAACTGACCTCGGTCCCGACCGGTCCGGATAATCGGCGATCTACTAAGAGATCTATCTCCACGAACCCGGGCTTGTCCCGAATCCCGAGCTCGGTAAAAGTTTCTTTCATTAAACTCGGGCCGAGCTTAAATTTTATCTGAAAACTCAGTACGGGCTCGAGCTAAATTTTAGCTTTAAAAAAGTTGGTCCGGGCTCGAACTTCATTCTTCTCGGCGCACGTCCGGGTCTTATATTTTTTTCTGTTGATTCCGGCCGGACCGGGACTGTATTTAATTTTTTTTCCCCATGTCGTGATAACTTTTCTCCTTTATTAGTGGTTTAAATGAAGAATAAAACATCTCTTTGTTTCTTTCATTTTTAGGGTTTCGTTCATCTATTCGTCTCACTCCTCTCTGTATGTCTGTCCGTCACAGAGCCCGTTCTCAGAAACTACAGTGCGTCTCATAAATATAAAGACACAGATGTTTTTGAAATTACATTTTATTATTCAGTTAAAAGAAATTAAATTTTATACCTCATATTAAGAATACTGAAATAAATCTCTTATAGGGGTTTTAATTTAAATAAAATAATTTCGTCTCGAATAATAAAAAATAATAGAAAATTACGCTCTCTCATAAATATAAAGACAAACTTGAAATTGCTTCATATGCAAATTTTTTTCGAATGCGCGCGTACAGAATTATTGCGCACGCGCAGAAATACACTTTAACTTACACAAACGAGCAAAGTAGTTTGACTTGTTTCAACTGCAAGGATGCCGTGGAACATTGAAATTTCTATACATGAAATTTGTAAAATACGGGGATTTAAAGCTAATAGCTTAACAGTTTGTCAAATATGTAAAAAAACTGGGAGAATCAGAGCTGCACTTTATAAAATTTTATCAAAAACTTACAATTTATATTCAAGAAAACGATCTGACAGACCGAGAAAAACTAGTGAAAGATTCGATCGCAAGATCACGCGACTTGTTTCGCCGCAAAAAGTGTCATTCCGATAAGTTTCTCAACGAGTTTATGGTATGGTCCCAAAAGATACAGTACATCGTCGTATAAAAGAAAGAAAAAACATTGTATGCCGACATACGTGCATGTTTTCTTTACTGAAAAAAGAACATAAACAACGGAGGTTAATCTGGGCTAAAGATCATATGCACTGGAAGGACGAATGGATGCAAGACATTTTTTCAGATGAAAAGGGATTTAACTTGGATGGTCCAGATGGTTGGAATTCCTGCTCGCACGATTTAAGACGTTAATCCCGAACCCTCTTCAGTAGGCAGAAAGGGGGAGGTTCTGTTATGGTGTGGGGTGCCTTCTCTTTTGATGGAACTACGGATATTGCTTTTCTGGAAGGTAAACAGACATCTAACGAGTATACCGAACTACTTGATAATCAGTTGTTGCCAATTGCTGAAACTCTTGGTGGTCGGAATTATTTGTACCATCAGGATAATGCATCGATTCACACATCAAGACTCACAAAAAAATGGTATTCCGATAGCAATATTCATGTCACGGTGTGGCCCGCACGTAACCCTGATTTAAATCCAGTTAAGAATCATTGTGGCACTCTCGTTCGCAGTGTATATGCATCTGTAACACAATTTTCAAACGTCCTTGAGTTGATAAAAGAAATCGAAAGAAGTTGGTTTGATATAAAGCCAAAATCGTTATACAACTTAGTAAAAAGCATGCCAGCTAGAATATTTTCTGTTATTAATAAGAATGGATTATTTATTGGACGGTAATTCAAAAGTATGTAAAATGTCTTTATATTTATGAGACAGCAAATTTATTTACATTTATCAATTTTCGAGTCGAAATTACTTAATTCTAATTTAATTTACTGTAGAATGTTTTCTTGGCTCATACTTTTCGTTATATGCATAAATATAATTTTGAATATTGAATTATTAAAATATTATTTCGAATATTATATATTAAAATATTATCAGTGTCTTTGTATTTATGAGACGCACTGTATATATGTTGGAGACTTAAAATTTTGGATTCTTATAGCTGAATACCTCACATTAAACAACAAATCATAAAATTTTGAAAAAGTATTTTATTTACCCGTCTGGGCTCTAACTTGTGTATTTTAAACTTTGTTTAATAACTCAGCCCCTAATTAACCCTTAAATGCCTGATTTTTCAAAAATCATTGTAATAACGTTTTTCGGCTTTTATTTTTTAAATAAATCTTGGGAAAAATACTTTTAAAAAATCATATTTTGTTTTAAGTATGGTTTACGGCTAAAAAACAGCTTGTTACTAATCGGCAATACTGGTGTTTAATTGAAAAAATAATTTCCCTTGATAAAATTCTATAATATTAAACACACAAGAATTTTAGGAACTATAATAATAAATAAATTTTACTTGCTCACTGCAGGTCAAAATATGGTATTTCGCAAGCTTCCAAACAAAACAAAAAGAACAATTAGCAACAACTGAAAAAATAAATCTATCTTTATTCTTAAACAGCACAAGTGTTGCCATCTACATGTTGAAAATCAATTTAATAATATTTTCAGAATGTATTTTATTGGCAACATTAGGCATTATAGCTTCAATATTATTCTAATAGTATTTTAGAGCTTAAATTGGGTATGTTGCCGAAAAGCAACACCAGGCATTTAAGGGTTAAGTTGATGGCTTGCAATTTTGGATACTTATAGCTGAACACCTCACATCAAACGACAAACCATAAAATTTTGAAAAAGTTTTATATTTACCCCTCCGGGCTCTAACTTGTGTATTTTAAGCTTCTTTTTTTTTCCCCTAACTGAGCCCCTAATTAAGTTGAAGTCTTGAAATGTTGGATTCTTATAGCTGGACACTTCACATCAAACGGCAAATCATAAAATTTTGAAAAAGTCTTATATTTACCCCTCTGGGCTCTAACTTGTGTATTTTAGGCAATTTTTCTAACTCAGCCCCTAATTAAGTTGGAGATGTGATATTTTGCATACTTATAGCAGCACAATTGCGATCACACGAAAAAACATTTTCAAAAGTTTTATATTATTTACCACTACGGGCTCTAGCTTGTGCCTTTTTGGCAATTTTTCTAACCTCCACCCTTTTCATCCGGGATGCACTTTTCTAACTTTTGCCGACACTCCTTTGACCACTCTTTCATATTATACACCATAGCCGTACATATTTTAGTTCCTTTTTTACCGCTAGGGGGCGCCTACCTATCTTGGGTGCTATGGGTCCGATTACCTCGACTAATATATCTACGGATAGTTTGTAAAACGGAGTTTCGTTTGGATAGAGATTTGTTTTGAATACAGTGCGCCCCCTAGTTGCGAAATGTGGAACTAACAGATTTTGCAAAAGGATAAAGTGTTTTGAGAGGAATATTAAACGAAACCCTCTGTGCGATCTGTGATCACACTTACCCACTTGTTTAAATAACAGGTGGAACATGTTTAGGTCCGGATTTGGCATATCCCGAAACGCGCAGGTCTCTAACACTCACACTGCTACTAAAATTAGAGTTGAATTGCACTGGGCCAAAACATTTTTATTCCAAATATAAATTTCGAAGCTTGTCAAAGTATATAGTTAGGTAAATAAAGTGAAAATAGCTCTTAAGGTTATTTTGGAAACTCCCTACTAGTCACCTACACTTCATAGGCGGCAGGACTCAATTTCTAACAAAAAAAAGTACCGGAGCCCTAATATTCTGCAGTACTAACAACCGTAGCGTACTCCCCCCCCCCCTCCCTCCAGTCTCCATATTTATATTCCATACACTATTTGTAAAACTTAAAGCATTTCTTTTTTTCTTTAGAAAAATAAAAATTTTAAATATAGCTATCAGATTATACTTAGATGTACACTATTCCACTTTTTAGTTATCACTCCTTTCGAATATAAATCTTTGCCTAATTTTAATGTTAATTAATTGCAGAATTCTGGGATTAAATATGGTAAGAATTATGATTCGGAAATAGTGGCAACTCAAAAGGAATAGTTTGTCAGCTATGCATTTTTTATGAAAAAAAGAATGAAATTTACAGAAATTAATATTTATATGCTGAAGAATAGAACAACGTTTTTCAATTTCCTATAAAACGTGCATATCTTAAACTATAATCGATTCCTTCCACATTACGATTTTTATAGTGAGTCTCTGAAAATCAGATTAAATTAAAAATTTGACAGGTTAAATTAAAAAGATTCGATGCTTTTATAGAAAAAGAGGAAACACTTCTCGGTTGCTTTCTATCAGAATAACAAAACATGGCAATTAAATCTACTTACAAATGAAAATGACTTCGTAAATGTGCCTTAAAATGGGCAACGTTCATGATGTACAAAAAGCGCTATTGTACTGAGCTCCGGAGCCCTGTATTTATAAGCTCCGGTGAATTCCGACCAATACTTAAATATTTACTAAAAACAGAGAAGTACCGGAGCTGAGTTCCGGTGGGCTCCGGCGTAAACTAAGCCCTGAAGGCAGACGAATCCACAAAAGAAAATGTTTCCACACTTTTGACCATTACCCGAAAGGAAAAACTCTGTTTCGTACTCTTTTTCCACTCAGCAACCTCCCAATAAGAGGTAATTCAATATTACAGATTTTACGTGCACATGTATGGCCCATACACAGCAGTGTGTGAGCGACAGCGTAAGGAACAGTTCTCCGGTTATGAGGCGAATCACCCCGCCCCTTAAGAAAATGCAAAGGTCTAGAAACAAGAGTGCCGCATCAGGTAAGGTGGGTAACCAATTTTTTTCGAAACGCGGTTCGTGTTCAGGGCGGGTTGACCATGTATTTTAATGTCGGAGGTAACTGAAAAAAAATCAGTTGACAAATCCCTATCAAAAACGCATGCAGTGACAAAAAATTATTTTAATTTCAAATTATTTTTATTTGTTAGTGAAAGTGTCATCGTGAAAACTAGCAGTTAAACGTTACACATAATTAGGGTCCCGCTAAGATAATAAACAAAATTTGCAGCCCTGCAAATTTTATTTAAAACCAAACTTCAACCCGAACCGAACCCAACCAAAAATATTCCGTCTACCCGTAACCCGATCGAACCCGAAATACTTAATTCCAATCCCAACCTGAAACCCGGAATCGGAGAAAATTGATCCAAAATACATATAACGTAATTATAGAAAAATAGTCTGTAATCATATCTCTAATATTAATGTTATCTTTTATGTAGAAAAATAAACATGTAAGGAGTCATTCATATTCAAATATGTAGTTTTCATCTGAAATAGATACCTGCGCTTGTTGGGTTATACCCGACCCAAACATTCAACTTAAAGTTAATCCGAAACCTACCAAAAAATTTTCGTTGACCCAAAACGCGACAACAATTTTTCCGCACATTTACAATGAAGTTATGTATGCATATAATTATTTTCTCATTTATACCTTCCATTTCTCTTTTATATTTTAAATAGAGATGAATATCCATATTATTATAAAATTAGACTCTACTCTATATTAAAATTAATGAACAAAGAAGAATTTTTTAGTTTGATACTAAGTTAGCTTGAATAATTATACAAAACTATCTTTTTATTTACTCATTCATTTATAAAAAAAAATACCCTACGCTTTTTAATAAGACGATCGAAGTGAGCAGGTGAATTTCCACGCCCTGTCTCTTCTTGAAATCGTATTTCTTATAGTCGCCTAATTTTGCGGTCAGTCAAATAAACATTGGACAGGAGTGAACATGAGTTCTAGACAAAATGTACAAGGTTTTCGGTAACATCTGGTCGTTGTAACGACAGACTGTGACCAATATGTGGTTAAATTCTTAAATTTTCTCGTCGCAGACTAAGGAACAAAAATGTTAATTTAGATTAAACTCATAAAAAACTGACATAATTTGGGTATGGTGAAAAATTCCACCAGCGTTCCACATAAATCGGGACACTTACTTGGCAACACTTCTCTTAAGTATCAAAACTCTCAACCCGAAACCGAACCAACGACAACGAAAAATGTTATCCTCAATCCGAGCCGTGGATCGGTTTATGTGTAGGTAAAATCGGGCAACCTGAATCGATGCAAGTAGAGTCCTACATCGGGTCGGATGTAACCCGACCCGCCCCGCGGTTCGGGTCGGGACGGGTCGGGTTGACTTTAATTTTTTTGGTGTGGGTCGGGCTCGGGTCGGGTGGGCTTTTATTGTTTCGGGTTCGGGTCGGTTTCGGGTTAGTTTTTTTACACTTGCCCCCCGGTTCGGGTTAACCCGCTTTTTAAAAGAATGTGGAAAATATTTTTTCCCGTTAAAAGCCTATATAACCCGCAGATCAAAGTTTCACAAAAGCAAAATGTGTGCCTGTGTTTCGCTTTTAGTCATCCTTACACGAGTCTTCGAAATAACAAACTGCATTATATTTTTACTGTATTTTAAAAATACAATACGCAGCAAAACGCTAAATGGTCCTTCCTGTTTATAATGTATCCAGTGAATAATTTAATTGTGGTGATACGCGATGCACTATGTTAAACGGGAAAATTTTCAATATAATAACTGCTGATAAACTAAAGGCAGATAATCACTTGTGTAAAACAAGGTGTATCGCTATAAGTGGAACTTTTGAAACCGCAACTAATTTTAAAGCATACTTAAAGATTAGATTTTTAGTTTTATACCATTTAGAGTCCTGCATCGGTTTGGGTCAGAGATTTTAATACAGTTGAATATTAAAGAATATAGATTTGTTCATTCTTCTATGTAAAACATAAAAATGGTATTAGAGAATTCGAGGTCTGCACGGGCCGGAATTTCCAGGCCAGGAACGGCCCGCTCCGTCCCGTATAAAGCTTCAAAGTCCGTCCCTAGCCCGGCACGGCCCGTTTATAATTTTATCGGCTTCGTCTAAATATTTATATCGGGCCGATAGACCCGCTTAATTGTAGTTATCGGCCCGGCCTGGCAGGGCCGTTCAATTCTTTTGCCGGCCCGGCCCTCGAGCCGGAGCGGTGCAGACCTCTATTAGAAATACAATTGTAGATTATTTTTCATAATGGTATTAAAACATGATTTGCTTTCCTTACATTGCGGATTCGGGTCGGGTTGCGGGTTGAAATATTGCGGGTTCGGGTCGGATGCGGGTTGATATACCTCGGGTTCGGGTCGGGTTGCGGGTTGCCTGAAATTATTTTTACGGGTTCGTGTCGGGTTGCGGGTTGCCGAAAATTATTTTTGCGGGTTCGGATCGGGTTGCGGGTTGACTTAAAATGGAATTTGCGGGTTCGGGGCGGGTAGAAACCGACCTGCGCAAGTCTTTAGATGTAGGACTCTAATCTGAGGTATAATTCCAGACATTTTTTTGAAAAATCAGCTTAAAAAAGACCGACGCGTAAAAATCAAAACTCATCCCGAAACCGAAAAAAATATAGCCAAGCCAATCCGACTTCCAAAGAAAAGAAAATCAGCGGCAAACTTATACGTGGGTCGGGTTTTCTATAAACTAACTAGAGATCTTTTTTTAAAAACTAACATGCACCCGACTCGATACGACTCGGGTCGGGTCGGGAAAAATCGGGTTACCCGACCCGATACAGGACTCTACACTCAAGTCAAAAAATTTTCCCCGACGACGATTAAATTTTACCCCGACGGGGGGGGCCAGGCATGCCCGACGGGGGTGAATATGCCCCCCGGACCCCCTCTGGCGCCGCCCTTGAATGTGGATTAGAGTCTTGCTGTCTTGCATCTGGTGAGTGTCAAACCGCGAACGGGTTGGCAGTTATTTTTCTTTTTTCTTTTCGCTGTGGGACGAGCTCAAATCGTTTTCGGTTTGGATATTGACTCTTGTGGGTCAGATTTGGTAACCCGATTTTCCAAAAGAAAGTCCACAATATTGTTTAAGCCTTTCCGGCGCGGAGTAAAGTACGGTCTGTTTGTAAAAGGATGAAATGATGGACTGACACCAAAATTTACAAACGAATTTACTAGATAATAAAAACTTGCTTTTTTCCCCGTATTTCATAAAAGGAAAATTTTAATTAAATTTTCTTGGTGCCGTTTTCAAGTTTTGGAAATAAAATTAGGTGTCTTTTTTTGTGGAAATTTCCCACTAAAGCAGTGATGGAACAGTGGCGCAGAAATTCAGGGAATGTCACCAGTAATTTTTTTAAGTATTCTTCGCCTTCAAAAATCTCAGAAAATCTGTCCTGAAGTTAAATGAAGAATACTTGTAAAATTTTGCGGTGGCAATTGATTCTCTGCTGCTACACTGTTCCATCACAGCTAAAGGATTAAGATGAAAAACTATATACTTGGATATAGATGAGCGTATCTATGGGGGGGGGGGGGGGGGTTACGTTAAAGATAAAATTGATATTAGAAATGCGATTTCAGATTTTTTTTTTCATAATTGCATTACAATATGGATTAATTTTCTTTCATCTCCGGTTTCTTGTCATGTTCAGTTTGAAGCGCGTCGGGTTCGGATCGGCTTCAAACAGTATTTTATATTCGCGTTGATATAATCCGACCCGTACAAGACTATAACGTGGATAACAATACAGGGTTGTCACAAAAACACGAAATAATTCCTTGAAGTCGGTTTCCTTTTTTGTAAAAAATACTTTATTTATTTGTTAATTTATTTATTTGTTTTGGACCGATTGCACGTTTTAGGAGAATGACCTATATATATATATATAATCTGAGTTTATCAACCTGAAAGTTATGACATTTATCTAGTAACTCCGTCTGAAATCCCTGATAAGTCTACAACTTTATTTATTTAAGCAATGGATATACGATGCGAGGCTCTGATATGAATGTTTATTGACTGATAAAAAAATGGGCAAGCAGCATTTTTGTTAACCATTTGACACAAGGTTACAATACGTTTTTCATGAATTGTCAATTTTTTACACAAACATTTAACTTCTTGATATGGATGAGTGTGACTAGTCAAACGAATTATTAAACCTGGATTTTTTTTTTTATGAAAAGCGACTAAAAAATGATTATGTTTTATAACCGCAGTAAAATATTATTTATCTATGTAAGGCATTCTCGTACGTAGATAAAATTTGGAAAATATTTTTGATTTATTTTAAGAATTTTCTGTATTTCTTCTTTTGACAGTTTCAGTTTTATAAACTTAGAAAATAAAAATTATTTTTATTAATTTATTTATTTCTAAGCGCTCGCTATAATGTTATTTAATGAAACAACAACTTTTCTCCATTTAAATACTTCCACGAGTACTAGATTTTGTCCTCGGAGATAAGATGATTTAACACTAAAAAGACCGCGAGGGGTCATTTTGACCCCTACCATATGCAGAGGTGCCAAGTTGCCACTAATCCTCCGTAATATGTGGGTTAATTTAACCCTGGTTTAATACATTTTGCACCAGAATCTTTTTTCAGAGATGAAATTAAATAAGTTCCACATAGAAAACTGGAATTAAATAAATAAAGATTCCTCAAATAAATTTTCTGGTTCGAAACGTTGTTAAACTGGGTCAAATTAATCCATGTATTACGGAAGATTAGTGGAAGCTTGGCACCTCTGCATATGAATATATTTCAGTTCGAACCAGAAATTTCTTTGTAAAATAAGTTTATAAGATACAAAGAAGAAAAATGTTAAATAGATATGTTAAAGAGAATTAAATAAAAATTCCGATGTAAAATATTTTTATAAAACTTGAGTAAAATTTCCGGTCTTTTTAGTATTAACCCTTTAGTGCACAGCTTTGCATATATGCGAACAACACTGTTTTGAATTTAATAGATTTTTTTTATTAGCATATACCTAATTCACACCAGAAAATTAAAATAGCAATATTTCCTTTAATTAAAAAACAGACATTCCGTATTTAAATAAAGCGAAATTAACCATTGAAACTTTCTGGAGAAAAGTCAGATTCTCTGAACTACGTAATTTCTAGAACATACGCTATCATGGGAATGAAAGGGTTAAAGTTTAAGTTTTATAAAATAAATAATTATATAAAATAAGGTATTTGGAGACATACCTATTAAAGTATTTACTAATTTGCATTATTTTAGAGTAAAACAGCTACACGACAGTAGTTTTTACTTGTATTGCAGATGCGCAACAGAAGAAAAGATTGACGTATTATATGAAAAATATATCTGTGGTTTTTTCATTATTTTTCCTGTGTTATAAACCTTTCAGAGTATCATATATAATTTTTTCGAAACAAAATAAAAAAAATCGCACATTTAAGGGTTAAATGTGAGATTTATAATGTAAAAAGAATCAGCCAACTTAGAAAAGGAAACGTTGTCAATAGAATCAGGGCTGCCAGTTCGGTCGCATTTTTTTATTTAGAAATTCAGAGTTCATACCGGAAGTGCCGAAAGAAGTACTTTTGCTTTAGGAGAAATACTTGTCATTAAATGAAACAAATTTATTATTTGGATTTTCTGGTACGAATTCAGAATTTTTGTATAAAAAGAAGACCAAACTGGCAACCCCGGATGGAATTAGAATTTTTTTTTCCATATCAAGGAAAATATTGCTCATCCGCAAGTACATTATTCTACTTCTGAAGTATACTTATTTTACTGTAAGTCTTACTTATACCTTGAAAGAAAAATTTAAATATTTTATCTTCGATATACAAAATGTTATATCTGAATACATAACTCAAATTTAAATAACAGAAATTATCCCCATTAGAAAAAAATATCTGTATTACACCGTTTGATTCAACATAGACTTTGTCTCAACAATTGTCTCTTAACCCCTTGAAGGACGGCGGTATATTACAGTCCCCAGGAAAAGTTTAGACAATGGTGATATTTAACCTTTAAATAAAAAATACGAACACTTGGTTTATACAAATGGCTGTACTTATTTTTAAATATATTTTAAACGTTTTAGGACAGAAATAACGGTTTTAATGTAGCATATTAGTTAATTTAACTGAAAAAAGTGAAATTTGCATATTGCAAAATTTTAGACACTTTTGTGATTTTTGGCAACTGTTCACGGAAAAACGCAAATTTCAAACTTATGACGTCACATGCATGAAGTATTTAAGTGCACCTCGCGATAGATTCGGTTACTGAAGATGCCGGGAGCTAGAAATTTTCAGTCAGATGAAGTAATTAAAGCATGGAAGCTGAAATCAAAAGGGAAAACTGTTGCAGAAATTTTAGCTACTTTGAATCGTCCAAAGAAGTCTGTCTATCAAGTACTGTCTAAGGGTGACTCTTTCAAAGCAAAACATAGATCTGGGAGGCCTCGTGCGGCCAGAAAACGAAATTATAGAAGGATCCATAAACTGGCATCTAGACAAATGATGATTGCTAATCGCATTAACCCTCTCGCTGCGCAACCCGAGAGTTTCTCGGGCAAGGTAAATGTAGCAAAATTTGCGCAACACGAGATTTAATCGGGGATGCATTTTTCCGTCTAATTAACTCTCCTTGATTATTCCCACCAGTTATTTTTTTATTCTAAATTTATCGGAGAAATTTCCCTATTGAATCAGACGAAAATTTTTGTTTTGAAAAACCGGTGGCAAAAGAATAAAAATTCTTAAAAGATGCTCGTCTCGAAGGAGTTAAATACGCAATTTTTGAAGCTATTTTGATAAAACAGTTACGCAGCGAGAGGATTAAAAGTGAGTCAGAGCTTTCTGTGTCAACTGATACTTTCGTAGATGAATTAAAGAAAGATGTAAATTAGTTTACATGAAAATGATAAAACAACCAGTCGACAACAGTACTGTGTAAGGGTGACTCTTTCAAAGCAAAACATAAATCTGGAAGGCCTCGTGTGGCCAGAAAACGAAATTATAGAAGGATCCATAAACTGGTATCTATACAAATGATGACTGCTAATCGCATTAAAAGTGAGTCAGACCTTTCTGTGCCGACGGATACTTTCGTAGATGAATTATAGAAAGATGTACCTTAGTTTACATGGAAACGATAAAACAACCAGCCTTGAAATCTCACAACAAATTTAGCCCTTTCCGTTGAGGTGTAATTCTGTTTATAAACTAATGAAATAATGGACTGACACCAGAATTTATAAACGAATTTATTAGAAAATACGAACTTTCTTATTTTCACGTGCATTATAAAAGGAAAATTTTAATTAAATATTCTTGGTGCCATTTGTCAGTTTTGGAATTAAAATTAGGTGTCCCTTTTTTAAGGACACCGCCCTCGAAAGGGTTAATGATTTGGACCTCACTTTGTTTTGATTCTCAAGCATCTCTTGAGCTTCTCAAAGGTCGCCAAGCAGCGTAAGGCTACATACATACATTGGAAAACTATTTACAGCCATTTGGTGATCTTTTAGCTCTTTCAAAGTATGTAATTGAGCAAAATAATGCGTCTATTCATGTTGCATACAAATAAAAAAAATTGGTTTAACTCTCAAAATATTACTGTTCTCGACTGGCCCGCGTGTAGCCCTGATCTGAACCCAATCGAAAACTTTTGTGGCATCATATCTCATACGGTTTATGCAATTTTTTGACAATAATCCTCTGTAAATGAGCTTCGATCTGCTTTTGAATGTGTTTGGTACGAAATAGACCCCAAGTGAGGCGGGATTTATTTTATTCGATGGAAAGTCACATTTTTGCATTAATAGCAGACAATGTAGGTGCAGTTCGATTTTAATTTATGGATATTTTTCTGTTAACAGACAGATTGTCTATACTTTTGCCACAATGTTAAATTTGTTTTTGTTTTCATTATATATTATGTAAAATGTATAAATTAAAATATATTGTTTGTGAATGAAGATCAACTCCCCAGTAATATATGACAGTTGAGTTACAAGAATTCGTTACATACTTCTCAGTACAGAAGCATAATCGATCATTGTCTAAACTTTTGCTGCGCACTGTATATATCCCACTTTATTTTAATTCTCAAATGCCACATTGGCACCGGAATTTTGGTATTAAATTTTGCTTTTTATGATGTGGGCAAGGAAAAGCTTTTACTTACATCAATATAAATTTGTTCTTAACCTTCCGTCTACCAGACGGGTCCATTGGACCCGACATGTACATTCAAAATATTTATTCAAACCAGAAATTTCTTCAAAACAAACTAAATGTATAAATCAGACAATAATAAGTTAAATAAACAAATTAAATAGTTTTAAGTAAAAATTCTGGTGTAGAATGTTTTTATAAAACTTTAGTAAAATTTCCGGTAGTTCTAGGGTTAAACATGCCGGTGTCAGTAATCATTTTAACATTTTAGGAACATAAGTACTTTGCCCCTGGAGGGGTTAAAACACAGATTGTAGAAACGTTCTTTAACACGTTCACGCCGGCGCGGTGGGTCACACTCGACCCTCTCGGAGCTACCAAGTCTTCTACTTTGTGGCTACCAGTATTTCAATACAGAGAATGTTGTTTTATTTAATTAGAACAATTGGGCAATTTAAAGGAACAATGTTTTCTCTAAAATAATAGTGGTGTATAAAAAGCCGGAGGCTTGACAACACTGAGACAGTCGAGTGTGACCCACCGCGCCGGCGTGAACGTGTTAAATTTCAAAATGTGTAGCTTTTAGAAGTGACGTATGTTTTTCAAGGGACTATATCGTTGCCACCGAAACACTCAAGGCCTGGGGACGGGAGTTGTGACGTCATCACTAATCGACCGACTTCTCACTGGTGTTGGAATTCACACCGGAAAAATTTTAATAGCAGTTTTATTTTATTTTATTTGTGGAATATCTATCATCTTATGAAACAATAATAAATATTTAAACTTACTGGTGAGAATTTGGAATACCCCAATAAAAAATCAGCCCGATACGGCCACACTGTGCCATTCCGCATCTGGCCGAATTTTCATTTTTAGATTCTGAATTCTCACCAGTAACTTTAAATAGTTAGTATTGTTGTATAATGTTAGAAATTGAATAATGATTTACCGAAATTGCAAGACATGGTGAAATAATTACAGCTGTGTTTCAAGATTGCATTTGATAGATGAAATCTTATTTTATCTGAGTGAAGAGCAACTACCCATTTCCCTCTTTTCCCGTGCAGAGAGAGAAAAAAAAAAAGGAATTTCCAACATCTGGTATACATAAAAGTGTTGCACAACGAGATGCAATAAGAAAGACTAATGAACTGAAAACTTTTCTTCCTTTTTTAGTCAGTCTCTAAATATATGCCCTAAGCAAAACACGCAGTGTGTCTGCGCTCTGAAAAACCTTAAAGATATATGTTAATTAAATATATAACTTTGAATGTAAATTTAATTTTAACTTTATCTATGTGCTTTTAATTAAATAGTGTAGTCCTGTGATCCTGTGCCCTCTTTTGTTACTGAGTGGAATATTTTCGTGCTGATTCACTTTGGATTTTATAGCAGGTTGGATTACCTTACGCGGATTCAATCAACGCTGAAAATAAAGGTAGGAGCATGCCAATTTTATCTTTCTCCTTTTTTGTGAAGATGTTAAAAGGGAAAACATTATTTTCTAAATATAATTCATGAAGAGAAGCTCAGTTATTTAACTGCCGTGATTTCACAATAAAAATTCAAAAGATTATGAGACAGACTGAAGGCTGTGAACACGGCAAGTTACCGCTCTCTTCTATTTAAACTATTGTGACAATAAATGAAAATAAACGAAAACTCTTGAAAGTTAAGAAACTAAAATAAAAGAAACCTTTTAAAGATAAAACAATGGCCTCCTCCCTAAAAGAAACATTTAATATCGAAAAATTAAATCCGCATAACTATGCCCAATGGAGTTTTAAAACCCAGATGCTCCTAATGAGGGAAGATTTATTTAATTATACACAGGATGACCCCCCAACACCACTAACTAATGAGTGGACTAAGCGAGATAATCGTGCTAGGGCTACAATTATATTAACTTTAGAAGACTCACAACTTATTTATGTGAAAAATGAAACGACAGCCAAGACAACTTGGAATGTTTTAAAAACTATACACGAGCGCGCAAACCTTTCGAGCAAATTATATTTACTCAGAAAGTTATACAGTATAAAACTCGGGGAAAACGGAGATATGATAAGTCATATCGTAAAAATACTAGAAACAGCCGACAGATTAAAGGCGATAGGGGAAGAAATTAAGGACACGCATTTATCCGCGTTACTTTTATGCTCCCTCCCACCGAGTTATGATACTTTGATTATCGCACTTGAAGCGAGAAATGAAGAGGAGTTAAACTCTGAATTTATAAAAGGAAAATTGACCGATGAGTATCAAAGGAGACAAGATAGCTCGAATAATACGTCGCGCGAAAATGCGTACAAAGCAGAAAAAATTAATACTAAACCACAATATCGCAAACAAGAACAAAATATGTTTTGTACATATTGTAAAAGACGAAATCACATAAAATTAAATTGTTGGTTCCTTAAGAATAAAAATTCAAATTCTAAAAACCAAACAATGAATAAAGGGAGACAGAATGCTGCATTATGTTCTGAAACGAACAAAATCACTCCGGAAGTAGAAGTACAAACAAACACACAGACTCTGGGGAATAGTAGCAAAGAAAACAAAACCACTTTAGATACAAAGGTGTCTCAAAACAATTGTTCCTTTTACGCGAACATTGAAAATAAATCTACCTGGATAATTGATTCAGGGAGCTCTTCACACCTTTGTAACGACATAAACCTATTCAGTGACATTGATACAAATAATAAGAACACAGTCACGATTGCAAACGGAAAAATTCTTGCTTCACACGGGACAGGCACAATAAAATTACAAACACAATCAAACGACATTACTTTAAATGAAGTTTTGTACGTGCCAGAAATACAGTCAAATTTAATGTCTGTTAATAAAGCAGTGAAGCATGGGTGTAAACTCATTTTTGAAAACGAAACCTGTAAATTAATCCAAAACGGCATAACCTTTATAGAAGGGAAAATTAAAGGTAATTTATATGAAGTAGACCTTTACAAACATAAACAAGTAAACTATGCGAATTTAGCTCATCAATGCAAGAATAAAAACTGTATTGAACTCATGCATAGGAGATTCGGACACAGAGATATAAATGCTTTAAAGCAACTGCAAACTAAAAGTTTAGCAACAGGTTTTAATATGGAAAATTGTAAACATGAAGTAATATGCGAAAGTTGCATAAAATGTAAATTAACAAATGCTCCGTATCCTAAACAAGCTACAAACAAAGCTAGTAAAATTCTCGATTTGGTTCATTCTGATGTATGTGGCCCGATGCCAACAGAAAGTATGGGAGGAAAGAAATTCTTTCTCACATTTACTGATGATTTCAGTAGATTTACAATGGTATTTCTTTTATCAAAGAAAAGTGAAGTCATCACTAAACTAAAAGAGTACGTAGCCATAACGAAAAATAAATTCGGTCGCAATATAAAGGAATTAAGAACTGACAACGGCGGGGAATATACCAGTGATGAGATAGAAAATTACTTAAAAGAAGCAGGTATACACCATCAGCTAACCGTGCCAAATTCTCCAGCTCAAAACGGTGTTTCGGAGAGGAAGAATCGTACACTAGTTGAAATGACGCGATGCCTGCTTTCGGAAGCGAAACTACCTCAGAAGTTTTGGGGTGAAGCTCTAAATACAGCGGTATACTTAACTAATCGACTCCCCACGAAAGCTCACAATTCTACTCCATACCAATTATGGACAAATAAAATACCGGATTTAAGCAACATTAGAATGTTTGGCTGCAAAGCTTACGCTTATCTCGACAAATCCCAAAGAGGAAAACTTGATGATAAAGCGATTGAAGGAATTTTTGTCGGTTACGACAATAGATCTAAAAGTTATAGGATCTATACTGGTAATAATAAAATTATACGAGCAAGAACCGTCAGATTTCTAGAAAACTTTAATTCAAACACAACACCAAATTTAAATCTGAAAAATGATAGCGAAGTTCAGAAACAACCCGAAAAAGCAGGGGAAAATTCCTCAGAAATTATAATAAGTATGCAGGAAGAAAAACAAACAGACAGTGAGGAAAATACAACAAATGAACCTAGAAGATCACAAAGATCGAATAGAGGTGTTCCACCAGACAGACTCGCATACATTACTAAAGAAAATAAAATTATAGAGCCGAAAAATTTCGAAGATATTAAAAATCTAAACAATCCACATGAGAAAAACCAATGGTACGAAGCAACTAGTGAAGAAATTGCTTCATTAATAAAAAATAACACCTGGGATCTAGTTGATCCTCCACCAGGCGTAAAAGTAATTGGAAATAAGTGGGTTTTTACGGTTAAATATAATTCAAATGGAGAAATTAATAAATACAAAGCGCGTTTGGTAGCGAAAGGCTATTCTCAAAAATTTGGTAGTGACTATTATGAAACCTTTGCACCAGTAGTAGCCTATACAACGCTAAGAGCATTTCTAGCGTGTGCAGCTCACAAAAACTTAAATGTAAACCATTTAGATATTAAAACCGCGTTTCTCCATGGAAATTTAGAAGAAGTTGTTTATATGTCGCAACCAGAAGGACATATTAAACCGGGTGAAGAAAATAAAGTATGTAAGCTAAGAAAGGCTATATATGGCCTAAAACAAGCAGCAAGAGCATGGAATATTAAAATAGCTGAAAGTTTAAACAAACTAGGTTTTGTGCAAAGCACCGCTGATCCATGTCTCTTCACACGAGAAACTAACGGAAATAAAACTTATATCATCATTTATGTCGACGATCTGTTAATTTCAGGAGATACTAAGGAAATAAATGAAATAATGAAACAACTTAGTAAAGAATACGAAGTGAAAAATTTAGGTATGGTAAATTACTACTTAGGCATAAACATAAAAAGAATTAAAGAAGGAACTTATGCACTCGATCAGGAAAATAAAATAAAAGAACTGATTGAAAAATTTAATTTAAAGGACTCTAAACCTTGTGATACTCCGATGGAGGCAGGTTACTTAAACTTATATGACGATGAAAATTTACTAC
Source organism: Maratus speciosus (assembly GCA_963932465.1). Lineage (NCBI taxonomy): Eukaryota > Metazoa > Arthropoda > Arachnida > Araneae > Salticidae > Maratus > Maratus speciosus. Next base: position 464,641,837 of record OZ010796.1, read on the forward strand.
CTAATAATCATAAGTATAGACAAGCCATAGGGGCATTGCTATACATAGCTACGATAACTCGTCCAGATATTTCAGCGGCTATTAACATCCTTAGTCGCAGAAATGAGAAACCAAGAGAAAAAGACTGGAGGGCAGTCAAGAGGGTTATAAGATATTTAAAAACAACACAAGAATTAAAATTAGTTATAAGCAACGAATATGATCCGATTCTGACGACATTTGCAGATTCAGATTGGGCAGGAGATAAAAGTGATCGAAAATCAACCACAGGAAATTTAAGTAAATTAGGAAATGCAGCGATTTCCTGGTCAACAAAAAAGCAAAACTCAGTTGCATTATCATCTGCTGAGGCTGAGTATATTTCCGCAGCCACATCAGCACAAGAAACCATATGGTTGATAAAGCTATTAAAGGATCTAGATTTAAACCAAAATCTACCAATTATTCTGTATGAGGATAATGTGTCATGCATCAAGATGACTCAAAATTATAAACATCATTCAAAAACAAAGCACGTGGATATCAAATTTAATTCAATTAAAGATTTACGAGAGAAGGGAATCATAGAATTAGAATATTGTCCCAGTAAGGAAATGACGGCAGACATCTTTACGAAGCCCCTTCCCAAACCTGACTTTATCAAACACAGAGACAACTTGAACTTAAGAACTATTGCAACTTCAGAAATCAAGCAGGGGTGTTAGAAATTGAATAATGATTTACCGAAATTGCAAGACATGGTGAAATAATTACAGCTGTGTTTCAAGATTGCATTTGATAGATGAAATCTTATTTTATCTGAGTGAAGAGCAACTACCCATTTCCCTCTTTTCCCGTGCAGAGAGAGAAAAAAAAAGGAATTTCCAACATCTGGTATACATAAAAGTGTTGCACAACGAGATGCAATAAGAAAGACTAATGAACTGAAAACTTTTCTTCCTTTTTTAGTCAGTCTCTAAATATATGCCCTAAGCAAAACACGCAGTGTGTCTGCGCTCTGAAAAACCTTAAAGATATATGTTAATTAAATATATAACTTTGAATGTAAATTTAATTTTAACTTTATCTATGTGCTTTTAATTAAATAGTGTAGTCCTGTGATCCTGTGCCCTCTTTTGTTACTGAGTGGAATATTTTCGTGCTGATTCACTTTGGATTTTATAGCAGGTTGGATTACCTTACGCGGATTCAATCAACGCTGAAAATAAAGGTAGGAGCATGCCAATTTTATCTTTCTCCTTTTTTGTGAAGATGTTAAAAGGGAAAACATTATTTTCTAAATATAATTCATGAAGAGAAGCTCAGTTATTTAACTGCCGTGATTTCACAATAAAAATTCAATATATAAGATAATAGATATTCTACAAATAAAATAAATGAAAATTGCTATTCAAAATTTTCCGGTGTGAATTCCAACACTAGTGAGAAGTAGGTCGATTAGTGATGACGTCACAACTCTTGTCCTCAGGCCTTGAGTATTTCGGTGGCAACGACTATATCGCTGCCATCGAAATACTCAAAGCCAGAGGACACGAGTGGGACGTCATCACTAATTGACCGACTTCATATTAGTGTTGGAATTCACACCGGAAAATTTTAAATAGCAATTTTCTTTTATTTTATTTGTGGAATATCTATAATCTTATTAAAAAAATAATAACTGTTTAAACTCACTGGTGAGAATTCGGAATCCCTAAATAAAAATTCAGCCAGATGCGGGATGCCACAGTGTTGCCGCATCTGGCTGACGTTTTATTAGGGGATTCCAAATCCTCACTAGTATGTTTAAATAGTTATTATTGTTTTATAATATGATAGACATACCACAAATAAAATAAAAGAAAACTGCTATTCAAAATTTTCCTGTGTGAATTCCAACACTAGTGAGAAGTCGGTCGATTAGTGATGACGTCACACATGTGTCATCTGACCTTGAGTATTTCGATGGCAGCGACAGTATATACAGTGGTTCCACTCGGTCCGTTTTTTGAATACCACTTTTTTTTTTCAAAGAAAAATCTTATGAATAATTTTCGTCCAAACTTACCTCGAAAGGAGTTTTCGTTGCTATTGTTGCAATACCACGAATTTTTCACTTAAAAAATACTGAAATAAGTGATAAATACTGAATAAAAAATATTGAAATACGAAATTTAATTTTATATACTGGCCTATTTTCTTATAGCTTATATTTAAAAAATGCGGTCCTGCTTCTAAGAAAGACATTTAAATAAATCCCTTTCCTTTACAACTAAAATGTACCCATTTATGACACTTTGAACTGTTATGAAATTTCAGTGTTTTGTGGCACAAAACACTGTCTCTTTCTGTCTTCAATGCCAGAAAAAACAAAATTTGTAAAATTTAAAATATCAAAACACGGTTACTTTTGTTTGTAAAAGAATGTGATTTGTTTATGTCCTTCTTAGATGCACAACATTTTTCTAAATATGAGTTACAGGAAAAGGGAGCCATGTAAAAAATTAAATTTTGTATTTTAGTATGTACAAGTTTAGTTTCCCTAGATTAGTGTGAACAGCGTGGCCAGTGGGCTACTGTTTTTTAACCCTAGAACTACCGGAAATTTTACTCAAGTTTTATAAAAACATTCTACACCAGAATTTTTACTTAAAACTATTTAATTTGTTTATTTAACCCTAGAACTACCGAAAATTTTACTCAAGTTTTATAAAAATATTACACATCAGAATTCTTATTTAAAACTATTGAACTTATTTACTTAACTCATTATTGTCTGGTTTACATGTTTAGTTTATTTTAAAGAAATTTCTGGTTAGAATAAATATTTCGAATGTACCCATCGGGTCCATTGGACCCGTCTGGTAGACGGAGGGTTAACTTATTATTGTCTGATTTATACATTTAGTTTGTTTTGAAGAAATTTTCTGGTTTGAATAGATATTTTGAATATACATGTCGGGTCCATTGGACCCTTCTGGTAGACAGAGGGTTAATTCAGATTTCTTGATTGGCAGCACTTTTTTGTTCTGCCCTATTCATTTCCCTATTTCTCTATTCTACAGTTTTTCCCCATTTCTTAATCAAAATTTACGATTTCCAAAAACTGGTGCTAATCAAGAAATCTGAATTTAAAAAAAGTAGCCCACTGGCAACACTGGGTGTGAATAATTAACACGTTCACGCTGGCGCGGTGGGTCACACTCGACTGTCTCAGAGCTGCCAAGTCTCCGGCTTTTTGGATACCAGTATTTTAATACAGAAAATGTTGTTTTATTTAATTAGAACACTTGAGCGATTTAAAGGAACAACATTTTCTCTAAACTAACAGTGGTGTGCAAAAAGCCGGAGACTTGACAACTCTGAGACAGTTGAGTGTGACCACCGCGCCGGCGTGAACATGTTAATCCCGCCATAATGTACTACGATATTGTTTTTGACATATTAACAGCCTGATTTGAAATTGAAGAAAACTTTATCTAGTTTTCCTTAATTTCCATTAATATAAACGTATCAGCTAATTTAATAGGTAACTATCAAGAAACATTAAAAAGTCAACCTTAATTTTAATTCTGCATTACTTCAATTCTTTAGATTATTTACGTTAACTTACATTAACTAAAGAAGATGTAAGAAGATGTAACATAGGTTCATTTTTTAAAAATTTCATTCATTTAAAATTTATTGTAATAGAATTCAATTACTTCAAATTTACACACATTTTAACTGTAAGTGTAAACTTATAAATTGCTAATTGCAGAGTTCTTTACTTCTTTTTGGAATACATCTTGCGGTAGCACAAAATTTAATTTTCTAAACTTTGGTGCACAGGCACAGCGGGGCTCGAGCTTCGGGCCACGGGCCGGCCCGTGCAGATCTCTAAAAAGGATTACCCCATCTTGTGCTTTGCGTACTAATCGAGGAAGCATCTAAAACAAATTTACCGCAGTAACTGAAAATCGCACCACGTGAAGCCATGCTAAGCGAGAAAAACCCGTATACAGCAATTGTGAAACAAAGGCTCTACCTAAAAGCTATATTTGATCCCAATACTTTTTGTAATTGGGAGAATGTTTCTATCATCAAAGGTTTATGCGATAATCGCCAGAACATCTATTTTACATCGCTTAGTAAAAACAGCGTTTTACTATAATTGCATCAAAATGACCTACTTTTCATAATGTAATTTTTATAATTTTTATTCGATTTCGTTGTGAATTTTATTTCCCCTTATTCTCATGAAATTCATAAAATTCATCTTATAAATCTTTCCTAAAAAAAAAATTCGATTTCTTTCTGCCGCTACCCCCCCCCCCCCCTTCTCCGAAACTTGTACAATCCAAGTGCAACAAACCAAGCAACTACTACTAATAAAAAACTATTCTGTACGCTACGCGTTAGGTAAGATTTTTTTCTGTTATTACGTATATGATACATATTTACGCATATACAGTGTGCCCACTAAATTCCTGTACACCCCATTTAACTTCAAAATGGCATTAGCTATAGTCATAAAGTGTAGGTATGGGTAGTATAGTAAAGTGGCTATGTACTATGTGATGAGACTATGTACTATGTGATGTTATTAAGTATATGAAACGTATTTACACACATACAGTGTGCGTGTGCCCGCTAAATTCCTGTCCACCCCCATTAACTTCAAAACGGTACCAGCTATAGTCATAAAGTTGGTGTCTAGGTGTAAGTAATACCGTAAAATGGCTATGTGCTCTAGTGACCCTGAATGTAGAAAAACTGGACAATGGCGAGCCGGGAAGATTTGGGAAATCCGCCATTTTATTTCCATCTTCAGATTCGCCATCAATGCACTCCCGATGATTTTTCGATTTATGCTCATGCAACTTCAGAGAAAGAAAAATGGTACTTTTCGGTCAGCCGAGCGCCAGTGTTATATATACATATATATGTACATACATGTATGCATATATACATATGCATATATACATATGTATATATATACATACATGGTATATATACACACATACATATATGTATATATATATATATATGCATGTATACATACATGTATATGTACAGTACATATACATGTACATATAACACTGGCGTCCGACTGACCGAAAAGTACCAGAAAAACAATTACATCGAAGTGCTATACACTCACTCTATTCGAACTTCATTTTACTTTTACAATTTTTTGAAAAATAAATGTACATTTTCTTAGATTTTCATGTAAAATGAATTTCAGCCAAAAAATGAACAATACTATTTTTTTCCCCCCACTATCCTTAGTTTCTTATACAAATCTAAACAACAGTAACTATTACAAATTAGCTGTTTTTGCATTGAAGATTTAAAAAATAAATAAAAATTGAGCAAATATGACGGCTGAAAAACGTGAATTTTATATATAATTAACATTCCATAGTTGAAAATTAGCTAATTTATTTATTTATTCAAAACATTAATATTTTGATTTGTTTTATTATAAAACATTCGAGTTATCGAGTTTTTATTTATTAATTCAAATACAAAACGAATCAAAAGTTCACTTAAAATTATTTGATTAACAGTTATTTCACTTAAAATTATTAAATTAATTTCGATTTAAAATAGCAATTTAAGGGTTTCCCAGGACTCTTAAAGCTTCAAAATTTTCGATTGTTTTTTTTTTTTTTTTTTTTTTTTTTTTTTTTAGATGTGAAACTCCTATCTTTTCTGAACATTTTGATATAATTGTTTCTTTGAAATTCCCATTAGAACAGAAGTTATGGCTTTTAGGATTATACTCGCCCAATAGCTGAAGCGGCATTTCCGAAACTTTGAAGTCATTTTTCTCCAAATGACGTTTTTGGGCAAACGCGCAGGATATCTCAAAAACTCTTCAATATTTTTTCAAGAAATTTTCAAAACATGTATTGCATGTTAGTCTGTATAAACTGAACCTAAAATTTCCTTTTTATTGTTGAAAATAATGTTTTTTTAGGTGATTATACTTTTGAAAATTTGAAAATTTTGTATTAACTAAATACAACTTTGTATTAAAAATATAAAAATGCTTTAAATACAAATTTATTTAGGTTCAGGGTAATTATTACAATCTGAAGTATGAGTAGGCAACAAAATTTTCATTCTTGCAATATTTATTTTGTAATCCTGCGCGTAATCTGTTATACATATTTTCTGCTCGTCAAATGTCTGACAGTTTGGAGCCCCCTGTAAATGCTAATTCTGTATCTTGCAATTTTTTAAATACATGAAATAAAAGAACATACTTATATCTTTCATCCCGATAAAAATTGCGTTTTAAAATCATATACATTTTAAGATATTAAATGTTGGAAATGGTTTTTTTCTTTTTTTTTTTTTTTTTCAATTTTAAGAGTCCTGAGAGCCCTTAATATATCTTGTTAAATGAGGGTAAAAATCGCAATAAAAACGCCAATGAGGTCTACAAAGTACATTTTTTTCTAACTGTTAAGGAGTATCAAAATTTATAATCCTCTTTCAAAACATTCACTATTTCACAAATTTATTAATTTTAAAAAAGCATTCATAATTGTCTGTGGTTAAACATCTGTATCCAATTTTAACATTTAAAAAAATATTAAAAATATGGGGTTGTCCAATACTTATGGTCAAGGCTGTGTAACTTTTTAGCTCACAGGCTATCAAAGCCTGAGAGCTTATGTGCCCGCCGGTTCTGTATGTACGTGTGTATGTGCGTACGTACGTATGTACGTAACGTGATAACTCTTGATAGAAATATCCGATTTGCTTCAATTTTTTTTTCTAGTTTCATTCTGATAAGGCGCTTTCCTGATTAGTTTTGGGGGTTCACTGGTTAAGTATAAAGGGGGTAAAGGGGGGCTAGTAGCCCCCCTTAATTTAGATAAATGGGATTTTCATGCAGAATTATTCGATTTGCTCCAAATTTGGTATACCGGCTTATTATGTTAAGAAGCTGCCTTGATTAGATTTGGAGGTTCATTAGTTAAGTATAAACGGTGGGAAGGGGCTATCCCCCCCCCCCCTTAATTTAGATACATAGGTTTTTCATGCAGAATTATTCGATTTGCTCCAAATTTGGTATACCGGTTTATTATGTTAAGGAGTTTCCCTGATTAAATTTGGAGGTTCATTACTTAAGTATAAAGGGGGGAAGGGGGCGCTGACCCCCCCCCCCCCCCCTTAATTTAGATAGACGGTTTTTTTGCAGAATTATTCAATTTGCTCAAAATTTGGTATACAGGCTTATTATGTTAAGAAGCTCCTTTTATTAGGAGGTTCATTAGTTAAGTATAAAGGGGGGGGAAGGGGAATAGACCCCCCCTTAATTTAGATAAATGGGTTTTTCATGCAGAATTATTCGATTTGCTCCAAATTTGGTATACCGGCTCATTATGCTAAGAAGCTGCCTTTATTATGAGGTTCATTAGTTAAATATAAAGGGAGGAAAGGGTGCTAGACCCCCCCCCCCTTAATTTAGATAAATGTGTTTTTCATGCAGAATTATTCGATTTGCTCCAAATTTGGTATACCGGTTTATTATGTTAAAGAGCTTCCCTGATTAAATTTGGAGGTTCATTACTTAAGTATAAAGGGGAGAAAGGGGGGCTAGGTTCCCCCTAAGTTAGATAAATGGGTTTTTCATGCAGAGTTATTCGATTTGCTCCAAATTTGATATACCGGTTTATTCCGATATGGCGCTTCCTTCATTAGATTTGGAGGTTCATTGGTTAAGTATAAAAGGGAGAAAGGGGGCATGTCCCCTCCCCTTAATTTAGATAAGTGGAATTTCATCCAGAATTATCCAATTAATTTTACTTTTTTTTTCTATGTTCATTCTGATAAGGAGCTTCCCTGATTAGATTTATAGGTTCATTAGTTAAGTATAAAGGTGGGAAAGGGGCCGTTAGAACCCCTTCCTTAATTTAGCGATATGGTTTTTTTCATGCAGAATTATCTGATTTGTTTCAATTTGGTATACCAGTTTATTATGTTAAGGAACTTCCCTGATTAGATTTGGAGGTTCATTGGCTAAGTATAAAGGGGGGCTAATCCCCTTCATTTATTTTTTGAGGGGCATTATTCTTTGAAATAAGAGTATAATGTACAATTAGTGTGAATAGCCTGTGAGCTCAATGCCATCAGTTTAACTGGGCACTTTTATTTCTTTACCAATCGCAAACAGAATGTGCATTATATACGTTATTCTCATTATACAGTCGTAAATACGGTATTATAATTATTACTATTTAACCGTTTCTATATCTATATATGAATTGAAAAATAATAATTTTAAGAGCTTTATAATCGTTATTAACCCTCTCGCTGCGTAATTATTTTATCAAAATAGCTTCAAAAATTGCGCATTTAATTCCTTCGCGACGAGCGTCTTTTAAGAATTTTTATTCTTTTGTCACCGGTTTTTCAAAACAAAAATTTTCGTCTGATTTAATCGGGAAAATGCTCCGATTAGATAAAGCAAAATTTACAATAAAAAGTAACTGGTCTGAATGATCAAGGAGGATTAATTAGAAGGAAAAAAATGCATACTCGATGAAATCTGGGGTTGCGCATATTTTGCTACTTTTACGTTGCCCGAGAAACTCTCGTGTTGCGCAGCCAGAGGGTTGACCCCTTAACGTTCACATTAAATTATGGTTTAAAAATTCAAATTGCTTATTGCCTCCACTTTTTTGAAAAAGAAATATTCACCTTATTTAATGACAGGTAAAATGATACCATAATAAAGCCAATTATACTGTTTTATAAAACTAATTGGAATCAAACAATCTGAATAAAAGACACAGCCCGTGAATATCACGGGAGCGAGAATGGGGTTAATAAGCGTGGGTTTTTTATAATCGAAGTTCTTGAAAACTTTGAACATCCACAAGTGCTATTATTTAGGTACAAAGTGATTTAAAAAAGATTGGACAAACTGAAAAAGGTTGTAATGCGCACCAAAGCAAACAATTTTTGAATTAGGAAACCAGCGTCGTAATCCATTTTTTTTAGCTCAAAAATTCAGGATGTCTCATTCCAATCCGAACACAACTGTCGCCGATAACTTTAATTAAAATTAAAATATTTGAAAGGAATTTTCAATATAATTATTTTGCTTTGTGTGAAATGCAATAATAAAATGTAAAATGAATGAAGTTTACCGCATTTTGGTTAGTGAATCCGTACGAATTGTCAATTATATTCGCAAATATAGAGCGTCTAGTTCAGCGATATTTGGGTAATGATGGTAACCACTTCTACCATTCTGTCCTTACATTTCGCACAAAGAAAGATCAATATATTTCAAATTTAGTTAGAATATGTTCATTATTGTTAAAGTTCTGAACAAAAATCGGAATTCGGATTCGAGTGAAACACTCTGTATAAATGAATAAATGGATTGTGGCTGAATAACTGGATTATGGCCCTAATTTTCTGCATAAAAATTGTTTATTACGCATAAGCGTTGAGTTCGAGCTGTTTTCATGGGTGCCAACCTCCAACAAATTTTCCGTAATATGTGCGTAAATTCTAAATACTCCCTCATGACAAGGTTTCGTGCTTTCATGTCCCTGAAAATCTTTTTAAAGTAGCAGATTTGACATTTATACCCAACAGCTGACAGAAATCTTCGAATACAGGGTTGTCACAGGCGATTATTTATTAATTCTAACTCGCACCACTTTTTCAAAACAAAAATCTTTGTAATACGGCAGACAACATTTGCAAGAGAAATGTACTAGAAAATTATTTTTTTTAAATAGTGGTGCCAATAGAATAGAAAAATAGACGCCTGTGGCAGCCCTGCAAATACTTAATCTTTTTAAATTGCCATTGTACAACTATTGCAGAAAGACATGAGTTCTGTTTTTCAATAATTATGGAAAAATGCTTCAAACAGAAATCAAGAGTTTAAAAGGGATATCCTACGGCTTCTTTATGTTTTTAGCAAAGGCTTCAGATTCAGATATTATAATCTCCTTGTGTCCCATCTATAACAATTCATTTCCCATCCAAACCGATTTTATACCCTTTCAGGGATACAGTACTTCTGATGAAAAAAATGTTAAAATGATTGACTGACACCAGGATTTACTAGAAAAATTATATTAAAATAAGTAAAAGCTTATCTTTACATACATTAAATACAGCACAATTTAGTTTTAAAATTCTGGTGCCAATGTGGCATTTAGGATTTAAAATTAAGTGGTATATATAATATGCCGGCGCCCTTCAAGGGGTTAAAGGGTTGTAAAACACTTTTAAAAACTTAGAATGCATTCTTGTTTCTCAAATGAATAGAATTTTCGCTTTGAGACTAGTATCGAAAGTCGAACCTGGGCTCAGTCTGAGCCCATCTTATCTCGACTGTGCAGTTTCCAGCCGGTGATGAATCCAAGGAGTGGTCCAGGGGGCATTCCCTCGGAGCATCAAGGTTTCCCACTGGATTTTTAGGTGCGTTTGTAATTATATAAATACGTACCACCTATAGTCGTCGCTCGGTCCGTCTGTCTGTCCGTCCGCATATAACAGAGCAAAAACTATCCAACCTAATGGTCTGAAATTTTAAATATATAATTGTTGCAAAATTTTGTCGAGTCATTTCAAATTTTATAAAAATCGGATGTATAGTTTAATTGCAGCGACAGTCAAACGTTTTCCGTTACATTACGGCCAATGGGAAAAAATATTTCAAGTGCATTTTAATGATGTTACAGCCTTTCGAACAGAATGAAATGGATATGCACTTATAAAGTGCACTAAAGTATACATTCAGTACAATATGCGGTGCAAAAAATATTTATAAAACTAGTTATAGTACGAGTTGCCACGTTTGACGTGCAATTTCCAACTTTTTTTTATTATTATTTATTTATTTATTTATTAATGGTCTGAAAGTGATATTTCCCACCAGATCTTTATAGTGTCCCTACTACCCAGGGATGCAGAAATCTCTTCTGAAGAAAAATGTCTGAACTCAAAACTGCTACCACTTCTGATAGTCCATCCAATATTTTTTAATCACCCTGTCTTAATATTTATTATGAAAAAAACTTCCGATCTATTCATTTTAATGCGGAAACAGGTCGCTTAGAATTACCTGAATTCATTCATTCGTGAAGACTTGGCTACACAACACTAATTAGAGGTGCTGAAAGAAGATCGTAAAACCTTGAAACTTTTCCAGAGGTGTTTCATTCTTATTGAGGATCACAATAAAACATAACAAAGCCGAAACTGTACTAATTAGTCACACGTGTTTTATTTAAATTGAATGCACCTTACAAGAACCAAAAAGTTTACAAGTTTTCCCATTTTCAAGTTTCATTAATGATTAATTTCAATCATTAAAATGATTGAAAACTATTTCCGTCAGATGTATTCAACAAAGGAGATATTCCCAGAAATTTCTTAATGATTTTAATGAATTGAAAGCGTATACCACTAATTACAAAAAATATACTTCAAATAAGATATAAACATATCATCTTGAAAATTGAAAAAGCCTTATGAGATTTTGCAAAATGATGTTAATAATATTAATAGTAATATTTGAAATCGAAAAACTGTGTTATTTCGCACTTTACAGGGACACTTCAACGATCCTCGTTGATCTCGAAATCCCATGTTAATCTAATTTAAAGATAAAATTACATTTTTACCCAATACATCTTTTGTTTGTTTAGTATTCACCATCCATAAGCGGATGTTCGACACTAACGAATTGCGTTTTTATTATTATTATTATTATTATTATTTGTAGTTGTTGTTGTAGTCTTTTTTTTAATTTTTAGTAATTTTTAAAAAGCAATAGACTTTGAATTTTTTATTTAACACGTTCACGCCGGCGTGCATCACCAGTGGGTCACGTTCGACTGTCCCATCAGGCGGCGTGCATCACCGGTGGATTACACTTGACTGTCCCATCAAGCGGCGTGCATCACCGGTGGGTCATACTCGACTGCTCCATAGAAGGCATGTACTAAAGGTGGGTCAGACTCGACTATGCTATAGACGGCATGCACTACAGGTGGGTCACACTCACACTTGAATATTTGAAAATTCGGTAGTAAAAACAATTCATTATTATAAACTTAAATACATTCACGACGGGAAACGAGAATTCTCATTTTCATTCAAAAAAAGCATTGACTAAGGGCGTGGCTTCTACCTTAAAGAAATGCATTTATATCATGTTGTCCACATTTCTTAAATTTGTAAGACATTTTATATTAAATTCGTACATGTGTAGTCAATAAAATCATGTCTCTAAATAATTTGCTTACTCCTTACGAACTTTCAGGCATTCGCAATCAACTCTGCTTGTTATATTCAAGTTCAGTTCAATAAATATGAGAGGGGCGGGTCATTACATACAGTGTCTGAATAAGCAACAGTACCGCGCCGCCATATGAAACGAAATATGAATTGGAGAGCCGTCTCGCAGCGAAAAACATGAATATCGGCGCCGGTTTGAACGTGTTAAGTAAATATTCCAAAATTTACAGACATTTAAAATATTTAAAGTTTTGGAAAATATTTTTTTTTTTAACATAGTAGAGTCGTGGGAAGAAAAGTACATTCCCCTGTCAACGTTGCCGCAAATCATCCTATAAAAGTATGACTGGTAATTATCAATTATTAACCCATTAAAAGACTGACGTTGCGTTTGCGCAACATTATGTTTGTGATTTTTTTATTTTATTGTGATTTTTTTTTTTTCAAGAAATTTACTATAACATATTGTACTATATATGACTTTTATTTTCAAGAAAAAATATTGTTAATTGATTCGAGTTCCAAAAAATTAGAAATATGAATGAAATACTACGGAATGTTTTGAAAATTTTTATCGATAAATTTCGGATTCTGTTCATAGATGCACTTAACCCTAGAACTACCGGAAATTTTACTCAAGTTTTATAAAAACATTCTACACCAGAATTTTTACTTAAAACTATTTAATTTGTTTATTTAACTTATTATTGTCTGATTTATACATTTAGTTTGTTTTGAAGAAATTTTCTGGTTTGAATAGATATTTTGAATATACATGTCGGGTCCATTGGACCCTTCTGGTAGACAGAGGGTTAAAGAATGAAATAAAATTCAGCAATTCAAGATACGGATATTGTAGCTAACTATGTGTAGTAAATGTAATGTACCGCTACATAGTACAGTAATTTCCGGCGTATAATCCGTGGATCAAACAATCCTTTTTCGACCCAGAAATTTTTTTAAATAAAATGTAACTTTTTAAATCGCGGTAAATATTTGGCTTCAATAACTAAATAAAATTTCTGGGTCCAAACAGAATTGTTTGATCCGCGGATAATACGCCGGAAATTACGGTGAATGCTTTAACCCTTTGAACTCGTAGATCCAGTCTGACAGGATATCATTTTTTTTTTTTTTTTTTTTTTGCAAAATTTGTTTTCACCACCAGTAATAAAGGAAAATAAAATTTGCCTTATTTAATTAGAGCATTTTTGAAATTGTGTACTTGAAGGCAACTTCTTTTTAAAAAGTGGTGTCAACGGTATAAAATTTGTGTAAGAGACGCCCGAGTCGAAAGAGTTAATACTAGAATGCCCATAGTGGTCATTTTAACCGCTACCAAATAAAAATATTTCTATTCGAACCAGAATTTTTTTCTAAAATAAGTTAAATATTTACCACCGATAAATAAGTTAAATAAATAAGTTAAATGAAAATTCTGGTGTAAAATATTTTTATAACATTTGAATAAAATTTCCGGTCGTTCAAGTGTTAAAACTTTTCATATGGCAATAATGTAGTTGATTTATACTGACGTAGCGTTTTCGCATCATTACCATATCTCACATAAAAATATAGAAAGCTGTAAAATAGCTTTCTTTTTCTCTTATTTAGTCATTAATATGTATAAAATAAAATTTTATTTCATTTATATCAAGTATAAGAAGGTGCGGTCCTTAATGAGTTAATAACCTTAATAAACATTTATATCAATATAATAACCAAAAATAACTACTCAAACATTCTGGGAGAATTTAGACTTTCTTAACGATAGTTTTATAAATAACGCAGAGCTTAGGGCGTCATCTACATATTCTACATAATTATTGCGAAAACTTAAAAAAAAAAAATCAATGCTAAAAACTGTGTTTGACATCATATTTGAATTCTTAGGTAAATTTTACTGTCGGATATCAAATGAGGGGTCATTCGGTCAAGTCGTTTAACCCCTTAATTCTCGCTCCCGTGATATTCACGGGCTGTGTCTTTTATTCATATTGTTTGATTCCCACCAGTTTTATAAAATAGTGTAATTGGCTTTATTATGGTATCATTCTACCTGTCATTAAATGCGATGAATATTTCTTTTTCAAAAAAGTGGTGCCCATAAGCAATTTGAATTTTTAAACCATAATTTAATGCGATCGTTAAGGGGACCGGGTAAGCTCTATCTCGGTCATGTTAAAATATACCAACTTTATGTACCTTTTTCTCAGCAATGGTGAAAGGTAGAAATCTAGATTTTTTAGAGTAGTTTTAATAACATGCTTTACGTATTTTAACAGATCATTGTCTTTCTAAGTCAAACTGAAAATTAATTATTAATTATTTATTGAAAGACATTTTTAAATTAGCATTTTTGGTAAGATTTCACTGCCTAAAATGAATAATTCTCGACAAATCATTAAATCCCTGTGTTAAAGTATGCACTATAGCCTAATATAAGTATTTAGAAAAATCAGAGTTCTTAAGTTTAATAGATATTGAAAAAAAGGAACACAAACATAAAAAATTGAAGTTTTGAGAAAAAGTTAATTAAAGCTGTGAAGCAGTGTTGCCAGTGGGCTACTGTGCTACTTTTTTTTTAATTCTGATTTCTTGATGTTTTCAGTAGATTCAGTAGTGGTGAATAAATAAATTGATATCGTATAATTAAACATTGCAAAATTTATACTATACGCAGTGTTGCTAGTGGGCTACTTTTTTTAAATTCAGATTTCATGATTGGCACTACTTTCTTGAAATAGTAAAATTCGCCTTATTTAATAACATATTAATTAAGGCGAAAACAATGGGAATTTTATCACTTCAGAAAAGTGGTGCCAATCAGGAAATCTAAATTTAAAAAAAGTATCCCACTGC
Organism: Maratus speciosus; assembly: GCA_963932465.1. Taxonomy (NCBI): domain Eukaryota; kingdom Metazoa; phylum Arthropoda; class Arachnida; order Araneae; family Salticidae; genus Maratus; species Maratus speciosus. The sequence continues at coordinate 464,656,948 of OZ010796.1, forward strand.
TGTAAAGTACTCTTAGAAAGAATGAAAAAATCCAACACTTTTTTTTATATATATAAACATGTGTAATACAGCGTTGAAAAGATAAAGTTTAAACTATTTAATGATATAAAAAAGTAAAAATCGATTTTTTGGTTGAATTTCGAAGAATTATTCATGTTTAAGGTTTGGAACTCCTAATGTTAAATTCATTTTGAATCGCTGTAAAATAGATTAAAATGCCGGTAGATTTTTAAACATAACTCAAAAACTACTTGGCTGGAGGAATGAGCTGGACTTTTGGATTCGCATTTTTGGAGCTTCTGGAAATCCATTTTTTTTTTAAATAGATTTTAATTCCCAATATATATTTTGAAATTCATATTAGAAAAAATTGAATCTCTATACATTTTTTTAACAGAAATCGATTTTTAGTTTTACTTTTCAAAATATATTTACGCTCCGTTGTCTTCTGATTCTGTTTCATATCTCTCTCAGGCAAAATTCAAGGGTAATACAATGATCTCTCACTTATACGCGACGGAATCACTTTTTAGTACCAGTATTTCTGAAAAGTAATTTTCGTCGTATTTAATCGAAGTTTTTATGTCTAATATTGGTAAATTCTAAAATACGTAGTGGTATTGAAAAGTAAGTTACCGTCGGATACCAAATGAAGAGTCATTCGGTCAAGTCGTTTAAGAATTACGCATGTTTAAAGTTTGGAACTCCTAATGTTAAATTCCTTTTGAATCGTTGCAAAACAGATTAAAGTGCGGGTAAATTTTTAAACATAACTCAAAAAGTACTTGGCTGGAGGAATGAGCTGGACTTTTGGATTCGCATTTTTTAAGCTTCTGGAAGTCCTTTTTTTTTTTTTTTTTTTTTTTTTTTTTAAATTAGGTTACAATTCCCAATATATATTTTGAATATCATATTAGAAAAATTTGTATCTCTATACATTTTTTTAACAGAAATAGATTTTTAGTTTTACTTTTCAAAATATATTTACGCGCAGTTGTCTTCTGATACTATTTCGTATCTCTCTCAGGCAAAATTCAAGGGTAATACAGTGATCTCTCACTTATAAGCGAAGAAATGACTTTATAGTACCAGTATTTCTGAAAAGTAATTTTCGCCGTATTTAATCGCAGATTTTATGTCTAATGTTGGTAATTTCTAAAATACGTTGTGGTATTGAAAAGAAATCATTGAGCATCGCGAATAAATGAGAGGAGATATTTTAACCTTCCTCCCCTGCTTGGGTCTAATGGACCTGTTTCTGGAACGTATTTCATTCGATTCGAAACAGAAATTTCTCTATAAAGTAAGTTAAATAAAAACTACAGAAAACTAAGTTAAATAAATAGGCTAAATATTTCTAAAATAAAATTGTGGTGTGAATTTTTTTTATTCAAGGTTGAGTAAAATTTCAACAGGGTCGAAAAGTTAAAACTAAGAATGCATTCCACGCTCATACATTTCGCATTAGCGAGAGGAGTTTGAGATCTCACTGACCGACCAACACCCTTAACCCTAGAACATCCGGCTGGTATCGATTCGACACCGACCAAATCATTAAATGTCGACTCGAACCAAAAAATTCTTTAAAAAATAAGTTAAATTTAAACCTCACAGAACTAAGTTAAATAAATAAGTTAAACAGTTTTAAATAAAAATTCTGGTGTGAAATGTTTTCGTTAAGGTTGGATAAAATTTCCGAACCAACAGGAGTGGACTCGACTCGGTCCAAATTATAAAAGTGTCGCTTCGAACCATAAATTTCATCACAAAATAAGTTAAATAAAAACAAAATCTGTTAAATATAAGCAAAGTAAAACAAAATAAGTTAACACTAAAACCGCCATTAGGGGTCATTTTGACCCCTGCCAAGCTGATAAAAGTTTATTCGAACCAGAAATTTCTTCATAAGGTATGTTAGATGTATAAAAACAAAAATAGGGTCATTAAAGAAGTTAAATAGTTTTAAATAAAAATTCTGGCGTGAAATACTTTTTTATAAAACTTGAGTAAAATAGCCGGCGGTTCTAGTGTTAAATATAACGCAAAATGTGTTAAATATATTACAAAATAAGTTAAACAATTTTAAATAAAAGTTCTGGTGTAAAATAGTTTTTATAAAGATTGGATAAAATTCTCACTGCTCTACCGTTAAGGATGCTTGCTTCTTCAAGGCAGGCTTGCCAGTTAAGCCCTTTTTTTAATTTCCGAATTTCTACCGGAAAGTCCCGAAAATATTCTTCTCTTTATTTACTGGCAGATATTTCGTGATTGCATAAAGTAAAAATTCTTCTTTCGAAATTTCAAGTATAAATTCAAAAATTTTAATTTAACCCATTAACCCTCTCTCTGCGCAGCCCGAGATATGCTCGGGCATACATTTTTCCGTCAAATTAATGCTATTTGGTTGTTCCCACCAGTTATTTTTTAGCGAAAACCTTGTCTGATTTAATCAGGATTTTCCCTGATTACGATAGTCAAAAATTTCTGCTTTAAAGAACTGGTGATAAACGATTAAAAATTCTGTAAAAGACACTCATCGCGATGAATTACCTACGCAGCGAGGGGGTTAACCGCTGGTGTTGCGTTCACGCAACGGTCAAAATAAATGCACATGTTTAAGTTATTTACATACCCACCACTATTTTTTAATTAAAATATTGGCCTTACTTAAAGACATAAAATCTGAAGATCATATAAAGCAAAAATTATCTTTCAGAGCTTGTGGTGGACAACAACGTTCAGCTAAAAAGTTGAAAATTTCAACCTTATAGTTTTGGCGGTTAATGGGTTAAATAAAGGCCAAATTGGCAACCCTGCTTCACAGTATGCTAATTCTTTCAAATCAATATGTATAAAATTTTTATTTTGAAGAATTTTTCAATTCGGTGTTCCCAAATGGGAGCATTGCCCTATAAATGGTTAAAATATAGAAGCGGCAAAACCAGGAAGTGTGCTATATGAAAATACTCCCATTCACCTGTTCACGATCCGAATTCTTCAGCAGTGGCAGCGGTTCGAATTTCTCGCGTCTATTTAGAGCTACAGTTTCTGGCACACCCACTCTCCTACACTCACTCTTACTCTCAAGTTCAAGAAAATAGAATCAAGTGCAAAAGAAAAAAAAAAGCATCCGAGCGAGAGTAAAACGGAAAATATTCTGAGTGATTATCTTTGCTTTAAATCATTCTGTTTTTAGCTGTTAATAAAACGTTGCAAATATTTTTCAGGTGAAATAAAACTCATTATATAAAACATTATTCTTCACTCACGTTTAGACGCTTATTTTCAAAATATAAATTTTGCTATTACATACAACGAAATTTTCTTTATAGAGATAGTGATATTCAAAAGTAATCAGGGTGTTTTGATTTATTGCTGTCATTACATTTTTTTTCCCAATGTGAAATTTGTTAAATAAGATAATAAAAAAACTAGAATATAGTAATTATAACAATTAATTAAAAAATATATATTAGAGAAATTCCTTAAGGGTGTTCATTACTGGCGCATTTGCCCTATTTAACCCTTTCAGGGGCGGAAGAATGCTGCTCGTAAAATTATGAAATAACTGACTGACACCAGAATATTTAAACGGATTTCTTAGAAAATAAATATTCCCTATTTTACATTTTCCTTACAAAAGCAAAATTTTACTAAAATATTCTTGGTGCCATTTGTCAGTTTTGGAATTAAAATTAGGTGGCTAGACCGTCTAGCCACCGCCCTTGAAAGGGTTGTTGACAGAAACTTTGCGATTAAATAAAGCGAAGATTAGCTTTCAGAATTTGTGGTAGAAAACGACTTTCAGGTAAAAAGGTTGAAGGCTTCTACTCCAAAGTTTGAACATGATTTCGAAAATTTCTAACACGATTGTTTCCTGCTAGACCACGAGCCAGTGTAGTGTTATATATGCAATTCAGTTCACTCTATCTTATATTGAAATATATTTGATAACGATAACTGTTGTTCTAATTTTCAATTTCTATTGTGGATAACTTTTTTCTCTTCATAAATTTGATTGTCTATAAAGATTCGAAATATTGTAATGTTACAAAGAATTTTCAAATTTTCAATTCATCACAAAGTGTAAAAAGTTTTATGGGTTTCTTTTTACATAAAGCAAGATTTCGAATAATTTCGGTCAACAAAATTCTCCCAAAAGAGATACATTCACTATGACCAAAATAACTGGATGGCAACTGCTTCGAACTAACAACTTTTAGACAAAAATACAGAGGTATTAACTAAAAAATTGTTTGTAAAAAATAAATTATGCTAATTTCAACACATCTTTAAACCCATAAATATTCACTAAACGATAAAATAACATCCTCTCCTGTCTACGCCCACACTCCAAAAGTAGCTTTGTCTCGGTTTGGAATTGGCGTGTCTCAGCTTTAGACTGTTAACCCTCCGTCTACCAGACGGGTCCATTGGACCCGACAGGTACATACAAAATATTCATTCAAACCAGAAATTTCTTTAAAATAAACTAAGTATATAAACCAGACAAAAATAAGGTAAATAAATAAGCTAAATAGTTTTAAATAAAAATTCTGGTGTAGAACGTTTTATTAAAACTTGAATAAAATTCCCGGTAGATCTAGGGTTAAATTATTGTATACTTACGTAGACGTATTTACATTTGATTACTAGTATTTCCGAATAATAATTTTCGTATGGGCGCACGCTGGAAGCACAAGCCCCCTAGATCTTACAAAAAGTATGAATTTGGATTTTCTGGCAAAGTTTACCAATTTCCGACATTCCACACACACGCATAAAAAAATCCTTCGTACATTGTAATTCGTGGGATCCTTCGTACACCACGGTACGCCTTATTTAATCCAGAATTCGTCGACTTAAAAAGGTAAAGATTACTATTCTGAAATAGTGGTAGTAAAATATAAGCATCTATCTCTACGTTGACATTTTTTTGTTGTTGTTTTTTAATGAAAGGGCCTCAATACACTTATTCAGGTTTCCAATAGGCTAAAACCAAAGGGATTGGGATACATTTCATATTTTTCGCATTTATAAGAAAGGTTGGATTTAAATAAATTTCTAATATAGACTGTGTTAAAATTTCAACACACCTACGACCCTCTCATGGCATATACAGGCTGAGAAGCACTAGTCTAGACTACTACTGGACAGTATGGTATAGAATAATTAAATGTATATATATATATATATATATATATATCATTTTAAAAAATATTTATTTGTAATAAATATTTAATAAACCGAATCATATTTTTAGTAAAATTGCATTATACTTAACCCATTACCCGCTGTTGTTGCGTTGACACAACAGTAAAACTAAATGCCCATGCTTGAATTTACTATCATGCTACTTCTATTTATTTATTAAAAAAATTGCCTTTTTTAATAACAAAAACTTTCATCATTAAACAAAGCGAAGATTTTCTTTTAAAAATTGTGGTGCCAAACTTTTTTCTACAAAAAAGTTGAAGGGCCCTATGTTATAGTTTTGGCGGTTAATGGGTTAATTTTGCTTAGTAAAATACCATTATACTTAATGCTGCAAACCAATTATTTTTATATTTAACACCTTAATTCTCGCTCCCGTCATATTCACGGGCTGTGTCTTTTTTGAGATTTATTCAAATTTGTTTGATTCCCACCAGTATTATAAAATAGTGTAATTAGCTTTATCACGGTATCATTTTACCTGTCATTAAATCAGGTGAATATTTCTTTTTCAGAAAAGTGGTGCCAATAAGCAATTTCAATTTTTAAACCGTAATTTAATGCGACCGATAAGGGGTTAACTTAACCCTTTAGTCCGCAGCTTTGCACATATGCAAACAACAGTGTTTAGAATTTAATAGATTTTTTTTATTCGTATATACCTAATTCACACCAGAAAATTAAAATAGCAATATTTGCTTTAATTAATAACAGGCATTCCGTATTTAAATAAAGCGAAATTAACCATTGAAACTTTCTGGTGTGAAGTCAGATTCTCTGAACTCCGTAATTTCTACAACGTATTCTATCATTGGAATTAAAGGGTTAAAAGTTAAGTTTTATAAAATAAATAATTATATAAAATAAGGTATTTGGAAACATACTTATTAAAATATTTATTAATTTGCAATATTTTAGCGTAAAACAGCCACACGACAGTAGTTTTTACTTGTATTCTAGATGTGCAACAGAAGAAAAGATTGATGTATGATATGAAAAATGTATTTCTGATTTTTTCATTATTTTTCCTGTGTAATAAACCTTTCAGAGAATCATATATAATTTTTTCGAAACAAAATAAAAAAAATCGCGCATTTAAGGGTTAAACTTTTTCATCGCATTATCTTTCTTTTAATGATTCCATCCCCTTTCCTCGGGACATACATGCTCGTAATCTGTTCAATCTCACATCCGTACAAATTTTTGTTTAAAGTTCAAGGTTAAATTATGGAGCAATACGGAGCATTGACTCGAGAAACACTAATGAAAAGAAAATTGTAGGAAATTATCAATACCAAATTACGTTTTAGCGTGTTTACTTTTTTTCAAATAAGCCTCGCAGGTCCCAATAATATACACATTTAAGTCCATGTGTCGATCAGTCGTTTTATATTTTCGGCATACTCCTAATAATACTAATAATATTCTAATTAAAGACTACACGTGTTCAAATCCATTTCAATAATAAAACCAAAACAAGTTTTTTGTCAGGTTAACCTTTAACTGATGTTACCGGTCTCACAGACCTTTGCTTTTTTTAATTTTTATAGTTTAACTACAAACACTGCCGAAATTTTATTTCGTTTTTAACTTTAGTACTATCTCTAGAGACTTTTGAAGGGGAATTTTAATTATAATAGCCCTGTACGAAAAGTATAGTACAAAAACACCATCCTATGAGTTAATCGAGCCTTTTATTCATCTTTCGATGAAGCCATCTCACAGACCGCTTCACAGTAGTTATGTGACAATTTCTGTCACATCAGTTAAAGGTTAACTGTTACATTAAATGGATTAAAAATTAAAATAGAAAGAATGCAAAATCATAAGTGAATTATGAAACACTTTCTAGCATATTTAGAGTGACCCTGTTTCAGGGAATAAAATGCGGAACGCAAAGTGTAAATGTTACTCCAGGTTTCGCAGTGTTCCTAAAATTTTCTACATTTACTAACACTATTACAAAACAATAAACTTTATAGCATATTTCTATTGCAAATATTAAAGGAATCTTCCACGAAAATTTCCTTTTTAAAATTGTGGTACCAGACGTAGAAACAGAAAATTTCAGGATCGCTGCGAGCCCTGTTAGCCCTTTCGGGGGCAAGGTACTTTTATACGTAAAATACTGAAATGAGTGATCGACACCATAATTTACAAGCAAATTTATTTCGTTGTAAGCAAAAGGTTTTGTTCACGTACTCAGTAGAAGAAAATTTGTCGTTCCAATATTCTGGTGCCATTGTGGCATTTAGGGATTAAAATTAGGTGGCAGGGCCGGCCCAAGGCGTGTGCGAAGTGTGCAACGGCGCGGGGCGCCGAGCCGGAGAGGCGCCAACCAGATGAAAGGGCGCCTACAAGAGCACCAATAAAAATTATTTTTGTTTTGAGGGTTTTTTTTTTTTACATTTTCTATAACTAGGCTGGGAATGGTTCGAGAAAGGATTCTTCGTTGTGTTTAAAAAAAGAATTCAGAGGCGCTGAATTTTCGCATGCAGACAGCGGCTTCTGTTCTTTATCTGAATGGAATTCTTTTTAAGCTGTTCAAATTGCTTCATCATACTGAGAAAAGAAACAGAATTATTTTATTAAACTGCTCTAAATGGAATATTTTATAGGTAGAAATGAATGAAACCAAACATTTTTCAAGTAGCAGCTTGATTTATTTATATATTTCGTTTAAATGAGTAATTTTTATGCGAATGGGAAACGTAGTAGAATATTTAAAGTTACAATGGATGCTCGAAGTATTTGAAAATTATCAGTTCTTGAAATTACGAATGACGTTGCGCCCTAAGCTGAGAACGGCGGGACTAGGGCCTAACCCTACACAGCATCCTGGTGCTTTGGGCAAAGATTCAGATGGGATCCCTATAACATGGAGAGGGAGAGGGGGGTGCATTTTAGAGTTGAGAGCGCCTGGGAAGCTGTCTTGTTTGCCTTTGCAATAATCAGGCTCTTATCGAAACCAGTGTTTGTTTCAGGAACATATCGTGCAGTGCTTCTCCGGTGCAACCCCCCCCCCTCCCCGCCACCTAGGAAAATTTTCGAGCAACAGTACAATTAATAAACTGTATTCTAAATCTTTAGTTTTTCTTTTTGAGGAAAAACAGATTAAACTATTCCTATTCTTACTACAGGCACACATTTGTTCCAAAATCTCCCCCCTTTAGGGATTTCGCCCAGCCGGCGTCCATGCTATACTCTTTGTAATTATGTACAGTCCCAGTTTTCCGAAACATATGGTCTGAATGGAACATTGAGCGGAAAGCCAGTAAAAAGTAACATCATAAAAATAGATAATTGAGTTATAACGACACAATGTTTTATTCAACATTAGGGATTATTATTAATGAAATACAGTTTTTGACTCACATTACACAATAAATATTTTGCAATACGGGAATTTAAATAACTGAAATTTTAAGCAAATATTATTAATTTAAAAATAAAAATTGCTGGAAATTTGACTAAAATTTAAAAAAGAGATCTTTTTGGAATCAGATTATATATTTGAGACTGAGTCTTTAATTTCTCTAAACTGAAAGGGATTTTTTTTTCAATATTGCAGAGATTCTTCGTTATTTCGTGAAAGAATTTGCACCTTAAGTACTGGAAGAACGAAATCTACTTATGGGTAAGATTTCGTTGGGATAATATTGTGCTAAGACTTTTTATAATGTATACAGACTTATGCCCAAGCGCAATTTTTCTCTTATTATTTAAAATTAAGCGGAAAGAGTAAATTCTAACCCCCCCCCCTTTTTTTTAATCATCCAAGATAACGAATTTTTTTAAACGGTGAGGTAAAGGCCCTTCCTTGCCCCCCTCCCCTCCAAACCGGCGCCCATGACATGCACTTTATTATTTGCAAATCTAATAAACAGAAGTTGAGTAGAACTACTTTACTTTGATTTCTCATTGACTGTAGCCATGAGTTCTAACGTAATGGATAAACCAACATAAACTTGACTATGTAGAGTTGTGAAACTGGAGCCTATTTCTTAAATGCATATAAATTTTATTTTGGAATTGTCTTGGGAGAAAAAAAATCTTTGATTTAATACTTTTATCGTTAATTTTTTTTCTTTTAGTGTTTGCTATGTTGGTTTTTTTCATGATGTTCTACACGAATACCCATGATTTAACTGGATTCATACAATTATAACGACACTTTGTTTATCCAATTTCAATGCGGCGCTAAGATGTAAATTCGGAATACTTAAACATATAGCTTTCTTTGGAATAGTTAGTAATCATCTAACGAAGTTTTTTGTTTTAATTAACGTATTGCTGTAATTATTTTTGTCCAGTACCATGAGTTGTGCCTTGGATAGTAGTGTTACACTATGAAACTGATAATTACTGTAAAATTGAAATTTCTTTTATGATACTCGATTTTAAAATTTACCAAATACAAGCTCAAAGATGGAATTAAATTTAGAAATTATCTGTTTTTGAAACACTTTAAATTATTATCTTAAATAATTAGTAATAGGGTGTAACCCCCCAGTAACTGACACATTAAAGATTCCTTTTTTGTTCAAATCACTGTTACAGAGTTTTAAAATATTTTATTCTTGTTTTTATTTTTGAAAGTGTAGTAGAGATAAATTTAAAAAATATTGTTGGTGAAATTTTGAAAATTTATACTTTTTGTTAATAACAATTAATTTTTTCCATAAATATGGTCAGAAGTAACTGACACCCAAGTATAGAAGTAACTCCAGTAACAGACACCCCCCCCCCTCCCCCATTTTTCGAAAAACCAATAACTAAAACATAAATTACAACAGTTAAGACAAATAAGTTATGCCTAGATAGCGTTACTTTGCATAATTTTACAAGAAAATGCTTATTTGCGTTAGATTTTTGCTAAACTGTCAGTTACTGGTAGAGGTCTGCACGGGCCGGAATTTCCAGGGCCGAGCCCGACCCGACTCAATTTCAACAAAAAATTTCGTTTTTTCTCGACATACAATTAAGATTCTTTTAATGAATACTACATACATATTTATGGGAACATTTTACAGTATATTTTAGATTACTATATGTTCTCAAAATACATAGCAATCTAAAATATACTGTAATATACTATAAATAGTACACACAATAGTAACATTAATGATTACTTAGAATCTTAGACGTTTCAAAATTCAAACAAGGATTCATTAAAAAAAATTTATGTAGTTTAGAATAAAGGGTTAAAAACATGATAACTTTGAAGCTGTATAATGAAAAGTGGATTTGTGAAAATATTTCTGTCATTTTTTAAGACTTTTCTCAAATCCAAAGGAGCTACATTCTGACACATTTCTGAATTCATTTCTTTTCGGAAAGGCGTAAGATTCGCAGGTATTCTTATAGTAAATGGCATTGTTTTTTTTTTGTTTTTTTTTCTTGTTTTTTTTTTATAAAAGCAATATATTTTTGAGAAAATACTGACAAAGTTAGCGTTTTGAATCGAATTTCCGGAAGCCATACCAATAGCACGGAAAAGAATGTCTTATATCTCTGAAAGTAATATATCAAAAATGGAAAATGCTATTCGATTCTAAATCCCTTCAATAGTCAGAGGCCTTTCAATTTTATGCCTTTACCGTTAAAAATGAGTCAGAAATATGTCGGAAAGTTTCGCATTGTTGAGCAGTGAATTTGAGAACGCTTTCAGGTATATTTCGAAAGATACTGTTAACAGAAGTTCATTATCACTCTTAATACCTTTACAAAACATAATTACATCCTGAGAATGATTACCAGTTCCGTTCCGGCACGACTATGTAGAAAAAAAATGCAAGCCTGAGCTCGGCCCGCACGAATCTGCTGAAAAAAATTAAACTCGGAATCAGACACCATGTAACTGTCCGATGCCGATCTCCACGATGGACATGTTACATTTCTAGTAGGAGAGCTGTTGAACATTTTTGAGTAGGTATTTGAGGCACCCTGAAAATTTGTGCAACACTTCTTTTGTAATGCCTGAACACAAAATCGAATGTCTGGCTGAAGGATCGTGGCCCAAAAACTGTGCCAGACACGTGTCAAGTGCCATTTTTTGACTACCCAAAAAAGGTATTTGAGGCACGCTGAGATTGAGACAGAATAATATTTATACATAGAAAAAAATATTTTGAAAATGACAGACACTTTAGTCGGCCCAAAAACTGTGCCAGACACGTGTCAAGTGCCATTTTGCCAAAAATGGCACATTTTTGGAGATGGCACATGTTACAAGAAGTAGGAGAAGGAGACAAAAAAACGGGGGGGGGGGGGCAGTGGCTACTAAATCTGAACATTATAATGCATGGAACCCTATAGAAACGGAACCTGTCTCTAGCGGAATACTGTCTTAAATGTTAAAATTCCATTTCCCTGTTGTACAATTATACCTGCTCAGACAAAATGCTGTTTAAAACAACATTTTTCTCCTATGACATGCGATTACGCCTAAACAGGTTTGTTGAAGCATCATATTTTCAAAAATATTTTTTATAATAATTAAAGCATGTAGCATAAAGTTATTTTCCTTTTTTTTAACTGATTTTATTTCTCTTCACAAATATTTCAATATAAAACAAAGTGGGTATTATTTTCTCTTGATTAAAACCAATCATTTTTCAAATTTCTTATATATTACACTTATGTAGCAATTTTATTTTGATAACTGATTGTATAACGAATAAAATGATACATAAAACATTATTCTACGTTCAATATTTAAAAAATAAAAAATCGTTTTGTAAAAAGTGGGCCAACCCTCCCTAGTCTCCCCTATAACCATTTTGACAAGAGTTACGCCATTTAGTTTTTTTTTCTTTTCTTTTTGCCCTATAATAAAATACTTTAAAGGGACAAGGGACCTTCAAACTCATTTTTTCATTTCTTTTTTTAATTTCACTTTAATACTACTCAAGGGCACACTAGGGTGACCGCGCCAGTAGTTGATACCCCTCCAGCAGTTGATCAAAGTTTTGAAATATTGCGCCATTTCAGGCGGAAATGAGTTTTACATTTCGCACTAGACATAATATCTTTGTTTGCATGTTGGAGCACCTGTTGTCACATTGTTGTCAGCTGTCGGCTGTAAGGGAAGCCATTTCATGAATTTTTTTTATTAGAAAATGTAAAAATTTAGTTTTCAGTTAGTTGGAGAAAATTACGGTAACTTAAAATAATTCACTTCCATCTTGCTTATTTCAAATAATAGTTTTATAGGAATTATTGTTAATCACAGCTTAAGCATCATAGTTTAAAGATTAATTGTTGAATTTTCGACTGATTTCTTCGATTGATCAACTACTGGGGAAATGGCAATTAAAGGAACTATTTACTTATAATTTTGTTGCTATTTAATTTCTGCAGATTTCATTTTTGCCCATTATAGCACATTCATCAAGGGTTGTAGTAATTATATTAGTTTACTTCTAAAACTTAAAAGGAAGGAGATAGAATAAAAACCCCGTAGCACCGATTTTATTTGATCAACTACTAGCTCGGCCACCCTATATGAATTATGGCATATATTTATCACACAAGAAATTAAAAAAAAAAAATTGGGAGAGAAAACTAAGGGATTTTCCTGAATATTTTAAGCGTTATGAAGAAATTTTCAAAATGCCCCATACGCATTCCATATCAATTAAACTCCCCAATATTTTTTATGCCAGTTTGATTTCTATATACAAATAACACTGTGCATCAAAATTTATATATTTGAATATAAAGGTAAGAAAAAAAATATTTTCTAAATTTTATGAAATTTTCAGCATTTTTGCATCCTATTTCTGTACTTAACTACCTTTCAATTTTCAATTATAGTATTTAGTTTTAAAAAACTATGCACAGTTTTATTTGTATATGTAAACCAAACTGGCATAAAAAAATATCGGGGATTTTAATTGATATGGAATGCGCATGGAGCATTTTGAAAAGTTCGCCATAACACTTAAAATATACAGGAAAATTCTTTATTTTCCTCAAAAAATACGTCTTTTAAATTTCTTGTGTGATAGGTATCTTATACTATAATACGAGCAAAAATTGTGTCTGTGTGTGTGAATTTTAACTTTAAAACGGCTCTAACGATTTTGACTAAATTTTGTATTTTACCATTTTCGGGCACGAGAAGACCATTGGGCTAGGTCATGTGTTCGAGAAAATTCTATTAGTGCGTCATTTTGGATCATAATGGGCCAGGGTCAAGCTAATTATATCTAAAAACGGCTCAATCGATTTTGACTAAATTTTATATCCAACCGTTTTGGGGCACGAGAAAACTATTGGGCTAGGTCACATGTTCAAGAAATTTCGATTTTGGGGTCACTTCGGATCAAGCTAATTTTATCTAAAAAATGGCTCTAACGATTTTGACTAAATTTTGTTATCTACTGTTTTGGATAACGAGAAGACCAATGGGCTAAGTCACATGTTTAGAGAAAATTCGATTAGTGGGTCATTTTTGGGTCACTGTGGGTCAAGCTAAGTTTATCTAGAAAACGGCTGTAACGATTTTGACGAAATTTTCCTTTCTATCATTTTCGGGCACGAGAATACCGTTGGGCTAGGTCCCATGTTCAAGAAAATTCGATTAGTGGATTATTTTGAGTCACAATGGGTCAGATGTCAAGCTAATTGAATCTAAAAAAAAGGCTCCAAAACATTTTGATAAAATTTTGTAATATACCACTTCTAGGCATGAGATGACCATTAGGCTAAGTCAGATGTTCGAGAAAAATCGTTTATTGGGTCATTTTGGGTCACTGTGGGTCAAGCTAATTGTATCTAAAAAACGAATCAAACGATTTTGACAAAATTTTGTATTATACCGTTTCTGGGCATGAGAAGACGCGTAAACTAAGTCACATGTTCGAGAAAATTCGATTACTGGGTCATTTTTGGGTCATGTGGGTCAAGCTAATTGTATCTAAAAAGCGGCTCAAAACATTTTGATAAAATTTTGTATTACATCGTTTCCCAGCACGAGAAGATCATTAGGCTAAGTCACATTTTCGAGAAAATTCGATTAGTGGTTCATTTTGGGGTCACTGTGGGTCAAGATAATTGTATCTAAAAAACGACTCACGCGATTTTGATAAAATTTTGTATTATGCCGTTTCTGTGCATGAGAAGACCATTGGGCTAATTCGCATGTTCGAGAAAATTCGATTAGTGGGTCATTTTGGGGTTACTGTGGGTCAAGCTAGGTGTATCAAAAAACGGCTCAAATGATTTTGACAAAATGATTTATTACATCATTTCCCAGCACGAGAAGACCATTGGGATAGGTCACATGTTCGATAAATTTAGATTAGTGGGTCCCTTTTAGGTTATCGTGTTTCAAGCTAATTTTATCTATAAGACAACTAACGATTTTGACTAAATTTTGTATTCTATCGTTTTCGGGTTCGAAAAGAGCATTGGTTAGGTCGCATGTTCGAAAAAATTCAGTTAGTGGGTCATTTTGGGTCACTATGACTCAGGATCATGCCAATTGTCTCTAAACAGCAAGAATGATACAATGAGAATAAAATATCGAATTGAACGCAAAGCGAATTTTGACCGAGCTAAGCTCGGTCATCCCTGCTAGTATGCCTTACTTCACATAGTGTGTCCTTGACTAGTATTTAAAGCGCAATTTTACAAAAAAATAAAATAAAAAAATTAAATTGAAAGTCCCTTGTCTCCTTAACCCTTTATATACTGAATTATGAATTCATTAAAATTTTATCCTCTAAAGTATTTTTTGTTAATTGCTTAAACTACATTAGAAGATTTACATAATCATTTAATAATTTTTTGAAGGATTTTAGAAGGATTAATTAAATTTGAATTTACAGGGATTATGTGCAATATTTATAACCCCACTCAAATCTTTTATCTTAAATATTTTTCCTAGTATTTTGTAGAATTAGGAAATGTACAAATATAATGTTATTATAATAGAAATACAGAAATATTTCCGAATTGAAAAATTCCCCACCCCACACCCCAACGCCAAGAAAGCTGAAAAGATGCAAAGGCAAAAGAAACCCTCCTTTTAAAAATATTTTTGTTTTGTGTACCAATAATGCTTTTGGAACAAAATAAAGTAATGTATCTATAGCTCATTCTAAACTGTATTACAACTAATCGATGTATTAAATGAATTTTATAACAGGATATTCTAATGGTACTCATAAGTACCGTTCAGTAGATAAAGGGTTAAACTAATACAGGTTCCCTACGGGTGAGGGAATTTCCCTGACTCTAGGTCAGACAGATATCGGTATTTTCTTAGAGAAAAATTCGCATTTTGCAATCGCGCGATTACGTAAGTCGAATTTTTCTAATAAAAATACTGGTATTTAAGCGGAATATGTGGGAACCCTGTAATATAAACCAAAAACTAATTAATATTTTGACATAAAACTTTAAAAGTTTAAAATACTGATAAAAACAAATAAAATACAGCAAACTGCATAAAAATCTGATAATTACATATCTCTTTAGCCCTGTCAAATAATTTCGGATGAACAAGAATTTTAAAAAGGTGAAAAATGCACTTTTAAAATCGCATTTACTAAAAATCAAATTACAACTTACTTTTCGTTACTTAGTAACTTGTTATGCCTCATTCCATAGAAACATTTTCCATGACAAATAGAACGCGAACTATAGTGACGTCAAAACCACGTATTTTCAGCTCGCAAAATATAAACTACGCAAGATAGAGTTATATTTAATCTTTAAATGCATGATTTTTTATTTTGTTTCGTAAAAATTATGTATGATTCTCAGAAAGGTTTATTACACAGGAAAAATAATGAAAAAAAAATCGGATATACATTTTTCGTATAATACGTCAACCTTTTCTTATGTTGCACATCTGCAATACAAGTAAAAAATTAAAATATTACAAATTAGTAAATATTTTAATAAGTATGAATCTAAATACCTTATTTTATATAATTTTTTATTTTTTAAAACTTAACCCTTAAATGCAGGAATTATTCTTTTAGAAATTGTGTTTTTTATTCTTATATTAATGAAAATGATTAGACATCAGAAATTTTAAGATAGATTTTTAACTTTTTTTAGTAGCATATTTTAGTAATTTTTAGAGGATTAATATTGCTCTATAAATTAGTGGTTGCTAAGAGTTATATAAAAAGTGATACAGATATGCATCACTATGCATTTAATAGTTAAACTTGAAAAAATGTTTGGCAACAATTGGCAGAAATTCATTTAATTTCTTGTTCATTGAGTTGCTGTTTTCTTGTGCTGGGCGACGAACGCCTGACTTTCTATGACAACATTTAGTTCAGTCTGAAATCATATATCATCACTGAAATCACATTTCAAGCAATATCATCCAATAAATTTTCAGAGCCAAAAAACACTGAAAGCTCATAAAATGAATGCATCATAACTTGGTATGGAAAATATAGTCAATAAAACAAGTCATTTTTAAGAAGTAATAAATAAAATCTACTTCAAGGGATTTACTTTCCTTTTTTACCACCAGAACAAGCGTCGTAGCCCCCTACACCCCCACACACACACAAAAGAAAAAAAAACTGGGGTGTCTCTACGAAACTTTCCGAACTCTAATGTAGGTGTCCAAAAAGTTTTTAAAAAGGGATGAGGGGGAGTTTCATAAATTTCTGACACAATGGAATCGGCTGCATTTGAACGCTGGACCTACAGATTCGAAACTAGAGACGTTACCTCTGCGAAACATAAGCTTGAGTAAGTCGGCGCAATATTCATCACTTATAAGCTGTCACATTTTCTTGGTGATTTCCCCATAAAATTGGTCACAAAAGGGTTTGGAATAGGTTTAAATGGATTAAATGTCTAATTCGTCGTCCGATATTTACGAAAATCTATGCAGTTCTTGCGACAGAGGTATTCGTCAAATGGAAACTCAACCAGAAGTACCATTTGTGTCTTGTGTGTTATCGTATTCAACTTTCTCACACAAACACCTACAAATAACGATTACAACACTTTACATGCACAATGTGTTCGTAAAGTACAAAAGAAAAGAATTATCAAAATTATCAAATTTTATGCATGGTACAGTCGTGGGAAAAAAAAGTAAACACCCGCTGCTAACTCTGCAACAAACTATTGTAGAAGAAAGTTACTGGTACCAAACGATTGGAAATACAATCTACTTTTAAATGATGTATATAAAATTTGCTTAGACGAATTCAAACTTTTTTTTTCAATAGCAATACCCAATTTTGACACCATAAATTAATTTTACGCTCTTCAATTAGCCTAAAAACATTTTTTTTATTAAATTCGCACGATTAGTTTTAAAGAAATTAATTGTTTTAAAATGAGCCTAGTTTAGGGTCTGTATCCAAATTGAAGTTCGGTACTCGATGGTTGAAATGCTACAGAATGACTATGTCACTTCTATTAATGTATTATTTCTCGCCAATATGACCATTCCACCCCCTTAATATGTATCGACTATTGTCAGTCCAAATGTTTCACTATAATGCGTAAAATATTTTTTTTTTCAAATTATGCTTTTCTGCACATCAAAAACCATCATTTTGATCTTTTTAAATCATAATTCGAAAATTACTTGGAGGAAAATTTTGAAATTGAAAATTCGCATTAAGCAGGACATAATAAATATAAATTTATCAAAGAAAATTGTAGGTTATAATTAACATATTTTTTAAATATTAATTTCGTAATTCATATTATAAAATTTTTTTAATTACTAATAAAATGTATTTATAGTCGTGTTTTTTAGTATTATAACTACACAAAAAATTATCATATTGGTGTCATAATTTCAGGAGATTTTAATAAAAATATAAACATATAATTTAACATTAGAAACTCTAAATTTTTAATATTTATAATTCAAAAACTTATCATCCAAATGACTTGAAATTTAGTTTCTAGGCATAGTTTGAACCGAAAATTTGAAATATATTGTCAAAATTGAGTGTTGCGATTGAAAAAAACAAAGTTAGGTCTGGTTTAGATTTGTAGATAACCCCTAAGCAAATTTTATATACATCATTTAAAAGTAGACTTTACATCCAATCGCTTGGTACCAGTCTTTTTCTTCTATTATAATTAATTGCAGAGTTAGTAAAGGGTATTTACTTTTTTTTTTTCGTACGTACATGAAAGAATATATGGCTAGTTCCATGGGTTTTTGTAGTATAAGTATAGTCCTGATAACCACTATGCTTGTTGGCCACCGCTATTTTCGAAAAGTTTGCTTCTATTTCTGTAATTAATGAGATATCTCCGATAAAGTAAGTCGCATTTTTTTCGTTCTGAAATACTGATAGCCAAAAAATCATAGCTTGTGAACTTACACTACAAGTACTCATGGAACTAGCCATGTGCAAACGAATAGTAAAACCTCTTATTTTGGAAGTGCAGTGGTGGAAAATTGGCGCAGAGGCGGAGCCTATTGACATCACTAAATTTTAGTAGTATTTTTCGCCTTATCTAATGACAGATTTTCTGAGTTTTTATTAAAGGGAATAATACTATAAAATATTAGTGGTGTCAATAGGCTCCTCCTCTGCGCCAATTTTCTACCACTGGAAGTGGCATAGTTGCTAACCTCCCGATTTTTTTTTTGTACCAATATTTTTATACAGAAATACTTGTTTTATATAATCGCAAAAAAACTGCATTTAATAAAGCAAACCTTTTTGTAAGAATTTACTGGTATTAATAAAATCGGGAGGTTGGCAACTATAAAGTCAGTTAATAGAGATACTAAAAGTATTGCTGGCTCTCTCACTTATTTTATCGTTGGAACTCTTTACAATCTTTAAGTTCCCTCTCCTGTGTCACATGATCTGAAGAACAGCAGTTTCTATTAATTCTGTTTCTCTTAATAGAGGGCATTGAACTATGATAGCTTCTTTCGTAAAAGGAAGCTGCAACCTTGACCATTGGTTAACTTACGGAAAAAAAATCTTTGAAGTTTTGTTTTTCTTTGCCAATAGATTACATTGAGCATAATGAAAATATTTAACATTTCTTGATATCTAAGGAATATAAAATGTATCACTTGTATATCAAAATAAACAAGAGTGATTTTTTTTAAATTATTTCACGTTGTTTGTTGATACTATTAACCCTAGAATACGAGACACAGTATAGTATAGTGTTAACGTTAAAATACCATAGCCGTGATAATTACGAGCGCCTAGTATCTAGGGTTAAGAAATAGAAAATGCAAAGAGCTGGGTAATTGTAGAAAATAATCTCGTTTTTTACTTTCTTCTATCTTCACAAAAAGAAAATATTGGTTTCGTGAGAAATTTTGGCTTCTGGTTTTCGACGGACTTATACGTTTTAGAAGGTCCTGAACAAGATTTGACTGATTTTAGAAAATGTCTGTCTGTATGTGACACAAATTTTGTGGACACTCCATCTCAAGAACTAATTATGTTAGACCTTGAAATAAGTTGGAACTGATTAGGGCAGGGGTGGCCAACTGTGGCACGCGCCACACCACTAAAATTTTATAGTAATCATTGCCTTATCTAATCATCGAATCTCAGCGATTCATAAAGATGACTTTTTCTGTAAAATTTTAGTGGTATCGGGCGTGCCACAGTTGGCCACCCTTGGATTAGGGTTTCGTGTAACTCGCCTAACAAAAGTGTGCATAAATTCTATAAATCATATACAGGGCTGCACAAAACATCTGAAGTACATTTCCATTTTTTGGAGGAAATGTCTAAAGAATATTTTACAATCCCTAACTGTTCTAAATTTTAGCATATTATGCATTATATGATAAATATATAATTTATATACAGGGATGTATACAAACTTCAGTTATTTTTCTACTTTGGTTAAAATTGTGTTTTTAAACGTGTTCTGCTGTTTACAAATTATTACTTAGAGATCGTCTTTCACATTATTAAACCATGAAGTTTTATTATAGTTGTCTGAATGCGTTGAAAAATGTTTCATAACCTATGCTTGGCGCATGATTTTTCGTTCTTGTTGATAATTATAATGATACATTCTTAACAGTAAGTAACTTAAAGTAAGAAAACTATCTTTCTATTATTATAATGAGAAAAAATATCTGAAATTCTATTAAAATTTAAGATACCAGACTCACATTCGACAGTTTTAATGAAAATTGCTGCATTGTATATTATATTGTATATTTATATTTATCACAGCGGAACCTTATGTAAAGAATAACCATCGTAAGACATCATGGAGAAAGGTCTAATTATGTTTTGCATTGTATTCAATCTGAATTTGGAGAATTTGTCTGGATCAATTTTGCAACCACTCGAAATTTGCAGCCAAGTAATATATTTCACGTCAATTTGCAATGAGATATGTACCTACAACTGGCAACTTTTGTCCAAATTGGGTCATAAATTTAAACCTTTCGCTCTTGCAAAACTTCATGTGCTCTTCAATGTAATTTTCCTTTATAAACAAAACATTTTCAATTAAATTCACATTTTCGTTAAATTTTAAATCTTGTTGCCACTGCATAATGGTGAAAAAGTTTATTTATATGTTTAACTTAAATTCTGCTGACTTGGGTAAAAAAAAAAAAAAAAAAAATCGTACTTGAACCAAAATTTCAAAACAAATAATTTAGACTTAATAAGCTAAAAGCCATTCTAAAACCTGGGAAGGCAGATAATGACAGACAAATTAAAATGGAACGAAAGGGTAATAATTTAAACTGTTTAGTGATATCAAAAATTGAGCTTAATCGAGCTTTATCATATAACTTTTTCTATATTAGAAATTAAAAATTGTTAAAAAAAAATTACAGCTTTTTTTGCGACATTAAATATAAAATAACAGCTGATATGTGCAAAATTTATGCACATAAATACGATGAAATATAAAGTCCATATTTTGTTAGGAAGAGTCCATAATCGAACAGTATATATTTCTCCGCTTCAAATAACAGATTAAACAACTATACTAAAATTGATTTATTCATTACCAACTAAGAAGCACCAACTTTGCGCAAGTCTATGGACCATACAAATATATTTATATCGAAACCAATAGCAGGATACAACGCCCTAACTATTATAACAGGCAAAAAATAAATTACGCTAGGATAAACTTTTAAAAATCGACTTTTGGTCAGTTAAAATCTGTAAATCTCCTACTATGCGCCGGGTCATTCTACCGCCACTAAATTTCAATAGACTATTTCGTTTTTTTAAGTGCCTTAGTCATGCAAAATTTCTGTCACAAATATAGTAAAAATTTTCTATTTGTTTTTACTGGCAGTTTTTCCATATATTATAATTTTTTCACTGACACTGACCGGAGGTTGTCTAGGTTCTCACAATATGGCGGAAACGCAGGAGTCTGACTACAGCCTAAGCAAACTTCCTTCAGTAAAAAGGAATATCTGTTTTTGTGATTATTTATGACAGAAATTATGCATTATAAGGCGTTTAAATAAGGAGAAAATATTTATTTAAATTTACTGGTCGAAGTTTGCACCGACGGTAATCAACCCCTGCGAAAGCGGTTACGGTTGAAGTTTCACTATTTTAAGAACATTTTAGTTCCTCTTTATTCATAATTCCATGGCTTGGGTAGCAGTTATGCCCACTACTTATTCTAGACTCAGTAACCGCGGCTAGCTGCGCCCCACACTCTGCGTACGACCATAACTGAACTGTCTTGATCAGGATAAACGGATATAAGAGAAGCAGCAGATGGATGTCTGGCACCCGTCCAGACAAGATCAAAAGAACATTTCCTTAGAACAGGGGTGGCCAACTATGGCACGCGGCACACCACTAAAATTTTACAGTAATCATTGCCTTATCTAATCATCGAATCTCTTCGATTCAAGAAGTCGAATTTTTCTGTAAAATTTTAGTGGTATCAGGCGCGCCACTGTTGGCCACCCCTGCCTTAGAACGTTTAAATCTTTTCTCATATTGAACCTCTCGGAATAGATCAGGGGTGGCCAACTGTGGCACGCGCCACACCACTAAAATTTTACAGTAATCATTGCCATATCTAATCATCGAATCTCTGCGATTCAAAAAGTCGAATTTTTCTGTAAAATTTTAGTGGTATCAGGCGTGCCACTGTTGGCCACCCCTGGAATAGATTATGTTAAAAGAGAACTTTAAGGCAGGTCATACACTGAGATGACAGGAGGAAAAGGAAGTGTGACATAGAAGAAAAAGCAGGTCAAAACAAAGAAGAAAACCGTTTCAAACCTGTTTTAAACCTGTTTTTTCCCGAAATCCTGCAACATGTTGCATGTGTCACCTCGGTGTGCGACTTCTTTAAGATATAACCCTGAAAAAGTAGTTTTAGAAGAAATTAAATTTAGCAACTTTCCGGTAACTGTAAATATTAGGTTGAACGAAAAGTTCTGGGAAATTTTTAACGCAACTTTCACAAATTTCCCAGAACTTTTTGCTCAACCTAGTAATTATTTACAGTCGTAGAATTTTTAAGTTGAATCGAACAAGTATTCCTGTTAAAGATACAATACTCTATCTGGGTTTTGTCCTGGATTTAATTGGTTGCCGCATCTTGATATGGTGAGATCTAAACTTACATATTTTACTTGTAATGTGAAAAAGACAAGAATACGGGACCAAGGCGTGCCTTTATATTATTTGAAACTCTGGTACCAAACTGTGTTGTTCAAGCAAATCAGCTATGGACACGAAGTTTAGTTTAACCCTCCGTCTACCAGACGGGTCCATTGGACCCGACAGGTACATACAAAATATTCATTCAAACCAGAAATTTCTTTAAAATAAACTAAGTATATAAACCAGACAAAAATAAGGTAAATAAATAAGTTAAATAGTTTTAAATAAAAATTCTGGTGTAGAACGTTTTATTAAAACTTGAATAAAATTCCCGGTAGATCTAGGGTTAAGGATTTAAAGTATCATGGTTTAAGCAGATTGTCTTCATGTCAACGTGTGTGTTTGCTCTCCTTTGTGAGGGCCTATAGATCCACCTCTACTGATGCCCTTTGTGTCCTGGCTGGTGTGCCACCAATTTATCTGCAGCTTTCACTCTCATCTTTAAAATATGCTGTTCTTCATGATAACGCGTTCACAGTAGTGGAAGGTGTGCATGTGGACTCCAGTGTTCTGGCAACAAAAATCTTTTCATATGATTATCCATATTTTAATTGCATTCATAATGTTAATTTTATTAACCCCTTCAGGACGGGAGCTTTTTACGAAATTTTTAATCTTTTGTCACCGTTTTTTTTAAAAACAGAAATTTGTGTCTTCTTGAAAATGCGCTGTTTAAATAAGTCAAATTTTACAGTAAAATTTTACTGGTGAGGAAAAACAAGGATTCTGGGCGCTTCATGCGGCACGTATACGTGTCGCTCGTCTCCAAGGGGTTAAACCTGCTCAAAGGTAGAATCTATTCTCTAACCACCCGGTAATTTTTTCCGACGGATCTAAAATGGATCAAGGTGTTGCTGCGGCATATTCAGTCTTTAAAGGCAGAAATATAATATTTGAAAAAAGAATTAAGCTTCATCACTATAACTCAGTCTGTCAAGCAGAGCTTGTTGCGATTTCAGATGATTTGGACTGGTGCCGTTCAACTCTGTACAATGTGTTTTTCCTATTCACAGATTTTTGTTTAAAATTTATAATAATCTCAGACTCATGGTAAATAAGGTAATTAATATAGGCTGGGTTAAGGCCCATGCTGGAGTCTGTGGTAATGAACGAGCAAATTACTTAGCTAAATCGGTAATTTTTAATGATATCTATGATGTGGAAGGATTTATCCCAATTCCACTAAGTTTTATTAATAGAGGCTTGAATAAAAAACTGATCAAGGATTGGCACAGTGTTGCCAGATTGGGGATTTTTTTGTCCCCAGATTGTTGATTGTCACCGGTTTTTTGAAATAGAAATTTTCGGCCTATTTAAAAATAAATTAAAACTCCTGAAAAATAAGGCGAATTATACTATTTTAAAAAAGTGGTGACAGTCAAATAATCTGAATTAAAAAAGTCCCCAATCTGACAACACTGGATTGGCAGGACTACTGGGATAATACACTGGTTATCAAAAATTAAGGAAAAGTCACAAAATGCTAATTTTCAAATACGCGAACACTCAAAAGGAAATAATATAATTCGAGTAATTACTATCTCTACAACACAGCTAGCCCATATAACATCTCATTCATGTCACACATGGTCACAAGTGTCACAGTCACTACGGTGAAGCAAAAAAATAGGAAATTCCATACATCTCATTATGAGTCTCAAATGATCACTATATGTGACTCCACTGAGAAGTCAGTGTGACTGCTGCTCTGAGTGCTGACACTTATGACCATATCATCGGTACCATGTCAAACTATCCAATGTGAAAATAGCCACTTTTCAGGAGGTCAAAAAAACTGTTTTAATTGCGGATTCTAAACCAGCGCCAACCAACAGTAAACAATTATTATATTTTTCGGGTGCTGTTTTATATCCTATTTAAGCATGCTATTGAGATAAATCATTTTAATAATTTTACTCGTCAAAAAATCACATTGGATAGTTTGATACGGTATGTTTATTTGTACGTTTTCAACTTCAAACTATCCAATATGCCGCATTGGATAGTTTGACTTGTAAAAAGTTTGTGCTTTTCCCAGGTTCGCCATTCCGTAGTAGCGAATATGCCATATTGGATAGTTTAACTTGTAAAAATGTTATGCTTTTCCGAGATTCGCATAGTAGATTCATAGTAGCAAATGTGTATTATTCAATAGTTTAATTTGGAAAAATTTTGATATTTACATATTCAATATAAAACTCTTAAGAATGTTCTTTAATAATTTTAATAACTAATATACAGTGAATTAATTAAGAAAAAAGCTTATTTTTAAACATTTTGTTAATTTTATAAAATATAGGAAAACAAAAATATCTCAAACAATGAGGTAGGCAACAACAACTTCATACACTTAAGAGGACACTGCAGTCACAGACGAAATGAAAACAAGATGGCCGCTCGCGTTTTAGCTAAATTGGAAGGATGGTCTAAATTCAAATGATTGACAAGGGAACTCTTCCAATCACCAAATGGCCAATTATCTGTCTCGATTCCACCCCCCACCTCCTTTCGGCTGAGAGCTACATTTGATCATTTCCAGTGAGTTTCAGGTCTAAAGAATTTTTTTTTTCAACCGTCTTCGCTTTTAGCGTAGATCAAAGCCGCTGCTTTGTGGATACCCTCGATAACATTAAAAGCCGTAAAAAGAATTTTAATCTGTTTATGATAAGAGTGCAAAAACTAAAACGATTTCAGAAAATAAATGAATATTTTATTTAGATATATTTCTTTTTTTTTATATTCAGATTCATTTTACAGTTTTTACAAGCATAAAATTGAAATTATTGCCGTACAAACACTATTTTATTTCACATAACGCAATTACATTTAAAATCAAGGGGGAGATATTGAATGAGGGGGGAAATATCAGGTACAAATATTCTATTCTAAAATAACTATCTTTTGTGGGGATTCTTTTTAAAACGTGAAATTTATCAAGAAATTTATAAGAACTATTTATAAATGTGTGTGTGTGTGTGGGGGGGGGGGGATTTCTGAACACTAAATATATTTTAAATGATGCAGTCAGATAAGAATATTTTTGTAGCGGTTCGTAATCTAAATAACACTAAAATACTTTTATTTTCATTACATTTTTTTTCCATTTTTAACACTCTCCAAGAAAGTTTAAAAGTGTTTATGAATTCGGTTTGTAAGTCCGTCTGTCTGTCTGTCCGTGCTCTAAATAGCGTAAATGTAGTCGGATTGCCGTGTAATTGATATACGATATTCAAAATCATCATGGTATGTTCGGTATTCAAAATGAATATCGAATGAATTACCATTCATGGTTTATTTACAGACGCACTCAAACGTATTCTCTTACATTATGGTCTATGGGGGGGGGGGGGGATCATTTAGGGTGCATTTTAATAGTGTTACACAATCTTAAACATAGTTAATTTTATATACTTTAAGATACACTTTAAAATGGTTACTATAGACTAAGCTATGTGTAACGCTTAAAGTACGAGTATAGGGGACTCAAAAGTATTCCGTTATGTTATAGCCCATGACGAAATATCGTTTGCGGAGTGTTTGATTGATATAACTCTGTCATAATGATAATGAAATTGATATGAATTTCTGAGGTGTTCTAAGCCTACTTTCTATACAACATGAGCATTTAACAATTATTTATGGGGTCAGACAAAAGAGCTTGGTTATATATGGTCTACGAGGGAAAACTGCTTGTAGTGTATTTCGATTACGTTACATTATTTCAAACATGACGAAATAGATGCACATTACTTCGATTTGTTACAAGATGCTTGCATTCGAATATGGTTTGCATTTCATTTAGCGTTCATTTACAGGGACACATAAAATATTTTGATACAATACTGTATCCGACGTGTTAGCTATTAAAAATTAATGCTGAAAGTGCATTTTCAATTACAGAATGCGTTTTTAAGTTTAACTAAATTTTTGCGTACTACATGGTGTGCTTAAATTTTACAGACCAGGACTACACAAAAGAATTCGTAAACATTACTGAGAATGAGTATGAATGGCTTAAAGATGCTTGGTTTCTTTAGTTATAAATGTACAAGATCAACTACATTTATTATGCTAAGAGGTGTTTGTATCATACAAATAAAATCCTATACAGGGATATTAAACAAACTGGATACATTGCCACCTATGGAAAATAATTCCTAGAAGTGTGATTTCAGTAATTTTAAGCATGTTTTTGCTTGAATTAGATTTCAGCTTAATATTTGACGTGTATAAAAATCTGTATGCTATATACAGGGCTACACAAAATAATTCAAGTATGTTTCCGTCCATTGGTAGAAATTGCCAAGGGTGAATTTTCAACTGTTTTATGTATTTTCTTACAAAATTAAATTTTAACATAGTATGTAGAATCTCTACAAACATATCATATACAGAGCTGCACAAAAGAATTGGAATATCTTCCGGGTTATGGGCGCAATTGTTGAAATCTGCTTTTCAAATGTGTCATACGTTTTACAAATGTTTAGCTAGGTAACTTCTTTACTTTATTAAACGGCGAAGTTTTGTTACAGTGTTCTGAAAGTGTTGGAAAGTTTTGAAGCATGATTTTTCTTTTTTTGTTTATTGATGTATTCGGCTTAGTCGATAACACCTTTGGTATCTAAGTTTGGTGGTTCTTTCTGAGCTAGTCCGAATGAAAGGCTTTTAAAAGATTTTGAGAATATACTTGCACGTTGACGAGAAAACACAATATTTTCCTTTGAAATATATCTCTATAGACATTTTCCTTTCAGAAATACAGTTAAAATGTGTTTTGTGCATAATTAAATGTATACCTATCGTTTTATTGTTAACACTTTCGCACATAGTTGAAAAGATTTAGTTAATATTATAGATAGTAAAGATTTATAATTAGGACCAAAAAAAGTAAAAATTAAAAAGTTTTAAAGACTGTAAATTAGATTTTTTTAACTTCATGAGTTGAGGGTAAGACAAGGGAAGAAACAGATTTATTTTTTATTTTTATTTTTTTTTTTTTGGGGGGGGGTGAGTTTAATAGATGACTGATTATGTAACTTATTAAAGATTTACAAATAGGGCAAAAACATTGAAATCAGGAGTTTTAGAGACTTTAAATTTTATGAGCATGGAAATAATGGAGGGAGAAAAGAAAACGTCAATTTTATATGGGGGTGGAAGAAATTATATAATCGATTATTTATTGTTCAATATGAAACAGATAAAACTGAAAATGTATTAAAAAAAGATTTTCAAAGATTTTAAACTTAAATAAAGGAAAGAAGGAAAAAGGGGGGGGGGATTTTATTTGATGACTTATTTATTTACTTTACTAAAGAATAAGAAATAGGACAAAAAAAGACTAAATTTTGTGTTCTTGGTAAGGGTAGAGTCAGAACAAACGTCAATTTTGGTGGGGGAGGAGTATAGTTATATGATTGATTATTTATGATTACAATAAATTAACAGATAGAGTACAAAATGATTTAGAAAAAGCAATGACTTTTAAGGTTAAAATTTTGTGACCTGAATGAAAAAAGAGGAATAAGCAGAATTAGTTCTTTTTTTGCGGGAGGGGAGGGAGGGAAGTTTATTGGTGACTTATTATTTACTTACCTTAGAAAATATTTACAAATAGGTTAAAAAAAATAATAAACGAAAAAATTTTAAGGGATTTAAATTTCAGATGCTTGGTAAGAGGGAGAGGCGAGGAGGAAATACCAATTTCAGTTGGGGTGGGAGGGGGGGAGAAATTTTTATGATCGTTTGTTTATTGTTAAAATAAAGTGGCAAATTGAGCAGAAAAGATTAAAAAAATTTAAAGAGTTTTAAAGGGTTTTTATTTTAAAATATGGGTACCGTGGGTGAGGGAGCAAAAGGGAGAAATGACATTTTCGGAAGGGGCAATTTACAAGAACTTTTAATGAAAGGAATGTGGTGAAATAAATTGATAATGAAATTTATGACTGATTATTTATTGTTAGTTTAAAGTAACAAATAAAACAGAAAATTAAAGAAAACATTAAAGAATTTTAAAGATTTTAAACATTGATACTGTAAAGGGAGCAAAACGGGAAGCGAAATTTCCGAAGAAGGGGAGACAAAGACTGCAAGATGTTTGGATAAGAATATGGTGTGCATCGGATTTATTGTTCATTTACAGGGAAACATTAGGGATGATTGCTGAAAGTGAGTTTTAAATTATGATATGTTTGATTTATGATAAGTTATGGTATAAGTTAAGTTAAACTAATATTTTTGCACAGGCACATAGGTGGTGTATATGAATTGCATAGACACTACACAAAAGATTTCATTAGTAGTACCGAGAATGACCATGAATTACTGAAAGATGTTTTTTAATTTGATTTATGCATTTTCAAGCTCAACTACTTTTAGTATAGATGTTTGACCCGTAGCCGGTGGCAGACATTTAGCCGACAACCAAATAGCCGTCAAGACATTTAGCAGATAGCATTTAGCTGACACGTGCATTTAGCCGATACGTACATATAGCCGACAACACGATTAGCTGAAATTTACATACAGCATACAGGACAATTGACTGAAACGGACATATAGCAATAATTTTAGCAATACAGACAATTGGCCGATAGGCAACTGGCCGAACGTGGCAATTAGCCGGGAGGACATTTAGCCGAAAAGGCGATTAGCCGACAGGACATTTAGCTGATAGTATAATTAGCCGGCACTTTTCTAACATTTTTCGACACCCCTCATGAGATACATCGCATTGGAGCCCTTTGATCCCTCTTTCATATTATGTACCTCCCGTCCCCCTCCCCCAATTTGTATCATCGGGAGCATTTTTCTGACTTTTCCGACATCCCTCAAGTGATGTATCATTGGACTGGGCAGCCCTTTGATCACTCTTTCATATTATGCACCTCCCGCTAGGTTACAGTTAATTTACAGTTTGGTTACAGTTGCGATTAGTTACTCTTAGATTACGGTTAGGTAACTGTTAGGTTATAATTATGTTACGTTTAGGTGATAATTAGATTGCACTTAGGTTACAGCTTGGTCATGGTAAAGTTATGTTACAGTTACATAACAGTTAGCATATGATTAGGTTATAACTAGGTAAACGTTAGTTACAGTTAGATTACGGCTACGTCCCAGTTAGGTTACATTTAGGCTACAATTAGGTTACTGTTAGGTTTTAGTTTTGTTACGGTTACTTCATAATTAGGTTACACTTAGGTTACGTTTAGATTATGGTTAGGTAACTGTTCGGTTATAATTAGGTTACGTTTAGGTGATAATTAGATTACGCTTAGGCTACAGCTTGGTTATGGTAAAGTTGTGTTACAGTTACAGTACTGCTAGCATACGATTAGGTTATAATTAGGTAAACGTTAGTTACAGTTAGATTACGGTTACTTCCCAGTTAAATTATATTTAGGCTACAATTAGGTTACTGTTGTGTTTCAATTAGGTTACGGTTACTTTATAATTAGGTTACCCTTAGGTTACGGTTACGTTACACTTAGGTTACGTTTAGATTACGGTTAAATAACTGTTAGGTTACAATTAGGTTACGTTTAGGAGATAATTAGAATATGCTTAGGTTACAGCTTGGTCATGTTAAAGTTATGTTACAGTTACATTACAGTTAGCATACGATTAGGTTATAACTAGGTAAACGTTAGTTACAGTTAGATTACGGTTACGTCCCAGTTAGGTTACATTTAGGCTACAATTAGGTTACTGTTAGGTTTCATTTAGGTTACGGTTATGTTACACTTAGGTTACGTTTAGGTTACAGATAGGTTATAGCTACGTTACAGTTTGGTATTGGTTAGGTTACAGTTACGCTAGAGTTAGTTTATACTTAGGTTATAATTAGGTTAAGATCAGGTTACAGTTACGTTACATTTAAGTCGGATGAATGTCCTGTCAGATGAATGTCCATGTCGAATAATTGTCCTCTGTCGGCTAACTGTCGCTGTCGACTAATTGTCATGTCGGCTAAACATCCTGTCGTCTAATTGCTGTCTGCTAAATGTCTGGTCGGCTAAATGACATTGTAGCATATCAGAGTTGGGCAGTATCGAAAATACATGTATTTGAAATACATTTTCAAAATACATTTGTATCTTGTATTTTGTATTTTAAACCGATAAGATCAAAGTATTTTTGTAATGTATTTTCTGATGGTTTTACAATGTATTTTGTATTTTGAAAATACTCAAAATACATTTTCTCCAAATTTCAAACTGCCATGTTTAAACCGCACAGAGAAAAGCTGCGATTCATTAAAAGGAAATACACGGCTATCTGTTTCGATTAGTTTTCAAATTCTGTTCTGGAAGTTAATATAAACACACTTTTCAACTATTGCTGAGACAAGGATGTTGATGAATATGATATTTTGATACAGCAAACGTATTATTTCTGGTTAGTTACAAAAATAACTTTTACATATTAATGTTGCTGTGGGAATTACAAGAAAATAAACATGTAATTGTGATAGACCGGAAGGATCTTTCAAAGTTGCGCAGGTGCAGCGCTCTATTACCGACAGTTGCCCATTGACCACACATATAAGAAGCTCAATTTTTTTTTCTGGTCAAGTAGTTTTATTTAAAAATATCAAAAAAGGATTTCTTAAAAATTCGCATGTTTCATTCATTAATATAAATTTTGTTAGACAGTAACCGAAAGAAAATTGCTACAATGAACTTTCAAAGGAATGATTTGACTATGAAAAAATGAAATTTATGACTTTGCAAATTTTGTATTCGAATTATTCCTACTTTTTATAAATATTTTATAAGTGCTTTCTATTTATGAATGTAAAAGCTTTCATATTTTTTCTGCTCTACATTAAAAGTTTCAAGACTTTCATAGTAAGTGCAAATGATTTCTTATTTCTTTGCGCTTATATATGGTTTGATATTTTATCTGAGTGTTTTAATTTTAAAACTACTTTATACGAAGAATTCGTACTTTTGTTAATAATAATAATTCAACTTGTGTTAAAAATTATCTAGTTTTTTCATTTATATTTTTGCATTCAGTAATACATATTTTAAATTTCGTATGCATTATTTCTAAAATACACCATAATAAAAAAGTTGTGCCCCGAATATTTTATTATTGGAAGATCTAAAAAATCTTGCATAGTTGGGAGCTCTTATTTCTCAAGCG
This sequence comes from Maratus speciosus, assembly GCA_963932465.1. Taxonomy (NCBI): domain Eukaryota; kingdom Metazoa; phylum Arthropoda; class Arachnida; order Araneae; family Salticidae; genus Maratus; species Maratus speciosus. Next base: position 464,688,924 of record OZ010796.1, read on the forward strand.
CTTTATATAAAAAGAAAAAAATACATTTAAACAATTTTATTCGGTGGCATTGTACATATAAGATTATTATAAAATATGCTCTTTTGTAGACATATACTAAGAAAGACTGATTGAAAAAACTGATACAAGATTAATTTGTTTTTACATTCTTCTAATAAATAATAAAAAAGTATTGGAATCGAGGAAATTTTTGACTTTCGTTTTTTGCTTGATTTACACGTTTCGGGATGTCTTGAACGCGATTTAACAATTTTTGGGAAATGTGTGTATGTTTGCTAGTCTGTGGTAGACATAATTTTTGTGGCTTTTCTATCTCAAGAACTAAAGCATGGAGTTTAATAATAATCAAACTTCAGATTAAGATAGACCTAGATATAACTTAGCTGTGGGTTTATATCGCCCAACAGGTGGCACTGCTATGCTTAATTATTTTATTTCATAATAGATATATTGTAAGAATCAGTATACAGAATTTCATTTAACTGCATATAGGCCTGAACAGAAATACTTGCCGATTATCTTTAATGTATATTGCTCAACAGGTGGTTCCGTTTTGCTGGGTTTTTCATGATTTCCGCGATAACTATATCGAAAAACTAATGGACAAAATTTAATCCAATTTCATATTATTTTAGATCTTCAAATAAATTAATGCTGACAAAATTTTGGGGTGCACCACTCAAGAGGTGGCGTTATGCTGTGTTTTTATGATTACTGTAACATATACGTAAAATTATTGTTTATTTTGTTTGTTTGTTTTTTTTCTTCCATGGCAAAATGATCATAATTGTAAATCAAATTTAAATGAAATAAGTACCACGTAGATTAAAGGTACCTTTTTAAAATAAATTTTCTGGTTCGTAGAGCTGATTTTTAAAAAATCTGAAGTTGGCATTGGCAGTTGTGCCGTGAGAGTTATATTTCAAGAACTAGAACACGGAATTTCATCAAACTTCATCAAATTCAGTTAGTACGGATGACATTTTGGTGTATATCGTCCTACAGATGATTTTTTTTCTGTGCTGTGTTTTTTAGGATTTTCGAGATTTTTATATATCTGCACCTAAGAACTGCACGAAACTTTTTATGTTTTTTCTGAAAATCAATACTGTCTCAATTGTGGCTTAGAACACTCAGTAGCGGGCGGTGCTATCATATGCCTCGTGAAAGAAGTTCCTTATCGTATCCACAATCTCAGGTCTGCACGGGTCGGAATTTCTAGGACTGGGTCCGGCCCGACCCACACAAAAACAGCCTTGACCCGGCCCGATGAAAAAATTAAAAGTTCGACCCGAGCCCGGCCCGTTTATATTTTCACAGTTCACGGCACGGCCCGTACAAAAATCAGTGAAAACAGGCTTGGTCCGTGGAAAAATAAATTAAATGAGGCCTGACTCGATTGTTACAAAAAAATCAGATTTTCCTAAACATACAATTAAGGTTTTTTTTAAAGAATACTGCATACACATTTATGGGATAATTTTACAGTATATTTTAAAATTACTATGTGTTCGCAAGACAGAAAATACATAATAGCAACATTTTGATCGCGCCCGTCGGCCTAACCGTTTCGGAGTTTTCGTGGTTTTCTTCGAAACCGTGGTTTCCCATGCGTAAATACGGGTTAGGTTCCCTTAGAAAGACCCCCACGAAGGGCACTCTCCCCAGGGCCTATATCCCACGTGTTGATAATCGGCCGTCATAAACACAAACAATAGCAACATTAATGATCAGAGTTTTAGACGTTTCAACATTCAATTAAAGATTAATTAAAAAATTAATGTAGTTTAGAATAACAGAAAAAAAGGAGGGTTAAAAACAGGATCATTTTTGAAGCTGTATAATAAAAAGCAGATTTGTGAAACTATTTTTCTACTATTTAATAAGGCTTTTATCAAATCCAAAAGAGCTTTCTGATACATTTCTGAATTTCTTTCTTTTCGGAAACGCATAAGATTGGCAGCTGTTTTTATTCAGAAACAATGTAATCAAATAACGTTATCATTTTTTGATAAAGGCAATATATCTATGAGAAAATATTGTCAAAGTTAAAATTTTGAATCGGATTTCCGGAAGCAATAGCACGGGAAAGGAGAAAAACCTGCAGTCACGTGACAAGAATCTCTTATATCTTGATAAGTAATTTATTTATTTAAAAAAAAGGGAAAACGCTATTCAATTCCAAATCACTTCAATAGTCAGGCCTGTCAATTTTAAGCCTTTACAGTAAAAAATTAGTTAGAAAATGTGTCAGGAAATTTCTCATTGTTGAGCAGTGAATTTTAGAACCACCTTGAGGACCTTTCCAATGATTCCGTTGAGAGAAGTTCATTATCGATACTAATATTTTTACAAAACATATTGCCTTCCCTCGAAAACACATCCTGAGAACAATAAAGTCCAGTTTCGGCCCTGCTTGACTATGTACAAAAAAATCAAAAGCCTGACCTCAGCCCGGCCCGAGTCTGCTGAAAAAATTAAATCACGTAACTGTCCGATGGTGATCTCCATGCTGGACATGTTACATTTCTGTATTGATGTTCTCAAACTAACATCTGCTCTTGACGGACATTCATAATTATTACTTTTTCTCTCGAAAGTCACATTCAATCAAAATGGCTCATATTTTATCGGCTCCGATTAAAATTTTATAGCGGGCCTGTATCCCCGCTTAATTTCTTTTATCGGCCCGGCCCGTTGAAAAATTTGTTCTAATTCTGCCGGCCCGGTCCGGCCCGTTTGAAAATTTGTCTTAATTTTGCCGACCCGCGGTGTGGGCCGGATATGGACCTCAGGCCAAGCCCGGGCCCGTGCAGACCTCTACCACAATCAATTCTTGCAGTTATTTCTGCCGAGTAACTACCTTTAAAGTGTAGTTTATTCATTATTAGTTATTCTTGCAATTTTCATACACTTTTAAACACATTGTCTGCCAATCTTTCAGTTTTCTTCTAGAGTTCTTCGTTGAGTTTTAATTAATTTTGCTTCTTTATTTGAAAATTTATAATTTTAAAAATTTAATCTGTTTTGCAAACCAGCTTTGCATTTGACTAGTACAATTTAATACACAATCTTTTTTTTCTTTTTTTTTTTTTTAATGTATTTTGTATTTTAAATGTATTTTCAAAATACATGTATTTTGTATTTTGATTTTTTGAAATTTGGAAAGTATTTTGTATTTTGTATTTTAAGTGGAAAAAACAATGTATTTTGTATTTTGTATCGAAAATGGATTTTCGATGTATTTTGCCCAACTCTGTAGCATATAAATAAATAGTGGTATGCCAAAAAACTGGATACATGGCCGTCCATGGATAGCAATTCTTAGGCTAATGTTAGCCTTAGAAATGTGATTTCAATAATTTTCAGAGTATTTATTTCTGAATTAAATTTCAGCTCAGTATGTGGCGTGTATAAAAATTTGTAAGGAACATACAGACCTTCACAAAACAATTGAAGTACGTTTCCGTCTATTGTTAGGAATTAATAAATGTGTATTTTCAAATGTGTTATGTTTTTCTAACTGAACTAAAAATGTAGGAAAGGGTTCATAATCCACACTTGGCACATGGTTTTCCTTTCTTGTTTTATTTATTGTCAATAATTCATCTTCTTATGTTTTTGTATTTCTTAGTTGCAATAATCATGATTTTAGGGTTCCGTACTTAAAAAGTATAAACGGAATCATTATAAGATCACTCCTGTGTCTGTCTGTCTGTCACAGCCATTTTACTCGTAAACTACGGAACGTCGAATGTTCAAATTGGGGGATGTAATAAAGACTATTGACCCACATATTTACAGATTATTAGACATTTACAAATATATGTGGGGGAAAACGTAGAGGGGCTAATTAGGTTATTTGAAAAAGAAATATATTTTCTTTGTATATCGTGTGGGGTATCGGTTAAAAGATTACGTAACGCCGAACTCAAAAATACATTTCTTTTAATTTTAGATATTATAATTTCAGAGATATCGTCCAAAATGTAGTGCAAAAATATGCCCCCCCCCCCCCTTCTGTTTCCGAATCTACTGAAACTAAAATTATGAAAAAAATTAGAGGTAGTATAGGTTAATTTAATACTTCCAGGGAAATTATAGCGATTGCCCAAGGTGGCATAGTTTTTCATAAAGGCGCATTTTCCTGTTACATACAGATTTCTATTTGCGGGCATTCAGCAAAGGTATCGAAGAGCGCTAAAAGGTGCCTATCGTATCAAAAGTATAAAAGCTTTTTTTATAATGATTTTCGAAAAAAAAAATCGTTGGTAATTCGCCGAGATATTAAGACTCATGTCCCTGCCGGCGAAGACAATAAGGAGCTAATGCTAATCCTATGGGGAGGAAAAAGTAAAGAAAGGTGCGATGTAGAGACGGATCTCGGCTATACAATGCCAAAAAAAAAATATTTTAAAATATCGAAATGCAAAAGAGATATTAGAAAAATCCTTCCTTATACGATTAGCATTAGCTCGTGAGTGCCTTCGCTGGCAGGGGCAAGAGCCTTAACCCTTAAAGACACGGTTGGTTTGGACATACATAATGGCAGAGGTGGCGTACTCTATATACCATCGGTTTTTAAATACTAGATAACAACTTTTAATGATATATTTGTGTAATGCAATACCCAGTAGCAGCATAAAAGCAGTAAATATCAAATTGTTAAAAACAGACCAATTTAATTAGAATTAATCGCATAAACACTATGGGATTCGCGACTAGTTTGTGTTGAGTGGATCTCTCAATACGACGCCCGTGTTTTTAAATGATAATTAAAGACCTATTTGAAAAAACGCGGCACGGACAAAGTCGAGTTGCATCTTTGCGACCTCCTTTCGAAGCGCGCTTAGTACAATGCCAAGTTTAAACTTTGAACAAGAATTTTCTTTCAGCTACACTGTAAAAAGAAAAATATTACTATGTTGAATTTAGTTTTATGAAATGCCATATGAAATTTAAACATGCAGTACTTTTATTGTCAGTACCGAATTAAGTTCATCATATGCAGATTAAGATAAGTTTAAAAAAGAGTTATACAAAATAGCAATATTTAATTTTATTTCGGCTTCATATCTCTTTGAACTTTTGTTGTATACTCATTCATACTTTTCTAATACATTCAGCTATACCGCCTTCTACGTTGTATAGGTTTTTACAAAGTTTCATTATTCTTTTAAATAATACAGTTAATAATTCATAAATTTATTGTACGGAACCTCTGAGCGCGAGTAATACTCGTACTTGACCGTTTATTTTATATACAAGTTATATGCATTGGTCTGCCAAGTCGTATCTTGGTGGAAACCATCTGCAGAACCTCAATTTAGTGGTTGATCTGCAGGTTTACCATTGTGTTTTCATGCACCCAAACTTCAATGTTTTCATACATTTGGGTGCAGGAAAATACAATGATAAACCAATCGATCAAATACTAAACTCCGGTCTGCAGGTGTTTTCTATCAAGATATGACTTGGCAGACCATTTGCATTTTAATATGCTAATTGAGTTCTATCTAATTCTAAAATTTCAGTCTTCAACTTGATGAGCTGATGGTCTGTGCAATTGCCACCCGTCGAGCAAATCCCTTCCTGTGAAATCTTGTATCACTCTTTAGGAATCTGTGGACAGGCACAAAAACATCCTATCTGTGATTTTATACCTAGATTGTGTATAAAAACCTTTTTTAATTCATCACTCTGAATTTGGAGTTTTTTGTAACAAATACAGTTGTAGTTTTTTTTCTACAATTGTTTGAGAAAGACTTTGTTTTTATTTTCTCTGAAAACTTCTTGGATTTTTCATTACATTGATATGCAATTCTGATAATGAGTTTCTTAGAATTCCATTTCAAAGCAATATTTCGAATTTCTTCCAATTTTACCAAAGCATTCTTTTTCATTATCAGAAGTCAGAGAAAATAAATTAATTTTTATCTGCATCTTTATCTTTAGATTAAGTTATAATTTTATTTTCCCCACATTGCTGCTAGAGATTTTTTTTAACCTTGTCAGTTGCAAGCTTACAGTCAAATATCTCCAGACGTTCTCCATCTTCTTCCTTTACTTCCAAGTTAAGGAGGAGTTGCCGTAATATCCTTTACCAATCTGTGTCCTATATCGGAATTTGGTAAATTAGCAGTGCTTTTAGTTTATAGTCTTTACTTGAACTTGCCGATCGTGACAGTGTTAAGCTATCATTCGTTGTTGCTAAGAAACTGTTTTTATTAGTTTATAAATTACTTTGGTAAATTAGAAGTTTTATGAAGCTAAAACTTTAGCACGACTCAATTTCTACAAAACATGTCAATATTTTTAAAACAACGTTATTCTACATTATTCAAAAACCAGATTTACGCATAGTTTTTATTTTCAGATTATATTCGTAATTCATGGAATATAAGGAATAATAACAATGTTAATGATTATTTAGACTACATTGATGACTACATCGAAGAGGCATTTTAATAAAAGCAAAAGTCAGTTCCTTCCCACAGAAGATTTTTTTTCGCATTCAGTGAGACAAGAAAATTGTTTATTAATAGATGTTACACAGAAAATACAGCATTAATTTGAAGAAATACTTTTTATAATTAAGTGAATTAAATCAAGCAATCCGCTAGAAGCAGCTTCAAATAATCAACGATTAGGCATTGTTTTCCAACAAGACTGCAAGAGCACATGTATCTAGCCTACTTCAGACACAAACTGTTATAATTGAGATGAAATGTTAATGTTTCAATCCAAGAACCATTCTCCAAAACTTGCATCGTCGAATGACCGTTTATTTAGATCACTTCAAAACATTTTGAGGATAAGATATTTTATTTTTTGGAAGATTTGAGAAAATACTTCGAATCTTTAGCCAGATGAGCGCTAATTATGTAACTGCTAGGAATTGAAATTTTCACGAAATACATTTTCTTTAATTTCCATCAACAATATGCGACAAACTTTTGCATCAGTCTCAAAATCGGAATTTGGTAATGGATTCTTCTCTGGTCTTTTTCTATAAATTTTAATAACACTCCATCTTTACTTTCAATTTACATTGGTATCCTGTTAAAGATTGCGTTACTTAAAATTTTTATTTCATGTTGTATTTGTAATGGCACATTCTTTCGTTTACTACAATTCATTATTCAATGACACAGTTTTATAAAATGAGTAGAGAGGAAATTAAGGCTAACAAAGCAACAGTTAGTAAATTTGTCATTAGCTTTTCAAGAATTATAGGAGAAGGATAATACCGTCATCAACAAGTTTATCACTGTGAAAGTCTGCGTTATTTACGTAGAAAATGTCAGTAGGACATTTTTAACAAACTGATAAAAACATTTTAGGGGCACCAATGAATGATAGCTTAACATTGTCTTGATCGGCAAGTTCAAGTAGAGGCTGCAAAGTAAAACCGGGAACAAGAAATTTCTATCCGAGGAGACCTCTACTTTAAAATTTTTAAACAACAAAGACTTAGAAACTGATACAATCAATTATGACTGGTATTCAATCATAGAGTCTTGCTTATAGAAAAAGTTTCAGGCCTAAATGTGCTGGATCGAACCGTAGCTTCCGACTTCACGAGGATGAAGTAGGCATACTTCTAATACAAATTTTTAAATTTTTTTTTATCGTTTTTAATAATTTCAGTTAATTAAGACAATAATAACATTTTAAAACAAGTGTTAGAAATTTGCCTGATTTGCCTCCGTTAGATCATCGCTTATAGATCGAATTTGGCAAACTCAAAAGTGAAGGTTCTATTATGATTTTATCAGATACTAGCAAACTCCGCGACTTTGCTCGCGTAATATTTGAAATATGCCAAGTAATATTTATATGTCTAATTTTTATTAAAAAGTACTAACTAAATTTTTATTTTATTAAAAAGTAATATGTTATTTTATTTAAAAGGTACTTATTACTTTTAGGAATAATTCAAAAACATTACTATTTACTATTTACAATACTATTTAAATACAATTACTATTACTATATACAAATACTATATACAATTACTATTTAAAACACAGTTTGACTAAATATAATTATTACACTGCATTAGGCAGAAATGAGGCTTAAATTAATAAAACGAAATATAACTAAAAAAATGATAATTTAGAAAATATTTTGAAACTTTTATGCTCAATTAATACGCTCATTTCAGTATTCATTTGAAGTTTTGAATTTTTTAGAAACCATCTTCTTACATCTTAAAATTAACTATCATGTCAAATTCCAAGTCCTACCACCTCTCTCAAGATAAAGGGCTATATTGAAATAGGAACTGTCACCATTAATTTGCCAAAATTAATTTTGAAATCGGTTTTTTTCCTAATATTCCACAGAAACGTAATTTAGAAAGCTTTTAAAGGCTTTTATTAGAACGTTTGTTTTTCCTGTGAACCCCAAGTGGTAGAATCATCGGCATAAAATATAGCCTGTGTAAAATCAGAGACTGTTGATTCGAAACTATTATTACTTTTATAATCGGTTTATATTCTCTGAAATTGCATAGAAATCGTAATTTAGGACTTTTTTCGAACGCTTTTCGCACCTCCCCTTCCCTTCACCCCTTTTTAATTCGAATTTATTTTCGACAGTCCTTCGAGGGCATTTATATTTTATAACTACCATGAAATATTTAAAGTTTCTAGCCTTTTCAGTATCACAGAAATCGCAATTTAGAAATTTTTTAGCTCCTGCAACCCTCTGGTGGTACTGGCACAGACATAAATTATAGCTTATTTTTGAGCAGTTTCTATCACCAACAATTTGTCATCATTATTTTTTTAATCGGTTTGGTATTTTATTAGTTTGCTTAAAAATTGTAATTTATAACGCTTTTCGCCCACTTCATCTTTTTAAATTTGGAATTTTCTTTCGACTGTTCTTAGAAATCAGTTGCATCTTGTAAGTAAATATCATGCCATATTTCAATGTGTTAGACCCCTCAGTTGTGCAAAAAACGCAAATTAGAACATGCTTTGTTTTTGCAACCCTCAGATGTTAGTGACAGCAACATAAAATATAACCTATATTATAGCAGGGACTGTCACCATTGATTTGCAACCATTACTTTTGAAATAGCTTTGGTATTTCCAGAGATTGAGTAGAAATCGCAATTTACAACGTTTTCAGAACGCTTTCGCGCATTTTCACCCCTTTTTAAGTTTCCAATTTTTTCGAAACTGTTCTTAAAGATCATTTATATCTAATAAATATGTACCTTGCCTAATTTTAAGTTGCTAGCCGCTACCGATCACAAAAATGAAATTTAGAACGCTTTTTTGCTCCTGCAACGTCTAGGTGATAGTGATACCGACATAAAATAGCGTCTATGTAAGAGCAGAGACTGTCAGCATCAGTTTCCTACCATTACGTTTGAAATCAGTTTGATTCTTCCTGAGTGGTACTGCTGACAAATCGGCATTTAGAACGTTTTTAGAACGCTTTTCGCGCATTTTGCTCCTGCATCTCCTCTGGAGTAGTGGAAACAGATATAAAATATAGCCTATCATGGAGAAAGATCTGTCACCTTCATTTGTACACCATTATATTTGAAATCAAGCCCAGTGGTGTAGTGGTCAGCACGCCTGTCTGCTGCACCGCAGGTCGAGAGTTCGACTCCCGACTGGGCAAGGTTCACTCAGCCCTTCAGCCCTTCGGGGTCGATAAAATGAGTACCAAGCTTGCTTGGGAACTAAACACCGAGAGTCTCGCGTTAGGTTGACCACCTGGCCGGGACGCATGCTGCATAGCACCTCGGGGCCCAGGGTCAAGAAAACAGAGATGGGTACTGACGGCCCAGATCCTTCTTGGATTGTATAGCCACAGAGTTTAGCTTTTAGTTTTTATATTTGAAATCGGTTCAGAACTTCCTGAGATTGCATAGAAATCGCAATTTAGAAAGGTTTTTACAACGCTTTTTGTGCATTTTGACCCACTGTAATTTTCTTTTTTTTTTTTAGGAAATGTCCTTAGAGACCATTGATATCTTATAACTAACTACCATTCCAAATTTCACGATTCTAGGCCCTTCCGTAACGCAAAAACCGCAATTTAGAACGTTTTTCTCCTGCATCCCCTTTCGGGTAGTGGCACCGACATAAAACATAGCCCATGTTGGAGCAAGGGTTGTCATCATCATTTTGACGCCATTATTTTTTAGATCGGTTTGGTATTTCCTTAGATTGTGTAGAAACCCCCATTTAGATCGTTTTTTAGAACGGTTTTCACGCATTTTCACAATTTCAAATTTCGAATTGTTTAAGAACTGTTCTTAAAAATCCTTTATATCTAATAAGTAGTTAATATTTCAAATTTCATATTTCTAGGCCCTTCAGTAACGCAAAAATCGCATTTTTAGAACGTTTTTTGTTCCTGCACCCCTTTGGTGTAGAGGCACCGACATAAAGCATAGCCTATCTTGGAGCAAGGGTTGTCACCATCATTTTGACACCAGTATTTTTAAATTGGTTTGTTATTTCCTGAGATTGTGTAAAAACTACCATTTAGAACGTTTTTTAGAACGTTTTTTGCTCCTACACCCCCTTTGGTTTAGTGCCACCAACATAAAACATAGCCAATCTTGCAGAAAGGGTTGTCACCATCATTTTTACACCAATATTTTTAAAATCGGTTTGGTATTTCCTGAGATTGTGTAAAAACTACCATTTAGAACGTTTTTTAGAACGCTTTTTGTGCATTTTCATCCCTTTTAAATTTCAAATTGTTTAAGAACTGTTCTTAGACATCATTTATATCTTATAAGTAACTAATATTCCAAATTTCATATTTTTAGGCCCTTCAGTAACGCAAAAATCGCATTTTTAGAACGTTTTTTGCTCCTGCATCCCCTTTGAGGTAGTGGCACTGACATAAAATATAGCCTATGTTCTAAGTTGGACTAACACCATCATTTTGATACCATTACTTTTGAAATCGATTCGGTAGCTCCAGAGATTACCTCTAACAAACAAACAAACTTTACTTCTTTATAATATTAGTATAGATATACTTTGCAATAAAATGCTGATTTGGGTGGACTTTCTGCTGAAAATTCCTTCATGAAAACATTTCATTTATTAACATAATCAAATTAAACCTCGTGAAATTGATCTCCTTCTTCACCCCCCCCCCTTTCTTTATCATTTTATGAGTTTCTCCATCTTCACTGTTCGTTTTTTTTTTTTTTTTTTTTTTTCTTTTCAAAAGAAGGCAGATGGCCCACTGTCTTCAGTAATGTGGACTATGGTGATTTCAAGTTAAGTTAGAAAACTTAACCAATCTGCTGATTTTCGCCAACGTCTTCTAACGGTGGATGAAACATGAAACCGCCATTATTCACTAGCGATGAAACAGCAATCTAAACAATGTGAAAGAGCAGCTGAAATTGCGCCAAAGAAAGTGAAAACGGTTCCATCTGCTGGAAAAGCCATGGATACGGTTTTCGGAATTCACAAAGTGTAGTGACCATAGACCACCGGCAAAAAGGTAGAATCGTCACCAGACAGTGTTATGCATTTCTACGGGACCAATTAAAGAGTGCTTATTCCGAGAAAACGTCCATACCTGAGCAAAAAAAAGTGTTCTTTAACACATTCGTTAACACATGCCTGTAGTTTTCGCTACGAAAGTCAATGACCTACGCTCTGTAGTGCTTCCACATGCACCGGATTTTGCTCGCAGCGATTATTTACTTTTCTCAAGCCTGAAGAAATGGCTCGGTAGTCGGAAATTCACTTCAAAATATGGGGGTAAAGCAGAGACCACCACTTCATTTCCAAAGTTAGATAAGGCTTATTATACGGAAGATAATAAAAAGTCGGAAACTCATTGGTTTAAATTTTATAAGTTGTAAGGAACTACGTTAAAAAAATGAAATATTGTCAAAATTTTTCTATTTTCTTTGTTGGGCTGATAACCTTTCGAAACACACTCGTATCGACATCAAATTTTATTTTCCCTCCAAAGAAAAAGGCAGAGTTCATGAAAAATGCGAGTCCTAGTTGTAATTAAAATTCGACCCCCTCATGCTGAGAACATGACACTATAAAACTTGGTAAGACGGAAACATAAACAATAGGTGCGAAATACCTTTTTAGATGGGTTATTTGCGTCTTTGCAGATACAATTGCCGGGTATTTTTAGGGGAATAATGAGAATTCCGTTAAACCAGGGTTCCGTTACAGCTACGTATCAGAAAATAAATTTGTTAGCTAGCAGGCATTTATAAAATGTAATATTTTACCATACAGTCTCCTTATTTTCAGTTTAACATTATTATAGTTAATGATAAATTTTCGCGTTTCCTTACGGTTACAAAAAATATCTTTAAGTTACCTTTGAGAACACACACAACACTGTAAAAAAAAAAAAAGACTAAAGTACGGAAATACTACTGGCAATCTAGACGCCAGTACTATTTCCTTATTTTAAAGGAAATATTTTACGGTAAATTACACAAAATTTTCCGTTTTTTCTGGAATTTAACGGATTTTTTCTGTAATTTAAAGGGGAAAAGTTCCGTTAAAATACGGAAATAGTACTATCGTCTAGATTGCCAGTAGTATTTCCGTAATTTAGTCCTTTTTTTACAGTGTAGTAACGAGGAAAAAAATGTAAGCGCTATTCTTAAGTCTATGGGAGCGTTATTTTCAAATATCTCGCATCCTTTTTAATATTTTAAAATGAAATTTTTTGCATAGGATAGCTGAAAACGATCTACAACCGAGCTGTTTTTGACTTTTTTGATTTTGGTTAGAGATATTTTAAAAAAAAAAATTACTTATACTTTCGAAACTTGTGGAATCGGTTCTGAAATTGAAACTATCATAATAAAAGAAATCTATAACTAAAATCGAAAAAGTAAAACCTAGCCTGGTTGTTGATCGCCCTCAGCTATCCATGCAAAAAATCATTCAAAAATATTAAAATCAAAGCGAGAAATTTGAAAATAACGCCCCCATAGACTTTAAAATTAGCATTTTCATTTCTTCCCGTGCACGGAGTGGGCTCTTAAGAAAAAATATGTTACACAGGACAAATTTCGCATTTTCTGCGACTTTTAAAGGTATACTGTCCCCATAAAAATGACAAATATTAAAAATAATAAATATTAATTTTTTTTTAAAGTTTCGAACAAATTGATCAACACTTTTAAAGTTAACAATCTTTAAAACTTACGAATTCTAAGTTCTTGTTAAAACTTAGTAAATTGAAATTGTTCAAATTATGAAAAATTAAAATAATAAAGTCATCAATGAATGTTCTTAGGCATGTTTTAACGGCATGAAAAATATGCTAAAAATTAATATAATAAGAAAATGAGTAATACAGATGAAAATCAACTTTCAGGAATTTCTACCAATTAACGGAAGTGTATTTGCATTCTTTTGTACAGCCCTTACATTACCAACAAGATTTTATACACGTCATATGTTAAGATAAAATTTATTCCAGTATAAACATGCTTAAAACTACTTAAATCGCACTTCCAGAATTTATCATCCATAGGCGTGCATGCATACAATTCTCTGGATAACCTTGTATATTATTATACTTAGTTTTTTCTTTCGGAACCGCTTGGAATCCGTTCTGAAATTGAAACTATCCTAATATTATAAAAAAAAAAAAAACTAAAACCAAAATCGAAAAAGTAAAAACTAGCCTGGTTGTTGATCGTCCTCAGCTGTCCAATGCAAAAATCTATTAAAATAAAGCGAGAAATTTGAATAGACTCCCATAGACTTAAAATTAGAGTTTTTATCTCTTCCCGTGTCTGAAGTGGGCTCTTAAAGAAAGATGTGGACAAATTTCGCATTTTCTGCGGCTGTTAAAGGTGTACTTTTTTGTTAAAAATAACAAATATTAAAAGTAATAAATATTAACAATATTCCTTTAAAGTTTCAAACAAGTTGATCAAAACTTTCAAAGTAAACATTCTTTAATACTTACTAACTTTAAGTTTTTGTTGAATCTTAGTAAATTTAAATTGTTCAAATTATTGAAAAATTAAAATGACAAAGTCATCAATGGATATTCTTAGGCTTGTTTTAACGGCATGAAAAAATGATAAAATTTAATATAATAAGAAAACGATTAATGCAGATGAAAGTAAACTTTCAGCAATTTCTACCAATTAACGCCAGTATATTTGTATTATTTTGTACAGCCCTTGCATTCGAACAAGTTTATATACACGCAACATGTTAAGATCAAAATTATTGCAGTATAAACATGCTTAAAACAACTGAAATCGTACTTCCAGAAATTATCATTCAGAGGTGCGCGCATGCATCCAATTCTTTGAATAGCCTTGTATATTATTATATTTATATTTTACAAACACATCTTTCTAAATATAATTGAACTTGAAAATGTAGAATTAAATTTAAAAAAAAAACAGCAATTCACTCTCATTCTCAGCAATTCTTCCTAGTTCTTTTGCGTAGCCCTATACACGGTCTATAGAAATCATATGTATAATCTAGTATTAAAAAAGTATATCATAGGTGAAAACTGACTTTTAGCAATCATCCCTAATAGAGAATACTTCGTATACCGTATTGTATCCAGCAACTTTTATGTGCCCCTGTAAATGAAATAAAATGTGATTCACATCATATTCTAATGTAAGCATCTTGTAGTAAACCTCAGTAACGTATATGAATTTCATCTTGTTTAAAATGTTGAAACAGGACTAAAACTCGCAGCGAGCAGTTTTTTCTGTAATAAAACTGAATTCTTTTCTGCGATAGTGTAAATGAATGATAAATGCTTTGCAACCCCTTCAGCAAACATGTTAGCACACCTCATGAATTCATATCCATTTCGCTATGTTTGCAACAGAGAAACATTATTAAAATACGCCGTAAAACGTTTTTTCTTCATAGTCGACAATATAAAGAAATGTACTTTTGAATTCCCCTGTACACGAACCTGTGCACTTCAATAAGGTGCATAGATTTTATGTTTAAATTGCTTTACATCATTAAAATACACAGCAAATGATTTTTCCACATAGGCCATTATATAAAAGAATACTTTTGAATGTCCATGTCATGAAGTATAAATTATTACACACTTCAAAACGTATTTCAGTTACATCACAATCCAAGTATATGTACGCTAGTTAGAGTACGGACAGACAAGCAGTCAAGCCCAACTCATAAACATTTTTCAACTATGTTGGAGAGTGCTAAACATCTGAGTACCCGTCCAAAAGTTTTGTGTTGGATATACATATACAAAATACAGAGGGCGTAGAGAAAAACGCGGGACCTAATAGTAATTAAAATTCGACCCCCTCATGCTAAAAACATGGCACTATAAACCTGGTAAGATGAAAACATAAACAATAAGTGCGAAATACCGTTTTAGGTGGGTTTTTTCCGTCTTTGCACATACAACTGTAAGATATTTTTAGGGGAATCTTGAAAATATTCCATTTAAACCAGGATTCCGTTACAATACGTATTGAAAAATAAATTTTCTAGTTGACAGACTTTTATAAAATGCTATATTTTACCTTATAGTCTCATAACTTTTAGTTTTACATTATTATAGTTAATGATAAATTTTCCCGTTTCCTAACAGTTAAAATAATACCTTTACGTTACATGAGAACCCACACTAGTAACGGGGAAAAATATGAAAGCGCTAATGTTAAGTTTATGGGAGCGTTATTTTCAAATATCTCGCTTCGTTTTTAAAAATTTAAAATGAATTTTTTTTTGCATAGGATAGCTGAGGTCGCTCTATAACCGGGCTAGTTTTTAGTTTGTCGAATTTGGTTTCAGCTATTTAAAAAATATATATATACTTTTACTTTCATAACCGGTTGGAATCCGTTCTGAAATTTAAAATATCCTAATATAAAAAAATAAAAAAAAACTGAAACAAAAATCGAAAAGGTAAAAACTAGCCTGGTTGTAGATCACCCTCAGCTATCCTGTGCAAAAAACATCATTCAGTAATATTAAAATCAAAGCGAGAAATTTCAAAATAACGCCCCCATAGACTTAATATTAACCTTTTCCTTTCTTCTCGTGTCTGAAGTGGGCTCTTAAAAAAAGATGTGTTACACAGGACAAATTTCGTTCTCGACTGTTAAAGGTGTACTGTCCCCTTAAAAATAATAAATATTAAAGTAATGAACTATAAAAATATTTCTTTAAAATTTTGAACAAGTTGATTTACAATTTTAAAGTTAACAATCTTTAAAACTTATTAACTTTAAATTCTGCTGATTTTTAATTAAAAAAACTGATTTTCGAACGAAAAATGTTAAATTGTCGAATATTTTATACATATACAAGAATAGGAGGCTTGAAAACCAGTCTCCTGGCCAGGCCACAAATATGTTCTAACAAATTATGACTTCGTAATTAGTTGTTAACTATTTTAACTTAAAAAATAATTTAAAAAATACTCGTCTATTTTTTTACCATTTTACTTAATAAACTAGGACTGAAATTTGATTCCTTAATAACTTCTATATGTTGTAACTCCCTCTGTGTGGTTCTGAAATTGTTTATATAAACGAAATGTATAATTTCCTTCGTTATTCATAGAAATATAGAATTTAAAATATTTCATTCTTTCAAGAGTCTTTTGTTGAAATTAAACAATAATTTTAGAAAAAAATAAATCCAAGGTTTGAAATAGGAGTGATCTATTTTAACACGATACAATAATCCAATCACAATTAAATCGTTTCCATTTGCTAAAGTGTTTGGATACTAGCCAATCATATTTTTAATAGGCGTGGTTTTCATCGTCTTGGTAGAGGCGGAGAGCATAACATTACGAGGCCATTTTTGACACATTTTTCATCAAAATCTTTGCATATTTTGCTCAGCCTAATTGTAGTAGATCTATTGAAAGCATGTTATTGGAAAGCTTAAACTCTATATTTTCGTTGTTATTAAAAAAATTTTCCTGAATTTTGCTGATATGAATGTTATAAGACTAAAAAGGACACAATACCTCGAATTTCACTGGATCCTAAATTGACAGGATCCTGAGAATTAAACTACAACGAAAATCGGAAAAGTAGAAAATAGCCCGTAAACAGATAGTCCTCAGCTATCCTGTGCAAAAAAAATCATTTAAAAATATTAAAAATCAAGCAAGATATTTGAAAACATTGTTGCCATAGACTTATCATTAGCGTTCGAACTTCAAGCCGTGACTAGTGTGGCCTCTTAATTGTAAATAGTAGTCTTCGCGCTATTTATTCTAAGAAACTCATGGGCCGCTTAATACGACTATTTTCGAATACACATCTTTGATTCATTTAATCCCCCATTAAAAAAAGTTGGAAAAATGACTTTGAACAAAATCATAATAGACCCTTTTAATACAATAATTTCAAATGTTCTCCAGAACGTGGGGAATGATAAAGGGGTAATCCCCTTATTCAAGATTTTTTTTTATCGTTAAAAAGTTTTTAGGACTTTTGGTTTACTTTTCTGTCGTATTACCGTGCTCTAACTCTCGTAAATATACTCGGATTGCCATATAACTTATTTAAGTTTTTGAAGTTCACTATGGTATGTCCGGTACTAAAAACTGAGCGTGTAGCATATATAGGCCAATTACAGGGACACTCAAAAGAATCTCGTTACATTACGCTTAATGGGCAAAGAAACGTTTGTAATTTACTTAAATTATGTTACACTATTTCAAACATAATAAAAGGGCATAGCCGGATAAGCATTGGAAACATGCCTTTTAATCAAATTTCCTGATTTTTTTCCTAGACGTAGCTACATATCTGACAATATATTTACCCTATTATCACCCTATAAATATTGATATTTAATGAGATAAAAATGGTTTTTCGATTTTTCAAAAAACGGATTTTCTCAAAACCTGCTGCACGGAATTTCATGCTATTAATTGAGGATATATAGACACAGAAGATGCATAACTGGTAATTTTTGTATAATTTTCTGTTTATAAAAACTGTGTGAAATAGCGAAATAAAAATTTAAAAATATTAAAATCATATCTTATGGTTATCCGAAAATTACCATTTTCTTGTAAAAAATTCCCCATGTGTACCCATATATTTTATATAAGTTCTGAAAGTTTGCGTTGGGTACTACATATAAATATTTAAAAGAATGTATATAAAAATTATTGAAATTCATTTTAAGGCGTTATTTTGGGCGGAGCTACTCAACATCCACACCCAAAGAATTTTTGGAATAAACAGTTACAGAATTGCTGTATTTTAAATTTTAATGAACACATGAGCAACATTCTCAACACTGTCGATATCAAAATGAACATGGTGTTGAAAACACGGCTTATACGCTAATAGAATCTAAAATACACCAGTTGACATATTGTCTGCTGACTTTGTTCCAAAAATTCTCCGGACGTTGAAGTGAAGTAGCTCCGCCCCAAATAACGCCTTAAAATGAATTTCTATAATTTTGATATACATTTTTGTAAATATTTATATGTAGTACCCAACGCAAACTTTCGGCATTTACATAGAATATACGGGAACACATGGAGAATTTTTTACAAGAAAATGGTAATTTTCGGATAACCATAAGATATGATTTTTATATTTTTAAATTTTTATTTCGCTATTTCACACAGTTTTTATGAACAGAAAATTATAAAAAAATTACCAGTTATGCATCTTTATTATCTATATATCCTCAATTAATAGCATGAAATTCCGTGCAGTAGTTTTTGAAAAAATCTGTTTTTAAAAAAATCAAAAAAACATATTTTTCTCATTAAATATCAATATTTATAGGGTGATAATAGGAGAAATATATTGTCAGATACGTAGCTATGTCTAGGAAAAAAATGAGGAAATTTGATTAAAAGGCATGTTTCCAATGCTTATCCGGCTATGCCCTTTATATACATTATTGAGGTGCACAGCAACATGCCTACGTTACAATATGACGTGTACAACAGTTATCGTTCATTTGCAGGGAAACACAAAAGATTTCGGTTAAAGTGCAGTCTATTAACGGTAATGACTGGAAATGTATTTATATTATGGTATGCGTTTTAAAACTATGTGCATGCTACGTGGTATGTATAAATTCTATAGACTGTATACAGGACTACCTAAAGTAATTCGTTAGCATTACTAAGTATGATTCTGAACTGCTTAAACGTAGTTTTTAATTGTGTTATGCATTTCAAAACTAAACTATAGACAGTATATGAGATGTTTCTGGAATATAAGTAAAATCAGATACAGGGCCACGCAAAAAACTAGAAACATGGACAATTATGAATGATAAAGTTTAAGCGTCTTTTAGCTTGCGTTAAATTTTTAGCTTATTATGTGGCATGTATAAAGATCTGTAGGTAATATACTGGGTTGTACAAAAGAATTCAGTTATGCTAGTCTATTGGTAGAAATAACTGAATGTGAATTTTCAACCTACTATACTTTTTAATACTTTTCAACAAGGTTGAAAAGTGTTTATGAATTCAGTTTGACTTTCCACGCTCTAACTCATGTAAATACACTCGGATTTTCATGCAATTGAAGAATGTAAATGGTGCTTACAATGGCATATTCGGTATTGCATGTGAAGTGTGTAACATTAATAGTTCGTTTACAGGGGCACTCAAAAGATTTACATTACATTATGATATAAGGGGGGAAATCGTTTGAAGAGTATTTTAATGACATTACGTTATTTCAAATTTATTAAAACTTATATAGTAAATCATTGAATTTCATTACGAGAATATTACGACAGAATAGGACATGCATTCATAGCATTTGTCTTTCATTTACAGGGACACACAAAAGAATTGGATTACAGTACTGTCTTTGAGCAATAATTGCTGGAAGTACGTTTTTGAATTTCGGTATGCGCTTTTAAATTTAACCATTTTTTTGCATGTTGTATAAAAATTCTATACCCCGTATATAGGGCTGCACAAAGGAATTCCCTTAAAATTAATTACCGTCCATAGACAGAAAAAGTACTCGAATCAGTTTGTGAAGCCCTGTAAATAATCTATAGATTTGTATATAATCTACACAGTATGCAACAATTTAGTTAATTAGAAAACTCGTAACAAAATTTACACTTTCAACCTTTAGCAATTTCCGGTAATAAACGGAAATATACTCGAACTTCTTGTAAGCCCTGAATATTATCTAAAGATTTTTATACATGTTACATAATATGGTAAAATTTAATTCAGGCAGAAAAGTGTTATAAACATACTTCCAGAAATTACCAGTCAACCGGCAATGGTTTTTCAGTTCTTTGCATAGCCCTGCATATTAGGAATTTCTACTAACGTATTTTAGAACAGTAAAAAGAAAGAAAAGACCGAAATTTCATAACTCAATTAAAAACCTCCTTTAAGAAATTCACGCCCATACACAAAGTAATGCTTACAAATTCTTTTGTAAGCAAGCTATCAACCAAACTAGCAAACCAAGCTATCAGCAATGTAACCGAATTTTTCGTGTCCCTATAAATTAACGATAACTATCATACATGATGTCATATTCTAGAGTAAGCAACTTGTTATGTAAATCGATTGTGGATGTCAATTTCACATTTTTGTTTTTACTATATAAACCATTATACAACAAAATTCTTTTGTATGAACCCGTAAATAATAATAAATGGCTTGTACACCATATTCTACATGAAAACATGGTTTAATACACTTGATAAATCCATATTAATTTCATTATGTTTTAAATATCGTAACACCATTAAAAGACAGCTCTCTTTTTCCTATTGGGTGTAATGTAACGGGATTCTTTTGAGTGTCCCTGTAAATCAACTTAAAATTCTCACATTTCATTAACAATAAAAAACATATGCTATAGTAAATGTCAAAAACATATGTCAATCGCGTTAAATTTCAATCCATAAATAAAACAGTTTTTGTCTTCCAGAATAAAAAGACTATTTCCATATTGGATAGTTTGACATGGTACGGATGATTAGGAAAATAAAAATATCCAAACATTTGCGGCAGAAGGTCGAAAATGCCATATTGGATTGTTTGACATTGTAAATTTTATAAAAAGGTGCATATTGGATACTTTGAGACACTCATTATCTAAGTTTCTAAGCAAGCTAGAGACGTGCCGATTTTAATTAGTACGTATCATGCACAATACAACAAAATGGCACCAAATGTGAAAAATGCATTTTTTCACTTTGGATAGTTTGACATGGTAGCGACGATATGTGACCTGAATGAGATGTTATATGGGCTAGCTGTGTTGTAGAGATAGTAATTACTCGAATTATATTATTTCCTTTTGAGTGTTCGCGTATTTGAAAATTAGCATTTTGTGACTTTTCCTTAATTTTTGATAAACCAGTGTAGTACAAAGGGTAGAGATACCTACAACTTAATAGACAAGGTTAATACGAATTACATCTGCTATTCGCAAGTTTGCATTTATTTTTATAGAGAGCATGGGGCTTTAACAATGTATTTGAAGAAGATTGGGAAGTCTGAAAGTGACTTATGTGTATGTGGTAAAAAGGGGGATGTTTATCATTTCCCCTTTGAGACTTGTAGAATTTCGCAATTATCTTTTGATTTTATAAAAAACAGAACAGCGAGTTGGAATATCTGCAGGGTACTGGGATGCAGAGGTAATTATGACAAATTGAAGAGAATTTATAATAGCCTGAACAAGGAATTTTCTTTTATAAAATATAACTTTGGATTTTGATTTTTGGTTTTCAGATGGCCATAAGTTTTGGCAGTTTTATTATTTGACCAGAAAGGTTTTCTGGTTTTATTCTTTTGTTTTAAGAACTGTTTTAAAGACACTTTTAAAGACATTTTTAAGACTGTTATTGTAAATAAATAGTATTTCATTCGGCATGATTTTTTATCTTGCTTCTTTTCCATGATGAATGGATAAGTGTGTAATTATTTACACCTAGAGACTGCATCAGTATTTACATATAGTGATGGACTTCTTCCGATCTTAAAGACTGTGTTTTTGTGCATGTATTGTGTTTATCTAGTCTTCAGGACTTCTCATTGTTAAGACTTTCGATATGTGTTTGTCTATGTTTTCTATGGACGAGATGGGCCATGGCTGTTTATTTGGTTCCTGGTTTACTATTGTTTAGACTTTGCTGGGTGTTACTTTATGCTCATGTATGGACTCTGATGCACCTTTAGGTTTATTTTCTGGACTTTTATAAAGGACTTTGCATTTTACACAAAAGTAGTGGATTGTTGTGATCATGGTCAAGCGTGTGCTTGCTCTTCTGTTAACACTTTTATTTATTTCTTATATATCTGCTGGCTTGTAATGTTGTATGCAGTTGTCTTTTCTAGTGATGCTCACTATGGTTTGTTGATTCAGTTTTTGAATGGTTGCCGTTTTTCTCTTTTTTCCGGTCCGCGCTTTTGGCTGTGGTCCCTTCGCTGTTGGTGGTGGGGATTTTCCCCCAGAGCGTGTGACCTATGTCAGATTTGGTGGGTGCTCCGGGTGGGTGATCCAGTCCAGTCGTAAAAAAAACGTAAACACCCCCTACTAACTCTGCAACAAATTATCGTAGAAGTAAGTGACTGGTACCAAACGATTGGAAATAAAGTTTACTTTTAAATTATCTATATAAAATTTGTTTAAAGGGCCATCAACAAAACAAAACTAGCCCAAACTTTGTTTTTTCAATAGCAGCACCCAATTTTGACACGATATTGTAAATCTTCGGTTCAAACTATGCCTAGATACAAAATTTCAAGTCATTTGATGAGATAATGATTTGAGATGCACTGCGGAGCACATAATAGAATTATCCGAGGTTTTATGGGAAAGGAGGGATGTTTTCTGTAATAATCCAGGAAAAACTGATTTAATTACACATGACATAGAATTAACTAGAAACATTCCCGTAAGGCTTCTCTTTTACCGAACTTCGCCGACACAAGCCGAAATTTTAAAGGCCGAGATAAAGACAATGTTAGAGTTAGGAGTAATTGTCGAAGGCAAATCAGAGTATAATTCCCCTATGATATTAGTAGAAACCCTGGGACGAGATCCGCATCCCTGCACAGATTATTGAAAACTAAACGCTATAACCCGACCCGAAGTGTTTCCTCTACCGAATACAGAAGAATGCGTCGAACGTCTAGCAAGGACCAACTACATAACTTTGGATTTGATAAAGGGTTACTAACAGATCCCTATGACACCTAGCACTCAGAAAATCGCAGCGTTTGTGACAAGTTGGGGCACATTTCTCCCGATCATGATGCCGTTTGGGCTGATAGGAGCCAGCTATTGATTTTTTCAAAGTTTATGAGTACTTTGAAGCCCAGCGGTGTAGTGGTCAGCACGCCTGTCTGCCGCACCGCAGGTCGAGAGTTCGACTCCCGACTGGGCAAGGTTCACTCAGTCTTTCATCCCTTTGGGGTCGATAAAATGAGTACCAAGCTTGCTTGGGAATTAAACACCGAGGGTCTCGCGTTAGGTTTACCACTTGGCCGGGACGCATGCTGATAGCACCTCGGGGCCCAGGGTCAAGAAAACAGAGATGGGCACTGTCGGCCCAGATCCTTCTTGGATTGTATAGCCACAGAGTTTAGTTTAGTTTTTTTATGAGTACACTTTACTTAGAGGCATGGAAGATTTTTGTCTTCCATATTTAGGTGATATGGCCATTTTCCCGATTATTGAACTGATCATATGAGACATGTAGGTATAATATTAGACAGCATCAAGGAAGAAAAAATAAAAGTAAAATTATCAAAGTGCAAATTTGCGCAGCGTACACAGTGGAATATTTGTGGCATATAGTATGCGATGAGCGACGCACCCCAGCAGAAACTAAAATCCAAGCTATAACGGAATTTCCCGCGTCTAAGTCTAAGACAAAAATTAGCCGTTTTCTAGGATGTCCGGATAGTACTCTAGATACCGGGTGTCCCAAAAATGACCGACGATTTTAAAATTCAATAACTTGCAAACGGTGACAGATCTTTAAAAAATTCTTGCAGGAAGGTTATGTATGGTGTCAGGAGTATTTTTACTGTGATTCTTGATTTTAGTTCGAATTTCAAACAATAGATGGCCTCTGTTGTGAACGAATGTGAGTCTAACTTTATCTCAACTTCATATTTTTCCAGTTGTGCGAAAAATCTCTCCCACAGGGAGGGATTGCTGTAAAGTCTTCAAATAATTAGCAATAATTAGAGATTTAGTTTATCAGTGCAGTACTCGATTCAGACTTTACAACTGTGACCCGTTTCCCATGGTGAGACAAATATTACACCAGAGTCAGATTGTTTGCAGTTTTCTATGCCGGTGACACTAAAAATTCCTCTCGGTGCATCCTTGATAAATGGGTTTCTCTTACGTTTGACCGTCTTGAGAGAAACGTTTCAGCCATGATCTAGACGTGGAATGGCAATGATGGCATCAAATGAGAAGAAAAGCTTCCGATAGGAGCTACGTAACTTTTCTGCCATTGGTTGAGCTGTTGGAATGAACGCCGTATTTTCCCAGAGGGAACACCTTTCTCAGAGGGAAGAGCAAGAAAAGGAGAGTGAGACAAATGCTGATGGGAGAGCAAAAGACTGCATATAGAAAAAGAGTAGGGATTGGAACACGGGGTAAAAGACCCTGTTAGAACCAGGAATAACTCATAGCGGGTGAGTTGCACGTCAGTTCAGTGCGGCCAGAGAGTTTCAGACAGTTTATTAAACTGGCAACCACCTCCTCTGAAAGATACCTCCTGTCTCGTGGAATATGGAATAATCTTCCCTAGAGACTGATAAACTGTAGAGCGAACTACACGCCTGGCGAGTATTGTCTCCAAGTGAACTGACTTTTTAAGTTTTATTAAAACTGTAAAAATAACCATTCCTGACCCGATTGAAATCTGCAACGTACCCATTTATGAACGAACTTTGTGTAAATATTTAAAATAATATTTATCAAGATAACAGACTTTTCGTTATTGTATAAAAGAGAGGATTTCTATAGTTCCCGGCAACCAACTTCACACCTAATCCTGAACAAGACAAGAAATCCTCACAATACGTATAACATATCGAAATTATCTATAAGTATTGTACTAAAAACTAAAAATAAAGATACAGAAAAAAATCAATTGCCTAACAAAAAAATATATGAAAAACACCATTTTATCTGTCGTGTGACTAAGTGTAACTAAGTATACTCTAAAACTGCAAAATCAGCAGGACTAAGTATTTTATTAGTGCAACTAATACACTGTTCAGGTCGGATATTTAAGATATCTTAGATCGCCGAACTCTCTGAGGGAGTTACACAAACTCTCTCAGTGAGTTTCAATTTTTTTTGGCTAGATACAGGCACTACCACTCACTCTGATTGATTTTCTGTTTCCGTCGGTTTTACTATATGAGCATACACATAATTTGCATTTGTTCAGATCTCAGAAACAGTGACATTCACTGAGTTATCTTAGATGAGTTTTGAGATGTGAAGAGGTATTCAATTCCGGCAGGGTACCGCCTCAAAAATGGCTGTCTACGATATCTTAAACATCCGATCTGAACAGGGTTTAACGAAAATCAATAATACAATTTTAGTTACCATATATCCTGTTTCATACAATAAAACCTCCGTATAACGAAAACCTAGTTTAAAAGAAAAATTTCATAATCCGTGCTATAGGATAAAAACCTATCTAAAACGGAATATTTTTCTGGTTCCTATCAATTATATTTTACCAGGATTCGCTGCATTTTGAGAAAGATTCGTAATTGAACTTGATATTTTTTTTTATTTCGTAGAGGAGGGGGCTGCAACCCTTTCACCTCTCCTGCACTTGGATACGCCACTGAAACCTACTAAGATGAAATATTAAAAGACGAGGAAAATTTTCGCTTAGACTGATTTCCGTTTTAAAACGTACATTGTCAATTATTGCATTATTTTCGTCGGAACTATGAATTTGTTCGTTTAAGGCAAGATTCTGTTATAGATAGGTTCTGTTTTCACAGGTTTTACTATATTTGAAAAGGATTTCACTAAGAGGTCTATAAATTAGTGATGGGCGGTTCTCGAAAATTCAGCAATCGATAAAAATCTACATCGTATGAAATAACTGTCGATAAAGATAACAAATTCTACTATCGATTCCCAAGTTCTACTATCGAGATTTTCTACAATCGATTGTCACATCGATAAACTAAACACAGTAATTGCAAAACTGAACTATCAATAAGTCGGCTAGTTTCGAATTAACTGTCTCACATCACCTCTTGAAACATTGGAGATCTTGTTTAAGGTTCCAAGTATAGCCGAGTGTAGCCAAAACGCTCACGTGAAACCTCATCCACAGACAACATATCGAAAATAGGAGCTGAAGACAATATATATGCCAATACAGGAAATTGTAGCTCCCCCTGGCTTCAGAACCAGAATTAAAATGTGGTACTGGTGAGGGGAACAAACTAAGACGAATGGTCCAAGCTGTGTCAGGATCGGACCAATTGAACTTGAGACATCCAATAAAAAATTAATGTACACTATGCAACAGCACCCCCAGTTGGAGAGAATCAGAAGTAAAATAGTAGTGATTGGGGGGGGAGGCGAGCAAACCAAGACGAATAGTCGAGGATCGGACCTGTAGAACCTGAGATATCGAATAAAGAAGAAATCTACGCTATGCAGAAGCGCCCCTGGAGGAAATAACATAATTAAAATGGTGGTGGTGGTGCTGGAGGAGGTGGAGGAAAACCAAGACGAATGGTTCACGTTCTGTGAGGATCGGACCCATAGAATCTCAGATATCGAATAAATAAGAAATGTTCACTTCTGACTATCGTTCATCTATATTTTCTTCAAATCGTCATTGCGATCGATAGTTCGATAGCGGAATTATCGCCCTGTCTCCGCACTATCTTCCAACTTGATTCAATTTGTGATGGAGATAGATCGATGATTCTGCTAACGAACTATCGATCACATTGATGATTTGACGGAAGAGAGGAAATAAAGATGACCGATAGATTGATGAGTTCGGAAGCTAATTTGGCAGGAAACAGGTCGTAGAGATGGGGCATGGGGCTAGATTGATAATTCTGCTGTCGAACTATCGATCACAATTACAACTTCAAGTAAATAAAGATGAACGATAGACTGTAAAGGTCTTTGCGGTAAACAGGGGCTGCTGCTAGTGTGCATTTCTTCTTTATTTGATATCTCAAGTTCTATGGGTCCGATGCCCACACAAACATGGACCATTCGTCTTGGTTTGTCCCCCACAACCACCACCACATTAGTTCTGTTCTCACCGCCAGGTGGCGCTTCTATTTACTATATTGGCTTCGATATTGTCTTCAGCTCCTATTTTCGACGTATTTTCGGTGGATGAGGCTTCCCTTGAGCGGTTGGCTACCCCCAGCTCTTCTTGGAACTTTAAACACAATCTCCAATTTTTCAAGAGATCAAGTGAAACAGATAATGTGAAACTAGTCAACTTCTAGAAAAACTGGTCTTAAATTTTTTGCAGCATTTCTTGACAATAAAATCGGATAAGAATATCAATTTATTGACTAAAGACATCTATAAAATTTTTTATACTATCGATAAATTATATCGTTATCGCCCATCGCTACTATAAAGAGATGTGACCACTTCCCTCTCCCCTCCTAAATCGAGAGATATGGATCCACCCTTGAAAAATTCCTCAGAACATAAAGCGTGCAATATGGGAGAACAATCTGTATACCTAAGGCCGTTTCCTGCTTGACTTTAAAAACCCACGGTCCGATGCCCACACAAACATGGACCATTCGTCTTGGTTTGTCCCCCGCAACCACCACCACATTAGTTCTGTTCTCACCACCAGGTGGCGCTTCTATTTACTATATTGGCTTCGATATTGTCTTCAGCTCCTATTTTCGACGTATTTTCGGTGGATGAGGCTTCCCTTGAGCGGTTGGCTACCCTCAGCTCTTCTTGGAACTTTAAACACAATCTCCAATTTTTCAAGAGATCAAGTGAAACAGATAATGTGAAACTAGTCAACTTCTAGAAAAACTGGTCTTAAATTTTTTGCAGCATTTCTTGACAATAAAATCGGATAATAATATCAATTTATTGACTAAAGACATCTATAAAATTTTTTATACTATCGATAAATTATATCGTTATCGCCCATCGCTACTATAAAGAGATGTGACCACTTCCCTCTTTCCTCCTAAATCGAGAGATATGGATCCCCCTTTGTAAAATTCCTCAGAATATAAAGCGTGCAATATGGGAGAGCAATCTGTATACCTAAGGCCGTTTCCTGCTTGACTTTAAAAACCCACAGACAAATATATATCTTTGTAACTCACAAGGCTGCGGAGTCGTTAGAAAAAACGACCGACTCCGACTCCCAGAATTTTAAAAAGATCGACTCCGACTCCGGCACACATTCAGGGTTGTCCATAAAAGATTGAAACGTACTTTAACCTTCTACTGCCCATGGTAGCATATTTGCTACCATAAGTTAAGCTTTAATTTTTAGCACGAAATTTCATAAATAATATGTATTTTAAGTCATTACAGCAATAATTGCACCTTTAGGTAATATTAGGTATGGCATTTGAATGCAGATGACAGCACTAAATAAGAAAAAAATTAGTTTGAAGAAGCATGTCTGATAAAAATGGTAAAATGGCATTTATAGTGGTATGTTTTTGCTAATTTTTTCAAATATTTTACGGCGATAAAACTAAATTCACCCAATATATAGTTATAAAAAGAATTACTGCTATTCTCTGCACAAAAATGTTCAATGTAGATTTGTTTTTTAATGGTAAAATGAGTAATTAAAATGAAGGTAGCAAATCTGCTACCACGGGCGTTAGTGATCATGAGCTCGTCGTAGCATTTTTTCTACCATGTTATTTTCACGGAAAATTTGTATTTCTTAGTATTAGATTTGTACTTTAGTTACTTGTTTTACATTTAATTCACATAATCATGCTATCAGGGCCGGCGCAATGGCACGCGGGGCCTTGAAACACTTAGCGGAGTCCAACGTCTTTGAGTGTAATATTTGAATAATAAAAATCATTTTTAAAAGTTGTATATGTCATAGAGTAATTTATAATATAGTGTATAAAATGTATGAAAAGTAACATGCCGTTTATCTCACTGGTAATATGTATAATCATTTTTAATTTCTAAAAATCTTCTATCCTTTAGCATATTTTAAATATTTTTTTTTTTTTAGTTTACCTTTTGCTGTTGATTTCACGATCCTCAGATCTATACATTCTTCGACAATTATATCAACTTAGGCTGTAAGAAATAAAGTTAATGCTAACATTTTTCCAAAAAATTTTCCAAAGTCGAATTTACAGCCATAACATTGTTGTTTTACGCAGAGACAACGTTATCTTGAATTTTTTGAGATGCTTGGGGGCCCGGGGCAGCCGCGCCATTTGTCCGATGGTTGCGCCGGTCCTGCATGTTAGTAAATAAATTCGAAATAAATTAGTTGAAATTTAAAATTATATGTTTATTATAAGTAAAAGTTGGCTATATGTCATTATTACTATTATTATTGTAGCCATCTACTTCGGGTCATCTTTTTCAAAGACACAGGGGGAAACACATTTTTACTAAAGTAAAAGATGCTATAGCTTTTGTAGATGAGTTGGAAAGTGACTTGTCGGGATTATCTGAAAGTGATAGTGACGATGAATATTTGCCCCCTCAAAGACACGATGTTGGCTATGAGGGAAGATCAGATGATGAAGAATCTGAAGAGGCGAATAACTTAAATGAAGAAAAAAAATTGAAATTTGTTGAATATTAGCAAAAATACTCTAAAGGAAGAATATAAGAATCTTAATAAAAGAATCGTACGGAAGAAAAAATAACCAAATCTTTTGACTCTTGCCGATGACGACGACTTTTCAGATCCAATAGAGCCTCTTCCATCTCCATTAAATTATTTTTAAATGTTTATATCACCCGATATGATAAAGTTATTGGTATCAGAAACAAATTTGTACAGTGTTCAAGTAACAGGGAATTCAATTATGTTGACGGAATATGAAATGGAGGAATTTTTAGGTATGTACGTTTGAATGGGACTTGTTCGAATATCACATATTAGAGGATACTGGGAAAATTGATTAAGGTATGAACAAGTTGCTAAAGTCATGTCTCGAAACAGATTTGAAAAGATTTTATGATATGTACATTTTGTTGATAATTTAAGTGTTGATACTGTGCGACTTGATAAATGTTGGAAATTGCGTCCATGGTTATCTATGTTGAGGAATAACATGCTATCAATATCAGAAGAATGTAAGCAGTCGATTGATGAAATAATGTTCCCATTTCGTGGGAGAGTCCACATGAAATAGTACATGCCAAAAAAGCCTCATAGTAAATGGGGATTGAAATTATGGTCTAGGTGTGGGCAATCCGGTATTTACTACGATTTTGACGTCTATACTGGACAGTCTAAAGGACATTATGGGGGACAAACTGGTTATGAATTAGGATTAGGAGCAGGTGTTGTTTTACAACTATGCAGCAAACTGAAAGCCCCAGGTAAAAATACACTTTTGGCAGACAATTTCTTCACCGGAATCAACCTGGTAAGAGAACTGTCGAAAAAAAGAATATTCTTCATAGGGGCTGTGAAAGAAAATAGATTGATGAAGTGTAAATTAAGAAATTAGAAAGAAATGAAGAAAGATGGAAGAGGATCCATTGACTACTCGGTAGCATCTATAGACAATTTTGATGTTATAGCAGTGAAATGGTTCGACAACAGATGCTGTACTTTATTATTGAACACTGTAGGGTTAATCCTTTAGCTTCTGTAAATAGGAGAGTAAAATGTCAAAATAAAGAAGTACTAGTACCTTGCCCGGCAGTCATTCCTCTATACAATCAAAATATAGGAGGGACTGACTTGAATGATATGATGACATTTAAATATAAGTACACGTTCAAATCAAATAGATGGTACTTATTTCAAATGAAAATCAAATTTCAAAGTACAAAGTAATTGCTTAAAAGGCGCAAAGGCCAACATAGTGAAAAAGATTCCAAGCCGGGACCCGAACCAGGGCCATCAGTATAGCGCACTGTCGTTCTACCGACAAAACCACTTGTGCCACCTGGGGCAAACAGTGTTCCGTGTTTGCCCCAGTTCGGTGGCTCACGTTGAATATTCCATCTTGTGCTGCGTTTGTAGCCTTGCCAACATATAATAGTGAGAAATTTTCCGTGCTGGGTATCGTTCCAAGTGGTTTTGTCGGTAGAACGTCAGTGCGCTATACTGATGGCCCTGGTTCGGGTCCCGGCTTGGAATCTTTTTCACTATGTTGGCCTTTGCGCCTTTTAAGCAATTACTTTGTACTTTGAAATTTGATTTTCATTTGAAATATTGTATGCAAGACGAATGTTTCCCTCTGGAATAATTTCCATGTATTAATATAGATGGTACTTGTACATATTTTAGCATACAGTCACAATGGCAACCGCCAATGCATGGTGTCTCTATCGGAAACATTGTAGTCAACTCAAAATGAGACACCCTTTCCTTCGCTCTTTTTTGAACGAATTAGCTACAAGCCTTATCACTGTTGGTAAGAAGAAGGCAGGTAGGCCATCTCTCGAGAGTCCTTGTTCAGCAGCCTAAGAAAAAAACTCGAAAAGAGGAACCACCAAAGGTAAAATTTACATACTGAAAAATATTTTTTCAGCTGAAATGTATATGTTCATGATATGTATATCTTATTTTAAATGTGAATATTGGAAGTATGTATTTTATTCACTTTTAGGAAGCAAGGACTGATGGCGTGCATCATTGGCCTACATATAAACAAAAACGCCAAAGATGCCATATTTGTCCAAGGGAAACATTTTCTTCAATAAAATGTCAGAAATGCGACATATTCCTATGTATAAACAAAGAAAGAAACTGTTTTAAGGCCTAGCACATGTAAAAATAACATCTTTTTCAAAAAATAAAATAAATTTGAAATGTGGTAAAATTCTTCATTTTTCATCCTAATCTGCCCAAGGTAGCATATATGATACCATACAGAAATTCTATAAAATATAACAAAATCTCAATTTTTTTAAATATTTTTATTTTATTTGACCCACAACAGCATAAATAAGACAAACAAATAATTTTTTCCATAGCAATTTCTTGTAGTGGGCAGTAGAGGGTTAATGTTTTACCTGTTGGAGATACATAGGCTATGTAAATTGAAAAAAGTTCAAAATAAGGTAAAAATTAATGTTATATTGATTAAAGGATTATATTGAATTATATTAAGATTATATTGAGACCTGTCACTAATTTTTAAAATCTCTGTATCCCATAAATTATTAAGAAAAAAATTCCACGCTCTGACAAACAAAACAATTTAATTTTACACCCAAAACTCACCGAGTTATGATGCACTGAATTTTATGACATTTCAGAGCTATGGAGCACTAAATAATGCTGTCCGTTTTTAGGCCCAGAAAGCTCCTGAACAAAACAATTTTCTTTATCCGTAACCCGACACGATCCCGCCGAAATACGCCCGATATATTTCAACTCGAACCCGACCCGAACCGAACCAGAGTGCACAGAGGTTAAAATGAAACATGCATTGTTGCCGGAGGCAGTTTCGTGTTTTGGGTCGGGTAACCGGACCTGAACCATGGTTCGGGTTCAGTTGGTGCTAATTTAAAAAAACTTTCAAAGCTCACTTTCACTTAATTGTGCTACAATAGTGTGATGCATGATCTGAAGAAATTAACTAAATTAACATGAACCAATTAAATGATTCACGTATGGTAAATATATCTGCTCTCTTCATCTGTATTTAACGTATTAACATGCCAATAAACTGAAAAATAACTAAATATTTATTAATATATATAGTTCAAAAATAAAAATAATAATTCCGTTTACAAATGTAAAAATAAATACAATTAGTTTGATTTCACTTCAAACTGTTCAACAAAAAGCTGGAGTCGGAGTCCGCAAGTTTTCAGCGACTCCGACTCTTTTTATCCCAAAATTAACCTGACTCCGACTCCACGCATCCCTGGTAACTCCCCACACAGTATTTGTCTGTATAAAACTCTCATCAACAAACACAGTGGTACCGGGAACACAGTTTTAAGATTAATAGAGATGAATGTGCAGCTCATGGAGCTATGACGATTAAAGGAGACGACAAAAATGACGTCACTTGAAGCTGTTCTTACCCCCCCCCCCCTGCTTCCGCCATATTTGACCGCGGTGAGCTGCGCTGTGAGCCAGTTTCTTCTCGCTGCGCAAATCAACTACGGTAAAAGTCAAATATGGCGGACGCCGGAGAGGGGGAAAAAACGCGTCTTTCCGCTTCAACGCTCTCAACGGTGCTAGATTGATCTGTCGTCTCCTTTTAGTCTTCATAGCTCCATGATGCAGCTTTTGCTTGAAGCTAAAAGTGCGACCCTAAAACCTTTTACAATTCGGCCCAAACACTTGCAGTTTGCTTTTAAACACCTGTGGAGTTTCTCACTCACCTCAAGAAGGTGAAAGAGAAATGCACGAGTGACGTCAAAGGTCACATACAAAAGGCCTCGAAGAATATTCTTTAAAGCTCCCCGTCGAAAGAAATCAGTCCTAGTTCCTCGTTTTTGACTGAATGGGTGCATTTAAGTTTCAGTGTTAACTGACTTCATATTGCAAACGGTTTTGATTGTATATCCAGTATCTATTATGCCTGTGAGTACCAGGACGAAGCCGATTGGTCTCCGTTTCATTACTATTAACATTCAAATATGTATGTGTGTGTGTTTATATGTCTGTCTGTCTGTTTGAATGCGGAAAACCTTTCTCGCAGAAGGCGCAGAGAGTCGCGATAGGTGCAAAAATACGCGTAAAATATCCGCTGAATTCTTCTTTGTCTAGGAAAGGACACCGGCAATTAACGGGTTATTAATTAAAAATCCCGATTAAATAAGCAAAATTATTAAATAAAAACATCGAATTTTGTCAAAACCGCTAAGAAACTCATCCCACATCTGTTTCAATCTCGAGAAGAGGAAGGGTTGCCAGAAAAGTGCAGGTTTGCAAGAAAGGTAAGAGACTGGAAATTTTCGAATTCATCGATATTTTAAAACTATTCGAGGTAGGGATTTGAAAGTTTGGACACATACGCAAAAATAATATTCTATTTCAGAATTTCCAAAAATAAAAAAATTCGGTCCACAAGATCCTGAAAAATCGATTAAAAAACTCATTAAGAAAATAATTTATTTTCAATTTATCGGCAAGACACAGACGATGAGTCTACCACCTGCTCGGATCATTCAGAATTCAGAAAAGGTTTGCCACAGAGTCCGGTTACAAGGTTCAAAACTACAGTAGAAATTTTAAATGATATTTAAATTTAAAAAACTATTTGCGGTAGAGATTTGAAAATTTGGACACAGATTCAAAATAATATTTAATTCCGAAATTCCAAAAAACAAGACATTTGGTCAAGAATTTCATGAAACGTTAATTTTTGTCAAATTTTAATGCACGAATTATTTTTATTTGCATGCGGACATCGAGTCTTCTCTGATAACACGTTTCCATTGTCAATAGGGGATGAAAATTACAGTCAGAATTTTAAAGGAATGTTGAAAAAATAAAATCCATTTCAGGTAGGGATTTGAAAATTGGAATATATACGTAAAATAACATTCTATTTCATAAATTCGAAAAATCAATAAAATCCATCAATAACTTTTTATTTTACTGAAAAAGCCGGTTCTTGTACGGAAAAAGAAATGTTATCCTATCGCAAAATATTTCCATCTTAGCGGGTTTTTTTTCACTAATTATAATTATTTTAAGTCCCTTTTTTATGGAAGCCCGCGGATGCATATTTTTATAACAGATAAAAAAGATAAAAATAATAAGCGTTACCACTATTTCCTGATAGTAATTTCTGAAAATCGTACCTTGGCCCCTAATTATCGGAGCCACTTATATTGGCCCTTTCTTGAAAACTTAACCAAAGGGGTAACCCGGTACGCGCTATCCTTTTCTACCCTCAGTTTGCCCTCACCCCGATCATTAGGGCTTACTTGACCACCAGAACCAGGGGATGGTGGCTGTAATCTATTTATGCTGTAATCTATTTGTTTTACAGATTGAATACACTGCTTACAGATTTTTCTTTTGTCATTTCTTACATTTGTTCAGCATGCAGACGGGGAGCACTTTTCTAACTTTTTTCGATCCCCTGATGTTATATATCATTGGACGGCGCTTCGACCACTCTTTCATATTATGTACCTCGTTCTCTCTCTCTCCTCTCCTAAATTTGCCCCCAGGGATTTTTCACTTATTTGTGACCACACCCCTAAAACTAATATATCTCTGGATAGGTTAAATATCGGAGTTCCGTTTGGATAACCGTTTGTTTAGAATGAAGTGCGCCCCCTAGCGGTGTAAAGTGGAATTAACATATTTTGCAGCGTGTGCGCAGCACGATTGCTATACGGTGCAGCAGGCAGCAGGGACCTGTGTCGGATGTTTGTATAGAATATATTAAACCCGCTAGCGGTGGAAATGAAGGCTAAAGGATTTTGTAGCGGATGCGCAACACGCCTGCTATCGTGACCAGCGACATACAAGGCCAGTTCATGTTTTTTAGGACGTCAAACGGACTTGATCATCTTTACTCAACTTACCCGTAGTAAAGCGTTAAGAAAATGTATAGCATCTTTGAAAAGGGGTTTTTTAAGTCTATTTTAGGACACTAATCGGTATGTATTGCTTTTATTTATAATCTATAGAGTTTTGTAATCATTTAAGTATATCAGGGGTGGCCAACAGTGGCACGCCTGATACCACTAAAATTTTACAGAAAAATGCGACTTATTGAATCGCAGAGATTCGATGATTAGATAAGGCAATGGTTACTGTAAAATTTTAGTGGTGTGGCGCGTGCCACAGTTGGCCACCCCTGAAATATATTATTTTAAGGATTTGGTAAATTTTTTATTAGTTAAATTTATTATTTTTTGATCTGTCATATTTGTGCTAGAGCTTGATATGGGTGTTTAGGCCTTACGATAAACTGCTGTATAGTTTCATTTTTTTAACTAAATTTGTTTCATTTGCTTGTTTTATGCTGCAATCTATTTATTTTATGGATCAAATACGCTGCTTACAGATTTTTGTTTCTTTCGTCATTTTTTACATATGTTCAGCATGTAGCTTATGTTTACTTTTAAATTTCTCCCTAAAAATTTTTTACAGAGCAATCTAACGAAATAAAATTTCTTTCTAAACATGCAGGGGTCGTACGCTTAAGAGATTTTTTCAGGACAAATATCACTATTTGTTTATAGAAAAACAATTATACGTTAAACGCGCGAAATTTCACATTATTTACAAAGAGATTTTTCCATAAGAAAATACTGGTACCGAAGAATTTCCTGTTCATAAAATTTCAGTACAAGTACGCCCCTGAACATGCTTTTGATTTCTCATTTTGATATAGTGGGTTTTGTAAAATTCAGACTATTACTGTATCTTGTACTTTCTATCATTTTTTATTGCACTTTAAAACTTAAGATAATTTTTAATAGTACTGAAATATGCATATTCTATATTTTTATAAGTATGTCTGAAATACATGCATATTTTATTTATTTATCAATATGCAAATCATATCATTTAAATTGCTGTAAAATAGATTTTCACAATCCTTCAGAAAAATGCATGTTAAAAAAGTGTTTTGGATTTTTTCTTTTACTTTTTATAAACATCTAATATTGCCTTTTGCTAAATTATTAATATGCAAACACAAAATACAGTTGCTAACCTCCCATTTCTTTCCAGTCAAATAAATATATTATGAACCAGAAGTTTTACTTAAATGAAATTAAATAAAAACAAGACACATTTAAAAAAATTTCTGTGTTTAAGTTTATAAACTATGTGCAAAATAAGATCTGGTTTGTGTGTGCAGTGGAACTCTATTTATACGTTACCTGAATTGTACGTTTCCTTCGGTTATACGTTTCAACTCAGCGGTCCCAGTCATTTGCCATTAAAAATTAGCTGAGTTATACGTTTCCTTCAGTTATACGTTACGTTTTGTGTTTCTGGATGAAATTTTGTCTCACTTTTACATTTTGCTGAAAATAATTTCAGAATTTTTGCTACCTTTTGCCTTCCTTTTTTGCCGACTGACAATGTGTCTGATTATGATGATCCCACTCAGAACAATCAATCGATGCCCAAACTTCGGAGATGCTCTGGAAACTTTTGACATAGTAAAGTGGTTTGTCAGGAGTACAAGCAATAACTATAAAGCGGTTGCGTTATTAATAGAAATCCAAAGTTTACTGTTCAGTGCCGGTTTTATAGAAAAGGAACAATTCAAGATTAGGCGTTATTTTAATAAAATTTAGGAAACTGCTGAAATGATAAAATAGTTACACACCAAAGCGATTTCAGTGATTTCTTTTGAGTGCTCTATATGTGTAAAAAATATTTTTAAAGAGCTTTTATTATAAAAATAACTTCATGTGTACTTTTCTTATGTACCTTTGTTTTTTTACTCTGTTACATGTCCATGAATTTATGCCATGGATGCAGTAATACTTACAAAACTTCAGTTTTTGATATAAAATGTTCGATTAAAAATGGTTCAGGTAGACCATTAATTGAGTTGTACGTTTTACTGAGTCCTACGTTTTCTTGTCCGGTCCCGAGCAAAACGTATAACTGGAGTTCCACTGTATTTATAAATAATTCCTGAGATTGTTGTATAACTCTTTCATCTTAAACCTAGATCTAAAATTTGTCTCTGGTCTTGTATTTCGTTGGTCATGCTGCTATACGGTGCCAAAGACAGCCGGGACCAGTGTCGGATGTTCGTCCGTGGCGGTGGAAAGTGAAACTCACAGATTATTCAGCTACATCGCAATGTATGTCCAAAACGTGCATCCAAGCCGTGAGCAGCACGCTTGCTATACGGTGCCGGTGGCAGGGGGGGTGGGGGCATGTGTCGGTATTTCGTTCGGAAAAGGATTTGTTTAGAACAGAGTTCCCCCTCCTGTCGGTGGAAGTTGGAACTAAAAGATTTTGGAGACGCGCGCTGCACGCCTGCTATACACTGTTAAAAATCTGTAGCTTTTGCTGCATAGTCACTCTTCCGCTTTTATAGAAAACGATTACTTGACTATATTATGGAGCATTCTCAATGGTCAGGTTAGAGATATTCTATAAAAGAGGTGGAGTGACTATGCAGCAAAAGCTGCAGATTTTTAACAGTGTATGGTGCCCGCAGGCAGCAGGGACCCATGCCGGAGGTCAGTTCAGATAGTGCAGGGGTGGCCAACTGTGGCACGCGCCACACCACTAAAATTTTACAGTAATCATTGCC
This sequence comes from Maratus speciosus, assembly GCA_963932465.1. Taxonomy (NCBI): domain Eukaryota; kingdom Metazoa; phylum Arthropoda; class Arachnida; order Araneae; family Salticidae; genus Maratus; species Maratus speciosus. Next base: position 464,727,324 of record OZ010796.1, read on the forward strand.
TTATCTAATCATCGAATCTCTGCGATTCAAAAAGTCGAATTTTCCTGTAAAATTTTAGTGGTATCAGGCGTGCCACTGTTGGCCACGCCTGAGATAGTGTATGACTTTGAATAAAGACCTGGTAGCGTGGGTGTGTCTTCGAAGGCGTTGACAAAATTAATAATGAAAAATGTTTTATTAAATAAATGACAAAGGATTATTTCTTGATTAAATTCTGTCAATTCACACTTTAAAGGGACGGTGGAGTTTAAAATCCTTAAAAATATTTTTTTTTTTTTTTTTTTTTTTTGTAAATTTCAACTTAAATATTATTCAAGGGTACATTATATACATTATAACATGCATTTAGCCCCAAAAAAATTTAAAAAAAACTTATTTTTGAAAAAAAAATGGAATTTTACGCGTCGTGTTAGAAATCTTCGAAATGCCCCATGCGTCTTCCGTATCAATGAAAATCCCCAATATTTTTCATAAAAGTTTGGTTTATATATAGAAATAAAATAGAGCATAGAATTTTACATATCTGAATTTAAAGGTTAAAAAAAAAAAAGTTGAAAAAAATTGAAATTTTTTCGAAAAATTTTCAAAATTTCAAATTTTTTCATTTTTTTTTTTATTTTTTGTAAATTTCATCTTAAATATTATTCAAGGGTACATTATATGCATTATGGCATGTATTTATCACAAAAAAAAGATTAAAAAAAATTTTATTTTTGACAAAAAAATGGAATTTTACGCGTCGTCTTAGAAATCTTCGAAGTGCCCCCTGCGCGTTCCATATCAATGAAAATCCCCAATATTTTTTATAAAAGTTTGATTTATATATAGAAATAAAATAGAGCATCGAATTATATATATTTGAATTTAAAGGTTAAAAAAAAATTTTTTTTTGAAAAATTTTTGAAATTTTGAATTTTTTTTTTTACCTTTAAATTTAAATATATAAAATTCGATGCTTGGTTTTATTTATATATATAAACCAAACTTTTATAAAAAATATTGGGGATTTTCATTGATATTGAAGACGCATGGGGCATTTCGAAGATTTCTAAGATGACGCATAAAATTCCATTTTTTCTCAAAAATAATTTTTTTTTAATTTTTTTGTGATAAATGCATGCCATAATGTATATAATGTACCCTTGAATAATATTTAAGTTGAAATTTACAAAAATAAAAAAAATTATTTTAAAGGATTTTAAGCTCCACCGTCCCCTTAAGTATAATTCAAGATGAAGTCGATATACGATTTATGACAACTGCAATAAATAGTTGTAAGTCCAAACGAGTTGAATATATTTTCCGCAGATAAATAAAGTTTCTGCTCTAGTCAAAACTGACTAATAATTTTCCTATCTCCGATGCCTATAGAACCGCTCGACTTAGACAGCCGTCCTCGCCTTAGTCTTCCCTCCTGTGGTCCGGTGGAAGATAAAGTTTTCCCTCGGAACATCTCCGAGATATTTATTTCGTAGCACTGTGAGACAGCCTCTCTCAACAAAGTTAAACTACTTGTTATTCTCAGAATGAGAACTAAACACGGAATGAATCTATCTCTCTCATCAAGGATCTCAGCCTCGACCCCTTGATTAAAAACAATAGCACCTCTTTAGCCACTAGGAGTGTTTGGCTTGTGATGTCATCTTTAAGCTATCGTTTGATCGGTCGATTATGTTCCTGCCCCGATTTCCTCAACACAGTTTCACTTTCATCTTGCCCGTGGGAACATTTCTCTAACACGCTCTAGTTTCACTTTTGCGGCGTATCATAGTAATAACAGTCCGGGTTTTTCTATACAACTGCCTGTCGGAGAAGTGCCATCTGCCATGATGAATTTAGATGGATCGACTTTGTTTGATCCTTCCGGCAAAAAGCAAGACTTGGTTAAAATCGCAGGCTGTTATCACAAATACATGGGATTTCCTATACCAGCCAATTTCTATATATTTTAAAGGGTTTCTTTGGTAAATCAGTAAATCAGTTCGATTTGTTACAACCCCCTTTAAATGATATTTCGGCTGTAAGACGGAATATCTGAAGAGCAAATGTTAGCTCACGTATCTGAGTGGCTCAACACGAAAAAAATGTAAATACCTTTCTTTTCATTACTTTTAAACTACATCTTTTTATCTACAAAGATTTTCTTTTTATCTACAAAGATTTTCTTTTTATATATAAGATAACTTTACACATTACATAATTACACTAAAATTTAAAAATGAGAGTTTATACTATATACAAATTTTGTCTTTTTGTTCAAAGACCTTATTCTACTCTACTCAAATAGTCTACCTGTGCTATATATTTTGCCTAGCCTATGTTTTATGGCGTAGTGGTAAGTTTGCAAAGTTAATGCCCACCTGAGTAGCCTGGGATTATTTCCAGCACTGTTTTTTAGAAATATAAGTGGATTGTGATCTGTCTCGATCAGAAATTTTTGCCCGTCAATGTAGTGCCTTAATTTTTTATGGCAAAGATTATTGCAGCACATTCCCGTTCTGACGCACTGCAGCTTTTTTCTGTCTTCGTAAACCTCCTGCTAAGATAAATAATGTGGTGCTCTTCCGAATTTTGTCTTTGCGCTAATGTTACACCGACTCCTTTTTGAGATGCCTACGTTCGCATTACTAATTTTGAATTGTAGTTAGAGGCGTACCGAATGGGGTCCTCCGTAAACTTACTTTTTAGTGTCTTTAACGGTTTTCCCATTTCGTCGCTCCATGTTATCTTTACCTTTTTATTTTTCTCTTTTATTTCTCTTGTGAGCGGCTCTACTATCGATGCATGATTTTTTGTGTCTCGCGAATAACATCCTACTGTCCCTAAACCTCTTCTAATTACGGTTTTGATTTTAGGTAGCAGCAATTTGGCTATCTCCTTAATCTTGGCCTCCGCTGGCTTTCTCTAATTCTTTCCTAGTCTTTCAATTATTCTACTGGCATTTTTTCCCTTCTCTATTTTTACCTTTAACTTGGCCTCTAAACCGATTGATAGTTTCGCTAATATTTCTGTAACCATCGACACGCTAGTTAAATGGATCTCTTTTTGTTCGCTGGCTTCTCTAAGGCTACGTTTGGACGATCCTGCAAAAGATAGTCCAGAAAAAGCCATAAATTTTACCTTTGAAGAAGGTGGTAGCTCCCTTTTTAAGTGGAATGGGAAGGAACACAACCTAAACTATATCGAATTGAGAATAGGAGTGAAAGTTTTCTGTGCAATTATCTCCCCAAATAGCAGTCATAAAACTGTCAACGCACTTGATGTTCAGTTTCTGTCCAGAAACTTGTCCCTCCTTGTCCTGAAAAACCCATTATACATCAAACGCACCGACTGGCGAGAACAATAAAAGCGACTGCTGACCGCAACTAGAAGGAACGTGCGTACGCAGCTTAACTCCTCTACGCGCGTCGCTTAATGCTACAGACTCTTTCTTTTCTCTGATAACCTTCGGCTAAAAGAAATATCCGAGTAGTTTATCTTTTGTTATCCCTTCCTTTAAGTGGGCCATAGTATTGCTGACTATAATTGCATCTTTATATTCGAAAAACGACTTCATTTTATTAGCTTTTTGGTGTACTTTTTAAAATGATTTATTTGTCATTTGCTCCTTTACAAATTCCCTTTTCCCCACACTACTTACAATAAGGCTCGCGTCTTTCTGTAATCCTAATAAAGAAAAATCATTCTTCTCGAGTTATGATCCTCCCTCACGCTCTGATTTCCTACCCGCGCTTCATTAATCCCCTCTGATTTTGACATCCCCCTTTCTGACTAGACTCTTGTCCTTTTAACTGCGAGTTTTCTATCGCGGCCGTTTCAGTTATTTCTCCAGTGGTTTTGTTTTGGTCTTTATTTTTACTCCGCGTTATTACAGCATTTAAGACAAAGTGTTTTTCATTCTGGGTATTTTCGATTAGTTTTTGGGTTTCGTTACCTAAGATATAATAGTCTATTTTCGTTTCCTTTTCCGCTATTAGTGCTTTTGCCTTTACAATTTTTTATTAGGTAACTTTAATGTCACTTCTGCGACCAGTAATCGTCTGCGGTTTTTTAACAGGGGCTGTTTAATCCACCTACTTCCTCCATTCAATTTATCTGGATTTATTAAATTTCAGGGCAGTCATCAATATTCGACCCCGTATCTCTGAGTGTCGCAATTTCTTCCCCGTTCACTTTACCTCGACTCAAATAAGGTTTAAATCCGTCTTCCAAATTTACATAGCTACTTATATGATGAACTGTATTCGTCGGATTTTCTCTCTTTTTATATTCTGGATATTCTCGTTTATAGTGCTTGTCACTTTGACACAAAAACCAAGTGTTTTCCTTTTCTTTTCAAAAATACTTTTCTTTTCTTTACTATAATTTTTGTCGCTCCAATTTAATTTTACTTCCGAACTTTTGTCCAGTTCTTTTTCTTCATACTTTGGCCTTTGGAATCTCCTGTCTACTGGGGGTCTGAAATTCCAAGATTTTTTTGAAGCGCCCTTGGTTGTATCGTATTCGTCTAGGTCTTTAACTAGAGTTCCCTTATTTTTATACGACGTCCACGAATCAATGAAGTGTTCCCTTAGCTCTCTCGGTACACGTCTCTTAATTTGCTCCGTAATTAGTAAGTCCTTGAGCCCCTCAATTTTCGCGATACCTAACCCGTTTAGCCACCCGTCCTGGAAGCTATTTAATTCGAAAATGAGATCTTTCCAAAGGCCGTTTGGATTTTTCACATGTTTGTTTAGTTTTATTCGATATGCCTCTGCACTTAGCCTATATCGCGCCAATAAAACAGATTTCACATGATCAAAATCGTCCACACATTCTTTCGGTTCTCGTAAAATTAATTCTGCCATATCTATAGACAGATTATGGGCAAGTGCATCACGAGATCTTCTGGCTCTATCCCTGACCTCTCCGCCTGTTTTTCAAATAAGTTGAGAAACAGAGTTATGTCGGACTTTTCTGGGTCAAAATTATACATAATTGCTTTTAAAGAAATTTTAGGGGTTCTTTCTGATCTGCTACTAGAGGTAGAACTCTTTCTTCCGCGTCTTAGCGTTAACCTAAGTTGTTCTAACTGAAAATCGCATTCTTTTGTTTTTCTTCCCTCTCTCTTTTTCCTCTTTTCCCCCCTCTGTCTTTCCTCTTTCTCTCTCTATTTCCCTCTCTCTTTCCTGTCTTTCCCGTAACATTTGATCTTCCCTACCTTTCACAATGTACCCCGCTTGCGTTAGCGCCAGATCCTCGTCATAACTCTCCGACTTTTCAGTTTTCTCAATAATCGACATCATGTTGTCGCTATCGTCATTTTTTTACGTCTAGAGCCTCTGCTAAATTTTGCAGATCAGTTTTCTTGCAATACTTTAATGCAGTAATCTTTCCCATATTTGCTTATCATAAATTTAACACAAATAATTCAAATATAATTTTAACTTTAAATACTTGCATAGACAAATTTCTGAATACGATCACAATAAATAAAGAATAAATTTGCGATACCATATAAAATTTTCTCCTCTTTTGTGCTAATTATAACTACTATGCAAAATAAATTTCTCAGGTTGGAAATTCCCTGTACACATGAAATAAAACACAGTACATAATATTTTTCTATGTAATAGGCACATCAATATATACCTGAATTAATTTTAAATTCCCTCACTCGCACACTTTGCAAGCTTTATCAAATGTTTCCACTATTTCGACTATAAATTATATTTTCAGAAAAATTTCCTCATTTAATAATTCAATATAATTATAAAATATTTTTCGCCTAAAATATTCTCAAAACAGTACATTACTTGCGCAACTTATTAAAAGGTTTTGCCGGGCCTTTTTCCAACCCCTATCTGTAATTTAACCTGGTTATTTTCTAAATATTTAGTTCTTTTAGGAAAACTTTTCCCTCTATTCAATTTTGTATAAATACCAGCTTTTAATACACATCTGCCAGGTTAAACTCTCTAACTTTCCACAATTTGCATTAATTTATATTTAACTTTAATGACTTTTTATTTCGAACAAAACAAAATCTCTCATCCTCAAAATATTAAATTTTTACATAATAATTTTATACATTAATAAAATTAAGAGCCACTCAAAATAATGAGCTTACCTCCTTGTTTTGTTGCTGGCCATTCACAGGGAAACTGGTCCACATGGCGCTATCATCGACGACTTTTACACTAGGGCTGGGTTCACCGCTGGAATTTCTGAGGGTGCCCGTCTTCTCTGGCCTCTGTCCGAGTCCTCATCGTTGCACTCGTCCGGTCTCTGGACCTTCCGAAGACTTTCACAGGGGAACTGGGATTGTCAAGTCGGATCCGCTGAAGTTTCTTGACTGTGACCTTTCGTCCTGATACTTATTGTCTAGCACTCAGATTCTGTTCTTGTCTGGGGCTTCTATAACTTTTTCACAAACAATTCTCCTTATCGTAAATGTCCATTTGAGCTGCAACCAGTTGTAGACCTTGAATAATGACGTGGTAGCGTAGGTGTGTCTTCGAAGGCGTTGACAAAATTAATAATGAAAAATGTTTTATTAAATAAATAACAAAGGATTATTTCCTGATTAAATTCGGCCAATTCACAACAATTTAAGTATAATTGAAGATGAGGTCGATATACGATTTATGACAACTGTAGTAAATTGTTGTAAGTCCAAACGAGTTGAATAAATTGTCCGCAGATAAATAAAGTTTCTGCCCTAGTCAAACCTGACTAATAATGTCCCTTTATCCGATGCCTGGAGAATCGCATGACTTTGACAGCCGGCCTCGTCTTAGTCTTCTCTCCTGTGATCCGGAGGAAGATAAAGTTTTCGGAACGCCTCCTATATATTTATTTCGTAGCACTGTCAGACCATACATTAACATACAAGATCGGACACGCCCACAGAGCGTAATGGTAATGCAATTGCGATCGTAGCACCTTCAGTGACAATGGGAAAGAAACTCTCCATCCTTGTAATATTTTTATTATTGAGTATCTACCTTATTGTGATCTTTCTTTTTTAATGTTGCATGTTTACGTTTTCAGTAGAATCTTACACCGATACATGAACATAGAATAGATACCCTATTTTATGTATGTAATATCTATTCTATGTTCATGCACGGATATGTTTTTTTTTTTTTTTTTTTTTTTTTTTTTTTTTTTTTACGTGATGAGTGAACGATTTAAGTGCAACGAAAAACAAGGTAAAATTTTCGTCTTGAATGCTATATATCAAAACCAATGGTGTAACATAAAAATATACAAAATATTGCACTCTACAAGTTCCAGAAAATTTCATAATTATTGCCATTTGGTAGGAAAATTTTTATACCCGATGTTTTATTAATTTATGAAGTTTAATGTATTAAACAATCGTTACAATAATCTTTTAAAATTTACGCATTTTCACTTTCTTACAGATAAAATAAAAATATTGTTTTTAATGTAAATAACGTACAATCAATTCAATAATATTTATAATATTAACATATAAGAAATAATAATAATAAAATTACAGATAGGGAAAAACTCCTTTCGAAAAACTTTCAGAATTATACAGGGTGCAATATATTATCTATCGCCGACCTTTAATTTCTCAACCGTTGGTCGTAGACATATAGTTCCAGTTACAAAAACGTTTTAAATGAGGTAAATATTCACGTTGTTGCATTATTTAAAGTAAAAAATCAATTTTATGAAAATTACGAAATCTAACTTTTTATACGGTCCCCCAGTCCCTATAGTTATATTTAGTAAAAGTTTACACATATCATAACAGATATAACACAAAAAGTTTGACATCTGTACTACAAAAAATGACACAGTTATTAAATTTCAACGTTTGAGATTTTTGCACATGATTTTGTCTTTCATTGAGGGATCAGTTAGATGAATTAAAGTAATTCGATATCAAAATCAGGGTGCAATGTCCTTTTTACGGCGAAACCACCTTTAGCCAGTATCTCGAAAGCGGGGTATCACCAAAGAGGGTTATTTCATCTAAAACTTTGAGCTGACTTTTAGGGGTCGTATACAAGCGAAGAATGAAATATTGAAATTAAACAGAAAAATAAATATAAATTTATTATAATATCATAAAACGGTCTACTATAAAAAATGAATACATCAAACGCTAGAATCTACTAGAGATACTACTCAAAGTGTTCTCCATTGGTAGCAAATGTACAATTGAATGCGGGACAGTACTTAGACCTGGACATGTTAGAGTATAGCAGGTGTGCAAACTGTGCGGCAATGAAGGATGATGCGCTGCATCAGATAAACCAGAGAACTAGTGTGAGTCACATAGAACTATGCCTTGATGTAACCCAAGAGCTAGAAGTCCATGGGAGTCAAGCTCGGCGAACGCGGTGGCCACTCTACCGAACCACGATATCCAAGGATCTGTTGACCGAATTCGGTGACCAGATACGCCCGGACGTTTGATGTTTTATGCGGAGAGGGCCCCGTCATGTTGAAACCAAAACCGGCATGCAAGTCGGAGACGGAGAGGCAGCTCTTATACCAGTCACGTACTGTGTTTTGTAGCAGATGCAGGTAACGATCGCCCGTTAACACTAAAACGGCGGCAAGGGGTCATTTTGACCCTTGCCAAATGAATACATGTCGATTCGAACCAGAAAACTTTTTATAATATAAGAGTAATATATGATACACAAAAATAACTTAAATAAGTAATCTAAATAGTTTTAAGTAAAAAATCTGATGTGAAATATTTTTATAAAACTTGAGTAAAATTTTCCGCCGTTCTAGTGTTTAGGTCCCATCGTAGAAGATGGGTCCAACAATCTGGGTTCCACATATACCGCACCACACGTCTCGTACTGTGCGGGCGATGTGGAGGTTTTCCAGAGACCAGTAATGCACATTGTGCACTTTTACATTGCCACCCCATATAAACATTGACTCATCTGTCCACATAATATCACAAAGGAATGACGGATTTACCTCTAAAGTATTGAGCATGAAATTACAATAATTAAATCGTTCTGCATGGTTACCCAGCATCAATGCTTGCACAAGTGGCGGATGATATGGATGCGCATCATGTGCATGTAACAAGTACCAGACATGCTGACCACATGTCTCGCTTATTTCCGCCGTGCTCAGTTGTGGAATTAAAAAGTCACCTCCTCCGGTGTCACTCGAACATTACACCCTGTCCGTCTACTTGTTCTGGGTCGTGGTGAAACGGAGCCAGTCTCTATAAGACGATGCAATGCATCAGTTATAATTTCATGCGTTGGATGTAGATCCTTAGGAAAACGTTCTGAATAAACACTCGCAGCCCCTCTAGCATTCCTTTGACATGGGCCATAAATAAGTATCATTTCGGCATATTGCATGTATGCGTAGCTTGCGATCGCGATCTCAACGCTGATTAGCATGTCCACTGGTAGATGGCTCGTGTTTTATCCCGAACGTGTATCCCTGCGGTACTATTATAATTTGCATAATCCCAATTTTCATGCTCTTAATAGCTCGGCTGGTCGTTTGCATTCAGCTGCCATTTATCTAGTCCTTAGTGAGTGTGTTTTATTTCCCGGATGTCGATTCTACCTTCTTTGACGGTTGAATGTTGTTCGACCCATAAAAGTTAGCTCAAATTTTTAGATGAAATTGCGCATTTCCACCAATGGAAAACACTTTGAGCAGTATTTCTAGTATATTCCGGCGTTTTATGTATTAATTTTTTATAGTAGGCCGTTTTCTGATATTATAATAAATCTATATTTATTTTTCTGTTTAATTTCAATATTTCCTTCTTCGCTTTGTATACGACCCCTAAAAGTCAGTTAAAATTTTTAGATTAAATAACCCTCTTTGGTGATACCCCGATTTCGCGATACCGGCTAAAGATGGTTTCGCCGTAAAAAGAACATTGCACCCTGATTTTGATCTCAAATTACTTTAATTCATCTTTTAACTGATCCCTCAATGAAAGACAAAATCATGTGTAAAAATCTCAAACTTTGAAATTTAATAACTGTGTCATTTTTTGTAGTACAGGTGTCAAACTTTTTGTGTTATATCTGTTATGATATGTGTAAACTTTTACTAAATATAACTATAGGGTCTGGGGGACCGTATAAAAAGTTAGATTTCGTAATTTTTTAATTGATTTTTTACTATAAATAATACCACAACATGAATATTTACCTCATTTCAAACGTTTTTCTAATTGGAACTATATGTCTACGACCAACGGTTGAGAAATTAAAGATCGGCGATAGATCACATATTGCACCCTGTATAAATCTAAAAGTTAAAAATAAATAGAGGTACTGACATTTCACTCAATAAAATTTTATTCGATATGAATAATTTGACACACTACCTGAATTTGATTTTTTACAATTTAGTTTCATAAACTTGCATATTTACATTCTTATATTTACATTCTTAACAGAATTTTCTAGGGTTTTTCTTATACTTTATTACTCTAATTATCATTTAGTCAGTTAAAGGTGAACGATAGAGGTACGATAACAAAAAAAAGCAGCTAAATAAATAAATCATAAATACATCGTCTGCCTCTCTCGCTGAATCTGCTTCGTTATAGGAAAGAATAGATATTCAAACCATAAAGCGTAAACATGTTTCTTCAACATAGGTAAATTTCGCAGTCTTGTTAATTCTCCCCCTCTTGTCGGTAGTGACGCTAGTATTGTTGCCATTACAGATTTTTCTGTAAATGTCCCATCTTGTATGTTACTCTATGTGTCAGGCAGCCTCTCTCAACCAAGTTAGACTATCTGTCCTTATCAGGATGAGAACTAAAGACTGAATGAATCTATCTCTCTCATCAAGGATCTCAGTCTCGATCTCTTGATTAAAAAGAATAGCACCTCTTTAGCCACTAGGATTGTTTGACTCGTGGTGTCTGTCATCTTTAAGCTATCATTTGATAGGTCGATTATGTTTCTCTCCTGATTTCGTGAGCACAGTTTCACTTTCCTCTTGCCCGTAAGAACTTTTTCTAACCCGCTGTAGTTTCACTTTTGCGGCGTATCATAGTAATACCAGTCCGGCTTTTCCATACAACTGCCTGTCTGTGAAGTGCCATCTGCAATGAGGAATTTAGATGGATCGATTTTGTTTGATCTCACATATACATGGGATTTCCTATACCAGCTAATTTCTGTATATTTTAAAGGGTTTCTTTGGTAAATCAGTAAATCAGTTCGATTTGTTACAATAGGAATTCACTTACTGACGGTGAAAATTCAAGTTTTTCCACCGCGTGCGCTGTACACCCGTTATACGATTCCGTAGGCAGCGGTAACCGGAGCCGTTGGTTCGTTTTTTGGAAAATTTTCGTATGAATTCGAAGTGGCAATAAAAGACTTTTCTGTGCGTGCGCAGTACGCCCGGTATACGGTGCCGCAGGCAGAGGTGCCCGAGCTGGAGGTTCGTCTTTTAGAAATTTTTCATATGAATACGAGGGGGGACTCGACCCAGAGATTAATTTTTTTCGAGGTTCGTATAAATTAGAGGTCTCTAGGGAGCGAAGCCAACTGGTCAAGACTAATGATCTTCAGCAATGAACTTCGATTCGTATTAAGCGATGACGACTAGAGCTCCTGTTCGTATATTTTCTATCGCACACAAGATACATCCTATCAGTGATGAGGTGGAATTTTGTATGGCAATGGCAGTGGTGTTGTCCTGTGTTTTCTTCGTAGCAAGGTAACAACCTCCAAAGGAAGTAGTGCCTCAAACACACATTGATACGTTGATATTGTGGTACGTGTTTATATCACGCCATTCCAGGTAGATTTTCCATCAATACCCAGCCCCACACAATCTTAACAATGATTCAAAATGCATATGCTTCAGAAATTGAACTGAATTTTTTAAAACTTAAAATTGATGCCTTCTAAAGCAGCGAGTAAAGTAATTGTGTATTTATTTAGAAATTTTACATCCATATTGGAACAGAAGATGTAAATAGATTTAGTTACAGAAGTTTATTAAGTATTTGTGAAAATATCATCTTGCAAAATGATTTTAATATTTTTTATGTGCTTAATATAAACTTTTCATACGTTTACTATAAAAAATAATTAAAGAATCCAATGGAATCTCATACATCGAACATTTACACTGAGGTGACAAAAGTCATGGGATAGCAATATGCAAATATATAGATGGCAGTAGTGTCGCTTACAAATTGTATAAATGGTCAGTGCCTGAGCAGGACTTTCATTTGTGTTCAAATGCTTCGGGTGAGAAGGTTGATTATGTGATTATGGCCACACGACGAGAATTAACGGATTTCGAACGGGGTATGCTTGTTGGAGCTATGCGCATGGGACATTCCATTTCAGAAATCGTTACGGAATTCAACATTCCGAGATCCACAGTGTCAACAGTGTGCCGAGAATATCTAAATTCAGGCATAACCTCCCATCATGGACAACGCAGAGGTCGACCGCCGGCACTTAATGACCGCGACCAACGACGTCTGCGGAGACTTGTCAGTGTAGACAGACAAGTACACTGCGTGAAATAACCGTAGGAATGAATGTGGGACGTACGACGGGCGTGTCTGTTAGGACAGTCCGGCGAAATTTGGCTTTAATGGGCTATGGCAGCAGAAGGCCGACTCGGGTGTCATTACTAACAGCACGACATCGCCAACAGTGGCACTCCTGGGCTCGTGACCATGTCAGTTGGACCGTAGACGAGTGGAAAAAAGTGACTTGGTCAGATGAGTCGCGATTTCAATTGGTGAGAACTGATGGAAGGGTACGAGTATGGCGCAGACCCCATGAAGCCAAGTTGTCAACAAGGCACTGTGCAAGCTGGCGGTGGCTCCATAATGGTGTGGACTGTGTTTATATGGAATGGACTGGATCCGCGGATCAAACTGAACCGATCGTTAACTGGAAATGATTACGTTCAGCTCCTGGGAGAGCACTTGTAACCATTCATGGACTTCATGTACCCAAATAATTATGGAATTTTCCAGGATGACAATGCGCCATGTCAGCGGGCCATAACTGTTCGTGACTGGTTTGAAGAACATTCTGTACCATTTCAGCGGATGATTTGGCTACTGCGATCGCCCGACATGAATCCCATCGAACATTTATGGGACATAATTGAGAGATCAGTTCGTGCACAAAATCCTCCACCGGCAACACTTTCGAAATTATGGACGTCTATAGAGGCTGCATGGCTCAATATATCTCCAGAGGGCTTCCAACAACTCGCGGAGTCCATGCCACGTCGTGTTGCTGCACTTAGCCGGGCAAACTGAGTATCGACACGCTATTATCAGGGTATTCCCTGACTTTTGTCACCTCAGTGTAGATTGAATGTATATATATTATTGATTTCATTGAAACAGAACTTGTTTTAATGCAAAATACCACCATGAAGAACAGAACAAGTTATCAGTTAAGAAGTGTTAAATATGATGGAATCTGATGGTGTAAATATTATTAAACTCTTATGATCTTGTGTGTTTTTATATGAAGCTATTCAAGTTTAAAAAGAAGGGAAATATATACCTAATTCTACTTACAAATAAAAGTTTTTTTAATGAACTTTATTATAGTACTTGAAAATAATGCTTGTGTAATTGCTTTCATATTTAAGATGTGATGTCGAGATTTTGGTTTGTTTAAAGTAAATTTAATATAGATAGGTAATTGTATATTAACAGTAAGTATTGAACTAAATGTTTACATACTTTTAAAAAATTTATTTCTTGTGAATTTTAATTTATAGAAATGCAATTAGTATAGATTAAAAAAGAAATACAAAACATATTTGCTGTTTGAGAATGAAATATTTTCTTTCTGAGTTTTTTCATTATTTCTTCACTATGTAGCAGGTAACGTTCTGTATCAATTTCTGTTTTTAGACAATATCTAACCTAAAAAGAAAAAGGATGAGAAAATTAATATAGACAATAACTGCAAAAAAGTTAGAGAATTTTTCCTTAATATTTCATTTAGGGCGTACTCAAATTTTTCATTTTAAGTGAAAACTTCTTGCACATTCACAATTTAATTTTTTAAACTAAATATATGAAAATTTCAAACATAACTATTTAAATGCCATACAATTTTATTACATTTTTCAAGTCTCACAAATGAGACATTTCTTAAATTATGACTGTCTAAATGCACATACACACAAGAAATTTGCAGACATTATTTAAATACCAAATTTTTTTATAGTTTTTCGATTAAGTGGGACTAGTATTAAATTGTAACCGATGTTTTAAATGATGGCCTTTCCCAAAGGATGTTGTACCATAAAATTCGGATTAAAATAACAATTTTGACAGGGTTAAAAAAACTGAGATTTTAGCTTTTTTTTTTCTCCTGAGAAATATAGAAAGGGCTTTTAAGCTTTATATGATCTATATTAAATAAAAACCTGCAAATTTAATGTATTTATGAATGAAAATAAAGTTGGAAAAGGATGATGATGAGAATGATGATCAATGAGGAACATGAAAAGAATTAAATTAAATTTAATACATGTATAACAATCACTATTGAATTCAGATTCAGGTGGGAATGACCCCCACCGTTCCACAGAAGGTTTGAGATTTTATGTGTTTTAATGAACAAAAGTGCAATTTCCAGACTGGATCTCTAAAGCATCTCTCCCCTTCCCTTTGGTGCCACAGAAATCCATCCCGGAGAAAAAGTCTGGATTCAACATTGATAACAATATTTAATTATTTTTAAACCATTCTAAGAAAATGATTTTTCTTCTGCATTCAGCTATAACTGATAAAATTTGTTATTTGTTCTTAAAAAATAAATTTCAATCCTATTTCTTTTTCATCGTAATTTTTAATACAGATTTTGCTTGGACGGAGAGAAATTAATTCATTAGAAAAGTATAATATTAAGTATAGAATAATTTATCCTTGCAAGGCTTTCGCACGGTAACCTTAGTTTATTTTCTGATACATTTGTCTTAAATTTATTATTAACTGCAATTTTCTTTTAGCCAAACCACTTGTTTTAACAAAATAGGAGTGTATTATGTCTAAAGCCTTTCGTGTAAAATCTCATTCACCATTGTGGCGTTTTGTATTTGCATAGAAAAAGGGATGTTGAAATCAGAAATAATGTGTATGATGATATTAATATTAAAGTATAAAGAAAATTCAGTTTGTTATATCAGATATGGGAAGCGGCGGACTTAAGGGGTCGCGGTGGTCGCAATCGCGAGGGGCCCCGCATCCCAAGGGCCCCCAAATCTTCTTTTGAGTTCAAAGAGAAATGTGACGTTTTGATAAAAGTGTGATGTAGTGGGCCAGAGCTTTTTGATTTTCTAAGCTCGTGTAGGTTTATCGTTCAAAAATAACGCATTTTTTTTTCCAAAGTTCTTTATTAGAACAACTAAAATTAATTTGAAAAATGCAATAATAAACTTTACCATACATAGATAGACACTCTCACTTTTTATAACCATATCTACACTTCGAACACCCCAACATGAGTGAACGATTCGCACTTCACCTCTCTTACGTTGTCAAAACACAACCTCCCTTCACCACGTTCTCGTGTCCACTGTCCCGTGTCTACCGTCCAAAACTGCGCACTAGCACCTCCTTGAACTTTTTTTTTACAAGGGAGCGAACGATTCGTTGCCACACATTGTTCAGTCCCCCACTATTTCTTCGAAAGTAGAAATACTCTATTCAGCAGATCCCAAGGACACAAATAAGCATGCAGTCTCTCTCCTGCATACCTTTATACACAAAAGACTATTGTCCTCCATAGAAATGCCTGTTGCTTCCCCACAGTCAAAAATTTGTTGAGAAGGTACTATGTCACAACACCTCCCCCCCCCCCCCCCGAAAGAGATTTCCACAGGAAATACTTGGCATGAGTTCACGTAATAAGCCCTTTTAATATATTTCCCAAGAGGTCAAGCACACCATTACACCAGCATTAAAATATCATTTAGACTTTTGACCCAATTATGAAAATTCTACTTAAATTCAAGAATACCCACTCTCAGTTTCAAAGGACATACCAAGAATATGAAATTTTCATAATTTTCCTTAATCATAGTTAATCAAAATAATAAAAAGAATTTACATTTTTGATGCTAGAACAATTAATTTAAATTTAAAATATTTGAATACAATACCATTTCAACAAAAAAAAAATAATACAATAACACAATCTTGCTAACAAAATTTTTAAATACAGCACAATATCTTAATGTAAGGCCCTAACCACAATTATTAAAATTTTGAACACTGAATTCCAAACAGAAAATCTAACAAGGACATCTTCCTACTTAGACCATCTGCATTACCATGTAATTTTTCTGGCTTATGTGTAATTTCAAAATTTAATGGCTGCAAAAATAGAGCCCAACGTGTCAAACGAGAGTTTGTACCTACCATTTTCTTTAAGTACAGTAATGGATTATGATCCGTTTGTATCTCAAATTTTTGTCCATCCAAATAATAATTTAACTTTTTTAATCCATATACTATAGCCGCTAATTCTCTTTCTATCGTGCTATAACTTTGCTCCGCACGAGAAAATTTTTTGCTAAGATACAAAATTGTGTGCTCTTCGCCTGCAATAATTTGAGATAAAACAATTCCTACCCTATACAAACTCGCATCTGTTTGCACGATGAATTTCTGCTTAAAATCAGGCGCATATAACACAGGACTATTCATTAATTTTAACTTTAATTCCTCAAATGCATTATTACATTTCTCGTTCCATATGATTTTTTCTTTTTTTATTTTCCCTTTTAATGCATCTGTTAACGGTACTGCTATGATAGCATAATTCTTTATGTACCTCGCGTAATATCCTACCATTCCCAGATATGCTCTTAGTTGGGTCTTAGTTGTCGGAATCGGAAAATCTTTAATAGCCTGCAATTTAGCTTCGCTAGGAGACCTTTTTCCTGACCCCACTTCGTGTCCCAGGAATTTTACGTGATCTTGCGCAAATTTGCATTTGGATGGTTTCACCGTGAGATTTGCTTCTTTTAACCGCTTAAGAACCGCCTCCACATCTTTTAAATGCTGTTCCCAGGTCAAAGAAAATATACCTATATATATGGAACCGCAAATGACTCTAACCCACATAAAACTATGGCAATCAATTTACAAAAATAATATGCTAAATTTAAAAGCCCGAACATCATGACTTTAGGTAAAAAAGTCCCAAATGGTGTTACAAAAGCCGCATATCTCTTCCGTGAGAGGAATCTGAAAATAACCTTTCGTCAGATCCATAACAGTAATAACAGGAGCCGCACTCACTTTCTCAACGACCTCTTCAATGTTTGGCAAAGGGAAAAATTCAGTTCTGGTTTTTGCATTTAATTTCCTATAATCCACACAAGAGCGAGCGTCTTTATCAGCACTCTCAACCAAAATCATAGGCGAAGCATAATCTGACTGCCCGACTTCAATCACACCCAAATCTAAAAGCCTCCGAATCTCTTCACGCAGAATCTCTAACTGTCTCGGCGACATGCGATATGGTTTTGACCTTACCGGCACATTATCCGTTAAAACTATGTCCATTTTAACTAACGGGGTACTCCCAGGGTCCGTAGAAAAAACTTTCATATGACGCTCAATCATTGTCCTGAAATCTCCTATTTGCTCTATAGAAACGCGTTTTTCCAAATAACTTTCTTTTACTAACTCCCAAAAGTCTAACTGAGTGGGATCCGCAATGGAATAAGGAATTTCCGTTTGATCCTCAATTTCCTCACACTCTTCATCCATCAACAAATTTACAAATTCAGGTCTACTATAATATGGTTTAATTAAATTAACATGATAAATAGTAGACTTATTTCTCTTTTCCGGAATATCGATTGTATAATTAGTTTGAGATATTACACCAGTAATAGTTCCTGGTCCTATCCAATTAACTGCCATTTTATTTGGCCTCGAGGTAGCAAGAACTAACACTTTCTCCTACATTAAATTTTCTATACACCGCATTCTTATCATACCATTGTTTTCGTTTTTCCTGACACGCTTTCATTTTTTACACGCTAATTCTTGACAATGTTTCAATCTATTACTTAAGTTAAAAATATAGTTCACTACATTCTGATTGACCGTTTCCTTTTCCATCCAATTTTCATATACAAGTGTATGTGGCATTCGTAAATTTTTACCATGCACAAGCTCAGCAGGGCTAAATCCCGTGCTTTCATGACTTACAGTCCTCAAAGCAAATAAAGCCATTAGCAAGACTGCTTCCCAATCTTTTCCTGCCTCCAAACATAACGTCTTTATAACCTTTTTTAAACTACCATGCATCCATTCAACGCTATTCGATTCTGGGTGGCAAACTGAACTATGCACAACTTTAATACCGAACCTATCAAAAAATTCCGATGTCGACTCACTCGTAAATGACCTACCCAAATCACATTGTACCTCTTTTGGATAACCAGTCCTAGAAAATATTTGTATTAGCCCCTCAATCACTGACGGAGAAGTTAAATCTTCTACCGGTATCGCATCTGGATATTTGGACGCAACACAAATTGAAGTAATCAGGTATCTATTATTTTTCACGCTTAAACTCAAAGGAACTACGCCATCAATATTTATCCTGGAGAAAACTTCTGAAATTACTGGCACGAGCTTCAAGGCAGTTTTCTTTTTATCTCTATTTTTACCAACCTTTTGACACAGATCACAAGTTCTTACAAATTCCTTAATCTCCTTGTAACAATTTGGCCAAAAATAGCATTTAATTACCCTATCTTTTGTTTTAGTTGCCCCTAAATGTCCCGCGACTTCCTCATGACACATTTTCATTATTTTCTCTCTAAATTCTAATGGCAAACATAATTGAAATTTCTCATCCCCACTATTTGAATGTGAAACTCTTACTAGTTTATCTCCCATTACTTTAAATTCCTTTTCTTCCGCATTATTCGCCTTTTCCCATAATGTTTTTAAAGATAAGCACTGTTTCTGAGCTAAGCTGAAATCTTTCGCCGTAATTTTATTGAATCCCACATTGTCTTTCCCCTCCCATTTATGCAATAACGTAAGATCTTCGATTTGACTTTCATCCTCTCTAGTCTCATCCATTCGAACTACCTGCTTTACTTCGTTCTGTGAGCAATCCTCAATTTTATCTACCCTACCTGGTTGTTCTTCTAACTTTGCATGCTCGGCAAACAACATTTCATTATCAGCATCCCGTTGCTCCATTCTTTTTTTTAAAGAATACGTCCTACTACGGGTAACTACCATATTTATTGACCCTCATTTCCTTTATTTTGCTCAATAAGTTCCGCAGTTTTATTACCTAAGATATAGTAACCTTGCTCCGACTCAGATGGTTTAATCGCCGCCTTAGTGGTGATGCAACCAAATTCCCCTTTTATAGTGACCCATGCTAATGGTAAACATTTACATTCATTATCAAGAAGTTGACGTACCCAAGTTATATCTCCAGTAAAATCTTCTGTTTTAACCCAATTTCTATCGCAAAGATCAATTCCCGCTTCCGTATCCCTCAAACAGTGTTTTTCAACCCCATTTATTAGAGCTTTTTTTAGATAAGGTTTAAAACAATCCCCTAAATCAATATCATTACCTAAATGATTAACTGTATTGAACTGATTTTTCTTTTTTAACCATTCTGCACAATCTGGTGCTATGTGCCCAGGTTGATCACAAAAAAAAAACACCTAATCTGACTTTTCTTCTCAAATCCTTTTTAGATTATTTTTAAATTTATCATTTTTATAATTTTCCTTTTTATTCTCTAACTCCGATTCAGCTTTTACTTCACTCTTACTTTTCGGATTTAAATTACTTCTTTGCATCTCTGAATAAGGTTTTTTCCCCAAGACTTTTTTTTCCGATTTCCTGAAACTACTTCTAATACTATCATATTTATCACATTTATCAGCGAGCTTCGAAGCCTCTTTCATTTCATCCCATTCATCCATAAATTTTTCTTTTACTTCAAAAGGAACGCGTTTTTTTACTTGCTCAAAGAGCATGAGTTTTTTTAAAGACTCGAAATCCTTTATTTCTAATTATTCCAACCAATTATCCAAATAACCCCTTAATTCATATACTAAATCAGGGGTGGTCAACTGTGGCACGCGCCACACCACTAAAATTTTACAGTAATCATTGCCTTATCTAATCATCGAATCTCTGCGATTCAAAAAGTCGAATTTTTCTGTAAAATTTTAGTGGTATCAGGCGTGCCACTGTTGGCCACCCCTGTACTAAATCTACCCATAACTCTCCAGGTTTTCTTTGATGATTTTCAAACTTTTCTTTTAAAGCACCCGTTCCCAATCTAAAACGATTTAATAAGACTTTTTTTACATGTTGAAAATCATCTCCTAATTCTGCTGGTTGCTTCACTATAATTTCCGCGATATCTGATGGCAATAAGGGAATTAATTGGCTAACCATATCCTCTTGTGAAATTTTAGCTTTTTCCGCCTGTTTTTCAAAGACCATAAAGAAAAGAGTGATGTCAATTAATTTAGAATCAAAACGTGGAACTAATTCCTTCAAATTTATTTTTGGATTCCTATGTGAACCTAAATTCATATCACTAGACGAAGGACTAAGTTTCCGAAGAATTTTGAATTCTTAATTTTTCTAACTCAAATTGTCTTGTTTTTTCACGCTCTTCGTCTTTTCGTTCCAAAGCTAATTTTTCCCATTCCATTTCTTTTCGTTCTGCATCCTCTTTAAAATACATTCCAAATTCGATTTAGCAAAACTCTCATTATAATCCGATGCTGCTAAAATTGAGTGAATTGTAGTTTTATTTTTATCAGTTGCCGACACATTGGTCTCAAATTCCTCTGCTAGCAAAAGCAAGATGTTTTTAGTATATTTCCCTAGAAATTCTTCCATTATTTTTCCCAAAATATACTAAGCACAGAAATACACAAATATATACAATTTGTAAAACAAAAACAAATAATATAAAGAATAGAATTTTATCCTCTAGATATATCAATGCATAAAACAATAATACAATTTTCCTATCTCATTGCACTTGTTATATCCTTTAAAACTGAGTAGATCCTCACAATTATTTTGATACACACAGTACTATATAAATACAATTTATATTTAAACGATTAATCCTGATTTTTCCGCAGCATACCCATAAAATTTCAAATAACCTTATTGCTGTAATAAACAAAAGCAGTATATGCCCCAACTTTATAACTAAAAGTTACATCCACAACTATGATTAAACTTTGACGATTAATATTCTTTTATTAACCAACAGTAATTTACTATCATCAAGTAAATTCTAAAATACATAAATATTAAATTTTCAAAACCAAATGAACTACCTTACAGACCTTAGGAAACCCATGTGATATAAAAATTCTAACTAAAAATTTCAATCCCAAATTAATAGCTACCCTAGAATTTTTATCTTTTAAACATATACAAATTACCAAGAATAGAAATATACAATATTAAATCCTAACAGACCTCTCTAGAAAATTTCATAAAAGGGCTTACCTTCAAATGTAGACATTTACTCTACACTGCTCCAAGGTTTTCCTACACTTTTTTTTTTCAGGTACTGTCGTATATTCAGATTTAACTTTATTTCCGCCTGGAAATTTGCACACAAGCTGTCTCCATAGACTCCTAAGGGCGAGCGATCAGTATTCTTCTATCCATTGCACTGGACGTTTGCTGAACAAATTTTCAATATCGTCACAGTTCCTAATCGGATACTCTTGAAAATCCTTGTCATCAAACACAAAATTTCATTAGCGACTGTCCTTGTTACTCACACTGTTTCCGTCTTTACATCAGGTTCACGTGAGCCCAGTCTAATTTATGCTAGACTTAATTGATCCTTGAGCTGCCACCATTTATTATACTAGCTGTGATGTAGTGGGCCAGAGCTTTTTGATTTTCTAAGCTCGTGTAGGTTTATCGTTCAAAATAACACATTTTTCTTTCCAAAGTTCTTTATTAGAACAACTAAAATTAATTTGAAAAATTCAACAATAAACTTTACCATACATAGATAGACACTCTCACTTTTTATAACCATATCTACACTTCGAACATCCCAACTTGAGTGAACGATTCGAATTTCACCTCTCTTACGTTGTCGAAACACAACCTCTCTTCACCACGTTCTCGTGTCCACTGTCTCGTGTCTACCGTCCAAAACTGCGCACTAGCACCTCCTTAAACTTTTTTTTTACTAGGGGACGAACGATTTCGTTGTCACACATTGTTCAGTCCCCCACTATTTCTTCGAAAGTAGAAATACTCTATTCTGCAGATCCCAAGGACACAAATAAGCATGCAGTCTCTCCTCCTGCATACCTTTACACAAAAGACTATTGTCCTCCATGGAAATGCCTGTTGCTTCCCCACAGTCAAACATTTGTTGAGAAGGTACTATGTCACAAAAGGATTTTCTTAGTGTTCTTTTTTTTAATTTTTCCGGTAATATTACAACTTCATTTTTATGTAATAAACAGAATTTTTTTTTCTATCATTTGCTACTACCAGAAATGTTTTAGCTTTCCCTTATCTTTTTTCCGTTATGAATTATCAGGACTATGATCAGTCGTTTAAGGATGGGATGGGATGGGATTCAAAGGAAACTTCGGTCTGAGCCGAAAGGAACCCTATTAGAGACATTCTATGACGATTTAATTATACAGATTGAGGGCCTGATTAAATCGTGGGCCATCAACCTGGTCCCTTGATTTTGGGGGCCCCAGTTCGCTCAAAAAGAAGTTTGTTGGGAACACACTAGATACTGCCGAAGGCACTGAGCCCCCGGGAACTAAATTCATTTGAAACACTGTATGATGCTGAAGCAGGCCTCCCACTGGTCCGTTTTTTGAACACCAGGATAATTAAAGAAAAAATTTCATGGTAGGTTTCGGCAACAATTGGAAGAAAAACGCCTTTTTTGGTAAGTTTCTACGAAATTTATAAAGGGGATTTTTCTTATAAAAATATAGTGGTGTTCAAAAAACGGACCGAGTGGGAGCCCTGTGCTGAAGGCATTGGGGCCCCGATTTTCCGAAGATATAAAATCATACAAACTTAAGTCTTGTTTAAGGTTATTATAACGGACCAAGGCAACGCCGCACAGTGGATCAAAGTATAGGCGATGTCGAACATAGGATTATCACGATAGTATAAGCATATATATATGATCTTTTTTGTTATATTTAGGTTTAAATGAGTAAAATAAATGATACTGAAAGTATCTGCATGGTTTTTACGAACAATTTCGCGCTTTTTTGTCGCAAACAGGAAATTTAGGGAGATGATGAATAACTAAAATAAACTGGAAAACAAAGCATGCAGTTTTTACTTATATCCAAAAGACATTTGTGGAATATTTAAAACATTTGTTTAATTTTTAATTGGCAACATATGCGATATTTACACAACTCTTTAAAATCGTTCAACAAAACTGCAACTTATTTCAGTGCATATTTGTTATTATCGGTTTTGAGTTTTTAAAAATTATCTTGTAATAATATTAATTTTAGCATATTTCTTTTTTATTTGAAACAAGATTATTTCATTTTGTCTTTTTTCTTATATTCTTTTGAAATATGATAACAAGCAGATATTTGTTTCTGTTTCTGAAGAATTTAAATAATGGATTTAGTTATGAAAAATCAATGTTTAGTTTCGTAACAGAACAGTGTAGATTAATTGCCTCAGAAATTGATGAAGAAAATTTTAAGGAGCGTTTGCATATGTTTTGTGTAAATGCAAAAGATAGCTGGTTGAAATCTGAACGAAAATTAGATCGTTTCAATAATAAAAACTATTCTCCACTTCAGTGTTCCTTTAAAGTTGGTAATGAGCTTAAACCATTTGCAGTTGAAAATTTGCAGAAATCAACATCACGAAAATATTTTTCAGACGTAACTGAAACTCGTGAAATTTTTCAGCGAGGATACTTCTGGAGAAGCTAAATTATGAAGAATCAAAGAGAAAAATTCAACGTGAATTCAGAAAAGAATTAGGATTGGTAATAGATGTTGTTTTAAACAGGGAAGCAGTTTGGCAGACGATGGAAACGCTGCAAGGACATTTTTTGCTGAGCTTGAAAAGACAGCTGAGATCACTGGATTGGATAAAGAACTTATTAAACGTTTTGCATTTATAATGCAAGTGATCGCCTGTGACGAAGTAATTAATGAGGAAAAAATTTTCAATTTCGCACTGGGATTAGCTAAACAATGTGCCTCAAAGTACGGTTGGCATTATATGCCAGCTTCTGTACATAAATTACTAACTCATGAAAAGGATATGATTGCAAATCGTGCTGTTCCAATAGGTTAATTATTGGAAGAAGCTACCGAAGCTCGAAATAAAGGGTTTCGAAGGTACCGGGAGTCCCATAAGAGAAAAATAAGTCGAAGAAAAGACTTATTGCACTATTTGATAATGACATCTGTCGCTTTGATTTAAAGTATTAGACACAAAATAAAAAACGTTCAAAGGAACAAAAAATTTCTAGAAGCATTGGAACTTTTACTTTAAAATATAACACTTTATCACTGACATAGCCACGCATCCATTTATTAGAGTACATTTAACCCTCTGAGAGCCTTTGCGCTTTTCAGCATTTTCATATAAACGTTCATATAACCCAAGATACGAGTATATTAAATTTAATTTCGCAGTTTAATATTAAATTAGTTTTTACATCATTTCATCCTAGAAAATTCTTACAGCATAATCTTCTTTAAAAAATATTTTTGTGTATAGCCAATTTAACACGTTTTGTGGAAACAGAAAATTACGTAATAGCCGCTTCAAGTCCATTTATTTCGAAAACGCGCAGGTTTGCGCAAAAAATCCTCTATACCACATTAATGTATATGCTTTCAAGAATAACAACATGTGTTTGAAATTTTAAACAACTTTAAACAATTTAAGTTACGTAATTTTGAAGATTATGATACCGTTAATTTTATATGTGTTGTTCATAATGTAGAATGAAACATAAAATTCAATCAAAATGTAGTCAGTAGTAGTTTAAAATGTGTTTTAAGAAATTAATAATGATATTTTAAATGAGTTATTAGTAGAGGTTACTTAGGTTCCATTTCTAAGCACAGCAAAAAGTCACTAAATTTCGCAGAAAAATTCCTCTGCTGAAAGGTGTATATTCCGAGCTATACAAATGCGGTATAATTTTGTATAATTTAAAAAAAATACATATATTCGTATTTTGTAGCTATTCTTTTAAAATATTTCATTACAAAACATTAGTTATTTAATGATTATTTTTTGGCTCTATGTTCGCATTTTCTTAAGGATTAATCCGCTGTGCACCGGGTGGGTCAGCTAGTAATCAATAATTTATTATTGCACAAGTTTAATTATTGCATCGTAATGGTTCATAGGGCCCCATCAGTGGCCGAGAGGTTCTACTCTCAAATCTGGTAGATGGGAGGTGCTGGGTTCGAACCCAATCACGCCCGTCGGCCTAATCGTTCGGAATTTTCGTGGTTTTCTTCGAACTTTGGATTTCCCTGCGCAAATATGGATTAGGTTCCCTTAGAAAGACTCCCACGGAGGACACCCATCCCCTTTCGGGCCCATATCTCTCGTGTAGATAATTATCAGTCATCAACACTGTAATAGTTCATACTTTTTCCCTCTTAAAAAATCTCCATATCCAGATATTTTTCCCCAATATGAATTTTTTCCATTTTAGTAGATGTTTCGCTAATCGCAGTAGTGGAAGTGTCACTTTTCAATTTTTGGGGCCATTTTTTCATGGCATTCGCTGTTAAATCACACGCAATTACAAACCTATATACAGATTAGTTAATTAAATTGGTGTTTAAAAATATATTTACATAAAAATGCAATGCAGATTATTATAAAACAACTTGTGGAGTTTCGAATTCTTTTTATTTATATCCATAAAGCATTTGTCATTCTTTGAACCCAGTGGTGTAACAAAAAGGAGAAAAATCTTAATTTGGTTAAATGGACGAATTTATTTGATTTCTGAAATTGCGTAGCTGCCAACTTGTACGGATTTTTCCTACCACTAAAATTTAATAGTAAAATTTAGTTAATTGAATCACCAAATTTCAAGAAATTTTAACGTTTAAATAAGTCAGAAATTTCTATTAAATTTTATTGACATGAAAAATCCGTACAAGTTGGCAGCTATGAAATTGTTTTAATAAAACTCGAAATTAAAATTGCAACCAAGATAATGCAATGCATTGCGGGTCGCTGCAGCCCCCTGTATTAAAATTCCATACATTTATATCTTATTTCATGTCATAAATGAGCCAAAAACGAAAAGTAGCGAAAAGAGGTTTCGAGTTATAGCTCAGCAGATACTAAAATATTGTCTCCTTAGCTTCTGGTTTACTTTGGTTTGATAAATTTTATGTTCTTAAAAAAATAATAGAAAAATAAGATATATGATTTTAGCACATTTATCCATCGCAATATCTAAGTTTATGTAAAATAATCTGATGTAATTTTAATATGGAATAAATTTTGTGTAATTAATCCTTAACTATTTTAATGCATTTTAATTAATTTGTAAGTAATTATTGTAATTAAGTTTTGAATATCTATTATTTTTAAATTATAAATATATCTAATTTTGCAAGATGGAAGGGTCCCAAAAAGTTCCAGTGAGAGGGGCCCCTCACTTCATAAATCCACCCCTGGATATGGGCAAAGAATATCCTATCCAACGATATCTCATTCATCGTACATTACTTATTTGTTGAAAATAAGGTTTGTTGACAACAGAAATAATATACATGATTTTTCACTTGAAATGAACTAGGATTTTTCTTGCATTCGTTTTTCATGCTTATTTTCAAATGAATATTTATATTATAATTTACTCATATGGAATTATTACTATATTTGCGAAAAACAACAGGAAACCCTAACAAGAATATTAATGAAATATAAAATGAAATCTAACAAAATATTTTTTAATAAAAAGGAAAATACGATAATGATTAAAAAATCAGAAAAATGAGGGGAGTGGGGGATTGTCCCACCTGTCCTTTCTAAATGCTTCTGATTTTTATTAATTTTATCTTGCACAGTGATGTACACTGCAACATTTCTATTAAAGGATAGTTGTAGCCTGGACAACAATTCTCCAGACTACCACCCAGATAGCATTCTTAATTTGCAGAAAATTAGCAGCAGTCTTGCTTTGAAAACCTGCAAAGTTGCAGCGAGCTCATCAGCATGACAAGACTGAAAGTTCACAACAAGACTGCAGCAGGATGACGCAAACGTCGAAGTCACCACACTTTAAACTTGCAGCTAACTTGTCGTGCAAGTTAAATTTATGCTGTATCAAATTTGTTGCAAATTAACGGCAAACAAGTAATCAAAAATACTGCAAACTTACTGCAAAGCAGTAATCCTTCCACGCCCCACAATCTGTTTACAACTGTTACACTATACGTTTAACCCCTTCGGAGAGATCCATAGACCTGATCAGGTCTATGCGCACACACAGACAGAAGGCGCATGCATCGTTTTTATCACCATAAACAGGTTAAGGTAATATTTATACTTTCCTGTACGAGCCTTTATTGGTATTTGATAAGTATAGCGTTTAGAAAAAGCGGCGCCAATCGAATAAAATTTTTGCAATTTCTACGTATGTGCTGATTGTCTATTCTCTCAACAGAGGGATTTTTTGCTTTCGTCACTTTCGTGAATTAATGACAGTCTTGCCATCAGTTGCACAACAAATTACTCATGCAAGTGGGGGATAGTACACCTTGCGGGAAATTTGCTGCGAATTTCTCAATTCAAATTTGTCACGACAAGATAATATCAGAAAAAAATCAAACTTGCTGCTAATGTTCATGCTATCTGGGCACTGTTTTTTTAATAGAAATGTTTCAGAGAGCGCAACTGCACAGTTCCAGTTAAAATTCATAGAAATCCAAGGCCTCATTTAGGAACAGCAGGGTGGGACAATTGCCCCCCCCCCCCCCCTAATTTTTTACATCAGTTTATTTTTCCCAGATAGCATGAACATTAGCAGCAAGTTTGATTTTTTCTGATATTATCTTGCCGTGACAAATTTGAATTGAGAAATTCGCAGCAAATATCCCACAAGGTATACCATCACCCACTTGCATGAGTAGTTTTTTTTTAACTAATGGCAAGACTGTCTTTAATTCACGAAAGTGGCGAAAGCAAAAATATCCCTCTCTTGAGAGAATAGACAATCAGCAGATACGCAGAAATTGCAGAAATTTTATTCGGTTGGTACCGCTTTTTTTAAACGCTATACTTATCAAATACCAAAAAAGGCTCGCATTAAAACGTACGAATATTACCCTAACTTGTTTATGGTGGTAAAAACGATGCATCAATAGACCTGATCCGGCATATAGACCCCTTCGAAAGGGTTAATGTGGCGTGGAAAGATTACTACTTTGCAGTATTTTTGATTAGTTGTTTGCCGTAAATTTACAATAAACATGATACAGCATGAATTAAACTTGCACGACAAATTAGCTGAAATTTCAAAGTGTGATGGTGACTTCGGCGTTTGCATTATCTTGCTGCAGACTTGTTATGAACTTTCAGTCTTGTCATGCTGAGCTTGCTGCAACTTTGTAGGTTTTCAAAGCAAGACTTCTTCAAATTTTCTGCAAACTAAAAATGCTATGTGGTTTTTTATATAAAGCGTCCGCTACTGATTCTATGAATGCCGCATGCCGGACAAGCAGAGGATGCAAACTCTATTCATTTTATCTCGTCCTATGAGCGTCCCACTATCGTCCTATGAATGGCTGAAAATGATTATCGGAGGACGTGATTAGGTGTCTTTTTTTGCTCCGCCAGGACGTTCGTCGGATAACGATGGGATATCCGACGGACGAGACAATATACTGCACAGGACGCTTATCGTATGTTCTCAAGACGTGTTTGTGTTGTATGGGATATGGTCAAGAGGAGTTAGAACAAAAACTTGCTGAGCCTTTTATTATGTTGGACTTAACCAGTTTGCCATTATCGACAAGTTAATATTTGATTACTTGTCAAATACATCAAAGCGAACTCGTGTAGGTGTAGGTGAGTATCGCCAAGTTCTGAAGTGGATTGCTACAGTTTAATCAAAACTTGCAATCTGACAATCTGAGCAAACGCCCTCTGTGTATGTCGCCCTTCTCTGCGGCAATGTTGTTTCTGTTGATTTGGCTCGCCATTAATCACTGTATCACACGAAACCTCTATTCATGGATATGCCATGTAAAATCACCACCTGTAAAAGAGAAGAAATGTGCAATAGGAACGCCGCACAAATCCTTTTTTGGAAGTCAAACCTTGCAGAGCTGTGATAATTTTCAGTTCTAGTTTGCAAAACAGAAAACACTGCAGCATGAAGAAATCTTTTTTTTTTCTTTTACTTTTTTTAAAAATCTACATACCGCATTACGTCATACATAGAAACTGCTAGAATCTCAAGAAAGTGGAGTTGAGAGGATTTAAATAACATTAATTTTGGTTTCGATCTCGAAAAAATACATAAGTAAAACCAGTTTTGAATTAAAATCCATTTTTATAACAATTAACTGGAATTTTCTTTTGAAAATCCGAAAGAGCATCTTATTAAGGATGCGCCTATTTTACATAATCAACAAATGTTTCAGCAAAATGGACAGCCAATTAACCAATCACAGTCTTGATTTGAAAGTTGAAGCAGTTGACAGCTTCACTGACTATTTACCCGACATTGGACATTGCGAGAGTTTCAGCTGTATATTTCCTTTGTACATGTTAAGTGTTTTTTGTGTTTAATGTGGAGTAGTTTTTTGTATTCTTGGGGTGTTTTTTTTTTCTTCTTAGAGGTTAGGTAATTTTTTATTAACAAATTTCTTTATAATATATAGTGGAGTTTACATGTAATCGTAAATGTAATCTGACTTTCAGTTTCGAAACTCAAATGATCGGCTTTATTTCCATTTCCAACTGTCATGTTCAAAACTTCATTCCATTGACATATGAATCAGCTCATCTATTCCATGGTGAGTTCGTATTTTCTTTTATTTTTTGTTAATGTATGTTTGTCACTTGATATTGACACGGTAATTTCAAGGGCATATTTGATTTCAAGGCCTCGCCTAAATATATTATCAGTGCTTTAAAATAATTATATTTAAGTAATTTTTCGTGCGTAGTTCTTGCTTTGTATTATTCTTTTTCATTTGCTGAGCTATTGATTGTGTTTTATATTTGTGTTGTGTATATATTATGTGTTATATTTTTATTTCATTAATTGATATTAATAAGGTAAACGTAGCTTTCTTCTGTCTTCGATTGTTGTAGTGATTTCGGAATTTTTTCTGCTAGAATATATTATAAATATATTATTTTTGAGATGTTTAAAATAACGGTATTAAATATGTATTGATGAAACCTCTGAATAACGGATACCTCCACGGCGCAGAATTTGTCCGCTATTTAGATTTAAAAAAATGCATAAATATATAGGTATTTGCGATCGAAAGTGTCCGCTATTCGGAAGTGTCAACTATGAAGATTTTACTGTCTGTTTTGGTCTGTATGTATTTGGTGATTTATTTTCTGAAACATTTATTTAAAATTATTAAAACAACCCAGATAGCAGGCACATTAGCAGCAAGTTTGATTTTTTCTGATGTTATCTTGCCGTGACAAATCTGACTTGACAAATTTGCTGCAAATCTCTCACCATTACCCACTTCATGAGTAGTTTGTTGTGAAACTGATGCAAGACTGTCTTTAATTCATTAAAGTGACGAAATAAAAAAAAATCCCTCTGTGAGAGAATAATCAATCAGCACATGCTCAGAAATTGGGTACTACTCAAAGGCAAGACACTCACATCCCAGATAGCATTTTTAATTTGCAGCAACCTTGTTTTGAAAACCTGCAAAGTTGCAGCAAGCTCAGCATGACAAGACTGAAGGTTCATAACAAGACTGCAGTAAGATAACGCAAACGCCGAAGTTACCACATTTTGAACTTGAAGCTAACTTGTCACAAGTTAAATTCATGCTGTATCAAATTTATTGCAAATTAAGGGCAAACAGGTAATCAAAAATACTGCAAAGTAGCAATCTTTCCATAGCCAACTATCTGTTTACAACTGTTACACTATAAGTTTAACCCCTTCGGAGGGGACCATAGACCTGATCAGGTATATTCCCAGATAGCATAAACATTAGCTGCAAGTTTGATTTTTTTCTGACATTATCTTGTTGTGACAGATTTGAATTGGGAAATTCGCAGCAAATTTCCTGCAAGGTATACCATTCCCCATGTGCATGAGTAGTTTGTAGTGAAACTGATAGCAAGACTCTCTTTAATTAACGAAAGTGGCAAAATCAAAAAAACCTTGTGTTGCGAGAATAGACAATCAGCAGATACGCAGAAATTGCAGAAATTTTATTCGGTAAGCACTGCTTTTTCTAAATGCAATACTTATCAAATACCAAAAAGCCTTGCATTGAAACGTACAAATATTACCTTAACTTGTTTATGATGATGAAAACGATGCATGCACCTTCTGACTGTGTTCGCAACAATAGACCTGATCAGTTCTATGGACCCTTCCGAAGCGGTTAAACTTATACTGTAACAGTTGTAAACTGATAGTGGAGCATGGAAAGATTACTACTTTGCAATAAGTTTTGCAATATTTTTGATTACTTGTTTACCATTAATTTGCAATAAATTTGATACAGCATGAATTTAACTTGTCGACAAGTTAGCTGCAAGTTCAAAGTGTGGTGACTTCGGCATTTGCGTTATCTTGCTGCAATCTTATGAACTTTCAGTCTTGTCATGCTGAGCTTGCTGCAACTTTGCAGGTTTTCAAAGCAAGAGTGCTGCAAATTTTCTGCAAATTAAAAATGCTATCTGGGTTGATGCGAACACACCGTCAGAAGGTGCATGTATCGTTTTCATCACCATTAACAAGTTAAGGTAATTTTTGTACTTTTCAATAACCCAGATAGCATGAACATTAGCAGCAAGTTTGATTTTTTTCTGACATTATCTTGCCGTGACAAATTTGAATTGAGAAATTCGCCATAAATTTCCTGCAAGATATACCATCCCCCACTTGCATGAGTAGTTTGTTGTGAAACTAATGGCAAGACTGTCTTTAATTGACGAAAGCAAAAAAATCCCTCTGTTGAGAGAAGACAGTACATATGCAGAAATTTTATTCGGTTGGTACCGCTTTTTCTAAACGGTATACTTATCAAATACCAAAAAAGTCTCGTATTGAAAAGTACCAATATTACCTAAACTTGTTTATGGTGATGAAAACGATGCATGCACCTTCTCATGATGTGTTCACATCTATAGACCTGATCAGGTCTATGGACCCCTCCGAAGAGGTTAAACTTATAGTGTGACAGTTGTAGTCAGATAGTTGGGGCATGGAAAAATTACTGTTTTGCAGTATTTTTGATTATTTGTCGTTAACTTTCAATAAATTTTATACAGCATGAATTTAACTTGCATGACAAGTTAGCTGCAAGTTCAAAGTGTGATGACTTAGGCATTTGCGTTACCTTGCTGCAGTCTTGTTATGAACTTTCAGTCTTGTCATGTTGAGCTTGCAGCAACTTTGCAGGTTTTCAAAGCAAAACTGCTGCCAATTTTCAGCAAATTAAAAATCCTATCTGGGAAGAGCCTTTTATGGTATTTGATAAGTATAGCGTTTAGAAAAGTGGTGCCAATCGAATAAAATTTCTGCATATGTGCTGATTGTCTATTCTCTCAACAGAGGGATTTTTTGCTTTCGTGAATTAAAGACAGTCTTGCCATCAGTATCACAACAAACTACTCATACAAGTGGGAGATGGTATACCTTGCAGGAGATTTGCTGCGAATTTCTCAATTCAAATTTGTCACGGCAAGATAATGTCAGAAAAAAATCAAACTTACTGCTAATGTTCATGCTATCTAGGATCATTGTTACTGTTATGGAATCTCATTGTTAACCCTTTCTGCCACACTGTGCCCGGGTCGGGATACCTAATTTTAATTCCAAACTTACGAACGGCACCAAGAATATTTTAGTAAAATTTTGCTTTTACAATGAACATTAAAAGTAACATGTTTTTAATTTCTAAAAAAGTAGTTTTAAAATTCCGGTGTCAGTCAATCATTTCATCATTTTACAACAAAAATCGCCCGTGCCGGAAAGGGTTAAGGAACCTAGAAAAAGGTATTTATTATTTTAACTCTTCAAATGTAGTTATTTTTTGTAAGGTAACATTTTATCTATAATCTACAACTTATTTCATATAAAAATTCTTGTAAATTAAAAATTTATGTTAATTTACTAAGTTATGTTTACGTCTTCGGTCATTTTAAATTTATATTGAAAATTATAATTTTTAAAAGAATTTTTCTCAATATTATTGAATTTTTTTTTTTTTTTTTAATATTGTTGTAACACATTTTTAACACTTTCGGGACTGCATCCCTTACACAAATTTTATTCAGTTGGTACCATTTTTTTTAAACGCTATACTTATCAAATACCAAAAAAGACTATAATTTGTTATACAAATATTACCGTCACTTGTTAAAGGTGATAAAAGCGATATATGCACCGTCTGATGGAGCACATACATCAGTGTGTATGCGTCGATAGTCCTGAAGGTGTTAAGATTATTGTGTAACATTTGTAAACTGATAGTGTGGTACCATTGCCAGTTTGGTCTCCATTTATATTTCAAAATTTTATATTCACACCGGAAATATTGAAAGAAGAAACTGTATTAGCTTGCACAGCAAGTTAGCTGCAAGTTCAAAGTGTGGTGACTTAACAGCACTTGCGTTATCTTGCTGCAGTCTTGTTATGAACTTTCAGTGTTGTCATGCTGAACTCGCTGCAATTTTGCAGGTGTGCAAAGCAAGACTGCTGCAAATTTTCTGCAAACTAAAATTGCTATGTGATTGACATTCCCGGTTAAAAGGAAATTTATATGAACATTGTTTAATAACCATAAACTTTCAGCTAAATCCTAGAACAAGAGAGACACTTGGCAACATTGAATTTGGCGAAGCAATACATCTCTGCTTCTTAATCCTATTACCTTTCTTCCGTATGTTATGGCTACGTCTATTTTAATTGATTTTTTTAAGATCATGGGGTTTTTTTGAACTGGGTGTTTTGTTGAGTTGAGGTGTTATTTTAATATGCTTTTTGTGATGAAGATTGGATGGTGTAAATTTTATTTGACATGTTTGATGGTTGTGTATTTCTGGGTCTTTTTTTTATTTTTGAAATATACCTTCATAAGAAGTCTACTTTAAATGTGGGCAAATTATGAAAAATAAAAGTAAAGTGAATTAATTTTATTTGATAAGTCTACTGATTTATGCATTTTTAAGATTGCGAATAAAGAAATTTTAATGTATTGGGTTAGAACAATCATGTCAAACTCATTTATTGCCGTGGGCCACATTAAAAAAGGTAAATAATATTATCATTTGCAAAGAATAAAATTTTTCAAACAAAACACAGCCATGTTAAATAAATTTTAACGTAAAGTTCCAAGGTTATTATTATACATAATTTATTTTATCACATTTCTCGTAAAAAATATTTAAAATTACTTTTCAACAAAAAATCTAAAATGTAGTATACTTTTGGGAGAATGACCCACCTACTGTAGGGGTACAGTGGTCCACAATCCACTCTACTTACTGTAAATGCAGAATTTTCAAAATAATTAATAATTGCTTATTCTGTGTAAAAATAAATTGTTTTAAAGTAATTATTTAACTGTAAAATAAAGAAGTAAACAAAGAAAAATTGCAATTTATTTAACATAGTAAGAAATATTTTGGTTTGTATTTATACTGCTTTTGAAAAATATAAAGTGTAACCTATTAATTTGTAGCCTGTTATTACTAAAAGAATTTCTGGAAGGTTCTGAAATTTTATTACTCATTTTAGATGTATCATAAAACAAATTTGGAATCAAAACTTTATGGTTATTAATCTCTTGTTTATATCAGTGTTTATCTTAATGTCGCCCTCAGACCCAAAAGTATTTCAGGAAAATTTCAGGCGTCATAAGTATTTTGGAGTTTCATTTTCAAATTTAAATCTGCAATGACTTTATTTTACTTATTATCGTCACCTTACTTGCAATTGTTCCTGTATCTTAATCTGTTATTATTTAAAAAGTAATTTTTTTTTTTTTTTATAATTTTCCTGTTTTTTGTTTGAAAATATTACTTACAAATTTACTTTATTATGTTATTTTGGAAGTAAAGGAGAAATAAAGAAGAATTAGATTAACAAAAAATGTATTTATATTGTATTTCAAATAATATTTAATAGTGGAACACTGTGCCCCAGTGTGTGAACCAGTGTGGTGTCCCACTTCTAGGGCACAGTGGTCCACTTTATGAATGTACACAAATATTTTTTTTTTTTTTTTAAATATTTGAAACTATGTTCTGAAAAAATTCTGAGGCATGTAACAATGTTTAAAAAAAAATCAAATATTTTTAGGCAGATTGGACTTTCCATCAAAGAGAAAAAAAAAAATGTGAACTGCTAAAGTGGTCCACTGTGTCCCAGTCTCCCTACTTACCACTTTCTTCCATATGTTGTGCCTATGCGTACCTTAATTTGTGTTTTTTATGATTGGGTTTCTTGAAATGGATGTTTTGTTGAGTTCAGTGTTTTTTTGCTATGCTGTTTTTGATGAAGATTAGATGGTGTAAATTTCATTTGAGGTGTTCAAAGGTTGTGTATTTTGGGGTCTTTTTTATATTTTTTGAAATATACCTTCATAAGCAGTCTATTTTAAGTGTGAACAAAATATCAGAAATAAAAGTAAATTTTTCTTTATTTTATAAGTTTAGAGATTTCTGTGTCAAATTAGTGCATTTTTAAGATAGCAAATAAAGAAATTCTAATGCATTTATGCAGAAATTCTAATGCATTTATGCAGAAATTCTAAACATTTGACAATCCATAGTTATTGACATTTATATCCTGAGTCATTGACATTTATATCCTGAGTCATTGACATTTATATCCTGAGTCATTGGCATTTATATATTCAGAGTCATTTGACATTTATATATTCAGAGTCATTTGACATTTATATATTCGGAGTCATTTGACATTTATATATTCGGAGTCATTTGACATTTATATATTCGGAGTCATTTGACATTTATATATTCGGAGTCATTTGACATTTATATATTCGGAGTCATTTGACATTTATATATTCGGAGTCATTTGACATTTATATATTCGGAGTCATTTGACGCTTAAAGCCGGAGTCATTTGACAAATTTATTAATAACTGCATTTAATATTAAATTGTTAACACTGCTTAAATTTAATAATTAAAAAATTAGCTACCTAATTAGGAAAATAATATACCGTAATTTCAGGCCTATAATCCGTGGATTATCTGTTTAAAAACCTCAAAATTTTTAAGTGCAGATTATCTGCTGAAATTTTTTTTAAGCAGAAGTTCACGTCAGACATCCAGTTTCTACCACACGATTGTCTGCTATCAACTGTTTGTGGTGTTGCTCGTGATTGGTTCACATATGACATAAACGTGCTAGTGGGAGTTGCTTCCGATTTTTATTATTTTTTTAGCTTTTTGGCAACATGTTTCTATGATGAACAAAGCATTTCTCAACTCATCTCTTTCAAAAATTTCAATCTCAATCATTTATGAAATAGTCTATTGTTATGACGCTAAGTTATAATAATGTCTAAGAGAAAACGTGTTATTTAACACTGCAGAATTTAAACTGAACGCTATTAAAAATGCAGAAGATGATTTCGATACAGTATCGATTATTAGCATAAATCTGTAGCCAAATCAATATAGGTATTGGAATTAGCATAAATGTAGGCCCAAATCGATATAAATATCGCAATTAGCACAAATCTATAGTCAAATCGATATAGGTACCGATTATTATTAGCATAAATATACAGCCAAATCGATATAGGTATCAAAATTAGCATAAATGTAAGCCCAAATTGATATAGGTATCACAATTAGCGCAAATCTATAGTCAAATCGATATAGGCACTATTAGTATAAATCTATAGTCAAATCGATTATTAGCATAAATCTATAGCCAAATTGATTACAAGACATTCTACATTTTAGATATAAAATTCAATGGAAAAAAAAATTATTTTTTTAACTTGTAATTATTTTATTTTTTTTTCAATTATTTTAATACAATTATCATTTAAACAGAGCAACTAAATAAATAGGGAGGTGGTTTATTAGTAGTACTTTGGAATGTTGAAAACAATAAGTAATCCTCGTATAGTCTGGCGTATAATCCACGGATTATATGCCGATGCGGATTATCTGCTGAAATTTTTTTATAAGGGCTAAAAATTGCTGCTGCGGATTATACGCCGCCGTGGATTATAGGCTGAAAATTATGGCACATTTTTATGCTTTAATTACTAAAATGATAATAAATAATTTAGTATTCATTCTAGAAAGCAAAAGAGGCAAAGTGCTAGATCCCCAAGAAGGCACTAGTTCAGTAAAAAAGGGCATTATTTTATGAAGAAATATATTAATAATGTGTTTTCTAATAAAATAGGATACATAATTTTTTATATGATAAATAAAGTGACCTTAATTTTTAGTGATTTTATGAATATCAAATTGAGAAAGACAATTAAATAATGACAGGATTTAATAGCATCATGTTTTGTCTAAAGAAATAAAGTTCTATAATTTTTGCAAAGTCTTGGGAACATGGATTTAGAAATACTGTGGTATGGGGAATTTCTTCAAGAAATCTCGGGGTACAACTAAAGGGGAATTTCACTCAAGGGTGATTCTGTTCCGAATTTTTGAAAATTTAAGGCATTCGGTTCTGAAAAAATTAAAAAATTGGTCATCAATCCGAAAATTCGGACATAAAAAATGTTGCAAATTTTGACATGGTCACCGAAAAAATCAATTTCGTCAATCGTTCACAGAAAAAAAATCTCCAATTTCTTTGAAGGTTAACAGGAAAAATGTGAAATTTCGTCAAAGGATCGCGAAAAAATTAAATGCCAATTTTGTCAAAGGAATACAGAAAAATGCTTATTTCGTCAAAGAATCGTGGAAAAAATGCAAATTTTGTCAAAGAATCGTGGAAAAAATGCAAATTTTGTCAAAGAATCGTGGAAAAAATGCAAATTTTGTCAAAGAATCGTGGAAAAAATGCAAATTTTGTCAAAGAATCGTGAAAAAAATGCAAATTTTGTCAAAGAATTGTAGTAAAAAATGTGAATTTTGTTAAAGAATTGTAGTAAAAAATGTGAATTTTGTCAAAGAATCATGGGGAAAATGTAAATTTCATCAAAGATCACGGGATAAATGTAAATTTCATGAAAAAATTGTGGGAAAATGTGAATTTCGTCAAAGAAGCACACAAAAAAAAAAAAACACATTTCTTCAGAGGAACACTTAAAAAACCTGAATTTCATCAAAAGATCGTGAAAAACCCGCAAATTTTGTAAAAAGATTACAGAAAAACACAAATTTCGTCAAAAGATCGGGAAAACCTCCACAAATTTCATCAAAAGATCGCAGAAAACCCCTGCGAATTTTGACAAAAGATTGCGCAAAAAATGTAAAAGATCACCAAAAAGAGTGACTTTCATCAAAGGGCCATGGGGAAAACACATAGTTAGTGCTGGGAGTAGTTTCCCCCCCTCTGCTGTAACCTTTCAGAAAATTTGCTGTGAATTTCAGAATTTTTTTTATACTCAGAATCACTCCTGATTTCACTATTAAAGAAGCACTGTGCAATTTGCCAGTTTTAAAAAGAGCAGTTTGCTGCAACCTTAAAATGGCCTAGAGGGAACAGTAATTACAGAATTAATAAAAACTGCAAATAAGTATAATTTCATTAGTTAGTAGTACAAATAACAAAACAAACATATCATTTGCAGCTTGTTTTGCATTTGTACTTAGAAAAATGACTGTTAATTGCCTAAATGTAAACTTACACACATGTAATAATATTTTTTGTAGGAGTGAGTTACACACTTATTCATACACACATACAGAGTAAATATAAAAATAGCCAGTTATATCTGAAATCCTCAAAATATTAAATATTAACACTATTATCACTCAGTAGGGATTATTATCATTCAGTGCTTCATATACAGTATTTTCAGGAATACCTGCCGCACCAATGAAAATCTGTTTTTTTTTTCTTT
The DNA here is from genome assembly GCA_963932465.1 of Maratus speciosus. Classification (NCBI taxonomy): domain Eukaryota; kingdom Metazoa; phylum Arthropoda; class Arachnida; order Araneae; family Salticidae; genus Maratus; species Maratus speciosus. Next base: position 464,766,602 of record OZ010796.1, read on the forward strand.
ATTTTAAGTATATCGACATAAGCACCGCACCATAGAAACTGATATTTATACAGTACAATCTGTAAATTCAGGAATCTGTCCCACCGCGGCTTTTCTGGATTTTAGAGATCTTGAAATTACAATGTAAAATTATAAGCAAAAGAATCATAAAAAAAAATTCAGATCATAATATTTATAAAAAATCATAAATAACATATTAAGTGATTCAACAGCAAAGCCAAGCATTTAATCTTATAAAATTAAATATACACAGAACATTTTTACGATTACGATTTTATTTAAATATGTCAGTTGGTGTTTATTGCCTTAATTTAGGCCTATTGGCCATTACTTTTTCCCTAATTCAATATAACAACATTAATTTATTCTCGATTATAAAATTCTTCTGTTCTAGGCCTAATATTGTTTTATATAAACTATTTATCAATTCTTCTGTTGATATTTCTTTTTCTTAATTTACCAAATCATAAAAATAATAATAAACTTTGAAAAGAATTAGATGAAATGATTGGTACAGCCATCTGTCAGCAAAATGCAGTTATATAAACTAGAATAGCAAAAATTTAAGGAAATTGTTTGATGCTGCAATTGATAAATAGGATAACTGAACTAAACAAATGCGAAAATTTTAACATTTATGCGGTATTTGAGGTTTCCAGATTTAAGATATCTGGATTTTAGGACTGTACAGTACTTTAAAAAATATTTTCACTTAAACGGCACAACAAAGAAAAAAGTAATTAAATATAAAGAAATATCGTAATCTATACATAAATATTAAGTGCCTAAAAATATATATATTTGCAATATAAAGGAATATCGTATAGAGATACTTAGAGATCTGCACGGGATGAAATTTCCAGACCTGGCCTGGAAAAAAATTAAAATCTCGGCCCCCAAGTGAATTTCTACAAAACATTGATTTTTACATCAATTTGGTTAAAAATATGTCTTGTACGAGAAGTTCTAACCAAAAATATTCATGTTAACTTTTCTTTTTCATGTTTATAATCTTCATTTTTATAGAAGTGCTGCAGGCTGCAATATTTAATTTTTTTAATGAATCTCTTTTTCATGTATGTAAATGTTTCCCATATTCTATGTGTTGAAGTCTTAAAAATCTGAAAAATGCTATACAGTAAAATCTGTTAAGACGAAATTGCATAGAAAAGAAAAATGCATTATAGACAAGTTTTCTTCTTATAAGTGTAAATGTATTCTTTTCTTACCTATTAGTATATTAATTTTGCATGGATCAACACGTTTTTCAGTTTAAAACAGGATTCTGTCATAGGCAGGTTGAAGTTGTCTACTATTCTTTAAATTTTAATGTTTAATTGTAAAATAATGGCGATTTAAAAATGTATGCATGTTTTGCAAAAAATTTTGGGCCAGGCCTAATTTTACAGACCTTTGAACGGACCAGGCCATGCCGAGACAATGATTTTCATACAGGCTAGGTCAAAACTAAGACCGAAAAATTTGGGTCGTGAAGACTAGTAATGAAACCAGCCCCTGCTCTGTAAAGAAAAAAAAGTTAGGCCTGGCCTGATCCATCAGGAAAAACATAAGGCCCAGTCCAGCCAAAGCCTTCAGAAATAAAGTATGCCCGGGCCTGGCTCAGCCAAAAAGAGTGGAGACCAGGCCTGGCACAGCCCGAGTGCCCTGAATGGAACTAGAGCTGAGCCTGGCCTGCCCAGATCTCTGGAGCCACTGACGAAACCACTTTAGCATAACTAGCAACATTCCTGGGGGGTTTTTTACATTTCAGCTATTGATAACTGTTTCATTGATTCCATTTGTGGCAGAGTTTATTTTTTATTTGGTACATGCACATCTTTTCTTGTTCATTTATAAAAATAATTTTGTAAGTTTTAAAATGTTCCTTGCTCAGAATTTAGACTTTTCTTTTCATCATATGTTATGATGATAAGTATTATGAAGATATACATCATAAGTTATGCATCATATGAGAAGAAAATCCATGAATCAACTTTGCATTAAAAAAATCTCTTATCTCGTTACCTCTTTTTTCAACTGCATTCAAATCTCTTTTCAAAGGAACAAAACTGAAACAACATATTATAAGCCAACTTATGTGTCAAGGTCATAGGGCAATGTGTCCGAACATTCAGTCCGAGAAGGAGATAGAGTGAATTTGAAATCAAGTTTTTTTCTTTCATCTGAGTCGAGATAACAAAATTGCATGTTTGTAATAAGTTTAAAAGACACAAGAAAAATGTTTAATATGTTAAACAGATTTAAATAAATTCCGGTGTAAAATATTTTTATAAAACTTGAGTAAAATTTCCAGTCTTTTTAGTGTTAAAAATAAAGATTATAAATATAAAAAAAAAGATAAGTATTTTTGTTCAGAGCTCTTCATACGAAACAATTTTTAACCATATCAATGTTTTGAAAAAATTCAGTCGGGTCGGGCTGAGATTTTAAGTTTTCCGGGCCAGACTGAACTTTTAGCTTTTATGCCGGGCCATTAATTTTTCTTTTACGGGTAGGCCGATTTTTTTTTTTTCTACTATCGATCGGGCTACTTCACTCAAGTGAAAACATCCGCTTGCTAATGTTAATCCTATGGAAGAAATTTTTTTAATTACACCGTTCGCATTTCAATATGCTTAAATGATTTTTTTGCATCAGATAACTCAGGTCGATCTCTAAAAAGACCCCTTTTCACTTTTTCGATTTTGTTTACAGATGTTGTTAGTAGTATACTTTGATTTTCGGAACCAGTTTTGAAATTGAAAGTATTTTAGTAAAAAAAACTTCTAAACAAAATCGAAAAAGTAAAAAAGACTCTCTGTAGAGATCAACCTCAGCTGTCCAATGCAAAAAAAAAAGATAATTTAAAAATAATGGAATGCGAGCGACATATTTTAAAAAAAAATTCTTTTTTAGGATTAACATTATCCCACACAGCACACTTACATCTCTGAAACATCGCAGGTGCGTCGCACTGCGACATTGTGATGTCCCACTGATCGTCTCACAGATGTTCTGACAACTGCAAAATGTCTGTGACCAGCGACATCGCGTTGTAACGTCTATAGTACATCGCATTGCAACATCTATGCGATGTCACTCTGTAGCATCTACGAGATAGCTCATTGTGACATGTATGTGATGCTGCGTTGCAACGTCTTCAGTGCATCGCACAACACATCTATAAGATATCACATTGTGACAACTAAGCAATCTTTCTCTGCTAGTACTGTTCTGTAATGAGTGGACTATAGTAAGCAAACCTAGATGTCAATTGTCACCACTACTTCTGAATAGCAATATTCACCTAATTTGATAAATTTCTGTCATTAAATAAGGCATATATTACTATTCGGAAACATTGGTGATAGGCCAATTATAATTGGCCAGCTGACATGCAGGTTCACCCTATGACATTTTTGTTACTGTTATTTTGCTATAATTAAAACAAATTATCGTTCACGTCCCCACTTACAAGTGGGGCCTAATCTGTGGCTGCCCCAGTGTGCCCTTCAAATGCATCACAGAATAACTCAATTTCATATTTCTATTATTTTTCATTCAGGATATTTTGAATTAGAAAATAATAGAAATATAGTACTAGTGACATTTATGTAGTACATCAAAAATTTTCTTTTCAAATTCTGTAATTCTTCTTGTATCCTCTAATAAAATAGAAATGCAAATTTAGTATACATGATTTTTTTAGAATGCATAATATACGTGATAGAACTCTTTAAAAAAATGCTTGCGGGGCTGCTTCAGTCAAGCGAAAAGACCCACTTGCTAATTCTAATCCTATGGAAGAAATTTTTAAAGATATCTTGTTTGCATTTCAATATTTTTAAATGATTTTTTTTTCTTTGCATTGGATAGTTGAGGTTGGTCTGTACAAAGGTCGTTTTTTACTTTTTCTGTTTTGTTCAAAAGTTTCTTTAATGAGTATGCTTGCCCTTTCGAAACCGGTTTCGAAAGTGAAAGTGTCCCAATTACAAATACCTGAAAATAAAATCGAAAAAGTAAGAAAAGGCAGATGTAGAGATCGATCTCAGCTATCCAATGCAAAAAAAAAAAGAAAAAAAAGAGAGATTTAAAAATACTGAAATTCAGACGAGAGATATCTTACAAAATTTCTTCCATTGGATTAATATCAGTTTTCATGGGCTTTTATCATCAGTATTCTGAGTAGTACTTAAATTATTAGAATAGTGTTCAAACAGTAAAATTTATAATTGATATAATCAGTTCCAGGGTTTGTAAATATCATGGTATTTTCGAAAATATCGAAAATATCCGATATTTTCAAAATAGTTAACTAGTTTGCTGATAAATTATTTAATGGTTAAATGATAAATTATTTAATAGTTAGCTGACAATAAATATTTTCAAGCATAATATAAATTAGAAACTAAAACATATTGCACTTAACATGAAAATTTACTTAAACAATATTCTAAAAATGCATTGCTTTTCTTTTCCTTCTTTCTTTTTTCTACTTGGAACAAAATTGAAGATTACCTAACTGAAAACAGATATAATTTTGATTTATGCAGTTATTAAAATATATATATATATATATATATATATATATATATTATAGTATTCAGTGTCAAATATCAAGAAATCAGAAATTTTAAAAACAAAATTTTAAATACAAAATAGTTTTTAAATTAAAGAATTTTAATATAAATGTAAGCTTGTCTTATTTTTTATTTCCTAACATGTATTACCTATAGTTTATACTAAACTGAACCAATATAGGAAAAGATTATTTTATAATGAAGCTATATAATTGATTATCTAAGTTAGACAGTATATCTTTCAATGGCTGTTTTGAATTAATTATCTCGCCTAATTATTAGTTCTACATTTAAAAATAAAAGTTTTGAAGTTTGAAGTCCACCGAAGTGGGGAATGCTTTGGGGCCTATAGCTACAATGGCTGTCGCCTCGAATGATCCTTATTATACAGAAACAACAACAAGTCACAGCAATTTTTATTTTCAATTACATATATTATATAACTAAAAAGGGACATTCACAATTACATCCATGTCTTACCCAGGGACTCGAACCCGGGCCCTCAGGGTGACAGCAGCCTCCGCTTACTGACCACGCCACCGGGCGACTAAAAAAATAAAAGTTTCAAACATAAAACTTGGGGAAAATATTTGTTTCCTTTGGATAAAAAAGTCACTGCCAGAGCCAGAAACAAAGTTTTTTATCTGCAGAATGATATAGTTAATAACAATTGAAAATTTCATTTACACTTGTTTTAATTGAAAATGTCAAAATTATCTTGCTCAGTGATATTTTGAAAATAAATATCAAATATACAAAACATCAAACATCTTGATATTCTGAAAATAAACATCAAGTTTACGAAAATACCAAAAATCTTGATATTTTAAAAATAAATATATATCAAAATACATCAAGATATATATCCACTGATATATATCAACAAACCCTGATCAGTTTTTAAAAATTATTGTATAGATAATATGCTAGTAAATGTTTCCCGAATCTTTCCTAATACATATTTTATAATAAAAAACTCATAATGAAATTTAAAATGAACAGTGATTGTATAACAATGTGAGATGAAAAGTTGTATGGATTATGATATGCATACCGATACCGACCACCCGTAAGTGAGAGTCCAGGATAAAGATACAGTTTGAGTCTACTCCTCCCTTACTCTCAGACAATGATGGTATACAATATTGGCAAACTCACATGCTAATTACTGCCACTATTCCTGAATAGCAATCTGGATGTGATACTGCCTTTCTTTCTCCTAACATACCTTATTTAATAACAGAATTTCTTTCATTAAACAAGGAGGAGATCACTAAACAGAAATAGTGGTGAAAATTGGTCTACTGACATGCAGGCTCACCCCCCCCCCCCCCCCCATCACCCTTTTGTTGCTGTATTTTGCTCTACAGTTGTTGTTGTTTTTTTTTTTTTTTTTTTTTTTTTTTTTCCCTTTAGGGCTGCACTTAACTGAAGCTAGCCCAAGTAAATGTCAAATATTTTTTATCTGATTTTTAAATTTTTTTGTATTTAATAAAATCTTGCAACGAAATCCACTTATTCTTGCACAGAAATTCAATTATTTTATTGTATTATGATTGTGATAACTTTCTTAAGAAACCTCCATGATAAGTTATTCTATTGTATAATATATTATATTAATAATATGGTATATATTCATACGGTAGTATGAAACGAATTGGTGTTTATTCTGTTTGTTTACAAAAAATATAAATTTCCTTGTAATAAATGTCTGGAGCCACTTATAATTCTGTTATCTCCTCCACACAGAAATAAGTTTCAGTATGATGTCTCTCAGATTATGTAGAATTTCATCGAGCTTTTTTTTTGTAGTATGAGTTTTCCTTATTCTCTATAGGTGTAGATTTACAAAAAATAAACAGGTAAAAATTTAAATATATACCAAAATATACAATATAAACTTTACAAAGTTCACTGTTTTACTTAAAAGGCGAACAAAAATAATAATATAGATGTTACAAGTTAAAAAATGTACAATTTATTTTAAATTTGTAAAATCTGTACATTTGTAATTTGTTAAATTGTAACATCTATATTATTATTATTTTTTTTTTTTTTTTTTGCTGCCTTTTAAGTAAAACAGTGAGCATTTTTAAGTTCATATTGTATATTTTGTGACTGAATCAAGGTGAAATATTGCATTTCGTCTTATGATTTTATTTAAATATATTCTTTAGGTAAAAAAAAATTAATTTTTTTTTTAAAGCAGCAAATGATAAACTTTAATAACTATTGTTGAATAAATATTTTTATTATATCAATTCAACCAAACAGAAAAAAAGAAAAGAAAACTACATATAATACATGATTTATGATGAGCAATACTATTAAATAATAGCATCAAAGGAAGAGGTGTTTAGTGTTTATTCTATGTTTGTTTACAATTCTGCTCATCAATTTTAAACATATTTTTTTTTTTTTTTTATCAAATGCTCCCGAGCTGCTTGTTTTACATCATATATTTCACTATTTCAATCTATGAATTGCATTGACTCAAACTTAATTATTTAAAAAACTCATGTTTATGAATGCAAGCATTTTATATCTGATAGAGATAAATTGTTAAACGTCATTAAAAGTAGATCGCCATAAAATACTAATTTTTATACATTACAATATTTGTAAGCTTATTTTTATAATCCAAATTTACACATTAATTTCTTAAGTACTATTAAGGAAACTTATTAAGCAATATATTGCCCCCCCCCCTTTTTTTTTCCAACAGAGTCTTTGAAGTGAAAAGGATTAAATTTTGCAGTTTGTTGTACTATGATATTATGTTAAAAATAAATAAATACTTGATTAATGATAAAACTCCACATATCTACAGATTAAAATAATTCAGCTAAATAAGTTTCAAAATTTGTTTAGCTGAATCATAAATATGATATTGATAAATCTTTTTGCATATATACACAAGTTTTACATACTCTAATATAGATATAATAATAATAACAGGGTTCGCACAGACTCCTTGGAAACTCCTGAGAAATGAAAACATTCCCAAGTAGTACTTAGAACTACTTAGATAAGCAAACCACTACTTAGAAACTTCTTATATTGTATTGCGGCTTCGGACCCAAGCGATATTGCTGCCGAGGAAAAAAAAAATCGTGATTGAAAAACGCACGGCAAATCCTTTATGCACGTCATTCATCTGAAGCACAACATTGATTGGGTAGGGTAATTTTAATAGCCGGGCTCCCACTAGGTCCGTAAAGTCCGTTTTTTGATACTGTTAGCCGACCTTTATTTTAAATTTTATCAATGTTTGGCATTTAGCCGAAAATCTCGGAAAAATCGCGTTTTTCGCAAATATGTTCAAAAAAATACCGTCAAATTTCGTCGATCGATCGCGAAAAAAATTCGCAAATTTTGTCAAAGGATCGTGAAAAAACGCGAAATTCTCCAACAGATCGCATGAAAACTCATATTTCTTAAGAAGACGCGAATTTCTTAAAAGACAGCGAAAAAATGCGAATTTACTCAAAGCATCACGAAAAAACGCGAATTTCGTTAAAGATCGAGAATAAAAGCAGATTTCCTCAAAAGATCGCGAAAAATATGCGAATTTCCTCAAAAAGATCGCGAAAAATATGCGAATTTCCTCAAAAAGATCGCGAAAAACACGCGAATTTCCTCAAAGGATCGCGAAAAACACACGGTTTCCATCAAAAGATCGCGAAAAAAATGTTAGTTTCGTCAAATGATCGAAATAAAATGCGAATTCCATTAGAAGATCGCGAATTTACCCAGAAGATCTTGAAAAACACGTGAATTTCGTCAAAGGATCGCGAAAAACACGCGGTTTCCATCAGAAGATCGCGAAAAAAACGCCAGATTCGTTAAATAATCGAAATAAAACGCGAATTCCATTAGAAGATCGCGAAAAAAGCGAATTTTCAAAAAAGGTCGCGAAAATTATCATAAGATCGCGAAAAAAATGCGAATTCTTCAAAGAAAGTGATTACTGCTGTTCTAAAAGAATAAATTCAAAACTTGTTATATTTTTTCTTGTACGTTGCATTTAGCATTCTTTTTTTTTTTTTTTTGCCTTTTAAAATTTTCTTTAAGATGTATCATGTATGTGATATACATAACAAGTGTTTGGGGTGTGACTAATCTCTATTTATATGACCTAGGGGTGATTCTAGTCCGAATTTTCCGAAAATGTAAGGCATTCATTTCCGGAAATTTTAAAAAATCGGTCACCAATCCGGAAATTCAGACATAAATTCGCCGAAAAAAATAAATTTTGTCAATCGTTTACAGAAAAATTGCCAATTTCGTTAAAGAATCGCGGGGAAAACGCAAATTTCGTCAAAAGATCGCGAAAAAACCCGCAAATTTCGTCAAAAGATCGCGAAAAAACCCGCAAATTTCGTCAAAAGATCGCGAAAAAACCCGCAAATTTCGTCGAAAGATCGCGAAAAAACCCGCAAATTTCGTTGAAAGATCGCGAAAAAACCCACAAATTTCGTCGAAAGATCGCGAAAACCCAAAAATTTCGTCGAAAAATCGCGAAAACCCAAAAATTTCGTCGAAAAATCGCGAAAAACGGCAAATTTCGTCAAAAGATCGCGAAAAAACCACAAATTTCGTCAAAAAATCGCTAAAAAACCACAAATTTCGTCAAGAGATCGCTAAAAAACCACAAATTTCGTCAAGAGATCGCGAAAAAACCACAAATTTCGTCAAAAGATCGCGAAAATTGAAAATTTCGTCAAAAGATCGCGAAAATTGAAAATTTCGTCAAAAGATCGCGAAAAAACCCACAAATTTCGTCGAAAGATCGCGAAAAAACCCACAAATTTGTCAAAGAGCCACCGAGAAAACGCATAGCCAGTGTCGGGAGTGGATTCCCCCCCCCCCCTCTCTCTCTCTGCTGTGAATTTCAGATTTTTTTTTTTTTACTCAGAATCACCCATGTGATATCAATTTTGTATTGAAACTTACGAAATCAATAAGCAATATTTTGTGAATACTGTGCAATTTCCGCACTAACAATTAGATTCAAATAGAGTAAAATTTGTTTTTGAAATGTTTTTCTCTCCAAATTGGACATTAAAAATTGGAATGTGCATACCACATAACGATGCAACACATAAAAACATCAGGGGAAAAAAAAAAAGCAATTTAACAAACTTCAACGACCATTTGGAAAATGATTTTTTCTAAGGCTAAAATTTAAGACATAAAAAATCGCATGGAGTTGATCATACATTACATACGCCATGAATTAAACATTAATAGTGTTATGACACGTAAAAATTGCGAGCACAAAAATTGCCTGCGACTCGTACGTATTATCAAAGCATTTCATAATTGGCTGTTCGGGAAAAGGCTTTTCTATCGTCAGATGTCCAAGAAATCTGATGACACATTTTAAATGAAATTTCATTCTTAACCTTCTTAAACATCCGACAATATTACTTTTTACATCGTCGGATAGAGAAAAAAAATGTACTTTTAAATGCAATTTGTTTGAAAGCTGTACCTCAATTTGTTCTGAGTTATTAATTTTTTTTGTGGTTTTTATTACTTTTTTTGTCATAGTGACAACAGAAGGTATCCATCGTTGTTGAAAGTAAAGGAAAATACAGATTACTGTATAGACCAATCACAAAACGAATAAAATGCAGATTAAACCAATAAAAACCTTCAGATATGCTTTTGATTTTCTACCCTGACAGAGAGCAATAACCATTTTTCCAAATGGTTAAAAAATGGGGAAAAAATGGCAAATCTTTAAAAATTTTTGGACTCCTTGGATTTTTTGGGTACTCCTTGGATTTTTTTCTTCTCAACTCTGTATGAACCCTGTAATAATTTCATTATTTGTAATAACTATTTTTATTGCAATTATTTACAAATAACCTGATGTTAATTACTATGGAATTTTTTTTATCTACTTCGAATTTGCAAAGTTTAACACTAGAACCGCGGGACTTTCGGTATACCTACAACCGCGGAGCGGGTCATTTTGACCCTAGATAGAGAAAATATACAAATACGCACAAATGTTTAATTTAGTTAACTAAGACATTATATTTCCATGTAATAAACAATATTTCTCACACTTTACACATTACATTTTATGTATAAATCACCAGAAATTACCTAATTCTTTAGAAAATGATATTATTCATAATCGTATTTGCTTAAGTATAATAATACATATTTTAAACATTAATAAAGTTACACTTCATAATTTTGATAGAAAATAGATTCTCTCATTCGAATAAGTTTAGACATAATTTCAAAGAATAATTTAAAGAAATATATAAAATTAATACCTGTTACTTACTAGTTTTACAGATTTGTTTAATCCATGTTATTGTGTGCATTCAAAACTTGTAATACATTTTGTACATATACCGCAAATATATGCATTTTGAAAAAAAAATTCTGGGGTTTTTTTTTTTCAAATTTTGAAGTGCGAGATCGGTCTTGTTTATACTTTGTTTATGGTTCTCCATCGTTTTTAGTTGTTGCTTCGCACCCAAATGAGACTTTTTTTTTTTTTTTTTTTTTTTTTTTTTTTTGCCTTGAGAAAACAAACTCTTCAACTAATTTTTGAATAAATTGCCATTTTCCAAGAGATTTTCCATTAATGGGTTTGTATGAAACTCAAGCAAGTTCATTATAAAATGCATGCACTTATCACTTATATAAAGCATATTTGAGAGTACATACTTCCTTGTCTTATGGTCAATCACATCTACACCGAATTTAGTGGCTCTGTAGTACGCAAGTGTATAAGGTTGGGGTTTTTTTAGAATTATTTAACACTTCAAACGTTCAATGTAGACTGCTGAGCAACAAAACATTTTTATATTTTTTTCCCCTGGTAAACATTTAGAATGAATGTCTTTATGGGTTAGTACATGCAATTCAGATTTTGACATTTTCATAAAGACGATATTTCTATTGAACGTTTTGCACCTTCAAAGCTTGTGTTTTTGGATTTTAATTTTTTTGTAAGCTCCAGTGTTGTATAAAAAATGTTTGTAGTATTATCATTATTGCAATGAGAAGACCCAGGGATTGTTAGGGCACTGGCAGAGTCGTCATCACTTTCATTTTCTACATCAGAATTCTAATTTCCTTCAATTGCAGGCAGATCCGCATCCTCGCTATTCAAAATCGAAAGACTATCATCATTGTTATAACTTTCTGAATCATTTCTAGATAATTATTGCAATTATTCCAAGCCTTCTTCAACGCTAAGTTTACGACATCGTGAACTATTATCTATACTTACAATACATACAGAATAGAAGCAACTTCAAGAATTTTTATAAACATATATTTTAATTTTTTACTACATTCAACACATCTTCACAACGAGCATATACGATTTTTAATTGAAAAACTTCACTATTCCCCCTCCTGGTTCTGCCCATTGAAGGAATTTAGGGTGAGGCAGATGTACTTTTTTACTAAGACCAGTGTCAGATGGGCGTCTTTTTAGCTGCTTTTTTGCTTAAGTATTATCCATTCACAATGCTATAGTATTGTGCATGTATTCACATGCTATAGCATTGTAAATGGATAATACTTATGCAAAAAATCAGCAAAAAAGCATTGTGAATGGATAATACTTAAGCAAAAAAGACGCCCGTCTGACATTGGTCTTAGTTCCAACAAAATGCTTCACATTTTTGTCATTTATGCATAAAAACATATAACGGTTCAAATTGACCCGCTTCGCGGTTCTAGGTATAAATGGTTATAACTGGAAATTTATTTTATGTGCTTTCAAATTTGATAAGTTGTTGTTTAACTTAAAATATTAAAAGTCAAGGAGGGAAATATTTTTTCAATTAATATTTTTCGCATAGTGACAAATTAAACATCGATTTGGGTCAAATTGACCCGTTCCGCGGTTCTTGTGTTAACAATTATCTTCAGTAATTATAAATCAACGTGCTCTATTAGAATTAAAGAAATTTATCAGATAGATAAAACAATATGTTTCTAGCAAATAATTATTCTATTATTCCTCATGCAGATGCTAAATATTTTGTAACTTTTAATATATATATTTTTTTGTAATTTATTTTTTCATAAATTAAACATAAGCTTTTGAATATAAACAAAAACAAACCTTATTATACCAGCAGGTTGAAATTAAAATATTCCTGCTTATTTTATACACAGACTTTTTAAATGATAAATAAAGCCTGACATATTGTCGGTACCATGTCAAACTATCCAATGTGAAAATAGCCACTTTTCAGGAGGGCAAAAAAACTGTTTTAATTGCGGATTCAAAACCAGTGCCAATCAACAGTAAACAATTATATTTTTCGGGTGCTGTTTTATATCCTATTTAAGCATGCTATTGAGAAATCATTTTAATAATTTTACTCGTCAAAAAATCACATTGGATAGTTTGATACGGTATGTTTATTTGTACGTTTTCAGCTTTGTTGAACTTTTTCAGCTTCAAACTATCCAATATGCCGCATTGGATAGTTTGTGCTTTTCCCAGGTTCGCCATTCCGTAGTAGCGAATATGCCATATTGGATAGTTTAACTTGTAAAAATGTTATGCTTTTCCGAGATTCGCATAGTAGATTCATAGTAGCAAATGTGTATTATTCAATAGTTTAATTTGGAAAAATTTTGATATTTACATATTCAATATAAAACTCTTAAGAATTTTCTTTAATAATTTTAATAACTAATATACAGTGAATTAATTAAGAAAAAAGCTTATTTTTAAACATTCTGTTAATTTTATAAACTATAGGAAAACAAAAATATCTCAAACAATGAGGTGGGCAACAACTTCATACACTTAATTGTAAATAGTAGTCTTCGCGCTATTTATTCTAAGAAACTCATGGGCCGCTTAATACGACTATTTTCAAATACACATCTTTGATTCATTTAATCTCCCATTAAAAAAAGTTGGAAAAATGACTTTGAACAAAATCATAATAGACCCTTTTAATACAATAATTGCAAATGTTCTCCCGAACGTGGGGAATGATAAAGGGGTAATCCCCTTATTCAAGATTTTTTTTTATCGTTAAAAAGTTTTTAGGACTTTTGGTTTACTTTTCTGTCATATTACCGTGCTCTAACTCTCGTAAATATACTCGGATTGCCATATAACTTATTTAAGTTTTTGAAGTTCACTATGGCATGTCCGGTACTAAAAACTGATCGTGTAGCATATATAGGCCAATTACAGGGACACTCAAAAGAATCTCGTTACATTACACTTAATGGGCAAAGAAACGTTTGTAATTTACTTAAATTATGTTACACTATTTCAAACATAATAAAATTTATATACATTATTGAGGTGCACAGCAACATGCCTACGTTACAATATGACGTGTACAACAGTTATCGTTCATTTGCAGGGAAACACAAAAGATTTCGGTTAAAGTGCAGTCTATTAACGGTAATGACTGGAAATGTATTTATATTATGGTATGCATTTTAAAACTATGTGCATGCTACGTGGTATGTATAAATTCTATAGACTGTATACAGGACTACCTAAAGTAATTCGTTAGCATTACTAAGTATGATTCTGAACTGCTTAAACGTAGTTTTTAATTGTGTTATATGCATTTCAAAACTAAACTATAGACAGTATATGAGATGTTTCTGGAATATAAGTAAAATCAGATACAGGGCCACGCAAAAAACTAGAAACATGGACAATTATGAATGGTAAAGTTTAAGCGTCTTTTAACTTGCGTTAAATTTTTAGCTTATTATGTGGCATGTATAAAGATCTGTAGGTAATATACTGGGTTGTACAAAAGAATTCAGTTATGTTAGTCTATTGGTAGAAATAACTGAATGTGAATTTTCAACCTACTATACTTTTTAATACTTTTCAACAAGGTTGAAAAGTGTTTATACATTCAGTTTGACTTTCCACGCTCTAACTCATGTAAATATACTCGGATTTTCATGCAATTGAAGAATGTAAATGGTGCTTACAATGGCATATTCGGTATTGCATGTGAAGTGTGTAACATTAATAGTTCGTTTACAGGGGCACTCAAAAGATTTACATTACATTATGATATGAGGGGGGGAAATCGTTTGAAGAGTATTTTAATGACATTACGTTATTTCAAATGTATTAAAACTTATATAGTAAATCATTGAATTTCATTACGAGAATATTACGACCAAATAGGGCATGCATTCATAGCATTTGTCTTTCATTTACAGGGACACACAAAAGAATTGGATTACAGTACTGTCTTAGAGCAATAATTGCTGGAAGTACGTTTTTGAATTTCGGTATGCGCTTTTAAATTTAACCATTTTTTTGCATGTTGTATAAAAATTCTATACCTCATATATAGGGCTGCACAAAAGAATTCCCTTAAAATTAATTACCGTCCATAGACAGAAAAAGTACTCGAATCAGTTTGTGAAGCCCTGTAAATGATCTATAGATTTGTATATAATCTACACAGTATGCAACAATTTAGTTAATTAGGAAACTCGTAACAAAATTTACACTTTCAACCTTTAGCAATTTCCAGCAATAAACGGAAATATACTCGAACTTCTTGTAAGCCCTGTATATTATCTACAGATTTTTATACATGTTACATAATATGGTAAAATTTAATTCTGGCAAAAAAGTGTTATAAACATACTTCCAGAAATTACCAGTCAACCGGCAATGGTTTTTCAGTTCTTTGCATAGCCCTGCATATTAGGAATTTCTACTAACATATTTTAGAACAGTAAAAAGAAAGAAAAGACCGAAATTTCATAACTCAATTAAAAACCTCCTTTAAGAAATTCACGCCCATACACAAAGTAATGCTTACAAATTCTTTTGTAAGCAAGCTATCAACCAAACTAGCAAACCAAGCTATCAGCAATGTAACCGAATTTTTTGTGTCCCTATAAATTAACGATAACTATCATGCATGATGTCATATTCTAGAGTAAGCAACTTGTTATGTAAATCGATTGTGGATGTCAATTTCACATTTTTGTTTTTACTATATAAACCATTATACAACAAAATTCTTTTGTATGAACCCGTAAATAATAATAAATGGCTTGTACACCATATTCTACATGAAACATGGTTTAATACACTTGATAAATCCATATTAATTTCATTATGTTTTAAATATCGTAACACCATTAAAAGACAGCTCTCTTTTTCCTATTGGGTGTAATGTAACGGGATTCTTTTGAGTGTCCCTGTAAATCAACTTAAAATTCTCACATTTCATTAACAATAAAAAACATATGTCAATCGCGTTAAATTTCAATCCATAAATAAATCAGTTTTTGTCTTCCAGAATAAAATGACTATTTCCATATTGGATAGTTTGACATGGTATGGATGATTAGGAAAATAAAAATATGCAAACATTTGCGGCAGAAGGTCGAATATGCCATATTGGATAGTTTGATATTGTAAATTTTAGAAAAAGGTGCATATTGGATACTTTGAGACACTCATTATCTAAGTTTCTAAGCAAGCTAGAGACGTGCCGATTTTAATTAGTACGTATTAGGCCTGGGCCTTAAATCGATTTAAAGCTTACATCGGAAATCCGATTTAACCATTGGTCTTAAATCGATTTAAGCTAAAATCGGAAATCGTGATTTAGCTAATGTCAAATCACGATTTAGCCATTATCTTAAATCGCAATTTAGCCATTATCTTAAATCGCAATTTAGCCATTATCTTAAATCGCAATTTAGCCATTATCTTAAATCGCAATTTAGCCCTTATCTTAAATCGCAATTTAGCCATTATCTTAAATCGCGATTTAGAATTGGCTTTAAATCGATTTAAAACAAAATACTGATTCAGAGCTAACATCGGAAAACTGATTTATCTACTTTGATGTATCTACCACTTACATGTTAAGCTGGTGTTAAATAGATTTAGGAGGATCTGATTTAAGCAAACATCGCAAGCCTCAATGCTTTCCGATTTAAGACAAACAAGGCAAGCTGGTGTTAAATCGATTTAGGACGATCCGATTTAAGCAAACATCGCAAGCCTCCATGTTTTCCGATTTAAGAAAAAGACAATTTAAGGAAAACAAGGCAAGCTGGTGTTAAATCAATTTAGCAAGATCCAATTTAAGAAAAAGACGATTTAAGAAAACAATGATTTAAGTAAGAATTGATATTTATTTATTTTGTAAACAAGATTCAGAGTTTACAAGATTGGAATGTGTATTTTTCAGAAATTAAGAACTTATATAGTGGAAAGTTGAAAGGAAAAAGTAATGTTTAAATCTTAAAATCCAAATTCATCGAATTTCAATTTATATGCTAATGCAATCTTTTGATGATAAATTAAGTTTTCACATATTTGAGTAATATTGCAATATGTATTTTTTATTTTACAATATTCTGTAATTAATTAAAATGTTTTAAAGTAGAATCCTGCATTGTTTCAAAAGATTGTTTTCCTGAAATTCATTCAGCATTTATTTGATTAAAAATAATAATAATAAAGTTTTATATTTAAAATCCAAACTCATCGACTTGCAGTTTATACTTTTATGCATTCTTATGATGAAAAATTCATTTTTTACATGTTTTAGTAATATTTTAACATTTATTTTTTATTTTCTATTATTTTGTAATTAATGAAATTATTTTAAAGGTATAGTCATGCATTTGTGTATCACTATTTGGCCGTGATCCACATGAAATATTTTTCTTTTACTAATATTTTTTTCCTGAAATTGATTGAGTATTTATGGTTGGAAAAAAAAGAATAAAGTTTCATATTTAAATCCAAATTCATCGAATTTCAGTTTCTATTTTTATGCATTCTTTTAATGAAACATTCATTTTCCACATGTTTGGGTAATATTTTAATACATATTCTTTATTTTTTATTATTCTGTAATTAATTAAAATATTTTAAAATAGTCATGCATCAGATTTGACATCCGATTTCAATGCCAGTCACATGGATTGAGTATCTTGCTGAAATTGATTCACTATTTATATCCAAATTCATTCATTTTTAGTTTATATTTTTATGCATTATTTTCATGAAAAATTAATTTTCATATGTTTAGGTATTATGGGAATATTTTAGTTTTAATTTATTATTTTGTAATTAATTAAAAGCACTTTAATAAAGTTCTGTAATGAGTCACGTAACTTTATTTTTACAGCAGAATGAGGGAGGGCTGGAGGAGGCATTCATTAGATTTTTCTGCAGATCTGCCAATTTTTGCTTTTTTGACATTTTGTTATCATTAAAAAGAGATATTTTAAGATTATATTTTATTACTAATCTTAAAGGATGGCAACAACCACGAAAAAAATCAGCAATTTCAGTGATGTGCTCCAAGGGTCACACTTTCAATCCTTCTCCATCCGCTATATAAATGTCAGCATTTATGTTAAACAAATCTTATTTTAATCTAAAAGTTAAAAAGATATGAAATTGCACCTTATTTCTCATCTCTCCCCCCCCCCCTTTTTTTACTACATTTCTCATCATGGTAAATGAATGGTTAAATTCATCATTGAAGTCTTTTAATATGCTTCTGTTTTACCTCAGTAACTTTTTAAATCTGTGTCTGTAAAAAAAAAAAAAAGTGTATGTAGGCTGTTAGCAATGAAGTGCTATTTGAGTGGGCTAGAGAAGCCTCCCCCCCTTAAGGAATTTAGATTGTAGCAGGCATAACAAGTCAGACAAAAAAAAAATCATTTTCTTTTATATTACTTCTTATAGAATGAGTTTATAAAATGTATTACAATAGGTCACTAATTTTTAAAATGGAAAAAAAAAATAGTGTTTTGGGACATTCAAAGCTTTTTTATGTGTAAAATATACCTCTTTTCAAAATTATTTGACAAATTAAAAGCTACTAAACTAAACTCTGTGACTATACAATCCAAGAAGGATCTGGGCCGACAGTGCCCATCTCTGTTTTCTTGACCCTGGGCCCCGAGGTGCTATGCAGCATGCGTCCCGGCCAGGTGGTCAACCTAACGCGAGACCCTCGGTGTTTAGTTCCCAAGCAAGCTTGGTACTCATTTTATCGACCCCGAAGGGATGAAAGGCTGAGTGAACCTTGCCCAGTCGGGAGTCGAACTCTCGACCTGCGGTGCGGCAGACAGTCGTGCTGACCACTACACCACTGGGCTTCAAATTAAAAGCTAAGTATACTAAATAATACAGCAGGGGGGGGGGGGGGGCACATAAAGATCGTATTTTGTTACTAAAAATTAAAAAATAGGCTTCCATATTCTAAAATGTAAAATCGGTGTTAAATCGCGATTTAGCACTAAATCGCGATGTTGGATGGATGATAAATCGATTTAAGAAATTTTTACATCGCCCAGTCCTAGTACGTATCATGCACAATACAACAAAATGGCACCAAATGTGAAAAATCCATTTTTTCACATTGGATAGTTTGACATGGTAGCGACGATATGTATGTAATCACAATATTTTCATAAGTACTTATTATGCAAAAATATCAATGACTAATACAATTTTTTTCTCTTAGCAAATAGCAGTTTACCGATTCAAAAAATAGAGTTCTGTAAAAGCCATAACCCCCACCCTCGTACTTAATTACATTTAGTGTTCCCGCTAGGCCATTTTTGAAGGGCGCAGCGCTCTGCCCCTTTTAAAATCGGCAAAACGCGCCCTTCCGTTTTTTAAATCGGCAAACTGCGCCCTTCATATTTTAAAAATAGTCAAATGTGCCCGGAGTCGTTCTCAGTGATCGCTTTAAGCGATGCCGCGGACGCGCTATAGCGCGTAAATCACGCGAAAAATCGGAGACGGGACGCAAAAAAATAGTTATTACGTGTCCGTGGGATGCGTAATTTCGTCAAAAAAATCACGGAAAAAAGCCGATTTTCGTCAAAGGATCGCAAAAAAGCGCAAATTTCATCAAAATATTGCGGAAAAAACGCGATTTTCGTAAAAGGGCCGCGAAAAAATAGCGTATTTCGTCAAAAGATCGCTAAAAAATAGCGAATTTCGTCAAAAAATTGCGGAAAAATGTCGATTTTCGTCAAAGGATCGCAAAAAAGCACAAATTTCATCAAAATATCGCGGAAAAAACGCGATTGTCGTAACAGGTTCGCGAAAAATAGCGAATTTCGTCAAAGGATCGCGGAAAAAGGTGAATTTAGTCAAAGCCTCCAATGCACCAAAAAAGATGTGCAAACCAAACTTATCGGTAGAACATTCATAAAATGGGATTTAGTTTTTTTTAAATGAGATTCTTAAAACTACAGCATGATTTAGGTGTACTTTAATAATGTATTCAGTATGTAGACCAATGAAAAATCCCCCCCCCCCCACTTCTTACTGCGGTATTACTATTAATCGATTTATTACATTAATTTTACAACAACTTATTTTAATGGTACTTTAAAGTACCATTGGTGCATAAAGGGTTAATCAGCCCCACAGTTCAGTTAAATATTTAAAATTATTTACTTTATTACTTTTTCTGTTTTGTTTGTTATTTTATTATAAAAGAATTTGAACTCTTAGAATATTATAATTTTTTCTATTCTAATTGTAAATTTTAAGTATAAAGTAAAAAAAAAAATTATAAATAAAGTATAAATATAAAGTATTGTAATAAATGTAAAGTATAAATAATCAATCATCCAATCTAATCTACCTCTTCTTCCCCCGCCTGCCTCCTTCTTCGAAGGTTAAAATATTTAAAACTCGAATTTTTTTTACTTGCAACTCTGTCACTTCATTGTGACAATAAATAATCAATCATCTAAATTCTGCTTCTCTTTCTTATCAAACATACCAAATTTAAAGGCTTTTATTTTTTCTGTCCTAATTGTTAAAATTTTACTAACGATAAATAATTCATTATATAATCAACCTCCTCCCTCCCCCCCCCCCCACAAAAAAAAATCACTTTTGTCTCTTTGCCCCCACCTTCACAGCTCACAAAGCTTATGATCTTTAAGTTATATTTGGTGATTTATTGTAATAATAATTAATTGGTCCCCCATCTAAATTTTACTACCCCTTAAAATCTCTGCTTTACCCTTAAAACTGCTAGTTTGTGGGACTAATAATTTTTTAGTTTTTTTATTTGAAACAAAATTACTTACCTAGATCTTTGAAATATCAATTTAAGAAAAAATATGTATATATAATCTGTTACTAAATGTGCGCATAAACAATGATGAGTTTGTAGTAATGTATAATTCTTATATCAGTTTCGAAGATCTACATTTTCTCATGGTCGAAACTGGGGGGGGGAGGGGGGGGGCAGAGGAGGCATGTACCCCAGGTGCCAGTTGTTGATTTTTCTCACGTCCATGTTTAGCACTATTTTGTTAAAATCGTCCTGTCTGGGATATGGCATAAGGATGCTGTATAAAGCGGAATTTTTTTCAATTCCGTTTTCAAGATTTTAATGAATCAATATTTGACAAAGTAGATTAAAGTAGTTCAGTATTACATATTTTATGATTACATAATTTAAATTTTAAAATATGTTGGCTATTAGAAAATTAATAAAATTTTCTTTGTAAATATACTTTGCGGAGTAGGGGGGGGGGGGGCACCAAAATCCATGTTTGCCCCGGGTGCAAAAAAGGCTAGTTTTGGCCCTACATTTTCTGAAGAAACAATGCCCTTTTTCGCTGAAAAAAGTGCCCTCTTTCAGCTTCAACTGTGCCCTTTTTGTGGCTAGCACCCTGCCCTTTTTTTTCCTAGAGTGAATACTAATAATATAATACATGTACGTTACAGATTTAACGACAGCTGAAATTAGTCAGCAAGGAGCATATGGCTTTTATCCGACAAAATACAAGGGTGAGAATTGATTATTAATGCAAGCCAAGAGGCTGAGAAAATATGCATAACATATTGTCGGCTGCGAGGCAAAAGGCATTCACTTCTATTTTATTCTTTTATTTTATCTCAACGGAAAACCACTGCGGTTAAGATTTATTTCTATTCACATGTCTGTGAGAAGTTAAAAGAAAAGGAAATGGTTGATAAAAATGATGCATGCATTTAACACGAACTTTTAAAGTATAAATGAAAGTTACAGTAGTGTGAGGGAGGGGAGGGAAATGAATGAATACAGACATATGAAATTAAGTATAAACTGTCCAATTTAAACTAAATATTTTAATTTAGGGGGGGGGGGAAGAATAATGACAACTTATAATGAACCAGTAAAGTTAAATGTTGATTTTTGAGGAAAGAGGAGGTTCAATGAATATATAACAGGAAAACTGTTATATATATCACCCATTACCATCAGAAAAAAAAAACTGTGATGTAGAACAGCTTTTTTTTTTTAAGAGGATGATTACTTTGTCCACCCCATACGTATAAGTATTTAAAACAGATATAACACAACAAAGATAAGTCTCCATATATATATATATAACAAGTACCTGTGAGCTTGCAATTTTTAAATGTTTGCATATAGCAAAACTTTTCAGGTCATGATAAATGGCACCTTTTTAATTCTATTCTTGGTAATCAGTAGTCCCAAACAGTCTCCAAGAAAGAGCAAATAATATTTTTTTGTATTTAACAGGATCCTTTTTTTTTTAAATAGCTTTTTAGTATTTGATTAAGAGGCTGGTACCAGTTTTTTTCATGACCAGATAAGAGAAGTAATTTTTAAGTATATAGTTATATTTTCTTCTCAAAATAAGATAAACATAATATAATTGCAAGCAACCAAAGACACAGATACTACTTTAAAATGAAATAGAAAATGAAAGACATATATATGTCTGTAAATAAAAGTTACATGAAGTAATATAAAAATGAAAATAAAATAAAAGGTAGAAAATTGGTTTTCATGCACACAGCACAGGACTACAAAAGAACAGGATGCATATAGCTTGCCTATGAATGGGTGTAGCCCTTATTCTTGTTAAGTAACAAGTGTGATGGCATCTGTTTACGACATCAGCCCTAGGGGAGGAGGGAGTTTTGAGACCCATACATCAAGTGATACATAGGTCCCTGCTCCCCAAAGATCACATTGATCTTCAAAGGAGCATGCGTCGATGTATCATAAAAAAAAGTTATGTTTATTGAATTGAAACAATTCGAGGGTTTTGTCTCTCTACACAATGAAGTTTGAACCCTTAGGGCAAAAATTTTGAACGGGAACAAAAATTCAGAGGGGATAATTTAAAAAATACAAAAAAAAACTGAGATAAATATCTCTCATATCAAAGGTAAAAGGTCAGTCCGAGAGTGTGGAGAGACTGGTGACATGATCAGGTAAGTACTACAACTGCAGTTGTTTTCAAAATAAACTCTAGATTTGTATTCCTTACAATGTATCGAGAAAGATCTTAACTTTAGCTGTATTGTATAAATTTAACTAATGTTTTAAACATGTAGTGTAACTGCAAAAAGGTTAATAATGATATAAATTAAAAATTTTAAAAGAACTGTATTGGGAAGTTATTTTATTTGAATAAAACATCCTAAACGGCTGAGACATGTTTGATGTCTCAGTGAAGTTTCAACAGAGATTAAATATAATCTCCCAAAATTAAAAAAATGAGTGTAATATGTAAATGTAGAAAACCATAACAAATATGATAAAGACAATAGAAACGTCATAAGTTTTAAATTTAAAAGTAACATGTGAAGGAACAGCATTCTATAACTTGAGAAATCTTTGTTGTGAAACAAAGTGATGGTGACATGTGAATGTCATAACATAAAAAAATTATCCAAGGAAAAGAAAAAATAAGAAAATGGTAATATTTAAAGTTTAATAAATGTTTATGTTGCAAGTATCATATGAAGTCAAAAGTAGTTCCTGGTATAATGAGACATAAAAAAAAATATCCTAATGTGAAAAGTTGAAAACTAGAAAAATGAATTGTTTTCAATTGTGTGCAATGTTTTTTAAATAACTAATCTAAATATCAATGAACTAAATTGTAAGTGTATCTCTATGAAACAAAGAAAGAAAAGTATACCTGTATTTCAATGAACGAAACAATGTAAAAGTATCTCACAATGAACTAAAACAATGTATGTCATTGAACAAGAGTAAATTTAAACGACTTAGTTGTATGTTTGTGAACACAGCAATCTAAGCACTTCAATGAACAAAGGTGTAAAAATATTGCGATGAACTAAAGTCAACAAATATTTCACTGACTCAAAGTGTAAGAGTAAAACAATGAACTAAAGTGTGTGTTAAAAAAAATGAAAATTGCTATGAACTCCTATGTAAAACAAATCAAAAGAAAGAAAAACAAGCTATGAACTAATATGTGTAAGGGACAAAAATTCTATGGACTTAAGTATTGTCACGAAAGAAAAATGATAGTGCAATTGGTCCCTGAAGTACACAACAAATTGGCAACGCAATGAACTTGTGTAAAGTTTTTCTATGAACAAAATAAACTATGAACTAAGTTGTGTAAACTATGAACAAAATAAACTATGAACTAAGTTGTGTAAACTATGAACAAAATAAACTATGAACTAAGTTGTGTAAACTATGAACAAAATAAACTATGAACTAAGTTGTGTAAACTATGAACTCAGTTGTATGAACTATGAACAAAAACTCATCATGTACATATGGAACCAACAGCATTGTATCACCAGTATAAAAATGTTTAGCCTAAAGTTAAAACAAACAACCAAAACGTAACTGTGTTTTTTTTAGTAAAGAAAAGCGAAAAGGACAAATGTGACCAGGAAATGCTACTTATGTGATAAAATGTAACTAAATAAACTTAAATGAGATAAACAGGTGAAATTTTTATCCAAATATCTAAGATCTAAAAAAAATGTAACTAGTGTAGTAGTGAATGATTAAAGTTGTATTAATGTGTACACTTTCAGCAAAATCTTCCTAAAATGTGAAAATCATAATATCTGATGACCCGCATCAGAAGAATTTTCACTAATGTTCCATTTCGACATTCATTTAACTGTTTGCCGGCTAAACAATTAAATGAAAAAGCAGCTTACTGTACACTTGTGTTTAAAAAAAAATCTTGAAAGAATTCAAGCTAACTTCAAATAAGTATGAATAATAATGTCGAATACTGACAGATGTATGTAAATGTATAAGTAAATGGAAAAAGCTTAAAAAAAGGTTGTAGGTAGTAACTCCTTCATAGTATGTGTGTTAGTTAAAACTGAAAAATGTAAAATGTATGTTATATTGCTTTTTTTTTACAAAAAGGAAGTTGTATGAGATGTTTATGGGAATGTATTGCAGTTGTATACCTTTTCTCGCTTTTGCCTGATGAATTTTTTTTAATGATGGACAGAAGTGCGCAAAAGCTGTGTGGAATATGTCAAAATTGGTGTTGTTGTTTTCATTATTTCTAATGCAATTAATGCATTTTGGAGGATTTCTGCACTGAGGGTCAGTGTGTGGCAAAGCACAGACTGAACACCTGATGTCATTATGACACGAATTTGCAAGGTGATCATTATATAACTGACATCTAAAACATCGTTTGATTGTTACATATTTTTTTATAGGGTATAGTTTTGATTGAATCTTAATTTCCTTATGCATTAGCAATTGTCTAGCTTCTTGTGGTGCTAGCTCAACTATCCAGTTATGTAAATTAACATGTAGAAGCTTGTACTTTTTAACAAAATGAAAATGAGGTTCAGCTATGTGAATTAAATCTGAAATACTGAACAAGATATCAGGAATATTTAAATTTTCAGGAAGGTTACAAATAATGACACAAATGGGCTTAGCTGCATTAAGTTTAGCAGGGGATAAGGAATTTAGAGAGGAAATGCTAACATCTGTAAATTTTTCATTGTGTTCACTTTGAGTGTGCAGGTCGGGGCTAAGATATGTGTCTTTTTTATCATTTTGCAGTTGTGGTAATTTCTTATGTGTATCATCATAACAGGTCTGTGTTGTTTTATTTAGGACTGATACAGGGAGTTTGTTGTTATTTACCACCTGATCATTGAGAGTTTTAGTACGTTTAGCTTTACCTTTCTGTTGGGCGGTAATTTCATGTAATCTCTCTAACACTTTCTGATTTACAAGAAATAAATTATCTTTTTCATGTTTCAATTTGGAATAGTCTTCTTTAACAATGGCAAAGTTTTTTTTAAGCAAATCAAAATTGAATTTAAGGATCTGAAAGAAATCAGTATGATTTTCAGACAAGGATGCGGCAGATTCGGTCTTCAGTGAATTTTGAATTGCTGTGGCCTCCTTAGTAATGGAATCCGAATATCTTAATAATATTTCTTCGAAATAATCTACCCATGGAGATACAGAAATGGGGTGATTTAAATCACTAATCTTGGTTTTGTTTCGTGATTCCATATTGTAAAAAAAATAAACTGATAAAATGTCTTTTATCACCTTTTTTTAATTTTTTTTTTTATTCTCCTATTCATTTAATTTCTGTAGTTTACCTTTTTGAACAGCCAAATTGGAAAAGGAGGAGGGATTCTTTTTTTTTTTTTTTTTTTTTTTTTTTTCTTTTAGGAAGGGCACCACAAATAATGCAAAATAAATAATAAGAGCATTTCAAAAAGGGGGTAAGTATGCAAAACCTTAAATATCAGAAATGAAATACATGCATATAACAGTACTACAAACTAAATTGAATGTATAAATTATGTACAAGAGAAAAAATGTAGGGGGGGGGGGGATACTGCAAAAATTGCATCCATGAGAAATTTTTTTTAAAACAATGTCAAATTCTGTCAAAATTCAATTGGATAAAAATGTCCGACATACAATAATAAAAAAATGGCAGAGTATTAAATTGTATGTCTGGTTTAAAATACAAAAAAATTAAACAAGGACAGAGTAGAACTACACATTGTGAGAAAAGGTGTGGAAATATCACACACAAGTGCAAATGTGCAAACGCTGTGAGCGTAATATGCACATATGTAAATAAAACAAAATAATACTGCAAAACCTCAAGCAGAGAACAACTGTTTGTTGCATATCGGCAAAATAAGGATACCTTCAAAATATGCCAGTGGGGTTAAAGGGTTAAATTCTTGATTTTTAAATGCATAAAATCATCTTTACAAGAAAACGAAACATAGCATGTTTATGTAAATTCATGAAATAAAAATGTGATAAGTATGTCATGATTTAAACACAAAAATATAATAAATGAAATATTAATAAAAGTACTATAAAATTATCATTTCAACTAGAAAATGCACTGTTTTTTTAACTCATAAAAAATAGCCTGGAAGGAGAAAAATGCAATCACTAATGTAACTAATGTAATCACTTTTTATCAGGAAAAATATTTCTCCGTTCAAGCTGACAAATCAAAATAAACATATAAAAATGCAATTGTTAACACAGTACAAGTATGAATAGGGAAAAGTAACATGAAAAAGAAACTGTAAAAGGGCGATTCCATGCGGAGAGTCACACACGTAACGCAGGCTTTAATTTGCATTTATTCAATTATTTATTATATTTTAATGTTAATTCTGATTTTAGGTGGTATGGTAAATAAGTTATTAACATATTTTTTAGTTTAAATGTGTGTAAGTAAAACTCACAGAAATATATCATTTAATTTCATACTCAAAATGTGCTTTTTTTCTGAACTAGAAAAAAAGCACATTTTGAGTAATGAAATTAAATGATATACTTCTGCGAGTTTTATTGCCACACATTTAAATTTAAAAATATGCTAATAACTTATTTACCATACCACTTAAAATCAGAATTAACATTAAAATTTAATAAATAATTGAATAAATGCAAATTAAAGCCTGCGTTATGTGTGTGACACCCTCCACGGAATCGCCCCAAAATTACTGAAATTCAAAAGAGGAAAAAAAAAATAGCCAAATAATTTAAGAGTTTATAATTTAACAACTTTCCCGATTCATACTTACTTGAAAAGTGTTCTATGAAAAGTGTTATACTTTTTTTTTTATGACCGTGACAAAATTTTTCTCATATTGTAAAATCACTAAGCTGTATTCTGTTTTTTTTTTTTTTTTTTTTTTTTTTTTTTAGTCAGCACACAGCTTTATTTTGAGTACGAAAACAGAGCAAAATGGAAAAAAAAAATCAATGCCTTTAAAAAAAAAAAAAAAAAAAACTTTGATAGCAGTAATAAACTGAAAAGGGGAAAAATTTTGAAAACAAGGAGAAAAGAAAAATAACGTCCTGTTTTAGTTCGTACTCCTTAAGTGCTGTTAAAACTAGCATTTTTTTTATCAAATGCTAAACTATCTTTCTTCTTTTTTTTTTTTTTTTTTTTTTTTTAACCACAAAAATACTGTCATATGTCAGCACACCACTGAGGTCTTTTTTTATCTTATCTTGATGAAGCAGTAACTAAATAATGGAAATAGTACCTATAGGTCATGGCACACCCGGAGCACTAGAAATTTGAAATTTTTCCATTAAAAAAACCCTGAAAAATAACACGACTTGGGGACGGCACACTGTAAATATCACCCACAAAATTTCACAAACCCCTTATGATGATTATAGCATATTTCACAATGTTCTAGAAAATATCTAGAACAGATGAATCTTTGTAGAAACCACTAGATGATTTTTTATATAGAATTTGGGCCGACCTTTTGTATAAATGAGAATCGCACATTCTTAAGCTGTAGATCAAAAGGAAAACATACAACGATGACCTTTAAATGAAAGCACTTTTTCTTTTCACAAAACATTTCGCACTAAATATATTTTCACTCACACTGCTAGCACAAACATGTCTGTTTCAAGTTGCACATAGCGCAAAAAAAAAACAAAAAAAAAACAGATGTGTTGAGAGGTTTTGATCTTTGCAGTAGTGACATACTGTTGCTAATGGAACCTTGCACATATTTAGGTATGACAACACAGATAATCTTTTTGCCGACGCGCAGTAAATATGCATATGTATTCACAAACAAAACTGTCGTGATTTCCATTTTGGAGTGATGCGCTCGCTGGGTACTGACAGATGTTTCCGATAGAAATGAGTAGGAGTATGAAGAAACAACTTCACGCAGGGGAAATAAGTGATGCAGGTGTCTTACATCGTAGTAAAAAAAAAAGAACCGCTGCAGGAGGCGACATCGTTCGATGACCCGTTGGGGGCACCGCAGGCTAAACCTGGCTTCTCGTTAGGGGAGGGTATAGTAACAAGAAAGAGGCACTGTCCAAATCCATTGGGGTGGCGAGAGTAGGCAAGAGAAAGTCCCCTGAAGTTGACGTCGGAGTAAGAAAATTGAGTCAGAGCAGGCAGCCAGAACTCCAGCGGGAAAAAATCTATGGACATCCTTTCGCGTCGCTGGTAAAGGCTGAGGCAGAACGAAACTTCTCCCTGTTTTTTTTTTTTTTTTTGCTGGAGAAAACTGGGCAAACGGCACCAAATTTATGTGATGGTGGTTTCGTATACCCAGGCTCACAGAACATTAAAAAAACTCCAACACAATACTTTAGGAGACTTAAACTTTTTATTATAAAGAACTTTTAGAAGGAGTGCTGTCAAGATGTACAGAGAGACGGGGAGAAGTAACAAGACTGCCTATTAAGGCACTCCCCGTAGGGAGGAACGCCATGTCTTTCACATTCAAGATCAGGGGCAGTAGTGCTGCGGTAAAGCGGGGTGATTGAAGGCATAGCTAACACGTGATAATACATGTACGTTACAGATTTAATGACAGCTGAAATAAGTCAGCAAGGGGCATATGGCTTTTATCTGACAAAATACTAGGATGAGAATTGATTATTAATGCAAGCCAAAGAGGCTGAGAAAATATGCATAACATATTGTCGGCTGCAAGGCGAAAGGCATTCACTTCTATTTTATTCTTTTATTTTATCTCAACGGAAAACCACTGCGGTTAAGATTTATTTCACATGTCTGTGAGAAGTTAAAGGAAATGGTTGATAAAAATGATGCATGCATTTAACACGAACTTTTAAAGTATAAATGAAAGTTACAGTAGTGTGAGGGAGGGGGGAGGAGAATGAATACAGACATATGAAATTAAGTATAAACTGTCAAATTTAAACTAAATATTTTATTTTAGGGGGGGGGGGGGAATAATGACAACTTATAATGAACCAGTAAAGTTAAATGTTGATTTTTGAGGGAAGAGCAGGTTCAATGAATATATAACGGGAAAACCGTTATACCATGAACATCTTAACCGGGTTCAACTGTATTTGTTAGGTTTTTTGTTTGTTTTTTAAGCTAAAAACTGGTTGTCCATTACTGGCACATTTTTCCTGTAACTTATAGAACCCGGGAACTGTATAAAAATTAAAATTTTGTAACTTAAAACAAAATTTATGTAATTGCAGAGTTGCTCTGTGGGCCACAATTTTTTTTTTCTTTTGTTACATTTCAGGTGAGCTATTACCCCGGTACCAGAGCAATATTGTAAACAGCAATTTTGCAATATTGGCCAAAGCCACACTCGCTAATGTATTATATGGTTAGCCCTTTTTTCAATACTGGGCAATATCAATTATCTGCATTGACCAATACTGTCGGTCCAATATCAGTCGAAGTTGGACTGGCCAATATCGGTCAAAGCTTGACTCACCGATTTACAATTTCATTTCATATTTTAAAATTTCTGTATAAATAAAGACATGTGCATTAGCAGTTTGAAACTTATTTTAGTGTTGTTTATTTTATGATTATTTATTAGTACATTAAAATATTAGAACTTATGTTTTGCACAGCTCTTTAAATATGAGCTGTGCAAGTTTGCAAAAAATATTTTAAAGAGAAAAACACATTTAAAGTTTGTTTCTTATCTTAAAAAAAATAATATATAGCGATGATTGCATTTCTACGCTCATAAAAGGAGCTACTTTTCTAGAGCAAAATGAAATTATTCATTTTCTCCTTTTATTGAAACCTTGAAATAATTGTTTGAGATTTACTTAGGTAATTCTATTTTCATGTCTTTTAAAATACTAATAATTCTATTATAAATTATGCCTATTTATTTAAGCTTTAATAAACTCATCAAAATCTGAAGTAAGTTAAATACTACTGCATAATTTGATTTTGTTAAGATTAATCTTTATCTAAGAAATATAAAAAAACAAAATTAATTGTTCATATAATTCCTGTGCAAATTTAAAAACTAAATTTTTATAATTTTTATTTATAGTAATGTTATATCATGTACTTGTTGCATATTTCTTTATTTTTAATCATAAACATATTATTCTTAGTCCATAAACAAATTTGCATTCTACTAAATACAAAACAATTCATTTTCAGAATCATTTATATCTTGCAATATTTTAAAATTAGTCTATTGGTGCTCTATAATTTTGTTAAATCAAATAACACTATTTAGACAGTCCTTTATTTTCTTCATAATATGCATCTGTTTTACATAGCAGTATTATTTCACTGCCTGAATATTGAAAATTATTCTAGTTCATTTTCAACTGATATTGAATTCTGTATGTTAAAACTTTGTTTTTCTTTTTCTTTTGCAGGTTGCATTATGTATTTGTCTTTCTGAAGCTGTTGATATGGGTTTTATTACTTATAAAGATTTAGAGAAGATGTAGAAGATGGGGTTGCTTTCCTTGAGAACAATGGATATATTTAAAAAGCCTTAGAATAGGCTCTATTACAATCATTTACTTTTTCCACTGTGAGTAACATGTAAAATTTTATTCTATTTATATTCTTATCCATAAAATTCAGCTTTAATTTTATTTTAAGTATAATATTTACAACTATTCAAGTGATACCGAACTACAGACAATCATCTTCATTATGAAAAAGCAAAAGCTGAACTTAAGAGGGTTTCATGGAAACATTAATATGCATTCTGGATTAAATATTTTACAATGTGAAACTCTTGATACTTCACACAAAGGATTATGGGGGGGGGGGGGGGAGAAATGAAAATACATATAAAATCCTGACTATCATATTTCTTTTCAAAAGAAAGACAAATGTAGTATTGCACCTTTCATTATTTTGACTAACACAATAGGAAATTCCCTAATGTTGATTAAAAGGAACCAGAATTAATTTTGTGATATGAGATGCAAGGTAGAGGTCTGCACGGGCCGGAATTTCCAGGCCCGGCCCGGTGTAAAAATTGGAAGTTCGGCCCGAGCCCGGCCCGTTTGCATTTTTACAGTTCTCGGCCCGGCCCGACACAATTTCTACAAAAAAAAAAGAAGAAAAAAAATCCGTTTTATCTCAACATACAATTAAGATTCTTTTAATGAATACAGTAGACTCCCTCGAATCCGCAACTCTCTAAAATCCACACATAATTTACAGATGTAAACAATGAAACTTTCAGTTCAGATGTAGGGACAAAATTTGACTTTTTTAGTTTTATACCAATTCTATATATTTTTTAATCTGTATTTTTTGTTAATATTACTGTATTTGTGCTTTTTTATGAAGGAAGAATAAATTTATTTCTGAAAAAAATCAAGATATTGGTCATCACTGGTAATCACAATCTTTTTGCGAAATGTATTTATACATTAATCAAGCTTTTTTTATTATTAAGTCTGGGTAAACCTGAAATAAAGCTTTCTTATTTTATGATTTTTGATTTGAATTAGTAACCTACCTTTATGATGAAAGTTTCATTGAATAGAATAATTTAGGAAAAATGTATCTCATCTTTATAATGAATATTTAATTATACATTATTGATTATTTACTTGACCTTTGCTTTTAATATTTTAATCATTTAAAAAGAAATATCTAATTTTTTATTATTTTAGTTTATTACTTAATTATTTTAATATTTTATTATGTTGTAAGCATTCATTATAATTCCGATTGCATTATTAATTACATTCAAATTAGTGTTTAAAAAATGTAAACAAAGCAATGACCAGAAATCTGCAAAATTCTAAAATCCCCGCAACCCCTGGTCCCAAGCTGTGCGGATTTGAGGGAGTCTACTGTACTACATACATATTTATGGGAGCATTTTACAGTATATTTTACACTACAATGATGTTCGCAAAACAGAAAACACACTATAGTAAACATTAACGATTACTTACAGTATTTTAGTCATCGTGTCTACAGACATTTCAAAATGGAAATAAGGATTTATTAAAAGATTAATGTAGTTCAGAATAAAGAATTAAAAACATAATAATTTTTGAAGCTGTATAATAAAAAGTAGATTTGTGAAAATATTTCTCTCATTTTTAAGGCTTTTCTCAAATCCAAAGGAGCTATATTTCGACACATTTATGAATTCTTTTCTTTTCGGAAACGCATAAGATTGGCAGGTATTCTTATTCCGAATCTATGTAAATGTCGTTTTTTTTATAGATAAAAGCAATATATCTTTCTGAAAATACTGTCAAAGTTAGCGTTTTGAATCGAATTTCCGGAAGCAATAGCACAGGAAAGGAGAAAAACGTACAGTCACGTGACAGGAATATCTGTTATCTCTGTAAGAAATTTATCAAATATAGAAAAAGCTATTCGTTTCCAAATGCCTTCAATAGGCAGGCCTGTCAATTTTATGCCTTTATAGTTAAAAATTTTGTCAGAAAATGTGTCTGAAAGCTTCGCATTGTTGAGCAGTGAATATGAGAACCACCTTAAGGTATATTTCCAAAGATACTGTTAAGAGAAGTTCATTATCACTATTAATACTACAAAACACAATGACTGTTCTACACATCCTGATATCGATTAAGACCAGTTCCATCCCGGCACGAGTCTGCTGAAAAAAAAAATTAAACTCGGAATCGGACATCTTGTAACTGTACGATGCCGATCTCTACGATGGACATGTTAAATTTCTGTTTTGATGTTGTTAAACTCGCATCGGCTCGTGACGCACATTTATACTTCTCGAGAAAATCATATTCATTTAAAATGGCTCGTATTTTATCTGCTTCGCTTAAATTCTTATATCGGGCCGATAGGCCCGATTAATTTTTTTGCCGGCCCGGCCCATTGAAAAAAATTTACTAATTCTGCCGGCCCGGCCCGTTTGAAAATTCGCCTTCATTCCGCGGGCCGGGTACGGGCCTCGGGCCAAGCCCGGTCCTGTGCAGACCTCTAATGCAAGGTAAATGCCTACCTTTTGTACATGGAGTCAAATGGATATCTAATTGTCTTTCAAAGAAATTTCTACATAGTACTTATGATGGCAATCTAAATTTAGAAACTTCTGAGAGAAAGATACCTTTTTTTAAGTCACAGCCATTGGTTTTAGGTTATTTTTTCCCTAAGGAAAAACAAACTTACAATCATGTAGAGATATTAGGCATCACCATGACCAGGGGTGGGGAAATGCATCATTTTACTCGCCACTGGCGAGCAGATTTTTTGACAGGGCGAGTTAATTTTTAGGTAGTCTTTGAAAACTGCAAACTATTGAAATATGCTGATAACTTTATTTTTTATTTTATTTTATTTTTTTTACTAGTTAGCTATATTTTGCAACTTTCCAAATTACTGTGATATAAACAAGTTCAAGTAGATTTTGATGTGTGCACCTTTTGTAGAATGACAAATGTCTAAACAGTAATCCAGTTCCCTCCAAGTGTTTTGTAGCATTAGGAGTTATTAGACGAATTGCTTGAGTGATACACTTCAACTCATCCACAGTAATTTTTTGTTTATACGTAACAGATTTAATGAATACCAAAGCAAAAAACTCTAATGAAGTCAAAACAAGAGACCTTGGCGGCCAGGCAATTGGGCCCCAACTTCCAGGAAATGTCATATTCGAAAATGTGGTAACATCTCTGTGATAGTATGGCGGAGTCTCAAAAAATCTCAGAGGGGTTTCCAATCCACTGAAGATCAGTCTATTATATTCTAATGGATAGTTCTCTAATAATAAGCCATAACTTTTGGATACTTTTAGCTCGGACACCCTGTATATGAAATAATTCTTAAAATCTATTTACTCAGTATATAAAAATATATCTACAAAATATACAAAAGTTAGGAAAAACCCTTAATGTAAAATTAAAACAGATAAAAATTTTGTTTTAAAGTTATACAAATAAAGTTAAAAGTAAGTTATTTTTAAAACTGTAGGAATAGATTGTGATTTTGAATATAGAAATAGTTTGCAGAAATAGAATTTACAAAATATGCTGTTAAAAAATATTTTAATAATTAAATTTGCTGTATGGTAGATTATGTTGCAAAAACACTAATCATTTTACATTTTCAGGTGATAGGAATAGGGCATTTCATTTATTGTAAATTTGCCCCGTGCCTGCTAAAGAAAAAATGTGTTCGTTAACATCATAGTATGCTGTACATATGATAAAATGAAAAGAAACTGTAGAGCCAATACAGTTTTTTTAATCAAAAGAAAATAAGGTATAGTTAGAAAATATGAAACATTTTGCATTATTCAGTGAACTGTTACTGCAAGAAATAACCATTTTTGATACACAGATCTGAGGTGTAGAATGAGCTGTGTTGGGTTGAAGCAAGGCCTCCTTACATATAATCTGTTATTATGATAAGGGTGTCTTGGTGTGAAGAATCAGTTTTAATTTCATATTGAATTGTACTTTTTATGTATCAATTTTTTTCCCTTTAAATAATGCTACTATTTTAAAATTCTTGAATTTACAAAAATTGTCTTTAAAAGGTGCAAAATAAATTAAATTTCAAATTAAAGTTAATTAATAAGAATATCTCATACACATAAGGGTTTTACCCACTCACTTTTTTTGCACATCTGTGGTTCTTCCTTATAACTACTCAGGGCTAAAGCATTACTCGGAACACTACTATTTGGGACAATATTCTTTCAGCTATTTCTTAACTCAGTTTAAATTGTAAACGATGACAAGTGTTTTACACTTTAAATATATGCTTAAATCTGTTGCCATTCCTCTGTTATCTATCATTTATATACATAGCTTAGGGTGCACAATACATAAATTATGTAGTTTAGACAGTATGACACATTGCATTCGACCCTCTTGCTATTATTATATTAGACATTAAACTTATTGCAATTACCTCATTCATAACTATATACATAATGCCAATCGTATCATGATAAAAAATACTGGCCAATTTGAGCCTAATTGGGACAGTGTATTAATTTTGCCAGTATCTTGAATAAGTTCATTATCATAATATGTAGCTCTTATAATTCACTTATTTACATTGGCACACAAAAGCAAAACATGCAAAATTGTTTAAGAAATCTTCATCATGCAGAAATTGTAACCAATTTTTAAATTTTCAATACTAACACCTAATTTTTATATCTTATTTTGCATACTTCAATAAATTTTATTTTTGGATACCACATGAGAAGTCATTCAGTCAAGTAATTTAGAAATTACGCAGGCTTAAAATTTAACTCTTAATATTAAATTCATTTATAATTTTTGCAAAACAGATTGTAATTGCAGCTAGTTTTTTAACCACTTCATTGGCGACAGGTATAGGGAAACAATACTTTTACCCCCGACTTATCTCGGGGCAAACATTGAAGTGGATAAGAAAAACTCAAAAACTACTTGATGGAATGAGCTGCAATCTTGAATTCTCATATTTGAAGCTTCTAGCAGTTTATTTCTGTTAAAATATTTGTAGGTTAAAATTCATATATATACATATATTTTTTTTTTAATTTTTGAAAAAAAAAAAAAATTGTAACCCATGAATTTAGAGACTTCAAATACAAGAATCTAAAATTACAGCTCATTTTATCAAGTAGATTTAGAGTTATGTATAACAAACTACCCATACTGCATTTGGTATTCGAAGGACTAAAACTGAATTTAACTTTTAACATGGAGTCCCAAATTTTAAACCGTCATAATTCCTAAACTATTTTGCTGAATGATTTATTTTTTGGCATTGAAAAGTGAAATTTGCTGAAGAATCCAAATATGTCAAATTAGATGTTTGAATTAAATTTTTTTTTAGATGACTTTGTAAGCAAAATTTAAGGATACCACTAATTAGTAGACAATATCGATTGGTAATGGTTACATTTTTATATGAGTATTTGTGACAGAATTAGCAGGACTGTGCATTTTGACATCGAGTGTGCAATATTTGTAGGAACTTCCTACAAATTATTCTTACATTATTTGTTAAAACTTAACAAATTACAGGCTGTTTCTAGTTTAAAGAAGAATTTAACATAGTTTCCTATTTTATAAAATCTCTTACAGACTTCATTATTTAATATATATTAAAAAGAAGCATAAACTTTTCAAGTATTTAGTGTTGAAATTAATGGTTTTTCAATTAAATTATATTTTATCTTTGGTGTACTTTTTGAGGTATTTTTCAATACTCAGTAAACTAATAATTTATTTACAATTTAAAGACATATAATAAGAAATAAAACTACAGTATGGAGCTGTTTTTCTGGAAACCAGTAATCCAGAATATTTCCAATTGACTGATTTCAATATCTTTCCTGAAAAAAAAAACTATATTGTGCCAGTTTGACCTGTGCAATGCTTGATACATTGTCACATGCATGGTATAACTTGATGCCAATATCTAGGATATGAAATGGAAGCATATTTAGTTAGGTATTGGGTGCTTTGATTTTTATGTAGAATTGTTCTTTCCAAGAAATTCCCATAAATTGCCTCCTTTGGCTTTATCTTGAATCTTGATTGGATCTAATTCTTAATTTTTGTAATCTAATAATTAATTAAAATCTGAAACAATGCCATAACCACATACATTCTACAAATTTGATCAAACAGATGTTGATTTAATGCCCAACTAGTTATCTAGAATACATCTGACCCTTACTATTCTGGATAAGTGGTTCTATACTGTATATGCTTCTTTAGCTGGTACACATGCTTGTTTAGCTAGGACAATATTCCTATACCCTTTCTAATATTTCTCAATACTCATTAAATTGTGAGCTATGACAAGTTGACTCTGTTTATTAAAATGAGAAATAAAATTTTCAAGTGTTATTCCATGATAAAAATTCCTTTTTTTTTTTTTTTTTTTTTTTTTTTCTAGATGAGATTTTACAAGATGAGGAGATATCAGCAGCTTGTATTTCGCACAACTCCTGATTCTCTGTTGGATTGGTTGGATTGCGAGCTTGAAAAGAGGGGAATTGATTGTGTGTACACTCACTGCATTTTAAGCATTCTACAAGAGGATAGTTCTGATGCAGAGCCTGATGAATGTATAGATGGTAAAAATTGCCATAAAGTATATCGTAAGGTAAATTACGTTTCTTACAATTTTTTTATGCATATATTTCTTTACTTTTTTTTTTCTTTTCTTTTCTTTGGCTATAAGCAGGGTTAATTCCTCTTGATAATTTGGGGATTCTGGAAAAAGGTAGTATTTTATTAGACTTATAGAGTTGTATATGGAGAAATTTAATTGGAGATTTCTTAACAAGTACATCTCAAAACCTTTGATTTCTTGAGCTCTCCTATCACCATTTGTGTTAACATTTCACTGCCAACTTCATTTGTTCTCAACAGTACAAAGAGTAATATTTCATTTTTTACAATGAAGTTGTGGCCATTTATAATTGGGTCATTTTTTTAAATACCCTGTATTTAGACATCCTTAGTTTATTTGTCAAAGTTATATAAAGAATTAATAATTATAAATATGCAGAAAAGACCTTTTAATACATCCATTTCCCTTTAAATAATTCAGAATTACAATCTTTAAGAACAATTGTCTCAATCTGTGTTTTTGCAATTTGTCACTGTTTAAAATTCTAAAATGTTAACATATATTTCTCAATTTACTTAGTATTTTTATTGGTGTTCCTTCTGTTTTTTTAATGAAATTAAGAATAAGATTTGCAATAATATGAATAGTTTAATTTCCGTAACATTTTTATTTTTTAGTCTTTTTTTGCTATACATGTGTCATGTTTTTTTTATCCCTCTTAAAATTATTAACTATTTGGAATTTGGGTCATTAGAGCACACTGAAAATAAAGTATAGATTTTTTTTTTTTTTTTTTTTGAAAAAAAAATTCGAAATTGTAGAAATTTTCTTAATTTTTTTGTTCCATTTTTTAAACTTTTTGAAAAAAATTGCGTTTTTTTCTTGATTAAATCATTTTTCTTCATGAAACCTTTTAATAATATGTCAAAAAGATTTATTATGAAATACTCATAAAAAACAAATAGTTTGAAGATTACAAAGTCCCCTTAACTAACTTCATCTTTATTATTAAGATTTTGATTAGAATTTTTTTTATTTATTTTTTGTTAAGCTTGAAAGCCTATATTCTGCAACAAAATCAAAGCATCAAAAGTGGAAGTCCTATAGCAAACAGATACTGTTGTCTACAAGCATTCCATGCTTTGATGTGGATATTGATAATCGTGAACAGAAAAACAAAGTTGCTGCTATTAATTGTTTAAAGTCTGTATCAGATGATGTAAGTTTTGCATTTATATATTTGTTATGTTTCTTCTACATAATATGTTACATCTGATATGCTTTCTTTTTTTATTATTATTTTGTCATTTACAGTAGAAGATCTTTATAACGCAAACCTAAAAATGCAAGGTTGTGCGTTATATAGAATTTTGCATTATATGGATCATATTTTACACATAATTCAATTTACCTTGTAAAAAGGGCCAAATATATCTTAAACATATCAAAATGCATTAGAGTACCTTTATACTGCATTCTTTGCCCCCAGGAGTTATCCAGATTATAAATTTTTGCATTAGATAGATTATTCCCCACTATAAACATAGTATAAATAGGCCTGCACCAAATCAAATCATTCATTATATTACTAATTTTCAAAAATGTTTATTTAATAATAGCAATTTTTTTATTAAAGAGTTCTGAATTAAGAAGATAAAATTGTATCAAATTTTGTCCTCTACAAAGTAGCAATGTTTTACAATGTTGCAATTCAGGTGCTTCTCAACTGCAAAATTCATTGTTTATGTCTGAGAAGTTGTGCGTTATATGGAGAATTGTGTTATATAGAATTGCATTACAAAGATCTTCTACTGTAATATACATGTTATGAAATTGATAAAATGCTTTATAAACTTTTTCAATTAATATATTTTCATGAATATGTTTTTGCTAAATAAATTTCTATATCTGTCCCAAATAGCACTTCAATCATTAGAGCCCCACACAACAGAAACATCTTAATGGGTATTCTGGAAGCAACATACTAAATTAGAAGTTGATTGACATATTTATTTTGAAATAAGTACTTAAAATCATTATGTTAAAGGATAGATTCTCATAAATGTCAAAATAAGTACTTGATAGATCATAAATCCTAGTTAAAATTTCTCTAATTGACATTTATTAAATCATAAATATTAATTTTCATAGAAACACCAAGATTTCAGGCAGTCTCCTACTAGTAGCCACGGTGTCAAGACTACTGGGAATGATTCAGCTCCAATAAAGCAATATGTACATGAGCTGTGTTTTTTTTTTTAAGAATGGCACCAGCCACAACTCGAAAGCCTACTTTATAATATATATATATCATCTTACCTCTTTTTGATTTTAGTATTATTCAGTGAGCCATTTAAATATGTAGAATTCAAATCTATTTTGGATAAAAGGGTCTTTGATTTGAATTTTTATGTTGCAGGAATACCAGACCCCCCCTAAAAAAAAAAGGTTAAATCTGTAGAAAAAGTCTGAACAAATGCCTAATGTCATGTTAAAGGGGTATTGCAAATACGAGGCATGTTTTTTAAGTAAGGGACATTTTGTTATACACTAATAGGTGGCACGTGTGCCGCAATGAGAGCTTGCGTTGTGTCCTGGCATTCCTTGAACAACTGTGCTCAGTTACAGCTCTGTAGGTAACCTGTACGGTCTGTTCTGTGTCTTTAAAATGTTCAAAATTATCGAATTGCCTGCTCCATGCAAGGTAGGTCAGTGATATATTTTTTGTCAAAACAAAAGACGTGGCATGCTGACAGAGGGAATTTTGCTACTTCATCTCATGACAGTGAAAGGCCTCACACCGCAGCTCAGACTCAAGCTTTATTGGACTCTTTTGGCTGGAAAGTTTTGGACCACCACCTCCTACAGCCATGATAATGTCCCGAGTGATTTCCATCTTTTCCACTATCTCAAACATTATCTTGGCGGCAACCACTACAATGATGATGAAGACATGAAAATGGCCTTGACCGGAGCAGACACCAAGTTTCTATAAAGAGGTTATTCAAAATCTAGTAGCAGCACCGTGCGAAGAGAAAACTGTACCCAGGGCAAAGTTTCAATTTGGCATCACCCCCCCCCCCCCCCCATACACACACACACATACACACTTTTTCTTTATGAGATGTGTCACAAAACTGAAAAGTGCAGAAACAGAAATAAATTCTATTAAATATATATTTTGCATTTATTTTGGAACTTTGTTTAATTTTAATTCAGAAACTCCAAACAACTAAGTAACATAAGAGAAATTACACTTATATTTTGGCAAAAAGAAACTGGGAAATGGGTGTAGAAAATATGTATCTAACAGTACAGTATAACAGTTGGCATCCCTTTTGTATTCCCAGAAGGAAACCCCATGCTATTTTGAGAGTATATGTTTTTGTGACAAGCACAGAAAGAAAATTACAAACTCAGAAAATTGAAGATAATAGACCTAATATAAAGACCTAAAATTTAGTTTTGAAAAGACAGAAGTCCTTATTCAAAAATTTGTATTTGGGAGGTTGTAAGGGACATTGAAACGAAAAATGAGCGTACTTTCATTGGGAAAAAAATTTCCAATCTGTAAATATGTCATTTTTTTTTACAAAAAAAAGAAGAAGAAACAAGGTTTGTAGTATAAATTTAGCACCCCCGTAAATTTCCGTGCCTGTGGCGACTGCCACCCCCCCCCCCCCCCCCCCCCGGCTTTGTGTGGCTCTGTCTAGTAGTAAGGTGCAATAAGCATTTAAACAAACTTGGCAGCTATGTTGAAAAATAGATAAATGTATGTAGAATCTGAAAATAAATTTGGTTTTTGAAATTTTTATTTTCAAACGGCCCTTACTTAAAAAAAAAAAAAAAACCCTCATACTTCATCTTTTAAAAAATTACATTTTATACCATTTTAGCAATGTCTTCTTCCCATGTAATATGCGAGTCATATGGAGCCAATTTTTGAATGATGAAAAATTTAAATAGTAATTATTCTCCTACAGTGTTTGCTGTTTCAAAGTAAATGAATTACATAATAATAATATCTTATTTGTATGTTAAATAACTGAAACATATAATTTGTTCACCATGTATAAAATTAACCTCTTCTCCAGAAAGCATCAGCCACCATTAGTTTATATAATAATATATGTCCACTATTTAGAATCTGCAACTTAATTGCAATTTTTTATTATTATTATTCTACAGAAAAATTGCATCTAATTTTTAAATTTATAATGAAGCTTTTCCTATTGTGCTATTTTAAATATGTGTTTTTTCTCATTATATGCTTTTATCTGTTACTAATTGAAAAAACTTTTTGGGGTAGTGTTTTTGATTAAAGAAAGAAAATTATATAAAGTTCATCTCAAATATGTATTGCAATAATACTCACAACATATATTCATAATTATAATATTGGCATGGATCAAATTCATACATATTATGCATTTAAAAAATAATATACATATAATTTTGTAATTAAACTTTTTACTTTCATTTGAATTGCTTCCCCATTGACTTAATTACTTTTTGTAGGTGACTAAACTTTGATTCAATAATGTAGAAATGTCTAAAATTGAAAGACAGTCGCAGTGTATTGATAATTTATTACTAATTGTTGATGATTGATTTTATTGTATTTTTAATTTATTAATTACAGAATACCATTGAAGAATTAATTGATGAAGTATGTATGAAACTGAAAAACATCAGAAATATAGTGGGTTAGTTATTACTTACTATTCTTAAAAAATTATGCTAATTTTATAACCCCATATGCCTTTTCTATGTTTGTTATAGGTTATTTTTCTTAATATTGCAAGTTTACTACATATTAGTTATTTTATTTGTGTACTTCTGTGTTATAGCAGCCTCCAAGGATGAATTGTCAAGTGACAGTTATATATTGCAAAGTTAGGTTGTAAATTCTCATCAAAGGATTTGCAGTCCTATAGAAACAACATGTGTTTGTTATTGTCATATTGTTTTTTAGTTGATATTCCAGAACATTGTCACTTTTCTTATTACATGTAGTATTGTTTTTTCTTAAATGCCTGAAATTATTTTTTAATATAGAAACAATTTGCAATTTATATGGTACTATTATGGATGTAATTTCATTTTTTTCAAAGGTGAAGGCAAAAACTATGCAAAAATGATCATTATGTGAACCTCTATGTGTACTAATGATGAAACTGTATAGAGATGTAATGTAAAAAAAAGGCCTCAGTGTTGGAAATTAGTTTAGTGGCTCAAGAAATACCATTTGTATCTTCTTTAAGGTTTATGTACTGTTAAGCAGAAAGCATTCATAAAACAACTAATTATGGGTGAAAATGCCATAGTTTATTGGAATTGTTAGCGTGACAGAAGTGTAAAAAAAATTAAAAGGTAGTTTTTCTTGTGAAGTATTATAAGAGATTGTTATAAAACATTAGTATTAATTTGTTATCAAACATTATAATATATTCTTATTAACATAAAATATATTATTAAATGTAATGGTATTTATTTTTATATCTATTATATGTACATGCTTCATGACCTTGGCCAAATTAACTGAAACTTATCGTAATTGTGGGAGATGCTATAACAAAGAAGTACCATGAGATAAATGCACCAATAGTGTGCCACTAATTATTAAAGTTTAAAAACAAGCCCAAAATGCATTTCTGTAAAATGACTGAAAGAAATCTGACTAAAATCCTTAAATGTTAACTTTCCATAAACTGTTTAGAATAATTGTTTATTTTTTTCTGCTGGTACATTTGAGATTTTTTAGCAAATTCTTAGAGATTTTGTGATGAGTTTTTATTTAAAACATTGTTTCTTCAATCTTATGTTTTATTTTAAATTAAACTACTCTTGATATACTCTATTACATTATAAATAATTTTTTTGATACGCTGAAAACTTAAAGATTCATGCATCAGAAACTTACTAGGCCCACTACTGGAGCATAGAGGAAGGTAACATTTTTTATTTTTCATTTTTTCTGAAGAATATGTTTTGAAACTTTGAATGTTTATTCTGATACATGAACGTTAGGACTAGGCTAAAAAAATATACGCATGTTTTGGAATTCACTAACACATAAATAATAATTAGATAAATGTACTTAAGTGGCCCACTACTGGTAAGTTTACCTTATTTTATAGGCATTCCCATAGCACATTATTTTAGCTCTTTACAACTGACAGACTGCTCAAGTCCCAATACTCTAAGAAATGTGACCTGGTCATGCTTCCTTGAAATATTGATATTTTAACACTATGCGTCGGGTGGTACCACATTGGTGTCATGCAAAAACTATCGGGCAAGCACCGGTGGGTCTATTGTAGTGTTCAGAACTGTTGATTGAGAATTGGATAATAAATTGAAAATACTACTAGATAACTTGATAATAGATACTAGATAATAGATACTAGACAACTAGATAATAGATTGAAAATAGAGGGACAGGATTGAGAATTTATGGGAACTGGCAATAAGATTAGTAAACTTTGATTTATTGTCTCCCAAGAACCTCAAAAAAATATTGGCGATAAGCAAAATGATGTAAGTCAGTTCTACTGGCATGACACAAAAGAATCATAGATTAGATGTGCGAACAGCATAGTGTTAAGACCCCCTCAAATCTGCACAGAAACCACAGGTTGTGTGGATATTAGAATTTTGTGGATTTCTCATCATTGTTTTATTTACATTTTTTTAAGCAGTAATTTAAGTATAGTAAAGCATTGAAAATTATAATGAATCTTACAATAAGTAAAATATTATAATTGAAGTAAATTATCAAAATAATAAAAAATACGAAAATTTTAAATATATTAA
Organism: Maratus speciosus; assembly: GCA_963932465.1. Lineage (NCBI taxonomy): Eukaryota > Metazoa > Arthropoda > Arachnida > Araneae > Salticidae > Maratus > Maratus speciosus. The sequence goes on from OZ010796.1 coordinate 464,811,124, forward strand.
AAATAAAGGTTAAGTAAATAATAATTAAAGATGCAGTACTAAATATGTAATAATGATGAAATATCAATCTTTTTTTTAAAATTCAGCCATATTAGCCAGAATTACATACAAACTTGCAGAAAAATAAAATAAAAATAATTATAGATTAAAACTGAAATTAAATACCAATGCAAAAAAGTTAACATAAATAATTTGGCTGCAACATTTACAGTTGCAGGTATTGCACAAAAGCTACTGTTGTACCATATTTTTACCTTGGATATGAAAATAATTTGCATCAGAATTGTAAAATAACAAATTTTATTTCATGCTTGTACATATTTAATAAACAAAAAAGCTTAATTAATTAAAAATTGGTTTGGGAAAAAGATTGCAATCGCCACTGATATATTAGCATCCACCATCTTGAATTTTTTCAGAAGAAAATTACTATTTAATGATGAAAAATTAAAAATAAATATTGAAAAATGAAGAAATGAATGTAAGAAAAATAATAAACAATTCGGTTACAGTTCACATTTGCAACTGTTGTGCAGGATACAATATAAGGCAAATTTTTGCTTTAGATATGCTAATTTAGATTAAAATCATAAGTAATGAAATCTTATTTAGTAACTAAGAAGCTGTAATAGCAAAAAGGACATGTATGCTGAAGCTTCAGCACCGGGTTCCTTAAAAGTGCACAATATGACAAAAACTCCAACTGTACTTACTGAAACATAGAATTTTATTTAAAAACAGTTTAGAGTACTTAATAGATTTGGTGGTTCATACAGAGAAATGGGAGAGAGAGATCCATACAGACAGTGTGCCAGGGCGCTGTTTTTGATTACATCTTTACCATGTCATGGGCAGCAGGGGAGTGCGTAGTTTTGCTAGAAGTCCAGCTATCTTGGCGGTATACAATATTGCCAGTTTACAGACTTTTTGTTGACTGCACGAACCTGAACAAAGCATTGGCGCCATAAATTATAAGAAATTATCTGGTGTCACTACCAGACAACTGACGTTTAGGTTGCCAAAAAAAACATTTTCATATTCACTTAGAAGGCAACAGAAAGACTGGATTTGTTTATATTAAATCTGAATAATTCATTTAAATGATTGCTACTTATTATTGCACACTGGTCCAGGCAAGTTACAATAAATACATCTTCAACCCGAACAAAATTGTAATAGAAGCTCTGTTAACTGATTTTTGATCAGTAACCATTACTGAGAAATGTAACCAAAATCAGACAAAATCCAAGCACGGGAACACCCTTAAAAATGGATTTAAAATGGTGGACAGAGTCATATGTCGTTTCATGTTGTGTTGTTATTAATTTCTGATTTTTTTGGATTTATGGTATTATAACAATTAATTTGTGTTTTATTTTGGTTCAGACTGAATTTCCTATAAAAATGGACAGTACTGAATTTTGTGTGATTTTTCAAAAAAAAAAAAAAAGACAATGGACAAGACGTAGTTAAAATTTCTCAAAAAGGAGCTGACGGTATAAATTAAGCCAGCTGAAGCCATAAAAGTGATGTAGTTGCAACTGCTGAAATAAGTGTGCATGTTTTGTGTCAGAAGGCTTTTACTGATAAAAAGTGCATTGGAATTACAAAGCGGAAAGCTAGCTGTAAAGAAATACCAATGAAAAGTATTTGCTTAAATGAGGGTCCAGTTACCAGGTCTGCTCACTGTTTATTTTGTGAAAAAAAGTTTCTTCTAAACATAAACCTAGATCAGAATATGTGAAAGTAAGAAATGTACAGTATTCTGAGGCCATAAAGAAATGCTGTGAATGCCGCTGTGATGAATGGTCATTTAAGGTAAGAGGCCGGTTGGCTTATTACTCAGGTGATCTTATTGCTGCAGATTGTGTCTAGCATAAATCATGTAGTACAAATTTTTGTAGAGAAAGAAATATTCCTCGCTAATATTGCTCTTCCAATAGATCATCAGGAAAAGGGAGACCAAGTAATGAAGAGCAATACCAAGCATTCCTTTATACATCTGAATACCTTGTAAACAATGATGAAGAAAAAATGGTTATTGGAAATCTCGTTTCTAAAATGGAGGAATATATAGAAGGAAGCCAGGGCAATGTGTATGAACGAAGGAACATGAAGAGAAAACTTTTAGAATTAACACTATGGGGAAAATATAATATCAGGTAAAAAAGTTTAAATCAGATATAGTAATTCTGTATGGGACAGAAAATGAAATTCTTCGAAGTTACCATCAAAAGTCAACATCTTTAAAGTTTATGAGTATCCATTACGGAATCTCACGCAGGATTTCCCCATGACCTGGTAAAGGAAGCTTGTGATCTGTTCGAGAATATTATGACTGGCCAAAAACAATTGAAAGACGTTGAACTATGTGACGCGGTACCTCAGATTGACATTGCTTTGGAGAATAAGAAAATCACTTGCAATCTACTTTGAGAAGAAGTAAACTCTGATTAGAATATCAGCGAATAACCAGTGTTGTAAGAACATTAATAACAGATGGCAGGATTGGCTCTTGGGAATTGCACTTGTGTACTATGCTGGAGATTCTACCCATAATAGCAGCAGCAGGACATGTTAACTATCTCAAGTCACTATACCTGCACTTACAGAAAATGTTTACTATGCCATCTGAAAATGCAAAGGTGCACAAAATGTTTCTAGAAGGTAAATCATCAGCACTTCTCAAACTGATGAAGGAGACAGCACCGTTCTATTGTAAAAATATTTATTTCAAATTCATGTTTACATCAGATATTGCTGAGGCTGGGAGAAAAATAATGCTTCTGTTTTATGACAGCAAGATACTGGAATCCACAGACAATTTATGTTACCAAATGTTGGTAGGGAAGGTAGCCACAGAAAAATCATTTGTTAGACCTAAACGTTTGCCTCTGACCAATTCTTCTACAAAATATCATAACTATCACACTTACTTACAAAGAAATATCTAGAAAGCTACTGAAGAAAGAACCAAACCAGAAGAATGGGGTCGATTTGTAAAAACTCATACTACCCAATACTTCGAAGAAGCCACTTCGAAGTTGAAATTTAAGAAAATGAATATTAAAAAACAACCCTGACTTACACGCAGGGAGATTCAGCTGGCAGAAGCGAGACAATGTATTCTGAAGCAACTGAACTTGGAAAAGGTCATCTTCTCAGACAAAATAATAGAACTTTAATCTGGATGTCTTTAACAGATTTCATAGCTACTGGGCGTAATTTGAGAACCAAAGGAAAGTACTATTCCAACCATGTATCTGGGGGCAGGTCTGTCATGGTGTGTAGTTTTTAAATAACTTTGGAATTTGTGTTTATGGAGACCAAGTATGAAGTCCTTGAGTTGTGTCTTCCTTTTTATGAGGAATTCTGCCATCATGCTGTTTAAAAGTTGGTAGTAACTATATCTTTAAGCAAGATTATGCAGCACTCCCTACAGTACATGTGATAAATCAGTGGTTTTTGCCACAACAAGATCTAAAGTTTTTGATTTGTCCTTAAAAGCCTGGATTTTGAACTTCACGGAGAATGTTTAAGACATTCTAATTCAATGTGTATATGTAGGTAAAAGGCAGATTGACACCAACGAGAAGTTAATGTCAGTAATCATATTGTCATATAGAAGCTCAACATATTATGATATTTAAATGATGTGGTATAAGCTCATGGTGGCATAGTTCCCAAGTTTTATGCTTTTTTTCCTATCACTATTTTTTAATAAATTTGTGTTATTTAATCATCAAAAACATGGGATTAAGGCAAATTTTTCTGATCAAAGACAGTAATAGGAAAAAAGCGAAAAAGTTGGCAGCTATGTTGAGGTTTTAACAAGTCAGTACTTTCAGTCAAATTTTATGACTTTATATGTGCCTATTCATGCATCATGTATTTTTTTAATAATATAGTAAAACAATTCATAATTTTCATGGTCTTTAATTGTTTGTACTCATGTTTTCACTTCTCTAACAATAGACTTTCAACTTCTCAAGGCACCCATTCCTTTTCTATCATTTTAACCCATTATTCTAAAGTGAATTTATAATCATGCATCATATACCGTACATAAAAGATTTAATAAGTAATATTTTTATTCAATTTATTTTACTAATGCTTCATTGAACTAAACATAAAGACTAATGTGCTAATGCATTTCAGTTGTATATTTTATTAACAATTCAGAATTGGTTATTGTATTTATTTAGATATTCATAATAAATAAATGTATGTTTATTTTTTTGCTTTAATAGCTCCAGAAAAGAAAGAATCCCTCAAAAGCTCTAATAAGATTGATAAAGATACTGCTTTTTATATTCCACCATCCTCTCCAACAGATCAGGTTGAAAAGTAAGAATACCTTTATTATTCATGCTTTATGGTTGTTCCATAAAGTTGTATGCTTTACGTGTCAGTTTGAGTTAATTAGATAAACTCAATAGCATAAAGGATTAGATATTGAGCTGATGGCCGAAGCCATCTTAATATAACACTATCGATTTTTTAAAACATCTTTTTCTTATTTTAAGAAAGATTACAAGTAAACAAATATTTTGTCTAAACATGAAAATGTTTTTAAAAAGTTAATGCTGCTTTATTTAGTTAATTAAAAATAATTCAACACTTTAGGCTTTAAACCCTTTAAGTACAAAGTTAATTTATCTGTGTAACTCAAAATTATTCCAACATCTATCTGAATAGATGTGATATGTTGTTTTTATGTAGTTATTTCACAATTATTGTTAAACATTCTTTTTTCTCACATCTTTTCTTATTAATTATATAAATTTATTCTAACTCTCATTTCCCTAGTTCTATCAAATATTAAAAAGCTGTTTTATACAGGGATGTCACTTTTCACTTATTTCCAATTTTCTTGGTTTTTTTTTTTTAATCAAACTATAGTGTTAAATTGATGTGTGCCACGAATAAAGTCAGCTGCAGTGGACTGCAATTAACTGGTGTGCAAAAAAAAAAAAATTGTGCCAAGAAGAAAATATTTTTTGGGGCCACTCGTTAAATTTGTAAATCTGGGATTATTCAGATATGTTCTTACAGGCAGACACTACGTATGGGCAAATGATTCTTCAATGAATTAGCAGAATTACTTGAATTACTTATTTTTTCTTCCATCTGTCACAAATTTTGCCGATATGCAGCAAAATAAACCCATGAATTTCATCAATTAGTTGTGGAAGAAAATCATGACTTTCATCAAACTATCATGAATTTTGTCAAACGATTATGAAATAAATGGAATTTTGTCAAGAAGTAGTGGGAAATTTTTTTTATTATTATTTGTATGAATATATTTTTTGTCATGCTAATAAATAGTAAAATTGATCACTGAGCTCATTGAATTTGTTGCTAGGTTGCCTCAATTAATTTAAAATACTGTGAACTAAAAAAAAAAAAAAAGTTTTTTTTACTAAATAGAATAGGTTTTCATGCATGATGCATTAAAAATGCAAAGAATAACAAGTTTGAAAAGTGCTTAAGGTTTATCAAAAAAAAAAAAGGTTTTATTCCTTTTTTTAAGCTAGCTGAAAAATGTTAATGTTTTTAATTTGTCTTGTTATCCAATCTCGGTCCTCTGCTTTTTATAAAATTGCAAAAATCTTTATGAATTTCTAAAGTTTGTAAGGCGTGGTTTCTTTTAAAATTAATTAGTATTACAAATGTATGTGTTTTCAGATCACTCTGAAAATTTAGATTGTTTTCCTGATTTTTTTTTTTAAATATTAAGTTTTCATGATATTATGCTTTTTCAAATTCATTGTGACTTACTTAAGTGGTTTCATTTGTATAATACACAGAAATAAATGTTATGTTTTGATTCAGGACTGACACAAAATGCAAGTCGTAAGTTTATATCAGTTTCTCATATTAGTTTCTAAGCTTTATATATCCATGAATGGATTTATACCAGACTATAATAATTACTTTTTTAACTATCATGCTATGAAATAAAATCTTGGTTTTTAGTTACTAAAATGAATTGAAATATTGGATATACAGGGATCACTCTAGAAAAGTTTGGCAGGGCCCTCATTCCCTTTTCTGATAAAATTCCGCCCTCCTTGCCCCTTTCCCAGGTAGAAGCCCATCCTTCTTTTTTTTTTCCCCCAGGATAGAATCTTGCCTTGTTTGTATTGTTCTTTCAAAAATTGCTTACCTATCTTTCCTTTTTAGAATGCTAGTATGATACATCCAGAGTAATTCCTCCCACTCTTTGTTCTCTTCTCTGTGTTATGTCACTAACCTTAAAGTAATTTGTTCTTTCCATTGAACAAAACTTAAAGATCATTGATTCATTTCACCTGCTCTAGTGAAATAGTATGACCATTTTTTTCTGACCTTTGACCATGTGATATCTTACATGGGGCCTGTAAAAAAATCGAGAAACACCATTTGTACTTTTACTTCATAGTCATATCAACCCATTTTGCTAAAAATGAGAAGAAGTTGCCTAGTGAATAAGTTTTAAAAATGTCATCCAAAGAAAAGAGAAAATAAACGTGAATATTATAAACAAGGAAAGAAAGGTGCTAAAGTAATGGGTTGTTTTACAGGAAAAATCAAGAATGTAAGTTTCATTTCATTATTTTTAATATTTTTCATATGGTAAAGTTATGTAAATTATAAATGTTTTTTTGTAAATATTATGCAGCTTTAGTAGCTACGATTTTCTTCATCTAACGATTGATATAGTCTAAAGAAACTTAAATTTTGATGATGAATTTTGTCTGTTTTCCTTCCCTCAGTTTTTAGTGTCCCAGGCAGCCCCTCCCCTCAAATCAAACATACATTCGCTGATGCCGAGTGTTCAGCATGTGTTCATGACCTTTGCTCTTCATTTTTCTATCAACACTCTTATGGAGGAGAGAGAGGGGGAATTTCCCCTTCTTCCATGGAAATTTAAATGCATTTAAATATTTTAGGAAATATGTAAAAACGAGCATAAGTTTAAATTTTTTGAAGTTTTGTATCTCCCTGTTTCTTTACAAGGCTACTTCATTCATGTGAAAACACTGATCGCTAATGTTGATTGTATGAAAGAAATTTTTAAACTTTTTTATTTTAAGGTACTTTCATTTTAGAACTAAAATAAATCATTTAAAGTGCATTGAAATGCAAAATAGATATTTTTAAAAATTTTCTCTCATAGGATTAACGTTAGTGAGCAGGTGTTTTCGCATGAGTGAAAAAGCCTCTTAAGTCTTACGGCCGCCCTTCCTTCTCTACTTGATATCTCACCACTGTAAATGTCATTTTTAATCATGAATTAAGCAAAATCTGGAAATTTAAGTTATTGATAAAAGGAATTTATTTATTAGGGATGTAGAATATTGAGACGGAATGGTGATATTCAAGGTAAAAATGTTAAATAGGAAATTTCAAGCTGCAGGTTTGGTTTCTAAATCTTTCGACAGAGTACAAGAATGCAAGAATATTCTACTTTCCAAAAAAGAATCGGTGTTCTGTATATATTTTATCCAAGTATGAGTTTTTTACAAAAGAGAAGTGTTTTCACCACCCGTTGATTTATTTCCATTTTTACCACCCTCCTATCATCCTAATCCCTTATATACATTATTTATTTAAAATATTATTATGTTATATGTACAACTATTATATATGGAAGAGAGAAGAGTGAACAAAAAAAAAATACTCCTAAAATATACTGCTGCTCAAAAGTTAAACTCCTTTTAACTGCTCATTAATTAAATCATCACAGAATAAATTACCTAAACTACATTCTCATTCCCAAGTACTCGGAGTATTCATAATATGTATCATTAAACAAACACTTTTCTAGAACATGGTGTATCACGTAATCAGACTCTGCAGTGTTAAATAAAAATAAATGATAGTTTGACTTACAATTTATGATCAGAAGAAAGATAAAATAAAATAAACTATACATTGAAGGTAGGGGTCTGCACAGACTAAATTTTTCAGATTTGGCATGGTGTGAAAGAAAAAACTTTGGTCTGGCCCGGCACATTTATATTTTTGCAGTTTACAGTGCGGCAAGGCCCTTTCCTTTCTTCGTTTTTAAAAAATTAGTTTTATGTCTTAGTAAGTGACATAAGCGATATTTTGTAGAAATTGAGTAAGGCCATGCTGTGCTAATTAAATTTTTGCACTGGCCGGAAGAATAATTTTTTTGTATAGATCAAACCGTTTTGGAAATTTTGGGCTGTGCAGACCTCTATTAGCCGGGCATAATTTCATTGACTTATTACCTTTTAATAACCATTTATTATATACCATTTATCTTTACAAGAAAGCATTCAATTCAGGAGAAAATTTCGATCCCGGTATTTGACTGATTTATAAGTTTTAGGAGGTCCTGAACATGATTTGATGTTTCTAGAAAATGTTTGCTGTATGTTTGTATGTCACACAAATTTTGTGGGCAGCTCAAGAATTAATATTCCGAATTTAATCAAACTCCAGGTTCAGTTTTACATAAATTGGTGCTGATTAGGTTTTGCTGTAAATGGCTGACAGGTAGTGCTGCTATGCTACATTTTTCACTCTTTCCACAACAGCTATATCTCAAGAACTAATGCACAAAATTTCGTCAGACTTCATATTGCTTAATTGACTGGCATCTTAAAATATCAAAACATAGTAAATCGAAAAGTTTTGCAAGGCCACTGTATCGGACAGCATGCAGATATTTTTCTAACTAAACTGAAAGCTGCTATCATATTTAAAACATTCTAACCTATGATTTCAAGGAATTTTTCAAGATTCTGGTATTTTACAGCAAAATATGAAAATACCTAATTTTTGGATATTTACCCTAGGCTTGGGTATATATCCAAAAAATAAATACCTGCCCCTGAATATTTACCCATCCCATGCCAACTTGAGAATATTCAATAGCCAAAGAATGCAACACAAGTTGTATATTGGGGGCTCCAATTGTGTCTGTACCTAGAGTTCTCAGTTATCTAAATCGGACCTTGTTAATATACTGTAATGCTTTTCGGCTTAACTATCTTTCAATAATTAATTATATATTTTTTTTTATATTCTAGATACTTTGCTGCTTTTCCTCCACTTAATAGAAAAGAAGAAGAAAGAATGGATTCAATTCAAGTAGCTCATTTAAATATTTGTTATGCAAATTGTATTAGACAGAGTAAAAATATAGTTCAAGATATTTTTATAAATAATAATTCCCTCCAAAATTCTGAAAATTCAAAACATAAGCAAGGTTTTGGATCATTAAAATCAATTGAAAATATTTATCAGCCAGAAAATAATAATAAAACTTTAAAATGCAAAAACCCTCAACAATCGGATCACAATGCAAATAACTTTAAGTTTACAGATGAAAATGGCTATGCAGGCATATCTTTCAGGAATTCTGCAAAATTTGACAAAAATTCATCAGTAGCCGTCATGAATTCAGATAGAAATAGAGATACAAATATGCAAAATTGCAGCGAAAAATCTTGTATTAAAATCTCCAGATCAAAAAATGTTTCTCAAAAGCCAAGAAAAAATGTAGCTAATAAGTCAAACCATAGATCTGAAAAAGAACTTGATTCTAAAAGAAAATCTTTGTTAAATGCGAGAATGTATTCAAATGCCAAGAAAGCTAAAAATTCTACTGAGTCATATTTTTCATCAAATAAATTCTCTGTTCTTATGGAAGAAGAAACATGCAAACTAGATATAGACCCTGGAGAACATAATGAGAATGTAATAATCAATCATTCTTTAAAATCTGAAAAAAAAGTGGAAGCTTTTGAATTAATTACTAATCCATGCAAGAAATTTAAAATTTGTAAAAATTCTAATATATTAGTAGATAATTTTAATGATTCTACAATTGAAAAAGAAGTTGCTGATAGCACTTCTATTGAAGTGTCACTACTATGTTCACCAAAATATAACTGTGATAAAGAACTTATTTGTAAAAATAATAGTTGTCTTGAGGATGATTTAACATTGGAAATGCATGCTGAAAAAAGAAAGAGTTATGAAAATAATCTCTTTGAAGAAATGGATGGCATTGCTTCATGTAAAAAATTATCAACAAGAACAAAATATTTTAAAAGCATTACTAAAGCTAAAAGAAAAAAAAGCAAATCTAAACCTAAAGATATTAATAATAAAAGTAACTTTGATGTTCCAAGATATTCAGACAAAGATCATTACTCTGAAGGTGCCAAAAAAGGAGGGTTAAGAGATATTAATGATTCAGCTTTAAAGTTATGTGATAAAAGAGAAGGTTGTTTTCAATCAGAAACAGAAAACTTGTATACTTCTAAAATTCTGTTACACATGCCAGAATTTTTCTTACAAATGAAAAAGAAGGATAGTTTAAGTATTTCGTGTCTTATGAAAATGCGAGAAAATATTAATACTGAACAAAGCATGTGCTCCTTTTTTAAAATAGATAGATTAAAAAAAAATCCAATAACTTTTTCTCAGAAAAACAAAATTGAATCTTCACAAAATTCGAATAAAGCACCCACTGTAACTAAAGAGATTTCTTTTAATAATATTAATGACAGTTCTCAAGGAAGCTTATATATTCCTCTTGATAGCAAAAGAGTTAGTCAGCAAAACTTTACTTTTGCTCTTGCTAATATAAATTCTATCATAATTGAAAATAATACTTATTATAAATTTAATGCCTTTAAAGCTTTGAACTATTTTTCTCCTTATGAAATATTTAATATAATTACAACTGGTGATAGTAATGAAGTCAATAATTTTTTAAATAAGTTTTCAGTTCAGAGTAATTTTAATTCATATCCAAATTCAGATACTCTATTACCAGATAAGAATGTTTCTGAAAATTTTCCTAGCATTGATTTAAAAGTTTCTGGTAGTCTTCCTTTAATGAAACATTCTAGTTCACATTTACAGTCTATTTTTGCACCTAAAGAGCAGTCTGCTTCAATCTTTAACATAGGTTTTCAATCTGTAGAGTTTAAGGATGAAACTTTTTATGAAACTGAATGTTCAAAAGATTCCCTTCCTTTTTGTTATACACAGCAAAATATGGTTGAATGTAAAAATAATACTCCTGCAATTTTTGGGCAATGGAATTATAATTTATTCCTTGACTTAAGTGATGAAAGTCCTAATCTTTCCAATAATGGTTCTAAATGTAATAATTTAAATACTAAAACATCTATTGCTGTTTCTGATAAGGAAATAGCCTTTATGTTTCCTAACAAATTGGTTTTGAATGAGAATGATTGTAGTTTTTGTCCTTCAGAGCAATTTAATAGTGTTAAAAGTAAAAATTCCATTTGGAATATTGATAACAGAGATATGTTTAATAATTATACTACTCTGTCCACTTCATTAATATGTAAAAACAATTTTAGTGAAACACATTTTTCTTATTCTGGAGAAATTTGCCCTGAAAGTAAATTTGTCTGTTTATTAAAAAATGCTGATGATGCAGCCAGTTTAGAAAGCATATCCTGTTTCAGCTCTCCTTCTGCTTTTAAAAATGTACAAAAAAAGGAACTGCCTTGTATAACTCATAGCTCAGTAAGATGCCAGCGAAATCTCTTAAAAAAAGTTACTAACATAGATCGAATTATACACAGGATTAATGCACAAAACAGAGTAGTTTCTTTCTTAAATCCACGTACATCTGTCAAGCAACCTCTTGATGATAGAGCAAAAACCTTCCTCCATTCTTTTTCTCCTGATAGTCCATCTAATTCATATAAGGATGAAATCAGCATTGATGACTTCCTGTCTTTCAACTGTGGTATAGCAAAAAATGACTTATCATCTAATTATAATGTTAATCTTGGTTGGTCCAAAAAATGCACAAATTCTGATGAAAGTTTGAGGGCTATTTGGGAAAATAACAGCAATCCTGTAAGCATTAAAGAAAACAATTATAAACCTATAGTAACAGAAGGCATTTACACATTATTTGATAATTTTGATTTAGAGTCAATGCAAAATGATCTTGAAAGAGAAGAAGATGAATTGCTGAAAACTATGTATTCCGTTTCTGATTCCAAAGAGAAAAATGAACAAATTATGCCTAATTTAAAATTTAAAAGCTCCTATTCTTTAAAAACAAATTCTAAAAATGAATCTCTGGAGTTGAATGTGGAAGAATTTCCAGGAATCTCTGTGCCAATGCCTAATATATCAGCTAAAACTACAAAAATTTCTGATTGCAGTAATTTTGATTTTACTGTTCCTGCAGCAGATCTTGATCCTGTTGGTGTATTTAGTATAGACAATTGTATGAATATTATTGATTCACAAGCAACTTGCTCGGATACTAGTTATTCACTCAACATGAAAGATGAAGCATATCAGCATTCTGGTTTCATTGATGTAAGTGCCTTCAGGGGTCCATATGGAAGTTACAGTGAAAATAAAACTAATTATTTAGAAGGTGGAGGATGGAGTCTTGACTCTGGAGATTTCATGTTGGGATCTGATGCTTTTCATTACCGCTCTTCTTCTTTACATGAACTAGTGAGTATTTAAATTTATTTTTGTTGTTTTCAGAATTTTTATGTACTGCAAGTTTTTAATTAAAAGTTGTATTAAAATAGATATAAGAAAAGCTACATAAATTTACCTTTTTCTCAATTAAGTATGTGAGCCAAAATAGACCCATTTTCAAACAGTAATAGATGTAATCTATAATATTAAAAGAAGAAATCACTCTGTCTGCGTGTGTCTGTCTGTCTGCGATGGCTAGCAAAATTTACGGCATGTACAAGGCTCAAAATTTTTGTGAAGATAGTACAATGCCTCTCCTAATATACCTGAGCCTCAGAATTTTAAAATTCTTATAATTATTTAAGTTATTAACAACTGTAACTCACTCTCATAAAAAAGCCATCTCGGATATTGGGAGACAGGAAAATCTGTGACACATGCGCTGAAGGCAAATATGCAAATGAAGAACGAAAAAAATATTTTTGGGGTATTTTGTCACTATTTATTAACTAACATCGTCCATATCGCTTAGTAAAGTTAAAAGTGGAAGACATGTTCTAAAAGATCATATTCTTAAGGCCGTAAAGGTCTCAATTCTTCTATTCTTAAGGTATCAAAGGCCGCAATCAATTAAAAATGTATCGCAATTAACCCCTTAAAAAAAATTCAAGAAAGTTCGTTTTTCCAAAAAAGTTTTTCTCCTTTATTGCAACACCTCCCCATGATGCAGTTTTAAAGGTACTGAAAAACCAAAAATATGCTTATAAAGCTGAAACCTTCTTCAAATCAATGGTGTAATTGTTTTTAAAAATATGAATTTTTAACCCTTTCAAATACACCGTTAAACACAGGGCACTTTCCGCCTCATCTAAAGGAAATTTTTTCAATGCTAAAAGTAACTAAACGACAGTATTTTAACGCAATACTTTTAGAGCATCTCAATAGATTAGATTTACATCGCCTACAAAAATTTCGAAATGTCAGAACTGGTAGAAACATTTGTTACAAAATAAAATGTGTGAAAACTTCGACAAACAAAAATTAGAAACCGAGTGCATTGTGGTTAAACGTTTCCCCTCTTAAATATGGATATTTTTTTATGAAAATTTAAAAAGGCTTGATTTTAGTTATATTTAGGATCCATTAAAATTTCAGAGAATTCGGACAACAGTAACCATCTATTTTGTTATGCTAATGAAACACACACACAAAAAAAAGAAGAAACGATTTAAAGTCCATCATATTATTTTTACCTTAGTCGTCTAATGCCTTAGATTTCTATACGAAAGGTCTCTGGTCCGAATCTTAGTAGGTCTAAGTTAAAATTTGAATTTGTACATTTTTGCTGTTTTAAGGATTTCATCTTTCTTTTAAGGATATCTAAAGTGAAAAAAGTTCTGCATTTGTAAATCAATATGGCAATAAGTAAATAAATACAGTAAATATTGTTAACTTTAAAATAATTTAATTAATTAAAGATAAGAAAAAAAAATTCACATAAATGAATCGAATTATAAAAAAAAATTACTGCATTTTATAAATCTCATTGTTCAACATATTTAATTAAAAGAAATTTTGTATTTTTTTTTACAATTTTAAAGGTATCTAATTATTTTTAATTTTAAATCAATTGAATTATTTAAGGAAAAAATTACATTTTTTTGTCCAGTCGGTTTAATTACAATATTTTTTGGGTTTTTTTTTTTTTCAATTTTAAGGTGATAAAATTAGTGGGTTTATCTCTAATCATGATTAAGTTTTTGTTGTTGAAATTAGTACTTAATTTCGAAATCTAGCTGCACCTGTAGGCCGAGCCGGAAGGGGTTTTCTAAAGCATATTAGCACACAATTACTCACATAAATTTTTTTTCACAGTAACATTTGGACATACTTTTTGATCACTTGACTTTCAAGCTTCCTTTAACCGAAAAATGTCATTCAATGAAGTGATATACTTTCACATGTTAATGACTTTTTCATTCCTTTTAATTCATTATTCAGACATGCTGCAGGCTCAGAAAAAAACACAACTTTCAAGGCCTCACATACGAAAAGTGCCAAAATCCTTTGACAAATTTCTTGTTTTTTTCTGCAATCCTTTGAAGAAATTAGTCTTTTTCTCGACCTTTTGGCAAAACTCATGTTTTTTTCTACGATCATTTGATGAAATTCACATTTTTTCCACGATCCTTTGATGAATTTCATGTTTTTTCTGCGATCCTTTGTAGAAATTTGCGTTTGTTTCACAATCTTTTGATGAAATTTGTATTTTTTTCCCCCACAATTCTTTGACAAAATTTGTGTTTTTTTTTTTTTTTTTTTTTTTCTTTGTGTGTGTGTGTGATCCTTTGACGAAATTTCTGCTTTTTTGTGGTCCATTCGCAAAATGTGTACTTTTTTTGCGATCCTCTGACGAAATTTGCACCTTATTTTGCGATCCTTTGACGAAATTTGCACCTTTTTGCGATCTTTTGACGAAATTCATGGGTATTTATTTCGGTTTTTTCACGATCCTTTGATGAAAATTGCATTTTTTCTGCAACCCTTTAACAAAATTCACTTTTTTTTCTGCAATCCTTCAGCCAAAGCAGACGACAGTTGCATTTGCCTGGCCCTGTTTTCATGCTGTTCGTTTCTAAGCGCAGACTAAATGGGCAGCAAGTCACAGAAAAGAGAATGTTTAATGAGAAAGGGAGAAATAAACTCAATTTGGTGCTGTTTGTACTTGCGTTTTTGTTGTATTCTGTCTGCTACTGCTGCGCCCCCCCCCCCCCCCCCCCCATTAAAATGTCAACCAATTTTAATGCAGATTTGCATCGATCCCAGGGATGATAAAATTCAGTACTGAAAATGTGGGATTCTGCGTTTTTGCAGAAAGGTAGCATGTCTGATTATTTCACCTTTATATCTAAAATTTCTGTTATAATTATAGGCTATCTTTCACCTAAATTAAAGAATAAAAGTTATAGAACATGAATCCAATTATGATAATGCCAGTTATGCCCATGATAGTACATATAAATGCTCAAAAATTTAACTTGTTATTTGAAGATTTTTGAAATTATGTAGGTGCTAAGTCCAAAATATAATATATACATAATGATGCCAGTTTTTTCTGAAATATTTGTTTTAAGCATTGTTTAAATATGCAAAAAAGTATTTTGAAAGTTTTAATAAATCTAATGTTAAGAGCCTACTTCACTAACACTCAAAGATAGAGCGGCTAATGTTATTTCAATGGGAGAAATTTATAACAGATATTTTTTTGCATTTTGCTCGAATTTGGTATTTTTGTAGCTTCCAAAAGCTGTACTCTTAAACTATGCACGCCACTTTAAAATTTTATTTTATTTTTTAATTTTAAGGTGTTCTTGATGTGTTATTTTAGGTTATGCAAAAATTGTCTTTAGTACCTTATCGCGAAAAATCTGTTCTACATTTTAAATTTTGGTAAAGCGGCATGCATAGTTTAATGATTTAGCTTTCTGAAAATGCTGTTTATTTTGATTAAAATAAATTAAATCTATGCTGCATTTATAAAAAGTTGAGACGCTTTCATTTACAACAGTCAGAAAGACTAAGATCCCCGCCTTAGCCAAGATTTTTCTCGAAATTCCGCCCTTTTTTTTTCAGAGGATTCCGTATTTTGTCTCCCACAAAATTTTGTTATTTTCTGAAATTTTCAGTTTCCTATCGATTCCACTTTATTCCCGAAACCGTCCCATCTTCCGATTTTGAAAGAACATTCTCGAACAACCGCTCACTCTCCCCCTTTCCATTCAGAAAACCGGCTAATTTATCCATTGAAGAGTGGAGTCATGCTGCACACTGCACGAAAGTGCCCTGAAGATCGCGGGGAGGGAGATTGGTCCAAGCAACGCGCTGTCCCTTTTCATTCATTCGGACGATCGGACGACATTTGTTAATCGAAATTTTGCATTGGGGTGTCAGCCTGATACCTAAAGTATATAAAAAAAGAAAAGTCGTAATATTTAAAAGTTATTCCAAATGTAATATCTCATTTTTTAACTTCTTATATAGAAATAACTGTTAATCCTCAGCACATAATTAATTTTATGAAACTTACACTCAGTCTTACCAAAAGAGATGTTTAGGCTAATGTCAGACTACGTAAGGAAAAAGGCGTGTAAAAAGATGTCCGTCTGACATTAGCCTTAGTGTCAAATAAAAATATACTTCCAAAAAAGATTTTGTATTTTTCTCCTACAGCAATAAAATCTGATGGACACTTTAACGAAGTGCGTTTTATGAATAAATGAATGAAATTTGAATAAATTATTATTTATATGCCGAAAAATTGAACAACGTTTTTCTATTTCCTATAAAAGGTGTACATCTCTAATTATAATCGATTTCTTCTTCAAAACAATCTTTAGTAATTCTCGTGTCTTTGAAAATCAGCTTAAATTAAAAATTGGACACCGTTATCTGAAAGAACCTGTGCTTTTATAGGAAAAGAGAAAACAAAAACACTTCTCGAAAGTTTTTTCTACTTAGTTCATAAAACATCAGTGTTTTTATTTTTGGAAAAGAAATTCTGAATGTCTAATCTAAATCTAAGTGAAAGCCAAAATTCTCTATCTAAAGTGCGACAGAAATTTGATGAGTCAAAGGTGTCATGAACAGATGCAAACTGATAACATCCGCACTTCTCTCTCGTATGTATAAAGACAACCAAATAGTGATCTACATTTTTTTTACAGCAGATGAGGTAATGGGCGTTTTTTCGAAGGGTTGTAATTTTCATAAAATTGAATATATTTTAATAG
Source organism: Maratus speciosus (assembly GCA_963932465.1). Lineage (NCBI taxonomy): Eukaryota > Metazoa > Arthropoda > Arachnida > Araneae > Salticidae > Maratus > Maratus speciosus. Next base: position 464,828,373 of record OZ010796.1, read on the forward strand.
AAATTTCATACGCTGCCAAAATTATTACTATTTGAATTTACTGAAAATTTAAATGCAATCGGACAAATAACAATTGAAATATCGATTTTTTTTTTTTTAAGAATTAGAAAAGGGTTTCTCGTTTCGTTCTTTCTTTTATTATTGTTTCTGTTTGTCTCTCAGAGATATTGTTCTCTCCTCTTCAACAACACAAACTTTGATATGATTTCGGTATTCCGTTACGAAAACAGAACTTATTCTTCTCACTACGATGTCTGTCTGTCACAGCAGTTTTTCTCCTAATGTTTTGTAGGTAGAAATGAAAGTCGGCTTGAATATGTAAGTAGGTGCTGAATGCTGATCCCACCCTTTCCTTGCATTTCTGTTTATAAATGCAGAAATATCTAAAAATTCACTATTTATAAATGCAGCAGTGTGAAAAATTTTATACTGTAGATCTTTAAAAGAGGCAAATTTTCATCAGATCTTGAAAATGTCTTAATTTTTAGACAAAAATGCGATTTTTAACGATGTTTCGTATTTTTGAGGAAGTTCTAATCATCGGAGGAAAAAACATATGACATCGTTTGAATGCACTGGAAATTTCCTTTTTTAAATATTTTTGTAGAATTTCTTGGTGTTTAGAAGCGTGCGTGATACACTACACATACACAAAATGGCAGCAAAAAACATGATTTTTTTTTGACGATTTTTCATATTTTTTGGAAAGTTCTTATCGTCGGAGGAAAAAAACAAACAACATCATTTAGATAACGTTGAAAATTTAATTTGGACAAGCTGTTTAAATGTTTATTTTCTTTTTAATTATTTTGTTAATGGGGGTATTAAAAAAAAAAAAACACTTTTATGTGGCCAAGTTTGAAGTTTTGTAGATTACAAAAATGCATATTTAAAAATTTTTGTTTTTCAATAAACATTTTAAGAGCCTACTTCAGTCAAGTGAAAAGTCCCGTTCGCTAATGCTAATCCTATGGAAGAAATTTATAAGAATATATCGGTTGCATTTCAATACTTTTAAATGATTTTTTTTTTTGCATTAGATAGCTGAGATCGATCTGTATGCAGGCCATTTTTTACTTTTTCGATTTTGTTTACAGATATTTTTAGTGAGGGCACTTTCATTTTCGGAACAGGTGCGAAAGTGAAAACGATCGAAAAAGTAAAAAACAGCCTTTGTACAGATCGATCTCAGCTATCCAATGCAAAAAAAATCATTTAAAAATATTGAAATGCAACAGAGATATCCTTATAAATTTCTTCCATAGGATTAGCATTAGCGAACGGGTCTTTTCACTTGACTGAAGTAGGCTCTTAAGGGTGAATAAAAAGTGTTATTTGATTTAAATTCTGATAAAAATAAAATGATTTTTTTTAAATGTTTGATTAAAGTAAGTTTTTCGTAGGGAATTAATAATGATAAAAATCTATCTTTCATGCTCAAGAAAGAGCAATGTTTAGAATAATTTTGTAGATTTTTTGAAACATAATTAAATTAAGTAAATCCAATATTGCATTGAGAAAAATATGTATGCTACAAGTATAAAAAAAAGACAATGTATTATGCTAAAAATAAAATATGATGCATATTTTTATTTTAAAACAATTCTCATTTCCCAGATAATCACTCAATTTTTGTTTATCCAAATTCAAAATGGTGATGGTAAAGTAAATGTTATGTGTAATTTAAATGTGCATTACTGAATCCTTGCTACTTATTAGTGCATTACAATTTTATATTGCTCTTTAAAACAGTATTGCAATGTTTCAATATAAATTTGAATTTAAAATAAAATGTATGTATTATATCGATTCCCAGATGTTATGCAGAGCACCACTGAGTGTTTGTTTAGTGGTTCAGAACAGAGGTGATTCTGTTCCGAATTTTCCGAAAAATTAAGGCAGTCATTTCCAAAAATTTAAAAAAAAAAAATCTGTCATAAATCCAAAAATTCGGATATAAAATATATCGCGAATCAATATATCCGAAAAAAATCAATTTCGTCAATCGTTCGAAGAAAAATCGGAAATTTTGTCAGATGATCGTGGAGAAAACGGCAATTTCGTCAAAGGATCGCGAAAAAACGACAAATTTCGTCAAAGGATCACAAAAAAGGCAAATGTCGCCAAAAGATCGCGAAAAAGCTACGATATCTTCAGAAGGTTGTGAATAAACGGAAAGTTTCGCCCAAAGATCGCGAAAAAGTGGCAAATTTTGTCAAAAGATCGCGAAAAAGCAGCAAGTGTTGTCAAAAAATCATGAAAAAAGTACAAAAGATCGTGAAAAAAGCTACAAATATAATCAGAAGATCACGAATAAATGGCAAATTTTGTCAAAAGATCGCGAATAAGTGGTAAATGTTGCCAAAAAATCATGAAAAAAGTACAAAGGATTGTGAAAAAAGCTACAAATATAATCAGAAGATCACGAATAAATGGCAAATTTTGTCAAAAGATCGCAAATAAGTGGTAAATGTTGCCAAAAAATCATGAAAAAAGTACAAAAGATCGTGAAAAAAGCTACAAATATAATCAGAAGATCACGAATAAATGGCAAATTTTGTCAAAAGATCACGAAAAACGGTAAATGTTGCCAAAAGATCGTGAAAAACTACAAATGTCACCAAAAGATTGCGAAAAAGCAACAAATATCATCAGACGATCACGAAAAAACGGCAAATTTCGTCCAAAGATCGCAAAAAAACAGTAAATTTCGTCAAAAGGGTGCAAAAAATACATGTATTTAGTGCTTTTAGTGTATTCCCCCCCCCCTCTTTTGTAACCTTTCAGAAAATTTGTTGTGAATTTCAGAATTTTTTTTTTACTCAGAATCACCCCTGGTTCAGAATCCACATTAAGCTGTAGGTCCAGGTCCGATTAGCCCGTGTGAGCAAAAAGTGATGACCGTTGTGACCAAAAACAACTTTTCACTAAGTTTTTCATAATGTTTGCTCAAAAATTTATTAAAATTATGACACACAAAAACTCTATTCTTAAGGGAGTATTCCCATCCAAACTGCTTATTTTCTGATTAATTTTTAAATTCATTTTTGCTCTCAAACGCTTCAAAATGAGAAATTCTCTTATTTAGAAACCACATAATGTGCTGTGCAACTTGATTTTTTGATAAATGCAGAAAATAGTGTAAAAAAGGCTGCCAAAGTTGGCGTTTTGAAGCGAATTTTCCGAAGCGGGAGATCTGGGAATGAAAAAAATGGTCATACTGAGAAAATAAGTGGTTTAAAAATCAAATTCTAATTAATTGAGCAAAAAATGAAATCACACAGCGTCTTATACATCTCTTCAAAAATCACCTCAGCAAGTTTCATGTTTTTACTTTTAAAAATGAGTCTAAAAATGTCTCAGAAAATTTCGAGCTGTTGAGGGTGGAAAAATATTTTTTCGAATACACCCTTAATTAAATTATTTCATTTTCAGGAGTTGGAGATCATATTCTGATAGGTCAAGCATTTCATATGGCCTACACCCAATGTTTAAGAGCTGTTTGTAGTTGGGCTATTTTCACTCCTGTAATGTAATATACAGGCTTGTGCGCTTGTCTCCATTTGCCGGAAATCAGGCCCTGGTTTTATTTCTTAAAGTATCATCTTTCATGGATAAAATGTGGTACAATTTTTCATTCACGTGTGGTTTCAGTTTTTTTTGCTTTTTTATAATTCTCATCCCTGAGGATAGAAAACTACAAATTTCTTTTCCGAAGCACAGGCAGATAAGAAAGTTTAAATAAATGCCATAAACAGATGCTGATTTCAGACAATTTGTTTTACTAGGCTGTTCTAATCATAAAGATAAAGATTTTTAAAAAGCATTATTGATTTGGAATTAAAACAAATTTATCATTGTTATTATTTTTCTTTCTTACTTTTGAAGTATAATTTTTGAAAGATTTTTTAATTGCATATAACATCAAAATGAAGATGCCGCTTATTCTCAAAAGATACTAGAATTATCATTTTGTCATCCGCACTCGACAGAGGGGGGCGAGAGATAGAAAGAAAATAACAGTGGTTACTAGTGTCTTTAAAAATTAACAGATATACGCGGAGAATAAATACATTTGTATTTAAATTTTCTGTAATACCTTTTTTTAATATCATTTATTAGGTAATTCTTACTGAATTAATTTAAATGTTTCTTTCATAAAAATTAAACATTTGTACTATACGGCAAACTAAAAGATAACTATTGTACAATTCATTATTAAATTGGATTACACTAATTTAAAACTTAGAAATGTGTTTCTCAAACTTTAAAGAAAGATTTCTTTTCACTATTTTGCTGAAATTTTCGGCTAATTTTCAATCGTTTAGCAAATACATTCCCTTGCGACAAAATTCACATACACAGATGATATATTTGTGCTTAGTGTATATGTTTTTGTTTGTTTTTTTCCCCTTCTGAAAAGCAATTGAATAATTTTTAAGGTTATTCTAAACATTTTGATTTAAAAATAAGCATATTTTGTAGCAAAATTCAAATCAGCAGTGAGTGATGCTAAGAGGCTATTTCAGTCGTGCGAATACACCTGCTCGCTAAAGTGAATCCTATGGTTGAAATTTATAAAGATATCTAGGTTGCATTTCAATATTTTTAAATGATTTTTATTGCATTGGATAGCCGAGATCAAGCTGTACAAAGGCTGTTTTTTACATTTCGATCTTGATTGCAGAATTTTTTATGGGGAGGCTACTTTAGTCAAGCGAAATGACCCGTTCACTAATGCTAATCGTATAGAAGAAACATATAAAGATATATCGGTTGCATTTCAATATTTTTAAATGTTTTTTTTTTTTTTTTTTTGCATTGGATAGCTAAGATGAATCTATACAAAGACCGTTCTTTACATTTATCTTAATTGCAGTATTTTTTATAGGGAGGCTACTTTAGTCAAGCTAAAAGACACGTTCGCTAATGTTTATTCTATAGAAGAAGATATTCATAAAAAAATATCTTGGTTGCAATTCTATATTTTTATTTTTTTTTATTTTTTTTTTTTTTTTCATAGGATAGCTGAGAATTAGCTGAACAAAGGCCGTTTTTTACATTTTTGATCTTGATGGCAGTATTTTTTATGGGGAGGCTACATTAGTCGAGCGAAAAGAACCATTCGCTAATACTAATCCTACAGATGAACTTTATAAAGATATCTCAGTTGCATTTCAATAATTTTAAATGATTTTTATTGCATTGGATAGCTGAGATCGATCTGTACAAAGTCTGTTTTTTACATTTTCGATCTTGATTGCAGAATTTTTTAAGGGGAAGCTACTTTAGTCAAGCAAAAAGACCCGTTCACTAATGCTAATCCTATAGAAGAAACTTATAAAGATATCTCAGCTGCATTTCAATATTTTTAAATGATTTTCTTTGCATTGGATAGGGGAGATCGATCTGTACAAATGCCGTTTTTTAGATTTTCGAACTTGAATGCAGATTTTTTTATGGGGGGTGTTTTCACTTTCGAAACTTGTTCCGAAAATGAAAGTGTCCTCACTAAAAATATCTGTAAACAAAATCAAAAAAGCAAAAAGCGGCCTTTGTACAGATCGATCTCAGCTATCCAATGCAAAAAATATCATTTAAAAATATTGAAATGCGACCGAGAAGAGGCTACTTTAGTCAACCGAAAAGACCCATTCGCTAATACTAATCCTACAGAAGAAACTTATAAAGATATCTCGGTTGCATTTCAATATTTTTAAATGATTTTTTTTTGCATTGGATAGCTGAGATTGATCTGTACAAAGGCCATTTTTTACTTTTTCGATCTTGATCGCAGAATTTTTATGGGGGTGTTTTCACTTTCGCACCTGTTCCGAAAATGAAAGTGCCCTCACTAAAAATATCTGTAAACAAAATCAAAAAACAAATGGCCTTTGTACAGATCGATCTCAGCTATCCAATTAAAAAAAAAATCATTTAAAAATATTGAAATGCAACCGAGAAGAGCAGTGTTGAATTCAGACACTTTTCTCCAGGGGGGATTTCTGTGACTCCGGGGGGAACATTATAGAGCTCCAGTGGGAAATAGCACTTTTTGACCATTGAAAACACAAAATTTCAAATCTTCCGGAAGACATCTCATTGCTCCGGGGGGGGGGGTGTCCTCGGGCCACCCCCTGAAATCAACACTGGAGAAGAGGCTAATTTAGTCTACCGGAAAGATCTGTTCTCTAATGATAATCCTATAGAAGAAATTTATAAAGATATCTTGGTTGCATTTCAATATTTTTAAATTATATTTTTAGCATTGGATAGCTGAGATCAATCTGTACAAAGGCAATTTTTTACTTTTTCGATCTTGATTGCAGAATTTTTTTTATGGAGTGTTTTCCCATTTGCACTTGTTCCGAAAATGACAGTGTCCTCACTAAAAATATCTGTAAATAAAATCGAAAAACAAAAGACGGCCATTGTACAGATCGATACCAGCTATCCAATGCAAAAAAAATCATTTAAAAAAATTGAAATGCAACCGAGAAGAGGCTACTTTAGTCTACTGGAAAGACGCGTTCTCTAATGATAATCCTATAGAAGAAATGTATAAAGATATCTTGGTTGTATTTCAATATTTTTAAATTATTTTTTTTTTGCATTGGATAGCTGAGATCGATCTGTACAAAGGCCATTTTTTACTTTTTCGATCTTGATCGCAGAATTTTTATGGGGGTGTTTTCACTTTCGCACCTGTTCTGAAAATGAAAGTGCCCTCACTAAAAATATCTGTAAACAAAATCGAAAAAACAAAAAACGGCCTTTGTACAGATCGATCTCAGCTATCCAATGCAAAAAAATTCATTTAAAAATATTGAAATGCAACAGAGAAGAGGCTACTTTAGTCTACCGAAAAGACCCGTTCGCTAATGCTAATCCTGTAGAAGAAATTTATAAAAATATATCGGTTGCATTTCAATATTTTTAAATGAATTTTATTTTGCATTGTATAGCTGAGATCAATCTGTACAAAGGCCGGTTTTTACTTTTTCGATCCTGACTGCAGAATATTTTATGGGGTGTTTTCACTTTCGAAACCTGTTCCAAAAATTAATTTTTAAAGTATTATTGATTTGGAATTAAAACAGATTTATAATCTTTTTTTTTCTTTCTCACTTCTGAAGTATAATGCCGGATAGAATTTTTTTATTCCATAAATGTCAAAAGGCAAAAGTCTCTCATTCAATAGAAATATGTCATTTGCACTCGGCAGGGGAGAGATGGGGAGAGAAAGAAAATAATAATAAATGACTAGTGTCATTAAAAATTAATATATATATGCGACGAAAAAATATATTTGTATTTAAATTTTCTATATCTTTTTTTTATAATTGATAAGGTAATTCTTGAGGAATTTGTTTCTCTCACAAATATTAAACATTTGTTTTATCTCTCTATTCTAAAAAAAAGTAACTACCGCTGTCACCGCCGCCGCCGGTTTTGAATTTTTTGTGACCGGAGGTCTTTCTTCGTTAACATTAAGAAAAATAATGCATACAAAAATATGAAAATGGGTAGTATTATACACAAATGTTTGATAAACACGCTGATGCAGACAGATTTCAGATCGAAGAATTATTTAAAGAGATATTTAATGCTAAAGTTGGACAAAATCGTTCCACTAAAAAAGTTTTATAGGAGCAAAAACTGTTCATAGGAATTTAAACATTTTTAGATCATTTTATGCGTTAGAATTTGCCGGAGTGCAGATTGCATTAATTTTTTTATTTTGACTCATTTTTTCAGGTTTTATTTCTATTTTAAATTCAAATTTTCAGCATTTCTAGAGATATTTTTTACAGATTTCAGAAAATTGTACTAATTTAAACTGTTGCCAACTGTATAAAAAGCGCAAGCAATAATGTTTGCTTCAAATTAAAAATTTATTTACACGTGACTATTATAAACAGGAAAAAAACTTTCAAATTAGAATTAAATAATTATGTATAAAAAGCAGGAACTTATTAAAAATTACGTCATAAAAAGTATACACGACACATGAATTTTAAAAGAGAAAGGATATTGTAAAATAATAAATTCATTAACATGCGTTAGAAGTCTTAGGAGAAATTACGTCATATTTACGTCACATTATAGTTATTACATAAAATGAACACAAAATAATATTGCAAAAAAGTTTAAATTTAGAAATTGCGCTAGACATTTATTTAATATTTTGAGAGGATATTTTCAACTATTTTTGTTAGGAAAGCGCAAATAATATTTCATTGCTAACAAAAGTACTTTCACGTGATTATTTAAAAGAGAAAGAATAGCTTGGTAAAAATTACGTCAGATTAAAAACGATTAATTTAAAATGTCTCATTTAAAAGAACTTTCTTTTCGCTTTGTTAAAAAATACCAGGAGACAAAGACTCTGTTTACTTAATTCCTTTTATATTAGTTTATTTTGAAATGTTGTTACACATGTCTACGTCATCAAGTTATTTTTATTTCGACGTTTTATTTGTATTTTTATTAATGTTGTGCGAATTTATTTGTTCTTTCGTTATTTAAAATAAAAATTATGTCAATTTGTATAATTTGGCGAGTGGTTTGGCGATTTATATAATTTGGCGAAATGGGTCGACGGGATAATCAAGTAGTACCGCAGCGGATTTGGCGTTAAAATTCCCCAATCAAAGAGAAATGAATAGAAATTCGTTTATAGGGAGATCGCCACTGTTTTTTAAATTATAATTCAATCTTTCGAAATCTTTTTAAAGCCGATCAAATTAGCGTGCATTTAGAGCCTGCGGTGTCTGGACGGGGGTTGGCGAGCATAGCTCGTAGGGGGCCGAGCCCCCTAGTATTGTAAACTAAAAGATAACTACAGTACATTTTCATTATTAAATTACACTAGTTTAAAACTGAGAAATGTGTTTCTGAAACTTTTAAGAAAGATTTCTTTGAGTGTTTTACCGAAAATTTCAGGCCCCACCGGTGGCAGAAAGGTTGTGCAGTCAAAGCTGCTAGACGGGAGGTGCTGGGTTCGACCCCAATTGCACCCGTCGGCCTAATCGTTCGGAGTTTTTGTGGTTTTCTTCTAACCTTGGATTTCCATGCATTAATACGGGTTGGGTTCCCTTAGAAAGACCCCCCATGATGGGCACTCCCCTTTCAGGTCCATATCTCTCAAGTAGATAATCGGCCGTCAAAAATCAACCCAACCCAACCCGAAAATTTCGGCTAATTTACAAATACTTAGCAAATCCTGTTACAGTGAAATCAGCATACACAGTATGATATATTTCTGCTTAGTGTATATGTTGTTTTGCATTTATTTTTTTTCCCTTCTGAAAGGCAATTGAATAATTTTTAAATTTATTATAAACGTTTTGATCAAATAATAAGCATATTTTGTTACAATTCAAATCAGCAGTGCTAAGGGGCTACTTCAGTCATGAGAATAGACCCGCTCGCTAAAGCTAATCCCATGGAGGAATTTATAAAGATATCTCGGTTGCATTTCGATATTTTTAAATTATTATTATTATTATTTATTTATTTTTTTTTTTTTTGTATTGGACAGCTGAGATCGATTTGTACAAAGACCGTTTTTTACATTTTCGATCTTGATTGCAGAATTTTTTATGGAGAGGCTATTTTAGTCAAGCGTAAAAACCCATTCGCTTATGCTAATCCTATGGAAGAAATTTATAAAGATATCTCGGTTGCATTTCAATATTTTCAAATGATTTTTTTTTTTTTTTTGCATTGGATAGCTGAGATCTATCTGTACAAAGGCCATTTTTCACTTTTTCGATTTTGAATGCAGAATTTTTATGAGGATGCTTTCACTTTCGAAACTGGTTCTGAAAATGAAAGTGTCCTCACTAAAAACATTTGTAAACAAAATCGAAAAAGCAAAAAATGGCCTTTCTAGAGATCAATCTCAGCTATCCAATGCAAAAAAAATCATTTAAAAATATTGAAATGCAACCAAGAAGGGGCTACTTTAGTCTACCGGAAAGACCCGTTCGCTAATGATAATCCTATAGAAGAAATTTATAAAGATATCTTGGTTGCATTTCAATATTTTTAAATGATTTTTTTTGCATTGGATAGCTGAGATCAATCTGTACAAAGCATGGGCGTAATCTGGCGGGGGCAAGGGGGGGCATATGCCCCCCCAGTTTTTTAAGAGCAGGGGCGAGACATGTATTTTGCCCCTCCAGTTTTTTGTCTTGTTTTCAAATTTCTGTATTTCCTTTTTCGCTTTTTTTTACCCCTTTAGTTTAATAATTTATATTACTATCTTGGGTTTGAACTAGAATTGGATACAGCAAAATCAAAACAGCCAGAATTAATATTTTCACGTTGACATAAGTAATTTTTCTTATGTCTTGACAAAACCTTCTGCTATAATAACAGTTCAAGAGAATTTTTTTCAGTCTCCCTTTTTTTCCCTTTTTGTACAAAGTACAAAACTTATTTTCCTCTTCATTTCCAGGGATGTTTTTTTGGGGGGTGCACGTGCGGGAAGAGGTGGGAATAGATATCATGATTACTGTGTCTTGACTCTGATCATTGTCCTTTTTCGTAAGATAATATAAGCTCAAAACAAGAACTTCCTGGCTCCTCAGGTCTCTCGATTATAGTGACGCTCCTTGAATATACTCGTAGCGTCAGTCCAGTACTGGTGAGCTGAGGAAATTCTCATGGCGTCTGGATATACAGATGCACATACATTCCATTCTCTCGCATACATCAGGGACTAGTCTTCAATGGTGGAAAATTGGCGCAGAGGTGGAGTCTACTGACACCACTAAATTTTAGTAGTGTTTTTTGGCTTATCTAATGACAGAATGTCTGAGTTTTTATTAAGGTGAATAATACTATAAAAAATTAGTGGTGTCAATAGGCTCCTCCTCTGCACCAATTTTCCACCACTGGAGTCTTGCATATGTCGCGTTGTACCCGGTCGTACCCTTGGGCGTAATCTGGTGAGGGCAAGTGGGGATCACATACCCCCTAGTTTTTCAGGAACAGGGCAAATACCTTTTGCCCCTAGAGTCGCTTTGTAGTTAAAGCCCAGCTTTGTATTTCATTTTTTGTTTTTAATTTAACCATTTATATGCTATTTTGCGCACGAACTAGCATAAGCATTGGATAATTCAAAATAACCAGAATTAACGTCTCCACGTTCATAGAAGTAATTTCTGATGCAGTAGTCAAAGCTCAAGTAAGAATATTTCCTCTGCTCTATTTTTCAGAAAAATGGACCCATTTTTCCTTTTTTATTTTCATAGAACTATTTAAATGCACATGTGGGATAGATCTCTTGATTACTATATTTTGATTCTGACTATTGCCATTAGGGTTTCCTTCATCTGACGAAAACCTATTCGTTTCACTCGTCTGTCTGTCCGTCTGTCCGTCTGTCACAGTGCCCGTAACTATATATGTTGACTTGAAATTTTGCATACTTATAGCTGAACACCTCACATCAAACCACAAATCGTAAAATTTTGAAAAAGTAGTAATTAATGGACGTTGTTAATTAAAAAAACCCAATTACAAGATCTGAAAGGCATTTATGATTCAACAAAAGCATAAATTTTTTATTGAATTATAAAACTATCTCTTCCATCGATTAAAACCAGGTGTCATTTTAACGGCAGATAAGGACTAGCGATTGCTTTAAGGCGCTTTTATTTCTTTTTTACTCATCCCAGAAATTCAAAATTAGTACCACAAGACGGGGAAAACATCAGCTTTCAGAAATTCTAAAAATTATCTTGATCGTGCCATAAAAACTTTGAAATTCGTTAAGAATCGAGAAAAAAATCTTTTATTTTTCCTTCATTTGTGAAGGCGACAGATGAATTGAATTTTCGGCGATAACCACAGAATATAAAACAGGTGCGGTTTTGCGGTCAGAAACAGACTCAGAATTCAGAATTTTTATATAAGACCAAATTTAAATATCGATTTTCGAACTATGATTTTTATGCCATCCGACGTAAAATTTCATTCTCTTTCAGAATATGTCTTTATTTTTTAATTTCGACAATCAGAAGCGAAGATAATTAATTTTTTGGTAATTAAAACCAGAATTGCATTTTTTGCACAGCAGGCCAAGTGACACGGAAAGAAAAAGAGTTACATTTTTACCCGGTAGCAAAAAGTGCGTGACGTGCGTCGCAGATTTATTTTGGACCTTGCAGATAAATTTGCCAACTTGAAAAAAAAAGTATTTCATTAAAAAAAAAAAAAAGTACGAAAATTCTGACAAAAAATATCGTGAATTCGACAAATGGTCGCAAAAAAATCGGTAATTTATAGCCAAGTGGTCGCTGCAAAAACGCAAATTTCGTCAAAAGATCCTGGACATAAACATGAATTCCGTCTTAGGGTTGTGGAAAAAATACAAATTTCTGTCACAGGATCGCGGAAAAACGCGAATTTAGTCAAAGGATCGCCGAAAGAACCTGAATTTAGTCAAACGATTGTGGGGAAAATGCAAATTTAGTCAAACGATCGCAAAAAAAATGCAAATTTATGTCAAATGATCGTGAAAAAGCGCAAATTTATGTCAAAGGATTGCGGGAAAAAAACGCGGAATTTCGTTAAAACATCCCAAAAACCGTAAATTTCTGCCAAAAGATCGCTGTTTAAACTTGAATTTTATCCAAAAATTCCAGAAAAAACATGAATTTTGTGCCATGGGCGCGGAGAAAAAAGCAAATTTCTGTCACAAAATCGCAGAAAAGCCTTGAATTTCGTCAAACGATCGAGGAAAAAACACGAATTTAGTCAAACGATCGCGAAAAAGAAAAGCAAATTTAGTCCAACAATCGCGAAAAAAACGCAAATTTCTCCAAAAGGATTGCGGAAATAAGCGGAATTTCGTCATACGATCGCGAAAAACGCGAATTTCTGCCAAAGGATCGCTGTAAAAGCGCGAATTTCGTCAAAAGATCTCGGGGGAAAACGTGAATTTCGTCCCAGGGGTGCCGCAAAAAACGCAAATTTCTGCCACAGGATTGCGGAAAAAACACTAATTCCGTCAAAAATCGAGCAAAGGACACAAATTTAGTCAAACGATCACGAAAAAAAGCGAATTTCTGTAAAAAGATAGCAGGAAAACGCAAAATTTCATCATAAGATCGTGAAAAATGCAATTTTCTGCCAAAGGATCGCGGTAAAAACTCAAATTTCGTCAAAAGGACGCCTGATGGATGTACAGAATTTCTAAATTTTAACTTAGTTTATTCCTGACTCCTACTCTTGTAATGATAAATTCTTATCATTAAATTAAATATCTTTTTTTTTCCCTTTCAGTTAAAGAAAAAAATAAAGCTCTGTTCTCTTAATATATCTCTCTTTATATATGAAAGATCTGATAAGATTTCTGTGAAATAGATAACGTGGTCACTATTTTCCTTATGTGTTTATTCTATGCCATTTTTATGCACATATCTAAAAGTGTGCTGGAATAGTATTTGTTCTCGAGTATATGAACCATGTTACATATTCATTATTATTTAATTCTTCATAAAATATTAATTTTTGCTATTTACTTATTTAGGTTAATATTATAGTTGGAATATAGTTCTATTTATTTTTTAGTATTAATCAGTAAGAACCCTATTTATTTTAACACTTATAATGTTTGTACATAATTGCAGTACAGATTTTTTTTTAACTATTGATTTTACAAATTTGGTTCTTTCGCATCCGGATGTTATTTCGTACGCTGATTCGTAAAATCTAAATTTAAAAAAAAATCGGACCACAACATTCCGGTTTATGAAAAAATCGATTTTTAAACATAAAAGGGATGCTTTTTCGTACAGACAATTGACGGGAATTTGTTCAAATTAGGAAAACTAAAGAACCGATCGATTTTAAACTTTGACATAGTTCATAACACATAATAAGAATTTTATGAATTTAAGGTGAGCTGAATTTGTGTGTGTGTGTGTGTGGGGGGGGGGGGGGGGTGGCAAACAAGGGCTCCGTGAAAAAAAGGATAATCTGATTTTTAAAAAAACTTTACGCACTTGGTTACGTCTATTTATTAATTACATGCATTATCATTTAGCTTTTATTACCGTTTATTTGTTAGCTCCCAGGCTATCAAAGCTTGATAGCTAATGTGCCCGCATGTTCTGTATGTACGTATGTATATACGTAACGCGATAATTCTTGATAGAAATATCCGTTTTGTTTTAAACTTTGTATAATATATAAAAAACTGAAGTATGGGAGTGGATAATTTTCAGGGGGACGCATTCCTAAATATAATAGTGCTGCCATTTATGCAAGGAATTATTAATTTTCTATTAACAATTTTGATTTGTTAATTTAAGGATAAAGTGTTTTGAAAGAGATGTTAAACGAAATCCTCTGCATATCACACTTACCCACTTGTTTTCTTTAGGATAAAATAATACATAATTGATGATTTTTTTTTATGGTTTTCTGGCTGGTTTTCTCCTTACGTCCGGAAATTCGCTTCAAAACTCCAATTGATGGTATTTTCTGAAAGATCATTTACGTTTACCAAAGAATGGAAAACGTATTTAGATTACATAGTTTCTGAATAACAGCACCTGCCTATTCCATGCTTTTCTGAACAAAAATAAATGAAAACTTGTGTCATAAAGTTGACCCTTTGGATTTGAGACCAGCCTCAAGTACAATTGAAGAATATGGTAAAAAAGGAAATATGCTTTAGATAAATTGAAGCAGAAAACTTGACATTTTTTTCTTCATTCTTCCATCAAAATACTATAAATTACATAAAAATTTGTATTTAATACTTTGAAAGTAAAAACATTATATAAAAATACTGAATATTTTTATTTAGGTCTTTAAGGGGAGCCCACTTTGAAAATGTGAAAAATTAAAACATTCGAATTAAAATAAACATTAAAATCAGTGTAAAAATTTTTGTATTGCTAAATTATCTGGATTCATCTTAAACCAGAATGAGTGGGATCATATCAAAAGTGTTTTTCGCTAAGAATGGCGGTTGACTTTCAGAATGTTTCTCTGATAACTGGTTCTGAACTCCCCCAATTTATTACTTTTTTCACACTACATTTGAGGTTGTTTCAGAGATTTGATAGTCAAGAATGAAAAGACTGGGAAAAACGAGTTATCTGGAATTTCCCTGGAAACTAGTGGACTATAACAGTTTACCGCCAGTTGAAAAAAAATTAACTATTAATGTTACTAGATTTAAACATCTCTAAAATCTAACCGATGATTAAGATGTCGCATACGAATTATTTTTTCAATCAATCCCTTTAAAATTTCTCCTGTATGCTAATTTTGTTTTTTCCCCTTAATAAATGTGTATCAGTATGAAAAAGAAGAAATAATTATCAAATGAATTATTAAGGGGAAATGTCAAAAAAGCTCGCCCAATTTGAGGACAATCTATACTAATAAAAAAAAAAGTTTCGCTTTGTGTGTGTGTGTGTTTGTCTGTGTGTATGCGATGGCTAGCAAAATCTAGCGTAAGTACGAAGCTGACAATTTTTATAAAAGTAGCCCAAAATCTCTTCTGATGCACCTCAGATTCAGAATTTTAAAATTCTAATAATTAGTTGAGTTATTAAAATTCGCAAATCACTCTCATTAGTAACTCATCTCGGCCCTTGTGAAAGGGAAAAAGCGATGGTGCACCCGCAGAAGCCTTATTTATGCATCGGGAGAAAATGAAGTTCGAAAAGAAGGAATTTCGGGAGTATTTTGTCATTATTTATTAACTTACATCAGTCAAACTGCTTAGTTAAGTTAAAAACAGATGACATATTCTATAAGATCTCTTATGTCTCAAATGCCGCAATCAATTGAAAAAAATATCACAGTTAATCCTTCGAATTTTTTTTTCCAAAAAGGCTCGTTTTTTCCGTGAAGCGTTTTTCGGTCCTGTTGCAACGCCCCTCGAGGACGCAGTTTTAGAGGTACCGACAAATTAAAAATGTGCTCTCAAAGCTAAAACCTTCTAATCGATTGTTTTAAAAAATATGAATTTTAACCTTTCAAATACACTGGCGAACTCAGGTCACTTCGCGTTTTATGGAGACGATATTTTTTTAACCCTAAAAGTAACAAAACGTCCATACTTAAACATACTTTACTTTTTACTTTACACACCATACTTTTTTTTTTCTGTTTAGAGCATCTCTATAGGCTAGATTTACAAAACCTACAAAATTTTTGAAACGTTCGGACGGGTATAAAATATTTTTTACAAGATAAAATATGTGAAAAATTTGATGGAATTAAAAAATCTGAGTGTTTCGTCGCGGTTTCGCCCCTTCAGGGCACAATTTTAGAGGTACCGACAAAACCAAAAATATGTTCTTAAAGGTGAAACATTCTTCTAATCGATGTTATAACCGGCTTTTAAAAATAAGAATTTTAACCCTTTCAAATATACTGGCACGTAGGTCACTTCGCGCCTCACGGTGACGATATTTTTTCTATGCTAAAAGTAACAAAACGTGCGTATTTTATCAGAAACTTTTTAGAGCATTTGGATAGACCAGATTTACGTCACCTGCAAAAATTTCGAAACGTTCGGACGAGTATAAATATTTTTATAAACTAAAATATATGAAAATATCTACGAAATAAGTAAAAACCTGGGTGTTTTTGCGCGGTAAAAAAAAAGACGTCTTAATTTAAGTGCATGTGTGTGGTGATAGGGAGGGAGGGTATAAATATTTTTAAAAAATGGCCTTAAAATTTTGCCCCCCCCCCCCCCCCCCCCAGTCTTAGAGCCCAAGTTACGCCTGTGGTACAAAGGCCATTTTTTACTTTTTCGATCTTGATTGCAGAATTTATTATGGGGATGCTTTCACTTTCGAAACTGGTTCCGAAAATGAAAGTGTCCTCACTAAAAATATCTGTAAACAAAATCGATAAAGCAAAAAACGGCCTTTCTAGAGATCAATCTCAGCTATCCAATGCAAAATAAATCATTTAAAAACATTGAAATGCAACCGAGAACAGGCTACGTCAGTCATGCGAAAAGACCTGCTCGCCAGTGTTGCCAAATTGGGGACTTTTTTGTCCCCAGATTGTTGATTGTTACTGTTTTTTTTTTAAATAGAAATATTCGGCCTATTTAGAAATAGATTAAATTTTCTGAAAAATAAGGCAAATTATACTATTTAAAAAAAGTGGTGACAGTCAAATAATCTGAATTAAAAAAGTCCCCAATCTGGCAACACTGCCGCTCGCTAAAGCTAGTCCCATGAAGAAATTTATAAAAATATCTCGGTTGCATTTTAATATTTTTAAATGTTTTTCTCCATTGGATAGCTGATATCGATCTGTACAAAGGCCATTTTTTACTTTTTCGATCTGATTGCAGAATTTATTATGGGGGTGTTTTCACTTTCGCACCTGTTCCAAAAATGAAAGTGTCCTCACTAAAAATATCTGTAAAGAAAATCGAAAAAAGAAAAAACGGCCTTTGTACAGATCAATATCAGCTATCCAATGCAAAAAAAAAAAAAAAATCATTTAAAAATATTGAAATGCAACCAAGAAGAGGCTACTTTAGTCTACCAGAAAGACCCGTTCGCTAATGATAATCCTATAGAAGAAATTTATAAAGATATCTCGGTTGCATTTCAATATTTTTAAATGATGTTTTTTTGCATTGGCTAACTGAGACCAATCTGTACAAAGTCCGTTTTTTACTTTTTCAATTTTGAATGCAGAATTATTTTATGGGTTGTTTTCATTTTAGAAACTGATTCTGAAAATGAAAGTGTCCTCACTGGAAATATTATTAACCATATGAAATAATAAGTGAAACATTTACATATAAATAGAGATTCATTAAAATGCATGAATATCATAGTCTTTGACGCTTCTTTAAAAATGAAGATTATAAACATGAATAAAGAAAAGCTATAATATGTATTTTTGCTCCAAACTCCTTCATTTCTGCTCTCGAAGCTGGTAGATGGGAGGTGCTGGGATCGATCCCAATCACGCCCGTCGGCCTAATCATTTAGAGTTTTTGTGGTTTTCTGTGCACCTTGGTTTTCCAAGCGTAAATACGGGTTAAGCTCCTTTAGAAAGACCCCCATGGAGAGCACTCCCCCTCTTAGGGTCTATATATCCCTTGTGCTGATAATTGGCCGTCATAAACACAACCAACCAACCAACCAAACTCTTCCATAGGAAACAATTTTAAACCATATTGACGTAAAAAACTATGATTTTTTGCAAAGTTTTATAATTTTTATTGTGAGTAATCGCCAATTTTTGTTGCTCTTTCTACTGCAAAAAATATGTTTTGTAGAATTTCAGTTAAGCCGGGCAGAATATTTTTTTTCTATGGGTCGGCTCGGAACCAGGCTGGATATTTCGACATGTGCAGAACTCTGGCGCATACCTGCCAAACTTTTTTCAGAAGATGCATTTGGAAGCCTATGCACCACTGCAGGTTATGCGATCACTTTCCAGATATTGTGCAGCAAAACCACGTTTCGATATATCTCCTGAATTCTCTGCAAAAACAGCAGAAATCTCGTCTGATTTAGAAATAAATCATCTGGGTCATCATCATCACAGCTGTGACTCATCAACATCATATAACTTCATTTTTGGAACCTTAAGTTTCGTTGTAAGTTTGATGTTTGACTTCTTCAAAGCTTTACATGAGCGCCATTACTCTTCATCGCCATGTTATGTTGGATTTTAATGTGTTATAATTGCCATTACAACGCACTACAAAAATAAATTAAAGCATAAACATACAGCTAAATGTATATATTTTATAGATATAATGAGTAAATTAACATTTGAAAATAAGTGTACACTTACCTTCAAGTTAGATGTTGTAGAATTTTATAATAAAACAACTGCAAACTAATAATGTGAGGACACAAAAACACTTTCTTTCAGACGGTCACTATATCCTTACTGGGAACTTAGAATGATGTTTGCTAGGTGGTAGTACTGATTGCGCACTTTCAATTCTAGTCTGTTTAAAGATATTTGAGTGAGCGGGATTGCCTGCTGAGCATGATTATACTACTTTCCCCTACAGCTTTTTTTCAAATAGAAATTATCACCATATTTAATTGTAGAATCACTATTAAACAAGATGACAAATTCTCTTCCAAAAAAGTAGTATTCATACCCCTTGTCCCTCCTCAAACTATGCCGATGGTCAAACGATTCTTTAGACTTTGTAGAATTTGAGAAATTCAATATAAAGAAAGCTCACATAAGCTAAAAAATGATGATTTTTCAAAATCAAGAAGAAAAATTCCTACTTCATTAAAATATGAAATGATGAGGTTAGCTGACTGGTTAATTACACTGGGATGACCCTAAAAGTATTTATGATGGCTGATAAAGCAAAGTTCTTACCTGAATAAGCAAAGTATCATTTAATATACTGATTGTTTTTCTTATCTAAGCTTGTTCTTCTAAGCAACAGAAATATTAATGGAACAAAAATATTTCAGTTGTAGAATATAAGTATTTCTTCAATGTTTATAGATTTGAAATGAAAATTTTGATAGTTTATTATTAATTTAATTAGGATCTTATTAATCTCGTTATATTAAGATGTAAATTTAATAAGAAAATGCATCATAAATTAAAAAAACTTTGAATTATCAACTTTTTGTATTATGGCTGCTTAAACGAATTGTATGCATTTTCCCTCCCTCTAGGAAATCACAGATGCAGAAAATGATAGCTTC
Organism: Maratus speciosus; assembly: GCA_963932465.1. Classification (NCBI taxonomy): domain Eukaryota; kingdom Metazoa; phylum Arthropoda; class Arachnida; order Araneae; family Salticidae; genus Maratus; species Maratus speciosus. The sequence continues at coordinate 464,848,082 of OZ010796.1, forward strand.
CAACATGAGCATTCAGATCAGCAACATTTATCTTCCAAAGATTCTGAAACGGCTCAGCTGAATACAACTAGACTGCCTTTTGTTAATGCACGCAGACGGATGAAGCACAGTATGTTTCTTTAAAATCATTTTCTTTATTTTTAAAACATTATCTTTTATTTTTGTAAACTTTATAGTGAAAAGGCTGAAATAATATCAGTGCCTTTTTATTTCTATTTTTGTTATTAGGTAAGATTTTTTTTAAATTTTGCAGAATTCCCAACATATAAAAGACCATGTGCATTCTTCATGGAGGGAAATTGTAGTCGAAGTGATTGCAAATATTCTCATGATCTGTCAAATATAACTTGTCGTTTCTGGACAGAAGGCTCTTGTTTTAAAGGAACAACTTGTCCCTTTTTACATGGTTATGTAGAGTAAGTATAGTTTTAGTAATATAATGATTATTATATTATTACATATGTCTGTTTTCTAGATATGTTTTTTTAATTGTAGGTACCAAAAGATCGATCATCTGAACTATAGTAAAAGTGAGCCGAAGAATTATTATTCTTTGGATTCAGAAGCTGATTTTCCATCTTTGTCTTCAGCCAAATGTGAGGTAAAATACCTTATAAGATGTAATTGAACTTGCATATTGTAATATCATTTAAAACAAATGTTCCCAAACTTTTACTTGGCCACCCATACTTCTAAATTTATACATTTGCTACCACCATGTAATGAAAGTAATGCTAACAGGAACAGATTTACAGCAGAGCATTCAGCACATATGCCCTTGAACAAAATCTAAAATAGTAGGCTTAATAAATGGATTAATTTGTATGATTCTAGAGGCTCTTTAAAAGACATGTATACTCAGGACCCCAGGAAATTGTTACAAACTTTGAAATTTTCAGTATGAGCACCTAATTTTGACATATCTTGGTTTCTTTGGTAAATGTTACCTTTGGATACCAAACAGAATTCATTCAGTCAAGTATCATATTTTTGTGAATAAGCATTGCATTGTAAAAAACTTGAAATGTGATTAAAAAAAACTCATTGAATCCAAATTTATCTTATAATATGAATAAATAACTAAAAATTATATAAATATTCAAAAAAGACATATATCATTTTATAAAAACTTTACTGAAGGTGTTTGAAAGATATACTTTATATACAAAACTGTGCTTTCATATAAACAGAGCACTTTCGAGCAAACACTTGCTCATCATCAGGGTTACAAACAAACACAAATACACAATGATAAAATCAGCGAAATATATCATTTAACTGCTGGAGAATGGAACAAACCATTTAATAAAACAGAAAGGGGGGGGGAGGTATGCAATAATCACATCTTGTTTTGAACTAATCCCAAGAGTCTATACCATAATTTGGAAATATTGTAGGATTATGAATCATTGCATGTTTTATTTTTATTTTATTTTATTTATTTATTTTTTTACACAATTTCTATGGATTCATTAATTATTGTTTCGTAATAGGTTGACATACATTTAATTATTTTAGCTTGATCAAAATGTATTTTGACTGATTCCTCTTGTTTTAATCTTGAAAGTGCAGTTTTAGCTCTATTGAATTTAATATCTAAAATATGTTCTTTCAAACAAGTTTTGAATTTTCTTAATGTCATACCTATATAGTCTTTTACTTTGTAACATTTCTTATTATTTTCATTTATTTCTTTAGTGACTGGAATTCTATTAAATTCCCAAGGATTTTTCTGTCGGCACTGGATCATTCTTATAATGCAACAAAGTTCTGAATTTTACAGGAGGGGTTAGTATCAAATTTATATCACATTTCTTTAAATTATATTTCAATTTTTCAAAAAGTTTAGGGACATATTTAAATTTGTAAAATTTAGTTGGTTTTTCTGGATGTTCTTTATTCATATTTCAAAATTTATATTGATATATTAATCCACTGATAAACCTTTCAGAAAAGCCATTTTGTCTTTGCTATAATTTTAATCTTGTCAAGTTCACCATTACTATAACCTTCAATACATATTGAAAGTGCTCTATGGATGTAAAAATGACATGCTGCCAATTTATAATTTAAAGGTGGTGAAGCATTCTTGAATATTGTATTGTTTGAAGGTATATTTTTTCTATAAACTCTTTGATCAATCATTAAATTTTTGTAGGTTTTGTGTCCAAAAAAGCCAAACAATTTTCCTTCTCTGTATCTAGGGTAAATTCTATTTTATCAATTTCATTAATCTTTACTACAAATTCCATTAATAAATATAAACCATGTTCCCACACAATTAAAAACATCAGTTGCAAATCTACACCATGCAGGTTTTAAAATAAAATCATTCATAACTGCATTTTCTATGGGTCTCAATTTAATCTGCACACAAACCCAAAATGGGAGAGCCCATTGGTGCTCCATCAGTTTGTTTTTAATAAGATTAAATTCTAAAATGAGTATGGTTTTAGTATTTATATCAGGCATGAAAGAGCTCCTCCCAAAGGAAGATTTCCACCTTTTTAAAAGCAAATTTGGACATTCTCTGGATTGAAGCAAAAATGCAAAGAAAATATTAGAAGCATATGGGGGGGGGGAGGTCTAGACACTTAATAGTTAGACATTTTGTCTGCTCAAATCCTTGGAGTTTGTTTCTGAATTGCTGTACTATCAAAATGATTTGTTTCTGAATTGCTGGTCTATCAAAGCAAAGACAAGCTTTTATTATAAGCATCTGAAAGTCATGTAAATTAAGTTCTTTAACTAGGGAAAGGAAGTTTCCATAAGGTTCTTTTGGAATAGAATATTTTATTCCAAAAGCTGTGGTTGTTATATCCAATGGCTGTGCTGCATTGTTTCTGCCACTGGGCATCTGGGTAATTTCAGTAATGCATTTTTGGAAATGTATTTCTGGAGTAAAGATCAATTTGGTGTGCATATATTTAGAAGTCTTAAACATTCAAATCATTCAAAATAATACATTTATTTTGAAAAATTAATCTCTGTACTTTACATAAGTTCATCAGCTACATTTGGGTGGATTTATTCTTTTAGCAAACTGTTTCCAATTTTCTTTTTTGATTTAATGAATTTATATATTTATTGTTATTTATTTTTTTTAATACTTAAGTTACCAAATATATATATCAATGGGCTCCCCCATTTTGAGTTTATATGCAGAGATTAAATTGAGACCCATAGAAAATACAGTTATGAATGATTTTATTTTAAAACCTGCATATTGGTGTAGATTTGCAAATGATGTTTTTATTGTTGTTTAGATTTATTAATGGGATTTGTAATAAAGATTAATGAAATAAATAAATAATATACAAATTTACCCTAGATACAGAGAAGGAAGGTTGTTTGCTTTTTTGGACGTAGAACTTACAAAAACTTACCAATTGATCAAACAGTTTATAGAAAAAATATACCTTCAAACAATACAATATTCAAGAATGCTTCATCACCTTTAAATTATAAATTGGCAGCATATCATTTTTACATCCATAGTGCACTTTCGGTATGTAATGAAGGTTATAGTAATAGTGAACTTGACAAGATTAAAATTATAGCAAAGACAAAATGGCTTTTCTGAAAGGTTTATAAGTAGATTAATATATCAATATAAAATTTGGAAATAAGAATAAGAGAATATGAAGAAAAACCTACTAAATTTTACAAATTTAAATGTATCCCTAAACTTTTTGAATAATTGAAATATAATTTAAAGAAATGTGATATAAATTTGATACCAACCCTTCCTGTAAAATTCAGAACTTTGTTGCATAAGATTGATCCAGGATCCAGTGCCGATGGAAGAATCCTCAGGGATCTCTAGAATTCCAGACTCCAAAGAAATAAATGATAATAAGAAATTTTGCAAAGTAAAAGACCATATAAGTATGACCTTAAGGAAATTCAAAACTTGTTTGAAAGAACATTATTTCAGATATTAAATTCAATAGAGCTAAAACTGCACTTTCAAGATCAAAACAAGGGGAATCAGTCAAAATACATTTTGGTCAAGCTAGAATAATTAAACGTACATTAACCTATTATGAATCCTTAGGAATTTTATGTAAAAAAGATAAAATATGCAATGATTCATTATCCTACAATATTCCAAAATTGTGGTATAAACTCGTAGGAATAGTTCAAAACAAGATGTGATTTTCAGATACATCCCTCCCCCCCCCCTCCCCTCCTCTCTCTGTTTTATTTAATGGTTTGTTCCATTCTCCAGCAGTTAATCGTTATATTTCGCTGATTTTATCTCGAATTCAGTCAAAAGATTGCTAAAAAAGCACAAATTTCATCAATTGATATCAGAGGGGGAAAGCAAATTTTATCAATCAGTTGTGGGGGGAGGGGGGAGTACAAATTTCGATAAACAATTGAAGAAACAAATAGGGATTTTTGTCAGAAGATTGCATAAACAAATTGTGAATTTTGTGAATCAGGTGTGGGAAAAATATCACAAATTTCCACAAATGGTCACAAAAAAATCAATTTTGTCAATCAAATGCAAAAAATAATTGTGCATTTCGCAAATAAACATGGATAAAACATGAATTTCATTAAAAAATTGTGATATTCAATATGTCGCTGTGTAATTAGCACATGAACATTCTCAATAAGTTGCAAAAATTTACAAATTCCTTGGTCCATAGTGATAAGAAAATGTTCATTAATGATTATTGTTGGTAAAAATTTTCAATAATAGGGATGCAAGACCTGCGCCAATTGGCTTTCCTGCACCAAGCTGCTACAAAACAGCTATTTCTTTCCATTTTGCGCCAAAATGTACTTGGTGCCAAAATGAAATTTAGCACTATTTCGTCGATCCAAGAAACAACAACAAAAGCAAAAATTCTAAGCTGCTAATTTCATCAAATAAGCAAAAAACCACGGTCAAAATATTTCTAAAAACACGTGATGTTTGTCAAGTGGTCGCGAAAAAAACGTGAATACAATTAATTCAAAGGATAGAAAGTAATTTCATCAAAAAAAAGAACAAAACGCGGTCAAAAGATTGTGAAAAAATGCGATTCCGTTCAAAGATCGCGAATAAAATACAAATTTTGTCGAAATATTGCCAAAAACACGCAAATTTTGTCAAAAGATCATGAAAAACACGAGCATTTCGTAAATAGATTGCCAAAAACACACGACTTTCGTCAAAGGATTGCGAGAAGGTGAATTTTGGCAAAGGATCACAAATTTCGTCAAAAAACAAACAAAGCACTGTCAAAAGATCATGAAAAAATGATAATTTTGTTAAAAGAGGGCATGAAAAAATGATAATTTTGTTAAAAGAGGGCATGAAAAAATGATAATTTTGTTAAAAGAGGGCATGAAAAAATGATAATTTTGTTAAAAGAGGGCATGAAAAAATGATAATTTTGTTAAAAGAGGGCATGAAAAAATGATAATTTTGTTAAAAGAGGGCATGAAAAAATGATAATTTTGTTAAAAGAGGGCATGAAAAAATGATAATTTTGTTAAAAGAGGGCATGAAAAAACGATAATTTTGTTAAAAGGTGGCAAGAAAAAAATGCAAATTTCGTCAAAAGGTAAAAAAAAAAAAAAAATTCCTCAAAAGATCGCGAAGAACACGCGAATTTCGTCAAAAGATTGCAAAGAACATTCAAATTTCGTCAAAAGATTACAAAGAACATTCAAATTTCGTCAAAAGATTGTGAGGAACACACGAATTTTGTCAAAAGATCGTGAAGAACAAACGAATTTTGTCAAAAGATAGCGTAAAACACGTGATTTTCGTCAAAAGATAGCAAAAAACACATGAATTTATCAAAAGATAGTGGAAAACACATGAATTTCATCAAAAGATAGCGAAAAACACCCAAATTTTGTCAAAGGATCGCGAAAAAAACGTGAATTATGTCAAAAGGTCGCTAATTTCTTCAAAAAGCGAATAAAACAGGGTCAAAAGATTATGAAAAAATGCAAATCTCTTTAAAAGATTGCGAAAAAACTGCAAATTTCATCAAAAGATCGCGAAAAACTGCAAATTTCATCAAAAGTTTCGAAAAACATGCTAATTTTGTCAAAAGATTGTTGACGACATGTTGATTTCAACAAAGGATGTGAATTTTGTCAAAAGATCGCGTGAAATACGCAAATTTCATCAAAAGATCGCAAGAAATACGCCAATTTCACCAGAAGATCACGAGAAATACACGTGAATTTCGTCAAAAAGTCGTGAAAAACATGCAAATTTTGTCAAAGGATAGAGAAAAAAAGTGAATTTTGTCAAAAGATCACCAATTTCTTCAAAAAACGAACAAAACGGGGTCAAAAGATTTTGAAAAAATGCGAATTTCAATAAAAGATCATGGGAAAATCCGCTAATTTCATCAAAAGGTTGCAAAAAAACACAAATTTTGTCAAGATTTCGAAAAACACACTAATTTTGTCAAAAAATAGCGAAAAGCACACTGATTTCAACAAAGGATCGTGAAAAATACGTGAATTTTCTCAAAAAATCGCAAAAAAATATTCGAGTTTCATCAAAGGAGCACGAAAAATACACGAATTTCGTCAAAGGAGCGCAAAAAATACGCGAATTTCATAAAAAGAGCTTGAAAAACACATGAATTTTGTCAAAAGAGTGTGAAAAATACCCAAATTTCTTATTTATTAGCATTAGAATTTCAATCTGCTACAAAAACAGCTTTTATTGCTATAAAATTAATTTTTGTTTCTACAAAAATGGGTTTTACTGCTACAAAATCTGATTTTTGCTGCTACGAAATCCGATTTTTGCTGCTACAAAATGACTTTAGTGCACTTTCATCCCTGCAACAATGATTTTTTGACTTCTTCAGGCAGTGATTTATATATAATTCATACAATTAAAAATTCTGCATAGCGTTTGGCCTCAGTCCTGAAGGCGATTAAATTTCAGTTATAGATTAAAAGTTAGCAGAGCAAAAATACACAATGGAAACTAAAGCTGTTAATCCCTAAGTGTAAAAGTTTATGAAGTAATATGGTGATGAAATAATTACAAGAAAGTTTAAAAACAAACTGAAGTTTATTAAAAACCAAAAGGCAGAAATATATAGCTTAACTATAGCATTATACAATATCCAAACTTTATATATAAACATATTAAACTATTAAAACAGATTTAACAAAAGTAAAATAAAACAAACCCTCATGACATATGTAAAACAGGATCATCGAGTGGCCATACGATCTCGGAGCTTTCATGAAAAATATACATTCTTGTCAATACACTAAGCACTATCAACTTCCATCTAAATAACATCTGATTAAAGAGCAGCATGGAAAACATTTAGATATCTGGAGATAAAGATCTATTTTCATTACATCAGCCGACACGTTTCATGATGAATCACAATCCTCCATTTCAGAAAGCACTTAAACAAAGTTCATCAGTGATTCCAGAGCTCATGATAAAACAATATGGCTCACTTAAAATGAATACGTAATCGGTGACAAAACATTAAATGAAGAAATGTAGAAAACAGCTTTTATATGAAGATATATAAAAAGAACTTAAATGTCAACATCTGCCGCCATAATAACACGCTGTAAACTTCCTCCAACGAAACGCTGTTGAGGTGAGAGGAAAAGGAAGAAGATGGTCGAGGAGGTGAAGGGAAAGATATTACACCTTAACTTATATGAACCAGGTGAATGGAAAAACCAATCACGGAGCAGTAGAAGAAGATTCTCGAAGGACATCGTGACGAAACGTCGTACGAACGATGTGCAGTGGTTTCAAACGAGCGACGCCATCTAGTGGCGGCTGTGAAACACTCGTCATTCGAAATGAATTCTATGCTCCTGATTGCCTGGAACGTGGATGGCTGAAATCGTAAGTCGGAAAATACCTACGATAAATAAACAACTTAAGAAGGATTTAAAGATAAGATGGCAGGAATATATGAACGGTAAGTGAAATAAAGAATAACCTTATTGTATTAATAAAAGATATTTTATATAGATAAATAAAGAAAGATAGAATGAATGTATTACTTGATAAAGATAGAATGTGAAGTGTATAGCAGAGTGAAAGTGAAATGTAGGAGATTCCCGAGCAGTGTCAAGACAGGTAATAGGGTTTTACATATATCAAATGCCCCCCCCTCTTGACACTGGGACGGAATAAAAAGAATATGGTCAATGCCCAAAGACTACTAAAACATGATATTACACCTATACAACATGCAAGTGTCCAACAGAGCTGAAATACCATCAGAACGCAAAGCCACTCAATGATTAAGCATTTAAATAACTTTATAAAATTTAACTAAAACATGAAAAACATAACATATCACACATAAAAATATTAGTAAGGACACACATTCTCCAGACCCCCCCATTCGTTGATTCAAAATATTCAAAAGTATTCAGTAACATTTTACATGATTGATCTAAACAATTTACAATATAATGAAGTCAAGGTATGCAGTATACAATTTCTAAAATATGAAATTTGAAATTGCTAGTGATGATCCCCATCTGACAAATGATTGGCTACAAATTGCTTATAAAATGTATATGCAAATGTAATGTGTAATAAAATTAACTAAAACTGTTCAAAAATAATGCAGCTAGTTCTACCCGAATCCACTTAACGGACTCAAACTCATCAAACACAATTCCTCCCAACAGACGCCAAACAACTTCAAACATTGTCATAACAAGTGAACCCCCAATAGCGCTACTTAAAGGCCACTACTTGACAAAAGTTACATAGATGACAAATGCCCCAGAAAAATTTTATAAGTTAAACAAAAACTACTATTGTAAAACTAATAACTGTCCTCAACAAACTCCCCCTGATCATTGCGATATGCCTGAGAATCCTTCCAACTGAAAAATCAAATTTTAAACAAAAGAAGACTAGGTTGTTGAAGTAAGACACCTTTCACAGAGCCTATCAACATGCTGGAATTCAGCATATCCAACCAGCACAGATGCCGAAGCACGAACTCACACAAAAAAAAAACAATTTCTTTATCCAGATGCACCTAGAAAAGAAATTTGCCTTTGGCCAAAGGTCTTCATACGCACCAACCTGTACTACATAAACACGCAGGCATATACGATCTGGGAGAAAAGTTCTTGAAGACTGAACTAAAAATATAAATCAACCAATAACCATTCAGAAATTAGGAGCATTCTGATATTTTAATCCCATGTTAAATAACATCCGTGGGAGAAAAGTAGTATTTACACATTAGGAAGGCATGTTCGTTTCTAACCTTCCCTAACTTTAAAAGATACGTCAGAACTCGGGCAACAGCTACAACTAAAGAATAAATTCCGAATAACCACTGGGAAAAAGGCTTAAAAAAAACAGCTTACAAGCTCAACCTAAGAACAAGAGTTCATCTTTAAATACTCCAGGTATTCCAGATTTCATGACCCGACCCCTTAAAAACAGAAACCACAGTAAACCTCTATTCGAAAATCTTTCCAACAGACCAAAAAAAACAAACAGCCAACGCATTTTCAAAAATGAAGTTGAATCAATTAAAAATGATTTGATTCAATTCTAAAAGAAGCAATTTCTACGACTGGCAAAGTGGTCTAAATTCTACAAGTTTAAACGAGGTAACTATTCAATAACTATCAGGTCAGATCACAATAGCTAAATATTCCCAGGGTTTAACACATTCCATTGAACTCATTCTAAAACATTGAAACTTCATTGCAATAATTGAATCCAGGAATCTCTGCAAATGTAAAAATCTTATTGAAATCAATCTCTCAGCTCAGAATCTTGTTACCAATAATCAAAGATACAGGCCAACAGGGGAAAAGCTAAAAAAAAACTTCAAAAGTATTTTTAAAAACTTTAAACTTCAATAATTTAAATAAAAAATTGAACAATGTAAAAATATTGCACCCAATCCATTTATGAAGCTAGAACCACAAGTCCCCCCTATCAAATAAGTCCTCCTCAGGTAATTAAAAATCACAGTGCCTTAAAACAATATTGGCACAAGATAATTAAACCAAGAAAACATATAAATGACTAGAGGAACAAACAGTTAGCTGAAATTGTTTAAGTTAAAATTAAACATGCAAGGTAATTTGAACATTGCTGTAATAAGGTTTCTAAAACATGACCCCTTTTATGTAAGGATCAAACATTTAAGCAAAGACTTAAATATTTAATGTCCATACTTAATTCAAAAATATAAAGATCTTAAAGTCAAAAACCCATTGTATAACAGACAATGACAAAAAAAAAAATTGATTACAAAATATTATCTTAAGTAAAAATAAAAATGGACTGCTAAAAAATTTAAAATTCCCCCAATCAATGGCCAAAATCTCTAAACCATGAACCTCTTAGAACCTTTCAAAAGATCGTTTTTCAAAAATGGTTCCTAATCCAAGAACAGCTAAAAGAGAACACTTTAAATATACAATTTTTATCATGGAGAAAATTATCAATCAGGGTAAACAGAACAAAAAATGAATAAATTAAACAACTTTATTCACAGAATATATTAAACATAAAACAAGCAGTAATGTCACTGAAATAAATACATCCTAATCAACTGAACCATCAATATAACCCAGCTATGCACATGGTTATTTAACAAATACGTTACAGTTGAAAAATTAGTAAAAATTTAAGTGACAGAAGAAATTGAGATTAAACATTTAGAAAAGGTAAAAAAAAAAATGAATATACTTGACCCCTTATTAAATTAAAGCTATAAAAGCCGATTTAAGTTTAAAATAATTCTTAACATTTACAGCGATAGAACTTATCTTAACTAAAACTAAAAAGAATCAAACTATCAACAATTTTGGGTAATCGATTCGACCTCTGTTTAAAGAAAAATAAACCTTAAAAATATCGAACTTCCAAAATCGTTGACAGCAAAAAAATCCATCCAATATTGATAGGACAATCAGAGGTAAAGTCAGACAAAAACCCTCTGCATTTCCCATAATCATATTAAATGGCAATGTGAAAGACTAGCTACTTAATTTAAAGATTATTTTTATACAAAAAAAAAAAAGTTATTCTGATATACTGTAAAAAGAACTGGAAGGGCCAAAGTTTAACCTTAGATTCTCTATGTAAAAAAAAAAAAACAATTAGTTAGGTAGAAGGGCAATAAACATAATCTGTATAACAGAATTATGATACCTAAAAAAATAAATAAATTCGCCCCCCCATAAAAAATTTAAATCTAACCTGACAAAAAGTTATTTATTAAATCAGAAAAACAGCTAAGATAAAAATTTATTATAACCCCGATCAGTAAATTTCCAATTTGATCAAAGATCAAAGCAAAAAGTATTTGATTACTCTTAAAGACTTCAAGTAGGAAAAATTTCCCCTCTTAAAAAATTTAAATATTAAAAAGGATTAACCCTCAAAAATTCATCAAAGTATCACATTATAAAGAATCCCAGAATCAAGGAATGTAACAACATTACATATATTTAAAAACTTTGCATTAAAGATCATGTAAAAAGCAATTGTAGCACATGAAATCACACGATGGAGCACACTTAAATGCATCCAAAAACTTAAAATTCTGAATAAAACATATTTGAATAATGATCATCTGGAGGTCGAAGAATTGTAGTGGTTTCATTGGAGAAAACAGTGCTTGGCAAAACGAAACATTAGAACATTACTGTTCAGTTTCATAGTATCGATGTTTCATTAAAAGTTCCAAAAAAAAAAGTCAAAGTTTCTTTAAAAATAAAAACAATAGCTAAATAGCCTTCAATCAGCTATCATGTAGAGGCAAAACGTTCGTCATGGTCCAGCACGACTCTGCTATGCCACTCTGCTGCATCACCAGCCGATAGAAAAACAGTTAACACTTGATAAAGCACTGAAATTCCTCAAATATGATGACAAACGGGTGATAACTTGGACACAGATGACAAACTAAAAAAAATGGTGTTCCTGCTGGAAAGATATCACAATGTAGATGTTCTCCAAATTTAGGATCAAGGTCCTTTAAAACATCAAATCACATCTCAAATTTCAACTCCAGCATAGAGAACAACTTTAAACATATGCAGATTATCTCAGTATATTGCAGAATTAAACTGTAGAACGCACTAGATCGAAAAATGGCCTCCATAACATGAAACTCTTTTCAACATTTAAAAATAGCTCTCCTTTCTTCAGCAAAAGAATTCAGCAGATATGTCATGAGGTTAAAAAAAACACCCTCAAATCATTAATTCTTTTAAATATTTAAATTACTTAAAAAAAAAAATTTATAAAAATGCAATTTTAACATCTTTTTACTAAAAAAAAATTCAAATTTTTCAAAATAATAAATTTATAAACATAAAATTATTCAAATCTAATCGCCCCCCCATCGCAAAGCATCGCTAAATTGCCGATGAGGTTAGCCACCATAACGTTGACCCTTTAAGGGTTAAATACGCTTAATATAAAATGAAAATAAGAAGTCAAAACAATATCTAAAAAAAATGTATAAAATTAAACATTTATAATTTACTTAACTATGATAACGAGAAACAGGAATTTTTAAATAAGGTTTCTATTCTATTCTAAACTATTAACCACAGTTAGGGATTGGCCCATAACCGTGAAGGCGATTAAATTTCAGTTATAGATTAAAAGTTAGCAGAGCAAAAATACACAATGGAAACTAAAGCTGTTAATCCCTAAGTGTAAAAGTTTATGAAGTAATATGGTGATGAAATAATTACAAGAAAGTTTAAAAACAAACTGAAGTTTATTAAAAACCAAAAGGCAGAAATATATAGCTTAACTATAGCATTATACAATATCCAAACTTTATATATAAACATATTAAACTATTAAAACAGATTTAACAAAAGTAAAATAAAACAAACCCTCATGACATATGTAAAACAGGATCATCGAGTGGCCATACGATCTCGGAGCTTTCATGAAAAATATACATTCTTGTCAATACACTAAGCACTATCAACTTCCATCTAAATAACATCTGATTAAAGAGCAGCATGGAAAACATTTAGATATCTGGAGATAAAGATCTATTTTCATTACATCAGCCGACACGTTTCATGATGAATCACAATCCTCCATTTCGGAAAGCACTTAAACAAAGTTCATCAGTGATTCCAGAGCTCATGATAAAACAATATGGCTCACTTAAAATGAATACGTAATCGGTGACAAAACATTAAATGAAGAAATGTAGAAAACAGCTTTTATATGAAGATATATAAAAAGAACTTAAATGTCAACATCTGCCGCCATAATAACACGCTGTAAACTTCCTCCAACGAAACGCTGTTGAGGTGAGAGGAAAAGGAAGAAGATGGTCGAGGAGGTGAAGGGAAAGATATTACACCTTAACTTATATGAACCAGGTGAATGGAAAAACCAATCACGGAGCAGTAGAAGAAGATTCTCGAAGGACATTGTGACGAAACGTCGTACGAACGATGTGCAGTGGTTTCAAACGAGCGACGCCATCTAGTGGCGGCTGTGAAACACTCGTCATTCGAAATGAATTCTATGCTCCTGATTGCCTGGAATGTGGATGGCTGAAATCGTAAGTCGGAAAATACCTACGATAAATAAACAACTTAAGAAGGATTTAAAGATAAGATGGCAGGAATATATGAACGGTAAGTGAAATAAAGAATAACCTTATTGTATTAATAAAAGATATTTTATATAGATAAATAAAGAAAGATAGAATGAATGAATGTATTACTTGATAAAGATAGAATGTGAAGTGTATAGCAGAGTGAAAGTGAAATGTAGGAGATTCCCGAGCAGTGTCAAGACAGGTAATAGGGTTTTACATATATCAAGTCCTTCATGTGGATGATTGACGCTGTTTCTTTTTTATTGCGGGTCAGGTTGACTTTGTTTTGAATTCGGGTTGAATTTTCGCGATTGAGTTTGTGTTGACTCAATTTTTCAAAGAAATCCTGAATATTTTTCAGATGAAAAAATTTACTGTATAATTCTTTGCTCTAAAATCATCTCTAATATCCCGAACAGCCAAACTTAAAATTTATAAAATTGTTATAAAACCAATAATAATTTATGGTAGTGAAACCTGGACCACTACACAAAAAGATGAAAATCTACTTATTACTTAGGAAATGAAGATCCTAAGACAAATTTTTTGATATTAAGGAAGACAATACATGGCGTATAAGGACAAGTATGGAGATAGAACAGTTATATAATGAAAAAGATACAATAAATACTATAAAAATAAGAATGCAATAGTTAGGCCATCTAATCAGAATGAGGGATGAGAGAAGCACAAAGAAGATATATAATGGCAATTTAATAGGGAAAAGAAGTATTGGTCGACCCAGGAAGGGATGGATAGAAGAGGTAGAGAAAGATATTGCACAAAACCAAATTATAAATTAAAGGCCAGAGATCGGAAGGTCTGGAGAGGTATATTGAGGGATGTGCATCCTGCATGGATTGTATCACCATTGTGTGTGTATGTATGTATGTATGTATAATTCTTTGTGTTCCAGAAATTTTTTTTCAAAAAATAACCTTGGGATGCAAAAGGATGTTAAGAATTGCAAAGAGCAAAAATTACTGCATTGGGCTAAAACATTGAAACCATATTCCTTTTATGAATGTCAAAAGATTGCCGCAAAGTGAGAAGAAATGCTAAAAATTATATAAAGTTCTCAGGGAAGAAAATTTCCTTTTATGAATGTCAAAAAGCCACCTTGAAACACAAAAAAGCTCAAATATACCAAAAATTCAAAAATAGCTGTAGAAATTTTGAATAAACTTTATTTAGCCCACACAGTACTAAGATCAAAATATTACTTAAAATGTAAGATGGGGTCATTTTGACCCCATATGTTAATTATAATGTTTAGGCCGGGAAACTGACTAAAAGATAAAATATCGACATAATACTGGCAATCAAGATTTATTAGGAAGAAGAAAATGTAATTTCCACAATATTCCGAATATTTAAATTATCACAAAAACTCAAGTAGAAAAAAAATAACATTTTATAAGAAGTAATGGTAGTAATGCATTTTATCTACCTTCAGTGCTGCTGCTTATCTTTTTGGAAATCAAGACACAAAATAACACATGAAACATAGGCATAACTGGAGGGGGAGGCCATGCCAATCCCATAATTTCAAATTCAAGTGGATATTATGATTGCGTTATAGTCAATTTTTTAATTTCCAAATATTTCAAAGCTTACACAAACAAATGCATTATTATATATTTCTGATTTGAGAACTAATGTAATTAAAGCTATTGATGTGTGTATGAGGGGAGGGGGTTGTCAAAAAAAGCAACATTTCTAAGGAGTCCAGTTTAGTAATCTTTCAATGATGTAATAAAATGTCATCTACTGTAGTCAGAGCTGGTGGGAGAGAGAGAGAAAGGGGAGGGGAAACAGGGGCCAGAATTGCATGCAACATTACTTTTATAAAATAATGACAGAGATTTTTTTTTATTTTATTCGGTTAGGGAAATCACCGCAGGAGACAAACTTAACCCCACCCCTTTTGGGCAAACCAGGATATAGCTGTCAAATCGTTGGTCCATTAATTGTCCTAGAGGATCGATGAGGACACCTTGGCAAATAGCTTCCTTTGAGGATTAAGGAAGGACGACTTTTTTGCTATTTCCCTGTTGTAAGCATGTGGGGTAACTTTGTTTCCCTGCAAAATTATCAGTTTACAAACAAATTCTGTAGTTTAAAATACAGGAACCTTTTTTTGTGTTATTGCCATGTGGCGCTTTGTTTCAAGTTACAAGTTTGTGAGTAAAATTTTTCCTGACCAGATCTTTGATATTTTGTATAAAGTGCTTGTTGGAAGATGTTGTTATGTAACAAAAAGGAAATTGCCAGAAAATTGAAATGAAAGTTTTATCTTGTAAATTTAATTTTTGTTTTTTTCTTCTTGGTAGCATATATTTAATATAGTTTAACAGATGGTGTGTATTAAACTCGCTCAGAAAAACTTATCAACATTTAATTTTCAAATATAAAAATTATTAAAAATATGTAAATTGATATTAAAAGTTAATAAATAATGTATCAAATCTTAGACTAATTAAAATCATGGTATTTTAGCTTTATCATATGATGGAATATCTCCATAACATCTTCATCGAAAAAATAAGATATTTTAAGGAAATATAACGTAACGCCTTCTTCCACAAAATTCTTTAATTAATGTCATTTGTTATTTAAAAAAATGATAGAGATAGAAATTGGTCAAATCTAGCCTTTTTTATTTAAATTTGCTTAGAATTTATATTGTTGTAGTAGTTATATTTGTGAAAAGAGTAGATGTTTAATGATGAACACAACATATTGAGTTAAATTGCCAAGAATCTTTCATTAGATAATAGAATTTCAATTCATCAACAATACCAATTCAGATACCAATTCAGCCCATGCCTCAGTCTGGTGAAATACAGATAACTTTTTAAATAATCTGGGAATGACCTGTTTCTCTAGTTTTAATATCTTGTTCAGATTAAAATAAATTTGCTGTGCCCAGCTTGATTTATTAACTATCTTGGACGGGGTGAAATTGCTCAATCTATAAACGCATATTTTGTTTGCAAATTTTATTGGACTATTTTGAATATATGAATGTCTTTTAGTTGCATACTTCTAAAAGTAATATTTCTGAACATTTGTAAACATTTAAAAAAAGAGGGAGGTGGTATTTGTTATAATAAACATAATAATATGATTTAATGTCAATGTTTACCTGTGTGCATTTCATTCTTATACATTAAAAACTGGGGATGCAAATGCAACGAATACTCTGTATTCAGCATATTTTGTCATAATACCGAATATTCGGCCAACCCAAAGATATTATAACAGCATTTTTAACAGACTTATTTTGCTTTCTGTGGAATATGATGACTAACGAGAAATGCTGGAAATTGCCGAAATTCACATCCAAACAAGTAAGCTAGACATTTCATTATTCAAAATGCAGCTGATAGTACATATACTGTGTCACTAACCAAAATTCAGTCACTTCTAATGATTTCTTTATATTTCATACAAAGCAAAGTTAATATAATGAAAATCTCATTAAAATATCTTCATTATTGTTAAAGTTATGAACAAAAATTCAGGTTCTGCTTGCAGTGAGTCTCCCTACATTTTTTATTTAATTATTGTATTTTTGATGGAAAAGTGAATTGCAATGTTGATTCTTAACTTCATTATATCACAATAAAGCTTTTTTCAAAATTTTATGAACATCCTGTATGTTTACAACTTCTGAAAGTTATCGCCCACTCTAGTACATTTGAAACTTCATAGATAAATCAAAAGGAGCAATAGAAGATTTTTGGTTGAGTTCCCACCATTTGAATAGTTTTTTTTTTTACTTTAGTTCCTTTCTGACAAATTAACACTATATGATTGTAAAATTTTCCTTCAAGGTACTTAAAAATCTCTTTTCGATTTTAAAATATTTATTTCAAAAACAAGAAAGTTTTATTAATTTCTTTTAATTCACATAAGAAGCTATAATAGAGTTTTTACCATTTTATTATTTATAGAGGTTTTAAGACTTGTCCTCTTCTTCAGTAATAACGCAAAGCATATATTTTTTGTTGTGTAAAGTTTACTTGTAAAAAAGTCTTTTCATGGAAGTATTTGTGCTAAATATGATGTGAAATTGCTTTAAAAAAATTTTAATACTTTTAAACCTTATAATATTAGAGTATTCAGTCAGCTGAATTTTTTGTGTTCAGTTTACACGTATTGAATATTGAGTATTCAACCAAAATCGCTAATCAGTGCATACTTATAAACATCTTTCAAATGCGATAGAAATAACTTTGAAGAATGCAACTTTTTTTCATTTCATAGAAAAAGAAAACAAAACTTTATCTTATTTATTTTGCACGAAAGTTATTTTATGTAAAAATATTTTTATGCAAGTTTCCTTTAATCAAATCTCTTTCATACTGAATTCTGATAGAGATAATCAAATTTTAAATTAACACATTACAATTGTAGAAATTGTCATAATTTTGTAATTCAATTAAAATCTAAGAATTGATTAAACAGAACTTTAAAATCATTTTTGATTTGTCTCTTTTTGAATATTTTGTACACTATTTTTTACGATATGTCAACTTTACTTCAACGATATGTCATCATCGTAATTTAAAAGTTGTTATTAGAAAAGTATTTTATAAATGTAAAGTTTGATGAAATTTCATGCATTAGTTCTTGCGATATGACTATTGCTAAAATCGTGTACATCCTGAAAAATGCAACATAGCAGCGCCACCTGTTGGACGATTTACACCAAAACCTAATCAGCAATAACTTATGTCAACGTGTAACTGAATCGGAAGTTTGATTGAAAATCCGTGCATTAATTCTTGAGATAAAGCTATTCCAGAAATTATAAAAAATGCAGCATAGCAACGCTACCTTTTAGGCGACTTATGCCAAAAACTGATCAGCACCAATTTATATCATCGTTTAACTGAATCTAAAGTTTGATGAAAATCCATCCATTAGTTTTTGATATAAAGCTATTGTGGAAATTATAAAAAACACAGCATAGCAGCACCACCTTTTACACGAATTATGCTCAAAAACTAATCAGCATCGATTTATATCAAGGTATAACTGGATCTGAAGTTTGATGAAAATCTGTGCATTAGTTCTTGAGATTGAGCTATTGTGTAAATCGTGAAAAATGCTGTATAGCAGTCCCACTTCTGAGTCAATTTACACCAAAAACTAATCAGCACCAATTTATATCCAGGTATAACTGAATCTAAAATTTTATTAAATTCCGTGTATTAATTCTCGAGATAGACTGCACAGATAGACATTTTCTAAAGACAGTCAAATTGTATTCAGGACCTTCTAAAATGTATAAATCCATCGAAAACCGAAAGTAGAATTTTTTTATGAATCCAATATTCTCTTCTTGTTTGATAGATGAAAGTAAAAAGGCTGAAAAGTAAAGTCGGTAAGGTATCCAGGTTTCAGTGAAGAAATGCTGTGACACAGAATGGAAATGTTGATTCACGTCCCCCCAATGCATAAACTCTTCTTGTTCCTCACTCCTCAAAATGTTCTTTTTCACACTTTTAGAATTTGGAAACAAATTTAGAATTTACATTAATGATTTCCAGAAACATTTTAGTGAAATTTTTTGCTTATTTATTCTTAAAATAAATAGATTCAGTTTACTTTGCCTGTATAAAATCACAAGGGATTAGAAAACTTAGACAGGTTTCAGTCTTAGCAGGTATGATTGTAATGATATTCATTCTGTTGGAACTACAAAATATTTTTCAACATCAAATTCTGTTTAAAACAGGTTTTACTGTATTCCATTACACAGAATGAAGTGTTTCAACACTTTGTTGATAGATATGTAGAATTTGGTGAGGCTCAAAACATTTATATTTTTTTAAGTCAAATTTTGAAAAATCGGTATAGTTTAGGTACTCTCTTATGAAGAGGGACAATAAAGAAATGTGTTTGGACATTAAGCAAATTAGTTTATTTGAACCTCACATGAAACGTTGCAACGAGAAGAAAAGTAGTCTATTTGGGTCCAAACGAGCTACTTTTCTTCTTGTCGCAATGTTTGATGTGGCAAGGCCACCCTTTCATGTTTTGTAACATTCGTAGGATGTCAGGAGATCAGAAGTTACCAGATGGCTTCGCCGACAAGTTCATCTCCACCTCTTTGTTTTGTTGATAACCACATAACGCTTCGTAAAGAAAGGCTTGTTGAAAGATTTATTACTTTTTTTCATATAAAAAACACTATTTTATTTGCTTTATCCGACAAAACACTGTAAATATTTCAACTGGTCTTTCTTTTTCAAGCGTTCTGTGGTCATCAGCAAAACAAAGGGGAGTCTCAACAAAATAAAGAGGTGCAGATGTTTATGTCAACAACATTCATTGGTAACCTCTGACCTTTAGACATCTGACGAAAGTCATAAAACATGAAAAGTTCCGTGGTCAAGGAAAGTAATCTGTTTGGACCTTAGAAGTCCAAACAGATTTCATCTCTTGACATTGAAACTTTTATGTGGCCAGGCAGTCTATTTGATGTTTTACGACTTTTTTTCGGATGTCAGGAGATTAGAGGCCACCAGTGAACGTCATTGACATGTCCATCTCCACCTATTTCTTCTGTTGATAACCACAGAATGCTTGAAAAAGAAAAGCCTGTTTATCTATCGTTAGTTTTTCATAAGGTAAACCAAATAAAAGCAACTAAGCCGACCTTAAACACAGCTAAAGAACTTATGAGATTAGGGGCCTGTGCCCACCCCACAAAATAGTTCTAGTTAAGCCTATGACATGAAGTATGACTTTTACACATAAAATGTCTGCATTTGTTGCACTTCTGAGAATATTTGGTGTCATGATTGAAAGCTTTTGTTTATTCCCTGATTGCTTAAGATGGGGTCAAGGGGTCAATTTAACCTCATTCTGAATTTCTACAAATAAACACCACCAAAAGAAAAAATTAACTAAAATTATGAAAGAGATCTTTATAGGAGAATTCGTAGAAAATAATTATAGCATACATATTCTAAATGAAAAAAAACTGCAAAATGTCCAGGTAGGGTCAAATTGACCCTCTTCATGCCTAATCTATTTTTAAAAAGTGAAAAAAAACTGGCTTTGAGGTGCATAACTTCAGACCTTGCTGCCAAATCTTGTAGCTCTTTGTCCAACGGCCTCTTCATAAAGCAGCGTACACAGAGACAAGTATCTATGTTTATTATTATAGATATACAGTAGAGTACCACTAATCTGTGATGAATCTATGAATGTAAACAAAGAAATTAAATTCTTGATAAATGTTTCAATAAAGACAAAATTTTGAAAAAAAATTCTCCAGCTTTAATATTTTCCTTCTCCTTGTATATATTATCATATATCGTATAACATTCTTCTTTATATTTTAAAATGACAGAATATTTAAATATAATTATTTTATTTATTTAATATTTTACTATTTTGTAATATTTTACTCTATTTGAATAATGCAATTTGAGCTCTTATTAAAAAAAAAAAAAAAAAAAAAAGTATTTGTTCGAAATTAAATATATATATATATATATATATATATATACTTATTTGGACAATATCTTTAATTATTTAACTTCTTTTTATTAAATCATAAAGTTGAAAAGATTTTAAAACATTACATTTATTATATTTGAGCATGGATTATTATTTAATGTATTAGGCTGTAAAATGTTAATAAAACATCTGTTAACATTTTCGTGCATCAGGTAATTCTATGATATCAATGATTCTTCCAAAATAATTATCAAAATATTCTTGAATTGGCAGTTCAAATAATAAAATATAGATAGTTTTTTTGTTACTATGACATGACATTATTATCATGCTTATGCTTATTTCTAATGTTTGTTTTTTATTTTCAAAATTTCCTTATTCTTTTAATAACAAAACCTTCTGGATTCTTTGATTTTATTTTAACACTTACAAATGATTTTAACGCACCTCCTCCTCATTAAATCTTGATTCAAAATTTTAAAACATTTTAAAGACTTACTTTAATATTATTAGGATTATTTTAATAGTATAACACTCTGAAATATAAACAAAACTTTAGTATTCATTTTCATAAATAGATTGCGACACCAGACATCTGCTAAGATTACAATTTTATTGCAAGATGAAATTAATTTTTAGAACTTTATTTTTCATAAATAAATCATTTAAACTTATTCATTTATCATAAAATATGATGCATTGCAATAGTTAAATTATTCTAGAAAAAAAAAAAAAAAACTCTTTATAAATTTCAATGCTTAATTTCAGCTAACTTTTAAAAATAAAATAGAATTTTTAATGGTTTTCCATTGGGCCAGAGATATTACACTTTTAGATCAACAAACTTTTGTGACTCAGCAAGAACTTGTGAATATTTATAAATTGCAAGATAGAATTCAGCAACATAAACCACTTGTCTCAGACAAGTATTGATGCAATGTTAAAAAACTTTAAAAAATAATAAATTATTATTAAAAAAATAATTCTTACCTTATTTATATGCTTCACTTAATTTATTTTTAAGAATTAACAATATAAATTTGTTGAAAATGAGAATTAAAAAAAAATGTAAACAAAGATTCAATAGACATGCATGACCTGTAATCTGCAAAAAGTCTTATCTGCACAACGCTTGGAATCAAGTGTGGATGCAAGATTTGCAGATTAGTGGTCTTCTGTACAATATACTGAATCTGATACAATATACTGAACTAACTTTTAAAAAACTGGTGTAACCCAAACCCAATCTGCAGGATTCTAAACTCAGTCGAAATCGACCTGAACCTAAAACAATTAAGAGTTAACCCGGCCTGCAACAAAAATGATTAGTGCTTATCCAACCAACGGAGTTGGTTTGGCTCCTTCTCGGGAAGAAGAATCCCCCTGTGGAACCTTTCAGAAATTGTTTTTTTTTTTTTTTTTTATTCAGAACCATCCCTAATAAGCTGATTTCCATGCACATGCTTGTACACTGTATTAAGAAATTTGGCAAACTTTTTTTTTTTTTTATAGTCAACTGAAAGTGTAAGATTAATTAATGTCTATGAATTAGATATAAGATCTCTGTGTGTTAGTTTGGAACAGAGAACAAGTATTAATTTCAAAACTATCTTTATATATGTTTTGTATGAAAACTGAGCTGCATTTTCTGATTCCTTATTATTATTTATTACTTTGAAAGTTGTATTAAAAAATTGTTTTTCTTTTTTTTTAGAAAACAGTGGCAGCAAAATCTTTACCAGTGGATATAGTTTGTGCAAAGAGAGTGAAAAATTCAAATTTGGGAAATTAAACTTTAAAAAAAAGGGATGAACCTAAAGCATCCAGCAGCTGGACAGGGTACAAAGTTGTGTAAAACTGTCCTAACAGTAATATGTGATTGTTAAATGTGATGCTAAGATATATTTTCAATATTTATATTTGCTCCTGTTCCTGTAATTATTTCTTTCCTTCTTTTGAAAATTTCCAACTCTTGTTCAGAAACTTTAATTTACATGTCTATATTTTCTTCACATTCTTATGTACAATAGAATATATTTCTCACATTACTGCTCTTTTTTTTTTCTTTTTTTTAAATCAATGAAACATTGAATTCAATTGTTCAATATTGTTTATTTTTTGAAGGATATTTTAATTGCAATAAAAGAAGTAGCAGGAGCTTTATGCATTTATGTGTCACTAAAGGTAATTATAGTAGTTCATTTTCTGTGGTCATTGTTTTATTCATCTTTCATTCATACAGATATAATAATTTTCTTGTTGTTTTTGTTCTGTTTGAAACACCTAAGTACATGGGAGGAACTTAACTCTATCTAGTCAGTGAAAGCTGAACAATATTGCCTGCAGCAAGATATGTATATATGTTCTCTTCAACTGTAATAATGTGTTTAGGTCAGTAGCTGTGTTTTAAATTATGCAATAAATGCCTCACAGATCATTGTGAATTGAAAACAAATTATAATTATATTTCTTATGAACAAAGTTGTTTATATTTTTTTGAAAAATAATTTTTATGTATAAGTATGTTTTTATAAAAGCAATTGAAATCAGTTTTTTACATTAGTATGTCAAATTTCTGAATATTGTCAATTTATATAAATATTTCTGTAATTTATCTTATTTTGAAATCAATTTGCATTATTAATCAATTTCAGATTTCAAATGGGTAAAGTACTGAGTTTCTTCATTTATGGCAATTATAGAATGGTTAGATATGTTTATTATTTTTAGCTTGTCAGTATAGTTAATTTATTGGTTAGCATTTTTGTACTTTGCTGCCGTGACTATAAGTTTTCCAGTATCTTACTCGCTGGGGAAAAAAAACTTTTGTACTTGCAAAAGAAATCTAAATAATTTTTTCTTAAAATGATAAAAATTTTAGTTTTCATTACATTCATATTTGTTACATTTGGTGGTGGTAAATATTGCCATTGCTAAAGTTGAACATCTTATTTTTCACACTAACATGATTTTTCCTTCATTAAACTTGCTTTCTGCACTTAATTTCTTTCATTCTTATGACTGTCTTGTGATGGGTGCTCAATCATACTATTTATAGCACCCTATCAGCTGTTAAGCAAATTGTGATTTGCTGCTGTTTTGCTATCTTGTATATTATGCGCAGGTGGTGCAAGAAATAAATTCTTTCTTCCTTAAACAGTAGACTCCCTTAAATCTGCACAGCTTGGGGTCAGAGGTTGTGCAGATTTTAAAATTTTGTGGATTTCTGATCATCGCTTTGTTTACATTTTTTTAAACAGTAATTTGAATGTCATTCAATGTATTCAATCAAAATTATAATGAATGCTTGCTATAAAGTAAAATATTAAAGTAATTAAGTGAAATAATAAACTGATAAAAAGTAGGATAATTTAAAAAATTATTAAATTATTAAAAGTAAAGGTCAAGTAAATAATTAGTAATGTGTAATTAAATATGCATAATAAAAATGACATTCCTTTTCCTGAAATTATTCAATGATTTTTCCTCATAAAGGTGCCCTATTAATTCACATCAAAATCATAAAGCAGAGAAGTTTTACCTCATGTTTAGCCGTCTTAATAATAACCAGAAAAGCTTGATTAATACATAAATATATTTTCAAAAGATTGTGATTACCAATGATATCAGCAATATCTTGATTTTTATCAGAAATAAATTTATAATTCCTTCATAAAAAAAACACGAGTTCAGTTATTGAGAATTACATATTAAAATAAAAATGGAATGATATAGAATTTTTTTAAAATCTTTAATTTTGCCCTTACATCTGAACTGAAAGTTTCATTCTTTACAACTGTAATTATGTGTAGATTTTAGGGTTATGGATTTGAGGGAGTCTACTGTATTTACTTCATTTGAAATTAGAAAAGCCGAAAACTTATTCTCCGATTTGGAAAAAAAAAATTGACTTTTTTTTTAAATGTGCCGCCTAAGTTTATAATTTCACACTTTAGATTATTTTTTCTAGTCAGTATTTCTATGTTAGTATATTTTGTTATTTCTTGTATATTAAATATCTGTTCTGTTTGTGTGTATTGTTACATATTTATTTTATTTGTTATCAAATATTAAGTCATTTCTTCTGACATACTTTTCTATGGTTCTCACTTTTTGAAACATTTTTTTTTTAATTTAATGCCAAAATTTTGAGAAAGTTTCTCAAATTTGGCTTAATACAATGCATTGATTAACCATAGCAATAAATATGCTTTAGGGAAATTGGGATAGTTACATATTTACTAAATATCTTGTTAAAAAGAAGCAAGATAAATGTTTAATGTATATTCATGGTATATTTTGCTTGAATTGCATTTAAAATATTCACTAATTTTAACAGCAGATTGTGTAATTATACTTGCTAAAATGATATTACTTGCATTACATATAAAAAAAATTCAGTAACTTTAACAGATTGCGTAGTTGTACTTACCTATGCAGATATCTACATTAAACTAAATTAATTTTAACACAATTATTCTAATTGGTAAATAAATCATATTAGATGTAAATTTCTAACTGGGCAAAAAATGTCCGGACCAGGATTCGAACCAGGGATCTCCTGGCTGAAGCTGCCAGTGCTCTACCATCTGAGCTATACCATACAAATCTGGTGGAACTTTTCACTTAGCAAACCTTAATGATTATAGCATCTGGTCTGAAACCTGGTTCAGCTCAACAGAATAAATCACAGGTAATGGAATTCCAGAAATTGCTGGATGCGTGATTACACTAAATTAATTTTAACACAATTATTCTAATTGGTACTTAATTGCTGGGTAAAAAAGTTCCACCAGATTCGTCCGGGATAGCTCAGATGGTAGAGCACTGGTGGCTTCAGCCAGGAGATCGTCACGTACAAGTGCGTAGTTGGCGAGCGGTCAGTCCGCCAATTCCCGGAAATAGGGAGTCTGCAGTATTAGTTTAGTTAGTACAGGTTTACTCTTATCTGTTATCTCTGAGTTTAGTATTTCAGGTCGAAAAAGTTCTGAAATTTTTTGAGGAGGAAGCAAAGTTGGAAAATCCAAAGATTCCTATTAAACAAGCTCAGAAGAGAGCGGCTGCTGCAACTGGGGTGTCATTGCAAACAATTGTATGCATTAAGAAAGAAGCTATGCTTTCTCCCATTCTACAATCCCCTGGTAAACAAAGGAGACCTAAAAAAAAATCTTAATATATTATTAAGTGTAGATGATTTTGATCTTTGTGTTATTCGACAAATGGTAAATGAGTTTTATAAAAGTAATAGGATGCCTTATCTGGATGCTCTATTGCTCCCTATAAGAGAAAAAATTGAATTTCCTTGGGAAAAAAGAAGCCTTCCGAAGAATACTGCATAAAATCGGATTTTAGGGGAAACGTTGTCAAGACAAAAGAAAAATAAGTATGGAAAGGCAAGATATTGTACACTGGAGAATTAAATATTTACGTGAAATAAGGCAACATAGGAATAATAAGAGGCTGATTATATATATATATATATATATATATATATATATAGAGAGAGAGAGAGAGAGAGAGAGACGAAACATGGATTGATAGTAATATGTGTTTTGGAAAATGCTGGCAGCTTGGAAAAACTGGAGCATATATTAAAAAAAATGCAGGAAGCCAGTTAATCATAGTACATGCCGGTAACGAAGATGGTTTTATACCAGGCGCAAGCTTGGTATTCAAATCTGGAACCGCTTCAGGCGATTACCACAAGCAAATGAATTTTGATAATTTTTCAAAGTGGTTGAAGGAAAAATTGCTTCCAAACATCCCAGCTAATAGTGTTATTTGTATGGACAATGCTCCTTACCATACAAAAATTCTGAACAAAACACCATCTAAATATGCCACAAAAAAGGAACTATCTTTATAGTTAACAGAAAACCAAATTCCACACACTATTGCGATGAGAAAAGTAAACCTATATGATTTGGTAGTCGCAAATGCACCCCACACAAAAAGGCACTGTGTCGATGAATTTTTAAAGATAGAGGACACGATGTATTGAGAATACCACCATATCATTGCAATTTAAATGCCATTGAATTTGCATGGGCTGATACAAAACACTACATCAAAAACAGAAATGTAAATTCAGAACTTAATTTAACTGAAATGAAAAAATTAACTTTTGAAGCTTTTTTGAGCATAACGAAGTATGAATGGTCGAAATATTGTCAGCGAGTAATTCAAATAGAAGATGAATATTGAAAAACAGACAATATAGTAGAGCAAAAGACAGAAAATATCAGTTTTGTTGTAGGAGATGAAAATGACTCTGATACTTCAACCGAAACAGGCAAATCAGACATAAATTATGACACTGAAATGTTGTAAGAAAAGTTTTTATACAAGTTTTAGAAAGGTAAATCTCTTTCTGAACTAAAGAAAATAATAGTCCTTTTCAGGACTAAAAAGCCCTTTCAGGGACTAAGCTCTATTCAGGGCGAAAATTAAAAGAAAGAAAAACCACAAAACACATCTATTTATTTTAGATCTTCTCCCTTCTCTTTTATTTATTCTAAAAATTTCTTCATAATATTATATTAAAATATTTCTTATCTATGAGCATCTATTCTTTCACTTGCTTTGAAATCGTCATTAAGAGACTTCATTAGTCATGCAGCCCCCCTCCCCAAAATTTTCGAGAGCGATATGAAAAAATGCTGAATTTTTTTCTTTCTTTTTTGGAAAAAATTTTTTTTTTTTCAATCATACAGTGGACTAGCCATTCTCATTAGTCCCATTCTCATTCATATTAGTCCACATTGGTACAAAAGAAGAGGAAGGAGGCTGATGGGGTTACAGCCCCCCCCCCCCCCCTCCACCCAAAATAATCCAAAAATTAAATGAAAAAGTGTTTTTTCCTTACTTGGATAAATCTGTAATTTTTTCTTCTGTCATACAGCAAAATAGCCATTCTCGTTAACACCATATTAGTCCGCATTGACATCAATTGACAAATCGCTTTTTTCTCGTCTTTTTTGATGAAATTTGTGTTTTTCTGTGGTTTTTTTGATGAAATTCATGTTTTTTGTGATCCTTTACCGAAATTCGCATTTTTTTCACTGCGCTTTGACGGAGTGAACGTTTTTTAGTGATCATTTTTCGAAATTCATGTTTTATCAGCAGCGTTTTGCTGAAATTAGTGTTTTTTCTGTGCTCATTTGATGAAACTCTTTCGGGATCATTTGATGAAATTCGCTTTTGCTCTGTGATAATTTGATGAAACTCGCATTTCCTCCACGATCATTTGACGAAATTTGATTTTTTTTTTCACGATCCTTTGACAAAATTTTCATTTTATCCTCAGCCCATTGACAAAATTCAGGTTTTTTCCTCAATCATTTGACGAAATTGATTTTTTTCAGTGATCATTTGTCAAAAATGGTGATATTTTTTTAATTCAGAATTTTCGAACTGATGACCGAATTTTTAATAGGAAAAGTCGGAACCAAATCACCCCTCCCCATTCCCCCCTCTGGCTACGGCCTTATTGTCAAAAATTAATTTATATAAAGGTTTATTTATTATTAATTTATATAAAGGTCTAATATTTTAAATGTATTTAGAAAACAAAAGAGATATATATATACACAACGAATACATCCAAACATAATCTAGGCATTTAAAAAAATTCAAACACACCTTTTTAATTATAAAATTATTAATAAATTCACATTAAAATATTATGAAATTGTCTGCATTAATTTTTATATATGAAGAATTGCCATTGTTGAAAATATGGCTGTTAGCTATGTGCTTTTACCATAATTATTAATAAAACTATTGCTGTTAGGAAATGCCACAGCTAAATGATACATTTAAAATTTTTTTTTTTTTTTTTTTACAAAATACATTTCTGCTTATGATTGTCACTATGTAGGCTAACGCGGCAATTATGGATGCCATTCTCCCTTGTACGTTACAACCTTTTACCGATTAT
The DNA here is from genome assembly GCA_963932465.1 of Maratus speciosus. Lineage (NCBI taxonomy): Eukaryota > Metazoa > Arthropoda > Arachnida > Araneae > Salticidae > Maratus > Maratus speciosus. Next base: position 464,877,092 of record OZ010796.1, read on the forward strand.
CCAGAATAGAATCGTCAGAGTCTCCCCGCTTGAAATGCCACGATATCGGAGTCCAACAGTACCTTTGCTGTTCTGGCAATGTCTTTGTTTACAAAATATATTAATATGTGCTGCTTAAAGAAATTTTTTTTTTTTTTAATGCTATCATTTTTTTTTTCTGCTTGTTTGAAACTGCATCTGCTTTCCAGTTCGAAATACAAAACAAAATACCCCTTATTTGTGGAACTTTTCTGGTTCTAATGATGTATTGGGTTTTAAATATTAATATTTACTATTTCAATATATATATATATTCTGGAAGTCCTCTTCCTCTTCACAAATTTGCCAGTTTTCCTCAGTACCTTGTTAGATAAAAATTTTTGTTGTCACAAACACATCTTACTTTATCATATTCATGTTTTAAAATAGGTAGGGTGGGGAGGGGGCTACATTTTATATTATTTAGGTTTTCCCAGGAACTTTGTCAGAATTGAAAGTTTAATATATCGAAATGTCAGATATTAAATCAGCAATCGCTATATCAAGGGGCCCCTTTAGTTCATTTGTATAGATTTTCATTTAAAAATATAAAATCATAAAAATTGCAGGTTTGTTTGAAAAAAACAGAACAGACCAGACCAGAGTATGTGCAGCACACCTAGTGCATGCTACCAAAGGTAATAGGACTCCCAACTCCTGAATTGTTTGAATGGATTTTTGTTTAAAACTATAAAATTATACAAATTCATGTGCTGCTGAAGGCAATAGGGTGTCTAACATTAGATGCATCTGTAAAAATATTTGTTTTAAAATATAAATCAAAACAGATGGGTCTCCCAACTCTAGATTTGTTTGGATATTTTCTCCTTTAAATATATAAAACTACACACATTCAAGCATTGGTCCCTAACATTAGGTTCGCTTGTAAAGATTTTCCTCTTAAAATATAAATTCATTCATCACTGATTTTAGGTATATTTAAGGCTTTCATGGGCCTGAGCAATTCTTCGCCTGTCAGCCAGTCCTGGAAGCTTGATCCAGAATGTCTAATCCAATAACTGCTTGAAAACTCAACTGTGTTGTCGGTATTACACACCATGCAGGTTCATTATCATAGCTAGAACAGACAATTGTAGCAATTATTGTACATTCCGGTGTGTAACTAGCCCTTTTGGTACCAGAAAAGGGATTGAAATTTAGAAATGTGTTATATGCCAGCTACAGAAATGAAATATCAAATATTAACAACAACAAAAAAAAAGAGTTGAGATTTGTACATTAAAGATAATGCTATTTATTTACAAAAAAGTTACAAACTGTATGAGCTTAATGTTGACTAATGAAAAGTACTAATTATTATGCTTTTTAATGTTCTTTATTGGACTTTTTGCTACATACCTCATGAAAATTTCTTTGCAAGGAAGTGTGTATGTACAGTGAATACACCTAAAAATATAATCTGAAACTTTAGGTACTCATTATACACCGGAATATATGGTAGTTGAATTACATATAATTTTTAAAGATTTTTGTTCTGTTGAGTTTTTTGAATTTGTAATATGATCAATTTTATATATCCATGAGCTTCTCGTATTAACTGTATATTTATATATTATTTATATTTATTTAAATGAAAATATAGTACAGATGTTAATGATATCTTTGAATTTTTTAGCCGATATGAAGCTTTTGTTGTATTTTATAATTGTTTTTGTGATACTTCTAATGAAAAGAAAAAAGATAATTTTAAAATCATTAAATGTTTACTGTAGTTTTACAAATTTGATTTATAAATTTTCTTATTTGAGATTGGAATTAAAAATACAAACAAGACAATATTTGTATTCTACACAGGAATATCCGCAAATGCACCATTAATTTGTTGTCAACACAGTCATAAAAAGTTTCAACTTTGTAGTCCCTGAAAGGTTTTATGCCTCTCAAAAAGAACAAAAATGAAAATTTGTGGGTTTGCTTATACGAGCCATTTTCTTTTGAAAATTGATGCATGTGATACCTCACATTTTTTTCCAGTTATTTTAGACAAATTTTTACCTGTCTAAACTATCTGTCATTCCAGTGCATATACTTGATAGCAAAATCTTAAAACAATTACTGATTGTATACAATTAACCCATCTTCCCTTACCTGACTAGCTGCTGTTTGATAGTTTCTAAAAATTATAACCATTTTGTTAATTTTTATTTTAATTTGTGTTTTCAAAAAAGAATTCTGAAAATAAATTAAAAACTGCTTTGTGAGAAAAGAATGAGAGCCATGATTTAACTCCAGAATGCTGCACAAATTTTCTCTTCTCTGCTTTGCACAAAAATTTGAGTAAATTATCAACTTTTATTACTAAATGATTTTATTTTCTTCTAAAGTTCTGTGACATGCATAAATTCAACTCAATATTTGTGTAATAAAATGTATAGGTTTTTTTTTAAATATCAGTTGTACTGCTTTGTAAGAGCTTGTTGCTTGCTTCAAAGATTTTCATAGAAATATATAAAAATTAAGTGAGCATAAAATTTAGAAGATTTACATTATTTAATATATACTTGTTGTAAACATCTTTAGTGAAATTGTTATTATCTTAATGATTTTAAGATTGTTCATTTTGTGCAATTTAAATTTTATTAAAATTATTATTCTGCTTTAAACATTTTTTGTAAATTTAGCATAATTTATTTATCTTTTAGTATTATGTATGTTAATAATTTAAATATATTTATGTCTCTGTGTGTGTCTTTCTCTTTTTTGATCAAAATTAATTTACAGTGCATTGATTATAATTCAAATTTCATTTGATTTTTAGCCACCATATATATATATATAAACACACATACACAGGCCTCCAAAAGTTAAAGTATAACCTTTTTTGTTTCATCTAACTTACAGATAGAAAATTTTGATTAATTGTTTGCCAGACAATCATTTAATTTTACATACTTCAAATATTGTGCATATTTTATAAGTAAATATGTACAATCCTTCAAAGTAATTCATGTTTTGAGACAAAAAAAATGAAAAGCTTTCAAAAAATAGTTAAGTAATTGGACCGTAATAAAAAAATTTCTCATAATTGTAGTACATGTGTGACATCTTTTTATACAAGCAATTAAGTTGTTAGATATCTAAAGCTGAAAGCAGAGACCATACATGAGATATTTGAAGGGGAAAGCAAAGACCATACAATGGGCTACTCTTGTTTTCAAACCAATGGATCACAAATGATTTCAAATATTGCATATACGACTTATTTGATACCTTACCTTTTGGAGGTCAGTGTATGCACATATGTGCACATGTTCCTTTTAATGTGGCATTTTACATACTTATATTTCCTATAAAGCTTATTTCCATTGCTGTATAGCTGAATCTACATTTTAAACTAATCCAGTATATGTATGTAAACTTTTGTAAACTTATTTCCAATGCATTTTATTTGTTTTAAGCTATTTTTACAATATTATAATTTATTTTATAATTATTTCTGTTAGTATTTAATTTATGTTAAATTTAAGATTCTGTATTTTAAAAATTTAACTGTCCATCTGCATTCATATTAACTTGAAAAAATTCCATCGTTATTTTCAATCTTCATAAAATTTGCTTACATGTGCTCTTTATTGATTTTTAATGCTACCCAGAGGTTTACCCCAACAGTTTTACTATTATATTTAGATTATCGGAGTCATTTATAAGAAATGTATGTTTTAATCTCAAAACCAAAAATTTTGAGTAAGACAGGAACTATATAAAAGTAAAAAATCAACAATATTTATTTTAAGCTCACTGCTGTAATAGTGACTTCCAACCAACATTTTTTACATTATGTTATGAATAAATATTCATATGCACTCACTGCACATGAATATATGTGCCTTATGTTATACATATTAAATTTTCATAGTTGCTCATAGAATTGTTTGTTGTTAAAAATTTTAAATCTCTTTCGCTCATCTGGGTAGCAAATGTTTTTATTTTTAAATCATTAAATTAGATTTAGCTTATAAGTTTTGATTTGTAAATGACAGTTTTTTGTGTTCATTCTCATAAATTTGTGATTTATTATGTATCCAATCTGCTTTATATTCATTATAACATTAAAAAATTCATTTTGACTACTTTATACAATATCTAGATGTTGAAAAAAAAAATTTACTACCTTTTTTTTCAGTATATAGTATTTAAATGATCAGATTTTTTTGTCTCAGGTATTCATTTTATAAAAAATCAGTATATTCCTATTCTATATTTAGCTTGACTTATAATTATGTTAAATTTATTTTCTGTATATGTTTCTCCATGTAATTTCATTACAGTTCTTCATCAATTTTCTCATCTACTTTTTAAAGTAATATTTGTCTTATGTTTATCATTTAAAAATAATAAACATATAATAATAATTTTGTCTGTTTTGTTATTTTTTTATCCCTGGAACCTAATCTTTAAAAAGTATCTATACAAACTTTTATTTCATATTGTATCGCTTTAGATAACAACCCACCTTCTTAACACTTTCCAACCTAGCTGAAAAAGGGTTTATTACTTCAGTTTGTCTGTCTATCTGTACTCTAATGATGAATGAAATCAATCAACTACATATTTTTCTGATAATTCCAGACTCTATAACAAAAAATTAGCCAATAGTTTTTTAAATAAAGTTTAAAGTTAAGAGAAAACCATGTAACTAGAAAAACGCTGTATGTTTGGCTGTGACATCACAGTTCACAATATGCCAATATTTATATTTTATTAGCAAACAGCATTTTGTTCCTAGGCCTGTGTTTTGCAAGCATTAAAAAATTTTCTTTACCTCCAAATTTATTTCTGATTTTATATTTATTATATTTTATCAATTTCCCATTTGCATTTCATTTATGGAAATAAAAATTTCCTGTGGTAAAGGAAAGTTTGGATTAAAAAAAAAAAAATCAACAACATTACTTTCTTTTCAACAAACTGAAAACATAACTTCTCAGTATAAAATATTAGTTAAAACTTTTTAATGCTATGTTTAAGAAAAATTATATAGATTGAAAATAATAAGAAAAACAGTTACCTTAAACAAGCACCAATGTGCAGATTTGAGAGAGCCTATTATATTTTCAAAAAAGTATAATGTTTTGTTGCATAAATTGCTTTAAACCATTCATTTCTCAGAATTGCCACAAGTAACATCTTTTTTTCTTGTAGTTATATTGCCTACCACTGTTTTAAAACAACCTTCATGGTAAATTTCTACTAGAAGGTTATTGTTTGGAAATAGTGGTAGTCAATAAAGAAACACTAGTTGCAACCCTGATTTCTAGGTACATCTTTTTTTTTTTTTTTTTTTTTTTTTTTTTTTTTTTTTTTTACTGCATGTTTGAACACTGAATGTTGAACTCATAGATATATACTGTAAAATCTTGATTGTAACCCCCCCTTTTTTTTTCAAAAGAAAAAGCAGTTAAATTTGGGAGGGAGGCTCATAATTGAGATTTAAAAAAAAAATTATTTTAAAACCTGTTTTTATCATTAATTTAGAAGTACATAAGGTAAATACAGGGGGTAAGAATCTTTGATATTTCAACAACTTTCCAATTTGTAAAAAAAAAAAAAAATGTAAAAGCCGCCCCCTTCCCCCCCCCCCCCCTCTCCAAAATATCTGTAAGCAAAGTTTAAAAACATTACTTTTTTTTCAAATGTACTTCTTTATTTGTTATTTTACTGCAACAATATTTAATCATCTAAGCATCCCTCAAAAAAAAAAAAATATGTATTGCTTCCACTTTGCCCTCCCCCCCCCCCCTCTCTGATACCAAACATACATAATTTAACCTATAAAACTCTTTAAATTTCTTAATACACAATATGCTATAGTTACAATAAATAAACTGTCAGCAAAATTATTCTCTCCTCCCTGCATCTGTGCTTCTCTCCCTGTGTTCATGGGTGCAAGACCTTCAGTCTTGGAAAGATTTTTGACTAATAGGTAAATTTTGCTTTATATGCAAAAATAACAATTTTACTATCAAAAACTCTTACTCTTTTTTTTATTATAAAAGACAATTTAAAACCATAATGCTAGACCTAGAAATCATCTAGCCCATTTCCATTAATCTATTCCTAATACTCAGAAAAGTTTTCAGTCTTGACTTGGATGGGCTTCTTGCACCCATGCCTGTGTCTTCTGACTCTCTTGTCATGATCCACCACCTCCCTGTATGTCATGAAATTTAAAATGTGTAATTTTTTTTTTTTTTTTTTTTTCTGCCGATTTGTGATTTTGTCGTAAAATATTTAAGTAACCATCTAAATTATTTTCCACCTTCCACCCCCAAAAAATTTTTCCTTTCTTTTTTGTCCCCCCCCCCCCCCCCCTCAATACACGCCGTACATTTAAAAAAATTACTTTTACTTTTTTTTGGCTCTATTTACTCATAAAGTACACATGTAATTCAAGTGTTAGAACAGCTGAACTGCAAAAAAAATCTCGTTCTTATTCTGCATATTTAGAAATCCCCTCCCCACACACACATACCATTTTGGGAGAAAGGATGGAGATAAAATTTGAAAGAGGATGAAGGTTTTAGATGAGTGACACTTGTATGAGATTATATAGATGAGGTTTTAGATCAATCACCTTACAACAAAATAAGAAATAGCGCAGGATTTTTTTACAAACTAAAGGATTTTAAACTTTGCTGGGTGGGGGTCAGAGGAGAAATAAGAACTTTCGGAGGTAAGGGTGTAATTTAAATAGTAGATTATTTACTTGTTATTAATGATATTTTAATACTTAATCTTACAAAAATTAAATTTAATGCTTTATTCACAGCATAAAGGATACTGACCAATAATTACTCCAGTTCCAGGGGTTTGTCGCTTAAAAATTATAATTATTTAAATTATAAGTACTTATAAATTTAAGTACCGTAAAATACCATTAACCCGCCCCCCAAACACGACAGAAAATCATAAAAAAAATCTGAGGGGGGCACTTACACGGTATTAAAATTGTAGTAATGATATCTATGGGTGGTGGGGTGGGGGATGGTAATGGCCGATCGTCGCAAATTATGCTTTATTTTAGTAAAGTGAGAAAAGAAAAGCATTTTGAAAAAAAAAATTATATACAAGAAAGGAAAAACAATATAACTTCGTGAATAACGGCGATTTCAAATTATAGAAAATTCTGGATTTCAAAAACTTTGAAACTGGAATGCATTTAGACAAATAATAACACTAATTACTGTCATAAGATAAATAACAACACTAATATTTGTCATTAATATGGTAACAGAAAAATAAAAGGAACTTAATAATTTAAAATAATTAAAAAACACTAAGAAATTGCGTTTGAAAATGTCCTAAATTTTTTTCTAAAACTAGTAACATTTTATGCGGTGTCGCCATCTGTTGTAAATTAGGGACATTAAATAACCATATTTTTTAAATTATCATTTCTTATCTATAAAGGCTAAATAAATACTACAAATTATAATAATAACATGAAAAATATTGCAAATGAAACTAATTTTTTTTAAAAAAAAGGAAGAAATGTGTTATAATGGGAAATTTAAATCAGACTGAGATAGAATTAATTAAAAAAAATAACTTTATCACTACATTAACTCATTTTAAATAGTGATATAAAAAGTATATATTATGTATATCACCATCAAATATTAAATTAAATCACCAATTCAATACTTAATAATAATAAAATAAATAATATCAATAAATCCGATTTCGTGTTATTTTGGCGCCATCTTCCATAACTTACAAGAAAGAAAACTAGCATGATATAAAATTCCAAAAGTTACAAAAAAAGGCTGTATATTGTTATTATCACTATTATTTTATATATTTAGTAATAATAATACAAAAAGGCTAAAAATATTAATTATACGTATAAATATGAAGTTACGTAGCTGTACAGAATGGAAGTACTGATAGGTAGTTCGATGATGTGAACCGATTCTTAATCGAATCATAAAACAAACAACTGAACTGTGTTTACGTTTTCCTTTGAGGTTTACTACGATATGAAAACAAAAGGTAAGTGCAAACGCCGAAACGAAGTTTGAATAAACTGAAATAAATAAATGAAATCAAAGGTAAGTAGAGTAATAGACTTAGCTGAAAAGAAAAAGTAAAGAAATGATTGAAATTGATCTTGACCGAAAATATTTTGTGGGGAGAGCGCTTTCTCGGGATTTCTTGAATTTTCCAATTTGTTTAAAAAGTGGGAGGGGGCGTTTAATCGGGAAGGGCGGATTAACGGGATTTTATGGTAAGCATTTTATTATATAGTCATCAGAAGGTGCTTAATCTATACCAAAATTTAAAACAATACCTTTAATTATTGTTATAATTGGATGTTGTTGATTTTTGACCAGTATTTACTTTGGTTCGGGTGATTCTAATTATAGTACTAAATTGCTACTATATTTGAAAAGATGATTTCATGAACTTAATTCATTTTCATATTTATTAAAATGTAATTATGACATATTATTTTAATAAACAATTCTCCAATATCACTTACATAGCAGTCCCTCTGGCAACTATTTTTATTATTATGTTCACAACCATTTCAAAACAATGATCATGGCATATCTTTACTAATCTTTGGAATAAATTTTCTTGGAAATTGTGGTAGTGAAAAAAGAAGTAATCAGAAGTAGCCCTGTTTATAGATATTTTCTATTAAATTCAAATTAATACATTATTAATCGGTAACAAAGTTTTTTTTTTTTTTTCTTTTGAGTTTGATTAATTTGGTCAAAAAGTATAAGTAATAAAAAAATAATTGTAACATATAATAATAAATAAATAAAATGCAGTTACTTTTTTTTTTTTTAATTCTTCACCATTTTTCAAAAATACAAGAAAGTAACGGTATATATTTTTCTAATAATATATACATCAATATAGCAAATTCGAAAATTATATTGTTAATAATTACCTCAACCAATTTTATGTACACCTTAGTACAGATTATTTCATATTCTTGGCAACTTAATGGGAAGAGTTACACCATACAAAACATTTTCAACTAAGCATTCATCAAAACCTAAGGTTATATGTAAAATAAATAAATAAAATCTGATATTAATAGCCTGTATTTCTTGTGATAAGTATTATGTTTAAAACTATGTAGCACACAACAATTAAATTATTAAACACTTTGTATAACTGCATTTGTAAGACAGCATCAACTCCAAACCATTGAACTTAGAAGTTTGATTTTTTTTTCAATGATTACAAAAATAGGTTAAATTTATTTCACCCATTTGACTTAAAATAATTAAAAATAGATAAAGGTTATAATTGAAAGCAAAAGTGCTTTTATACACAGTGTCCACGTATAATGTGACCTACCTTTATTTTCGCAACCATTGGTCCTAGATGCATACTTACAATTACAAAAGTGGCCAAAATTAGGTGCAGAATTAAGATAAAGTTTGAAGCAAAAAAAAAACAAGTGAAGAATTACAGAATCTAAATTTTTATACACCCCTCAGGTCCCTATATTTATATTTAGGGACGTTTTGTCTATTCAAAAGTATTGCAAACACAAAAAGTTCGTATCTGTATGACCAATATTCAATGAGAAATTTGAGTTCAAAGTTATCATGCACAGTATGGGGATCATATACAAATGGAGATGCTAATATATCCGCTATCAGAAAGACAAGGAGGTTTTAGAGTTAGATATGATTATGACAAAAGGGTTGTTCAAGTCAAAAAACAGTATAATATTTGTCTAATCACTGGTATTGAAAATAAAAATTTGTTTTGTATAATACATAAAATCACAGTGCACAAACTCACACAAATTTAATAGAGTAATTTGAAATAACAACGTAATAAGTAGTATTTTCTTGCAGATAAACTCAAATAAAAACGAAATAGAAATAAACAATGTGGATAAATATCGTCTTTCATACTTTCTCACTAAATGTGTTCCAAGTGTCTTCCCTGGGCTACAATACATAGATGGATATGTGACAGAAATTTGTCTTGAACATTTTTTAACATTACAGGCGTGACACATCTGATGGCGGATAAAATGCGATTCTGCAAATCAACTCGTCTTACTGATTCTATTTCATAAATCTTGCTTACAAATAACCCCAAAGAAAGAAATCTAGGGGATTTAGATCCGGCAACCAAGGAGGCCATTCTGCCAAGCTTCCATAACCTATGATGTTATCTTGAAACATGCTATGTAGAAGTGTTCGGGAGGAGGCTGTTTTGTGGGCTGGTGCCCCACCCTGTTGAAACCACATCTTGGTGAGGTCTGCTAACGAAACATGATCATCTAAAAAGTCAGTGGTCCACATAACAGATCTACATACTTTGTACCTGTTAAAGTGTCATAAAAAAAAGATGGGTTTTACTAATGCTGCCTTCCAGATGCCACACCAAACGTTAACAGCCCATCGTACTTGATGCTTGTTGGGTCGTATGTGGATTTTGCATAGACCAGAAGTGTGTATTCTGCCTATTCACAATTCCAGTTCTTGAAAACGTTCACTCATCTGTCCAAAGGATGCCATTCAGAAATGACGAGTCTGTTTGTAGCTTGTTCATAATGAAATTGCTGAACTCGAACTGTCTATCTTCATCTCCTTGCAAAAATGCTTGTACCAATTGCAGTCGATAAGGATATGCTCCATGTATATTTAAAATGTTCCATGCATGGGATTTTGAGCAGCCACAAGCTTCACTAATATCGCAAACACTACACTGTTAGTCCAAGAGCCGACAGCACATAAACCTATGTTATCAAGCACAAGAAAAAAACCTTTATTTTATGGGAGAGTAGAAGTAGGGGAATCTAATGATCCATGTCTGCAGGAAGTGAAGTGGTGCATAAGCTAAAAATTAATACCACCAGTTGTTGACTCATAGGTTTATCATGGTGTTTTCCTGCTCCCAGTCCTCCATGTTTTCATGTCTTTGTTTGTAGGACAAACACAATGGTAAACCTACGAGTCAATGTCTGGTGGTATTAATTTTTGGCTTATGCACCACTTCACTTCCGGCAGACATGAATCATTAGATTCCCCTACTTCTACTCTTCCATAAAATAAAGATTTTTTTCTTGTGCTTGATAACATAGGTTTTTGTGCTGTCGGCTCTTGGACTATGTGGGTGTGCAAGAGCATATCCCAAAATCTCCTCATCAGAGACATGCATGCTTGAGCTTCCAGATCGAGGATATTTTTTAACACTACCTGTTTCTTGTAAGTGCTGTACAATATTTTAAATCGTGTTTTAAGACAGATGGCTATCATTTGGAAATTTAATTGCGTATTGCCTTGCAACCTCTCGTCCATTCCAGTTATACTGGCCATAAAGTAATATCATTTCTATGTACTGTTCCGTGATGTACATTTTAACTACAAGCATTGACGAATCAACTAAATACATCTGGTGTAAGTCACTTATTCCACAATGAAGGTATTGCATCATTTTTTGTCTACCAATTGGTATGCAGCGGGTGAAATTTGCATAGGAACCTGCAAATCCCACAGTACTGCTTACTGCTTTAACATAAGGATAGGTAAAATTCAAAACATGATTTTGTCTTCAAATAATTGTGGTCGTGGTATTAAATCAAGTGATCACTCTTTGAGTTAATAATTAGATCGTTAATGAGAAGTAAAATCGACTAATCTTAGTTTAACTTCAGTTTTCTGAAACTCAAGGAAAGTCTACTTTCCGTGTTATAGCGACTAAATGGGATGCCCAAAGTGATACGAGTGCCTTTTGGCTTACAACTAACTCCAGGAAACGCAATGCAACAGTGTGAATTTGCCCAGCCTTGAGAGATTTTATAAGGGATATAGGCTGGGATCCAGATAGATTTTGTGCCTTAGCGAAACGAGATTGACCAATCAGAAACTTTGCTTGCTTAAAACAGCGAAAAGTTCGTAAAAATGTAGGCTTCTGATTGGTCAATCTCATTTCAATAACAGTGTAAAATCTTATAATCATGCATTCTTGACAGATTTCCTTTATGATTAAAACTGACCAAGTAATAGCTGTTTAAAGTTGGAGTATATTTTTTGCTGTAAAATAGGGGTCAATGGACTTTACTCATGAATGGCAATAGCCACACCTCTTCGGGGGAAACTCTCCAAAAAAGACTTTATTAGATGAAGGGGGAGCAGTGTTAAAATATTCTTTATGCCTATTGGTGCTTTTCTTCTGTTTACCCGTGGCTGACATCACATGGGTAAAGTCCATTGTCACAGGGACTTACTTTTTGTGTCTTTGGAAAGTGTTTGAGTTGGGCTTTCATATGATATATCGCATGAACATATTTTTTTTTATTTCAAGGTCAGACATTTGACCTTTCATATCTCAAAATTGGGCATTTTTAATTTTTTTGAAAAAATTATATGTTACTCTTATACTTGTTTTTTTCTCCCCTATAATATATGTGCATATCATTTGGGACAGCCATGAGATCCTGAGTTATAAATTAAAATGCAAACTGCTGTTTTAATTTCCATACAAAAGCCACAAATTTAAGTGACATGCATACTATATATTTACCTGTATATATTTTTTTTTTTCACAATTTTTTTTAAATTCTACAAACATGTTCCTTTCTTTGGGATGGTAGGTTAAGATGAGGCTGATATTTAAAAACACTATTGCTGTATTTTAAGTAGAAAAAATAATTTTATACATAAAGCAAAAAAAGTAGGGTCATTCCACGTAAAATGAGCAAAAATTTAAAAAAAGTAGTGGCCACATACTAACCAATTTTAATAAAATTCGATGCACAGGTTCAATTCATATTCAAGTAATGCTCTGCAAAATATCTTGACAAAAAATAAATTTTTTTAGCAGTTTTGGACATTTAAAAAACTTGTGATATAGAATGGCATGAGCGCAATTGTTCAAAGTTGCAAGTTTGAAGTTCTGTATCTTGAAAACTATTTAACAGAAAGGAATTTTTTTTATAATTTTGTAAACTCTGAAAAATTATCTTCTTATTTACTGAGTAATAATAATCTAGTAACACCATGATTATTTATAAATTGGTTGTAAAAATTGAATTTTTGTGAATTTTGAGAAAATTAGAAACGTTATAAAAATCAAAGGAATTAAAAAACATCTGTGAAATTATTGCCTGATGTAGTAGGACATATGGAGATCGAATTTCCCAAGTTTGAAAGTCGCCATTTATTTCCTTCATCTTAAAAAAAAATAGAAACTTAAAAAAAAAAAATTTATAAAATCATGGTATTTCCTCTTCTGTATGAGCAAAAAATAACTAAAGGATAGGATCGACATTAACAATATTGCACAAAAAATAAAGATTAATAAGTCCATGATATGCTCCAAAAAATTCAAGATTGCCTTTTGATTCCTAACATAACAAAAATGGGTTCAAGGTAGTAAAGTTTTCTACATTCCATTCGCTATACCTCTTTGAATTCGCTCGCGTTTGTTAAAATATTGCATGATTTCATGGAAAAATAAATTTAGTGCTGCCATCTAGTTTTTTTTATTTGAATTTCGAATTAATATATAGTTTTTTTTGTTCACAGTCATTTCTTTCTACTCTAATTTAAAATTCTCTTGAGGCAAAAATAAACTGAAAGTAAGAATAAAAGTTTCTATATTTGAAATATACACTGTTATCTATAATATCAAATAATTTAAAAGTTTGCTAAAGCCTTCCTTCCCTTAAAAAGAAGTGATAGAAATACTGCATTTTACTCTCAGCATTTTTTACTATTTTTTTTTCTCATTAAAAAATAAAAAGGCAAGAATGAAACTTTCGATATTTAAAATATATACTTTTAGCTATAACGGCAAAAAAAATGTAAAATTGTCAAAGCTGTCCTTCTTGCTTAAATGAGCAATAGAAATATTGCATTTTTACCTTAAAATTTTTGAAAAATAATTTTTTTCTCGATGCGGAATAAAAATTCAATTACTAACTTACGCCAGTCTGTTAATTATTATTAATTCCTAATTATAAATAAGTTTTAATATAGTCTTTCCTTTTTTAAGGCTAATAATCAAATTTGAAATTTTAAGCACATAGACAATACCTCGATTTTGCATTCGCTATTAATGTAAATTTTAATACTTAAATAAACAATCCTGAAATCTATTATTTTACATTTATTCATAAATAGACATGATCTACTTATAGACTGATTTTCATTAAAATCTGTGACATGTCTGCCACAGCTGATTTGCTTATTTTGCATGGAATGGCCCAGTAGTGATGCTATAAGTCCAACTTTCAATCTTCTTATATTAAAAACATTGTTGAATTCAACCCCCCCCCCCCCTCCCTCAAAGGGATAAATTTTTTAAACTGCAAAATGGAAAGACTGTGGAGTTCCACAATATATCAAAGCCTTTCTATAATTTCCTGCATACCTGTAATACGGACACTTGAACATTGAACTAGACCTGGAAGAAATGCAAATTTATAATTTAATGTTGTAATTCTGTATCAAATAAATGCACAGTGTGTAACATTTTAACATGTTTTCTTCATATTTCAATAATATTTGAAATACTTCATAGAAAAGTATAATTAAAAAATGATACAAATGTACTTGCTACAAGTCATTTGGTAATTGTGTGATATGATATGATTATATGATCTTTAAATTATCATACAAATTCTAATTAAGTACTTAATTATCAAACTGGAAAACTGACTACAATTATAATTTTATGTATACAAATTACATTTCATAATTTATCATCGAAAAGCAGCTGAGAAAGTTATCATCAGAAACTCTGGTTACAGACTGAGATACAAGCTCAGCAGCAAGAAGTCAGCATGAGTTCTCTTTTATTCTTCGTCCAACTTGCACTCAGTAATGTACAGATCAGGGATGATTGTATTTCGGGTGTACCCCGGATTTCCAGGTTTTTCGATCGATCCTTCCGGGTTTATGAGATGGTTATTTTAGCGGAAAATTCGGATATTAAAACATATCGCGAATTTTGACAAATGGTCGTCGAAAAAAATCAATTCCTCAATCGTTCGCTCAAAAAAATTGACAATTTCGTCATAGGATTGCGGAAAAAAATGCGAATTTGTCAAAAAATCTCGAAATAAACACATTTTGTCAAATGATCGTGAAAAAAAGCGCAAATTTCGCAAAGGATCACGAAAAAACGAGATTTTCGTCAAAAGATCGCGGGAAAAACTGAAATATCGTCAAAAGATCGCTCGAAAAACGCAAATTTCGTTAAAGGATCACGAAAAAAAAAAACATCAATTTCTTTTAAAAATCGCGATTTTCGTGAAAAGATCGCGGGAAAAACGAAAATATCGTCAGAGGATCGCTGAAAAAGCGCAAATTTTGTTAAAGAAACGGGAAAAAAACGCAAATTTCACCTAAGGATCGCGGAAAAGACACTAATTCCATCAAAGGATCTCGAAATAAAGCAAATTTCATCTAATGATCGCGAAATAAACATAAATTTCGTCAAAGGATCGCAAAAAAAAACGGAAAATTTGCAAAAGATCGTGAAAAAAAAAAATCGTCAAAAGATCGCGGGAAAAAAAGCCATTTTCGTCCAAAGATAGGGGGGACGCGATTTTCGTCAAAGGATTGTTGGAAAATTGGAAATATCATCAAGGATCGCAGAAAAAACACACAATTAAAACTGGCAGGGACTACTCATCCCTCCTTCGGAGCCGCGGGAAAACGCGATTTTCGTCAAAAGATCGCGGGAAAAAACGCCATTTTCGTCCAAAGATAGGGGGGACGCGATTTTCGTCAAAGGATTGTTGGAAAATTGGAAATATCATCAAGGATCGCAGAAAAAACACACAATTAAAACTGGCAGGGAATACTCATCCCTCCTTCGGAACCGCGGAAAAACGCGATTTTCGTCAAAAGATCGCGGGGGGACACGATTTTCGTCAAAAGATCGCGGAAAAAACGTGATTTTCGTCAAAGGATTGCTGGAAAAATGGAAATATCGTCAAGGATCGCAGAAAAAATAGAAATTTTGTTAAAGAATCACGGGAAAAAAACCGCAAATTTCGCCGAAAGATCGCGTGAAAAAAACGTGAAAAGATCGCAGAAAAAACACATAATTAGAACCACGAGGGATTCTCTCTCCCCCCCCCCTCCCACTCCCACCCTGCTGTAACCTTTCAGAAAAGTTGCTGTGAATTTCCGATACTTTTTTCTTTTTAACTCGGAATCAGCACTGGTATTGTGTCATCCATCTCTGTCATGTGTAATACTCAGGAAAAAGAAATTTACCTTGTGTAAAAGCAAAGCTAAAAAAACAAACAGAATTTCTATTTTTATTTATATATTTATTTTTCTTTCTTTCTCTAATACTTAGCAGTCACTTACAATTAAAATTGGATTGGCTCCGAAATTTTTTTACTGTTTTCAAATAACTAGGAAACTAGGTGCCATATATATGGCTTGCATTGAGATCCCACTCTTTACACATAATTTGTACTACTTTCATGAGTACTTGGATTAAATTTATTTACTGATTATAGAATTCGAATTTTGCATATTTAGCAAGATAAATTGCACTCCTCATTTGATGAAGTCATTTAGCTTTCAGTGAAATTAATGTAAGTTTACCAAATTATGTTTTTCTGCAATTGTATATTTCAAACAATAGCTGAAAAATATGTCATTTCATTGCCATGTTGTTGCAGCATCAGTTGTTATGTAAATTGATATTGGTATATTTTGCGTCGTTAATTTTCAGGGTTTTTCACTTTGTATGAATTAATTTTCAGGGTTTTTCACTTTGTATGAATTAATTTTCAAGGTTTTTCACTCTGAGTCACAATCAGTCTTCACAATTTAATTTGAAATGTATGAAAATATTTTTTAAATGAGACTAAAACCAGCTCTTTAACTCAACTGAATTACTTGCTACAATAAGGTTTTTAAAAAATGAATTTTTAATCAAGTTTAGTTTAGAAATTTCAACTGGCTGAAATTTTGTTCTAAGCCACACAATAATAATAATACGATCGTTAAATTTAATTAAATATACATATAAATGTGTTTGACAAAACTAAAGTTAAAAATATGTATTTATTTGAGTTAAACAAGTTCAACATGAAAACGTTTTTCCTTAAAGAGTATTTGACATAAAAGCATACTTTTAGTTTTTTTCCTTCTGTCGCCAGCCGGTGATAAATCGCCAAATAAACGAAATGTTCATTATTTTTTATAGACACTATATAAAGGTTCCGCTGAATTTTTTTATTTATAGGTTAGTTACCTAAATTTGAGATTTGTGTGGAAATTTAAAATTGAAGTTTGCATTTTAATTTATAACTCAGGATCCCATGGCTGTCCCATAATGATATGCTCAGATATTATAGAAAACAAATGTAAGAGTAATATAATATGTTTCTTTCAAAAAGATTAAAATGTCCGATTTTGAGATATTAAAGGTCAAAGGTCAAAATAATTGACCTTGAAATTAAAAATTCATAAAATATGTGCATGTGATATATCATATGAAAGCCCAATTCAGATACTTTACAAAGACACAAAAAGTAAGTCCTTGAAACAATTAGGGAATAAATCATGACTAAATTTGTATTGCATGAAATGCAAAAATTTACGTTTTTCGTCCATCTGTTATCTCGGA
The DNA here is from genome assembly GCA_963932465.1 of Maratus speciosus. Lineage (NCBI taxonomy): Eukaryota > Metazoa > Arthropoda > Arachnida > Araneae > Salticidae > Maratus > Maratus speciosus. The sequence continues at coordinate 464,894,714 of OZ010796.1, forward strand.
AACCAAATGAGATACAGCTGTATCATTGGATATTTATTCATTTCTTTATTAACCTAACAGATCAGCTTGATATAAAAAAATTCTGAGGAAGTCAGGTAGAAAATGTCACTTTTTTGTATTGATTTGACGTGGAATAACCCAATAGGCATTTTCCTATATATAAATAAATATTTCAACTGTACTGTATACTATTATCTCACAAGATTAAATTTAAGGTGGCGAAAAAAAGACCGTTCAATAGTAATTAATCTAACGTATTATAAAACTGCAAATAACATGAGATTTTCAAATGATGATGACCGATTTATGACATTCATGTAATCTTTTCCTGACTAAAAATAATCCATTAAGATATACAGTGACCGAGAGGTTCTGCTCTCGAAGCTGGTAGACGGGAGTTGCTGGGTTCGAACCCAAACGCACCCGTCGGTCTAATCGTTCGGAGTTTTCGTGGTTTTCTTCGAACCTTGGATTTCCATGCGTAAATACGGATTAGGTTCCCTTAGAAAGACCCCCACGGAGGGCACTCCCTCTAAGGCCTATATCCCTCGAGTAGATAATTGGCCGTCAAAAATCAACCCATTAAGATATGTTTCATATTTTAATGAATATATCTTCTATATAACTCTTTCGATTCACATTTATCGCCCTTAAATAAATGTACACTGTTAAAAATCTGCAGCATTTGCTGCATAGTCACTCTGCCGCTTTTATAGAGTATCTCTATTCTGACCAATGAGAATGCTTCATAATACTGCCAAGTCATTTCTATAAAAGCGGTGGAGTGACAATGCAGCAAATGCTGCAGATTTTTAACAGTGTATATCAAACTATATTATTTTCAAGCAATAGAGCTGTGCAAGGTGACGTCACAAACAGGTTTTTGCTGCTGCTATAGGATAGGTATCGCTACCTTTATCAATGCTATTTCTATTTGTGTGTCCTACAGCTTTGTTCATTGTTCTCCGGTAAAAGTCACGTGATGTGAATTTATGATTCATATTTATCTCCATTTAAAAAGAGTGCTACAACTTTCAAATCATCTCCCAACATCTGCTTTTTAAAATTTACAAATATTTTTGTACATAATTTATTTTAAAATAAATAAAAATTTAGTTTTACCAAACGTGAGAAAACCTCCACAAGTCAAAATAACGGAATAAATACTGATTCATCACAAATGGAATAAAAAGTCCTATCCTATCATATGTAAATCCCAGATGTGTAAACAATCATAAAAGTTGCGTCCGGCTTTTCCATTCCATGGGCTTTTTACCTACTAAGGCTGGGATTACGGTGCCTCCTACAAGGAGCTTAAACCAACCTCCAACAAGGAGCTAAGCTCCAACAAGGAGCTTAGTTCAACCTCCTTGGCCTCCTACGATCGAGCGTAAGATACGGTCGAGGATACGGTAGAGCGAGGCACCGTAACCCCAGCCTTAAGATGGCGAAAACAGTATCCGAAAAAATGTTTCGCATCGCCTTCCGTATATAACGATGACGTCAAAGGGATGTCACGGAGGGGCGTGTCGAATACGCATGACGTCAGAGTGATAAATCCTCTCTTCATCGACTTGTCTATTTGTAAACAGAGAGGACTTTGCTATTAATTTATTATAATTGTTAAAGAATCATACAGTACTCAATGGATTATTCTACAGTGAAGTTGTTTAAATTTCTTAAATGAAGCATTAAATGTATATTTATAGATACCGGAAAATATTTTGGCCTGCATGTGAAGGCAAAAGTAAAACAGTCGTATTAACTAATTACGAACATTAGAAAGTCTAACGTAAGTACTGATTAGGCGAAGGTAAGATCATTTATGGCTGTTATTTCTGTTTGAAATATATCTTTATTGAAACAGTGTTATATTAACAGAATATTTTAATTTTATGCTCAATTAATGTAGAGAATAAGAGCTATAATATAATTCTGTAGGTAGTTTAAAAACAGTTACTTTGTGAAATAATTTTAAAATAACATATTATTTAGGCTGTGAGATGAAATGACTTTAGGTAGAAATTTACCATTGTAATTTCTCATGACATAAACATTTCTTTTTTTGAATAATTCTAATCCTTGCGTGAACAAAATACACAATTTGTCCAATAAATTAATACAACGAGTGAAATATGTTATTATTTTAAATATGAAAAGAAATTGAATTTAGCATAGTGTTTAAAATTGAATTGGAAAATCTACAACTTGAGATAAACGCTCCTGTTTGCTATTCAGTTTCCTACATCAGTAATTGCGAAAATTTTATCAATTTTTAAAAACACGAATGGCATACTGAGTGCACCACTCAGTGAAAAACAGCTTTGAATTCCAAAATAATTATGTGTTTAATACACTGTGACTCGATGAATGATATCGTAAGGGGGGGGGGGGTGTCCAAAATTAACAAAATGTTGATAATGTTATATATGTACAGTTCCCCAAATTGGCTACCTTCATTGCTCAATTCTTTTGCAATCTTTAACTGAAATATCTTAAGGCAGTCTCATTCACAAACTGTGAAATCAAATGGTGTTTTTCATTTTTTGATAAAAGCAATTGGAGCTTTCATAAAATCATTCAAACTTATGTAGAAAACAACTCAATATCATCAACATAAAGGGCATTTTCATCTTTTAATAAAATATCAGAAGAGACGGACAATACTTGATAACTAGGGATACTTGATCCCTGATCATAAAGTATGCTAAAATCAATGTATAGAGTTTTGAAATCTGGCAACAAATTTTAAGATGCATTATTTCAGATAATCTGGCAACATAAAATCATTTACAACCATTTTGTTTCAGCATGAGAAGGAAATATTTAATTGTTGCAAGTTCAACTTTTTTAAAGTTTTGTTTTTATTTTCTATTGTTGGAAATTTGATGAATTGTGTATCATTTAAAGTATCAACTTTACTATTCTTAATATAACTTCTTTAGCAAATTAGTTTTGTTTATTTACCATCTAAAATATTTATGTCTAAACACAAAATGGGGATACTTGATCCTTCTATTTCTAGGGATCATGTATCCCCAAATAGCTAAACTTTTAATACAAACAGAAATACTTCAGTTTTGTTACTAAATACAGAACATTAGCATTAATTTAGCAAAAGGTGTTTGTGATAATTTAATTTTATTAAAAATACTACCCAGAAAATCTTGCATTACGTAGGTCAAGTAGAACAAAAAGTGAGACTTTTTGAATATGAGATTAAATTTTTACGAAGAAAAGGCATGCTATCAATTCTATTTCCCGGAAAAAGTTCATAAAAGCATAGTTGATGAGTTAGATTACATTATTAAGTTGCCTAATCCAAGTATGATGTAGGAGGAACCTTAAGAACTGCTACAACTATAACCTTTCACCTTGACTATTCAAAGTTTCAAAATATCTGCTGATAATGAGGCTGTGTCATTATTTTTTGAAAGTTTTATTTATTACTTTTACTTTGTATTATTCTATACTTGTATTATTTATTAAAATAAAGTTTAGCTATTTGTTGATTTCTTTCCAGCTTTTGTTTCTAAAGTTTTCATTTTAGTTTTTTAAAAATTAATTTGTGTTTAAAGTTTTTGTAAATATCTACATGTCAAGTCATGAACAAAGTGTTTAAATATTCATCTTGTAGTCATAAATGAAAGAAGTAAAAGTTAAATGTTTATTACTAACTTATAATACTGCAATGTATCAGGGTTGGCAATTTTTTGACATATGACGGTTTTTACCAGATTTTACCATGATTTTTACCGTCACGTCAAAAACCCATTTTTTAGTAGTAGTTTGTTTTTACATTTTTTTTTTTTTTCATTCTATCTTTAGTATTAAGTTGTTTCACATGAAATAGAGTCAGGTGGGGGAAAGTGGTGGTAATCTAAAAAAATGCACTTTTTTCACAATAAATGTACATATTTTTACTTTTTTTTCAATTAATACATAATTGGAGTTTGTGACAAATATTTCTATTAAGATTTGTAAATCTGGCAACAAGTTTACTGTTGTTTATCTTCTTGTTTACATATATGTGCAGTTTGTTCTTAACACATGGTATTGATAAAGTTTGTTCTTGATCCTTTCTCACTTGAAAAAATTAGTATAATTTGATATATTTCAGTAGAAGAACTTCTTTAAAACAGATTCATGCATCAAGGTAAGAATTATTTTAATATTTCAATTTTTTATGATTTTTTTTCTGAGGTGGGGGAAAGTGGTGGTATAGTTAGCCTTAGCTCAATGTTGTATGATGATTCAATTTTAGACTGTCAATGTGATTAATTTTTAAAAATGGGCTGTAATAAAAGTATTAATCTAAAAAAAATAGGCTTTATTTATAAACCTTAATCTTAATATGATAATACAATTAAATTAAAAGTTATTTTTTACATAGGGGAAAGTGGGCCCATGGGGTAAAGTGGGGGTATATTGAAAAAAACCTATTTTCTCTTTTAAATTAAGATATTTTGTTAATTCTTTTTTAGAGACATATATTGAGATTATGGCAACTATTCTTATTTTAGTTTTAGAAACTGGAAACAAATTTAATGTTTACAAACTATCTTGTTTATGCACATTGCATACCGTCAAAAAGTCGATCAGCTAAAATAATCGCCCAAGTGATAAAAATTAATACATTATATCACATAAAGCATTGGAATAAGTCACCATTGGAGAACTATTAGACTTTTCTTGCTATTTGGTGGTGAAGATTATATAGAGTTCAGCAATATATCCTACATACTAAGTGAACCTAATTTTGATAGCCATGGACATTATTTCTTTAATTAAATAATATCTGAAAAATATTTTTTTTTGTGCATTTGCACCTAAAAAATAATTAAGATACATTTATTTCAGTGTATTTTTATTCAAAAAACAATATTTACACATTTTTATTTAAATATACACTAATTTTGGAACTCATATCTGTACATCTAAGTTCATATCTGTATATCTAAAGTGTATATTAAAGAAAATACACACATCAAATAAGTATACCCTATGCCTATTCAATAGCTTTTATAACCATTATATCAAAATCTCTCAAATTTCTTATCTTCACCACCACAATGTTAAAATTTTAATCAAAATATAAATATTCTATCAATAATTTGACAGAAAATAGTTAAATGTACAAATTGATATAATACCTTTGTATTTTGAGAACATTCATATTCAATATGTTTATAATTAGACTTAGACAATCAGTAAATCAGCTTAATGACAACATTGTTTCTTATTATTTGAATGAACTTTTGTTTTTCTGACAATCCTTATCCTTAATAATACCCTGTATAGTTTAATATTTTCATATGTTATTTTTGGGTATTGACTAGTGATAAAATAATAAAAAATAAGTGATGAATAAGTGATGAAAAATAAGTGATGAATTTGGGGGTGGAAAGAAGTCATTAAATTTTTTTGTGTAATTAAATTTTAGAATAAAAATGTAACTGAATTAAATTATGGAGAATTTAATTTCAATTAAAGCTTATTAAAAAAGCTAATATATGCAAAAATGCATATGGTATGATCCATGTCAATTCAGGCAGCCAAAGAAAAAATATTACCTTCATAGTCTCAGAAGTTTTTGAATTGAACATATGTTAAAATTCAATAAAAAATAAGATACTTGTATATTTTGGTTCTGCCCCAAAAAATTCCTGGCCCGAGATACAGGCCACCAAAGATGGCATCCCGGGCACCATTTCCAATTTGCCATTTTCGATAAAAATTTTAAAGTGCTGTATCTTTAGAGCGGTGTAAGATATTTTGTTGCATTTTTTTTTATTTTAAAGATAATATTCTTCTGTTTAAAATGATATACCCAATTTTGAAAAATGTATTCAACTTTTCTTGTGGCAACCTTTTGAAAAAAAAAAAAAAATTCGAAAATGCCAATCCTAAAAATTTTGATTTTTTTGCTGTTGATCAATACCATTGGGAACTATCTTCACTGTAAAGGAGAACTTCCACTTTTGAGTTTAACAAATTTTAGAAACATTTAAAAAATTCAGAGAATTTTACAGGAACTGTATATATACAGTTCCAGTAAAAGTCACTGAATTTTTGCTTATGGGGGACGGGTACCCTCCAGTTTTTGACTATGGATTTTTACTTCTCATTTTCGTAATTAAAAGATTGATACATATTCTTTACAACTGGCATTTAGGGAAATATAATATCTAAATTTTCATTTAAGATATTTTATTTTGTTATATATTCAGCAAATAATTAATAATCTTCAATTTTTTTAGCTAGATCTAGTAATATCAATCCTGTTTACATTTCCGAATTATTGAAATTAGCGTTTGCTGGTGCTGCCATCTGCCTTTCAAAAGTAAAAATAATATTCCATATAACATCTTTTCGGTACATTTTCAATTTTAAATACTAGCAAATAAGCCCCCAAAAATTTAATTTGGGTCTCGAAAATTCAGATTAGTACCAAGCTTCAATATCTTTTATGAACAGCAATTATATTTAAGAAATTTTGTCGATTTATCGGAGTTTTATCATAATATCAACGAGATTACATTTTGGGGAGTGTGTTGGAGATTTAATGTTACCAGTTCTTTTGGCAACCCCTTTCTTTGTCAGGGAGGGGTTTCAATTGATGCGTTGGAAGATTAATGTTTTCCTGTGCTATTTCTGTATAGAATGTATGTATATTCGAACTGCTGCGACAAGAAAAGTGGATACTCAGTTTATTCCATTATCATTTGAAGTTTGCAATTTGAATGGGAATTTATTTGTTTTTTTATTTTTAATGTGAGTGTAAAACAAAGGTTTTACCAACCAGGCAAAGTTCGGTGGTATTTTTTTTTAAAGCCTGACTATGACTATAATTCATAATCAATCAGCATTTGTATTGCAATAAAACAATTCTAATTTTTTAATCAAAGGTTTTATGGCAAGTGAACTTGTTCTCTACTTCTGTAAGTACAGTTAAACGTCTATGACAGTCCCTCCCTGATAATGGACACCTTTATTAAGAGTACATTTCCCCCTATCCCTAACAATTATTTGTGCATTTTTACATCTCAATAGCGGGCACTTCCGAATAGTGGACAAATTACACTCTCCCAAGGTTTCCGTTATTCAGAGATTTTCTGTATTTGTTTATTATTATATTGTGTGGGCGGGGGAGGGGGGGGGGGGCGGATAAAATAAACTACCTAACTGCATTTCTTTTCTGAATTTTCCGAAAATTTAAGGCATTCATTTCCGAAAGTTCATAAAATTCGATCAATCCGAAAATTCGGACATAAAAAATATCGCAAATTTCGACAAATGGTCGCCGGAAAAATTAATTTTGTCAACTGTTTGCAGAAAAAAGGTGAATTTCAACAAAGAATCGCGGAAAAGACACAAATTTCGTCAAAGATTCGCGGAAAAACGCAAGTTTCTTCAAAAAATCTCGAAAAAATCCCCAAAATTTCTTCAAAAAATCGCGAAAGAACCGCAAATCTCGTCAAAAGATCTCGAAGACTCAAAATTCGTTAAGGGATCGCAAAAAAACGCGATTTTCGTCAAAGAGCCGCGGAAAAAACGCGTAGTTAGTGCCGGGAGTGGATTTCCCATCCCCACCCCCCTCTGCTGTAACTTTTCAGAAAATTTTTCTTTTTACTCAGAATCACCCTTGAACTACCTTTTTACCTCTAGGCTATATTTCTTTAGGCACCCCTTCCCTTTCTTCAAAACGATATATTTCAGTGTTTTCTGGTACTAAAAAAGAAAAGAAATACTTTTAGTGCAGGTAAAAACATTGAAATTTCATAAAACTGAAAGTGTCATATAATATCGCAAGTGGGGATTTTTTTTAATTTCCTTCCTAAATGTACCACCAGTGGCTGAGAGGTTCTGCTCTCGAAGCTGGTAGACGGGAGGTGCTGGGTTCGATCCCAATCGCGCCCGTCGACCTAATCGTTCGGAGTTTTCTTCGAGCCATGGATTTCCATGCGTAAATACGGGTTAGGCTCCCTTAGAAAGACCCCCACGAAGGGCATTCCTCCCTCGGGCCTATATCCCTAGTGTAGATAATCGGCCGTCAAAAATCAACCAACCAACCAAACTTCCTAAATGTAGAACAATATTTTTGTAAATATAAGGTATTAGGACCTAGGAGCCATATAAAAAAAAATCATATTTAAATATATATATATACAGCCCTTATGAAACAAAAACTTGATTTATACGCTTTTTACAATTGGAAGAATGTTTCATCAGCAGTTTAAACGATAATAAAAGTCGCCTCTGTATAAATAAATCCCTAACTGGTAGCCGAAAAATTCGAAGTATCCAATATTTTCTTCTTATGGATATCGAAAAAAATTAAAAGGTGGAATTCCATCTAGATGGTAATTACCTGCAGGATTTGATGAATGAAATAAAGAAAATTGGTTGAAAACATTACTTCAGTAGCGGATTTTATTTACAGAGAGCAAAATATGTCTTTTTTTAATAAAAGTAATTATTTTATTTTGTTCAGTATGTGCAAAGGTGATTCTGTTCAGATTCATCCGAAAATTTACGGCTTCCGGTTCCAAAAACACTTTAAAATCGATCATCAGTCTGAAAATTCGGGATAAAAAATTACGCGAATTTCGACAGATGGTCGCTGAAAAAAATCAGTTTTGTTAATCGTCCGAAGAAAAAATCGGCAACTTCGTCGAAGTATCGCGGTAAAAACGCAAATTTCGTCGAAGATTGCAGAGAAAAAGCAATTTCGTCTAAGGATCGCAGAAAAAAGTGAATTTTGCCGAAGGAGTCGGAAAAAACGGGAAATTTATCAAAGGGCCGCTAGAAAAACAAAACAAAAAACACGGATTTCGTCAAAGGTCCGTGAATTTCAGCGAAGGATCGCGAAAATAATGTGAATTTTGTTGCAGGATCGTGAAGAAAATGAAGTTTATCAAAAGGGTGCTTAGAAAACACGAATTTCGTCAAGGTAACTCGGAAGAAACGAAAATTTTTCGTCAAAAGATCGCAAAGAAGCGAATTTAATCAAAGTATCGCAGAAAACCCGTAAATTTCGTCAAAGGATCCTGAAAAAAAAAGCGAATTTCGTCAAAAGGTTGAATTAAAAACGCTAATTTCGTCTAAATATCGCGGGGGAAACGCAAATTTCGTCGAAGGATTGCGGAAAAGTGATTTTCGAATGTCACGAAAAAGTAGCAAATTTCTAGAAAGGGCCGCGGGAAAATGCGAATTCGTCATAGGGCTACGGAAAAACCAAAAATTCGTAAAACGGCCAAAGAAAAAAGATAAATTTCGTCAAAGGACCGCGAAAAACGAGAGTTAAATAAATAGAGGGTTTCAGAAAAATATTTTGCCAAACGGCCGCGAAGAAAAAACGTGAATTTTGTGAAAAGGCCGCTAGAAAAAACACGAATTTCGTCAAACGGCCGCGGATATAAAACGCGAATTTTGTCGAAGGATCGCGGAAAAAAACCCGGAAATTTTGTCGGCGAATTGTGAAAAAAAATATTTTAGTCAAAATGCTGCTTAAAAAATGCTATCTTAACGATATTAGTAGAAGGAAAAAGACAGTTCTGCCCCCCCCAGGCGTCATGCGTTGAGGAGTGAGGATGAGTGACAGGTGGGAGGAGTCGAATGATTGACAGGTTAGGAAGATAAGAAAGTGATAGACAGGTGGGCGGAGTCGAGACAGACAGGCGCCAGCGCGTCATGCTATAGTAGAGGGTTAAAACAAAGAAGAGAGAATGAAAAGTGTACTGTAAGAGAGGGGTTAAAACAAAGGATAATGAATGAAAGTGTACTGTAAGAGAGGGATTAAACAAAGGAAAATGTTAATGAGGATGATTAATGAAGGAAAGTCTGTTGTAAGAGAAAGGTAGAACAAAGGAATGATTAGGAAGGATTAGAAAAGATCGCATGCAATTAAAAAATACTTACCACGGAGCAGCGCAGAGACACGTCCTACCTGTATGACATCCACCGGGCTAATGAACGAAGAAGCGTGCAACAACCGGCTTCATCAAGATAAGGAGCTTGCTTCTGATTGGACGAGAGACGAACCTAGGGGGCAGCACCATCGATTCCGGCGACACCAGCGCCCTCTCTCGACAGGATGATTCACTCACCTGTATGTCGTCATCCTATTTGAACCGACATAAAGAAGTGAATACATTTTATGAGTTTAACGAAATAAGTTTTTGTCATTTGCTAATTTTCGAATCATTATTTTTTTATTTAGGCCTTGCAAATAAAGCTTTAATAATTAATTCATTTTTAATTAGTCATTGCTAATAAAACTTTTTGAGAGAATCACCTGACTTGTGTTAGGAGCAGACGGTGGAGGAGGGTTCCATAATTTTCAAAACATGTTTTTCATTTAGTCATTGTAATAAAGTTTTAAATAAATTAGTTAATTTTCATTTAGTTATTTGTTAATTTCCGAAACAAGTTTTTTTTTTCAGTAAGTTATTTGGTAATAAAACTTTTTAATAAATTAGTTAATTTTTCTTTCAGTCATTTGTTAATTTCCGAAACAAATGATAAAGTTTCGGAATAATAATAAAGTTTTTTCTCAAATAAAGCTTTTAATAAACAACTTTACATTTATTTTCATTTAATTATTATTTAAAAGAATATAAATTATTTTTACTAATCAAAGAACGCGAATTACTTTTTAACAATAATGTTTTTGTTTAATTATTGTCAAGGATGATTGTTAACTGAAATATATGCTGAATGCGAAAACGGTTTTTTTTTTTAACTAAGAAAAGAACTTTTTTAAATTAATGAACAACTGTTTTTGGAAAAAGGAGAAATATTGTGCTTTGCAACACTGAAAAAGAGTTGAAAATTAATGACTTCACCTAGTTTAAAGCATATTTAACATAAGATGAAGACCTAAGTGCTGTGGAAAGGCTTAAAAATAACATACTTTTGAATCGACCGATTTATGTTGGATTTACAATCTTAGAATTGCCTAAACTTCTAATGTATAAATTTCACTATGATTTTATTAAAAAGAGTATAAAGATGATGTAAAGCTAATTTTCAACGACACGAACTCATTGTGTTACCATATACACACTAAGAATGTTTTGGATGATATGGAACATCATGCAAGCTTATTCGATTTCTCTGAGTATCCAAAGAATCATATACACAAATTCCATTACGGTTTTGTAAAGAAAACATACCTTTAGAATTACAGGTTTTGAACCCATACGCTGCAACACACTCTCTTTCAAGAAAATAGATTTTATCATTACATCCCGGAATTTTTTTTTTTTTTTTTCCTGGACAGGTGAAATACTTGATCATTATCAAATCTCGCTCGGAGAGGACACATTATTGAATCCCGTTGTTTCATCATATGAATATGCTTTCTATATTAGTTTTTTTAACTACTTATTTTGAGATATATATATTTTATTTATAAGAATGCAAGTTAGTTTTAATCTTTTAACTAAGACATTTTCAGTGACTAAGGAAGCAAAAGTTTTGTTTTTTAGAAAAAGTGGTATGATCTTTATATTTTTTTTATTAGTTACTAATGAAAGATAATATATATATATATTCAAGTTAACAGAAATTTAGGTGAAAGCTTTTGAATTTTCTTAAGTGTTTTATCTAAAAGAATGCGAAGTAGTTGTAATCGCTAGTTTTCTCTCACGTCTCCTACGAGACAAGTGGTTTCTATATATATAGTGAAAGGTTATTCTGTGTGTAACCATACGGTTGCGCATCAATGATGTTTCTTGCCGGTATTGTATCAATTAGTATTTTACTGCTTTTAACTAAGATATTTAAATGATAGATCACGCAAAGTTTTATTTTATTTTTAGAAAAAGTGGTTTGTACTTTATTTATTTATTTTATTATTAGTTACTAATGAAGGAATATATTTTTTCAAGTTAACAGTAAATTGATGTGAAAGCTATGAATTTTCTTAAGTTTAATCTTATCCACTAATTTGGAGAAATAATTTTAAATGCGCGAGCTACTGAACTCTTTTCAAATAGAACGAACAAGTTCTTTTGATAGTTTGAATCTTATACCAAAAAAGGTTAATGATAATATATTTTAACAAATAACAATGTAGGCAATTAGATAAATGTTTTTAACTAGTAAAATAACTATTTAAAGAAGCTTTTAAGTATTAACTTTTAGTAGTGGATTTTTTTTTTAAAACAATAATTTTCCAACATGTCAAAACAAAAACTTACTTCTTCAAAATTGAAAATCTTCATTGAATTCCCGGTCTTGAAAACACGCTAGCAAAATATAGAAAATAACAGTCCGCAAATGATTTCCGAATGAAGTTTTACAATGTTGTGATATTATTTTGTTTTCAATGACATCACTTTTAGACCCTTTGATTTGCTGAAACTAGCGAAGCTTTAAACGAATGGGAAGCCAGTCCATAGTTTCACACGTTAGTTGAAATAACAATTGTAGATAATGTTTATTATCAAGCAACTTTTGAAACGTTCACCCCTCTGGCGAGTTTTAGAAGGGGTGTTTTATCTTTTAGCATCTCCTGTGGGATGCAATCTCTCATAGCGTTCAACTATGAAAACTATGTATTGCTTTAGGCAAAAAGAAAAAAAAATAGTTTTCAGACATTTCCTATCACCATGTTTCTTATCTCAACAAAGATGTTCAATTAAGAATAGAAGATAAATCTTTTTTATTTTTAGTTTAAAATAAAAAGAGTAAGTTTCGATTCAAATATAAATCTTTTTTCCTTTTTATACAATAAAAATCAAGATTCCAATTAACAGAAATTATTTTTTTAATTTTCTGGAGACTGTATTAAGTTTTTTTTATAATGAGTTTTTACTAAAATTGATGAAATAAACAGATATTTTCTGCTAAAAGAAAATAATGCTATTATTGCTTTTTCTCAGCTTTTAACCTGTTCAGAACCAGCATTTTTTTTTCATGAATTTTATTCGTTTGGCACTACTTTTATTAATTATTTCAATTAACTTTGTAAATCACAAAAATCACGTAATTAAATACAATCAATTTTACTTCTATTTTTTTACTGTTATCAAATTCAAACGTTTTAAGTACTTTCGTGGGTGCATATGCGCTCATGGTTCCGAATGGATTAAAGAAAGATCGCTTCATACATAACAAAGATTTGTTTTAAACGTTCATTAACCGTTTCAGTTGTATGAATAAATGTCTCTCTTTAAATTAAACTAATGTTATCATAAATTAAATTGTATTTATTTTTCAAGTTTTGAAAAGAATAACGCTTCATTTTCTTAAAAAGGTTGAAACACAAATAGATATTTTTAAGTTGTTCTTTAATCGAAAGACAACTTTTTAACGAAAGTTTTCATTCATTTGTTTACAAACTAACAGATGTTGTTATTAAAATACTTTGAAATAGAAAGACATTTATTTGAAAACAGAATAAACCTTTTAGATAATACTCTGAAAGTAGATGTCTTAAACTAAATTATCAAACATATGAGTGAGAGAAATCTGATTGCTACGTGACAAAAATCGCATTTAACAATGAATTTTGAAACAGTTTTAATTTAGAAAGAAGTAAATGGCTAACTTCAATGACATATTTTTAGTTTTGTTGTTAGAAATAATATGTTAAACAAATCACATTGTTTGAAAATATATTTTTCGAGTTTATTTTTTTAACAATTGTTTTTTTAAATGAAATCATAGATAAAACTAATGAAAGCAAAACTTGTGAAACACAAGTTGAATATCGAGAATGATAGAACATGTTTCGAATTAAGTAATGTAGAATGTGAAATTTTAAGTTCAGTTTAATAAAGCAAATAAATAAATTGAAAGACACATTTTGAAAGGATTGTTATAAGTTTGTGAAAACTTTTTTGTTTTAAGAAACACTAGACAAACATTACACTTAAAAGACAAAATAATTATACATACCTTTTGTTGATTGAAGCAAGCAGAATCATTGAAAATAGCATGAAACTGAAAAGTCGACGGTAACTTTAGTTAATTTTATGCCGTAAAAGGTACGATAAAGTACCGCAGAGCACTAAGCTAAATGTCCGGTAAACGAGAGCTAAAGAACATACGACCTTCATCCACCAGATCCAAAACACAACTGATGTGCGCGGGGTCTAACACCTGCAGATGAAGGTCACTGGTTAGAGATCAAGGTCATTGATAACAGATCACGTGGCCGCTAACAACCAATCAGAAGCGAGCTTTCAGGTATGACGACATCTTGTGGCAATACCTGTAGACAATCTGGCGCCAGTTGATTGACAGGGGGCGTCGTGGAATGTTAGGAATGCAGACAGAGTGGCGCCTACCTTCTGCTTCATAGTATTTTAGGGAAAAATATATATTACGTTGATGTAAAAGACATTATTTTTTAAACTAACTGTTAATAATTTTGAAATAACATACTTTTCTCATACAAGCGAAAAAAGAATGTTTCAGAACATGTCTCTGATCATAATTAAACATAACTTTAAGCATAGTTAACCATCTCAGAGTATGATTAAACAAATTCGAACATAACTTTGGGCATGTTTAAACAATCCGAACTATATTTGAACATATCCGAACATGTTCATTCATAACTTTGACAGTTTTTAATCTTTCAGAATTTAAAAAACATATTTAAAACAATTTTATTTTAAAAATTTTTGTAAAAATTTTAATTTATAATTTTCTTTTTAAGGTTTTAACTTTTTTTTTGTTAAAACTTTTTTTAACGTTTTAACTTTTTTTATTAAAAATTTTTTAAACTTTTTTTTTGTTTAAACTTTTTTAACTTTTTTGTTAAAACTTTTTTTAACTTTTTTTGTCAAAACTTTTTTTAACTTTTTGTTGTTAAACATTTTTTTTAAAATTTTGTTAAAACTTTTTTTTTACTTTTGTTAAAAAAATTTTTTTTACAAAATTTTTTTTAAATTTTGTTAAAACTTTTTTTACTTTTGTTAAAACTTTTTTTACTTTTGTTAAAACTTTTTTTTTATAAAACTTTTTTATAAAACTTTTTTTTTCTTAAACCTTTTTTTTTGTTAACACTTTTTTTTTAAACTTTTTTTACTTTTGTTAAAAAAAATTTCTGTTAAAACTTTTTTTATATATTTTTTGTAAAACTTTTTTATTAAATTTTTTAAAATTTGATTAAACTTTTTTTATATTTGTTAAAACTTTGTAAAACTTTTTATCATCTTTGTAAACTTTCTGTAATTTTTAAAACTGATAAATTTTATACATACATATGTGTATATATATATATATATATATATATATATATATATATATATATATACATATGTGTATATATATATATATATAAATATACATATAAATATACATATAAATATACATATATATACATATACATATATGCATATACATATAAATCTAAGTAAAAATTTTTCTCCGATAAATATTTTACTTAAATAGATTTTTAAATCTAATTTTTTTTAAACAGAAAAAGATTATTTAAGCATGACTAATCATGCTTAGATCATGCTAAAACATGACTAAATTCGTCGGAACAATAAACTTGTTCAACAACTTGTTAAGTGGATATTTCTAATTGTGATAATTTAAGTAGTGTGTTATTCGATAAAGTTAAACTTGATATTCGAAAAAGTGATGAAAGACACTTGTTATTTTAAACAAAATGTCTTTTTTTGTTATTTTTTATACATAAAAATATTACTAACAAAAAAACTTAAAATTTAAATGGTGTTACTTACTGTGAAGCACCTGCTCAGGACATCAACTGAAGGGGAAATGGTTGATGACAAAGCACAAAACAAGTGATGACGTCGTACTTGAAGACAACACGAGCACCCTCTACCATCTAATACTTGTATGTGATTGGATGCGAAGATCACCTGACATGTGAAAGGATTAGGCGGTGGAGGAGGGCGCCATTGTGTCTGCATTCCTTGCATTCCCCCACCCACCTGTCAATCATCTGGCGCCAGTCAGTCGCTGCATGCTTCGACATGATCGTTTCTTGCAGATGGTGGCGCCAGTCTGTCTGCATTCCTGACATTCCACCACGCCTCCTGTCAATCAAATGGCGCCAGGTTGTCTACAGGTATTGCCGTACGATGTCATCATCCTCGTTTGCGATGGGGGAGGCAGCACAGTCGATGACGTCACACCTACAAGCTCGCTTCTGATTGGTTGATAGCGGTCACGTGATCTCTTATCAGTAACCTTCATCTACGGGTGTAGACCCCGCACACATCTTTCGTGTCTTGGATTTCGTAGGTGAAGGTCGTCTGTTTCGTAGCTCCCGTTTACCGGACATTTGGCTTTAAGCTCTGCGGCATCTATCCCTACTATTTTCGGCATCCTGCTGAGTAAAATCACCGTCGAATTTAAGCTTCTTGCTACTTTTCAATGAGTCTGTTTGTTCGAATCATCAAAAGCTTAGGGAAACTTCTTTCCAAAATGTATGTAAATTTTTTTGTCTAATATAGTGTTTAATACAACAACAGTTTTAACAAACTTATAACGATCCTTTCAAAATGTGTCTTTCAATTTAGTAATTTGCTTTACTTTTCTTCATTTAACCTAACTATAAATTTCAAAATTCGCGTTTTCAGCATACTATGAATTCACGATTTCATTCAAAACATGTTCTGACATCAAATGTATTATTATACTCTAAGTAGTATATGTACTCTAGGAGTATTATCATACTCTGTTATTTCCAAAAATGTGTTAAACTCATTCGTCAGTTTCTAACAAAGTGTTTAAAAAAAACTTATAACAGTTCTTCCAAATTAAGTTAATCAGTTGCTTTTTAAAAGTTGGAACTGGCTTGTGATTACTAAATTCATGAGTTTGTCTATCTTAATGAATTTTGTTCGGTAGCTCGCACTTTCTTCAGGATATGTTTAACCATGACCAAAGTTATGTTCGAACATGTTTAACCATGTTCGGATATGCTCAAAGATAGTTCGAGTATATTTAATCATGCTCAAAGTTAGTTGGGATATATTTAACAATGTTCGGATATGCTCAAAGTTTGTTCAAACATATTTAACCATGTTTGGATAGGTTCAAATATTGTCAGGATATATGTTTAATCGTGTCTAAAGTTATGTTCGAACATGTTTAATCATATTCTGAGATGGTTAACTATGCTTAAATTTATGTTTAACCATGGCCAGAGACATGCTCTGAAACATTCTTTTTCACTTGCATGAGAAAAGTATGTTATTTCAAAAATATTAACAGTTTAAGAAAAATAATGTTTTTTTGCATGAACGTAAATTTAAGGTTAGTATTTATCTATATAAATGTTTAAGTAAAAGCATACATCCACGACTACGTGTCTCTAAATGTATGAAAGTTAAATGTTTATGTATGGGTTCTTGTGTAATATATATATATATATATGTATATGCATATATGTATATGTATATATATATATATATATATATACACATATGTATGTATAAAATTTATTAGTTTTAAAAATTATAGAAAGTTTACAAAGATGATAAAAAGTTTTACAAAGTTTTAACAAATATAAAAAAAAGTTTAACAAAATTAAAAAAAAATTAACAAAAAAGTTTTACAAAAAATATATAAAAAAAGTTTTAACAGAAATTTTTTTTAACAAAAGTAAAACAAAATGTTTTAACAAAGTAAAAAAGTTTTAACAAAAGTAAAAAAAGTTAAAAAAAAAAGTTTTAACAAAAAAAAAGTTTTAAGAAAAAAAATGTTTTATAAAAAAAGTTTTAACAAAAGTAAAAAAGTTTTAACAAAAATTTAAAAAAAAGTTTGTAAAAAATTTTTTTTTAACAAAAGTAAAAAAAAAGTTTTAACAAAATTTAAATAAAATGTTTAACAACAAAAAGTTAAAAAAAGTTAAAAAAAGTTTTGGCAAAAAAAGTTAAAAAAAGTTTTAACAAAAAAGTTAAAAAAGTTTAAACAAAAAAAAGTTTAAAAATTTTTTAACAAAAAAAGTTAAAACGTTAAAAAAATTTTAACAAAAGAAAAGTTAAAACTTTAAAAAGAAAATTATAAATTAAAATTTTTACAGAAATTTTTAAAATAAAATAGTTTTAAATATGTTTTTTAAATTATGAAAGATTAAAAACTGTCAAAGTTATGAATGAACATGTTCGGATATGTTTAAATATAGTTCGGATTGTTTAAACATGCCCAAAGTTATGTTCGAATTTGCTTAATCATACTCTGAGATGGTTAACTATGCTTAAAGTTATGTTTAATTATGATTAGAGACATGTTCTGAAACATTCTTTTTTCGCTTGTATGAGAAAAGTATGTTATTTCAAAATTATTAACAGTTAGTTTAAAAATTGTCTTTTACATCAACGTAATATATATTTTTCCCTAAAATACTATGAAGCAGAAGGTAGGCGCAACTCTGTCTGCATTCCTAACATTCCACGACGCCCCCTGTCAATCAACTGGCGCCAGATTGTCTACAGGTATTGCCACAAGATGTCGTCATACCTGAAAGCTCGCGTCTGATTGGCTGTTAGCGGTCACGTGATCTGT
Organism: Maratus speciosus; assembly: GCA_963932465.1. Classification (NCBI taxonomy): domain Eukaryota; kingdom Metazoa; phylum Arthropoda; class Arachnida; order Araneae; family Salticidae; genus Maratus; species Maratus speciosus. The sequence continues at coordinate 464,913,218 of OZ010796.1, forward strand.
TATCGGTGACCTTGATCTCTAATCAGTGACCTTCATCTGCAGGTGTTAGTCCCCGCGCACATCAGTTGTGTCTTGGATCTGGTGGATGAAGGTCGTATGTTCTTTAGCTCTCGTTTACCGGACATTTAGCTTAGTGCTCTGCGGTACTTTATCGTACCTTTTACGGCATAAAATTAACTAAAGTTACCGTCGACTTTTCAGTTTCATGCTATTTTCAATGATTCTGCTTGCTTCAATCAACAAAAGGTATGTATAATTATTTTGTCTTTTAAGTGTAATGTTTGTCTAGTGTTTCTTAAAACAAAAAAGTTTTCACAAACTTATAACAATCCTTTCAAAATGTGTCTTTCAATTTATTTATTTGCTTTATTAAACTGAACTTAAAATTTCACATTCTACATTACTTAATTCGAAACATGTTCTATCATTCTCGATATTCAACTTGTGTTTCACAAGTTTTGCTTTCATTAGTTTTATCTGTGATTTCATTTAAAAAAACAATTGTTGAAAAAATAAACTCGAAAAATATATTTTCAAAAAATGTGATTTGTTTAACATATTATTTCTAACAACAAAACTAAAAATATGTCATTGAAGTTAGCCATTTACTTTTTTCTAAATTAAAACTGACTCAAAATTCATTGTTAAAAGCGATTTTTGTCACGTAGCAATCAGATTTCTCTCACTCATATGTTTGATAATTTAGTTTAAGACATCTACTTTCAGAGTATTATCTAAAAGGTTTATTCTGTTTTCAAATAAATGTCTTTCTATTTCAAAGTATTTTAATAACAACATCTGTTAGTTTGTAAACAAATGAATGAAAACTTCCGTTAAAAAGTTGTCTTTGGATTAAAGAACAACTTAAAAATATCTATTTGTGTTTCAACCTTTTTAAGAAAATCAAGCGTTATTCTTTTCAAAACTTGAAAAATAAATACAATTTAATTTATGATAACATTAGTTTAATTTAAAGAGAGACATTTATTCATACAACTGAAACGGTTAATGAACGTTTAAAACAAATCTTTGTTATGTTTGAAGCGATCTTTCTTTAATCCATTCGGAACCATGAGCGCATATGCACCCACGAAAGTACTTAAAACGTTTGAATTTGATAACAGTAAAAAAATAGAAGTAAAATTGATTGTATTTAATTACGTGATTTTTGTGATTTACAAAGTTAATTGAAATAATTAATAAAAGTAGTGCCAAACGAATAAAATTCAGGGAAAAAAATGCTGGTTCTGAACAGGTTAAAAGCTGAGAAAAAGCAATAATAGCATTCTTTTCTTTTAGCAGAAAATATCTGTTTATTTCATCAATTTTAGTAAAAACTCATTATAAAAAAAACTTAATACAGTCTCCAGAAGATTAAAAAAATAATTTCTGTTAATTGGAATCTTGATTTTTATTGTATAAAAAGGAAAAATGATTTATATTTGAATCGAAACATACTCTTTTTATTTTAAACTAAAAATAAAAAAGATTTATCTTCTATTCTTAAATGAACATCTTTGTTGAGATAAGAAACATGGTGATAGGAAATGTCTGAAAACTATTTTTTTTCTTTTTGCCTAAAGCAATACATAGTTTTCATAGTTGAACGCTATGAGAGATTGCATCCCACAGGAGATGCTAAAAGATAAAACACCCCTTCTAAAACTCGCCAGAGGGGTGAACGTTTCAAAAGTTGCTTGATAATAAACATTATCTACAATTGTTATTTCAACTAACGTGTGAAACTATGGACTGGCTTCCCATTCGTTTAAAGCTTCGCTAGTTTCAGCAAATCAAAGGGTCTAAAAGTGATGTCATTGAAAACAAAATAATATCACAACATTGTAAAACTTCATTCGGAAATCATTTGCGGACTGTTATTTTCTATATTTTGCTAGCGTGTTTTCAAGACCGGGAATTCAATGAAGATTTTCAATTTTGAAGAAGTAAGTTTTTGTTTTGACATGTTGGAAAATTTTGTTTAAAAAAAATCCACTACTAAAAGTTAATACTTAAAAGCTTCTTTAAATAGTTATTTTACTAGTTAAAAACATTTATCTAATTGCCTACATTGTTATTTATTAAAATATATTATCATTAACCTTTTTTGGTATAAGATTCAAACTATCAAAAGAACTTGTTCGTTCTATTTGAAAAGGGTTCAGTAGCTCACGCATTTAAAATTATTTCTCCAAATTAGTGGATAAGATTAAACTTAAGAAAATTCATAGCTTTCACATCAATTTACTGTTAACTTGAAAAAATATATTCCTTCATTAGTAACTAATAATAAAATAAATAAATAAAGTACAAACCACTTTTTCTAAAAATAAAATAAAACTTTGCGTTATCTATCATTTAAATATCTTAGTTAAAAGCAGTAAAATACTAATTGATACAATACTGGCAAGAAACATCATTGATGCGCAACCGTATGGTTACACACAGAATAACCTTTCACTATATATATAGAAACCACTTGTCTCGTAGGAGACGTGAGAGAAAACTAGCGATTACAACTACTTCGCATTCTTTTAGATAAAACACTTAAGAAAATTCAAAAGCTTTCACCTAAATTTCTGTTAACTTGAATATATATATATATTATCTTTCATTAGTAACTAATAAAAAAAATATAAAGATCATACCACTTTTTCTAAAAAACAAAACTTTTGCTTCCTTAGTCACTGAAAATGTCTTAGTTAAAAGATTAAAACTAACTTGCATTCTTATAAATAAAATATATATATCTCAAAATAAGTAGTTAAAAAAACTAATATAGAAAACATATTCATATGATGAAACAACGGGATTCAATAATGTGTCCTCTTCGAGCGAGATTTGATAATGATCAAGTATTTCACCTGTCCAGGAAAAAAAAAAAAATTCCGGGATGTAATGATAAAATCTATTTTCTTGAAAGAGAGTGTGTTGCAGTGTATGGGTTCAAAACCTGTAATTCTAAAGGTATGTTTTCTTTACAAAACCGTAATGGAATTTGTGTATATGATTCTTTGGATACTCAGAGAAATCGAATAAGCTTGCATGATGTTCCATATCATCCAAAACATTCTTAGTGTGTATATGGTAACACAATGAGTTCGTGTCGTTGAAAATTAGCTTTACATCATCTTTATACTCTTTTTAATAAAATCATAGTGAAATTTATACATTAGAAGTTTAGGCAATTCTAAGATTGTAAATCCAACATAAATCGGTCGATTCAAAAGTATGTTATTTTTAAGCCTTTCCACAGCACTTAGGTCTTCATCTTATGTTAAATATGCTTTAAACAAGGTGAAGTCATTAATTTTCAACTCTTTTTCAGTATTGCAAAGCACAATATTTCTCCTTTTTCCAAAAACAGTTGTTCATTAATTTAAAAAAGTTCTTTTCTTAGTTCAAAAAAAAAAAAAAAAAAAAAAAAAAACCGTTTTCGCATTCAGCATATATTTCAGTTAACAATCATCCTTGACAATAATTAAACAAAAACATTATTTTTAAAAAGTAATTCGCGTTCTTTGATTAGTAAAAATAATTTATATTCTTTTAAATAATAATTAAATGAAAATAAATGTAAAGTTGTTTATTAAAAGCTTTATTTGAGAAAAAACTTTATTATTATTCCGAAACTTTATCATTTGTTTCGGAAATTAACAAATGACTGAAAGAAAAATTAACTAATTTATTAAAAAGTTTTATTACCAAATAACTTACTGAAAAAAAAAAACTTGTTTCGGAAATTAACAAATAACTAAATGAAAATTAACTAATTTATTTAAAACTTTATTACAATGACTAAATGAAAAACATGTTTTGAAAATTATGGAACCCTCCTCCACCGTCTGCTCCTAACACAAGTCAGGTGATTCTCTCAAAAAGTTTTATTAGCAATGACTAATTATAAATGAATTAATTATTAAAGCTTTATTTGCAAGGCCTAAATAAAAAAATAATGATTCGAAAATTAGCAAATGACAAAAACTTATTTCGTTAAACTCATAAAATGTATTCACTTCTTTATGTCAGTTCAAATAGGATGACGACATACAGGTGAGTGAATCATCCTCACGAGAGAGGGCGCTGGTGTCGCCAGAATCGATGGTGCTGCCCCCTAGGTTCGTCTCTCGTCCAATCAGAAGCAAGCTCCTTATCTTGATGAAGCCGGTTGTTGCACGCTTCTTCTTTCATTAGCCCGGTGGATGTCATACAGGTAGGACGTGTCTCTGCGCTGCTCCGTGGTAAGTATTTTTTAATTGCGTGCGATCTTTTCTAATCCTTCCTAATCATTCCTTTGTTCTACCTTTCTCTTACAACAGACTTTCCTTCATTAATCATCCTCATTAACATTTTCCTTTGTTTAATTGCTCTCTTACAGTACACTTTCATTCATTATCCTTTGTTCTAACCCCTCTCTTACAGTACACTTTTCATTCTCTCTTCTTTGTTTTAACCCCTCTAATATAGCATGACGCGCTGGCGCCTGTCTGTCTCGACTCCGCCCACCTGTCTATCACTTTCTTATCTCCCCTAACCTGTCAATCATTTAACTCCTCCCACCTGTCACTCATCCTCCCTCCTCACTCCTCAACGCATGACGCCTGGTGGGGCAGAACTGTCTTTTTCCTTCTACTGATATTAAAAAATGCTTATGCTTTTGTCGAAGTATTGAGGAGAAAATGCGAACTTCGTCAAAGAGCCGCTAGATAAAAATGCGAATTTCATTGAAGGGCCGCGGAGAAAAGCTAATTTTATCGAAAGATCACGAAAAGATAGCGAATTTCGTCAAAAGACTGTGGAAAAACGCAAATTTTGTCAAATGCCCTCAGAAAAAATGCACATTTCTTCAAAACATCGCGAAAAATGCGAATTTCGTGATAGGGCCGTACAAAAAAGGCGAATTTCGTCAAAAGATCACGAAAAATGAGAATTTCGCAAAGGGCTGCGAAAAAAACGCGAATTTTGTCAAATGGCCGCTATAAAAAAACACGAATTTCGTTAAAAGGCAGTATAGAAACTCAAAGTTCGCGAAACCGTCAGGAAAAGTAAACGAATTTCATCGAAAGGCCGCAGAAAATCGCGAATTTCGTCAAAGGGCTGCGAAAAAAACGCAAATTTCGCCAGAGGTTCGCGGAAACAAGAGAATTTTGTCAAAGGGTCGTGCAAGGAATGCTAATTTTGCCAAAGGGCTGCGGAACGAGAACGCGAATTTTGACAAAGGACCACTATCAAAACACGACTTTCGTCAAAAGGCAGCGTAAAAAACATAAATTTCGTCGAAGGATCGCAAAAAAACGTGGATTTCGTCCGAAGATTGCGGAAAAAGAATAGAATTTTATCAAAATACTGCTTTAAAAACGCTATTTTCATCAAGGTATCTCGAAAAAAAAGTGAATTTCGTTGGAAGATCTTGGAAAAAGAAAAGAATTTTATCAAAATGCTACTTAAAAAACGCTAATTTCGTCAAAGTATCTCGGAAAAAACGCAAATTTAGTAAAAGGATCGCACAAAAACGCAAATTTCGTGAACTACTTGCGAAAAAATTGTTAATTTCGTCAAAGGGCCGCGGAAAAACACAAATTTCGTCAAAGAGTGGCGGAAGAAATTCGAACCTCGCCAAAGGACTGCAAAAGAAATCCAAAATACACAGTCGTAAAAAAAAACGCGAATTTCGAAATGCTCAGGGAAAAAACGCGAATTTTGTAAAATTGCCGCCAGGAAAAACACTTATTTCGTCAAAGGGCCGCGGAAAAAACGCAAATTTCGTCAAAGAATCGCAAAAACAGGATAATTTTGTCAAATGGTCACGGATGAAATTCGAATTTCGCCAAAGGGCTGTGGAAAAAAAACGTGAATTTTGTCAAAGGGCATATTAAAAAATACATGAATTTCGTCAAAGGGCTGAGGAAAAAACTATAATTTTGTCAAAGGGCAGCTGGAAAAAACACGAATTTCGTCAAAGGGTAGCGTAAAAACGTAAATTTTGCGAAACGGTTGCGGAAATAAACACTAATTTCGTCAAAGGTTCGCAAAAAGGGGAATTTTGTCAAAGAGTCGCTTAATAAATGCGAGTTTCGCCAAAGTGTTGCGGGGGAAAAAGCGAATTTTTATTAGGTCTTCTAGAAAAAACACGAATTTCGTCAAAAGGCATCGTAAAAAACACAAATTTCGTCGAAGGATTGCGATTGCAAATGTAAATTTTGTCGGTACTTTGTGGGAAAAAAAGAATTTTGTCGAAAAGTTGCTTAAAATACGCTAATTTGTCAAAGTATTTTGGGGAAAATGCGAATTTCGTCAAAGGGTTGCTGTAAAAATGAGACTTTCGTCGAAATGCAGCGGAAAAACGTGAATTTCGTCAAAGGGCTGCTGAAGAAACGCAAATCTCGTGAAAGGATCGCTGGAAAAATGAGAATTTCGTCAAAGTCTGTGGGAAAACTGCAAATCTCGTCGAAGGATTGCGAAAAAAATGTGAATTTTGTCGGAGGATCGTAAAAAAAAAAGAATTTTGTCAAAAGGCTGCTTAAAATCCTCAAATTTCATCGAAGTATCTCGGAAGAAACACGAATTTCGTCAAAGGATCGTAAAAGAGCGAATTTCGTCGAAGGGCCGCAGAGAAAACGCGAATTTCGTCAAAAAGCTCAAATAAGCGCTAATTTCGTCAAAGAACTGCCAGAAATAACGTGAATTTCGCCAATGGGACGCGAAAAAAACGAGAATTTCTTCAGAGGATCGCGGAAAAAAAAATGGAAATTTTGTCACAGGATAGCAGAAAAAACGTAGTAGTCTCTTAAGAAAACAGCTCTCTCGTTTATGTTTATTATTGCAGGCATAATTTTTAATCAGAAACAAGATACTGAATTAACTTTAGGAAAATTGCGTTAACCTGAATCGAACTTGCAGGAATCTACACTTAACCTGAAATTGACCCGACCGAAAACAGAGTTAAACCGATCTGGGAAAAAAATAGAGGATTCCCCACCCCACCCCACCCCCTTTTTTTCCTGTAACTTTAAAAAAAAATTTGCTGTGGATTTCAGAAAATATTTTTTTACTCAGAATTGCCCCTGAGTAATGCGACTTCAATTATAAAATTTAAAAAAGTGAAATATTCAGTTTTTAGCTCACAGGCTATCAAAGCCTAAGAGCTAATGTGCCCGCAGATTCTGTATGTACGTATGTACGCACGTACGTAGCGCGATAACTCTTGATAGAAATATCCGATTTGCTTCAATTTTTTTTCATGGTTCATTCTCATTAAGGCACTTCCCTGATTAGTTTTGGGGGTTCATTGGTTAAGTATAAAGGGGGATGGGAGGGGACTATCCCCTAATTTAGAAAATGTGTTTTCTTATCCGATTTGCTTCACATTTGGTATACCGGTTTATAACGATATGGCGCTTCCCTTATTAGTTTTGGGGTTCATTGGTTGAGTATAAGGGGGGTTACGGGGGGTCTAATCCCCCTTAACTTAGATAAATGGGTTTTTCATGCAGAATTATCAGATTTGCTTCAATTTTGGTATACCGGTTATTTCTGATAAGGCGCTTCCCTGATTAGATTTGGAGGTTCATTGTTTAAGTATAAAGGGGGAATCGGGGGGGGGGGTGTAATACCCCTTAATTTACAAAATGAATTTTCGTATCCGATTTGCTTCAAATTTGGTATACCGGTTTATTCTGATAAGGCGCTTCCCTGATTAGATTTGGAGATTGATAGTTTAAGTATAAAAGGTATCTGAATGGTAAATTTTCGCGGGTACTGAGATAAGAATTTAAAATTTGTGCGAATGTTCACATGAAAAGTTGTATCGGACACACGTGACTTTAAGTTTGGAAATACATTCATTAATAATATATTGCGCGTTAAAATACTTTTAAATTGTGAATTTGAATGGTGCGTATGTAAATTTTGAGAATGTGAAAATAACGTACAGTTTAGATTTTATGGGGGAATTTTTTATGATGTGACAAAGCGAAATCCTTTTTACTGATTTTTCATCCCGTAAAAACAAACATAAGAGCCTCAATCGATAACTTCAAACGAAATTACTCATCTTGATTAAGTATTCTAATACAGTTTAATTTTTCAATAATTTAAGCAGTTGAAGTTTGTGGAAACAATATTTTGGTAATTTTAGGTTAAAAACAGTATTCGTTTTAATAGTCAGACAACCGATGCAAGATGATTTTTTTTATTGTAATTATTTTTGTAGGTTTATTATAAATTCGATCTAACAGTTTCATTCTAAACATTTTAATTTGTCGAATTTCGACGGGTTCCAACTCGTAATTGATAATTGCTGGATGTGCGTTTTTAGCTGTGAAATGCATGTTTAAAGTTACCAAATTTTTTGTGTATTACGCAGTGTATATGAATTCTAAAGATCATATAAAGACTGCAAAACAGAAATTGCACACATTAGTATGGACAGCAGTTGCTTTAAATAAACTTTACTACATTATGTATTTTTAGATTGCTTATTTAGATATTTCAATTCATTGTAAGAAAAGAAAAAAAGCAGATTCACCAGTTTTTTTTTTCAAGTCTATACTAGTAGGTAGAAAATGGGGAAACCAAAACAGTGGCGCAGTGGCGCCACGTGACCGGAAGGGGCGTGGTTATGACATCATCGAGTTGAGTTGAGTTGTAGGATGCTGAAGGTTGAGTTGTAAGATGCTGTATGGATTTTATTTTAAGAAATGGCATCACCGAGTTTCGTTTGATTGTAATGGCAACACTTTAGTTTCGGAATCCAGACTTAATTTTTTTCGTAAACGGGTAAAAGGGGGCGGGGTTCAGGTATTGAAATGAGTTGAGTTCAGCTGTACGAATACTGCTGTTAAATGAAATTATTTTCGGAGATAGAAAAATATCTAATGGTTTATTTAAATTAATAATATGCAATAGTTTAACGGTGACCGGAAGGGAATATATTTAGAAACGGGTTTTGGCAACATAGGCATTCGGCAGTTGCAAAGTTAATTCGCGTGCGTGTAGCATCGTCTTGTTTCATTTCTTTGCATAAATTTTTTACTGCTTTTTTATATTTTTTAAAAATGAAACGGTCATCTAGTGCCTTGAATAACTCCGCAAAAAAGATATGTTTTGTAGAGGAGTCTACAAGTAACATGTCTTCTGTGAATATGGATATACCAGAATATTTTTTTCAATTGAGTAATGATTATTTTGTAGTCGTTTCTGACTTTTCTGATGTGATAACTATACACATAAGAAAATTTTGGAGGAATAAATATGGCCGCCTTATTCCAACGAAGATGGGAGTCACTCTTTCCCCAGTCCTGTGGCAGTCTCTTTCGAAAAAGTTGGACTATTTGACTCCATCATGTATATCTTCAAAAAGCGAGATTATTGACGAGGAATTGATGGTTTCAACAGTAAGCATTGAGGATACACCACATATTATTCTACAACGTTCTTTTCAGCGAAAGGACTTTGTTCGCGTGTTTACTCCGACTATATGCCTTCTATCAGATAGTGAATGGCAAACTTTGCGCAACATTCACAAAGATGTGACTGCTGATATCATTAGAGAACTGTTCTGCAAAATATTTCCCAAAATGATCTTGAAAGAAGTTCATCAGAAAATGTCTCCATCTGCGAATACATCGGAAATGGTGTTGACAACTTCTATGGTTGAACTTTTAAAATGTCATCTGGAAGCCAGCATTAATAATGTGTTTGAGTGCATCGGATGTGAGGAAAATTTTGGCAATCAGCTAGGACATGATTGCATGACAATGAACCATGATCGAAAACTGCATCGCTATGGTAATGTAGCTATTTTTTCTATGGACTTAGAACTTTTAGCACAAGAATTTGTGCAACAAAATGTACAGATTATTAGTTATGTTACTAAAGAATTTTTTAATAACCTAGACATGTCGCGATTGATTGAAAACGCGAAAGAATTGTATATTGCTTCTGATCCTTGTCCTGATCTTATGTTTTAAATAAAATATTTATTTGTTATTGAATTTTACGTGTCTGTCTAATTGTATGTATTGTGTGTCTTTTTAATTACAGTTAACAGCAAATTTAATTCGAAATATAGGGAATAAATTATTAGTATAAAGTAATCATTTTCTAACTGTTTCGAATTTTGTATAAAAGCCTTCATTTTTAATTTTTTACTTCATTAGTACGTACGACTTTAACACATTCACTATTCTATCTATGTCTCTTGAATTAATGTAATTATACTTTATCTATAAAATGAGTTTAAATAAGGTTTATAAAGCCCCTGAACATCCAGGAAGTTTCAGTAGTTTGGAAGCTTTATATCGAGCAACGAAAGGTCAATTTTCAAAGTCTTATATACGAAAATGGTTGCAAAGTAAAGATTCTTATACTTTGCACAAACCTGTAATAAAAAGATTTAGAAAAAATCGAGTTATGGTTGGTAAAATTAATCAGCAATTTCAAGCTGATTTGGTTGATATGCAATCTTTATCAAAGTATAATGACGGTTACAGATACTTGCTAACTTGCATCGATGTATTATCGAAGTATGCTTGGGCCATTCCTTTAACAGATAAGAAAGCTGAAACAGTTATGTCAAGTTTCGAAAAGATATTTTCAGAGCGTGTACCTTGTAAACTACAGACTGATGCTGGCGGAGAATTTAAAAATCACCTTTTGAAAAAATATCTGAATAAAAAGAACATAGGATTTTTTACGACGAATAACGATCGAAAGCCTCCATTGTGGAAAGGTTCAATCGCACTTTAAAAACTCGGATGTGGAAGTACTTCACAGAAATGAATACTTATCGATACCTAGACGTTATTATTAAATTAGTGGCTAGTTATAACCATACCTGGCATCGCAGTATTCAGATGGAACCGGCAGCCGTGTCCAAGGAAAATCAAAGTATTGTTTTGAAAAATCTATACGGTAGTAAAATACTTCCGAAATCTTGGCCGAAATTGAAAGTAGGAGATACTGTTCGAGTCAGTAAAGAAAAATTACATTTTGAAAAAGGGTATGAACAAAACTGGACCCAGGAAATATTTACTATCAGTCAGATAATTCGTAGAAACCCCATCGTTTATAAGTTGAAAGATTTGACAGGCGAAGAAATTCAAGGTACGTTTTATGAACAAGAATTGCAAAAGATAACAGATACGGGTTATTATCCGATAGAGAGGGTTATAAAGCAAAGGAAAAGAAATGGAAAGACCCAATTCTATGTCAAATTTAAAGGTTATCCGGAAAAGTTTAATATGTGGGTGGAAGAAATTGAATCTTTATAAAAGTTAAAAGACATTTCGAGTCGTATCAGTTACGAGTATGTCTTTCTACGTGACGCTTGTTAGTGATAGCTCTAAAACTTTTTTTCCTGAAAACAAAATTTCCCATTTTTTCACACAGCTTCCAACACCTATAAATTTAAACAGTGGAGAATGGGAAGTTGGACTGGTCGATTTAATTTATCCTCATACGTGGTATAACATAAGATCTGATAATAATCATAATGTTTTTGGAGTCGATTTGGGAGATGGAAAAATAGTTGCCAGAAAAATCCCCCAAGGTTGCTATGAAACCATACCAGACCTTATCAAAGCGATGTACGTACCTTCGCATCAAAATAAAATCGAGTTTAAATATAATTCTGTCACGAAGAGGGTCAAATTTAAATTAGAAGAGAACTGTAAAGTAATTTTATACCAAGGCATAGCAGAACTATTAGGTTTTGAACCGGGAGAATTTAAAGATCATCATGAAAGTCCTTTTATTGCGGATCCCACCGCTTCATTTCCTGTAATATACGTTTATTGCGATCTGGTAGAGCCTCAGATAGTCGGTGATGTGCAAGCTCCTCTTCTGAAAATTGTGAAAGTAGAAGGAAAGGACAGCGAAGTGGTGAATGCGCATTATGTTAGACCACGTTACGTACCTGTCATCCGCAGGCATTTTCAAACAATCGAAATTGTTTTAAGACTACATTCCGGAGAATTGGTACCTTTTGAGCGAGGAAGAGTGATAGCTGTTCTTCATTTTAGAATGAGACAAATAGTATAAAAGAAGGTGTCGTAAAAGTCATGTTTTATTAGAGACTTCGTTTTGAAGCAAGATGTTAGTTCCATACAAGTGTTGCGTTAAGGACTTTGAAGATTATTACGTAAATCAAGCCGGAAATGGTCTTGGATACTATAAAGGTCAATTGTCTCAAAAAGGTTATGGAATCGGAGGCTACTTTAAAAAGCTATTTCGCTCGGCCCTCTCTTTTATAACCAAAGGCGCCAAATCAGTGGGCAAGGAAGTTTTGAGAACAGGAACCCAAATAGCTAATGATTTGTTAGAAGGTCGAGACATACAAGAATCTGCAAAAATGAGAGCAAAAGGAACTGGACGAAAATTAGCCAGAAAAGCACTAAATACAGCCGATGAAATGCTGGGGCAAGGTAAAAAGTATAAAAGAAAAAGAAAATTAGCGAATCGACACACTTTATTAAAACCACGGAAAGTGAAAAGACGTGATATTTTTGATCCATAAAGAATGGCATTTTTATTAAAAGATTCCCCAGAGTGCGCTAAATCAGAACTTAATTTGTTCACTCTTCCACCTACTCAAACTGTCATCGAAAAAGGGCATTGGGTTCAATATCATCCAATAGCAAATTCGTCAGATGGAGGCCCCGTCGAATTTTTGATATCCGGAAGTGGAGAAGATTATATTGACTTATCAGAAACCAGAATTTACGTGAAAGCTAAAATTGTAAGTTCTGAAGGAAAAGATCTCAAGGTTAACGCTCCAGAGGCTGGCGGAAGGACGGTTGAGAATAAAGTGGGACCAGTCAACCTTTTCCTACATTCTTTGTTTTCTCAAGTGGATGTGAGTTTAAATGAAAGAGTAGTTTCTTCAAGCGATAATACTTACGCTTATAGAGCATATATAGAGACTTTACTGAATAATGGCTATGACAGCAAAACATCACAACTATCTTCTGAACTTTATTATAAGAATACAGCAGGCAAAATGAATGCCTATGAAGAAAGTGGAGACAATGTAAATGACGGTTTTGTGAAACGAGCAGCTCTGTTTAAAGAAAATACCGTTGTCGACATGATGGGTCGGCTACACGTAGACATATTGAATCAAGATCGACTTTTGCTTAATTTAGTAGATCTTAAAGTTAAGCTGATAAGAAACAAGCCAGAATTTTGTTTAATGGGAGAAGGTGATTATAGAATTGTTTTCGATCACATATCTCTTTTTGCACGCAAAGTGAAAATAAATCCAACAGTGTCAATAAGTCATGCCACACTCTCAGAAATGGATACTCAGATTTCACGAAATTTTCTTCATTTTTGACTAAACCATTTCCTGGGATATGCTCCGAGCGAATATTTAGTCATATTGAGAAAATTACTTTCTTCGCTTGTTTGAGGATAACAATTTCGTCAAAAGTGCTCATTTGAAAAGTGCAATCAGAGGGCTGATGGTGCCACCTATTGAACAGTTTGGAAGCTCTTGTATCGACAGGAGAAAAAATAATAGCTTCGGTCTTCGGGTTGATTCGAACTCACGACCTCCTGTGTGGGAGACGGTCACTCTAGCTATTACGCTATTGAGTCCTCGAACAGATACGATTTTTCATGCATGTAATGGATTCTACTGTATATTTATATTTTTATAAGGTTGGTTGTAATTGTATCGATGGTGTTATACTTATAATTCTTGCAAGTTTTAATTAGTAAGACTAATTTATTATTATTATTTCCTATGGTTAATATGAATAATTATAATATGGCTTGATTAATATAATTTATTAGGAAAATTTTCTTTGCTCGATGAATGATTAAAATATGGTCTGGTTAATTTGGTGCTCAGAAATAATGAATTTTAAAGTACATATGGGGGAGATTTTATCAATTTGAGTAGTTGGTTAAGATTTTAACACTTTACTGTTTACAGAAGAGAAGGGAGAGGGATCAATTATGCATATTTAATTTGATAGTTATATGAATATATTTCTTAAATGAAAAAGAGATCTTGGAATTTTGAAACTTTATTGACCAAATTTTCTTTTTGAACGATTTTGTAAAACACATGAAATTTATTCTTTTCGAATTAAACCATAGCGAGCAAAGTAAAATAATAATAATAATAATAATAATAATAATATAAATAATAATAAACATTCTTAAAAACTTTAACAGCTAAAAAAATAACTAATGCAGAAACAATAACTACCTGTGTTTCAGCATTTTCTGAAAAGCGCTAAAAAGTGCAATTTTTTAAATAAATTATGACAGGAATAACATAAATTTTTTAAATAAATTATGACAGGAATAACATAAACAAGCAATTATTTGCTTGCTAAAGTCGCAGGATTTGAGGAGGTACGGTTTCCTTAAAATGCATTGAGTCTGGCCGTGAGTGAAGAAACACCTTCGTCAAATATTTGAGAGTTTACGTGTCGTTAAAAGTCACGTGATTTTGATACGAAATGATTGTCAAAAACAACAAAATATAGCTCGAGGACTGCTGAATCGTCAAAATTGAGAGTTTTATTTCTGAGAGTGCAGAGCTTTAGAAAAAACATCTGCAAAATATCCTATCGATAGAGTAGTATGTAAAGTATTTGCTATTCCACAATCTAGCTACTCTTTTGTTCAAGATAATGTTTTCTCAGGTCAAATGCCTAAACGTCTAGTTATAGCATGCGTAGATAACGATGCTTTGAATGGCAACTATAAAAAATGTCCTTTTGAATTTAATCATTATGGTATGAATTTTATTGGATAGTATGTGGATGGGCAACCTGTACCTCACCAACCTATGCAGCTAGATTTCGATAAAGGAAATTATATACAAGCTTATCAAAATTTGTTTTTGAAATCTGAAGGTCTCTACATATCTAGAACTGAATTCGCTGAAGGCTATTCGTTATTCCTGTTTGATTTATCCCCTGATCTGTGTGATGGTGAACATTTTAATTTGATACGACACAGCAATTTGCGCGTAGAGTTAAAGTTTAACAAGTCGCTTGATAAAACGATAACACTGATTGTTTTCGCCGAATTCGAATCTCTGATTGAAATTAATAAAACTAGGAACGTGTTATTCGATTTTGGTAATTAATGTATGCTACTCAGATTCATCGCATTTTGAGTAAAGATAAGCATGCTGGTAAGCATTTTGCGGGCGTTTTTCCCGCTGATCATCTACCTCCAATTGAAAAAGAAACAGCTTTTATTGTGAACACAGACACTCATGACCAGAAAGGGTCTCACTGGTTAGCGATGTTTATTCAAGATAAGGATACTTTAGAATTTTTCGACTCTTTTGGATATCCTCCTTCGACGTATCACCCGTTTATCTCGCAGTATGCAAGTCGATTTAAGCATGTGAAATGGAACAAAACATCATTTCAAAGCCTAACATCTAATGTATGTGGGCAATACTGTACTTATTATTTAATTAAAAGATGTAATGGATTCTCTATGGATTATGTACTTCATGTATTAAAATTCTCAAAGAACAGCGATTTTGTACTGTATAAATTTTTCAAGAAAAAGTATGCTGTAAATATGATTTTTAAAAAATAAATAAAATGTGTATTTCAGCTACTGGTATTCTTTAATTATTATTACAATCATTACGATTACATTTTAAAACATTTGTTTCATACGTTATTTGTTATTATTATTATTATTATTATTATTATTATTATTATTACCATCGGAAAGCTTAGTGGAAGAAACTGTAACGAAAAATAAAATAAATCCTGAAATTGAACTGAAACTTTTTATTGTATATGTAATTGATTTCTTCTTTTTTTTAACATGTTAACAGGTGGTACTCTGCCTGTAAAAACATTTAAGCTTCAAATATTAAAATTACTAAGCGTCGCAGATAAAATAAAATAAATTTTGAAGAAATTTAACATAATATATTCTTCAACCAAGTTCTTCAATTAATACTTTATTTGT
Source organism: Maratus speciosus (assembly GCA_963932465.1). NCBI lineage: Eukaryota > Metazoa > Arthropoda > Arachnida > Araneae > Salticidae > Maratus > Maratus speciosus. The sequence continues at coordinate 464,929,178 of OZ010796.1, forward strand.
TGTATTTTTTTTAAATCTTTCTTTCGGTTTTTAAAAAAAATATATATTTTAAAATAAGGTAAAGAACTCTAAAAAAGAAAAGAAAAACACATGTTAAGCAATAGAAATAAAAGACATGACAACTTTTTAAAATATTAAAATAATCATTGCTTTATTGAGCATTTAATAGTTACACTTGTCCAATTCGTTACAAAATTAATATGAGTCCCATGCAAGTGATTTTACATTTCCAGTCATGGATTTATTTTTCAAATATTTGTTTTTAATATGTGTAGGCGGTAAATTACATTTCATCAATGCTTCATGAAAATTTTCATAACCAACAGGTTTTATTTTACGATCTCTGACTAAATGATTGATTAAATCAACAATATTTGTACGACGTAAAATTTTTCCATTAACCACTAATTCCTTATCCGGTGTCCAAAAAACGGAAGAACCAGGTTCTCGCATTATTTTGATTATTTCTTTAACAGTCCTTCGAGATTTTGATGGAACTGATTTAACTATTTCTTGTTCGATGTCATCTCTTTGAGCTGCGCTAGAGTTCTCAGAAAGTCCGCTAGGTTCTAATTTTATTTCCTTTTCCAAAGGTTCGGTCGTAATTTTAGTAGCTCCCATGTTTTTTTTCCTTTTCTGAAAAATTATCAGTTTGCTGAGGGAATGAAAATTTAACGTACTTTTGGAGAGCTTGTTGATAGAGAGCAACTTTTTCTGATGTGTCCAAATCTTTCTTTTTCAAAATATCATGCATTATGCGATCTAATTCTGAAAGTTGATCAGATACAAACTGCGACAGTCTTTCGTGTGGCACTAAGAGATATTTTTTAGCGTGTTCCATTGATGAGTGAGGACAGAGCAGACACCGCAGCAGGAATGAGGAAACTGAGAAAACCCTCGCCATTTTGCACGAGGAGTCGCCTTTTCTTATAAAGAGGTACAGATTTTTTACTTAAACTTCTGACGTACTTTCTGTACGGAGAGTTTATTCTTTTGATGCTTACTTAATGGCACGTTACCGTTCAGTATGTTTATACAACACTCACACAGCGCTTTTATAAGAGAATTTGGACATTTACGTAATATTACAGCCTTACTCCTGCTTTTAGTCAAGAGCTTTAAATGCTCGACGTGTTGTTTGGCAGACATATCGATGACAAATGAACTCCGTGATCTCGAAGTGAGCAACTAATATACTTTTCGAACGCCACCGCCTTCACTAATGCACAGTGATTAAAATGAAGCGGATGAATAAAACAAAGAACATTAGTTTGAGGTAAATCTTTCAATTTCGGGCACTGCCAATCTTCTAAATTGTGTATAGTATTACTTATTAGCTTTTGCATGAATTTCTTTTTTTCTAAACCTTTCACAAAAATTTCTGTATAATTTTGGGCTATAGAAAACAAAATAGTTTGGAAATGGGAATAGGATATCTCGCCCGAATGCCATGACAAATTATGCATGTTTCGAGTCACCCACGAGAAAATAAGTCTTTGTTTATCAGATAGACTTTCCCAGGACGAAGGAGGTAAAAATAACCAGTGTCCCTGGAAATTATCACCTACACCTCGAATTACAAGTTTTTTAACTACGAAACAGCCCGGCTTAAGCTGGAAACCTTCAAAATCGAGAACTGCGTACATGACCAATGGTTCTTAGCAAATGAATGGATTATCGCGGTACATACACTACACTTAAATCGTCTGGAAAGATATTAGAGCGCACGCGCAGTTCTTCGATGGTTTCCGGCTCCAAATCTAAAAACAGATAACCATGAGGCTCGAGTGTTGCATCATTAAAACTTTCCATAAAAAATTTAGTTTGTTTCGGATACATTTGTCGAGCTAAACATGCTATTTGTTTATCTCTCACATTTTTAAAACAGCACAGATACGAAGTATTTAAGGACACATTTCTCATTTGCTTGCCTTTATGAAATAAATTCTGCACAATAAGTATGACGGATATGTTACGATGATGCGATCTTTTTGTGAATAATTTTGACAGTCTTTTATCATCACCCAATTCATCCATTAAATCATCAATAGTTAACACGGCGTTAGACAAATTATGTAAATTTTTTGGTAACCCTTCGTGAAATTCAACATTGGGCATTTCATGAAATAAAGCTTGATAGGCGCCGTAACACCAAACAATCCTACTGGGAAAAGGTTTAATCAACTTCGTATCCAGTATTCGCTTAACAAATTTCGTCTTACCAACTTTAGTTGGACCGGAAACCATTAGCGAAAACGGATGGTTTAACCAGGGAAATTCCAATGGCTCGTTTATCTCTGGAAATTCCATTGCAAATGAAATATTTTTAAAGGAAATTGGATATTTATACAAGATAAAACTAGAGGGGGAGGGGAAGGGAGTAGTACATTGTTAAAATTAAAATATAAAATAAAACTGATTAACCTAAAAAAACAATCTTTCAACACAGAGACGGAAAAAACAACAACATGAAATTACGAATTTTAAACTAATTATTTTTTAAAATCTAAACTGAAATAGTGAAGAATTTATTTTTTCGCGCGATTTCATCATATAAATAGAGCAGTTAGGAAGTAAAATTAATACTATAATGACCATAAGGTAAGGTAGTTACAGAATTTTCATTTAGATACCTTTTTTCATCCTTAAACGAAAGAGCCAATTTATTCTGTTGGATCGAAAAGAAATTATGCTTCTTGGAACGAATGATATTCATCGTAACTAACAGGTTTTTACTATTGAACAAACAACGCTGATAATCTTCAAATTCAATTTTACTCTCTATTACGCTTTTTTTAATGCCTTTCAATCTTTTTACTATATCTTCATCTTCCATCTTCTAGGCATACATTTTCGATCATAGTCCAATGAATTCTGTCGTTATTTTACCGGCGCACTCATCTTTCATCTTTCCAAGCACTTTTTTGTTCATGAGTGGCATGGAAAATCTATTATTTTCGGGATAGTCCGAAGTATCATACCATGAAATGTTTTTTTTTATATCATCGTACAAATCTTTTGTTTCAATATCGTATATCAAACTGTCCGTGTCAGTGTATAAAAGTTTTACTTTATCTTTATATGTCTCTTTCATATGATCATAATGGAATTCATACATAAGTATTTTGGAGATATCTAAAATGCACATTCCAATGATTACGGGCTTATTGAATACAATGGATGTTTTGTTCATGTGAACTGCTACCAAATTTTCATCAAAAATAGTACGTTCTTTAAAATTCGGCTTAGAGATAAGCTTTTCCATCTTGCGGGCTGAAGTACATATTCGTATGTCTACACGTTTTCTAATTTGTTCCATCGTCTTGCCAAACACAGCATTGTTCATCAATTTATAAAAATCCTTTTCAAACTTAGATTTTGCTTGAGTGCGGTGCTCAGTATTGAAATCTATGTATGTTTTAAGCCATGTAGATTGCTGAAATCTGAGAACTCTGTGAATTTTAGTAACTTTTAACCCCTGTTTTATGCATTGTTTTAAATTCCTATAGTGAATTATATATTTTTCTTTATTTTCCAACGTTGTCAAAAGTCGTTTTTCTTTACATCCTGGTGGAACTGCATTTTCAGGGGTAAAAGGCAAATCTGCGTGCTTATCATGAAGTTTTTCAGGGTATTCTATATCTACTTCTAAAATAAAACCAAAACAAGAATCGTCGGCAACATTCATTACGTCGATTTTTGTATCGACCCAGCAAAAATCCCTAATAGGCAAGGGCTGAATCATTGCCCATCCATACAAGTTATTGGCATCTAAGTATAACAAATAATTTGATGCCTTATTATCGCCAAACCCTGGCAAATACTTATTGTGCGCCTTTCCATAGCGATTGGAACATTGAGAAATTCCACCTCTTATCCCCTTTTCCACAAAAAGTAACATGTCGTAGTCAGTGAAAAGTTCTAAACTCACTTTCGTCATTTTTAGCATGGCGTCCCATGACAGTCCGGGAGCTGTATATACCAAGCTGGATCTAAATTGTATGTGTTCATGCATAAATTTCTAAAGTTCTCAAAAATATCCGTGAGTAAGAGCACGTCGCTTTTAACGTACAGTTCCGTATATTCTCCCATATTTTTTATGGTAAAAGAGTTCCAGACATGCAGAGCGTATGCGTAATCATCATCTGAAATGTCGACATCATTTAACCTGTTATAAAAATCTGCCTTTGGTGGGAGAGAAGTTTCTGCACACTTTTCATGACTGCTCATGAAGTTGTAAGGGAATACTCCTTTACGAAGAAGAAGGTCCACTTTGTCTGGAGCAAAAAACGAAGCCGTGTGTAGAAATCTTTCTTTAGGCAGATTACTTGAGAGAGTATCAATACTAAAAGACATGAAGCGATAAGAGTCTAAAAATCGAAGTTTCATTTTACTACTTAACCCTCTGTCTACCAGAAGGGTCCAATGGACCCGACATGTACATTCAAAATATTTATTCAAACCAGAAATTTCTTCAAAACAAACTAAATTTATAAATCAGACAATAATAAGTTAAATAAACAAATTAAATAGTTTTAAGTAAAAATTCTGGTGTAAAATGTTTTTATAAAACTTGAGTAAAATTTTCGGTAGTTCTAGGGTTAAGGATTTCGTTAAAGAAATGTATTTTTCCTCCGTTTGAGGAATGATTTGAATGTCTTTTTCATCTGCTCCAAGTTCTCTGATAAATAAATGCAGATCATAATTTGTTAAGTTATGGAAGAAAACAGGTAAAAAACGTGGAGTCTTGAACTTCAAATTGCAAGTGTTGCAGGCTGGTCCGCGAAATTTTCCCGAAATGTGGCAATGATCTTTTACCTTGGGATTTTTTTCCGAGAATTTATTGAAGCATAAGTAGCATTTAACAGCAGAATTAAAAAGATTAGATTGTTCTTGAGTTAGTGGGATCATAGTCTTCGGTGTTGTGTAATTTTTTTCGATTTCTTCTGCTTCTGCTTTCAAATTCTGTACAAACACTTTTGCAGCGTCTGGCCCACGATACACTACGGGGGGTTTATACATTCCTTCAGTATATGCTATGTAATAGCAAAATGCCATCGGTTCATGACGCTGGTATGCTCCGTTATGAGAAGTAGATGATTCGAGTGAACGAGATGGAATAGGTTTTGTAATACATTCGAAGTCAGCGTACACAACGAAGGGCACTTTGTAGCTGTTTTGTACATTTTTAAATGAAATCCATTTATTGTGCGGCATCTCAACTCTAACAGGTTCTCTTTCAGAACACAGAACTTTATGCGTTGAAAGTTTGTCTTCAGAGTGAAAGAAAAGCAAGCATCGGCGGCAAATGAAACATCGAGTCTTATGTTTTGTGTATTGCGATCTAGCCAATCTAGATAAATCTTTTATCCACGCATAATGGGATACATCACCCTTTTTTATAAGCAAAAGGTCAACGTGAACTTCCTTTTCTTCTGAGGTAGTCAGAAAGGGATATATTTTAAAATTCTCTTTATAGGCATAGATGTTTATGGATATCGAATTGTTCACTTCGAATTGCTTAATGTCTTTTGCAGTGACGGGGAAAGTAATTCCGTCAAAGTTAAGACTGTCGGAATATCGCTCATAATTTGATAAACGATGAGGATTTCAGCTGGATATAATGCTGAAAGAACGGCCCATTTGAAGCATTGATTGTCTTTGTTTTTTACAGTAATTACAGCTCCCTTGGCTTTGATGGATTCCTGCAGCTCTACAAATGATGATCCCTTCATTGGATTGTACTTATTTAATCTAACTTCTAAATACAAAATTTCTTCTAAACTCCATCCGGAATCCTTTTCTTCAAAGTCTGAAGATTCAGACAAGAGTTTTTCGACACATCCTTCATAAAATTTGTCTAAATCGGTCGAAGCTAACACAACTTCATTTTTCGTTTTGAAAGATTTTACTTCTGATATTAAAGAACACGATTGTGAATATTTACTGTATTTGCAAAATAACTTCAAATTTATTTTGAGTTCACTTGCATCGTTTTCTTGTATAATATCCTTTACTGCTTCACATTTTGACATCAGAAAATCTTTTATTTCTAAATGGCCGTCTTGATTATCAAGCTTAAAATCTTTAGCACGTCCTTCAAAGGCAGCGTTATCCGGATCTGAAATCCTTGATTTTTTTTTCTCTAGGCTGGGCGACTTCGCGAGTGGATACTGGAGGCTCTTCTTCCAAACTAGATGCTTTTCTCTTTTTTATGACTTTGCAGTTTAAATTAATATGCCGATTTAATGCATCTTTTCTTGAAAATTTAATCTGGCAATTTAAACACTCAAACGAAGTTTCTTTGGTGTGTACAGTCTTCACATGACGGCGTAAATCTGCTGCTCTGGAAAAATTCTTATCACATATGTCGCATTTTGTACTATTTATATGCCCTTCACCTCTCATATCGGCTGACATGCAAGATATAAATGATAGTTCAGGTGTCGGAACTGGCGAATCTGGGGCATCAAAATCATTTGAAGAATTATCTTTTTCTGAATCCAAAGATGTTGTTGCTATTCCATTGAAATTTGTTTCTGGAATATCATTATAATTTTCTACTTGTAGAATATCCATAGGGATGTCTGGATCAAACAGCTGTTCGGCAGTAAATTCACAAAATTTATTTGTAATATTTGAAGCTGATGGAAGTTCATCTAAGAAATTAAGGCTTGATTGGCCGAGATTCCTCAAAGTTAGAGATAACTGTGTAGAACTGTTATTTATTGGGCTCAAAATGGGTGAAGAAATCGTTGAGTGTTCATTATAATTTTCTACTTCTAAAATATCCATAGGGATGTCTGGATTGAACAATTGTTCGGCAGTAAATTCACAAAATAGATTTGTAATATTTGGAACTGATGGAAGTTCATCTAAAAACATTAACTCACTATCACTTAAATTTTCCATATTAGAAATTAACAGTATTAAAGTAATAGCAACGAAATAAGAAATAAAAAGAAGCAGTACACAAGGTTAATCACACTAAATGATAGTTTATAGTCTAAACAAGTTTAAAGTCTGTTTAAACATTCGCATGTGCACGTGTCTTATCTATTCTTCAAAAGATTTCTATACACTGAACAGGGAAAGCGTAATCCGTTCCGAGAAAATTTCATTTCTTAGGTGACGTATTTGTCGTTTCATTCATAGTACAGGTGATGAATAATAGGCGCGTTAGTGTTCTTGTTCAAATAAGTTTCTGTAAACAGCATATGTCACTTAAAAGAAACATAATGCTACTTTAAAAAGGTGAGTTTAAAGGGTTCTTTGTGGTTAATATTTTAAAAATATTTCTTCCCCTAACTTAACAATACATAGAAAAGATGAAGGGGTTCCAGTAAACAAAGGTAAAAAGTGGTCAATAGAGTTTATCTCTTCAGTTTGGCTTGAACAAAGGGGAATGACACAGCATGATTGGCATGAACGCAGAGTGAAAGATTTCACATTATGCTTTCTAATAAACTAATCCGTATCACCTTTCACACTTGCCATTGTAATATATATTTTTTCAGAAAACATATTTCAACAAGAGAATTAGCATTAAACTATGCACTTTGTGCAATGCAAGAAATATCATGAAGAGTAAATAGGATAATACCTTTATTCTTCCCCCTTTTTGACACTTGATTCTTTTGCAGGAAAAGTCTCATTCTTCCCTTCAAAATTTATCTTAATCTCTTTCTTTAGTACAAGCATGGGATGAACTGTTCTTAATTCTTTTCAAACCTTCAGATCTCTGCATGACTTAGACCAGTGCATGACTTAGACCAGTGCATGACTTAGACCAGCACAAATTGTATTCATCAGAGTTACTTATAGCGAAATTAAAAAAAAATATATATATATATATATATATATATATATATATTAAAAGTTTAGAGATGCATTTTTTAAACTAAATAACGGCTAGATGCATTTTTTAAACTAAATAACGGCTAGAAGCTACACACACGCGAATTAACTTTGCAACTGCCGAATGCCTATGTTGCCAAAACCCGTTTCTAAATATATTCCCTTCCGGTCACCGTTAAACTATTGCATATTATTAATTTAAATAAACCATTAGATATTTTTCTATCTCCGAAAATAATTTCATTTAAAACAGTATTCGTACAGCTCAACTCAACTCATTTCAATACCTGAACCCCGCCTCCTTTTACCCGTTTACGAAAAAAATTAAGTCTGGATTCCGAAACTAAAGTGTTGCCATTACATTCAAACGAAACTCGGTGATGCAATTTCTTAAAATAAAATCCATACAGCATCTTACAACTCAACCTTCAGCATCCTACAACTCAACTCAACTCGATGACGTCATAACCACGCCCCTTCCGGTCACGCCCACTTCCGGTCACGTGGCGCCACTGCTTTGGTTTCCCCATTTTCTACCTACTTATACTGGTTACTTTCTGACACATTTTAAAAATAATTTTTGTTTACAAATGTATCAGATTGGCAAGTGATGCTCTTATTCAAAAACTACGTAAACGAACTTTTTTTTTCTCGTTTTCCGGTAAAGACACAAATTTTCAGCGAATGCTGTCAAAGTTGCCGTTTTGTTTTGAACCGAATTTCTAGACGCAACAGCACAGGAAAGGAAGAAAAAAAAACACTTATCTTCAGACAACAATCGCATATAACTCAAGATGTAATTCATTTATCGAAAAATTAAAAAGTGTTCGATTGCAAATCACAGAAGGCACTGTGTCAAAGCATTGGACTGTCAAGAGGGAGGTTGTAGGGTGAACTGTAATTATCCTGTTGGTATTTATTTATTTTTATTAACACTTTAAACATAGTTGAAAAGTGTTTATGACTTCGGTTTTCTGTCTGCCATTTGTCCGTCTCTAAAAATCGAATAGCTTTATTTTAATTTTGCGGTGCGTAGAAATTGCTTCTGGATGACGGCTGTACGTGGATTTTTACTGAATTGGCATGTTATTGAAGTTAAATGGCATATTTTATTGAAAATAGAATGTGAGATATTTATAGAGCAATTACAGGGACACACAAATAATTCCGTTATTTTATGATCTGTGGGGGGAAATGCTTGCCATGAATTAGATGCTAACTAATGAGTTACTTAAAAAAAGAGGGAGAAACAGAAAAGAAAAGAAATAGAGAGAAAATTCCTTATTGTTTCAAATTACTTATTTAATTTTTAAAGGATTCTATAAAATTAGGTAAAATAAATTGTACTACAAATCATTTTGAGAGTTACTTTAAAGTCAGTGTTGCCAACTAAACCACCTTTTTTATTAAAAAAAAAAGAAAGAAAGAAAAACACCTGCAGTCATACCAGAATTTCTGCATAGTACTACGCGCACCAATTCCTTACAGAAAACATATTACTCTGTTTATAAATTTCGTAATATTTGAATTAGTATAATATTAGTATAACATTCTTCAAACATTTATCTCCCATATACCATATATCTCCCATACATATTCCAATTGTAGGGACTTCGATATCACTGGACAAGAGTCTATGGTAGCGTAAGTTACTAAAATCTAAGTCCTTTATTTACATTGATCTCTAGATTAAATAAGAGTATATACAACTTAAATAATATTAGTCTTGGGTTCTCGTCATTTTTACAGGATAAAAAGTTCCATCAACGGGCTGCTTCCACAGATATAGTGCTTCAATCGGAGAAAAGACTGATCGGACGACCATCTATCTCATCTCCTCGCTTCGCTCATTCACCACTAGGTCCAGCAAGACCTCCTCGCCAGCGTCCTCGCTCTCTCACTTCTCAAACCCCTTCTCTCTTCCTCCCGCGTTGCCACCTCGCCTCTCTCCAAGGCTGAAACTCTCGGTCCTAGGGAAAACTAGTCTTTTTCCCTCTTAGCCGATGCCACCGCCTATTTCTCGAAGGCTGAAGCTCGCCGCCCTAGGAGAAATCCTCTTTTCTCCCCCTCAGCCGTTGCCACCGCTCACTTACTGGACGGCTGAAACACCTGCTCTCTGTGCAATTCAATGGAATGTTAAGTTAGCGCCGGAACGAAATTGTACTGCCAGTTCCATTCATATTTGCAGACTCGACGGCACCATAGCTTTGTTCAGAGATGAACTATGAGTTTATGAGATTTCTCTTAGCGTGGGAAAGTCCAGAAGACCCTAGGGGGATCTTCTCCCGAATTAATAGTTCGTGAATAAATAGTCTTTAGGGGTAATTAGTAAAGTTCTTACAGCAATCCCCCCTCCAAGAGAGATTTTTCACGTAGCTGGAAAATCTATAGTGAAGCCAGTGTTACACTCAAAATTCGTTCACCACAGAGGTTAACCATTCTTTTTTTTGTACTAATCACACATAAATTTACACACTTTTCCAGGAACATTATTATGAGTATTACAACAATATATACAAAATGAAAATTATTTATACCTTATGATGCAAAAACTTTTTTTGAGAATTATATACAATTTCCCTAAATTTATTCAACCCTACTTAAGCAATCAACATGCACTATTTCTTTTTCCGGGCGGTGCCTGATTGTATAATGATAAGGTTGCCGCATCAATGACCAGTAGATCAATCTTGGACTATTCACGGCGTTGTTTCGGATCAACCTTACCCAATATTTACTGGTACTCTGCGCTGATTTTCTGCTAGATAGTTTCACTTTCATTTTTACTCCTCTGATGCGGTTTAATGCAACTCCTCTCTGTCCCATATGAGTACTCCAATAATCGGAAACCCTTTTCGCGTTGTTTAAATACAACAAACCAAATATCTTAGGAGAATCATAATTCGAATTGTCTTGCCTTCAAGCGCCTAAATCTAAGTCGTGCGTACTCGAATAGTTTTCTCCCGCATCAATCTGAAAGACACCCCTATTCCTCTTAACCTCACGAGTTTTCATCCCCGTTTCCACTAATAATTCCCGAAATTCCCGGATACGTCTAATTAAATCCAATCTAGGTATGAATTTTAAACCTTTAGAACGTTCATCTCTTTTCCATCTCTCGTAAAACTTTTTAATTTCGTTTACGGTTTTTGGCCAACAATAACGATTCAAGAATTTATAACCTGACTTCTTCGTACTTAGAAGTCTGCCTGCACTCTCCTTACCTAAGGATAACATACCTCCTTTGACTTTCAACGGGATTACCATTTGTTCTCGGTCAGATTCCCCGAGATCTTTTATTTTCCTAATCCCCAACCCCTCGTTCATTTCAAAATGTGATTTCACCTCGTCCGCTCTCTGCTTAACACAATCGAACTTGACATTCTCTTGCGCATCACTCACATTTTCTTTGTTTCCTAGGGTCAAGTTTTCATCCCGCGGTACGGTCTCGCTTAAGCATAGAAAAGCTAAATTGGCTCCAATTTCTCCCACTGCGTCCGGGGGGTTGAATTTTAAAGTCTCGACTCTTCCCACCCTTCCAGCTATATCGCCTCTCTCAGCCAAGTTCAAATCCTGTTCATTAAAGGGATTCAAATTCGGTAAGGGCTGTGCGCTCTCAACTACAGGTGGAAAAATTCCCCTTTTCTCTTCGACAAAGATTCCCTCCTCTGGGTTACTCCCTGACCTCGGGGGGTCGCACTTAAAAATTCCTCTTTCTACCTCGGCGCGGAGAATTGGCTGGTCCATCGGCTTAGGTGAACCGGCTGGTTTTTCATTTTCGCTCTCCGTTACGGTAAGGGGAATGGACGAGCTCTGCGATTTAGTTTCGCTTTTCGTATCCGCGTTTCCGGGGTGCGCTCGCGGCCCAGTGCGAACTGCGATGACTGAACGCGGGTATCGTCTCCGCCTGTCAATTAATTGCTGCGTTTTGTTCCCTAACAAATAATGAACCATGTCCGTTTCTTTATCTACTGCGGCCGCCTTTGTCCTTATAGTATCACCGGTACCCAGATTAATTTCTATTTCTACAATAGGTAAACACCGAAGTTTATTATCCAATGCCTGTTTAACATATACACTTTCACCCGTAAATCGGTCCTCATTTACATCGTGAGCTGATATTAAGTCCAAATTACTTCCGCTATCGCGTAGAATAGTCATTTCTTTCCCATTAATTAACCCGCGACTGACGTAGGGTTCAAAGGCACTTTCTAAGTCTTGTAGGCCCGCGATATGGTAAACTGCTTCGGTCTTTTCAGCCTTTTTTAGCTCCGGGCAAGAATACTTGTAATGGCCGGTTTTCCTACACAAAAAACATGTAATCTCTTTCTTTTTATCGAATATTTCATTTCTGTTTTTCGAGTTGTCTTTATCACTCCAGTTTGTCCTACTCTCTTCCGTTCTATTGTCCGTTTTTGATTGCTCCGCAAATTTATTTCGCTCTAGAGGTTGGGAAAGGTTTTGAAGTTTCGAGGGCCCTAGCCGTTTCATAGTTTTCCTAGCCGAATCATACGTATCTAATTTCTTTGCCAACTCAAATGGAGTGATTATTGTGCCCCAAACATCAATGAAATGATGCTTCGTTTCCGGATTAACCTTTCTTTTTAACTGATCTGGGATTATTAGCTCTCTCAGTTGGTCGAAATTTCCCACTCCCAAACCACTTAACCATTGATCAAAGTAATTGGAAGCCTCGTATACGTAATCTTTCCACGTTTTGTTTTCGGGCTTTTGTGTCGTAACAAATTTTAGTCGAAAGTCTTCTGCCGAAAGCTGGAACCTTTCTAGTAACATCTTTTTTACATGATCAAAATCGTCGGAACACGCGGCTGGTTCTCTCAAGATAAGCTCCCCCAATTCCGTCGGTAACAATCCTAGTAAATGCGTAACCCATTGACTTTTCTCGATTTGGGCTTTCTGCGCTTGTCTTTCGAATAAACTGAGATAGGTTGATATTTCGGACTTATCGGAGTCGAATTTGGGCAGGACTGATTTTAAAGATATTTTCGGCTCTCTCTCATTTTGGCTAAAAGCTAAACTAAACTCATCTGGTTCCCGTTCTAACCTAATTCTCGCCAATTCATGCTCCCGCTCCAAAGCCTTAGCCTTTTCTTCCCTCTCAAAGGCCCTATTCCGCTCTCGTTCTAACCTTTCTTCATTTTCTCTCTCAACCCTATCTTTCTCTAAGATTTTTAGCTGGGCTAGTGCTAAAGTTTCGTCATAGTCCTCTGCTTCTTCGAGTTTTTTAATAATTTTGGCTATATTATCCGACTCTTCTATGCTCGCGCCGAATTCAATAGCTAACTCTTTTAGATCGCACTTTTTCTTACCCACAAACACTGACATGTTTCCTACTAATTAACGGTTATAAAAAATGCTATGCCAATCATGCAATTATCCACCTCGAAGTCTCTAAATATTTCCCTAGTTGTGGATAATCACAAACTCTCGCGACATAAAAATATCACAACAATTTCAATAATATTAATATGATAAACAGCCTTATCATTAACCAACCAAGTTTTCATATATAACTTTATATATTCTTTGGTATCATTTCTTTTAAGTCAATTGCTCAAAAAGTCTCTTAAATTTTGAAAACATACATTCTGAATAAAATTCACATACAAAACAGAATTTAAATTATTTGCATTCAGTGCATCCAACGATGCGCCACCTCTCATAAGCAATTTAAATTATCCTCACTGAATTATTAACCTTTAGTACAAGTAATACTTATTTAAAACAGTTTTAAGGAACTTTAGAAAATTAATATTTACTTAAATTTCTTAGAATTCAGTTGGAAATATTTCACAAAATGTTATTATCAAATTCCTTCCTTCCTAAACTCTATTAAATATACACTGATTAGAAAAACATGTTTGTTATTAACTATACTATTTCGATTAAACCTCTGTAATGAATCAAATAAAGAGTGCTAACCTGAGATATTGTTGACTGCTCTTCTGACTTCCGTCTTAGACTGGTACTGCTCCGGTCATCCGTAGGCTAAACCATCCGGCGGGCTCGACTTCCCTGCATTCGGGTGTCTCTCGTCTCTTGCACGGCGTCGGATTGCCTTGGGTCTGGAATCCCTGCTGGATTCGCCGAAGACTCTGCTCTGGGGATCAAGGTCTCCTTTCTACCCTCCGTCTGTCGATTTCGGATCTCCGGAACGTCTTACGTCTTTTGCACGGCGTCGGATTGCCTTGGCTCTGGAATCCCTGCCGGATTTTCCGAAGACTCTGGTCTGGGGATCAAGGTCTCCTTTCTAATCTCCGTCTGTCGATTTCAGCTCTCCGGAACCTCTTGCACGGCGTCGGATTGCCTTGGCTCTGGAATCCCTGCTGGATTTGCCGAAGACTCTGGAAGCCTACCACGAACAGATCGAGTTCCTTCCGAAGCGAGAAGAACCCGAGGTCGAATTTACATGTTTCCCGAAAATTTTTTCCGATACACAGATTAAGTGCTACCACGAAGAGCTCGGCAAAAGCTCTCGGATTCTAGATTCCTTTTCAAGTAGGCATCGGAAAAAACTAGATTGACCACTTCAGTTACGAGACAATTCTCACTGGCCTTCCCTCTTTTTCTCCCGTTTGAAAAGAAAACAAATGTTTAATTTTGCTTTCTGTGTTTATTAAAAATGCCATCTACACACGCCTAATTAAGATATTTTCATAATCTTTTTTTTTAACGAATGTGAAATATACAGATTTTTAGCTGTTAAAAGCTCAAAATCATACGACCGGTAGATCTTTAGAAAATGATAAATAAAAATGAAATTAGCTTTTTTTGACTAAGCGGGAGCTTTTCTTTAAAAATTAATAAAAAATTAACAAATTACTCTAGAGATATTTAATAACTATCATAAGAAAGGCCTTATTCTAAACTTTAAAATGATATGAAAATAAATTTTTTGTGAGTTTTTGTTAAGTAAATATTAGCATAAATACCCAAAAATTTCAAGAAATTCTGCTTAAATACAAAATAAACGGGAAAATATTTAAGCTTTGAAACTCATTTTAAACACTAATAATAAATGTACTTTGAAAATATTGCATGCAGTTTTTGGTAGATTTAGATTGATGCAGTATGGAGTCTGTGTTTATAATGAAAATTCAACGCAAAATTAAAAAAATAAATTCTAATGTGAATTAAAAAATAATAGTAAAAAATAATTGCAGTACATATTAAAATATAGTTTAACAAAATATCGTGTGTAAGTTTATTAATTTCCTTTAAATAAACAGTGTGTTATGCTGAGAAAACTCTAATTATACAATAGTTGTCGCATAAAAAAATTAGCAGAGAAAACATGCTGTGCTTACTAGAAAATAATTGACTAGATATTTTTGCTAAAACTTCTTTATAGTAAATATAACATTTCTGAAAATATCGAAGCCCATGTGTGCACTATCATTGTTTACCCAAATAAATCAAATATTCAAAATTTCCAAATATTTATTTATATAGATTATTAAATGTTGTATCAGTTTTAAGATTTGTTATTTGTTGCTTAAATAACAAAATACTTTAGTAAACAGATAGAGAATTTCTTTTTAGAACAAGATAAAAATATTAAATTTAAAATTTTTGCGCAAAAAAAAAGAAAAAAAAAAGAAGTAAATATCTTTGGAAAGTATTGCAGTATTTTGAATACTTTAAGATACTACATTTTTTATACTTCATATTTCATTGGATATAAAATAAATTGTAAAGTTTCTAATAACATAAAAAAGCAACTTATTTCATAGTAACTTTACAGTAAATTTAGAAAAGATAAAAAATATATTATTTGAAGATGATGTGAATCAGTCTTCTTAGATTTTTATTTTTTTGTCTCCGCCTTTAATTTCTATATAAAACTAATCTTTCAAAATATAAGTTAAATATTACTCAATCTACACACACACACACACACAAAAAAAGGAGGACTCTCTGGCGATCCTAATATTAAGCTTTATTTAATATCGAAACTCCCTATTTTTTTTCGTTAATTTGAGCAATAATTATTTTATATTCCGAAAAAATAGTTTTATAATCAAAGGCAGAAAAAAATGAAAAGTGAAGAAGACTGATTCACATCATCTTCAAACAATATATATATATAGTTTTTTTATTTTGTTTGAAAGTTTTCGAAATTTATTGTAAAAAAGTTACGAGGAAATACATTGTTTTTTGATGACCTTAGAAACGCTTCAATTTATTTAAATTCCATAATAAAATATGCCGTTCCAAAACATGCAAAACTTTCCTAAGATTTTTTTTCTTTCCGAAAACTTTTTGATTGGTGATTTGATTTTGATTTGATTTTGATTTTGTACTAATCGGAAATTCTCATTGGATGTTATTAAAAGATTTTATATATTTATATATAGATAGATATATTATACAACAAGTCATTAAAATTGATACAGCAAGCATTTAATAATAATTAAAAAAAAAGAAAAGGAAAATCTTTTGGAAATTTTGGATAATTATTTTGTTTGAGTAAACAACGATAGAGCGCACATGGGCTTAAATATTAGCATAAATGTTATATTTAGTATACAGAAGTTTTAGTAAAAGTATATGGTCAATTATTTTTGGGGCATATGCAGCGCTTGGTCACACTGCTAATTATTTTTGCAGGAACTATGATATAATTAGCTTTCTTGGCATTGCGCGTTGTTTATTTAAAGCATATTAATACGATTGTGCGTGATGATTTGTTAGACTATGTTTTAATAAGCATTTTAATTACTTTTTTCAAATTAATATTAGTTTGTTATTTTAAGTTAACATTTCATTTTAAAAAGATAGCGTATCACAAAGAAAAATCAATGTAAATCTACAAAAAATTGTTTGCAGTATTTGCAAAAAAAAAAAAAAAAAAAAAAAAAAAAAAAACGCTTATTATTAGTGCTAAAAATTAGTTTCAAAACTTATAATATTTTCCCAGTTATTTTATATTTAAGTAGAATTTCTTGAAATTTTGGTGTATTTATACCCATATTTGCTTAAGAAGAACTTATAAAACTTTTCTTTTACCATTTAAAAATATAGAATAAGATCTTTCTTATGATACTAATTAAATATTTGTAGGTTAACATGTTAATTTTTTATTAATTTTCAAAGAAAAACCCTTGATTGGTTAAAAAAACAAATTTCATTTTTATTTTCCATTTTATAAATAACTATCCGTCATATCACTTTGAGATTTTGACAACTTAAAATCTGAACATTTCACTCTCGTTTAAAAAAAAGATTATGAAAATATCTTAATTAGGCGTGTGTCGATGGCATTTTTACTAAACAGAGAAAACAATATCAACCGCTTTAAAATCTCTCCCCAAAGACGCACTTCCGACAATATATGCTTTTCTCACTCCCTTCAACGGGGTCGGAAGTTTTCGTTGAGATCTCGATGACAGTAATCCGATGGAAGACGTTCTCGATTGTGTCGTGGTAGCATTTATTTCAGGGTCATCGGAATGCAACGTCACATCGGGAAATGCAGAAGATTTTACGAGAAAGGGGAGAATTCGATCTGTTCGTGGTAGGCCTCCTGGTCTGGGGATCAAGGTCTCCTTTCTAACTTGCGGCCTGGTTGCGGCCCTTCCTGTTTTTTGACGAACTGTGATAGATTATATTCACCAGTTCTTAATCCTCTTTAGCTGCTTCCACAGATATAGTGCTTCAATCGGAGAAAAGACTGATCGGACGACCATCTATCTCATCTCCTCGCTTCGCTCATTCACCACTAGGTCCAGCAAGACCTCCTCGCCAGCGTCCTCGCTCTCTCACTTCTCAAACCCCTTCTCTCTTCCTCCCGCGTTGCCACCTCGCCTCTCTCCAAGGCTGAAACTCTCGGTCCTAGGGAAAACTAGTCTTTTTCCCTCTTAGCCGATGCCACCGCCTATTTCTCGAAGGCTGAAGCTCGCCGCCCTAGGAGAAATCCTCTTTTCTCCCCCTCAGCCGTTGCCACCGCTCACTTACTGAACGGCTGAAACACCTGCTCTCTGTGCAATTCAATGGAATGTTAAGTTAGCGCCGGAACGAAATTGTACTGCCAGTTCCATTCATATTTGCAGACTCGACGGCACCATAGCTTTGTTCAGAGATGAACTATGAGTTTATGAGATTTCTCTTAGCGTGGGAAAGTCCAGAAGACCCTAGGGGGATCTTCTCCCGAATTAATAGTTCGTGAATAAATAGTCTTTAGGGGTAATTAGTAAAGTTCTTACACAATTTTTTTCAGTGTCCCTCTAAATGTGTGAACGAAATATAAATTATACACACTTTGTTTTCAATAAGGGTCATGCTATAGAAAATTCGTGCTAATCCTTTTGACTTGAGATATGCTTATTTCATTTGGGTCCATGCATATTTATGACAGTTCATCGATAATTATCTGTCAGAAAAGTTATAAACAACTTTTTAAAATGCTGGAAAGTATTAAGAATACAAATAAATAAATAAATAAAAGAAATATTTTCTTAATTACTATATAATGAAAAAATCAAATTCACTAGTTTCTTTAATAAAGTAGCACAATTTATTTTGCTAACATTAGCTGTGTTGAAATTGTTGTTATGTTCTCCCACTTTCCCTACTTTTGTTGTTGTTGTTGTTGTTGTTATTTAGATGTTTGCATTTATTTCCCCATACAAACTGTCCAACTGATTTATATCACACATCTTTCAGTTGATAAGTTCCAATAAGAATACATTATTTCATTTTATACTTATTGTAACTCCGGCTTGAATATAATTGAAGATAACTAGTAAAATTAACGTAGTTAATTTTTTTTTTTAATGCGACACACACACATACACACACACATATATATATATATATGCAGAGAGAGAGAAAAATTAGAGAACTGCACAGATCGGGTTTATTTGAGGAGCCTCCATGAAATTAATCAGAATTATAGATAAGATGATGTCAAATGATTAAAACTGGTCATAAGTGATCCAAATCCTTTTTAATAAAAAAAAAAAAAAATCAAAGATTTATGTATATACAATGTATATGAATTTATTACAACTAAAATTTTATTAGTCACTTAAGGATAATTCACAAGCAATTTCTATGACTATATAGAAGGAGGGCCCCAGAATGAGGCTTTCCACCAGGGCCGAAACTAGCCTTTTGCAACATGGATTCATGCAACCTGGGAGCAAACATGGATTTTGGTGCCCCCCCCCCCTCTTCCGCAAAGTATATTTACAAAGAGAATTTTAACCGAATTATTTTCTTTTGACGGACTGACGGCTTCCATTATTATGAAACAGCCGTCATAAATGAAGTGTTAGGTGAAAATGAAAGAGCAGCCGTAAAAAGTTAGAACTCTGATTTTCTGGTCAGAATAGGAAAAAAAAAATGGCCATAATTTTTTTTAACACTTCATTTATAACGGCTGTTTCATAATAATGGAAGCTGGCAGTCCATCAGAAGAAAATGATCCATTCCAAAGGTATAATCCTTCATTTGGCGCCCGGAGTACACGTACCCTCTGCCCCCCCCCCCCCCTAGTTTCGACCCTGCTTGCCCCGGACCCTTAAATAGTTTGAGTTGGACCCATTCTTATATAATTTAGCCTAAACTACAACTGACACCTAATGTTTGCTCATATTTTGATTAGTATAGTATTATGTACTTCTACTCAGGTATACTGAAACAGGAGCTTCCAAAAATAATAAATTTACAATTGTTTATCCTAATAAATCAGGACCTGGCTCTGTAAACTTTTTTTGTAGCAGGTAACACTTATTTTTAGAAAAAAGATTTCCAAAACCTGATGACGAGAAAATTGCTCACTCACAAATTCAGGAAAATGCGTAACACAAACACGCCCGTATTTGAAATTATTGCTTTGTAGATAAAGCTATGAGTGAGTTTCTGGCTACTACAGTAACAAAGCCCCTCTTATATGACCTGAGGCAATAGCGACCCTACGGAGGACTGAAGAGGAACTTCACTCCTTTCTTTCATCCACAAAGGATTTCGCGCTAAGCTGTTATCTTTCTTTATAGTTACTTACTAACCATCGGAAGATAGACCTAGAGCGGCTAATGTTCTTTTTTCAGAAGTTTCATTTTTTTGGATTTTGCTCGAATTTGGTATTTTTCGTAGCCTTCAAAACCTGTACGTTTAAATTATGCTCTGCGCGCTATTTTCACATTTTATTTTTTATTATAATATATTTTATTTCTAAGATACATTACTTATTGTTATTTTGTTTACACAGGTTACTTAATACTATTTTCACAATCATCTGCATTCTGTTCTTTCAAAATTAGTGCATTATATGATGCAATCCTTTTAATTTGCTTACATTTTATGAAATCCATTGTAATTTTTTTTTTCAATTATGACACTATTTCCACAGATTGAATCATGTATCTGATTAATGAGTGTGGTTAAGCATATTAATATAGTTGGATTTTTCTGTAATTGATATATATTATTGAGATTTATTATGCCATGTTCGGTATTGAAAAATAAAGTATGTAGCGTTCATAGTTTATTTACAGAGACGCTCAAAAGTATTCCATTGCATTATGATCTATGGGGAAATGTAATTAATATAAATACGTAGCACGTACAGTCGTCGTCTGGTCCGTCCATCTGTTCGCATATAACAGCACAAAAACTACCCAACCGAATGGATTGAAATATAATATAGATAATCGTTCCAGAATTTTGTCGAGTCATTTTAAATTTTATGAAAATCGAATCAAAACTTAAAGAGATTATTAAAAGTTTTCTTCGTTCTATTAAATGCTATCATATGTCATTACTTCAATGATATCCAATGATAGGTAATGATTCTAGGTTGCCATGGTGATGACGTCCTATTTAAGATGGAGTCCTATTACTTCCGTATTACTGAATTAAATATATAGAATCGTAATAAATTTTGTAGTCAGGCATTTTTGCATAAGAGTGCAACGACAGATGTACCAAAATCTGAATATTTATAAAACTAGTTATAGTACGAACGCACCTCATTTGCCACATTTGGCGTACAATTTCCAACTTGTTCTTCTTCTCTTGGAATATGAAAAATATTGCCAACATTTCGTTATTTATGCACCATAAAAGAAAAAAAATGTATCAGTAATAACTTATGCGCACACACACGTTATGTGTCTGTAGATTTGGTGGTATCCATTATTCAGAGAAAAAAGCGTAAAATTATAAAGGTGTTGGTAATTGAAAAAGTGTTCAATAAATATATCCAACTTTCGAAAACCCTATTATATATAGATTTTCACCTGAAAAAATATTTTGGACATTTACTTGAAAATCAATCAATTTGAAACCGGCCTGCAAAAGACAACCCGACCCCAGGGGCGGATCCAAAGAATCGTTTTTTTTTTTTTTTTTTTTTTTTTTTTTTTTTTTTTTGTGTGTGTGTGTGTGTGTGTGTGTGAGGGGGGGGGGGGGGTGCGATACCGAATGACATATGATCAATGTAATCATAATTTCTATTGGTCAAATCATTCCTTGAAGTTAATTATTAAATGAATATGAAATAATTAATGCGATTTCAAAGTATTATAGACTCTTATTTTCCTACGTCCGGTTAACCGAAACACTTGGTTAACCAACAGTCTTATTATATAATCCCCCGTCTCATCAAAATATGATTTGTTGTTACTTATTAGGTCTAAAAATTTAAAACGGTATAACAGAATTTATTTATTAGATGTCTTATTTTATTTCTTTTTCTTTTTACTCATGTAATTATTATTATTTTTTTTTTTTCAGTTATAGTGAAGTTTTAACAACGTTAATAACAAAAGCCTACAACGATTGTGTTTTTAAACTTTTGATAATTCATTTTTAGGCATTTTTTAGCGCTTAACCCGAAAATGACCTTTATTTGTAACCATCCCGTCAGAATCATTCGCAAATTGTACATTTCAAAGATTAAAAGTAAAAAAATAGCGAAAATCTGCTACTTTAAAATAGATGCGATGGTTGTGTTTTTTACCTTTTGATAATTGATTTATATGTATTTTATACCGCTGAATCCGAAAATGACCTTCATTTTTAACTATCATGTCGGGATTTTCGCAAATCATAAATTTCAAAGTTAAAAAGTAAAAAAATAGCGAAAATATCTTAAAGCAATTTGTCAAAGCTTTAACAAAAGCAGGTAAATGTTTTAAATACATCTGCGATAAATTTCCCAGCCTTACCAACCTCCAAAATAAAACACCGAGATGAACCCCAAAGAGAAGATAAAAGGAAAAGCGCGAAGTAGAGCATGAGCGATTCAAAGAAACTTCCACACATGGAATAAAATTGTAAGGATTTTAAATACACAATATTTTACATGCTTAACTGTAAAAATGCATAGTATAAACAAATATATGAATAACTTATTATGAAAAAAAAGTTACGTCTACTTTATAGTAGCAGATTTTCGCAATATTTCGACTTTTTAAAAATTTGCGATTTATGCAAAATCCTGACATGATGGTATGGTAAAAATGAAGATCATTTTTGGATTCAGCACTAAAAAATAATAAGAACCAATTAGCGAAAGCTAAAAAACATAACCATCATTGGAAAAAAAAAAAAAAAAAAAAAAAAAAAAAAAGGGCATGGCCATTCTTTTCCCATTCTGACCAGAAAATCAGAGTTGTAACTTTTTACGACTGCTCTTTCGTCTTCACCTAACACTTTACCGGAGCATCATTTCGGTTTCAGAATTGACTATAATTGATAATTGCTGGATGTGCGTTTTTAGCTGTGAAATGCATGTTTAAACTTATCAAATTTTTAGTGTGTTACGCGGTGTGTATTAATCCTGTAGATCATATAAAGACTGAAAAAAAAGAATTACATTAGTATGGTCATCAGTTGCTGAAAATAAATTTTACTACATTATGAATTTTTTGAATTGTTTTTTTAGATGTCGCATTTCATTGTATGAGAAACTAAAATTGAAAAAAAAGTTTCAGCAGTTTCTTCTCAAGTTTATACTGGTTACTTTCTGACACAGTTTAAAAATAACTTTTTAGTCCAGGCAATAGAGACCGTATAGGGGCTCTATCTAGCAAAATTCATGGTAGTTCTGGAAAAAGGTTTACTATATGTTTTTTGGGTCGCTGAATCCGAATTTTTAACTTCCCACCAAAATTTCCCCCGGCAACCCCCAAATTTTGATAAAATGCCCTCCCCCCCCCCCCTCAAAAAAAAATGTTTTTATTAAAAAAATCAATTTTTTTATTGTTTTAGGGAAAAAGTATCTAGAAATTCAGAAAGTAGACACAATTTGCAACAAATCAGATATATGACATTATGACTTAGGATGAAGGGGAAGGGGGGATCTGCCTCGGAACATGCGGGCGGTGCTGCGTGAACTAAGTTGCGCAATTCCACTTAACCACTCACACGTTTACATTCGCCCTCCCATCTCCCCTCCGAACTTTCTCTAAAAGGTTTACTTTAAGTTTTTTGGGTCGCTGAACCCGAATTTTTAACTTCCCTCCAAAATTTTCCCTCCCCCAACCCCCCTCCCCCAAATAGTTGTTTTTAACTTAAATTTCTTATTGTTTTAGGGGAAAAGCATTAAGAAATTCAGAAACTAGACAAAATTTGCAACAAATGCGATATATGACATTATGACGTAGGATGAACGGGAGGGGGAGGGCGGCCTCTGAACATGCACTGCGGCGCTATGTGTACTAAGTTATGAAGTCCAGGCAATAGGGGATTTTACCTGGCAAAATTAATACTAGTTCTGGACTTCGACTCACTTTATGTTTTTTGGGTCGTTGAATTCGAATTTGTAACTTCCCAACAAAATTTCACACGGCAACCACCCAAAAAATTGATTTTTTGAAAAAATTTGGTTTTTGAGAAAAGCGCGCGGGGAATTTCCGAGGCAGCCCCCTCTCTCCCCGTTTATCCTAGGTCATAATGTCATATTTGTTGCAAATTTTGTCTAGTTTCTGAATTTTGTAATGCTTTTCTCCTAAAATAATAAGAAATTTAAGCTAATAACAACTATTTTGGGGGGTTTTCGGGGGGGGGATTTTTTGGGGGGAAGTTAAAAATTCGGATTCAGCGACCCAAAAAACTTAAAGTAAACCTTATAAGGAAAGTTCGGAGGGGAGATGGGACGGCGAATGTAAACACACAGCACCGCGTGCATGTTCCGAGGCAGATCCCTCCTTCCCCTTCATCCTAAGTCATAATGTCATCTATCTAATTTGTTGCAAATTTTGTCTACTTTCTGAATTTCTAGATACTTTTCCCCTAAAAGAGTAAAAAAATTGATTTTTTAAATAAAAACCTTTTTTGGGGGGCTTTTTACCAAAATTTGGCGTTGTTGCCGTGGAAAATTTTGGTGGTTACAAATTCGTTACAAATAAGTTACAAATTCGGATTCAGCGACCCAAAAAACATAAAGTAAGCCGATTTCCAGAACTACCATTAATTTTGCTAGGTAAAATTCCCTATTGCCTGGACTATTTGTTTGCAAACGTTTTTTAGATTATGGAGTGCATAACACTTATCATTCATTTACGCATAAAAAATCGGTTTCAAGATTGACTATAATCGATAATTGCTATGGATGTGCGTTTTTAGCTGTGAAATGCAAGTTTAAACTTATCAAATTTTTAGTGTGTTACGCGGTGTGTATTAATTCCGTAGATCATATAAGGACTGCAAAAAAGAAGTCGTACACATTAGTATGGTCATCAATTGCTGAAAATAAATTTTACTACATTATGAATTTTTTGAATTGTTTTTTAGATGTCGCATTTCATTGTATGAGAAACTAAAATTAAAAAAAAAGTTTCAGCAGTTTCTTCTCAAGTTTATACTGGTTACTTTCTGACACATTTTAAAAATAACTTTTGTTTGCAAACGTATCAGATTAGCAAGTGCTCTTATTCAAAAACTATGTGAACGAACTGGGTTTTTTTTTTTTGTTGTTTTTCGGTAAAGACGCAATTTTTCAGCGAATAATTCCGGAGAGCGCATTACTCATCAAACTTAGAATTTTTATTTATTCCAGTAACTTTTGTTTAAACCCCTTTGTGCTTTTTTAGGCAATGAATTTAACTCTAATGACAAATTAAGGATGACGGTCAATAAACTTCCCTGCCCTATTCTGTGAGGAAACTCTCAAAGAAATAGATAAATTTATAAAATCTTCATTATTTGTTCCCGTCAAAAAAATAAAATAAAGATAAAAATAAATAAATAAATAAAAATAAATAAATAAAATAAAATAAAATGCATTTATTTAACTGAACTTCGAAATAAAAGTTGAAGAAGATAAAACTGTAAAATCAAACTAAATGTCAATGTATTCATTTTTTAAACTCTGCAGTAATTAAAACGTATGTAAATAACTTTTGTTTTGATACTTAAATTTGCGTATTTTTTCCTAATGTGAAAAATAAATTTTAGTAACATTAATTGTTACCTATTTTCAACATTTAAAATCTAGATTTAAACTTGATCTCCCTTAAGAGACCATCTCTCAAAGCGACCAATGTTTATTAGAACGGAACGTGGTCGCTTTAGGGAGGTTTACTGTATTTGTCATCAGAGATGAAAAAGCGTTTTACTGATAAGAATATCTTTTCACAGTAAAAAGGCAGTATATACTTCAGTGGTACAATGGTATAAACACCTATAGGAAGGAACTGGTCTGGTGTAGAGAAGGAGAAACTGAAACCTTTGTGGGAGGAACAAGAAACCTGTATCTGTGTGGGAATGTGGGATCCCTGCTGTAGTATAAACTAATTAGTTTCAGGTTTCTTGGCGAGGAGCAAAGACGTACTATAATATAAAAATAATATAATATAGGGGACCCAGAATCTCCACAAAGTAAGAAATGCTCTCTTTGAGTATCTGTATTCTCTTTGAGAAAAATGATTTTGAGTCAACATGCTATGGTGGTTAAAAATATTTCCAGCACGAATACTGACTAATACTGTTTCTACCCCCCCCCCCCCGCCTTCTCCAGCTACGGGCTTGCCTTAAAAATGTTTTGAAAAGATATCAATATATAAATTGTTTACTTTTATTTTTAATTAGTTGACCTGCTTTATATAACTTACTTGAATATTGTGGTACATTAACCTATTGAAACAACATTCCGACGTCATTAAACCTTATAGCGCTGGTGAAAATGACAACTAAATTATAATCTAAATATATTAAATCATGTTAATAATACAACTTCCAAGTATATATATCTTGGACTTGTTACATGTGTAATAAATGAATGCATAATAAGTAAACAGATCAGACTCATATAAAAAATTATTCTTAAAATGTGACAGATTTTTAAACATTTCTGAATACGTATGCATTTTAAAACTTTCCAAACACAGTTGAAAAGTGATTATGAATTTGGTTTCTCTGCCTGCCATGCTCAAACTCTCGTAAAGATAGAACTCGGATTGCCATAAAATTTTTATGCTATTGAGGTTTTTTACAGAATGTTCGGTAGTAAAAAAGAAGTGTGTAGAATTTGTGGTTTGTTTACAAAGACACACAAAAGAATTCCTTTACGTTATGATCTATGAGGAAAAAACGTTTGAGCTGCATTATAATAATTTTATGATACATCAAACATAATGAAACTTACTGGAGTACACAAAATATTTTTCTATACAGGGTCATTCATAATTCCCTCCGGGGTTTCGAAACGTTATAGTAAAAAAACGAAGACGAATTTGAAAAAAAGAAACATATGAAATTATTCCGAAACTATTCAAGTTTTACTTACATACATTACAGGTGTTCTATGTGTGAACCCTTGGTCACACGGCATACATCAATGCGATAGTCCAGTTCCTGCCATACTCTACTCAACATGGTACTGTCTATGTTATTGATAGTACGTGTTATCCTTTCACGCAGGTCAGCTAAATCACGTGGCATAGGTTGTACAAAAACCTGGTCTTTCACATACCCCCCCACAAGAAAAAGTCACACGGTGTTAAATCCGGTGACCGTGGAGGCCACTTTAGAAGAGGTACGTCATCTTCAGAAACTCGTCCAATCCATCGATGAGGTAAGTGTGTGTTCAGGTATTCACGCACATCACACAAAAAATGGGGAGGAGCACCGTCTTGTTGAAATACGAAATCATCCTCATGTTCCTCTAACTGCGGCATTAGCCACAGCTGCAACATATCCAGGTACACTACACCGGTAATGGTCTTCTCTGTAAAAAAGAATGGCCCATAAACACGTGAGGAGGACATAGCGCAAAACACGTTAACTTTTGGGGAATCCCGATAGTGTTCCACTACAGAATGGGGATTTCCAGTGCCCCAAATGCGTACGTTGTGGCGGTTGACAGTGCCACACATGTGAAATGTGCTTTCATCACTAAAAATCAATTTCGACATTAGTGTTTCACGTTCACGGACATCAATGCAAAACGTGAAACGAGAAATGCAATCTGCTGGAGTCAACGCTTGCACCAGTCCCAATCTGTACGGCTTCAAACAAAGACGTTTTTGCAGAATTCGCCACACTGTTGGTTAAGAGATCCCCAATTCTCGGCTTCCGCTAGCGGTTGATTTCGTCGGGCTCCTTAAAAACGTTTCCCGTACACGATCGGTAGGCGGAAAAAAGCGCACGGAAAAAAGCGCACCGGAAAAAAGCGCACCCGGAAAAAAGCGCCCCGGAAAAAAGCGCACCTTTTTACAAATCACATATTAAATAAGTCTGATAATAATGCACAGGGTTAACCTCAGAATATAAACACCCGATTGAGATGATTTTTTGAAATCTGGCGTCTTGCTCCCTCGGTACGGAGAGGCTGGGGGGGGGGGGGGGGTCTTTAAAAGGTATCTCAAAACCTGCATTGCCTCGATGATGATAAAATTTTGTAAGTTATGCAGAATCAGAATATAAACATCAGGTACTTATATATACAGTGAAACCTCCCTGTGTGACCACCTCCATTAAGCGACCAACTCCCTGAACGGCCATTTTTTCATGGAACAAAATTTATTCCCATAGGCTCAATACTAATTTTACCTCCATTCAGAGACCATCCCAGTTGAACTCCCTCCATAAGCGACCAATTTTTTTTAAAGAAAATGAAACAGATTTTGTAAGGTATGCAGAATCAGAATATAAACATCAGGTACTAATATATATACAGTGAAACCTCCCTGTGTGACCACCTCCATTAAGCGATCACCTCCCTGAACGACCATTTTTTTCATGGAACGAAATTTATTCCCATAAGCTCATTACTAATTTTACCTTCATTCAGAGACCATCCCAGTTGAACTCCCTCCTTGAGCGACCAATTTTTTTTTTAAAAATGAAAGAAATTCCGTTTTTTCCAGGTCGCTTGAAGAAGGTTTTATTAAGAAAATAATTCCGGAGAGCGCATTATTCATCAGGCGGTGGGGGGGGGGGGGGGGGTCTTTAAAAGGTATCTCAAAACCTGCATTGCCTCGATGATAAAATTTTGTAAGGTACGCAGAATCAGAATATAAACATCAGTCACTTACATATACAGCGAAACCTCCCTGTGTGACCACTTCCATTAAGCGACCACCTCCCTGAACGACCAGTTTTTCATGGAACGGAATTTATTCCCATAGGCTCAATACTGATTTTACCTCCATTTAGAGACCATCCCAGTTGAACTCCCTCCATGAGCGACCAATTTTTTTAAAAAGCAAATGAAACAAATTCCGTTTTTTCCAGGTCGCTTGAAGAAGGTTTTATTAAGAAAATAATTCCGGAGAGCGCATTATTCATCAAACTTCTAAACTAAGTTTAGATTATTTTTAATTCCGGTAACCTTTAAATGTTTAAACCCCTTTGTGCCTTTTTAGGCAATGAATTTAACTCTGACGACAAATTAGGAATGACAGTCGATAAACTCCCTTGCCCTATTCTGTCAGGAAACTCTCAAAGAAATAGATAAATTAATGATATAGTCATTATTTGTTTCCGTCCAAAAACATTGCATTTATTTACTGAACTTCGAAAAGAAATAAAAGTTATAAAATATAAAACCGTAAAATCAAAGCAAAGGTCAATGTATTCATTTTTTAAACTCTACAGTAATTAACTTATGTAATTAACTTTTGTTTTGATACTTAAAGTTTTATATTTTTTCCTAATGTGAAAATTAAATTTTAGTAACGTTAATTGTTACCTTTTTCCAACAATTAAAATCTAGATTTAAACAGGACCTCCATTAAGAGGCCAACTCTCGGAGCGACCCATTTTTATTGGAACGGAACGTGGTCGCTTTTTGAGAGGTTTTACTGTATACATATATATATATATATATATATTTAGTCTCCCTTATCCTTCTGGAGTACGGCTGTGGGTGTGTAGGGGGGGGGGGGATCTACAAAATCCGAATCTATTACGGTTTTAGACGATAAAATTTTGGATCAGGATAAAATCAGGATGTTTTCTAAGTATATAAACATCTAATTGGATGAGTTTCCTTTAATTTGGCTCTTTCCCTTCTACTTGGCGGGAGGGAGGGGGATTACAAAAATCTACGATTACCTTCGTCATAAAACTTTACAAGAGTCCATTAACATTTTATATAACTTCCGCCCCGGCCCCCTCCACACACACACACACACACACACACACACTAAATTTGATAAAAAACTTAATATAAGACCCCCAGTGATCAAATTGTCACAACGGTTTGTTCTTTTAAGGGTGTTCTCAAATCCAAAGGGGCAACTTTCTGACATAAATTTTAATTTATTTTTGTTCGAAAATGCATGAAACTGGCTAGTGTTGTTGTTCAGAAACTATGTAATGGAGCTGTTTTTTCCATATTTTTGCAAATGCAATAGATCTTTCAGAAAATAATGTCAAAGTGGGCGTTTGGAACCGAATTTCCGAGGAAGGAAGAGTCTCAAGAGCGGGCGAAAAACGGGTTTGTCACGTGATCGAAATCCCTTATAACTCAATAGGTAATTGATTGATCTAAATGCTAAATTTCTTAAATTAATTCTAAATTTTTAAAACAGTGTAAAAAAGCATTGAAATCTAAGATGAAAATAATTTGTAAAGTTTCTATGGGTATTTTGTCTGATGAATAAACGAAAAATGCTTTAAATACGTATTTACATAAGCTTAAAAGATTATGTTTGTTAAAAAATAAGTACAACCAGTTTGTAAAAAGCAAATTCTTATCGGGCATAAAATGCATTCGCTTTAAATATGATATTTCAATTTAATGCTGCTATTTTATGGATTTTTTAACGCTGAATCAAAAAATTATCTTCACTTTTAACCATTATGTCAAGATTTTTCGCAAATCGTAAATTTCAAGGTAAATAAACTACGAAAAATCTGATACTATAAAATAGATGTAAGACTTTTTTATTCAGTTTAATTTTATTTAATTCAATAATTTATTAGATTTTTTGGCTTATACTGGGTTTCTTACAGCTAAACAGCTCGGTTGTAATAATGCGCTCTCCGGAATTATTTTCTTAATAAAACCTTCTTCAAGCGACCTGGAAAAAACGGAATTTCTTTCATTTAAAAAAAAAAAATTGGTCGCTCAAGGAGGGAGCTCAACTGGGATGGTCTCTGAATGGAGGTAAAATTAGTAATAAGCTTATTTGAATAAATTTCGTTCCATGAAAAAAATGGTCGTTCAGGGAGGTGATCGCTTAATGGAGGTGGTCACACAGGGAGGTTTCACTGTATATATATTAGTACCTGATGTTTATATTCTGATTCTGCATACCTTACAAAATCTGTTTCATTTTCTTTTAAAAAAATTGGTCGCTTATGGAGGGAGTTCAACTGGGATGGTCTCTGAATGGAGGTAAAATTAGTATTGAGCCTATGGGAATAAATTTCGTTCCATGAAAAAATGGCCGTTCAGGGAGTTGGTCGCTTAATGGAGGTGGTCACACAGGGAGGTTTCACTGTACATATAAGTACCTGATGTTTATATTCTGATTCTGCATACCTTACAAAATTTTATCATCATCGAGGCAATGCAGGTTTTGAGATACCTTTTAAAGACCCCCCCCCCACAGCCTCTCCGTACCGAGGGAGCAAGACGCCAGATTTCAAAAAATCATCTCAATCTGGTGTTTATATTCTGAGGTTAACCCTGTGTATTATTATCAGACTTATTCAATATGTGATTTGTAAAAAGGTGCGCTTTTTTCCGGGGCGCTTTTTTCCGGGTGCGCTTTTTTCCGGGTGCGCTTTTTTCCGGGGCGCTTTTTTCCGGGGCGCTTTTTTCCGTGCGCTTTTTTCCGGTGCGCTTTTTTCCGTGATTCACACGATCTACGGTGTCCGCAGATGGACCAGGCCGACCACTTCGTTTCCTGTCACATAGACATAGGCATCCCCTTTCTTTAAATTTCCGGTACCACACATGAATTGTTTTGTCAGTTGGTCCCTGTTTTCGATATTTATTACGAAAGGCCCGTTGAACTGACACCACTGATTCAGATTTTGCAAACTCCAACACACAAAAAGCTTTCTCTTCGCCTGTAAACGCCATTTTTCTTTACTACAACTGACTTCAATACAGATGTTACTGCCATCTACCGGAAACTAATTAAATTAAAACTTGAATAGTTTCGGAATAATTTCATATGCTTCTTTTTTTCATATTCGTCTTCGTTTTTTTACTATAACGTTTCGAAACCCCG
Source organism: Maratus speciosus (assembly GCA_963932465.1). NCBI lineage: Eukaryota > Metazoa > Arthropoda > Arachnida > Araneae > Salticidae > Maratus > Maratus speciosus. The sequence continues at coordinate 464,960,695 of OZ010796.1, forward strand.
GAGGGAATTATGAATATTTTCTATAGCAATTACCGTTCCTTTACAGAGAGACACGAAATTTGCTTACAGGCACAGGAACTGATTAAAATCCATAATTGCTGGAAGTGAGTTTTCCACTGTGGGATACATTTTTACATCTTACACATTTTTATTAGGTTACCTAATTTTGAGTGGTATGCATTTTTAAACTTATGTAAATCTTTACAACATACTTTTGCTTAACTTTTGTAACTTATGGAAATCTTAAGCAATTGCTGAAAATGGATTTTACAGCATTATGTCTTTTTAAATTGTTTATTAATATATAATTGTATAATATATAATTATATAAAATTGAAAAAAAAAGGAAGACTCAAATGTAAACTGGCTACTTTCTGACAAATTTTTGTTCGTAAACGTATCAGACTGGCAAGATCTTGGCAAAATTCACGGTATTTTTCCATTATTGTTTGTAGAAATTCGCAGTCTTTTCTGCGAACAAGTCACGAATTAATTTTACGAAATTCCGCAAAAGAAAACAAAATATCACTTCCATGGAAATTAAAAAGTATTCGTGAAATAATTTAAGGAAGGTAAAATAGAGCACAGCATATCTTATTATACGGGATTTTACTACTTTGTGGATGGTTCGCGCAATGCCACACGTTACTTCATAGCCTGCCACTCAAAGAAAACTTTGCCCCACAACGGAAACTCTTGAAATGCCCCCTCCTAGAGAGCATGGGATCTGGTTTGGATCGGGGCCCGTATCCGGTCAGAAAAGTAAAGTCAAAATTTCTAACGGGCCGGCAGGTTGAAGTCGATTTTTTTAACGGACCGGGCGGCAGAAAAAAATCGAGCAGGATCCAAAATTATGGCCCCGGTCCATGCCCATAAAAAGATTAAATCTTAAATGGGCCGATCTACCAGATATAGAAATTAAGCCGATAAAATACGAGGGCCGGTAGTAGACTTAAGAAGTTACTTCAGTCGTGCGAAAGGTGCCCATTCGTTAATGTTAATCTTATGGGAGAATTTTTTTAAAGATATCTCGTTTGCATTTCAATATCCTTAAATTACATTTTTTTTTTGCATTGAATATCTGAGTTAAATCTCAACAAAGGCTGTTTTGTACTTTTTCGATTTTGTTTGCAGTTGTTTTTAATCAGGATAACCGGTTTAGAGCATGAAAGAAAAATAAAATATAAATAAAATAATAAAGAATAAGAAAGTAAGAGAAAATAAAGAAAATCTGCAAACAATATCGAAAAAAAAAAAAAAAAAAAAAGCCTTTATAGAGATCGACCCCAGCTATGCAATGCAATGCAAAAATCTGTTAAAAATATTGCATTGCAAAAGAAATATCTTAAGAGGCTATTTCAGTCAAACGAAAAGACCCGTTCACTAATGCTAATCCTATGGAAGACATTTATAAAGATATCTCGGTCGCATTTCAATATTTTTAAATGATTTTTTTGCATTGAATAGTTAATATCGATCTGTACAAAGGCCGCTGTTTACTTTTTCCATTTTGTTTACATGTATTTTTAATGAGGACACTTTCATTTTCGAAACCGGTTTCGAAAGTAAAAGCATCCTTATAAAAAAAAATCTGCAATCAAAATCGAAAAAGTAAAAAACGGCCTGCATACAAATCGATCTCGGTTATCCAATGCAAAAGAAAAAAAAAATCATTTTAAAATACTGAAATGCGACCGAGATATCTTTATAATTTTTTTCCATAGGATTATCATTAGCGAACGAGTCTATTCGTTTGACTGAAGTAGTCTCTTAAAAATTTTTTTCACATGACTGAAGTAGACTTCTCGGGCAAGTAATTTGTTTTGAAAAAAGAATAGTAGCAATAAACAACTTTTGGTAACGGGAAATTTGGAAATATACCTTAATAAATTATAGAAAAATATTTTCAAAAATCTCTTAAAAAATATATATATATATATATATATATAGCTTCAAAAGCTATGATGTTTTTAACCATCTTTTTTCTTTCATTTTGAACATATTAAGGAATCTAAACTTAAATTTAAGAGTCTAATGAGTCTAAGTGTTTATTAATGCTACTGTTCTGTATATTCTACCTCGCGAACATATAGTAATCTAAATTCTAAAATATACTGTTAAAATTTTCCATGAATATTTATGCAGTATTCCAGAAAAGAATTTCAATTGTATGTTAAGAAAAGTCGGCGTTTTTGGTGGAAGTTGAGTGGAGTCTGATTTCTTTTATTTTTGCGCCAGGCCGTGAAATGAAAAAAATACAAACCAGCCGAGTTGGGCTTAATTATTTCTCTTTCGGGCCGGGACGGGCCAGAAAATTCTGCCCCATTCAGACCTCTACCCCCCGCCCCCACACCCCTGCTGAAAAAGAAAATTTTATACAAAAAAAGGTGCTCTTGCTATTTTATTTTAAAAAATCGGACTTCTTTAAAATATCCATGTTCCAGTAATTTGTACCGTTCCCAAAAAAATGTCAACAAAGCATCTTTTTCCTTCCAAGAGGTTCATGATTGGAGATCCTAAGGCACGTCATACAGCTGGTAGGGAATAAACTCTGCCTCCAGTGAGTGATAAGATTACCAGATGTTGGCGCAAGAGTGCTTTATTTTTTTATCTTTTTTTCTTCGTTAAAAATCTCATTTCGCCAAACTTCTGATACCCTGTTGCAATCAGAGCCATCTGTCGGAAAAATTCAACGCGACAAACGTGTTCCTTTGCCCCTTATGGGTCATTCCATGTCAAATCAACACAAAAAAGTGCCATTTTTTCCCTCACCATCTCCAAATTTTACAAAATTTGGGGAACTATTTAGACTGGTTGAGAAAGTAAAAAATCTGTAATTTCAAATTTCTGGGACTTTTAGTTTTTTAATTATAGGCATTTAAAGATGGCCGTCTAAGACTAATTTACTGTCAGATGGCACCATTAAAATCATCATAACTCCTGTTCTAAGTAACGTACAGACATGGGCCTGGTATCATTTGAAAGCATTTGAAATGACCTTTAATATGATACCAAACACGACGTTTTTGAAAAAAAAAGTTTGAAGGTCATGGCACTTGACCTTTGACCTTGAATTACTGAAAAACGAATTCTTCAATTTTCACAATTTTTTTTTCTGAATGCTAAAATGCCTTAACTAGATGTGTAGAAAGTTTCAAAATGGGACGATAATGGAATCATACGAAAAAAAAAAAATCAATAATAAAATATGAAATGTTCGCATTTAAATTATCTATTCATTATAATAATAATAATGAGTTTGTCAACTCATGTAATTTTATCAGTATATACAAATAAAAATTGAAACAAAAAGTAAATATATAATACAAATTAATTCGAATAAAAAACAATAGAAATTGAAATAAAATATACAGAATTTAACATATGAATATGTGTATATGATAATTATACATAACAGAACTGTTAACATATGGGCATAATATAGAGTATTTTCTTGCAAAATAGATCATTTAAATCCTTATGACAGTTTTCGTGCATTCACTTTCGCATTTGTTGCTGTAATTGGATTAACAACTGTTAATATATCATGTATGGGCACTAAAAGTACATTGGTGTACTTGGAAAGCTGTATGATGGAGAAGGTCCTGATGGATGAAGAAAGCTTAACTTAACTTGCGCATTTTCTTTATCAGTATCAATCACATAAGCTATCCTTCACTTTTTATTAGATGTAGCAGTGACAAATATCACCAATCGAAAGTTCGCCTGGTTACTAGTTCTACATTTGAGAAAGGTGAAGCAATACAAATTTTAGTTTGTTATTGGAATGAAATGAATGAGTGAAGCTTTTGATTTTGTTTGTATTTGAATGATATAGAAGGAATATTAATGACTGACACTCTTACAACTATTTACGAGTCATAATGTGTTCATCATACGGTTTTTGTAGGCTAGCACATTCAGATGAACTTTTCAAAGTTCTTCCAATCCCATCACAATCCCCTTTTCCATGTGCTGTCACAATGAAGTGTCATTCAGCAGATATACCAAAACCTGCTTCGTGATAAGTTTTATAAAATTCTTTCGGTTTTTGTAATGTGCTACAGCCCTATCCAGAAAGTAAAAGATGTTTTTAATTAACGTTAGATACATCTTACTTTTGAGAAAATTTATTAAGTATCTCTGAAATACGGGAAATAAATTGGTATTATGAGTTAAACACTCTGAAATAATTACAAAGAATAAATTCATTATCATTAAAATACATAAAAAATGGATGGATAGTTACCTGGGAATTATTCAAATGGTATCCATGGATTTCATCTTGGAGTACGAAAGACTAATTTTCTGAAAAGTCGCATATTACCAAAAACTATCCTGGTTGCAGCATTAATTTTAGTTCTGCTTGAAACAGGGATTGTTGTTTGGCAATAAATGAATATCAAAGAAGGTGTTTTAAATTTTCGCGAAGCATATCAAGAAAATCCTCATATGCTTTTGTAACTGTTTCAAGTGTAGACGTATCTATAAATAACTACTGCTTATATGTTACTGTATCCACCATATTCTCATTCATCATGTTTCTTAATGGCTCTTTCATGATTAACATATTACTATATCAAGATTACCCCATTCTTATACAGCACAATAAAAGAATACTTGATTGAAGAACAAAACATCAAAGAGTGATTCCAACAATCGTGTACAATTTTTGGTATTCAAAAGCTTCACTCATTCATTCCAGTAACAAAAATTAAAATTTGTGCTATTTTCAATTGGTGATATCAAAGGTTTTGTCACTGCTATATTATATGACAAAAAGTGGTGGCTTACTGATGAAGAAAATGCGCAAGTTAAATTAAGCTTTCTTCACCATCAAGACTTTCTCCATCATACAGCTTTCCAAGTCACCCAGATGTACATTTAATTCCCACACATTACATATAAACACTTGTTAATCCAACTAAAGCAACTGGAAAAGTTTACAATATCAGTGAAAAAGAAACTACAGCAATAAGTGTGAAACTGAATGTAAGAAAGCTCTCTATATTATGCCCATATGTTAACTATTCCATTATGTATGTAAGTTATGTATGTAAGTTATTATTTGTAAGTTATTATAGTATTCTTTTATTGTGCTGTATAAGAATGGGGTAATCTTGATATAGTAATATGTTAATCATGAAAGAGCCATTAAGAATTGTTAATATTGTTATCCTATACACATATTCATATGTTAAATTCTGTATATTTTATTTCAATTTGTATTGTGTTTTTTAATCAAATTAATTTGTATTATATATTTACTTTTTATTTCAATTTCTATTTGTATATATTGATAAAATTACATGAGTTCACGAACTCATTATTATTATGAATAGATAATTTAAATGCGAACATTTCATATTTTGTTATTCATTTATTATTTTTTTTTTTCATATGATCCCCTTGTCGTCCCATTTTGAAACTTTCTACACATCTAGTAAGGCATTTTAGCATTCAGAAAAAAAAAAATTGTGAAAATTGAAGAATTCGTTTTTTAGTAATTCAAGGTCAAAGGTCAAGGGCCATGACCTTCAAACTTTTCTTTTCAAAAACATCTTGTGTTTGGTATCATATTAAAGGTAATTTCAAATGCTTCAAAATAATACCAGGCCCATGTCTGTACATTAATTAGAACAGGAGTTATGATGATTTTAATGTTGTCATCTGACAGTAAATTGGTCTTTGTCGGCCATCTTTAATTGCATATAATTAAAAAACTAATAGTCTCAGAAATTTGAAATTGCAGATTTTTTACTTTCTCAACCAGTCTAACTACTTCTCCAAATTTTGTAAAATTCGGAGATGGTGAGGGAAATGGCTGTGTTGATTTGACATGGAATGACCCTTATTTGTATCATATTTGTAAAGATAAGCCTACTATATATCCTAAACAAGTTAGAAAGTGCAATAACAAATGTGGCAAATGAGGTGCGTGCATAGTATTAACTAGTTTTATAAATATTCAGATCTTGGTGCAATAAGTGTTACACTCTTGGGCAAAAAGGCATGAATACAAAATTTACTGTAATTCATACATATATTAAATTCAGTAATACGGAAGTAATATGAATTCATCTTAAAAGGACTTAATCGCCATGGCAGCTTAAAATCATTGCCTATCATGGTATATCATTGAATCAATTATGTATTATAGGATTTTTAAATAGAATGAAGAAAACTTTTATTAATGTCTTTTATGTTTTAATTTGATTTTCATAGCATTTGAAGTGATACATACTTTATTGCAGAGGTTTACAAAAAATTACTTCCTGTGTCATAGAAAGTGCATAGTGTTTACAGGGACACACAAAAGATTTCGGATACTTTACCTTTTTGGAAATACTGTACATTAGCAATGATTGCTAGAGGTGCATTTTTAGTTGCGATATGAGTTTTTAAGTTTAATTAAATATTTCCATATTACGTTGTGTAGTATAAAGGCTGTAGATCATATACAGGGCTACACAAAAGAAATCGTAAGGGTATTGCTGGAAGTGCATTTTTAGTTGTGTTTGAGTTTTTAAGTTTAACTAAATTTTTCCATATTACGCTGTGTGCATAAATGCTGTAGATCATATACAGGGCTACACAAAAGAAATCTTACGGGTTTACTGAGTATGAATGAAAGTAGCTTAAAGGTGATTTTTAAATGAGTTATGCATTTTTACACTGAACTACATTTAGTATACTAAGATATGTTTGGAGAATATAGATAAAATGATATACAGGTCCACGCAAAGAATTAGATACATGGCCGTCTATGGATGATAATCTCTGGAAGTGTGATTTCACTGGTTTTAAGGATGTTTTAATCTTAATTAAATATTAGCTAAATAGTGGCATGTATATAAAGATAGTAGGTAAAATACAGGGTTGTATGAAAGTATTCAAGTATGCTTCCGTCTATTGACATAAATTTCTAAAAGTTAAATTCCGACCTATTTATGTGCTTTTAACAATTTCCAACATAGTTGAAAGTCTTTATGGATTCGATTTGTTTGCCCATCTGTCTGAAATCTAACTTGTATTAATGTAATTTGTATTGCTGTGTTATTAATATATGTTATTGAGATTGTTTTACTATGTTCGGTATTGAAAATAAAGTATGTATCACTTCAAATGCTATGAAAATCAAATTAAAACATAAAAGGCATTAATAAAAGTTTTCTTCATTCTATTTAAAAATCCTATAATACATAATTGATTCAATGATATACCATGATAGGTAATGATTCTAGGTTGCCATGGCGATTAAGTCCTTTTAAGATGAATTCATATTACTTCCGTATTACTGAATTTAATATGTAGAATCATAATAAATTTTGTATTCATGCCCTTTTTGCCCAAGAGTGTAACTTATTGCACCAAGATCTGAATATTTATAAAACTAGTTATAGTACGCACGCACCTCATTTGCCACATTTGATATTGCAATTTCTAACTTGTTTAGGATATATAGTAGGCTTATCCTTACAAATATGATACAAATAAGCAAAAATTCAGTGACTTTTACTGGAACTGTATATATACAGTTCCTGTAAACTTCTCTGAATTTTTTAAATGTTTCTAAAATTTGTTAAACTCAAAAGTGGAAGTTCTCCTTTACAGCAAAGGTAGTTCCCAATGGTATTGATCAACAGCAAAAAAATCAAAATTTTTGGGATCGGCATTTCCAAAAAAAAATTTTTTTTTTGAAAAAAATTTTTTTTTTCAAAAGGCTGCCACAAGAAAAGTTGAATACATTTTTCAAAATTGGGTATATCATTTTAAACAGAAGAATATTATCTTTAAAATAAAATAAACCACAACAATATATTTTGCACCGTTCTAGAGATAGAGCACTTTAAAAATTTTATCAAAAATTGCGAATGAGAAAGGATGCCGGAGATGTCATCTTTGGCGGTCTGTATCTCGGGCCAGGAATTTTTTTGGGCAAAATGAAAATATACAAGTATCTTACTTTTTCTTAAATTTTAACATATGTTCAATTCAAAAACTTCTGAGACTATGAAGGTAACCCCCCCCCCCCCCTGCCTGAGTTGATATGGATTCAGCCATATTAAAAATTTTCAAGTATTCGGCAAAATTGCTGCTTCGGTCAATCTCTAATTTAAATCAACAACTCAGAATAATGATGCAAAATATTTTTTTATTTAAACAAGTAAGAAAGCAGGTGTGATTCTGAGTAAAAAAGAAATTTCTGAAACTGACAGCAAATTTTCTGAAAGGTTACAACAGAGAGGATGAAGGAAGGGGGGGGGGGGGATCACTCCCAGCACTAGCTATGCGTTTTTTCGTGCCCCTTTGGCAAAATTTCTGTTTTTTGCGATTTTTTGACGAAATTTGCCATTATTTCGCGATCGTTTGATAAAATTTGCCATTTTCCGCGATCTTTTGACGAAATTTGCCGTTTTTTCTCAATTTTTTGATGAAATTTGCCGCTTTTTCTGTGAGCTTTCGACGAAATTTGCCGCTTTTCCGCAATCTTTTGACGAAATTTTCCGCAATCTTTTGACAAAATTTGCTGCTTTTTTCGCAATCTTTTGACAAAATTTGCCGTTTTTCCGCGATCCTTTGACGAAATTCGAGTTTTTGCGCGATTCTTTGACGAAATTCGCAGGGTTTTTTTTTCGTGATCCCTGGACGAAATTCGCGATTCTTTGTCGAAATGCGTGTTTTTTCGCGATCCTTTGACGAAATGCGCATTTTTTTCGCGATACTTTGTCAAAATTCGTGTTTTTTCGCGATTCTTTGATGAGATTCGTGTTTTTTTCGCGATTCTTTGATGAAATTCGCTTTTCTTTCTCAGCGGCCGTTTGATTAAACACTAAGTTCGTGTTCATTCCGCGATCCTTCGACGAAATTATCTTTTTTCTGCGATCCTTTGCCGAAACTTGCATTTTTTCTACGTTCCTTTGCCAAAATTTATGATTTTTTTTGCTATCCTTTGATGTAATTTGTGTTTTTTGCGATCCTTTGATGAATTTCAAGTTTTTTTTCCCGCAATCTGACAAAATTCATGTTTTTCTACGATCCTTTGACAAAATTTGTTTTATTCGCAATTCTTTGCGACAAAATTGCCGATTTTTTACTCGAAAGATTGACAAAATTGATTTTTTCAGCGATCATTTGTCGAAATTCGCGATATTTTTCTGTTGAACTGATGACCGATTTTTCACAATTTTCGGAAAATTCGTAACAGAATCACCCCTGAATTTGCCAATCGGTCGCGGACACTTGTCAACTGATCTCGAGAAAAAAATAATGAAATTTGTCTATCGGTCGAATATCGTTCGCGGTAAAAAAAAAAAAAAAAAAAAAAAAAAAAACCGCTGCTGGCAAGATCTAGACAACTATTAAAAATTAGGTTAATGAATATCTTAATTTATCTATAAATTCCCTAGCACAAACTAACAAGAGTGTTGGGTGCACCCTTTTCTCTGAACTTACTTGATCCAAAAGAAAATCTATCTTATAGGGGCCTCTAATTATAGAGGACCTGGTGATCGTAAAGCCTAGTTAGCTAATAGATAACCTACGGTCATATACCTAAAAGGTTATCTCGGATAATAAAGACAATGCGTTGTGAAATGTTTAGAAGATAACTAACCTATGGCCAATTGGTTTGAAGGGAAATATATAATAAAATCAAAACCACTAAATATAACTCCCCAATTTTCAGACAAACCAACCCTACAAGATAAATTTAATTATACTTTTACATATATGGTCTAATAATATTATTAAGCAGACAGGTAATTTCTAAATAATTAAAATAAGTAATTAGCAAGACTTTTAAAAAATAATAACAAAGAAGGGAATTAATAATAATAAATCATTTATTTACACCACAGGCAAATTATATTAAGTTACAATTAAATAATTCATACTTTTACCATCCAAAATAATAACTCATTATGTAAAAAACACTAAACACTAATTAGGATATTAATTGAAGGTGACAAGTTCTCCTGGGCACCCTATTCCCAATTCAAACATTTGATATTAACACGGTACACAATAGAAAAGAGAACATCCATAAAATCATACCTTTTTCCCCATTGGGGTCACAAGATCCTTTTAGAGTTGTAGAATTGACAGTATATATATCCAAAAGTTCTTTTTTTTTGTTTGTAGAACCACAACACACATATTCGTGTTCCGTAATTTTAGTTTTATTTACACAAAATTCCACCCAGGTCTGGGCCAAAAGCAAAAATGTTTAAATCATTTAAAAAAAAAATTAACACTACTATATTGCTCGTCATAGCCAGAGCAAGTAAACATGGGCGGATAAGCCAAAAGGGCTTGAAAATAATAACCACCGCACTCTGGAACTCTTTTCGTACATCTGTATTTTTCTCCGAGAAAAAGAAAATCTCTCTCTGTTAAAAATTTGCATGTGCGGCCCTGAGTGGTGGATGCGAATTAACATATTCAGCATAATTAAAATCTCCAACCACTCGCCGCTGCCTGGACCCGCCTTCGTGTCGGCCAGTGATCAGTGGGTCCCCGGAATGCTCAGGGCCCTCCGACCCTCCTACATCCGATATTTCAAACCCCACTTTCTCACGAGACCGCGGGCCCCCACACGAAGATCCTGCAGCTGTCCCATAAAACATGAGGTCATAAAAGTCCCTCTTTTGTACCAAAACTGTCCAATTCTTTACTTTACTCTCGTAATATAATACATACAGATAGTAACTGGCAATTAAGCTTTCCCCTTAGCAAAACACTTGCCTGGGAAAATACTTAATGCTCTTGGTACCCATCCTTAGTAAAATAATAATAATGTACTAATAGATGCATACATAAAAACAATAATACTGTACATTGAAAAAAACTTGAATTAAAAAATTAATCAATTAGATAAAATAATCACTTAGATAAATATATACATAGATGATATCGACAAGAAACTTATTCATATATATATATATCTTTTTCCTTCAAAAGAAAATAGTTCTAAATATTCAAAATGTTGAAATCATGCCAACATTATTTCGCCCCCAACACAAAGCACTTGAAAGTCCATGTACAGGAACTATAACGTCTTTCAAGTGGACCGCTGTCCTTATCAAACACCAAAAACCTCTCCAACGGCTGGACGTTGCAGATCTGTAAGGCACTGGGGCTTCTCCTCTATGCTCCCTGATTCACCTCTTCCGTAGTGTTCAAAACTCTGTGAAGTCCGTGCAGGGATATGAATGTTCATTATCAAATACACGCTGATGTTATCTGTATAGTTCATCTTATTTAAAATATGTCTATACCCTAAATTGTACATTGTACATAAGATGAATATTCATTCTTATTCTGTCCACGGTTTTATGCAGATTTGTATACGGTCTCTAAAGCAGTGTTCCCCATAACCATCACAGCCGCATACTGCATGAGTTCTGTCTCTCTGTGATGAAGGTACAATCCCTGAATGTTCCCAAAAATTGTATATATGTGTACCAATTTAGAAGAGAAAACAAAAAGTTAATCATAAAAGATAAAATCCCAAAATTAGGAACCTAATTAATTATGCCAAAGAGTTTAAATACTGATCCGCAAAGTTTAGCACACTTTTTACACAAAGCAAGTATTCAGTTCATGACTACATAAGTACAACATTTAAATATCCATATTAAGAAAGGTTTATAACACACAATGAAACATATTTACCAACATAACTTTTTACACCGAATAATCATTTAACTACCAAACAAGCAAATATATCAATACATATTCTTACATTTTTCAAATATTTTTTTACAATTATTTCACTACCTTTATAGTTTACAACATACATATATTTTTAAAACTATGCAACCACAATATCTAAAATTGATTCTTATGTAGTAAATTCGATACTTTCATACAGTAAATTACGTGATTCTCTAAACGTACCCTCTAATTAAAAGTTAACCAAATAACTATTAATATTCCCTCAAATATAAGAAACTCAGTCTCAAACTTAAAAAAAAAAAAAAAAAAAAAACCAGAAACAGCACTTCCACCCAGAGAAGGAGATAGAGATAGATAGAAATTTAAAAACAAAAGAAAGCAGAAAAGAAAAAAAACAAAGTATTTCATATTATTTTGTGACTGAATCCTTTATCTGAAATTACAAATTATGAGTGTAAGTATTATCATGTTACTTTATTTTAAATAAATTGCTTAAACACTCTTCTTCTATTTATTCTTTTCTTTCATATAAATACGTGGATTGTTTCCACTCATTCACCGATTCACTACTCCCTTTTCCTCAATAGGTACTTTAACCACCCGAGAAAACAGTGCAATACAAGCTATCGTAAAATTACAATTTCTAATAGCTTCAACAAAAGAGGAGAAAGAAAAAAATATCCACTTTTCCAGCTGCTTCCAGCTACCCGTTACCTGCCATCGATAACACTTAGAATCGCCCATTATAATGTATCGAAACAGGCTGGAAAGTGATAATTCCAAAGCGGCCGAAGGTCACCCCTTAATGCCAAGCCAAGTCTAGTACGAGCTGGGGCAACACCTACTTGAACTTTTACTTAAGATACTTAATGTATTTTGAAGCTTGATTTGATTGTTAACAGAAAAATATAATGCCCAACAAATTATATATTATTAAACATTATTAGTATCTATAGAATTAAGAGTAATAAACATAGCAATATTACTTTATGCTTTTTTATGTTTAAAGCTACCTTATATTCAACATTATCAAAATAACTTATATACTTTGTAAACAATACATCAAAAGCAGATAAAACATATAAATAAGTAAATGCATAAAAGATTTATCAAGATAAAAAGCCCTTACCTCATTATAAAGTGGTTTTCCCATTATCTATAAAAATGTTAAACAGCACTTGAGAACAAAAAAAAAAAAAAAAAAAAAAAAAAAAAAAAAATTGAAAATACAAATTAGTTTCACTAAAAGATGATTTTTGAAAGTGATTTTTTATGAGATACATCTGAGTTATATTTTTTCACAATAATTACCTTTTTAATATAAAAAGTAATGCATTAATGTTTTATTAATTTTCTCTTTTAAAATTAATCTGATTTACCTAGTGTAAATGAAAATCTCTAGCCAAATATTTAATTTTTTATTTACTAATGTGTATTTCGTAAAATTGGAATATAACTGATTAGGAAAATCTTTAAATAAATTGTTATATATGTATTTAAAAATTAACCTTTGTTTACAAAGTAGGAAGGACATGAAAAAATAAGTGTTTAATTTAATTCTATTTAAAAAGACTATGCAGTGGAAAAATTTACAAATTAAATAACAGTTAATAATTTTTCGACGCTCAAAGAAAAGGGCAGAGTTCCACCGGGGGAAAAAGAACGTAGGTCGTCTAAGAGTGACGTCACAAAATCGCCCAAAGGCTTTATGTCAAGTGGGTGTTGGCTGGGGTGGCCCTAAGAGAGAGGCGTGGATATTCCGTTTGCAAAGTAAGTAATAATTACTTCTATTAATCCCTGTAATACATGTATTATCTTTACTTTACTTCTCCGTATTCCTTAATCTGCACCCTATACACCGCCTACGCAACAAAAACAATTTCTTTTCGTACTATTTACTATAATAATTAACTATAATACAAGTGTTTGTAATGCAAATACGGAAGCCTAGTAGCCATTTTGCTGCATCAATGACATTCAACAAAAACCAGTTTCACTTCCTCCTGTACGAAGCTGTTAGCCTGTTTTCTTACAAACAGCATCTGATATCTTATTTGATTACTGTCTCCCCTATAAATGTTAGTTCCATTTAGACCTATGAAAAGTGCTAAGAAAAACTCGATATACTTTCTTAAAATATAACATCCAAAAATGTTATTCCTGTTCATTGGAATCCCTCACTTTTACTGACACCTGTATAAGATGAAACTTAATTCGTAACTAATAAAGTTGAACCGCGCCTTCGAAATTACAGTATATTGCAGAATAAACGGGTTATGTGTACTTTATATTAAAATATCCTAAACAATTAATTTTGTATTCACCCCGAGAGAAAAAAAAAAGAAAACAAGGAAAAAAAATCTATCAATAATAACTCTACGAATACTCTTATCTAAAATATATAAATATCGTTTTCAACTGATACTCTTAAAATTGAATTAAAACCACGAATGCTTTTTTTTTTTTTTGCATGTGTATGTGGAAACCCTTAATTTTTTTTTAAATACAATACCCTAATACCTGCACCCAATCTATATTTTGACAGGGGAACCCTGAAGAAAGACGTGATCCTCCTCCACACAATGCCGGCCGGCTAAAAGTAACCTCCGCCTGCAGAAAATACCAATGCCTGGAAGCTGATCAGTCCTCTTTCCGCTCCCCACACAAAAACGTAAGTAAAAATTGATTTAAATAATGATTTAATTATTATTCCACGAGAGAAAACAAAAATTATAAATAGAGAAAAAAAATTTTTAACCTACAGTGTTCAATAATACATTTTCTTTTCATTTTAACCTAGCTCTCCCAGTTCTGATACCCCTGGTAAACCATTTTATGTACTCTATATTTTCTCTTACGTGTAGTTCTTTTATGTTACTTAAAAAAAAAACAAAAAAAAAAAACTGTATTACCTCGTAACTAAAAAATATATATACCAAAAGAGTCCGTAGAGAGAGAAAAAGAAAATAATAATAATTAATTTTTTTTTTTTTTTGCGTATTTACTTGCATTATGAAATTTATTTTTTTATATTTATTTAATTAATTTGTATTATTTCAAATTTAATACATACTAAAAATAAAAAAAAATAGATATACCAATGGATAAAAATTCTTATTAATTTAATTGCAACCTACATTCGTTAATGAATTTTTACCGTCCAGTATGCACCACAATTGACGGGATTAAATTGTTTAAATCTGATAATAGTCCTTCCTTCTAAAAATGTAAATTTTGACTAACGAAAAGAGGAGAAAAAAAATATCCTCTACTTTAATTTATTTTATCTTAATTTGTTAAAGATATTTTCTAACCCAATACCGTTTAAATGTCCCATATTTGAAATGTCCCAAAATGTCCCATACGTAATGTCTTTTTATATACTATGCTAATACTATGCGGGTTATTTCAGTGAACAAGAAGAAGAAAAAGATTGTTGCTCCTGGTTAAAAATTGAATCTGGCGCCCGCAATGTGGCGAACTTTCCTGACTGAATCCAGGATTTCTAGAGAGAGCGAAAAACGGTAAGTCAAAATTACCATTCTGCATGCCTGTCTCTGGATACATTTTGCATGTTTCTCTGAAATGTACGTAGATGGCGCTAGACGTCTGTTTATTTACATCTGTCCCTTTAAATTTCCGTGACCTGTAGTAAACATTACACTTGGGGGAGGGGGTAACCGCTACCTTCTACACACCATAACTAGCATTTATTAATAAAAATACTTACTTAGGACAATATGAATTGTTTTTCTATTTATACTAGTAGAATATATATATATATAAGGTATAAATAGTATATTCTTAATTATTTATTCATTAATTTTTTTTTCGCACACTTAAATCTTAAATTATTTCTTTTCGGTGTCAAGCAATCTGTATTCCGAAAAGATGAAATGCAAAACTGACACTAGAATTTACAATCAAATTTAGAAGAAAAAAAAAGTCTTCATTATTTTCTTATTCATAAAAGGGGGAAAAATCCAATTGAATTTTCTTGATGCCAGTATGTTTAAAACTATGTGTCCGCTAGAGAAGCCACAACATTTAAACTTCCAACCGAATGCCTGCTGGTCAATTTATTTTTATTTATTTAATTTCTTACTGCACGTACTCTGCATGACAATTTTTTATCTATTTATTTATCTGATTTTAAACTGCATGCCCTCTGCATGACAATTTATATATATATATATATATATGAAATGTGATAAAATGCTTTCAGGAAAGGTGAAGCAGATATATGTCAATAATTACTATTTTTTTTCCATTGCACAATACTATCTGTTTTATATTTAAATACAATATGAATTTGAATCTTATATATTGATGTGTGTGCATAGGGAGCCCTTTTCCAAACCTACTGATTTTCTTTTTTTTTTGTTTTTACTGCTTATCAGTTTATTTGATTAAGATTTTATTTCCATAAATATAATGTATCCATTTCATTCGAATCGTTTGTAAAATAACTGGAACCGTAAATACCCTTGTTATATATTTACTTTTCTTGGGAAGAAAAAAAAGTACATCCCCAAAAGAAGTTGTCAAAACCAAAAAAAATTGTATATACATATTTATCTTTGGCTCTGCCCAGTTTTCTATTAATAATTATTTATAAAATATACCCTACTCTGCTGTTAATCCATCTTCCACAGTTATCCTAATACCCTTATTAATTTAGGTGTTGTTTAAATACCGCCCCCCCCCCCCTTAAAAATGCAAATCCCTTTTAATTATGCATCCCCAAAAATTTATCCTGCAACACTTTTTTATCTATGTGTGCAGTTCCCATAAAAATTTTGAAAATCCCCTTTTCCAAAATTCCGCTGCCATGAACCAAAAACCAACAATATTGAGTGGTTATTCACTCCCCCTTCATCCTCCCCTTTTTCTGAACCCGAATTCCTTCTCTCGTTTCTGTAAAGAGAGATCGTGAACTGATGCTCCAAAAAGAGGATGGGGAGTTCTCCAAGAGAGAAAAACAATCCCTTCTCTCAATGTCTTTCCTACCTCGCGCGCGCACTTAGTGCGTGGTAAACAGAAACTAACTGTCAGCGAGTTATTACCTATTACATTCCTTACTTACTTATCCGTACGAAGTGACCCTATGCACATACTTTTGCTTATGTTATATAAATTGTATTTATTACTTTATTTGTGTAAGAGAGAGGAAAAAAAAAAGAGTTGTTTTATATATTTCCTTTGTGTTTTAACTTGAATTCCGAATGTATATATATGTGTGTATAAAAAAATAATTATTTATTCTTGTTAAAATGTTGTAGAATTCCCTATTTATTATCTTGTAGACCCCCCCCCCCCCCATTTATATTCAAAAAATATCTTTTTTTTTTAATTAGAGCCCACCGGATTTTATTAGGACCTAAAACGGTGGTGTGTAGCCCGCAAAAGGTTAACTTAGAGGCGTACCACATGCTTTTTACATGTATCCATTTGTCCAATGACTAGTAGTTACAAAACCAGTGTTCAGAGCCCTACTTTAAAATCCACCACAACCAAAAAAAAAATTTTTTTTTTTCATCGTATGGCCAATTTGGGAAAAAAACATTTTAGTAATGTATGTCAATTTACCAACCATATAACTTACCCCCCCCCCCCCCCCAACAATAGTAATTATACCCGAATAATACAGTAACTTTTCCAATTATTATTATTTTTTTTTAATTATTCATTGATAATACCGTTATTCCAAGTATTGTAAATATTATAAAAGTGAAATATTAAATTTTTATATTTTACAGTAATATATCAAAAATTAGTCAAAAATCATAGATCCACTATGTTTATATTTTTTTTTCACTTTATTTATGGATTTATACCATTTTCCTCATTAAACTATTTCTACTAGAAATTTGCTTAACTAAATAATAATAATAAAAAAAATAAAATGAAGTATGTTCTTTGCTTGAACCTTTTACCTAAAACTATCTAGCCACTATTTTAACCACTTGGTTAAAGGTGCAACTAACTAAAATATATTCCGCAGGAATCGTAATTACAAAAAGTTTAAAATACTAACTAAAATTCCAGAGAACATCAAAAATTATCGCTATTTACAACATAGTATGCCTAAGCAAAACAGTGTATATTATAAGTTCTCCCTCTTCCTCTTTTTTTTTTCACTTAGTGATAAATCCACTTTATGTGTATTATTAATAGACTGGAACCTAGTAATTACCATTCTCCAAAAACGTACTCCCAGACTGTTACAGTGTACCAGAGTGAGAGAGAAAGAGGGGGAAAAAAACACACCATCCTATGCTTGTGAGCATTTGTCTACTATTTATATACAGTATAGGATCCGTTATCCGAAATCCTTGGGACCTGGGGTATTCCGGATAAGGGGTTTTTCCGTAATTCGGAACGCTATCACAAATATTTTCTAATGTACATAAATATGAAATACAGGTTAGCATAAATAATATTAAAAATACTGTATTACACATTTGTTGAATTAATTCAATAAAACACAATTAAGGATAAGTTTAATTAATTTTTATTTAAAAAAAGTAATAATTTTAAATTATAATAAAACTTACAAATGAACAAGATCAAAAATAAAATTTAGTTTTGGGGTTCAGATGTAGATGCTTGGGAATTAATTTTTTTAAAAAAATCCTTTTAAAGTTGGCTGCTTGTAACGTTTCTCTTTTACAAGCTGGTCTTGAATTTTACATAAGGACATTATTTGTTGTTCATGGAAATAACTTCTTTGTTCCATGCCTTGAATTAATTGTTGAGTGTAAAATATCATTTGTTCATTAGATATTTTTTCTACCTCCTCATTCTTGTCATCATCATCATCACTACTATCATCAGATGCATCTTTAGTCATCATTTCACAAATTTCACTGTATGTCATCTGATGACTATGTGGAGCATTATTGTCTATATTGAAACAAACTTGAACTGCATCTTCATGCAATAATTGGGGAGGGAGGGAGGGGAATATATTGAAAGTTGACTTTTTATTTATTTTTGTTTTGTTTACGAATTTATCGCATGGAAAGCGGACAGAAAAATACAAGAGGCAAAATTATCAACATTTAAAATGCAGATTTCTGCAAATTCGCGGAGATAAAGAAATGCATAATTACTGTAATATTCCATTAACCCACCCTCCCCTATTTTATAAACAAATCTGATATTTAAAAAAAAATCCCATGAAAGCCCCCCCCCCCTTCCCCCCGCCTTTCCAAAAAAAATCGTGCAAAACGCCGTATCACCTTTCTGTCTTATCCGATTCCGAATCTCTGCTTTTCTATTGCTCCATGGACGCAGCAGCAGCTGATCATGGTAAAACGAACGTTTCTCTGATTCTCCTAATTGGCCGAACTGTGGGTGCGCCTTTCGATGACGTCAAAGGTCGGTCGCGGAAAATGCGTTCAAATTCCAAGTGATGTTTCGAAAATATTTTTTTTCAAAAGGTTAAAATTAAAATTTTTTATAATGGATTTTAGCATTTGAAACAGAAAAATAGGAAATTTAAAAGTATGTAGTTAGTTTTCCCATATTTCTAAAGGTTAGGCCGATGCAAAGTCATAAAAATGATCGAAAAGAGAACTTACGTCCGATGATTGCGTACATTCAATTCTTATCTTTCACGGGAACGTAATAAGTGGGATTGCAGGGCGAGCGTGCTTTTAAGTTCTGTTTTTTAATTATATCGGTTAACAAAAAAAGAAAAATCTGAATATCAGGGCAGCCTTTGGACTATTCTTATAAACATTTTCGGATTTCAACAGGCGGTAGATTTCGATAGCCACTTTTAATCCCTGTAGGTGGCCTTTCCGATTACTTTACGATTTTTTGCCGCGTTTGGGAGGGGGGGGGGATTAATGGGATATTACGGTACCTTGAGGTGTATGAGAAAAAGTTTAAAATATTCAAAATATCGATTTATAAAGCATGTTAACTCTTCAATAAAATATGAAAAATGCAAACTTTTATGAAATGAAAGCTTTCACTAAGTTTCAGTTTCGGATCGTTTAGCGTTCCGGATATCGGGACGCCGGATAATAGGTCCTATACTGTATATGTATTTTGCTACATATTCTACCTATTTTACTATTCTACATGCTTTAATATACTATAAATAACCGAAATATGCAAAGAAAAGACACTTTTCTTATATGAATATATGCCCTTAGATATAAAAATTAATATTTGAATAAGAACCTTTAAGTGACATGTTTATCACCCTCGCAACTGTTAAACTACCTAGATAATATACTATATATATTAAAACTTACACACTAGTAGATACATAAAAGCCGTTAAACTACCTGTTTATCTCCATCGCCAATATTAAACTATATAAATTACCATACTATATATACTAAAACTTACACGCTAGTAGATACATAAAAACCGTTAAACGACATGTTTATCTCCATCGCCAATATTAAACTACATTAATTACCATGCTATATATACTAAAACTTACACGCTAGTAGATACATAAAAACAATTCAATAACAAGTTTATAACCCTAAACCGCAAAAATATAAAGCACCTCTTAGGCCATGTGAATCACTACACTACATATACTAACTTAAACACTAGTAGATACAGAAGCACAATTCGGTGACCTGTTTATCACCTTAAAGAACAAAAAATAGAAACCCATTTTGAATTATATGACAAAATATCCTATATACATTAAACTTAAACACTAGTAGATACAAAAGAACAATTCGGTGACATATTTATCACCATAAGGAACAAAAAGACATAGAAACCCAATTTTGAACTATATGACTAAATATCCTATGTACATTAAACTTAAACACTAGTAGATACAAAAGAACAATTCCGCGACATGTTTATCATCATAAACAGAAAAATAAAAAGTAAACTTTGAATTATGTTACTAAACACACTATATACACTAAACATACACACTAGTAGATACACCAGAACGATTCAGCTCCCGCCCGTCTTTTTTTTTTTTTTTGGTAATACTTTAGTTAGATCAGACTCTACCTTTAAAAAAACATAAAAATGGAGAAAGTTTAAAATATTTTTACACTTCTTCCATACTTTCCTCATCATTGTCGTTCGTTTGAGGTAATGTAATTTTAGCATTTGGCTTCCACATGTGAGTAATATGGCGTTGAATCTTTTTTTTTATTAGGTTCGAGTATATGTTTCAAAATATAATTATTGCGTCGTGCCACCTTTACAACTTCATAAGGACCGTCGAACTTAGGATGTAACGCCAATGGGCGTCCGACATTTTTTAAGTATACTTGATCCCCAATTTCCAATTTCACAACTTTTTCAAAATCTTTGCCCACATATTCTTTCGCGATTCGTTCTTGGTTTGCGAGTGCAGTTTTATAAACTTCTTTCATATGTGCAATGCGTTTTTGAACAAACTGTTGTGTACATAACATATCCGGCTCCTCTAGAGCTGTAAAATGGTTAGCAGTTTCTCTAGCGAAAAACAGCTTATCAGGACGGTATCCTAAAGCTCTGTGCATCGAAGTATTATGCGACAGAATGAAGAACGGCAACCTTATATCCCATTCCGTTGTTGTTCCTGCCATTACACTAATCGAAGACTTTAACTCTTTGTGAGTCACTTCAAGAATTCCATTCGAGGATGGTTTATAAGTAGAGCAAAAGTGGAGGTTCACCCCCATTGCTGTCATAAATTCTTTAAAAAGGGTTCCCCGAAAATATTTCGCGTTATCCACAATTAATTCTCGAAAGAGGCCAAATGTACTAATGTAATTTGTAACTAATGTAATTTGCACTCACAAATTACATTAGTAGAGTGCATTTAGTATCGTTTGTGTCTCTACATTACGCAATGGTATTGCCTGTAAAAATCTTGACGCAACGTCAATGATCGTCAAGATAAAACAATGTTTTTTTAAGGTCTGTGGTAGTTTGCCCAAAATATCCGTATGCACCACTGAGCCTATTATATGATCTTTCTCCACTTTCTGTAAGGGAACCTTAATCATTTTATGCTGCTTATTTTTGTTACAAGGTATGCAAGCTGCACAATAATTTTTTACATCCCTATACATCCCAAACCAGTAAAATCTTGTTTTCACTAATTCATATGTTTTGGGAAAACCAAAATGTGCCTTATGAGCTTCTTGTATTATTTCAAATATTAATTTATTAGGAGCTATCAGCAGTGGTTTATCTTTATACCGTTGCTTCAATATTAGCACTTTGTTGTCCTTTAACTCAAATTTCTTAGTCTGGCGATTTGGTTTACCATTTTCAATTTTCTGAATAATTAATTTAAGTTTTGGATCATCATTTTGAGCCTCTCTTATCTTTTCTTCTGAAAGATTAGAATTAACTTTAAATAAATCATTTTGAAGTTCATTTAAAGCCGTTATATTATTTATATTTCTTGAGACGAAATCTGCCGGGTTCTCTTCGCCAGGAATAAATCCTATCTCAAAATCAAAATTCCCTAACCTCATTATCCATCTTGCTATGATATCGCTCTGTTTTTCTAACTTAAAATGATCAGTCAAAGCTTTAGAATCAGTGAGTATTGTAATTTTTTTTCCCAAAAGAAAATTTTCAAAATAAACACAAGCATCATGAATCGCTAGTAATTCGTACTTTATACTAGGATATTTTTTCTCAGAATCCTTTAATTTTCGTCCATAAAATTCAATCGGTACATAATCCTCTCCCTGTTTCTGTGCTAAGATTGCAGAAAGTGCTGTCTTAGATGCGTCCGTAATTAAAAAAAATTCCTTGTTGAAATTTGGCGCTTTTAAAGTTGGATTATGTAAAATAGCTTCTTGAATGGCCAAAAATGCTTTCTCCGCCTCTTCGTTCCAATTAAATTTTACTTTTTCTTTGGTCATTTGAACTAATGGATCTACAATTTCCGAATATTTATGTATTAACGATCTAAAGTAATTGGCCATTCCTGAAAGTGATTTGACACCCTTTTTGTTTTTAGGCCTTGCCAAATTTTGAATTTTTTCAATATTCTTTTTCGAAGGAGAATAACCGACTTCATGAACCCTAAAACCTAAGAATTCAATTTCATGTTTGCATATTTGCATCTTTCGTGGCTCTATTGTTAAATTGTTGTCAATCAATTTTTTTAAGGCCTCTGTAATTAGAGTTAGCATTCTTTCCACCGAATTCGCCGCAATAAGGACATCATCTATAAAATATGTGACTTCCTCTTTATTGAAGTCGCTTAAAACTAAGTCCATAAATTCTGCAAAAGTAGTTGGACTGACCTTCAAGCCAAAATTCATTCTCACTGACTGAAACTTGCCAAATTCCGTTATAAATGCTAACTTTTCCCTGTCTTGTGGTTGTAAATTTATTTGGAAAAATGCGCTGTGGAGGTCCAGGACTGTATAATATTTTTTTCCGCTAATTTTCTGCAACAATTCACGAATATCAGGTATCGGATAAGCATATCCTTCTAATATTGCATTTAGTAATCTATAATCACAAGCTAAATGATATTTTAACTCCTGGTTCTCCGCAGTCTTCTTTTTTACAAATAATACCGGAAACGCATACGAAGATTTGCTTTTCTCAATAATATTTGCCTCCAACAACTTTCTTATCTCTGCTTGTGCATATTCTCGCACTGTATGAGGAATCTTATAAGGTTTAGACTGTATAGCATGATTGTGCACCAATTTGATTTGGGAGGTGACTAAGGATGTCTGACCTAACGATTTGTAAGATTTCGACAATGCATGTAAATGTTGCATCAAAAGGTTCTCCATCTTTTCCTGTAGTTCCTTGGGAAGATGCGCAAGATCAAAATCTTCTGGTGAAATTTCTGTTTCCCTCAATTTACGAACTTCCTCAATACTTAAAGTATTAATCTCATGTACCCTACCGTCTATAATATTTTCAGGCACTTCATCAGTTCCAAAATCAATGTCTAAAATTAAATTCCCAAATTTTGTGCCCTTCTGTAGAATAATTTTCTTATCCGAAATATTCTTAATTATTACATTAATAATTCTGTTCTGAGATATTTCGTGTACCGAGTTATAACATTTAATGCCTAAATTATGAATATCTGGCTCAAAAAGTACCATACTGTTTTCTTCTATAAAATCAGGACATAGTAAAGTAGCGATTTTTTCTTGTCCTGCAGCAATATAAATTTTGTGCACTGATTTTACCCATATTTTGTTTCTCTTACTCTCCTTTTTAGTAACTACATTTTCTACTTCTTCAGTAATTATAATATTTATGTCCTGCACTGGTAATTTGTTATCATTATGATTGAGTGGAATTTTCGCATTTTTAAATTTCAACATTTTTTTTTTCTATGTCAATCACCATTTGGTTTGTTTTTAAATAATCATATCCCAAAAACATATTATAAGATGCCTTAAAATTATTTTCTGTTACATAAAATGTGCCAGAAGTAAATGCATTCTGTAATTTAAATGACAATTGTATACAATGTGTAAATGGAATTGATGTACCGCTAAAAGATTGTATTCTAATCCTATGGCCCAAATATTTAAATTTTACATTATTTTCTTTTATTTTTTCAAATAAACTGGCTGAAATTAAAGACACTGCTCCGCCCGTATCTAAAAGAGCTGAAACTTTTATTCCTTTAATATCAAAATTAATAATTGGTACATTTTCCATTTCTTTATCACTAACACTCGCTATAACCTTCGTATTTTGGGTTCTGGGGACAGATTCCTGCTCCTCATTCTTAGTAACCCCAGATCCCCTTATATGTTTACCGAACGTTGCTTATTTCCCGTTATCTTACGTCCCTCTGTTTTATTCGATGTATTATTATCCCGATTCGCATTATTCACATTTCTATAATTTTCCTGGGGATTTATTTGACCTTGATTTTGTGGGTGATACCCCTGCCCATAGTTATAATTAGGATGAATATTTCCCACACCATAATTACCATAACCTGAAGGCTGTCCCTGTGGGACATAATTATACTGATAATTTTGACCCATTGGCAATGAAGGAGGAAGAGGGGGTGGAGGAAAATTCCAATTACCTACACTTCCGTACCCTTGAAAATTCCGAGACTCATTATTAGAGCTTGTAAATCCCTGCATATTTTGTCCATGTGTTGGAAAATTCTGTTGATAATCATTATTCCGATACTCTCTTTTATTATTTACATTATAACGACATTCTTCCGTATCATGATTTCTTAAATTACATATATTACAATACCTCGTATTATTTCGTGAATTATTTTGCCATTTTTCTGTTGGCTTACATTTTAATTTTTCCAATTCAGCTCTCAACTGATTTAATTCCTTTTCTTGCTTTTCATTTTTTCTTAATAATGATTCGCAAAATTCAGTTGTTGTACTTGTACCTATTGCATTTAATTCCTCAAACTTAACCGACAAAAACACCTCTTCCACTGTTAGGGCAATTTCGGTTGCTTCCTTATACTGATCAATCGCTCTCTTTCTTATTTCCAAAGCAATATCCGGTTTGATAGATTCTAAGAATCGGTGTAATTTCATCAAATCAAATAATTTCCGCACATCTGCCTTGTTAGAAAGACCCAAAATGTCAAAAAATTTCGCAGCTACCAGATTAAATCTCACAATATAATCCGACATACTCTCCGCTGGTTTTTGTTGAATCTTTGAAAAATCATTATGTGATTCACCGAATGTTTTTTTCGTGTCAAAGGTTTGGATCACTTTTTCCTTAAATTTCGCATAATCGGTTTCTGAATTTAGTTCTACATCCGTTTTCAACCTTTCACGTGCCGTCCGATAAATTTTGAGCGTAAAATTATTAATTTCACTTCATTAGAAAAGTTCGTCTGGACGGCAGCTCTAATGAACTCCTGAATAAAATAATGTATATTACATTCTTTCTTCCCATCATATGGTGCAATCACATTTAATAAATTATCCGTATTCGCCTTTTCCATATCCGTTTTAGACATATTTACTTTATTCGTTGAATTTTTTAACTTACTCTGTGCAAGACGGGTACGCGCTTCAGTAATGAAATTATTAAATTCCGAACTGGTACACTTTTTAATTTTAGACTTATTTCCCATGCGCTAACATTATCTTAAATAAATTGGGTGTAAAATTTTCAATTGCAAAAATTATTAATAATATGAAATACCATGAAAAATCAAATATAAAATGTAAAGAAATATAAAAACAGCATTTAAAGAAAAACCATTAGGAATAAGAGAAATAATCACAGTAAATATAACGCATACTCCAAAAAAAATAATTTCTTCCGAAGAATAGAGGAAAAGAAAAATTAATGTAATGTATATAAATCTTTCTTCAAGTGCACCATCTCAGCCACACATAACTGTATATATATATATTTATATATATATATATATTTTTACATCTATGTATTTCTACCTTTTCTATCAGTTGCACTGATAAATTATAGAAAAATTTTATTATTTTCTTTTTATTTATTTATTTTTTCTTACCTATTTATTTTTTCTTTTATCATAATAATACCCCACTATTATTATTTCTTAATGCACATGTATAATATACAATTACTCATTATAATTCAACTCGATATATTTAACAAACTCCTAAACCTGAGAAAAACATATAAAAAGTAAATATATAATTTTCAATAATATATTTTCTCATATTATCATTTGTCATGACTGAACCTTGTTATAAAAGTTGTGCCAATCTTTGTTTTGTCCACAGGAGAACTTTATCATTAGAACAAAAAAAAAAAAAATTAAATATGTAAGATGAAAAAATTGAAATTATCTGCATAATAATTTAGACCTAAATATCCTTAGAATTTTAATACCTGAAGTATAAAAAAGGTATAAGTTTATTGAATAAAAACAAAAAATTATTAATGTAATTAATTTGACCCAAAATGTAACTATAATTAAGAAAAAATAATAATAACCTCACGTTCCCAAAGGAAGAGATCACGGTACCACCTAAGTATCGGGGAAGCCCATGCTGGCAAGATCTAGACAACTATTAAAAATTAGGTTAATGAATATCTTAATTTATCTATAAATTCCCTAGCACAAGCTAACAAGAGTGTTGGGTGCACCCTTTTCTCCGAACTTACTTGATCCAAAAGAAAATCTATCTTATAGGGGCCTCTAATTATAGAGGACCTGGTGATCGTAAAGCCTAGTTAGCTAATAGATAACCTACGGTCATATACCTAAAAGGTTATCTCGGATAATAAAGACAATGCGTTGTGAAATGTTTAGAAGATAACTAACCTATGGCCAATTGGTTTGAAGGGAAATATATAATAAAATCAAAACCACTAAATATAACTTCCCAATTTTCAGACAAACCAACCCTACAAGATAAATTTAATTATACTTTTACATATATGGTCTAATAATATTATTAAGCAGACAGGTAATTTCTAAATAATTAAAATAAGTAATTAGCAAGACTTTTAAAAAATAATAACAAAGGGAATTAATAATAATAAATCATTTATTTACACCACAGGCAAATTATATTAAGTTACAATTAAATAATTCATACTTTTACCATCCAAAATAATAACTCATTATGTAAAAAACACTAATTAGGATATTAATTGAAGGTGACAAGTTCTCCTGGGCACCCTATTCCCAATTCAAACATTTGATATTAACATGGTACACAATAGAAAAGAGAACATCCATAAAATCGTACCTTTTTCCCCATTGGGGTCACAAGATCCTTTTAGAGTTGTAGACTTGACAGTATATATATCCAAAAGTTCTTTTATTTTGTTTGTAGAACCACAACACACATATTCGTGTTCCGTAATTTTAGTTTTATTTACACAAAATTCCACCCAGGTCTGGGCCAAAAGCAAAAATGTTTAAATCATTTTTTAAATAAAATTAACACTACTATATTGCTCGTCATAGCCAGAGCAAGTAAACATGGGCGGATAAGCCAAAAGGGCTTGAAAATAATAACCACCGCACTCTGGAACTCTTTTCGTACATCTGTATTTTTCTCCGAGAAAAAGAAAATCTCTCTCTGTTAAAAATTTGCATGTGCGGCCCTGAGTGGTGGATGCGAATTAACATATTCAGCATAATTAAAATCTCCAACCACTCGCCGCTGCCTGGACCCGCCTTCGTGTCGGCCAGTGGTCAGTGGGTCCCCGGAATGCTCAGGGCCCTCCGACCCTCCTACATCCGATATTTCAAAC
Source organism: Maratus speciosus (assembly GCA_963932465.1). Classification (NCBI taxonomy): domain Eukaryota; kingdom Metazoa; phylum Arthropoda; class Arachnida; order Araneae; family Salticidae; genus Maratus; species Maratus speciosus. Next base: position 464,988,553 of record OZ010796.1, read on the forward strand.
CCCACTTTCTCACGAGACCGCGCGCCCCCACACGAAGATCCTGCAGCTGTCCCATAAAACATGAGGTCATAAAAGTCCCTCTTTTGTACCAAAACTGTCCAATTCTTTACTTTACTCTCGTAATATAATACATACAGATAGTAACTGGCAATTAAGCTTTCCCCTTAGCAAAACACTTGCCTGGGAAAATACAATGCTCTTGGTACCCATCCTTAGTAAAATAATAATAATGTACAAATAGATGCATACATAAAAACAATAATACTGTACATTGAAAAAAACTTGAATTAAAAAATTAATCAATTAGATAAAATAATCACTTAGATAAATATATACATAGATGATATCGACAAGAAACTTATTCATATATATATATATATATCTTTTTCCTTCAAAAAAATTAGTTCTAAATATTCAAAATGTTGAAATCATGCCAACAACCGCAAAATGTGTCAATTAGTCGCGCAAAAATATCGGGAAATTTGCAAGGCGTTCGCAGGAATTAATCATAATTTCAAAATGCAAAATTTTCAGGAAAATGGTGAAATTGTTTGGATGGAAGTCTCCCGCCCACGATATTATTTCGGGTGGGATTTCAAAATTTTGGGCGCGAATCCCGCCATCCCGCCCTGAAATTCAAGCCCTGGAATCTAAGGTCATGCCTGTATGGATATAGTTTATAGTATGAAAATTAGCGTTCATTAAAGAACATATTTGGTTTCCTAATGAGTTATCTTACAACATAGTCAACATGTATCAATATATGCAGACTACATGATGCAACTGACAGAAAATAAAATAGATCAAAAGTATTCACAATTTACCATAAAATATTTTCATTTTTTAAAAAATTGGATTATTTACAGCAATTAATAACGTGAGACGTTTTTTTAAAGTATTTGGTTTTGTTAGAAAATTTTCTCAATTAGGTAGATTATCCTTTAACAATTCAAAAAAGTATGTGTAAAATATGAAATTGAATAAAAGGATATTCAACAAGAAAGAAAAAATCATTTCATCTAGCATAGATTATGCCCCACCAGTGGCTGAGAGGCTCTGTTCTCGAAGCTGGTAGACGGGAGGTGCTGGGTTCGATCCCAATCGTGCCCATCGGCCTAATCGTTCAGAGTTTTCGTGGTTTTCTTTGAGCCATGAATTTCCATGCGTAAATATGGGTTAGGTTCCCTTAAAAAACCCCCACGACGGGCACTCCCCCTTGGGCCTATATCCCTGGTGTAGATAATCGGCCATCAAAAAATCAACCAACCAACCAACAAACCAGCATAGATTATGGAACACTTTCCAACAAAATAATGTTGTTTCCGACAAAATAATGTTGCAAAACTTCATAGTTTTATAAGTTCAAATATGATGTCTAATTGAACCATTTGGAAATGCATAACACATTTGAAAATCTAATTTCAGCAGTTACCATCTACAGTTGAAAAATTATCAGATGTATTTGAGCAGCCCTGTATTCCTATATATGATTATGATATATATAGGTTTGTATTTATAAACTACATGCATGCAAAAATTTAGTTCAGTGTTCAGTTAGGAAATACACACATACATAGTGGGAAAATTCCCTTTCAGCAATTTTCTCTAATAAGGAGTGAATTCCTTTATGCAGCCCTGTATATGAGGTATAGAATTTATACACAATGAGTAACATACAAAAAATGAGTTAAATATAAAAGAGCATACCAAAATTCAAAACGCACTTCCAGCAATTATTCCTCAACCTCGAAGACAGTACCTACTGTAACCAATTTATTTTGTGGGTCACTGTAAATGAACGATAAAGGCTGTGAATGCTCTATCCTTATAGTAATCATCTTGTAGTAAAATTGATTAATTTCAATGCATTTGAAATAGGGTTGGTAAATTTCTGCCAAGGTGGTTAAAATCAGCATGACAGAAACTAGTTTCTGCCAGTAAGTGGCAAAAATTGGCAGAAACTAAGAAATAATACTAATAAAAACTTTAATCTGCAATATTCATAGTTCACACATGTATTTAATATGTAAACAATTAAGTTAAGAATTAAAACTAAAGGTTATGAATGTTATTCAAAGTAGCAAAAATCATCAAAATGATCATATAAATATACTTTAACATACATAAGATACAAATAAATGTAAATACATTGCATAAACGTTCGTCAAATATACATTTATTTGTATCTTATGTATGTTAATTATTAATCAAGGTGAATTTTGCACTGAAATTTTAACTTTTTTATTGAATACTTTGTTTATATAATACCTATTAATTTTCTTTAACTTGAAAAACAGAAATTTTCATAATGGTAATCTGATGCAAGTTTAACCATTAATATTACTGTTTACAGTTGAATTTCTATTTAAAACTAAAAAAAAAAAAAAAAAAAGATACAAAACTTTTCAGAGTATTTTTAAATAAATAATGCAATGCAATAACTTATATGCAATGTATATAGAAGAAGATTATCTACTATATACAAATAGAAATGGTTCTTGTGAAAATATATAAGTAAATAATTGAAGCACAAAAAATAACAAACAGAAAAAAAAAAAAAGAAATTTTTTACAGTTATTATTAAATTATGTTAAATTACAGAAAAGTATTTTGACTAAGTATTGATTATTTTTCTTTTTTTTTCAGTGTTTACTGTTTAACTTAAAATAAATATTGGATATAGATTTCTGTTTTGATTTTTAAACTGACATTTTAAAATACTCTAATAACTGGCTATATATAAGATTACACAACCATATTATAACAAAAATTTTATCTGTTACATTGCTTATTTTTTCTTATATAAATTTACTTATTTTTTAATTAAATCTATCCACAATATTTTATTTGTTATTTATCCTGAATAAAATGTACTTAAGGAGTTTAATACTATTAAAAAAGTCTCAGATTATGCCAGTTAAAATCGGTTATAACCATTTTCTGCTGGCAAAAAACCAGCCCTGATTTGAAATAATAGCGTAATGTCATTAAAATATACTGCAAACAATTTTTCCCTATAGACCATAATGTAACGGAATTCTTTTGAGTACCTCTGTAAATTAACTATTAATTCTACACACTTCATATTCAATACCGAACATGCCATGGTAAACATCATTAACATATATCAGTTGCATGAAGATCCAAGTTAATTTACGTGAGTTAGGGCATGGTCAGATAGATGGCCAGGCATCACTGAATTCATGAGCACTTTTCAACTTTGTTGGAAAGTGTTAAAAATTGGGAGCCAGTTACAGTGTTTTAGTAACATGAAAAATTCTTTATCAACCTCAGATCAGGCGCGGATCCACGGGGGGGGGGGGCAATCGCCCTCCCCCAAAATAATATAAATCCACCGATTATCGAGAATTTCGAAAAATGATCGCTGAAAAAAAATCAATTTTGTCAATCATTCGCAGGTAAAAGGATCGCAAAAGGAACGCGAATGTCGTCAACGGATCGCGCAAAAAAACCCAATTTCGACAAAGGATCGCGAAATTTTGTCAAAGAATCGCGAAAAAACGCGAAATTTCGTAAAGAAGCGCGAAAAAATGCGAATTTCGTTAAAAAAAATCACATATTTCGTCAAAGGACCACAAAGGAACGCAAATTTCATCAAAGGATCGCAGATGAAAACGCGAATTTCGTCAAAGGATTGCAGAAAAAACGCAAATTTCACCAAAAAAATTGAGGAAAAAAACGCTAATTTCGCGAAAGAATCGCGCAAAAAACGCTAATTTCGTGTCTTTTGACAGGACATAATCCTATTTTGTTCACTAATTGCCGAAACCTCAGTGAGGTTTACCATTGACACCCGGAAAGTGTTTGGTTTCGTTTGCTTGTATGTCTGTTCCGCGAAAACTGCCGTTAAAAGCGTTGGATTTATATCTTGGGGGGGGGGGGGGGGGGGCGAGCGCCCCGATAGATGCCCCCATGGATGCGCGCCTAGGAGAATATCCAACTGGTGCTAATTGTGCGTTTTTTCCGCTGTCCTTTGCGAAATTCGCGCATTTTTTCGCAATTCTTTGACGAAATTCGCATGTTTTCCGAGATGTTGACGAAATTCGCATTTTTTGCGCGCTTTTCCTAGAAATTAGCGTTCTTTCCTTAATTATTTGGCGAAATTCGCTTTTTTTAGATCCTTTGGCAAAATTCGCGTTTTTTTCTGCGATTCTTTGCCGAAATTCGCGTTTTTTTTCTGCGATCCTTTGACGAAATTCGCGTTTTTTCTGCGATCCTTTGACGAAATTCGCGTTTTTTCTGCGATCCTTCGACGAAATTCGCGTTTTCTACTATCTTTTGACGAAATTCGCGTTTTTTTCGTGATCCTTTGACGAAATTCGCGTATTTTTTTCGCGATTCTTTGACAAAATTAGCATTTTTTCTGAGATCTGTTGACGAAATTCGTATTTTTTGCGCGATTATTTCTCGAAATTAGCATTTTTTCCATAATTGTTCGTCGAAATTCGCGTTTTTTTGCGATCCTTTGGCGAAATTCACGTTTTTTTCTGCGATCCTTTGACTAAATTCACGTTTTTTTCTGCGATCCTTTGACTAAATTCACGTTTTTTTCTGCGATCCTTTGACGAAATTCGCATTTTTTTCGTGGTCTTTTGACGAAATTCGCGTTTTTTTTCGTGGTCCTTTGACGAATTTCGCGTTTTTTCGTGTTCCTTTGACGAAATTCGCGTTTTTTCGTGTTCCTTTGACGAAATTCGCGTTTTTTGTCGTTGTCCTTTGACGAAATTCGCTTTTTTGCGCGATCCTTTGACGAAATTCGCGCTTTTTGCTCGATCCTTTGACAAAATTCTCGTTTTTGCGCGATTTTTTGACCTGCGAACGATTGACAAAAATGATTCTTTTTGGCGAGCATTTGTCGAAATTTGCGATAATTGGTGAATTTATATTTTTTGATCCAAAGGGTGGGTGGCGATCAGGGCGATCTCCCCCCTTCCTTGGATCCGCGCCTGTGAAGAGGTATACACACCACTTAAATGACATTTTTGACTTACTTTCAAGGATGTTAAGGCCCCTTCAGATTTCTGAAGGGGATCCTTTTTCAGAGATTATCCTCTTTCAGAAATCTGATATTAAAAAATGGATGTGATAGTTATGTTTTTCAGCTTTCTATAATTGGTTCTTATGTATTTTTTAGTGCTGAATCCAGTGGCGTGGCGTGAAAATTTTCGGTGGTCATCGCAATTATTTAAGTTTGTGGTGAAAAATTATTAACTCTCAAATTCAATGGTTGAATGTTCAAAAAAGAAACTTTAAATCTTACCTTCACTTATACATGAACTCCAAATGTTCTGCTAAAACTGGATCGTAGTGTTTTAAAAGCTTATTAAGAGTTTTAAAATATTGCTTGGTCATCGCCGCATCCAGCGATGACCGGACGCCACGCCACTGGCTGAATCCCAAAATGACCTTCATTTTTTACCACACCATCACGTCAGTTTTTTTCACAAATCGCAAATTTTTAAGAAGTCGAAATATTGCAAAAATCTGCTACTATAAAATAGACATAACTTTTTTTCATAATAATTCATTCATTTTTTTGCTCATACGTGGATTTTTATAGTTAAACATGTAAAATATTGTGTATTTAAAATCTTTATAATTTTATTCCATGCGTGGAAGTTTCTTTGAACCGCTCATGCTCTGCTTCCCGCTTTTCTTTTAATCCTCTCTATGGGGTTCATCTCGGTATTCTCTTTTACTTTGGCGGCTGATAAGGCTGTAAAATTTGTCGCAGATGCATTTAAAACATTTACTTTCTTTTGTTAAGGCTTTGACAAATTGCTTTGTGAGATTTTTGCTATTTTTTACTTTTTAACTTTGAAACTTATGATTTGCGAAAATCGTGACGTGATGGTTAAAAATGAAGGTCATTTTCGGATTCAGTGCTTAAAAAATACACCAAAATCAATTATCAAAAGTTAAAAAACACAATCATGGCAGGCTTGTGTTATTAATGTTGTTCACTATAACTAAAAGAACAAAAAATAAGATAAATAATTACCATAGTACAAGAATAAAAAGAAAAAGAAAAAATAAGACATTTAATAAATAAATTCTGTTATAACGTTTTTGATTTTATGACCTAAAAAGTAACAATAAACCATATTTTGAGGAGAGGGCGGGATTATATAAAAAGGGTGTTGGATAACAGAGTGTTTCGGTTAATCGGATGTCGGATAATCGAGAGTGTAATATTTTCAAATCGCATTAATTATTTCATATTCATTTAATAATTAACTGCAAGGAATGATTTGAGCAACAGAAGTTATGACTACGTTGATTATATGTCACTCGGTATCGCCCCCCCCCCCCCCCCAAAACGATTCTCTGGATCCGCCCCTGCTTCAGATACTGATATTTATATTAAAAAAATTTAGCCAATCAGGTGATACTGTCTTGAAGATGACTTAGTTTATAATTTTAAAGTGATATTTAGGTTAAGAAGAAAATATTAACATATTCAGTGAACTAATTTTTGCTGCAAAAACATACTGCAGTCAAAGTAATAGAAAAAATCTATTATTGGGGGAATTTCTATGAACAAAATTGCACAAGAGATTGAATATTAAATACAAATTCTTCTTTTAAATTAAAATTCTATTGAATAAGCACCTATTTACTTCTAAATACATAATAAAATTTATTTAAATGCTCCTTAACACAATCAAATCCCATTATCTTGAATACAAGAGGAATATAAGGGAAAATCAGGTTTCCTTGAGACATCAAGCTTTCCTAAGGAATAATGACTAAAAATATATAATTTCATTAATTCTTAATTTTGTCATGTAAAATAAATGTGCATTACAAGGATGCTTAGAGAAAAACCCATTTATTAGGTCTGATGGCTGTTTAAATCTTTTAGTGCATGACAATGTTTAGTAAAGCTACTTGCATATCTCAAGTTCAACATATTCAGTAGAGTCTAAAGAGTTGGTAAATACTTTTGACTGAACTTTGACACAACAGAGCTACACATTCTATTATTCAAAATTCGGTTGGGACAGAGTACATATATTGTTTTACTGATCAAACTTCACTCACTTCCAATGCCATCACATTTCATACAAAATTAATATGAAAATCTTGCTAAAGTATCTTCATTATTGTTAAAGCTGTGAACAAAAATTCGTGTCCAGCTTGTGGTGAGACACCCTGTCTCTTCGATTGAATAAGTGTATTGCAATGCTGGTTTCTTGTCCAAAAAATGTTTGTCTGGACTGCATTATCTTCATTGAAAGTTTGTTCCAAATTTTTAGAAACACCTTGTGTAGATCCAACCTTTGAAAATAATCGCTTACTACAGACACTGCTTTCTGCTGCATTTAAAAAATTCCTTGTTAAATTACATGGAACAGGGAAATTATTCTTCCAGAGTTGCCATCATTTGTAATATATAGATATTTTTCTTTTTTCAAACTTCAGTCCCTTCCTGACAAATAAACATTATAAGACTGATTTTCTTTGTTATTCGTTTAAGATTTCTCTTCAGTCTTAAAATACAGTAAGAGTCCTGATTATCCAAGTCCCACTTAACTATGTTTCCAATTCAACCGAGTTACTGAAAAAAGGGCATTTTTTTCATATTCTGACCAGAAAATCAGAGTTACAAAATTTTTATGACTGCTCTTTCATCTTCATCTAGACTTCAACTTTCATTCACAGTGACTGTTTCTTAATGATGAAAATTATGTCCATCAGAAGAAAATGATGCATTCTGAAGGTTTAAGTTTGATTGAATTAGCTAACTCAGCTATTGCATGAGTTGAGCAGCAAGAAAAGGCAATTCTGATTACACTAGTACAATGGCATAGCTGTCAACTTGTATGGTTTTGTGTTGCCATTAAAATTTAATATAGAAAATTTTGCCTTATTTATCATTAAAAATTGTTAGATTTTGGCTATTGAATTAGGCAAAATTTACTATTAAATTTTATTGGTAAGTAGAAATTGGCAGCAGTGCAATACCGTAATATTGAAGCAAATAAACCTGTATCATCCAACAAACAAAGCTATCGAGGACTTCTTTAAGTGAACAATTAATTTATTTCATTATTTTTAGAAAATCAATAGAAGTGTGCATTAAAAAACTTAGTACCGTAAAAATCAATAAATTGTGTAAATTTATAGGGTTAGATGTGGTAGGGGTCAGGTGGGGGAAAGTGGTGGTAAAATCAAGCTTTTTTTAGAAAAGGCCCTAAAATCAAACTATTAAATTTATTTCAATGAAACTTTTAATGCATTTTCTATACATTGAATTCATATAGATTAAACATGAAGCATAACCACTCAATTTTATTCGATTGTTTTCTGACAGTGATACATTTAAAAGAGCATGTTTTGATATCACCACTTTACCCCATGGTGGGGGAAAGTGGGGGTAGTTCCAAAATTAGTGTATATTTAAATAAAAATGTGAAAAAATTGTTTTTTAAATGAAAATACACTGAAATAAATGTATCTTAATTATTTTTAAAGGTACAAATGCACACAAAAAAATATTTTTCTGATATTATTTAATTAAAGAAATAATGTCCATGGCTATCAAAATTAGGTTCACTTAGTATGTACCATATATTGCTGAACTCTATATAATCTTCACCACCACATAGCAAGAAAAGTCTAATAGTTCCCCAATGGTGACTTATTCAAATGCTTTATGTGATATAATGTATTAATTTTTATCACTTGGGCAATTATTTTAGCTGATCGACTTTTTGACGGCATGCAATGAGCATAAACAAGATAGTTTGTAAACATTAAATTTGTTTCCAGTTTCTAAAACTAAAATAAGAATAGTTGCCATAATCTCAATATATGTCTCTAAAAAAGAATTAACAAAATATCTTAATTTAAAAGAGAAAATAGGTTTTTTTCAATATACCCCCACTTTACCCCATGGGCCCACTTTCCCCCACCTGACCCTATGTAAAAAATAACTTTTAATTTAATTGTATTATATTAAGATTAAAATTTATAAATAAAGCCTATTTTTTTTAGATTACTTTTATTACAGCCCATTTTTAAAAATTAATCACATCTACAGTCTAAAATTGAATCATCATACAACATTGAGCTAAGCCTAACTATACCACCACTTTCCCCCATCTCAGAGAAAAAATCATAAAAAATTGAAATAATAAAATAATTCTTACCTTGATGCATGAATCTGTTTTTAAGAAGTTCTTCTACTGAAATGTATCAAAATATACTAATTTTTTAATTAATTTTTTTCAACTACTTTTCAGCAGTGAAATTACGCTTGAAATTATTGAATATTAAATACGTGAATAATCACATTGCTAACAAGTCGTAAACCAACTTAGTGAAAAATGTCCAAGCCGAGAATCGAATCCCGGCCCCTGGAATAGATCTCCAGTGCTCTACCACTAACTATATATTCACCGATGCTGGGTTCATTTGCGTCTCATGTTTCGTCACTGGACTGTGTGCTCATGAAGACTTTTCCATCTAGTGCTGCGGTTGCAGCCTAACTGACTTATATAAGTGAGAGATGCCAAGCTGGGCATCGTCCTTGTGGTTTAGTGGTAGAGCACTGAAGATCTATTCCAGGGGCCGGGTTCGATTCCCGGCTTGGACATTTTTCACTAAGTTGGTTTACGACTTGTTAGCAATGTGATTATTTACATATTTAATATATACTAATTTTTTCAAGTGAGAAAAGATCAAGAACAAAGTTTATCAATACCATGTGTTAAGAACAAACTGCACATATATGTAAACAAGAAGATAAACAACAGTAAACTTGTTGCCAGATTTACAAATTTTAATAGAAATATTTGTCACAAACTCCAATTATGTATTAATTGAAAAAAAAAGTAAAAATATGTACATTTATTGTGAAATAAGTGCATTTTTTTAGATTACCACTTTCCCCCACCTGACCCTATATTCCCAGATGGCCGCCATCTTTGATGTTTTGAGATTTCTTGGCGATTTTATGTTGGCGATCTTTATCAATATGTGGAAACCCGTGTGACTTGTGTGTTCTGGCGTGTCGTGTTCTGGCAACCCCTGCGAAGCTCATTTTTGCTTAGGATTTTGTGGATGTGTTTTGATATCATGTTGTATCGTTCTGTCTTTTTATTTTTATGTTAAATTTATTGGATGTATTTGATTGACTATGGTTTCTGTAGTCCGTTTAAACGCTCTTGCTGAAGTTATTAAGATATATGAGGAAATTTTGACGAAAAAAGGAGGTTTGTTTACAGTGCGTCAATGCATATTCATAAGCCTATTTTGGAAAATGATGGTGATACTATGACAGGTATTTCGTGCTTGAGCTTTCAAGAAAGCAGATGTCTGTTAAGGTATGTTGATAATTTTATGTATATTTTGTTGCCTTACAAGTTTTGTACATTTTGAGATTGCTACAAAGCGAGAACTGCTGAATTTTGAGATTGCTACACAGTGAGAACTGCTGAATACAGTGATTTTTTTTTCGGTTAATGAGCATGGAGCGCTCATGCAACAATTACTGATTGCATATTGTATATTTCATCTAAGTTAGTGATGATTCATGTAAATCTGGTTTATTCGAGTTTTTTGCTTATCTGAGATGTGCCTGTTTCAGATAATTAAGACTCTACTGTGTTTGTTTTAGATGGTATTCATTTATTTTAATTCACAGAAGAAGCTATGAAATTAAAAGTTTTATTAAATTTAAAAAAAATAAGACTTTTCCCTTCTTAAATAACTCACAGCATAGGTTTTTTCTAGTGTAAAGTTTACTTATTCAACTTATGTCTTTTTCAACAAAATGGAAGTTTTTGTGTTAAATATATTATGTTAAAAATTGTTTTAAAGTTTAATGTTTTAATAGTCTTAAGCATTAAGTCCTGAAATATATGACTGCATTTTTTTCAATATTCTAATACTGTAATCAAATATGTTGTCAAGAAATTCTCCTGCCTCTTGAACCTATAATGATTGATTTGGCTGGTTTATTTTAGAAATTCAGTTTATTTTTCATCTCTCATAGCTGATTGGTTTATATTATTATTTAGATAATTAACTAACTACAGTGGTAACTGAATGATATTTAGATACACTTCATTTAATGTATTTCATTCTGAAAATTTTTTTCCTGCTTAACATTTCCTCATCTAATTTTTCTCTGTTTCTTTATATAGCTGGGTTGTTTGCATACAAAATTAGGGGTTAATGTTGTACCCCAAGAAGAGTGTAAAAGCTTACAAATTAAAGAGAAGCAGCGAAAAACTCCCGATATGGAATCTTTGTCATCTAATGTTACTGTTTTGAGTGCATCAGCCACAGGCTCTGGTAATAGATTTTAATATTATAATTCTTTTTATATTGATTCATATGAATGTTAAATATTTAGACCAGTAATTCTTCTCAAATCTCAACTGCTGTGCTGTAAGAGGACCATATGTGTGTTGCAAAAATTTTCAATAAAGTTCTATCAAGATTTTGTGAAGTAACATTACTATAAATTTAACATTTCAAATTCAGAAATGTACTTTAAAATGAGGTTTAGTATTATACTTACATTTCTTGCAAATTTGCTTGAATGATTAAATGTTCTTGTTAAGGGTATGTGGGAAAATCATGAAATTAGCTTTTCTATTATAAACAAAATAGATCTCTGACAGATCCTTGGTAGAAGATTTTTGAGTATGCCTAGATCCTAAAATTTGATCTTTAAAAGAAGATATTCAAAAAGAATTCTTTTTACTTCAATTTATATTATAGGCTATTTTATATTTTTTAACTGCATTAGAATATTTTTTGTGTTGTTAAATAAACTAGGGGATCCAACCTAGGATTCCTGGGTTACATTACATGGTTAAAAACCATTTTTTAAATTGAACACTCTAATTGGTTATATTTAATATACTTTTTTTAGATGCTCACTAACAAGACCAAAATGCATATTTATATTAAAAATATCAATTATGTATTAAAATAAATTTTTGAAATTTATTAAAAGAAATGCTTTTGTATTAGCTGCATGTCAGGAGTTAATAGCAGAAAAAATCACCTAATGTCGCTACTTACAGCAACCTTTTTTATTCTAATAATTTCAGTGGTTTTAAGCACATATGTCTTAAATTTGTGTTTTATTTATACAGAGTTTCCTCCAGGTTTAAAATGGGGAAGGATGTTAGTGGTGGAAAAAAGGGCAATTTTTTACTCCTAAAGGCACTTTTTAGATTCTAACGTGTACTTTTTGGTTTTTAAGGCATTTTATTTTTAAAGCTATTTTTAATATTTAAAATTCGGGGCACTCTTTTCAATAGAAAATAAGTGTTTACTATGCAAAAAGAAAAAGAGTAAGGATTCATTTTTTGGATTTTGGGGGGAAAGAAAGGTGCTAATTTTTTGAATGATGGGTAAGGAGGGTGCTGTTTTGTAAATTGAAGTGTGCAGCACCCTCGTAAAATTGTCTCGAGGAAACTCTGATTAATATTTTGTTATTGATGAGGTTTTAATTTCTTTTTTGAATATTAGCCAGAAATAAATGATAAACTATTCATATTCTTTTAAGTGCAAACTAGTTAATTTTTTGTAATTGGTCTGCATGCAATATAGATTTTAAAAAAATTCATCTTTGAAAATTATTTTTTAAATTATAATTAACTAGTAAATTTTTATACAGTTTTCAACTAAATTGTATTTGAAAAAAACCTTTTTTTTCCCCCCACTATTTGACGGTGTAAAATTGAAATTGTGCAATGTTTAGAAGTTGAAAAAGTTGCAGTAAAAGTAAAATTTATTGTTAGGTGTTGCCACCATGAATATGCCCTCAGTGCTTCTTGCATACCGTATTTTCTGAGAATAACGGCACACCAAGTACAACACTACAGTTACTTAAAAAAAAAAAAAACTAATTTAACGCCACACCCAGTATAACGTTGCATATGTTATAAAAAAACCTACCAAGTGCAATTAATTAAAATTATTAACTGGTAGGCATAAAATTAAACATTTTGAACTTAAATAAATAATTTATCTTTTAATTAATTGAACAATTAATTCCACTATCAATGTTATTTATTTTAACAAATGGAAAAAAATAATAATGCAGCAGCAGTGAATAATTAATGTCATACATTTGAAAATCCATCAAAATCTTCATCTTCAGTATCGCTGTGGAATAATTTTTAAATTTCAGGTGACAAACTTTGATCGGTATCTGTGAAAACATCTGCATCATTCGTGTCATTATCAAAAAAGTGAGCCAGATCAGATCTCGGATGTTACAATCGGGTTCGTCACTCGATGGCGTTTAAGATTAATCGAGCTGTTGTCAAACCTGAGTGGGGAGGAATGGGACACTTTTTACAAAAATAAAAAAAATCAACACAAAAACAAAAATTTCAGTTTATAGAATACAAAATGAAACACTTTCTAATGTCCTTGAACAATATAGAAACATAATTTGCAGAAACAATTTTATAATTAAAGAAATTGTAAGTTTCAAAATGTGTCCCATACCTTCCCACTAACAGGGAGGTATGAGACAGCTATAAAACAAAGCTATAAGGCACAAATAGTCTAGTGTTGGCTAAATGTACAGTCTAACAAAGATTGTAAGTTGATAATGTCTGTGCCACAATATCAAATTCCAGTATCTTCATCACTGGCAGGAAAATTCAGGATTGTCAGTCACAGATGACATTAAAAAATCATCGGTTCAATTTATTCACATTTTGAAGTAAATGAATATATTATCAATGATATAATTAATATATTACCCTCAAAAAATATTTGTATATTAGCAATTTACATTCATCTTATTAAAAAGAATTAATTGGACATGTCCCATTCCTCCCTTTACTGGCATGTCCCTTCCTCCCCACTACCTTCTTTTATGTTAAACTTCTCTATAAACAAAAATGCTGCTTGAAGGCTTAGTTTAAACTAGGGATAATATACAGTATAATGTTCCATAAATAGGGAAACTGTTACATCTATTCATAAACTAGTCATTAATATACAGAAAGCATAAAAAGTATATGAAGCAAATTTACTTTAGATTCTTGAAATAATCTTTTACTTTATACAATTGCAAGCTTATGCTCAGTTTTACTGTTTTAGTGGCAGAATTGCTGTAAAATTTTGTATAAAGGGAGGGGGGGGGGGGATTTTAGAGTTCCATAAAGGAGGGGATGCACATTTGTCCATTAAAAAGCATAAAATCTCAAAACTTTCAGGAGGGACATTCCAATGCCCCCCTCCTGAATTGAACACTAGGTCAAATCGTTATACTTTTGTTTAGAAGCCTAGTTATTCAGGTTACTAGTTTATTATGTTGTATTTTTCAAGTTTATCCCATCTAATCTCTCCCACACCCAACCCCTTCCTCACCAATCTTAATTTACAGGGCCATTCAATATATGCATGCAATTTTTAAAATGTCCAATTCTTCTTCTGTTTTATTATAAAGCCACATTTTAAAACCTTGACCAACGATATGTTTGCGACCGTTCGGGTCTTACCTGCCTCATTTGCAGGGGTGGGAGACATATTTTTTGTTTCTTTCAAACCATATCGTGTAACATATCATTGGAAAGCTTTTAATGTGATCTTTTATTTTCTGTCCCTACCTTTCCTTCCTTTTTGATAGGAGTCAACCATGCTCCAACTTTTGTATTGATATTTTTGACAGTAATTTCAAAGCAATATATATATATATATATATATTTATTCTTTCGGTTTTACTAGTTTAAGGGCAGAACTGTTGTCAAATTTTGCATAAGATTTTTTTTCCTTCTAGGTTAAGTTGTTATATTTTTAGTTTAGGAGCCAAGTCATTTGGGTTACTAGTTTATTAAACTATACTTTTCCAGTTCATCAACAATCACATTCCCGCCTCACGCCCCCCCCCGCGCTCCCAATTCCAATTTTCTTAATTATGGTCCAATTTCAATGGGACCTTTTTTAACATTCTTCCCGAGTCATTTGCTTACCAACTAAACATTGATATCATATCTGCAGCTCTTGGTAAGCACTATTTATGAACAATAATAACAAATTTAGTCTCTTTTCCAGTTTAAACATATCATTCTTGGTTTAAAGCCATGTTACTCATGGTTCTCGTTGGTTAAGTGGTATTTCACAAGTTTGTCAAAGTGTTTGTGTAAGTTGTATTTTAGAAATTCCAGTCATTTACAACCAAACTTACTGATTTATGATACTTTGAATTTTATGAAATTTTGGAGCTTTCCGACAGTAAAGGATCTCCTGTGTGTTATTAATGTTTTTCAAGTGTATAGGTATGAAAATACGTGCTAAAATGCTTTAAAACTTATTTCTTCAAATAATATATTTAACAATTTAAACAAAGTGATCTGCGAGAATTTTGTACTGTTTTCTTATTTCTATATATGTATAGAGGAAAAAAAATACACTTGAGGATGTTGCAATTAAGTATCAAGTTTGTATTTAGGAACATTATAAAAATAAATAAAAATAAAAACCTTTACAGAATCACTAATTTCAAATGGATTAGAAGAGAATATTATACAAAAAACAGCCGGCGAATATTGGATAAATAAATATTCCGAAAAAGTAAATGAATTTGAGATTATGTATTCTTAAAATACAGAGAAATTTTTTTTATCGAATTTCTTCTAATATTACTAGCTCTAATGTTATAAATTTCCAAGCAATATACATGTGTAAAACAAATCTTCGATATAGATCTTCAAAAAAATAATAATTTTCTAAGCAATAAAATACATACACAGACACAAATATACAGTTATACATATAACATGAAACACAAGTCAATAATTCGAAGTTCAGTTGAGGAATAGTTGCATAGTTTTATTACACATATTTTTATCTGTAACTTTATCTTAATAAATAAGTGTCCACTATCCTTTTAAGACAGTCAAATTAATTGAATTTTTTTTCTTCTGGGAAAATTAAATTTTTACGTCTCGTAGTGGTGATTTTTTTTAAATAAAAGAACTTCAGTAAATTTTGCTAGTTACATGATTAAACTCAAATTGTAAGAATACCAAATCGGTTCTTATGGCAATGTGAATTCTGTTTCTGAAAATTTTAATTCAGGCCGGAAAAAAATCACAATAATTCAAAGTTTGTTTGCTTCGAGACCGGGGTGGATATAAATCTCATGGGTTACGCTGCCGAAGGCGGTAGGAGCCCCAACTCTAGGTTTATATATATATATATATACTCGTATATCTTAGAATAAAAAAATTGGGAGCCTAAAATTTTTAACCCATGAAGTAATGAAAACCATTTAAAATGAAAACCATTTCAAACACATACAGTGATATTTAAAATTTCATTAATTTAAATTATATTTTACATGCAGGAATTATTCAGATCTTTGTTTTATGCCAAAATACATGGGCATAAGTTACATAAATAAATATGATATTTATATTTCTACAACCTATGTTAGGTAGCTTTTATTACAAAAAGCTACCTATTGCAGCCGTTCGGAGGAAAGCGATTTCAAAAAATTTTGGTATATTTTCATCGATCATGACCCCCAGACCCCGAAACCACCCTCCGTTCAAAATTGATATATATATATATATATATATCAATATATATATATATATATATATATATATATATGACCTTTGTCATACTGTAACTCTCGTATTTATGAACCGATTTGGATGTAATTCGGTGTGTACATAGTACATACCAATGTCTCGACCGAGTTCGTTGGCCAGCTTTATCCGCCATTTTGTTTCAAAATGGCGGCCATTTAAAATTTTTTTTTAAATTTAAAATTTGAAATGTGGTACCAAAATTTTGAAAATGGAAAAATATTTTTTTCTTATGTATTTGACCTTTATACAAAGACTCCGGAGCAGTTTTTGTTTCGTCTATATCTTAAAAAATGGCTGAGTTATAGCATTTTGAATTTCTAGCATGGCTGACATTTTGAAACGTCCTGAATTTTGTCACGCGATAAAAGGCGTATTTATGAACCGATTTCGATGTAACTTCGTTTATACGTAGCACAAATCAATGTCTCGACCGAGTTCGTTGGCCAGCTTCATCCACCATCTTGTTTAAAAATGGCGGCCATTTAAATTTTTAAGAAAAATTTAAATTTGAAATGTGGTACCAAAAAACTGAAAATTGAAAAAATATTTTTTCTTATGAGTTTGACCTTGATAAAAAGATTCGGGAGCAGTTTTTGTTCCGTCTATATCTTAAAAAATGGCTGAGTTATAGCATTTTGAATTTCTAGCGTGGCTGACATTTTGAAACGTCCTGATTTTTGTCACGTGATAACAGGTGTATTTATGAACCGATTTGGATGTAACTTGGCATGTACATAGTACATACAAATATTTCGACCGAGTTCGTTGGCCAGCTTCATCCGCCATCTAGTTTCAAACTGGCGACCATTTAAAAAATTTAAAATTTAAAATGAGATACCAAAAAATTAGAAAATGAAAAAGATTTTTTTGTATGTGTTTTACTTTAATACAAAGATTTCGGAACAGGTTTTGTTTCGTCTATATCTAAAAAAATGGCTGAGTTATAGCATTTTGAATTTCTATTGTGGCTGACATTTTAAAACGACCTGATTTTTGTCACGCGATAACAGGCGTATTTATGAACTGATTTGGATGTAACTTGGTCTGTCTCTGTACATAGTACATACCAATGCCTCGACTGAGTTCGTTGGCCAGCTTCATTAGCCATCTTGTTTCAAAAGGGTTGCCATTTAAATAAAATTTAATTTAAGGTATTAAAAAATTGGAAAATGAAAAAGATTTTTTTTATGTGTTTGGCCTTGATACAATGATTCTGGAGCAGTTTTTGTTTCTGAAAATTTGTTCTTTTGTTTATATCTTAAAAAATGGTTGAATTATAGCACTTTGAATTTCTAGCATGGCTAACACTTTGAAACGATCTTGTATTTGACACGCGATAATACACGTATTCGCCTATTTCGATGTAAGAAGGCATGTGGATAGTATACATCAATATCTCGACCAAGTTCGCTGACCAGCTTCATCAGCCATCTTGTTTCAAAATGGCGGCCATCAAATTAAAAAAATTATATTTAAAGTGAGGTGCAAAAAAATTAGAAATTGAAAAAGGTTTCTTTCTTAAGTATTTGACCTTGATATAAGGATTCAGGAGCATTTTTTGTTTGCCTTTATCTTAAAAAAATGGCTCAGATATAGCAGTTTCAATTTCTAATGTGGGTGACATTTTGAAAAATCTGATTTTTTGCCTGCGACAGCACTCGTATATATCAACCGACTCAGATGTGAGTGAGCATGTGCACAGCAATTACTAAGGTCTCGACGAAGTTCATTGGTTTGCCTCATCCACCATGTTGTCTTAAAATGGTAGGCACTTTAAGAAATCGCCGAATTTGGCAGCCAAATATAAGTTACCTTAAATAAAAAGCAGCTTGGATAAAGCTGAGTAATTTCGCGAAATTCTCATTCATAATGATTTAATATTGATAAAAATTAGTATTGAATCTCCTATATTTAGTTTCCACTAAATTGAGCTTCGTGTGTTTTGAATAATATAAGTTGCCTTTTTTAAAATAAGGAATATGAAAGCTACCTCTTCCTCCCGGCACTGGCCGGAAGGACTTTTTATAATTGTTCCTGATGTACTGTGCATCATCAACTATTTCTTTACATATCTTGAACTAAAACATATCCCCACTGTGATACTTTAAAATATTAAATTTGTTGTTATTTGTGTTGTACTTTGTTTTTTTTTTAAGTCTATTTGTTATGCTTGCTTATATTTTTTATATGCTTCTCCATTCATTTTTATGTTCTTTACTTTATATTTATATGATTTTCTTAGGAAGAAGTAAAGTAGCATTGAAACCTGGACATTCTTTAATGGATTGGATTAGATATACACATTCTGGTAAAGATTTAACTTCAACTGGTGGAAAAATACTTGATGTTTCTCCGCGAGAACTTGCTAAACATAATACAAAAAAGGATGCGTGGATTGCTTTAAAAGGTTATTATTAAAAAAATATTAGACTTATGATGTAAATTAATACAATAGATTCCGTCAAATCCGCAGCTTGGGACCAGAGGTTGTGCGGATTTCGGGTCAATGCTTTGTTTACATTTTTTAAACAGTAATTCGTATGCAATAATGCAATGAAAATTATAATGGATGATTGCAATATAGTAAGATATTAAAATAATTAAGTAATAAACTAAAATGATAAAAATAAGATTTTTTAAATGAGTAAATTATTAAAAGTAAAAGTCAAGTAAATAATTAATAATGTTTAGTTAAATATGCATAATAAAGATAAGATACATTTTCCTTGAATTATTCAATGAAACTTTCCTCATTAAGGTACCATATTAATTCACATCGAAATCATAAAGTAAAGAAGTTTTATTTCAGGTTTAGCCAGTCTTAATAACCAAAAAAGTTTAATTAATACATAAATATATTTGGTAAAAAGATTGTGATTACCAATGATATGAGCGATATCTTGATTTTTTTCAGAAATAAATTTATACTTCTTCCATGAAAAAACTACAAGTTCAGTCATATTATTTAGAATTACATATTAAAATACATAGGAAATGATACTAAACTAAAAAATTCTGTAATTTTGTCCCTACATCTGAACTGAAAGTTTCATTGTTTACATCTTTCATGATGTGTAGATTTTAGGGTTGCAGATTTGAGGGAGTCTATTGTATAAGTTTTTAGAGAAATTAATACATTTTTAGAGAAAATGAAATTTGTTAATACTAAAATGACTCTTAAGTTAAATGATAGTTATCTATCTTTTTCTGAAAATTTCCTATATTTTAGTGTTTTCTAGAATAAAATTAAAATAATATGTAATGTGTATTTAGTGATTTAACTTTTCAGTAAATATCTCTTAACAGTTGCTTAGCCAGGGTGTTGGAAGTAGGGTTGTGCACCGGGCCAGGCTGGTTTGATGCTAATTTATTTCCTTATGTGTCAGTTGAATTCTATTTTTATTTATTCGCTATGAATTGGATTCAGGTCAGTTTTGTGTTAGGTTTTGACTCTCATGAGTTGGTTTTGGGTTGACCAGATTTTTCCTGAATAAGTCCTGAATATTTTTCAGATGAAAAAAACTATATAGTATATGAATATTAATATGTGTATATATGTTCATTTTTCTACATAAAAGATAAAATTGATGTTAAAGGTATAATTGCAGACTACTTTTCTATAATTGTATTAAAATATAGATTTTCTATCACTTTACATTTGTGTTGAAGTGTGTCTGATAGCAGGTGATCATTTAATTTTTTTTTTTTTTTTTTGTCAGGTTTGGATTGTGTTGTGGGTCCATAAAAATTTTCTTGTTTATTTGGGTAAGGTTGTGGGTTGACTTATAGAATTTTCAGGATCAGGGCAGGTGTAACACGACCAGTGATGTAAAATACCCGGGTATTTATTTTTAGGGATAAATACCCAGGGTATATACCTGGATATTGGGTATTTACCTGAGTATTTATTTTATAAATTAAATATAGCTGTGCAAAACTTTCATATAGATATTCGTTATGATAGGCGAGTGTAAAAGAAAGATAAAATTAGAACTTTAGCTTTTAATTTATGCTAAAAAAATTAGCTTAGGGGTGATTTGTTTCATAGTGAAATTGGACCAAACTCTGAAATTTTCACTTTGAACACCTAATTTTGACAGCATATTTAGCTTTTTTTGTAATATTGACAAAAGAGAAGAAATTCAGTGAAGTGGTTTAGGACTTATGCAGGTTTAAAGTTTAAGACCCTAAAGTTAAATCCATTTGAAATTGTTGCACACCAGATTCAATTGTGGGCAATTTTTTAAACATAACTCATAAAATTACTTAGCAGCTGTAACCCTTTTTGTTATGACCCATTGTACACTATGTAGATATGGAATAAGAAAATATTCTTGAACATGTATATATTTAAAAGACAAGGCTGTTTTTTTAGCCATCTGGCCTGAGCTTTCTACTGAACCTTATTTTTTAAAATGAAAGCTGATTATTTGTATGTCTGCCCACATTTGATATTTTTAAAAATAATTCTTATTTTATATTTTAATTTAAAAACTCTTTTAAGAAATTTCTTCATAGTAGTGGAAACTGGATTACTTCCATTGTTACAGAGAAAAGGGATGCAATCAGGATTACTATATCATTAACGGATGCCATTTTCTCAATGCAATTAAAAATAACTTTTTCTAAATTTTTAAATAGAGAATGGCGTCACGTTTAAAAAAAAAAAAACTAATTTTTACTCATGAAGGTATTACAATTTCAATATTTTTTACATTCCGCTGATACTGAGATTGAGATGTTAATCTCAAAGGGCTTCACTAAGCTAAATTGACCTCATAGTAAAAAGGAAACAAGTATTTTCTTTGATAAAACTAAATATTTTACTACGAATGCATCAAAAAGAATACATTTCTGGTTTTTGCTGACACTGAGATTAGAGCATCAAGTCAAGAGTACAAATGTTTGCATGCAAAATTGTAACTGGCAAAAGGGACATCAAGTTTGGAAATATGTATAGTTAATAATAACTTCAGTGATGTCGCTGTACTTGAAAAATCCTGGGTCCCCGGGACCCAGGATTCCCAAAAGGATTTCCAAAAATCTGGGTCCCTTTTTTAAAAAAGCGGGTCCCCATCAATAATAATTCATATTTTAAAAGGATAAATTAAATTTGTTTATTTGGAAAAGATAAAATAAATGCGTTAATTATTCTTTTAATAATAATTAAGTGATGAATTAATTGCACTCAAATAAGATATTTAAAATATCAAGAGAAATTTTCTTAAAGTAAAAATGCAAGATACAATTTTAATTGTTAAATAATGCTTATTTGGGTGTGTAAGATACCAAGTTCCACTAACAAGTATCACTAATGTTCACATTTCTTTTAAAAAGGGGTAAGACGGGTTTATTAAGAAATATATTTTTGCTGAAATAAAGAATACTTACGTTAAGTAAAGGGGTACTTTTTGTTGAATGAATGAGTGCTTTCATTACACTTCCCATTGAATTATTTATCAGCATGTGTTGGAATCAGACATTTTCCTTGGGAAATTCACATCTACATCATTAATAAACATCAAATCCTAAATCTTCCGAAGGTGCAAGACATTTCAGTGCAGTAAAAAAAGGGGGGGGGTTTCACTGGTCCACCCCCTGAATACATTATCAAAATACACTAAAATCATGCTGTATTTTTAAAAATCTCATTAAAAAAATTAAATCCCATTTTATGAATGTTCTACCTATAAGTTTGGTTTGCACATCTTTTTTGGTGCTTTGACTAAATTCGCGTTTTTTCCGCGATACTTTGACGAAATTCGCATTTTTTCCGCGATCCTTTGACGAAATTCGCGTTTTCCAGCGACTCTTTGACGAAATTCGCCATTTTTTCGCGAATCTGTTGCGAAAATTGTGTTTTTTTCCACGGTACTTTAGCGAAATGTGATCTCTTTTCGAGATCCTTTGACGATATTCGGCTTTAGTCCGCGATCTTTTGACGAAATACGCTTTCTTTTCGTGATCTTTTGACGAAATACGCTATTTTGTTGTGGCCCTTTTACGAAAATCGGTTTTTCTCCACGATTTTTCGACGAAATTCACTATTTTTCGTGATCCTTTTCCAAAATACGCTATTTTTTCGCGGTCCTTTTACGAAAATCGCTTTTTGTTTTCGCGATATTTTGATGAAATTTGCGCTTTTTGCGATCTTTTGACCAAAATCGGCTTTTTTCCGCGATTTTTTGACGAAATTCGCTATTTTTTCGCGATCCTTTGACGAAATACGCTATTTTTTCGCGGTCCTTTTACGAAAATCGTGTTTTTTCCGCGATATTTAGATGAAACTTGCGCTTTTTTGTGATCCTTTGATGAAAATCTGTTTTTTTCCGCGAATTTTTGACGAAATTACGCGTCCAAAGGGACGCGTAAGAGCTATTTTTTTGCATCCCGTCTCCGATTTTTCACGTGATTTACGCACTATAGCGCGTCCGCGGCATCGCTGAACTTATTGCACTTTAAAATGATTTTAAAAGAGTGAATACAAATATGAAAAGTACCTACACATGCAAATTTTGCGAAGGTGAAAATGACATTATTTTTAGCTTTCGTTGTAAGGAAAAAAAAAAAGGATTGTGTCATAATGGCACAATTTTTATTGGTTTTTCATTGCATAATACCAAAGATCACTTCATGATTCATTATCTGAATTACATGTTACTGATTACTTATAGTAATAAATTTTAATTTTTCAATAATTTGAATAGATAAAGTTAAACTTTAGTTATAAATAATATTTGTCATATTTGTTAGGCCAGCCAATATAAGATTGATTACTTATTGTAATTATTTTTGTAAGTTTTTTATAGCTTCAATCTAACAAGTTCTTTTAAACATCTTCATTTGTGAAATTCGACGGGTTCTGACTCGTTTGTTTTATTGAAAAGGTACATTTTGAATAAAATTAACAATAAATGAGTGCCTTATCTGTACACTTCAACTATTTTTTCCCTATAACTCTTACTTTTATTAAAAAAAGATCTGAGATTCAAAACAAAAGAAAATTATTTTGATTATCTAAAAATAACATAATGAATAAGTCTTGATTTGACCATATAATTTATGGTTGAAAATATTCTTTACTATACTGCTATTGATGAGTAGAAATATGAAATTAAAAATTTTTAAATAAATACATTTTGAAGGGATGTTCCACTGTGTCACTTGTTCCTCTGTGATTAAAAATATTTTTTAGGATTATGATTTTTTCAGTGAAATATGAAAATACCCAGTTTTTGGGTATCTACCCAAGGCTTGGGTAAATATTCATGTATATACCCTAAAAATAAATACCTACCTGCTGGGTATTTACACATCCCACATCATTGGGCACACAACCCATGTCAGGCTAGTTGGAAGAGTGTGGCTTAGTGATGGGCGATTCTCGAGAATTCAACAATCGAGAAAAATCGTCATCGTAAAAAATCACAATCGATACAGTCATCGATTAATTCCTAGAACCTACAATTGAGATGTTTTACAATCGATTATAACGAGAAAAGCTAAAAACAGTTTTTGGAAAACTTAGCTATTATTCTGGCCGACAATTTCATAGTAGTGATAGAGCTTAGTGATGGGCGAGTCTCGAAAATTTACCAATCGAAAAAAATCGTTATCGTAAAATACACAATCGATACAATCATCGATACTTTCGAGAATCTACAAAGGAGATGTTCTAGAATCGATTATTGAAATCATTGTTTTTACATATATATAAGGCAGATTTTATTAAATATAGGGTAACTGAAAACAGATGGAATAAAAAAACAACAAACCAAAGGGAGGCTGTAAAGGAGCCATTAGACTGGAAAAGTCTTGTAAGGGTGCCCCTGGTTGAAAAAAGCTGAAAAAACGCGAGTAGCTATGAAGCGGTAAGGGGAGTTTAAGTATCAAAAATTAGAATTTTTCGGCAATTAGCACCAAAATAACCAAAGAAATAAGAATAAAAAGCGCCCCTAGTGGCAAAAACATGAACTAAAGGATGATAAAAGGGATCAAAATCTTTTATTGATTTTTTTACGTCATTTGAGATTGGATCTTTAATTTCCCCATTTTTAGAAAGTCTTTGACTGGAATACATTAAACGAACCCCCGCGGGGAGCAAAGTAGGGGGGAGGGGCAAGGAAAGTGCATAATATGAATAAGTGGTCACAGGACTTTCCAACGATATGTCACATGAGGGGTGTCGGCTAAATTTAGAAAAGTGTCCCCGCGCGGGGCAAAGTAAGGGTAGGGGTGCGGGCGATATATAAAATGAAATAGCAATCACAGAGCTTTCCAATGATATATCACATGAGGGGTGTCAGCAAAAGATAGAAAAGAGCCCCAACTCCCAGGATTCCAATTATCGTGTCCCCCGAAATATACCCTGCCCATCCTTCTCTTTGAAATTTTCATATATTAAAAATTATTTATCGGAGGGCTCCGTAAGAAAATCCGATCTAAAATGTTTAAAAATGCTACGATTTCAAAAAAGTTCGAAAAGTGCCTCTCTCGGGGCGCCAAACTAGGGAGGGTAGAAGAAAGGTTCATAATATGAAAGAGTAACTTTCCGATGATAACCGAAAACTTTCCGATGATATATCAAATGACTGGTCCAAAAAAAGTTTGAAATCTACCTCTCCCACGTGGGTTCCCTCTTTTATCCCAGAATATACCCGGAAATCACGCAGCCCCAATTTTAAAATTTTATATTTAATAAATAATATTTATCGGAGAGCTCCATTAAAAAACCTCATTTAATGATATTTATTGTAGAAATCTCTACAATTAAAAAAAAAATTTCACCCCCCCCCCCGCCCCCTTCCGGAATTCAACTCTGGGAGGAGAAAGGTTCATAATATGAAAGAGTGGTGAAAGGACTTTCTGATGATATGTCAAGGAGAGGTTTGGTAAAAGTTTGAAAATTACCAGCCCCCCCTTTGTCCACTCTCGTGCCCCCTAGAATTCACTCACCTTCCTCTTTGAACTTTTTATATTTAATAAATAGTATTTATCTGAGTCTCCAGGTATGGGGCAGCTTGGCAGAGCTAAAATAAGAGAAACATTGAAAATTCGGGGCAAAATGACACTAAATTTAACAGTAAAGTTCGAAACTAGGACTATACAGAACTGAATACATAAACCACTATGCTTCATAACCCACATCGGTTAATAGCAATAAAAAGATAAGTGCCAGTTAAACTGATGGCATTGAGCTCACAGGTTATTCACACTAATTGTATATTATACTCTTATTTCAAAGAATAATGTCCCTCAAAAAATAAATGAAGGGAAATATCCCCCGTTTGCCCCTTTTATACTTAACCAATGAACCTCCAAATCTAATCAGGGAAACTCCTTAACTATAATAAATCAGTATATCAAATTTGAAGCAAATCAGATAATTCTGCATGAAAAAAAGAAACATATCGCTAAATTAAGGGTGGTCTAATCCCTTTAACCCTTTTATACTTAACTAATGAACCTCCAAATCTAATCAGGAAAGCTCCTTATCAGAACGAACATAGAAAAAAAAATTAATGTAAATTGAATAATTCTCCATGAAAATCCATTTATCTAAATTAAGGGGAGGGGACTTGCCCCCTTTTCGCCCTTGTATACTTAACCAATGAACCTCCAAATCTAATGAAGGAAGCGCCATATCGGAATAAATCGGTATATTAAATTTGAAGCAAATTGAATAATTCTGCATGAAAAACCTTTTATCTAAATTATGTTGGAGACTAGCCCCTCCCCTTTATACTTAACCCATAAACCTCCAAATCTAATCAAGGAAGCTTCTTAACATAATAAACCGGTATCCCAAATTTGGAGCAAATCGAATAATTCTGCATGAATAATTCTCCCATTTATCTAAATTAAGGAGGGGGTCTACCCCCCTTTCCCCCCTTTATACTTAACTAATGAACCTCCAAGTTTAATCAGGGAAGCTCCTTAACTTAATAAACCGGTATACCAAATGTGAAACAAATCGAGTAATTCTACAGAAAAACCCATTTATCTAAATTAAGTGGGGGACCAGCCCCCCTTCTCCTCCTTTATCCTTAAACAATGAACTTCCAAGTTTAATCAGGAAGCTCCTTAACATAATAAACCGGTATACCAAATTTGGAGTAAATCGAATAATTCTGCATGAAAAGCCCATTTATCTAAATTAAGGGGGGACCAGCCCCCCTTCTCCCCCTTTATACTTAACTCGTAAACCTCCAAATCTAATCAAGGCAACTTCTTAACATAATAAACCGGTATACTAAATTTGGAGCAAATCGAATAATTCTGCATGAAAAACACCTTTTTTTTCTAAATTAAGGAGGGGGTCTACCTCCCCCTTTATACTTACCTAATGAACTTCCAAGTTTAATCAGGGAAGCTCCTTAACATAATAAACCGGTATACCAAATTTTCAACAAATCGAATAATTCTGCATGAAAAACCCATTTATCTAAATTAAGGGGGAAGCGGACCAGCCCCCTTCTCCTCCTTTATCCTTAACCAATGAACTTCCAAGTTTAATCAGAGAAGCTGCTTAACATAATAAACCGGTGTACCACATTTGGAGCAAATCGAATAATTCTGCATGAAAAGCCCATTTATCTAAATTAGGGGAAGGGGGGTCCACCCCCCTTCTCCCCCTTTATACTTAACCCGTAAACCTCCAAATCTAATCAAGGCAACTTCTTAAAATAATGAACCGGTATACCAAATTTAGAGCAAATCGTATAATTCTGCATGAAAAACCCATTTATCTAAATTAAGGAGGGGGGTCTACCCACCTTCATACTTAACTAATGAACCTCCAAGTTTAATCAGGGAAGCTCCTTAACATAATAAACCGGTATACGAAATTTGGAGCAAATGGAATAATTCTGCATGAAAAACCTATTTATCTAAATTAAGGAGGGGGGGGGGGACCAGCCCCTCTTCTCTCCCTTTATCCTTAACCAATGAACCGTCAAAACTAATCAGCGGAACGCCTTATCAGAATGAACATAAAAAAAATTGAAGCAAATCGTGCATTTTAATCAAGAGTTATCGCGTTACGTACATACATACGTACGTACATGCGTACACACAGAACCGACGGGTACATTAGCTCTCAGGTTTAGATAGCCTGTGAGCTAAAAAGAGATTGGATAAGCAGATGGACTCTTTTGAGAAATTATGACTTAAACCAGAAATGTGGTAAGTTTGACTCTGAAAGCTTCATTTCCATCTCGCATTTCGGCAAATCTCATCTGGATGATTTTTCCAGCATTTCGACGCTTCCAGATGGGAAGCTGCTTGATGGTTGGTTCTCTCGCGGTTTTAAACCTTTCGGGATGGGAAGTCTCTCGAGAGTTTCTCTCGCCCTTTTCAACCTTTCCCGATGGGAAGCCTCTTGCTGGTTTCTCTCGTCCTTTTCGAAATCTCCCAATTAAAAGCCTTTCGAGGATTTCTCTCGCGCTTTTCAACATTTCGCTATGAGAAGCTTTTCGAGGATTTCTCTCATCCTCGGCAGAGAAGAAAAGTAAGAAAATTTATCGAGAGTACCAAGGGACGAGATAGAGAAAGAGGCATGACAATGAGCTGTGAAATGAAGCCCTAATTTTCAAAGTTTCTCTTATTTTAGGCCTACCAAGATGTCACATACCTGGAGCCCTCCGATAAAAATTATTTATTAAATATAAAAATTTCAAAGAGGAAGGTGGGTCGGGTGATTTCGAGGGAGGAGGACGTGAGAGTGGACTGATGCGGGGTGATATTTAAAAAATTTTACCGAACCCTTCCTGTGGCATATAATCGAAAAGCCCTTTGACCACTCTTTCATACTATGAACCTTTCTTCGCCCAAAGGGGGATGGGGAAGGGGCGAACAAATTTTTAAAACCGTAGCCGATTTCTATAATAAATTTAAATATCACTTTAGATGTGGTTTTTTTATGCAGTCTTCTGGTAAATATTATTTATTGAACATAAAAATTTTAAAGTGGCGGCTGTGTGAATTCCGGGGCGAAAGATTGGGCCCACGCACAGTGGGGCAGGGAACCACCAAAGTTGGCAATAAATAAAATTTACTTTGAACAAATAAACACATCATGCATTCTTTTATATATTTTACGTAGTAAAACTTAAAACTTTTACATAAGCTATAGAGTAATTTATTAACCCTTGAATGCGCGATTTTTTATTTTGTTTCGAAAAAATTATATATCTGAAAGGTTTATTACACAGGGAAAATAATGAAAAAATTAGAAATACGTTTTTCATATAATACGTCAATCTTTTCTTCTGTTGCACATCAGCAATATTGCAATTTAGTAAATATTTTATTACGTATGTCTCCAAATACCTTATTTTATATAATTATTTATTTTATAAAACCTAACCTTTAACCCTTTGATTCCCATGATAGAATACGTTCTACAAATCACGTAGTTCAGAAAATCTGACTTTACACCAGAAAAGTTTCAATGGTTAATTTCCCTTTATTTAAATACGGAATGTCCGTTATTAATTAAAGCACATATAGCTATTTTAATTTTCTGGTGTGAATTAGGTATATACGAATAAAAAAAATCTATTAAATTCAAAAGACTGTTGTTTGCATGTATGCAAAGCTGCGCACTAAAGAGTTAATTAATTTACAAAGCTTTTTCAAATATTTTCTGTACAAAAATAAGTTAAAAACAAGAAATTAAGATAGTTTCTTACAAGTTAAATAATCATCCATAATATCGCCTTAAAAATGCAAAAAAACTGGTATAACTCTTTTTTCAGATATCATTCGAAGTGAAACTAGAGACTTAATAAATACAGCTGAATCACTGGCTTCCGAGTCACAGAAAGTTTGTTTGTGTGAGCTATGTCCCGAAGACCTATCAAAACCCCACTTTGATATAAGGACAACTGCTTTAATTATTCATTTTCAAGCGATTCGATAACAGGTTCTAGTATTTGTAACAAGCGCTCTGAAGTATGATCTAGAAGAGCCTGTAATGCAACTGAAGCACTAACTTCTGTTACCGCGATGTTTTCAGGATAACATTCTTTTTTTGCCTCTTGCACAATTTTGTAAGCGGGAAATTTTTCTGGGGACTTCTAATGACGTTAAACTGTTCGCGACATAATTCCGCGTCTATTAATACAGTCAGAGTATCTTCTCTTGACAAATGCTGTTGTGATTTTGCAGATTTTGTATAAGCATTTTGATATTTGATAGCTCGCTTTGGACTTAGAGTTATATCTTTTAAAACGTTTGAGGCCCGAATCTGTCCTTCAGATCTTAAACTCATAAATGTCGCGTACACTAAAGAAGATGTTGAACTAGAATCGCATAATCATTTTACTCTTAATCTTTTTGATCGTTCAGAACACCCTTTCAAACGGAATATGAGGCCAGCCACGTTTGCTTTTCAATGCCGCTTCTGTTTGTTATTCAAATCCAGGAAATGAAAGCTATTTGTCAAGCCACTCCTTATTAATTCTAAAAAACTTTTCCTTTATCGACTGCTTTATCCTTGTCTCGACAGTCTTTTGCCCATCGGAATTTATATTGAAATTTAAAATATTTTAGTTTCTTTTGTAAGTCTATAGAACTACTACGTTCGCAGTTACTCCTATTCTGGAGGTCTTTTACCAAAAAATCCTTTTGTTTTTCAAAAGTTTTTTTCTTTCGAACGTTTCATAATATTCAGAAGTTCTCTTCTGGTAATATATAATGTATTTAAATTCGTCTCTAAAAAAAGAAACAATTTGTAATCATGTTTATGTATGTACACTAACAAAAAATTGAGGATGATTAACTATAAAAAGGACCACACAATTAAAAAAGGGGCAAAAAGGAGCAAAATTTTCTGACATATTTACCATCCTAAAACTCAAACCTAGTAGAAAAAATTATAGTTGACACTTAACCCGCTTTAACTCATAACTAAAACCTTCAATGTTTGTAGACACTGTTAATTTTATTTTAAAATTTGACTGCTATATATTCTAAGTGTCACTTTGTCTATATAAATCATATTAAAAAAATGTAAAAGTTATTGTATTTTTGTTAGATACCTGAAGTTGAAGGTTTCATAGTCAAAAAATATTATTTTTAAATTATTACAGCGAAATTAAATAACGAATTTGAAACAAAATTATTGATTTTTTTTTCATTTATTATCATCGTGAGAAATGCAGTTTAACTTCTTACTTTAGTGACGACCAAGATAACTTTGCACACTTTTTAATACTAGGCAGATGTTTACTGACATCTGCTCTATTGAATTGACATATGTCGGAAGTTCAAACTAGAATTTCATTTTTTCGATTTTTTGCCAGATTTGAAGGCTTCTTGCCCCACTTTGCCACGGGGGGAGGGAGGGGGAGCAATTTTCAAACTTTTTTAGACCAGTCATGTGATATGTCATCGGTAAGCTCTCGGATGACTCTTTCATATTATGAGACTTTCTTACTCCCCTCCCCAATTTGGCCCCCACTGCGAGGGTAGTTTTTTCTGTTTTTATCATTTTAGATCGGATTTTTTTATGGAGCCCTCCGCTAAATATTATTTATAATATATGAAATTTCAGGACACTTTTCCAAATTTAGCCAAGACCCCTCATGTGACATATCGTTGGAAAGGTTTGTGACTACTTATTGATGCTATGCACTTCCGGTGGCCGCTCCCCCACTTTGCCCCCCCGGAGGACACTTTTCCAAATTTAGTCAATACCCCTCTTGTGAGATATCGTTGAAAAGGTCTGTGACTACTTATTGATGTTATGCACTTCCGGTGACAGCCCCCCCCCACTCTTTGCCCCCCCCCCCGGGGACACTTTTTCAAATTTAGTCAAGACCCCTCGTGTGAGATATCGTTGGAAAGGTCTGTGGCTACTTATTGATGTTATGTACCTACGGTGTCCCCACCACCACTTTGCCCCCCCTCCCGGTGGCACTTTTCCAAATTTAGCCAAGACCCCTCATGTGAGATATCGTTGGAAAGGTCTGTGACTACTTATTGATGTTATGCACCTCCGGTGACAGTCTCCCCCAATTTGCCCCTCCCGGGGGACACTTTTCCAAATTTAGCCAAGACCCCACATGTGAGATATCGTTGGAAAGGTCTGTGACTACTTATTGATGTAATGCACCTCCGGTGACTGACCCCCCCCCACTTTTCCCCCACGGGGGTGTTTTTCTAAATTTAGCTGAGACCCCTCATGTGACATATTGTTGGAAAGGCTTATGACCACTTACTCATGTTATCCACCTCCCGCACCCCTCCCCCCCTTTGCTTCCATGGGGAGGGCATTTTTATAAATTCAGATCCAGACTTCTCATGTGACATATGGTTGGAAAGGCCTAAAGGCCTGTGACGACTTAATCATATTATGCAGCTGCTGTGCCCCTCCGCTCACTTTGACCCCTCCCCCAAGAGATCTGGTCCGAGGTTCATTCGTTTCGATATTATATTTTTTACAAGATTTTGTAGTGCGTGCACACCCCACCTGCCTGCCATCATATATCAGTGGGAGTTCGTCGTTAGACACTGTGCTGTAAGGACGTGTGTGTTGAGCTCCCGCTAGTGGGAGTGGCCTATCTGAGATAGAGATTTCGCATTGGTTGAGAGACGTGTGACGTATTGCTGACATTCGGACGAGCAGATGTGCTACATTCCTGGGCAGATAATCCCAACAAGGTTGTCAGAGAAGGGGTCGTCCATCTGGTAGTATGTTTTCTATATTATCTCGTAGGGGATTTACGGATATTAGGAATTTTTCATCAGAGGAAATTGAGGCTGTGGGATGGAAAATCCACGCTGACTATTGTGCAGAAAAGTGCAGAGATGTTTCCATTAGGAAAACTATTGCCCAACTTAAGAGAAATGGCAAATCTGTTGAGGATGTAGTCAAACAGCTTGAAGAAAGCAAAAAACTGAGAGATGTCCTTTGGGCTGATATTATGACCATACAAGCAAATACTGAGGTCAAACTTATGGTTTATGAATATGCCAATTCTACTAAAGTTAAAAAAGATGCCCCAATTTCGAGCAATGCCCAGTCCGTTGAGACACCAGTTGACTCAAATTTGGAGAGGGAGGTGGCGCCATCTGCTGATGCGGATGAGAACCTAACTTCTTCTTCGAGTAAGAGAAGGCTGGAGTCCTTAACGGACTCTGAAAATTCTGGCCCCCCTGGAGAGGCAAAATTCCAACTTGTTGCATCTAAAAAGAGCAAAAAAAGTGTGAACTTAGATAGTTCAGGTAATATGGAAGTTACCGAAACAGAAGTTAAGGTTAAAAAAACCAGGATCCCCCCCATCAAAATTGTTCCACCTGAGAGGTGGTCTTCTCTTTTAGAAAACTTAAAAAGAATGGCACCCTCAACCCGTTCCAAGGCTAAGGGAAAATACCTTAGTCTATCTTTCGATAATGTTGAAGACTATAGAACCGTTCAAGCTTGTCTTCTCAAAATTAACGTACAATTTCACAGTTATGTGCTTGAAGACGCTAAACCACTAAGAGTGGTTCTTCGGGGTTTACCCGTTAACACCTCAGTCCCGAAAATCCAAGAGATCCTGGAGATTGATTTCCCAGGCATCACGGTGACCCAGATGTATAGGGGCACCGTGAGCAACAAAAAATTCATGCCCCTCTTTTATTGTTCGATTCCTCAGCAAGAAGGTGTTGACAGCGTCTTTGAGATCACTGAATTATTAGAAACCGAGGTCAGTTTTGAGAAATATCGGGGGCGAAAGGGTCCATCACAGTGTCATAACTGTCAGGGGTTCTTTCACTCAAGCCTTGCGTGCAACCTACCTCCAGTGTGCCTCAAGTGCTCCGGAGATCATACTATGAAGGATTGTGTGAAAAGTTTCGACGAACCCTGTCGGTGTTGCCACTGCGGATCAGATCACCCCGCTAATTATCGGAACTGTCCAAAGTTTCCAAAAACAACCCCCCCCCCCCCCCCCATGAAAGGCAAAAATCTTAAAAGTAAAGTTAGCAGTCAACGTAAAATTGTAACTGTGAAATCTGATAGAACATTCTCCAATAGGAAAGTCGAATCCTCCCAATCTTTTAGGGAGGCTGCTATCGGTCGTAAGGTCGCCTTTTACCCCCCACCCCTCAAAATTCTAAAACTTCGGCCCCAGGAAAGGATGTCTTTTCGGTTGCCGAATTTATTCAAAATTTGATGCAATTCGAAATTAACTACAATGCAGACATTGTCTGCAAGGCTTTTTCGGATTCCCTTCCAGCACTCCGCATGGCATCCACAGAGATTGACCGGATTTTTATTCTTTACTCTAAAATTGTAACTTTGTCCAAAATTGGTTAGGTGTCGCCATCAAAAAGATGTGCGCTTCCCCATTTTTCGATCTTTTCTTTTTACTATCATGTTCCCAGCAAATAATAATTTGGACTCTTTCTCCATTGGTATAGTTAATGCCAATGGGCTAAAAAGACAGGAAACTGAATTTCAAGCTTGGGTTTACAGTAACAATTTAGACTTCGTCTTGGTCAGCGAGACCCATTTTTCCCAGGGAATTGTCACCAAGGTTGCCAACTACGAGTTATTCAATGTAGACAGGGCTCGTAGGGGCACTAATGGCCCCAGTTGGGGCGGCACTGCTATTTATGTTAAAAGTGGATTTAATGTGACTCTCATCAATAATCCCCCTCTAAATTCCATCGAAGCTACTACTGTTGTTTTGGACTTTCCCAATATTCCAAATCTTCTTATAGCAGCCGTTTATGTACCTCCATTATGTGATAGAAACCTGCTGGAGCAAGACTTTTCCAGGCTAACTAACAATTTTCCAAATTTTATTCTTGTGGGTGATTTTAATGCTACTCATCCTTCTTGGCACTGTAGATCTACGAATGGGTTTGGTACCAAACTCAGGAGGTGGGTGGATCAAAATTTTGCACAAATTATAGCACCCCCCACACCCACTTTTCCACTATCTAATAATTATCTTGATCTTGCAATCACCCGCAATTTCCCTTATCCTTACAGCATTCAAACGCTGAACGACTTAAATTCAGATTATTTGCCAGTAATCCTTTGGTATCGAGTTGACTCGTACAACCTAGATTTAGGTAGGCTTCTCCACACAAGGTGGGAGGATTTCACCTTCCTGCTCGAGCAGCAGGAAACTCCGTCCATCGTCCCAGAGACGAAACAAGAGGCGGAGGAAGCCATCAGTCAACTCGGTGACGTTCTCAGAGATGTGTACGAACAGTGTTCTCAACCGAGAACCAAAACTGTTGACACTCTCCGTCTACCGTTGGAGATCAGACAATTGATTACTGAACGAAATCGTGCTCGCAGGATGTGGCAGGTCTATCGTTCTCAATATTTTAGGACCCATTTAAATCAACTGCACAGGAGAGTCAAGGCTGCTATCTCCAAGTTTAGAAGTGAACGCTGGAACACTTTTGTTGAATCACTTTCAACAGAAGACAACACAATTTGGAAGACTGCTTCCCGCATTCGTAGGACACGAACACACATTCCGGCTATTACTAGCCCTAACTGCCCTAATGGCATGGCATATACAAACACGCAAAAGGCTGAAGCTATCGCTGAAAGTCTTAGAAGTCAGTTTACACCCAATTCTGGAATGGACAACCCACGGGTTGCCACTGTGTTGGAGACCACAGTTCAAAATTTTTTAAACACAGACACACCTAACACACTACCCCCGGCCACACCTTCTGAGGTTCGGGAGTATATCTCAGGCTTAAAAAAGAATAAGTCTCCAGGTGAGGACCGCATCTCTACTAATATGCTAATTAATTTACCCCATAATTTCATTCTTTACATAGTAATTCTAATTAACTGCATGATGAATCTTAAAATTTTTCCCGACTGCTGGAAAAGGGCCATTGTTGTCCCCCTACCCAAAAGTGGGGCGGCCGACATTCATGACCCTGCCAGCTTTCGTCCTATATCTTTATTATCCTGTCTATCTAAAGTTTATGAGTATGTTCTTGTCAACCGCCTTAAGGAGTTCCTAAATTCTAATGACGTGCTTATACCGGAGCAATTCGGTTTTCGCGCACGTCATTCAACAACTCATCAGTTGTGGAGGGTTTCTGAACTTCTTCACGATGGTATTAGATCTGGCGGAGTGACGGGAGCAATCTTTCTCGATGTGCAGAAGGCCTTTGACAAGGTCTGGCACATCGCCCTAATCTTTAAACTAATTGCGCTCGGAGTACCGAGCCAACTAATTAAAATCTATAACGACTACTTTCAACTTAGATCCTTCGTCGTTAGAGTGGGAAGTTCCTACTCTAACCCTCAACCTATCTCCAGCTCTGTGCCGCAAGGCTCCCTCAGCGGTCCCACCCTCTTCAACATTTATGTCAACGATATTCCTAAAGAGCCTGATATCGACTTAGCAATATTTGCCGATGATACTGCCATGCTTAAACAACATAAACATGCACAAACAGTGTTCTCTAGACTTCAAAATTATTTGGACATACTTTCGGTCTGGTTAAGGAAATGGAAAATTAAAGTGAACAGTGCCAAAAGTGCCGCCATCTTCTTCACCAATCAACGTTTTACCCCAGATGCTAATCTTAACTTTAAATTAAACAACGAAGATATTCCCTGGAAGACTGAGTATAAATACCTAGGACTTAACCTAGATTCCAAATTAACATGGTGCCAGCACATCACTGAAATTCTGGGGCATGCTGACCGCGCCGTGGGCTCCCTTAATCCCCTTTTGGCTTGGAACAGCCCCCTGTCAATCAAATACAAATTGTTACTGTACAAATCAATGATCAGACCAATTTTGACTTATGGTTCTGCAATCTATGGTAGTACTTCAAAATTTCAACTCAGTAGAATTCAGTTATTTCAAAATAAACTCCTGCGTAGGTTTACCAAGGCGACCCGCTATGTCCAAAATGACGTCATTCATCGTGACCTCAAAATTAAACCTGTCTTTGCAGAAATCAAGAAACTTACGATGAAGTTTCACAGGTCAGTCCCAGCCGTGAGGAATCCTGCATTAGATGCCATCCGTCATTATGACGCAAGAGTGGGGAGGAACCGGAAACGGCCCCTCGCTATTCTCACTCGGGATGACGACTTCGTCCCATGTTCGAAGACTTCGAGAAGGAACCCTTCTGGTGTCACCTAAACG
Source organism: Maratus speciosus (assembly GCA_963932465.1). Taxonomy (NCBI): domain Eukaryota; kingdom Metazoa; phylum Arthropoda; class Arachnida; order Araneae; family Salticidae; genus Maratus; species Maratus speciosus. The sequence continues at coordinate 465,025,289 of OZ010796.1, forward strand.
CAGAATTCCCCGGGAAAATTCTATCTTTTCCTAGATTGAAAGAAATTTTCATCTAGCATTGGCTTTCCCCATGACGTCATGCAGCACACTGTTTTTTGTTAACAGCCGCGCAATTCAACTTTCCTAACTTTATTGTTTGTAATTATCATCTTTTATATTCTGGACTTCCTTTTTACTTTACTGTTTATTTAATGGGTGTTACCTGCTTTTTCAAAATTTTAGTATTGTCTTAGTGCATCTTCGGTACTTCCACCAGGGAGAGGTCAGGCTATGCCTACCTTATTCCCACCGGCCTTGGGGTGCTTGCTCACGGCATCCCGGTCAATTATACTTTTCCCCCCCTTTTCGGTTCAGTCAACCGGCGGTGCTTAGGCATCCCGGTCACGAAATTCTTACCCCAGTTTTATAGTTATTTTTGAAGTTGTTGCATATTTTTTTAGCATTTAATTTTAATCTTAACTTGTCCCCATTTTCGATCTCTGTCAATGCCAACATGCAATTTGCACTAGCGGTGTTCTCTCGATGTCTAGTAACACAAAGCCTTTTTCAAGGCTGAACGGTTTGTGTGAAAGCCGGGAGACCCGCGACACGTAATGCGCACTAGGCTTGACATCAAAATTAGTGAGCTATGTGGCCCCCTTTTTTTTATAAGTTTTTAGAGAGGTTAGATAGGCTTGGCTACCTTATGCTATAACTTTCTGTGCTCTTTGGTACCCTACTGTCTTTACATTTTCCGTTTTTTGCCGACGCCAGTTGGTGAAGTGACATCGAAGTATAGGGCAACCAAAAAATTCTTGGATGCCCTATGCGCCCCTTTTTCCTGGAGGTTATATTTAACCTCGTGCTTTCAACTCTGGAATGGCCCTCGGGACTCCACCAGAGCTTCCAAATTATACTTTTAGGCCGTGCATTGTTTCGATATTCACTCTAGTTCATACTCATTTTTAGTTGGAGGTTACGCGCGGCGGCATTGCATGCCACGTTGGCACTCCTTAAGCACCGCGATGTCATGTCATATATCAGTGCCGTATATAGCGGGTAACCTGTTTGTGATTTCATATTACAAGATTACATGTAAATTAAGGCCCCCGATTAAAGGAAGGGCCCGCTAGCGGTCAAAGTCACCTTTATCAGTCTTTATGAACATCGACTCATTCCAGTTCACCTGCAGACGATTCTTGATAAATGTATGACGTATATAATACATAATATATGATTTATAAAAGAAATTTGCAAACTGTAGTCATCGAGAAAAAATTTACACAATCGAAAATATCGAGATGTCCATACAATCGAGAAAATCGAGAAAAACATCTCGTTATCACCCATCACTAGTGTGGCTGTCCTGTGTGCCATTGACAAGGTGTGCTAAATTAAGAAAGTGTTGTTATGAAGGTGTAAAAAAAATAACTTATTATTATTTTGTTTTCTCCAGTGCTAAGGTATTGAAGGGTTACCAAAATTTGTTGGATTCTAAAATTATAAAGCCCTTAACTAGAGTATAATAACACATTCGAAACCACCGATATGTATTCCTGTTATTTGGATACCTATAATTCTACCTACTGATTGATTTTTCATTTTTATATATTACATTATTTTTTTTTCAAATATTATATTTATACCATCAGTATACTATAACTACATTGATTAAAAACAATGTAAATGTATATGCACATTTGTAATATAAACATGAATACAGAAAATATGTTTGTTAAATAATGCAGCATGCAAAAATAATACCCATATGCATGGCTTACTGCTCAGTAATGTTACTGGACTTAAAAAATCCTGAGTCCCTAGGACTTCTAAAAATCTGGGTCCTTTTTTTACAAAAGTGGGTCCCCGCCCAATATAATTCAAATTCAGGGTTCTCAGCATCAGGGATTTTCAAAGTAGTCAGGGAAATTTCAAAATATATAGGAAAAGTCATGGAATTTATAAATATTTTCTAAAGAGTCTTGGAGAAAAAATGAAAAATGACGTGAGATTTATCAAATAATCTTTGTGGAAAAATCACGAAATTCATCAAATGATCGCAAAAAAAAAAAAAAAAAAAATTAAAAAATCGAGATATTTGAAGAACGATTGCAGAAACAAATAGCTAATTTTGACAAAGGATTGCGAAAATAAGTAACAAATTTCGTTGTATGCCTGTTTGGTCAGAGAATTTTTTGAGATTTGGCCAGGGAATTTGCCAGTCATGCTTTGCTGGGAACCCTGAAATTCATATTTTAAAGGAATAAATTAAACTTGTTTATTTGGAAAAGAGAAATGAAATGTGTTAGTTATTGTTTTTTAAATAATGAATAATTAAAACCAGTATTATTTGCACTCAAATAAGATATTTTTAAAAAACTATTACGAGAAGTTTTCTTTACCTTTTAAAAAATAAATATGCATGATACAAATTTAATTATAAAATAGTGCTTATTTGAGTGTAGAAGATAACAAGTATCACTAATATTATTAGCATTTCTTTTAAAAAGGGGCAAGACGGGTGTATTGAAATGTTATTATTATTATTATTTTTTTTTTTTTTTTTTTAAGAATACTTTCGTTGAGTAAAGAGGTACTTTTTGTTGAATGAATTGGTGCTTTCATTAAACTTCCCTTTGAATTATTTGTCAGCATACATCTATGTTAGAATCAGACATACTCCTTGGAAGGGATGTTTGTACCTCAGGGAAGGGGGAGGGGATTATAGAGTTCTGGGGGGGGGGGGGCATTCACATCTAAATTATTAATAAGCATCAAATCCTAAATTTTCTGAAGGTAAGAGACATTTCAATGTACCGAGGAGAAGAGGGGGGAGGGGTTTTCCACTAGGCCATCCCCTGAATATATCACTGGTATGCATTATGAAAGTAAACTGAAATCATGCTGTAATTTTAAGAATCTCATAAAAAAATTAAATCTCATTTTCTGAATGTTCTACCTATAAGTTTGGTTTCCACATGAGAAGTCCACCTCTCCCCCCCCCCTCCCCTTGTTTAGAATTTTTCTTATGTCTAATGCAAAGTCTGATTATGCATTGAGTTGTAGAACAACAGACAACTTAGTCTGGAAGAAATCTATAATAATAAAGATAGAAGTTTTTGTGCATGTCTGTGTTCTGTGGAGACCACTACACCAGGGGTAAGTCTGAGTAAAAAAGAAGTTTCTGAAATCCACAACAAATTTTCTGAATGGTTATGCCAGATGGGGGGGGGGGGGAATTTCCTTCTGGCACTAATTATTTTTGTTGCAGGTCGGGTTGACCGGATTTTTAAAAAGGTATCAGTGTATTGTTTCAGATTAAAAACTATGCGTATAATAATAAATATAGATGTTTATGCATATATGCTTTTTTTCTAAAGACATCACTGCGTTTTTCCCCTGACCCTTTGGTGAAATTCACATTGTTTAATTTAAATACTTTGTCATAACAATTTTTTGATTTGGTTGTTTGAGAGAAGCTGGAAGAATTATTAAGTTGAGACTAAGTTATTTGCAAAAAAAAAAAAAAAAAAAAATTTTTTTTGGAAAAATTTAGTGCCAGTGCAATGGTTCCTGATTCTCCTAGACATAACAATTAAACCATTACACCAATTCAGCTGCTTTTTATCAATGCATACTTACAAATTACACATGCCCAGTAGGGTGGTTCACAAACCTATGGAAAAAAATAAACTTTCTCGTACAGACCAGGACACCCCCTCATTTTTTTACATCAGCCCGTACTATTATTCTGGCAAAGTTTCAATGCCCTACTCCAAATAAAAGACTATGCTCAATGACTGTCAACTTTTGACTTTTGGAGATATTTAGCATTTGTAATTGAATTTTCTAAAATTTGAGGTAAAAACCAAATTATTTAAATGTATCTTTTATTTATATATCTACAATATTAGTAAAGGCTAGCAAAATAGTTAACATTGCCAGATTTTTATATTTACTTTTTTGAAACAATATTAACAACTGATTTTTTTGTTGTCCTTGGTAGGGAAGGTCCTATTTACTTCAGCGTCTTGCAAAAGAAACTGCTTATAATCCTCATCATTAATTAAAAGTTTTTTGAATTCTTGAATCATCTGAACACCTCTCTCAGCAGTATCGTTGACCACTCTTTGTCATTTTACATAGTATCTACCATTTTAATAATTGATATTGTTCTTCGATTCTTCAGGCCAAAGTTGTAGAAAATTCACCAATATTTAAATGAGAAATGAGCTCCACTGCTTTTTGTTGCAAAATCTCCAAGGCAATCTGCATCATCATTCAATAAATTTGATTGCCCTTCCTTCTCTATTTTGGATTGTTAATTCCTGCAATAATTTTTGCTTTCTTTTGTTAGTTCTGTGTCCGAAAATAGGGCAAAACCAACCAATTCATCTGAAAGGTATCACATGTGATTTCTAGGACTTTCCTTGCTTCTAGTTCAATCTGGATAGTCTCATATTTTCTCAGGTCTTTCCATAATTGCATGTCAACTACAGGAGCTTCAACTGCAAGTGGATATTCTATCCATGCTTTCCTGTAGAGAAGAGCACTGAACTGCACAAAACATTAGAGCTGAATTTCTTCCTTCTTAGTTAGATGGAAAACTTCTGGATGATCTTGGAAGAGAAAGATTTTGAAAGAGTATAGGAGTTTAGCCATCCATTGAGCAGCGATGACCACCTCGGGAACTCAGCTTTCGCTTTAGAGTGTTAGTGCAATCCCGAGGGGTAGACCACATCCACTCCTCCCGACTCTCAACCAGAGTCTGAGAGGGAGTGTCAGGTCCCTGATCAAGCTGCTGAGATTTATTTCGGTTACTGTGAGATTTACAATTACAATCACAATTGGTTACCCAATTTTTCTGGGCGAACCGAAGATTTCACATCGAGATATATGACTGTATGTAGTGATTACATGAGGATCATTTCACCTAATGTGATTGCATAATTGTTTACAATTTTCTTGGATATATATACGTCACAGTACATTTAACACACAATATTTAACATGACAATTAGAAACACATTACAACACAATATCAAACATCTACTATTTACATGACTGTGTGTAGTGATTACATGAGGATCATTTGAATGTGATTGCATAATTATTTACATTTTTCATGGATTTCACAGTACATTAAACACACTATATTGAACATCACAATTAGAAACACATTACAACACACCTACTATTTACAATTTGCACATACAAGAGTTTGGAGAGATGCACAAGATAAAAATTCAAAAGTGATAGAAGTTTCTGGCACCCACTAATAACCCGTTTCTCCCTCCATACTACACCCTAGTGATGGAGTTGGACTAGAATGGCTCTGGATTTGAAAAGATGTACTCGTTTGTTTCTATAAACCTCATGCATTGTATGATCTTGTTGAGTAGTTGTGGTTTCTCTTTTACATCCCGCCACCAACTTGCTAAATTCATACGTGTGTGTTTTTTGAGGTGATAATGCGATGTTAATGTACAGTATAATACATAGTGTAACAATGTTGACGGCAAGCCACAAATGCATAGTGAGGAGTCTCTTTTGTTAATTTTGTATAAGTGTTCCTGAAAGGGGCCGTGATTTGCTAAAAATATGTGTAAGTATCTGTTGTTTACGAAATACTTGTGGTCAACCAATGGCAAGAATTCCTTCGTATATCAGCCTGTGTCTGAATCCGTCCAGCGTTTTTGCCAATTTTTTAACAGATTCTGCTTTGTCTGTGATTTTAGTGAAGAAGCTGGATATGGTAAAAATATATGTATTAGTGTTTCATCCGTTACTGCCGATTTTGCCAGTTGGTCAGCTGCCTCATTGCCCTCAACACCTGAATGTCCTTTTGTCCAATTGAAGTATATGTCTTTTACTGTTGTTTGTAATTGTTGAAGAATTTTTAGTATTAAATAGTTTGTATTGTCAAAATTGTTTAATGCTTTTAAACTTGATAGGCTATCCATTATGATTAAGTATTGAGAATGTTTGTCCGACTCCATCCACTCTAATGCTGAAGAGATCGCGAAGAGTTCTGACTGGAAGACGGAGTTATCCTGGGACAGTTTTGCTCTCCAAGTATAGATTTGCTCGTTTTTTTCGTACACACAAAATGCTGAGGCTGTGCCTTCAGACATTTTGGAACCGTCCGTGTATATTGTAATTTTGCCTACATAGTTGTTTATTTCACAAATTTGTATTTCACTTGTTAGTGGTGATGTTTTGTATTTTGAGCATTTTGGATAGTATAGTAGAGCAAAAGCCTTTTCTGTTGACTTGCCAAGACGAATCATCCCTGAATACTCCGCCTCCGCCTCCAACTGCAAATCCAGTGGGGGGAGACCTGTGAGGACCTGCAGGGCGTTTATTGACGTATTGCGATATGCTCTCGTTATCAGCAACAAAGCTTTCCTTTGTGCCGAGAGCAAATGTCGATGACCGTGATATTGCGCCATACGCGGAAACCAGACAGCACACGCGTAGGCCAGTTTCCTTTGTAAGATCGCCGAGTACCAAATCTTAAAAAATTCCGGAGGGAGTCGACCTGAGATTGATGAAAATTTATAAAGATTTTGAGTTATTTTTCCAATTTCTACTCTCTTTTGTGCCACATGTGGGAGAAATGATAATTGTTTATCTAATATTACCCCCAGGTATTTTAGTGTTGTTTCTGATTTTATTAATTTACCTTGAAGTTTAAATGTGGGGCCCCGCTTAAGGTGTTTGGGTTTGCCAAAAGTTAATGATGAGGATTTTTCATGTGAAATTTCTATTTTGTTGGTTTCTGCCCAATTCTGAATAAATTTTAAAGCTTTCTGACCTTTTTGTTCAAGTTGCTGTCTCGACTGTGCCCAGATCAGTAATATCACGTCATCCGCATATGCCACCAGTTCACAGTCCTGTACATCAAAGGTCCCCAACAGAGTCTCCAACAGAACCAACCAAAGAAAAGGACCCAGACACGATCCCTGCGGGCAGCCCTTACTAAAGTAGTACAACAAAAATGGTGTCATCCATTCCACCTGAGCTCGCCTACCCGAAAGGAAGGAAACGACAAGATTAATGAGTTGTTTAGAAATACCTAGTCTTTGCAATGCTAGGATCACCTGGTCCCAAGGGAGGTTGTCAAATGCTCCTCTGAAATCCAGTGACACCAGTGATGTGTATTGTTTATTTTGTTTGTGTTGTTCCACTAATGAAATCACTTGCTCCAAAGCCGTTTCCGTAGATTTATTTTGCGTGTAGCCGTGTTGCTTACCCGATAGGAAATTCGTTTTGTCTAATGCGTGATGTATTCGTCTTAGAATTAATTTCTCTAAGATTTTTCCTAAGATTGGTAATAGAGTGATGGGGCGATATGAAGAGCTCTCATTCAAGGGTTTTCCCTCCTTTCTAAAATACACGAGCTCTCCCAATTTCCAGTCATCAGGAAAGTAGTTTAACTTTAAAAGACTGTTGTACATATCCAACAGAATATTAGGAATTTTTGAAAAGATGCACCTGACCATCCTGTGATCAATTTGATCAGGTCCTGGCGCCTTGTTAATATTGAATGAGAAAACAACATTTCGCAACTCTCTTTTCGTGAATTTTGCCTGGTCGTGCGAGTTTAGTCGCTGTGGTAGTTGCTTTGGAGTTTCATCACCAAAAATGTCTCTCGTTAGTTTTAAAAGGGTTGATGACCTGGAAGTGGGTGACAAAGAATCAAATTGGTAACTGATATGTGAGTCCTGGAATTGCTGGAAGGCCAACTTTTTTGTTAAACCAAAAGGATCCGTCTCTCTGCGACACAGGTTTGTCCAAGCTTTTTCCTTCTCCGATAAAATCTGTTTTTGATAAATTGCCCTTTCCCTTTTGTATTGCTGGTTTATATTTGACTCGTAGTTTGAATTTTTTGCTCTTTTTAAAAGAGCTGCTACTTTATTTCTTTGGGCCCTCAATTGTGGAGACCACCAGGAAATTTTTAATTTCTTGAAGGGGGCTTTCTTTTTAAAGGATTTATTGGCTTGTAATAATATTTCTTGTTTAAAAGTTTCGTATTCTTCGTTAAACTGGTCTCGATGACTAGCACCTGGTGCTTTCCAATGGATTCTATATGGTGGAATTCCCAAAATAGCAAGTGTCAACTCAGTCATCTCTAATGACCACAGATTTATCTACAGATAAAAGGCAGGCAATGGTTAAATCCTTAAAATCTTTAGTGCATTTTTTTTTTCAATTCTATACCCGAAATTGTTTTTGTTCAATTCCTTGCCAAACATTCTTAAATCTGTTGGAGTAGAATTTCTGAGAAACTGGATTCTCCAAGGCGCAAGCTAAAAGTCTTTGCCAAGATTAATTCCATGACATGGTGTCGGCAGGCTAACCACAATAGTTCACGGCCATTTTTTTTTCAAACCAATGCTTACTTCTTTTACATAACCAGTGTTTACACTCGTAGTGTCAAAACATAAACCTTGAATGTTTTTCTCTACACGCAACAAGTGTAATAGGTTAAGAATAGAATTCCCTATATTTTTTGCTGTTTCACCACCACTCACTACCAAGGAGCTTTTCTGTACCAGCTCCCGAAACAAGCACTGGCAACTGACCAACCTTTCCAAAACATTCAAGTAAAAATTTGCGGTCTTAATGGAGAACTAGAGGTCAATCTAGTTTGAAATCATGAATTGCTGACTCAACATATTATTTTCTAGCTTTTTTTCTTAATCGTTGTATGGTGCTTCTTGAAAGAGGAAGTGCACAAAGATCATGACCCAGAGCTGATACAATGGACTTTATTCCAAATCTGGGTTCGAGGTTTCATGTGATACTGATAATTTACCCAAAGAATTTCTAACTGATAAGAAGGGAGGCTATTACTGCTTTCCGCATGAACTGTTTCACTGGCTGGCAGGGAGTTATATTATGTATATGGAGCCTTACCTTCTTTACGCTAGAAGTTTTTTAATTGACCACATGATCATAACGTAGATTGAATATCCTCCATTGGAACAGTCAAAAGCAGATCTTGATGATCAGATGCCTTGTTATTATCTAAAGCACCAGTAACATGAGATGTGAACAGTTATATTTAAGCACATCTCGTTTCTTTTCAGGATTGTAAATAAGTTTTTTCTGTACATTCGGAAAAAAATCATCATCAACATCTGATTGGGAAGTGGACTCTGAGTTTTCTGAATCAGCCATTGAATAAACATAAACAGCGTTGATGAAGTGTCCACATCTGTGACTTTTTTTTTTCGTCATTCTTCCTGTTTTTTCTTTTTAAGAATTCTCTCCTGCTTTTTTTAATAAATTCGCTATCTGCATTACTGAAATACATTTTGAGTCTATTTCGTCTATCTATAAGGAAGTCACAATCATGTATTATTTTTGTTAGAATCAAAGCATCAGCATGGCCAATATCAAAAAGGGCCCTTGCTTACAAAATGGCGGCTTCTTCTGTCAGAAGTGTTGCAATGCTGCCAGATGCATTATAGTAAAAATTGTTGCCTAATACTTCAACTAAACTTTATATTGTGTACTAGGAATTATGAAAGGTTAAAAAGGATGAGCTTTTGTTTTAAAATTATGTATTTTAAATTTAAAATGTAAATTTTAAAATTTTGTAAATTATAAAATTATGTAAAATTACCAAAAAGTGTTAAAATGAAGGGCCATTGAGCACCACCTTCCTGTAGTTGTAAACAACTACAATTTTAGGAGGGTGATACTATGGATAAATGTAAAAAAAGTACGGGATGTCGGAAGCGACTCAAGAGTGAAAGGTTCCATTCTCTCATTGGTTGATCAGAAACCGGTCTTGGCTTGCTTCGCAGGGATGATTTGACGATGAAATGCAAGCACTTTGAGAAATATCGTACCTAGTTAATTCATGCTATTTTGGTGAGAGTTTTGTGTGGACGATGTTGTCCAGTGGTTAACGCGCTTGTCTAGCAAACTTAAGTAGGCGAGTTCTATCCTCTCTGTTGCTTTTGTATTTTTTATTTGTGTTTTGTTTCGATTTTTATTAAGTTAGTTAATAAAGATTTGTAGACTTCTATTATCAGTTCATTTCCAATTTTTTTAATTGTCAATTAGATAATTAAATAAAATTTTGATTAAATTAAGCTTTAATTGTTATTAAATTAAATAAAATTGAAATTTAATTTTTATTAAATAAAATAAAATTTAGTTTTAAATAAATTTTGAAATTCATATAAGCTATTTTTTTATGAATTAAAGTGAGCATTTATTGTAATTCAATAATAATATCTCCTAAACTTACATTATTTTTTTCCCTTATAACTTTAGTATCAGATAAATATTAAATTAGCAAAATTAATTTATCAAAGTTTTCTTTTAAAATTAATTAGTATTTTTCATACAGAAAAACTTTATTACTTTATTATCAAATGCTTTGTAATTTTTTATTATGTATAAAATACTGTTAATGAAATTAATTTTTAAAACTCATATTACTTAAAAGCTATTTATTTCAATTCCTTAAAATGAATATTTTTGAAAATACAATGTTATTTCTTACACTTATATAAAATATTTTTATTTTTATGTTATATTATTTAACAATATATCTGAATACATAACTACATTCAGATTATTTTATTTGAAAGTAAAATTTTATTAATTTATGAATTTATATTAATAATATTATTAACTTAATAAGTAATTAACTATTTAAATCAATTTGTAATAGTTAAGTACTTTTTATTAAAATTTTCTAAAAAATTTTTAATTGTTTTTATTAAAAAATTCTAATAAACTACTTTTTAAAACAATATATATATTATATATATATATATTATTTGAAAACTCAGTCAAAAACATAAATTATTTTTATTAAAAAAATGATCATAAATTATTCCTTCACTATTACCACCCTAAATATTTGAAAACTAAGTTAAAGGCATTAGTCCAAGTAATCATTAACTAGAAATATTTAATGCAACAAAATACATTATAAAAACTTCTTATAGTTTTTGGTAGTTATTGCTCAGATATTATTGTTTTTAGTTCCAACTTTTTTTTTTCCTTTTGAGTGAGTAAAAAAAAAAAAAAAAAAGTCATTATTATTTAATTTATTTTTTCATTATATTTCACTACAAGTGTGAACTATAATTTATTTTAGCTTGACCTTTTTCATTCACTATCTAACTATCTAAGAAATACTTTATTTTTTGATCTTTTGCCCTATTTGTTATTTTGCAGTAATAAGAAATAGATATTAATATTGCAAATTACTATACGGGCAAGGTAGAATTTAGATGATCTAAATTCCTTTCTGACAATTTTGATTATTTGAGTACTAGTTTGGCCATTTAATTATTTATATTTACGCACACAAAGTGCCATGAAAAAAAAAAAAAAAAAAATGGATAAAATTTGACTGAGTATTTTTATTAATTGTTTTATATAGTTTTTTATTTTTAAAAAACACATCAGCTATCAAGGAAGGGGAGGGGTGTGCTTGAGTTTACTGTTGCTTTGCACATATAACTACAGTCAAAACACATAGGTAATTAAATGCAGTTGCGTAGCCAGGATATTATTTCGGGGGGAGGGGGGGGGGCAATCCCCTAAGCTTCTGTCCTCCTGATGCAAAGCTATAAATAAAAAAATATTAAATTTTACTTTTCGTATAAATATCAATTTTATACTTTTAAAATATGGGATATGTTTTTTTTTTTTTTTTTAGTTTAAATTTACATACACCTGTATATACAAAAGGAATATATGTAATGAGTAATTTAAAAGTAAGTTACAAAATAATAAGTCTAAAATATTTAAATTGGTTACTTTTTTAAAAGAAAGTCAGTTTTATCAATTTTTTGCAGGGAAAAAAGGATATTTTAAAAAATACCATATCATTGTTATCCGTGAATCACTTTATATGAGAAATAAATTAAAATTCCTTACATGTCGTAAAGAAAATTTAATATGATTGCAACGTAATACTTGAAATAATCTCAAGTGACACTTGGCGATTTGTTTTGGTGGTGAAATGCTATGTGCCTTCTGATTTGTTAGTTAGAATTGTCTACCACTGCTCAATTATCAGGACTTGTAACCTTGAGAATTAATCGCGGGATTCTTGTTTCTTCTCAACCAATGGGAGAATGGAACCTTTCACCTTTGAGTCTCTTCCCGGGATGTCTTGGTCTTTACCTGGAAAAAAAATTTTTTGAACCACCCTAATGCCCAGTCATACATAACATAAACGAATATAGACAAATTTCATTAAATATATCTTGATTTTTGTTTAAAATTTAATAAATATATATTAAAATTGCATAAACAAAGAAAAAGTTTTTAATAATTTTCATTAACTTTTATTTTAAATATCAAGATGCAAAGAAATGTCAATTTTGTTCTGTTTCCTAAAAACAACTTAAATCTGTTGTAGACCAAAATATTTTAAAAAGAATTGTATTTTGAAATGTCTGTCAAATAAAGGGGCATGAAGTGTATTTTAGAAACAAGCAGGGAAAGAAAATTTAAATTAAGATTATTTTATAAGCCTTTTTATGAAAATGCAGGAAAGCCCTCAAGACGCTCGGAAGATTAAAGTTTGTTTTTACATTAATCAGAAAAGAGTATTTTGATATATTCAAACAAATTATTTTGGTAGAGTTTTGTTTATAAATGAAAATATTTCTATAATAAAGACTGGTGGTTTAGTGTCAGAAGTGTATTCCTAAATTTTGTTCATTTATAGATAAGGAGGAATTTTTTTAGTTTAAACACATCTTGCTATTATCAAACAATGCAATGTATCAAACAATGCAATAAATCTTGCAATGTATGAAACATACTGCAGTAAAACCTGCTAAAATGGAGCCTTTTCAGAATAATGGACCAAAACTCTGCATTAGTAGGTACACTGTCTATTTTAATTGTATTAAATTCCTTTTGTGAAGTTTTCCTATTTAACTCTCTTGCTCACCTGAACCCCATATGAGACCCTTAACATAAATTATAAAAAACATAGTTTTAAAATCTGTTTTGAAATGAATATTATTTTCAGTGACCTCTATGAAACATCTAAGCCTCAGCTATGTCATTGATAATTTTTTTGACACAATCTAGAATAGCATTTTAATTATCCCATTTCACATTATTTTTCATTTAATTTTTCTTAAAAATTCATGAGTTAAGACAGGATTTCTTTTCATACAGGTTTGTGTTTTCCCAGGTTTCCCTATATTAACTTATGTACATCAATAACTTGATTTTAAAGTGATTTTATCTTCACAATTAGTTTTTCATAAAGGACTGATATAATTTCAAAATCATTGACATTATAATGAGTAATTGTCTTTTTAAGTAAGAACTGAATAATATACCCACTGTGCGACTAACCTCAAAGGATTTTAAGAAACTGTTTCTCCTTTATGTATGTGTTTTTATGTACATACATTGATGAAGTATGCTTATGCTTTTACAATGTTGTTTATCAATTAATATTTTACTTTAGGGAAAGTTTATAACATTACACCTTACTTGGATTACCACCCTGGTGGAGAAGATGAACTTATGCGTGGGGCTGGAAAAGATGCTACTGATCTCTTCAATCAAGTAAAAAAAAATAAATTATTCTACATATACATATATATATATATATATATATATATTGCACATATAAATAGATAATGTTAAGTATGGTTGGGACCAGTGTTCTTGCTGACTTGATCAACCTTAGCAATTTAGCCAATCAGCAAAAAGAAACTGTAGCCAAATGGAAAAATATATTACCTAAGTAGATTTGTCATGAAATATTGGCTCTAAAATCAGTTTATACTTGCTACAGATTTGGCTAATGCTAAAATTTAGTGGTGTTAATAAATGCATCACTAAAAAGGAGTGAGAATAGCAGAAAAACAGGAAAATTTTTGCTTTGTCCCCATCCCTAGAAATTCTCCCTTTTTGGGTGATAGGGAATATTTCAGAATGTTTTTTAGATGATTGATAATTTATTGTTGCTGGAATGAAAACAAATAGGACAGAAAAATTAAAAAATATTAAAAAGTGCTTTAATGATTTTAAGCTTTGTTTGCTCAGGAACAGGAAATTGGGGAGGCAAAAACTTTGGTGATAGGTGCTGGAAATGTAGATGATTAATTAAATGTTATTATAAAGAAGCTACAAATGTCACATGAAAAAATTTAAAATGTTAAAATTTACACAGAGTTTGAAATTTGGCAGCTGAAGGAGAAAAAGGAGAAATACAAATTTTGGAGGGATAGGATTATTTAGCAGTAGCTCCCAAACTTTTACACTGACATACCGCTAAATGTATATTTTTTTTGTACCACCAGATAATGAAGGGAATGTCAACAAATGCTAATATAGATAGTATGGCATACGCACATCCCCTAGGTTTCCATTGTCAAAGAGGACTTCCAAATTCTAAAATAAGCCTAATTAAAAATTAATATGTATATAAAGTCTTCAGAAGGACCTAAAAAAAAAAGCCTGAATTTGATGGTTTGTTACTTACTTTTTGTAACTATGGCGTAATAGAACATATAAAATTTTGAAAATTAAGAGTTTTAAAGATTTTACATTTTATATACAGTACAGGACCTATTATCCGGAATCCTCGAGACCGAAGGCTTTCCGGATTTTGGAATTTTCCGGATTTCGGGTCCTCCCGAATTCTGTCAAAAAAGCATGGAAAAAACGCTAACTTCGTCAAATAATCGCGAAAAAACACAAATTTCTTCCAAGGACCGCCAAAAAAAAATGCAAATTGCGTCAAAATATAGCAAAAAAAATTTCTTCAAAGGATCGAAAAAGACCCTGCAATTTCAATAAAAGATACCGAAAAAATCCGCGAATTTCGTCATTAGATCGTGATAAAAACCACAAATTTTGTCAAAAGATCGCGATAAAAACCTCAAATTTCATGAAAAAATCGCGATAAAAACCTCAAATTTCGTCAAAAGATCGCAAAAAAACGAAATTTCATAAAAGGATTGCGAAAAAACACGCAAATTTAGTCAAAGGATCGCGGGAAAAAACGCAAATTACGTCAAAAGATAGCGAAAAAAAAAATTCTTCAAAGGATCTAAAAAAGAAACCCTTACTTTCATCAAAAGATCGCGTAAAAACATGAATTTCGTTACAGGATCGCGGAAAAAAGGCATAATTAGTGCCGAGGGGGTCCCCCCCCCTCTTCTGTAAACGTTCGAAAAATTTGCTGTGAATTTTTTTTTTTTACTTGGAATCACCCTTAATTCAAGTAATACAATTGTGTAGCCATAATATTTTGTGGAAGTGAGAGAGGGTATGAAATATATGACGATTTTTTTAAAAAACAAATTGTAATATAAATTAATTTTAAACTAAAATTTGACAGAAAAATTACTTTTTTCTAATTTCGGGGGTGGGGGGGGGGCATCGTGTTCCCCCATCACTGATGTAACATATTTTAGTGGTTACACATTGCAACACAATAGACCAAAAAAAAATTAGGAATCTGTAAAATTTTCGAAAAATTTCAGAAATTGCAAAATTTTAGTAAAAATTTACAAATTTAGAAAATTTTCAAAAAAAAAAATTCCGGATTTCGGGTCTTTCCAGATTTTGGAATTCCGGATAATGGGTCCTGTACTGTACTAAGTGCTTGGGAAGAGAGCAGCAAAATGGGAGGTGGTAGTTTGAGAGTGTGGATTTAGTTGATTAAGTATTTATTTCTACAGTAAAGTAAAAAATAAATAAAATAGGGCAGGAAAAGTTTTTAAAAAATTGAATTTTTTTCTTCTTTTTTTTGCTACAGGTGGAGACTATGAGATTTTCGCAGTGTATGTGTGTGGAGGGGGATGGGATTTAGATTGATTCTTTCAAAGCAGAAATTTGCTGAAATGCAGACAATTTTCATCAGAAATAATGATATAAATAGTCTGGTAGGAGCTATAGTATGACTTAGTTAGAATTCAACACAATAAGCAAGATCAATCGTTCAGCAATGTGGATGAGGGCGTTGTCTGTTCACAAGGAAGAAAAAGATCAGCTCTCAAATTTTGACGATTTTGATTGTTCCTTTCCTCACCAAATAAAAGCATTTTGTCACAATTTAGCATAATGGAGACCAGCAGTGAGAATCCTGCTCAGAACATAGTTTTTTAACACTGTTTTGAAATGTTTGTAGTTTTATTCACCCAACAAGAAAAAACATGAAGTTTTTTACACATATTAAATACGGCAACTTGTTAATTTTTAGTTGACATAATAGCCTTTTCATATTGAATGTAATTATTTTCTTCTGTTCATTCTAAATTTCCTAATTCTTATTCACATGTCAATTTGATTATGTTTCCTACTATGCTACAGTAAGCAGAAAAGTATTGGCACACTAGGTGAATTTGTTGTATCACACATAAATAAACACAAAATAAACTATGAATGAAAAAATGAAACTATGAATAAAAAAATATTTACAAAACTAATCAATATATTTAATATTTAATTTGATATTTATATAAAAAAGTATCAAAAAGTAGCATTTGTGTTGCCAAAAAAGTATTTGCACACTAGCAGTGAGAATAAAAATATAGTAAATATTTAAAAGTAAAAAACCACTAGTATTTAGTATGCATGCCCTTTGCTTCAGTTACAGAGAGTAATCATCTAGGCATTGATTCAATCAATTTGTGACACATTTTGTTGCTGTTTTTTAGCCATTCTTCATTAAGAGCTTCCTTAAGATCAGCTTTGTTAGAAATTTTCTTTTTCCATACTTGCATATCCAAAATATGCCACAAATTTTCAATAGGATTGAGGTCTGGTGATTTTGATGGCATTTGCAATCAGTTTTTTACATTATGCGGCAACCATAACCTCGTAATATTCACCGTGTGTTTGGGATCATTATCTTGTTGAAAATATGAATCGGTAATTCCCAATTTCAGAGCACTATTAAATAAATTATCTTGCAATATAATAATATATTGTTTGACATTCGTATTGCCTTCAATAAAGGCTGTTTTACCAACTCCATTAAAAGACATGCATCCACAAATTATTACATGACCACTGCCATGCTTTACAATTTATTTCAATTTTTTTATTTAAAGGTACATATTTGGCTTTCACAACACAGTTTTCTTTCCATCTGAGCCGAAAATATTAAACTTACTTTCATCAGAAAAATAACAATTTTCCAAAAATTAGGTGTTTTTGCCGGCATAAGCTTTGGCAAAAGCAAGTCTTTTCAGCCTATTTGTTTCACTGATAAATGTTTTTTTTAGGGGCTCTTCGTTGAATATTTCTATAATGAAGTGTATTTCTAATAGCTTGTGATGTAATTATTGTTCGCAAAGTTAAAATGACATCAGCAGCTAATTTTCAAATACTTAGAAAGAGGTTTTTGTAGATTTCTTTATCATACCTTGCATTTAGCTACCTTGGACATCCAGTTCGTAGCTTATTTGTTGTCATACCAGTCTCTTTTCTCTTCCTTATTTCATATCGAAACACTAGAAAAGTTTAACTGTTTACTATTTCTTGGTAACTTAATCCAGAATTGTGAAGAGTTAATCTTCTCATGGATAGCTACAAGAAAGCTCACACTATTTTGGCACCATGGTAACAAAAACTGTTAGAATCCCCATTTCAGTTATTATGTTATGTAACTTCAAATTGCAGGACTGGTGTGCTAAAAATTTGAATAATGTTTATGTTTAATTGCTTTTTTAACTGTCATTGTTTTGTGTGCAAGTATTTTTTGCCATTAGAAAATGCTGTTTTTTTTTTTTTTAAATGAGTATTATTATTTTTCAAGGTAAAAGGTTGGTTATTTGTGTTTGTTTATTACTTAAATAAAGTAATAGTTAAAACAATTTCATATGTTTGGTTTCTAGGATTACTTATGCAAATAATTGCACAAATACCTGCTTACTGTATATCATATTGTTTCAAATTGGCAAAATTATTAAAACACTTCAACTTGAATATAATGTTTAACCATCCAGCCGCGGGCAATGCTCATATCACATTTCTCATATTCTATACAATTCCGTTGGGCATGCTATTTTTGCGTTCCATGTGGGCTATTTTTTTAAAATTCAGATTGCTTGATTCCCACCACTTTTTTAAAAGCATATAATTCAACTTATTCTCGCATTATTTAATATGTAATTAAATAAAGTGACTATTTCTACTTCAAAACAGTGGTGGGAATCAAATAATCTGAATTTTAAAACTTAAAAATATGCCACGGTTTTATCCAAGAAAATGAAAAAGTCACCCACGGCTGGAGGGTTAAATCTTAAAGAATAAGAGTTTCTTTCTACTAACACCTTTGTTCATGTTCTTTGCAAATGGAAGATGTATAGTACATGCTTTGTGTTGGGAGATACTGGAAATAATTATGAAAAAATGCTTCATTTTTACTCTTATTGTAAAATTGTAGAAGACAACAACCACTTGAAATTATTTTACACTTATTGTTTTATATAATTTTTTTCTTATGGTTGTAGGTGTTTAAAAGTTTTATTTGGAAAAGCTTCCTAGACAGAAAGTACTGGCCTTCTCGGGGAAAAAAAAAATGCTTTGTTGTTTATAAAATGGGAACATTTAACTATGATTGAAAGTAAAAAAATTATATTCCTAACATCCCACCTGCAATAAGATAAATCCTTTTGAATGAAAATTTCTAATAATGTATTCATTCTTACACAATCTTTTTAAAGCGGTAGCTCACAACAGATGTGTAGAATATCAGTTTCCTTATTGATTATTAGCTGACCTCCCAGCCTTGCCCAGGCTTATCGAAAAATCACACAAATGAGAAAGAGACTACAAAAAATTCAAAAATTGCTTCACAAATTCTGAATAAAGTTTATTGAAAAGACAACGAAATTTACTATATTGGGGTAGAAGATTGAATCTGGACTCCCTTTTACTAATGTGGAAAAATTGCTGTGAAAGTAAAAAAAAAAAAAACATTAAAAATCACATAAAAAATTAAATAAAAAAAATCTGATCAAAAACTGGTTTTGGGGTGCATAACTTCAGATATACAGGTACCTTCCTGCTAAATCTTGTAGCTCTGGATGCAGCAGTCTCTTCAGAACACAGAAGACACACACAAACTTCTACCTATTGTTATAGATAGAAATTAGATTTATTTTTTGCTTGGGAGTTTTAAAGACCCTGTTGCTATGTGAAATAAATTTGGAATTATTTTGCTTGCTAGTAAATGGATTTACTAGCCATAATACCATATAGTAAATGGACTTACTATATGGTGTAAAATCGTTTCATTTATAAACTTAAAAAACACATTATTTAAAATTTATAAAAAAAAAAACTTATTTTAAAGTTATTTTTAAATACCCCTTTTCCAATGCAATATTGCAGCTGAGAATCTTTTTTTAAGTGCACTCTATAATATCATTTATAACCACTGCATCAACATCATTCATTTCTTTATTTAATTATGAAAGAGAGTGCAACTAAACGCAGATAAAACAATCACAAAAGTTGATAGCTCTAATCAGTGTTGAATTCAAACACTTTTCTCCGGGAGGGATTTCTGTGGCTCCGGGGGGGGAAATTGCACTTTTTGACCATTGAAAACACAAAATCTCAAATCTTCCGGGGGGGGGGGGGGGGACATCTCAGTGCTCCGGGGGGGAATGTCCTCCCCGGGCCACCCCCTGAAATCAACACTGAGCTCTATGACTAAATTCCATAAGCTTTACGCTGGCATCTCATAACACTCAAAATTCAAAAAGATCTTTTTCCCTTAGACATGCCCAGCTGGCAAAATACTATCATTTCCATGATGATTATATGCTGGTGGGTATGAGCATCAAAGCACATCATTGGGTTTGAGCTTTTCTGCAAAATAATGTATCTCCTGATCTCTCCTTTCTGTTAGTGTTAATATGCACTGTTAAATGAGTTTCAGTTTACATTTTTATTTAAAAGCTTATACTTGTGAGTTTGTTTTAATTAAATGTTAAAAATTATGTAAATTAAAGCATGTGCTAAATTACGAATGTATACAAGTGATGCTGATTTGTACAAGGGACCTTATGCACGCGACCTGAGGTCGAGGCTAAAATTCGTCTGCTGGCGGTATTTAATGGCGGTGTTTCGCATAGCAGCCTATGGAGTGTGAGTTATTAATGCTTGTTTGTTAAAAATACCACAAAAGAATTCTTTGATGCAGCAGCATATACTTAATATATTGTAATCTTAATTCAAAATGTTGTTCTGTATGCGAGAAAATTCCCTAAGTTTGCAAATTTTCAGTTAAAATGTATGCACTTAACCTGGGTCAAGGCTAAAGTCGTCTGCTACTGGTGTTTGCGCCTGCGCATACTGGTATTTTGTGGTGCAGTAACTAGAATAACAGATCATCATACCGCCAGCTCTGGCGTCTGGCGTCACCTGAATAGAGTCCAGTGTCACCCATGCTACTCCCCTGGACTACATGTATATCATGAAGATTACCTTATCTATCTTTTACCTAAATTAGCTACTACATGCACTTTCATAATTTATTTGTGAATAGCATATTTGTTAGCTTTTGTGCCAATATTTGTAGTTTTTACAAAGTGGTATTTGTCTAATGGTAATCTAATGTATAATTTTTATATTGAATAAAATATTTAAAATATGCATGACTAAATTTAATTCTTATCACATAAAAAAAAGTATGAAAATTGTTAAAATAGTGTAAAACTTTATATCTTTTGTCTGATATAAATATAGAAACAGAAACAGTCAGAGTATAAAATAAATTTAAAAGCTTGAATGGTCTTCTATAATAAGTATGTGGAGCCATAATGCCAATCCAAAAGAAAACACACAAAAAAGTTTTTTTTGTTGCCATACCTATTTTGATTGAACAGTTAATTTTTATCCTCCGCCTCCCCCCCCCCCCCCCCCGCCCACACACAAAAAACCATAACTAAGATTTATCTTAGAATTTTTTTACTAAAATTTTTGAGTCTTGTTAGTAAGAGGTTTTTTTCGTTAATTCTGATTTTGGGGATAATCTCATTGTGTGGTTATGTATCTATTTACTTTGGCTGGATGTATATACAGAGTATCACATAAATCTGTTCATATTTCAGAAACTCATAAAAAATTAAGGGTGCTGGTCACTCAGCTTCCGATTTCCCCTCACTAATGTAAAGTCTATGGCCATTTGATGCATTCGTATATTTAAAATATCGCCTCGGGAAATTAATATTTTTAACTTCTATTTTTTGTGAACACTTCCAAAATGATGTCTCTTTTTTTCTTAGTTCTCAAAATATTTCTAAAGTATAGACTTAATTTATATGAAGTGTTAAAATCTTACTCACAGTTCGCCCGCTTTTAATGCATAAAATATTAAATTCAGCATAGATTTTAGAAATATTTTGAAAACTAAGAAGAAAAAAAAAGACATCCTTTAAGAAGGGTACATAGAAAAAGATGTTAAGAGTATGAATTTCGCGAGAAGATATTTTAAATATACGAATGTGTTAAAAGTCCATAGACTTAACATTACGGAGGAGAATTTTGAAGCTGAGTGACCAGCCCCTTTAACAAATAGTTATGTTGGATTGTGGCTTGCCTCACAAGACTTGTCAAAGAGTCATTTTTTGTTGTAAAGGAAAAAAGTTTAAACAAACCCATACATAAGTTCAAATTTCGAATAGTCATAAAAAATTATCAGATTGTCTTATTGGTGTGCTGTTTGCACCATAAGACTTGCCAAATAATTAGAATTTGTATTAGAAAAGATAAAAAATACTTATACCAAAGAGTCCAACAAGTGTATAAGAGTCCCTGCAGTTTTCACCATAAAACTCAACAAATGAGGAACTTTAGTTACTAAAAATACTTCAAATGAAATTGTTTTTTTTTAATTTTTTGCCACAAAAATTCCAACACGGGTGTTTTATTGTGCAAACCACACTCCAATATGACAATTTAATTTTTTTGTGAATTTTTTAAATGTGAACGGACATCTGAGACACCCTGTATACATTTGCAGTACTATTTTCAGCATAAGCATAGATAATAATTAACATAAATGGGTTAAAAAATTAATATTCATTTTTCAATATATTTGCATCACTGAAAGTCAGTAATTGAAATGTTTCACTTTGGTTTAAGATTTTTTTATTACTTTTTGTGTTGATCTTTTTTTTAAAAGCGCAAACCATTTATTTATTTTTTTCTACTACTTTTCATTACTGTTTAAAAATTATTATGCTTTGCACCAATTTTGACAGCTTTTGCACAAATTTTGATTTACAATGTATGTGTATATTTTTAACTAAATGTTTTAGGTCCATCAATGGGTTAATGCAGAATCAATGCTTCAGAAATGTTTTATCGGTGTGTTAAAAAAACCTTGGTCACTAGATGGTATTGCTTTTTTTTAATTTATTTATTTATTTTTTGCTAATACTTTATGTATCTTTTGATAAAGTTGAATA
Source organism: Maratus speciosus (assembly GCA_963932465.1). Classification (NCBI taxonomy): domain Eukaryota; kingdom Metazoa; phylum Arthropoda; class Arachnida; order Araneae; family Salticidae; genus Maratus; species Maratus speciosus. The sequence continues at coordinate 465,047,716 of OZ010796.1, forward strand.
AATTTGTTCTCTGTTGTTTTTTTAGCCTCTAAATTTCCATCCGTAAAATCTTTGAAAAAGCCAAAAACTCCCAAGATCATTCCTGAAAGTAAATATTGATTAGCTTTGAATTTTAAAAAAAAATTTCTCTTTATAACAATCGGGTTACCTGGAAATTTTTGAGCTTTACTGCAAATGAAAGCTTCAGATTCTCGTGCATTATTTTTTACTGTTTGAAAATAATATTTTGGGAACAAGATAGTTGAAAGCCTACAGAAATATTTATTCAGTCTAGCATTGATTGAGATTAGTTTAATATGATTATATTTGCAAGATGTCATCTGGATGCTCAAGATTTACTTTTTTACTATTTCATGATATTTATCCTTTAAGAAATGGATGTATACTGCTCAAACTTAAATGAGTATTTGTTATATGCTATGGAAGATGTGTTTTTAAAAGTACAGCTTGTTTAAAAAAAGATATATTTGCTTATATTCATAGTTAGTGTACAAGAAAATCATAATAAAGATGTCATTAAACATTTTTAAAAGAGGGGATTTCAGAATTTTTGGCTGAAATCCTGCCCTCAATTTTAGCCCATGTATTAGACCTATTTATAGGGGGGAAAAGAAAGCTTAAGATGCACAAAGCATTGTGCAAAAAAAATTATGCTCTGTGGCTGATGTAATTATAAAGATATTATTTATTGCAAAATTTTTACACCAAATCAGAAGATGAACTCTAATTATCAGTTTTTATGAAAGTGAATGTTTAGCAGATATGTTCAAGCTTTGATATAGGAAAATTAGGATTTCACCATGATGAGCTAAAGATTGATGTGATTTTCATCACAAAATAAATAAATAAATAAATATGCGTTAGAATATTTTACCACATCCAGCATATTCACCACTATTTACTTCTTTCTATCTAAAATTCTCTTGCTGGAAAATCAATACAGTAGCCTCTCGATATATCGTGCTTGTCAGGAGACAAGCAAAATGCACTAAATATTGTGGGGGTTTGATATGGTAAAAATTTTACTATTTCTATGCACTTAAAAATAAAATTAGTAGTGTAAGTACAGCAAAAAAATACTTAGAATAAAGACAGAGAAGTTCCATTTACCTTTTTCATGTACATTTATACATGTGTATTCACATTTTTCATTTTCTGCTGAAGAAGGTATCTAAAGTTAACTGCTTTGATTTTTCTTTAACAACTTGTTTTCCAGCAAATAACAGTGAACAATCATTAATCAATTGTATCTCACTTATATTTATGGAGCTGCATCTTTCAAATGCAATGTATGCTGTCTCAAGCATAACAACAGCTTCCTTCTTGGGAGACAGGAGTTGTTTCTTAATCTTTTCAGAGATGTATATTGCATCTTTTAAGAGCTCAGCTTTTTCAGTGCCTCGGTCAGTGGCCATTCTTCTACGAACAAAAGGTTGCTTAGTAATTCCCATCGATAGTTTTTTTTAGCGTGTCAATTTGTCCATTGGTTAAAGAAGACTTGTTGTGTTTTGTGGCAAAACAAAGCTTTAATATTTTTATCCAATGGCATAAGTTCTTCAGTGGGATGCATTCTGCATTGGTCTATTAGGAGCACAGCCTTTTCTTCCAAACCCTTATTTCTGAGAAAAAAACAAACTAATGGAATAAAATTATCGAAAAACCATTTAAGATTTGTGTCATCCAAGCATTTTGAAACTTTTGTATATCAATGGCAGTTTTTTTTTCTGATTTACATTCTTCAAAACTCTAGGATTTTTGCTGTTACTCACAAGGAACAGCTTCAATTTATGTCTTCCGGCTTTATTTGCTGAAAAAAAAAAAGGAGGGAATTCATTGAATTGCTGTTATAATCCTGTGTTCTATTTGGCAACAACATCCAGTAAAGTGCAGCTTCATCAGCATTGTATATCTGCTTGTCTTTTAAACCAAAATCATCCAGTTTTTTCTTCAGTTCAGTAGGAAATTTCAAAGCAGCTTCTTTGTTGGCTGATCGCTTTTCTCTGTGAACACTCTGTCCAATGCCATGCCGCTTTTGCCACCACCAAAACCAACCATCGCTTGCTTCAAAATCTGTTTCCTCCTAAGGCTTTAGCTTTTCACCTTCTCTTTTATCATGGGACCTGATAAAAAAGCTCAGAGTTCATGCTGTTCTTTGAACCATAAGACTAATGCCTTGTCCAGTTCATCGTCATTTGCCAATTGAACTCATTTTCTGTTTAGTCCTTCAGTTTGATCCATGTTTTCCACAAATTTTAATTTAGGTTTTTTTTTTTTTTTTTTTTTTTTTTTTTTTTCATCCATCCTCTTACAGCAGAAGCTCCAACACCTAGCTCATTAGGAATCGAAATTTGTGTTGCACCATTTTTAATTTTTTCAGTTGCATCCAATTTTACTTTTACAGACAAGCCAATTCATTTTGTAGACATGTAATGCATGAATGGATGTGAACTAACAAATGAACTTGTTTTCCTACCTTTGAAGTGATAGACACAACAGCAGGAAATTCCAACTTGGATTAGCCAATGAGATTCAATTATCCACCTGCTTTCTTTTCACCCTCATTTACTTCTACCTCACCCGTGCATCTTATTATTTCATTTCAGGCCTTTTTCCACTTTGTGTGATTCATTATTTAGTGTGTTGAATTATTTTCAAAGTCAAATTTTCTAAGTAAAAGAGAAAAAAAAATTGGGAGAAATAGAAGATGTGCAATATACTCGAATATGCGATATAACAAGGGGCTACTGCACATTCATATACAATTAAAGGCCAAATATCATAAGATCCACAGTTTCAATAAATACATTTTTAACCACAAATTTTACTTTGTAAGTTTTATTTTATTAAATTTCTGGTTTTGAATATGTTTGTTTGGTCCATAGACTACATGCTAGAAATTATGGTAGCTGGCATTTTTTTGCTTCCAGACCAGCTGAATTTTTCATGGATAGAATTTTAAAACAGCCAGAAATATTGCTTAAAGTTGTGGAAAAAGAAATCTTTGAAATAGAGGTAAATCTTAATTCCTTTTGTTCAGTATTTCATAAAAATATGCTCAGAATTTTCCAGATAACCCCCCATATGTTTAAATGTATTTTATTGTTATAATTGTAATATATGGAAACTTCGGAATATTCTGGATCACATTTGTAAATACTAGATTATATAAGTGTTTTATGCTTATTTTTGAGAAGTTTTTTAAAGAAAAGCTAATTTCATTATAAGTCAATATTTATTTATTGTTTGGAACACATCTGTGTAATATTGAAAAAGTATTAATTTCATAGCTCATTTTTAATTATTTGTATCAGAATTTAACAGGGGAAATTGAAGTACTTGATCTTTCTAAAGCAGTGCATTATGTTTACATCTATAAGTTTTGTTTGATTATACATTAAAAAATGTGAAGATCCCATAACACTTTAGTTGAAGATAAAGTTATGTCCTTTTTTATGCATAATTTTGATAGAAAACTGTATCTCAAGTTCATGTATCTATTTTCTCTCTCTCTCTCTCTCTTTCTTCTTCTTCTTCTTTTTTTTTCTTTAAATTGAAACAATAACAGAAAACTTATAAAACTATCATTATGTTGAAACTTTAGCACCAATCTTGCTTTGTTTTGTAAAATTGCCAAAATTGCTTTCACATGTCTTAATTATCGTTTAATTATAATTAATTTCAAATAAAAAAACCCCTAAACTGACTGTTGATACTATTACTATCATATTTGCACATATCCACAACATTTTACATAAATTTGGAACACAATTTTCTTATTTATAGTGTTCAATAATTTTTTTATTCAAATTTAATGAAAGTGACAAAGTTGACTAGTAAATTAGGAATTTTCAGTTTTTGTCATGCCTGAGTAGACAAGGCGCATAAGTCTGATGAATGAGAGTTTCATCTGATGGGCATATGCTTCATTGTTCTGTGACATAATGGCCTTGTTCCCCCACCCTCACAATCATTCTTTAAATAAAATCTTTTCTCACAGTTTTGCACTTTCTATTTTTTAAATGAATAAATTCAAATAATTGCCTATTATTTACAATCCAGAATCAAAAATTCATTTGAAGATGGTTTAAAAAATTTTTTGTATAATTTTTTGTCCTTTTATTTATTTATTTATTTATTTATTTATTGTAAGAATGCATAACAGTTGATTTTTATCATATTTTAAAGATATGCCATTTTTGCTTTTTGAGCTATGCATCCATCTTTTATTTATTTAATATTAGTAAAAATGTTACAGAAAATTTGGCAAATTCTACTTTTAGGTTAATTTTCATTTTATTTATTTTTATAACTTTTATTTTATTTTATTTTTATGTTATTGTAAAGCTTTCAGTGTAGTAATAGTAGCAGTGCTGGGTTATAAAAACACAATGAGTTTTGAAAATAAAAATCTTGACAAAACATTTATTGAAATATTAACATACCTTTGGGGACTGTATTAATTTCATAATTATTATATATGTAAATGTTTTCATCATTGAAGTTTTTTACTTTTTTTTTGTGAAATAATTGAACTTCCAAGTATCACATTTTATGTATCTAATGCATACTTTCTAAAAAACATTCATTTTGTGAGTTTTTGCATACAGCTGTTTGTAATCTTTTATTGAAAATAATATGCGGCAGTGTTGAAAACAGGCTTTTCCGGAATCTGTACTGCAGATATTATTTAAATTGAGAGATTTTCTGCATTTCATATTTTGTATATAATAGTAAGTTATTTTCACAAAAAGTTCATTTGCAAAGTAGTCTGATACAAATAGTCTTTGCTTTTAAGAATGTTTGTAGTAATTTCAATATTTGAAATAATAATAATAATACATAAAATAAGTGCATTTTAAAGTCTCTGAAAAGAAAGAATTAAGGTGCTAAAATTCATTAAATTTTATTATTACTTAATAAAGTTAGCTTTAAAAAATATTTATTGTTTTTACCAGGGATGCCACTTTTCTGCCTTTTTTTTTTATCAAAAAATTATGAATTTTCTCAACCAGTCACAAATTTTGTGAAACAGGCAGTTTTGTCAATAGCTCGTGAAATAAAACCACAATGTCATCATTTAATCGTGGAATAAAGCCTCGGGATTTCATCAGTCATTTGTGGAATAAAGCTGCAAATTACATAAATGGATCACAGAGAAAAAAATCTGTTATTTCATTGCAAAATTGTGGAAAAAATAGCAAATTGTGTCAAACAGTCATGGCAAAAAAAGATGCGAACTTCGCCAAACAACCGCAGAGAAAAAATCATGAATTTCACTGAACAATCACCGAAAAAATCGCGAATTTTGTCAAACGATGAGGGGGGCAGAAAATTACAAATTTCATAAAATGGTCATGGGAAAAAACCTCTTAACTTTTGTCGGATGATTATGGAAAAAATCATAAATTTTGTCTAACAATCATGGTAAAAAATCGTGATATTTGCTAATCAGTTGTGAATCTCCTTGATCGGTCATAGAATTTACAATAAAAAATCTACTTATATGAATACTGCTATTTATTTCTATTCATATAAAAATGATAGTTAACTATTTAATATTCTTACATTGTTTGCTTCCAGGGTTGACATTTTTGCCGGGACAGTGGCAAAAACAGGAAAAAACCATGGTAAAAATGGAAAAAAATGGCAAATTCTTATTTGTCTTTAATGTGTAATAAAATCTATAAGCTAATAAGGATAATAATGTATAAACAATTAAATTTAATAACGTATCATTTAATATTTTTATTTAATTTGCTAATTAATAAATATAATTAAATATTTTTACATATTTTAAATCTTTATAAAATAGATGGGATTCAGTCTAATACTTAGGAATTTAAAAACCAAATTACAAATCGGATATCTAATTTTTTTTCTTAAGTAAAGTATTTTGTCAGCCATTAATATTTTTTTAATTATCAAAAGGTTTTATATAACTTTGCTACTTTTGTTTTATGTAATGAGTTTTAAAAATATGTAAATATTTAAGTATTTGGTACTAATTTATAATTATTTATCTGATGAAACTAGTCTGTTACAGATAAAAAAGTAATTAAATTAAATTGAAAATTATATATTGAAAAACTCTGTTATGTCTTGTTAGGAAACTAGAATTTCTTTTTCTCTCCCTCTTACATTCCAAGAACGGGACAAAAAGTTACATTCTTTACTTTCAGTAAGTAGCCTGTAGCCATTTTATCTTGTTTGCCATTGTATCCATTTTTTACCCATTATCAAAAGATGTTTTTTTCAAAATTTTCATTTGTGCGAACTAAAATTCGAAATAAACTGTCAACAAATACTCTTTCTAAACTAGTTTATTGTTATGCTATGCTAAAACAGCAAAAATTAGGTTGTGATGGAGATATCGCCGAATTATTTGAAATTTAATAGTGTTCTGCTTTAAATATAACTGTATATTAAAAAATTGAATTTAGAATATAATTGTTTTTTTAAATTTTTAACACATATAAATATGCTTTACTCATTTAGAGTCTCTGCAGTTCTATTATGTGAATAATCATTAATAATTGTATAAACATGAATAAATAATCAAGTTTTCTATTTATTTATATAAAATTAGTATTTTTTTCATTTATAATTTTGTTATAAAAGTTAGTATTCTTTCATAAAATGCATAATTATACTTATTTAACTTAAGAGTTCAAAAATAAATGTAGAATATTGATTTTTAAACTAAGTATTAAGTTTCTGTTTTCTTTCATGAAATATTTTTGTCCTCTTTTTCTGGGAAAAAAATTAAATGGTCAGCCTATTTTTGCCGGGACAGTTTTAGCCAGGTTTTTTCTGCCTATGGCGAAAACTTACCAACCCTGTTTGCTTCTGATAAGAATACGTGGAAACCAAGCCTTGCATTTGGATGAAAGAAAGTTAATGTAGTGCAAAATTCTGCAAGTTGGGTAGGTAATCGTTTCATTCAAAATTGAACTATTGAAAGGCAGTACAGTAATAATACCTTAACATTCGCAAGTTTTAATTAATCGTGAAATAAAAAGTGAAAAACATTTCAACATTTACTAATACTTAACTAGATTATTCACGAATTTCGTTTTATGAAGAATATTGTTTTACAAAGTAAACTCACTTTTTTTACCAATTTCATGAATTACGTGACACTGGACATCTGCATTGTATCGTATAGCCTAAGTTCTGAGAAATTCAACCCTTGTATTGAGGCAAAATGCAGATAAAACATAACTTTATGCTAAAAATAGGCTCTACTTTCTTTGTTCGACCTTTGCATTTCTCCATTCTCTACTGAAAGACCAAGCTTGAAGGATGTAATGCACATGCTAATTCTCACTTTCGTTTACTATTTCTGTAGGCATACTTTTGGCAAGTTTTTCAGATTAAAGAAACACATGTAAGTCCCTGTAGAGAGCATTTGCTGTTTCGATCTGCCTGTCTATTCTCTCACCTCAGTATTTAGTAAACCTAAATAAAAGAAAGTTAATCATGTCACTGTGACTTTCCCTTTTATGGAAATTCATAAACAAAAGATTTGTTCTGCTAAACAATTGCATATCAGTAAATTTTTTCAAACTTCAGCTAGCAAATAAACTTTGCACAATATGTTTATAATTATTCAGATTTATATACAGTATGTGCTTTTTAATGCTTATTGAATATTAAATTTATGTTTCAATTCCTTTTTTTCATTTAAAAAATCATAAAATCTAACCCCCTTTTATGCACGGGATTTCGGGATTTTCGTGATTTTGAAATTCACAGAGTTTTCTGCAAACCAAACCTCATAAATGTTAAGTATGCATTATTATTGAATATTATACTGCATATTTATTATTGAAAATATTATAAAACATTTCAGTATGATAAATTTGTCAATGTATTTATTTTATATTGACCACAATGTAGTTTTCAAATTTAACGTGTAAATGTGAAAAATGTTGTACATTTTACTTCATGTGTAATTTTCTCTTTTTTTGTTATTTTCTGAATGGCATCCCTGTTTTACAGTCACATGTTGTGTATTCTTAACTTTAAATTTCAATTTTTACTGTAATACATTTCTGGAAAAATCAGAATTATTTCCTTTGCCATTTTTTTAGGTAAATTATCTGTTGTTCCTGGAACCAAAAAAGAAAACATAGAATCAAATTCTGTATCTGAATGGTACATTGTTTCAACTTCTGGTGGAGTCAGTGGTGAAGTATCAATAAGGTTGACATTTATTTAGAGCTTTTTCTTATGTTTTATCTTTTATGCTTTATAAAATATTATCTTCTTTATCATAAAAATTTAGTACTGCCAATAGATCTCTAATAATCATATTTACTATTAAATATTATGCATGAATTAAGGGTTGGAGGTCATGTACATAAAAAAAATTGTACCAGTCTTTTTCTAAATGGTAACACACACTTTTGACACTTTGATTTCCCTGGATTAGATCAATTCAGAAAAGTAATTGATGCATCTTTTAAAAATATTCATAAGAATCATAAAAGAAAATATGTTTATTTATAAATTTTGAAAAATAACCTTAAAAAGTTACAAGCAAAAGTACCAGAGTCATTCAATTACAGTAAAAATTGTATAAAATATGAAATAAACTGAATTCATATAAGAGTAAATTTGACACAATTTTTCAAATTATTTTCTAAGTTTTTCGTTTCTGTGGATGAAAACAATAACAAGAGATGCCTCTTCCCCCACATACCTTAGACCATCAAATGTAAATTTTCTGAGCTGTAAATTCACTGTTTTTCATGATGCTGGTTAAGGTAGGTCATAATTCATAATTTCTTTAGAAAATGTTTAAAATAAACTTATTTTGCATTCATCTAGAGAGATTTCCTGAGCCCACTGAGATTTGATTTCATCTTTAGTGAAATCATCTTTGAAGTGAAAATGTACTAACACTAATAGGGCAACTAAAATATTCTCTATTGCATTTTCAAATCATCACTGGAGATTCTAAAGTAATGTCAGTACATTCTAAATGTTGATGAGCTAGTTGTTTCCAGTACCTATTCAATGAAATCATTGCTCTGCTTTCATCATTACCATTAGAGATGCCACGGATGTGCTATAGCGCATAAATTACGCAAAAAATCGGGGACGGGATGTAAAAAAATAGCTCTTATGTGTCCCATGGGATGCTTAATTTCATCAAAAAATCGTGGGAAAAAACGATTTTCGTCAAAGGATTATGAAAAAAGTGCAAGTTTCATCAAAATATCATGGAAAAAACACTATTTTCGTAAAAAGGCCGTGAATAAATAGCATATTTCGTCAGAGTATCCCGAAAAAGTAGCGAATTTCGTCAAAAAATCGCAGAAAAAAAGCGGATTTTCATCAAAGGATCGCAAAAAAAAGTGCAAATTTTGTCAAAATATTGCAGAAAAAACACAATTTTTGTAAAAGGGCCGTGAAAAAAATAGCATATTTTGTCAAAGGATCGCAAAAAAGTAGCGCATTTTGTCAAAAAATCACGGAAAAAAAGCCGATTTTTGTCAAAAGGTAGCGGAAAAAGCGCAAATTTCATCAAAATATCGCAAAAAAAATGTGATTTTCATAAAAGAGCCATGATAAAATAGCGTATTTCGTCAAAAGATTGTGAAAAAATAGTGTATTTCATTAAAAAAATCACGGAATAAAGCAGATTTTCGTCATAGGATCTAAAAAAAAACTCATATTTTGTCAAAGTGTTGTGGGAAAAATGTAAATTTCATCAAAGGATCATGGAAAAAACATGAATTTTGTCAAAATATAGCAGAAAACATGCAAATTTAGTCAAAGCATCCAAAGCACTGAAAAAGATTTGCAAACCAAACTTATAGGTAGGACATTCATAAAATGGGATTTAATTTTTTTTATGAGATTCTTAAAAATACAGCATGTTTTCAGTGTACTTTGATAATGTATTCAGGGTGTGGACCAGTGAAAAATCCCCCCCCCCCCTTCTTACTGCATTGAAATGAAACCCACCTTTGGAAGATTTGGGATTTGATGCTTATTAATGATTTAGTGGTGAATTTCTCTTCCAAGGAAAATGTCTGATTCCAACACAGATCTATGCTGACAAATAATTCAGTGAGAAGTGTAATGAAAGCACCCATTCATTCAACAAAAAGTGCCCCTTTACTTATCATAAGTATTCTTTTTTTCAGCAAAAATATCTTTTTCAATAAACCCGTCTTGCCCCTTTTTTAAAGAAATGCGATCATTAGTGATACTTGTTAGTGGAACTTGGTATCTCCTACTCTCAAATAAGCATTATTTTGCAATTAAAATTGTACTTTTAAAAAAGTAAAGAAAATTTCTCTTAATATTTTTTTAAAATATCTTATTTGAGTGCAAATAATACTGGTTTTAACTCATTATTTAATTATTATTAAAACAATAATTAATGCATTTATTTTATCTTTTCCAAATAATCAAGTTTCATTTATTCCTTTAAAATATGAATTATTATTGATGGGGACCCGCTTTTGTAAAAAAGGGACCCATATTTTTGGAAATCCTGGGTCCCGGGGACCCAGGAATTTTCAAGTACAGCGACATCACTGACCATCTTTTCATTTACTTCTATAGTAGATAAATCATGTTATTTATATTATGCTTTTCTTCTGTATGTCATATGTCTCCCTTTTTTATTGTTATACTGGTATATATTAAAATGTAATTAGATAACTTTGTAATTTTATCTGTAATAAACTTGGTATGTTAAAATACTTCTCCATGACCAATAATGGCCTTAAAACAATCACTAGCATTCATACACTTACAGTAAACCTCCCACCCACTTAAGCCCCCTGCCTACTTTTAATCAATTTTGATTTTCTTTTCCATTCGCAAATATAAGCTCCCCCCCCCCCCCCCCTACAAACTTTTTTTGTGAAAAAGATTTACTTAAAAAAATCCAATTTTTCATCTTTTTACTTTTTGGCAGATTTTCTCTTATGTTTTTATACGAACTCAATAAAAATCTTCCTTTTGCATGAAATGCCTGCTTCCCTTCTCTGACTCTCCCCTTGCAGCACAAAAAGCTTAAAACATTGATTGAGAATTATTCTTCTGTCCTATTTGTTGTTGACTAGTAACAATATGTAAAATAACAATTATCTAAACAACAACCCCCCCCCCCCCCTCCCGCAGAACATACAAAGTTTAAAATTTTTAGAATTCTGTAATAAAAAAATATATGCTCTATTTGTTGCTCTCTATCCCTAGCAACAATAAATAAATAATCAACTATTTCAATTATCTCTCTAATACCTAAATGTCTTCCGCCCTCTTATGCAATCCTGTGGCAATTTTTTAAAAAACTCTGTTTATAAGAAACTGTGTCCTAATTCTTGCTCTATTAACAATAATTGGTTAACAAATCATCCAACTTATAAATTCCCTTCCTTCTAAATTCATGTTTTGCCCTTATCCCTCCAGAATACAATGTTTAAAAATTTTAAAACTTTTATTGGAAGAAATCTTCTGTCCTATGTGTTGCTCTCTAATAAAAATAAATAGATAAGTTGCCACTTAAAATTATTTATCTATGCCAAAAGTGTCTACCCCCACATATAAAATTTAAAATCTCTAAAGGTCTATTTAAAATAAGTCTGTATTTGTTGCTCTCTACTAACAATAAATAAATAATTAGTCATCTAAATTACCCATTGGTGCACCAACGGGGGGAGCTAAGGGGGCTGAAGCCCCTCCCAGATAATTAATTTTTTTTTAATTATGACAGAATATATATATTTTAATAAGTTCTTAAAGAAATCATAATTTTTCAAAATATATTAATTTTGTCACACAATTTTTTCTCTTTTATAAATTTTATTACGAAATTCAAAATATTAGCATGTTTAAAAATTTACTTAATTAAAAATTTAAGACCCCGTGCAATCTCTTGCTCTCTCTAGCATTAATAATATTTTGATAATTTAATAATAAAACTTTAAAAATTTTTATTGCAAACACACTTTAAAATTATCTAATTACAAAAAATCGCAAAAACTAGGATGTATTACAGTATTTCATATTTAACGTGTTAAAAGCATTCAGAATTAGCCACGCCAAAACATTTCACAGCTTCCTCTGGCTTCTGTGGCTGGTTACAACTCTGCTCAAGTCAGCAGAAAAAATGCAAGTCAGGACGTGGTCTGGCACATCCCACCAAATCAAATAAAAGAAAGACAGAGCTCGGTAGTGGGCCAGGACAGATCTGGGCACATACAGGCTTCTAAAATATGCTAGCCCCCTCCAGAGCGTAATCCTGGATGCGCCACTGAAATTACTCCCTTTCTCACTAAAGTTCCAATTCCCTCTTCTGTTCTTCCACTTAGCAAAATACTCTTTAAACATTATTATTATTTTTAATTCTGCTCTTTTATTTATAGTGAGGCGCCATATCTAAAATTTTATCTACAGAATCTCATATAAGTATCATTATCTAAAATCTTCATCTCCTTTGAAATTTTTGCTCCATTCTTCTCCCAAGTTTGGGGGAGGGGGGGGGGATTCTAAATATGTGGGAAGAAAACAAAGAGTTTCTTCTTTTTTGTAGGTTTGCTTTTTTCATCCCTGAATCACATGTACATTTTATGTTTTAAAATAAATATGTTCTCCAAAATAACTTTCACACCCTCCGTTAACAATAAAATATCAGTGGTGAGAACAGCCAAACTAAAAAAAGAAGAAAATCTTCTCTCTGATCACCCCCTTCCCCCACACTCCCAATGTACAGAAATTCACCCCTTTTTTTTGGCGATTAGGAAATGAAAATTTAAGGGGAGAATTAGATAATTATTTATTTATTGTTTCTATGGAGTAACAATGCAGCATAAAAATCTTTTTAAAAGGATACAATTTTAAAGTTTGTGTGCTGGGAGAAGGGGGGGGGGGAGTTGAAAGGGAGAAGCTGAATTTATTTGCATGGGAGGAAAACTAATTTAGCTGATTATTTAATTATTGTTACAAGAAAGTTAGAAGTAGAGCAAAAAAATTAATGATTTTAAACTGTGTGTGCTGGGGAAGGGAAACAAAAAAATTCTGGAGAATGGGGGGGAGGGATAATTTATATGGTTATTTATATATTGGTTTAACAACAGAGCAGAAAAGAATTAAATAATTGTAAAGATTTTTAACTTCATGAAATGCATGAGTGAGTATCTTCATGAAGTGATGGGAAAGGGACTGGGGGAGTGAAGCAAAGATTTTGGGAGGAAGAGATAATTTAGGTGATAGGTTATTTATTTTTTCTATAGATTATTAAATAGGTTAGAAAAGAAATTTAAAATTAGAGTTATATAGATTAAACTATGCATGTTTGATATCAGGAGGGGAAAGGGGGTAGCAGTAATTTCATTTGGGATTTAGATGATTGATTGTTACAATAAAATTTCAAATTAAGAAGAAAAATTCGAAAAAGAATAAAGATTTTAAATTCTGTGTAATGGGTAGGTGAGGGGGGGGGGGGATTTAGATTATGCTTTTTTTTTAAGTCGAAATCTGCCAAAATACAGGCAATTCTCATTTGTTTGTTTACATTTATTATTTCTAAATTAATGATAAAAGTGGATTTTTGAATAAATTTTTAAAATCTTGATTATAAGCCTCTTTCCCAAGTTTTACTGGTTTTGCTTTTGAGAAAAGGGGGTCTTACAACCAGAATTTTACAATAAATCTACCAAAAACAAATGACTAAGATGGAAGGGAAAAATTCATATTTCAACTTTCATAAACATAGTTATTGTATTAAAATCGATGTAATTAAAAGTAAAATTATTTTGAATTAATAATTGAAACACTAAAAATATCCTTTCATTTTTTGATTTATATAAAATAACTTTTTTACAATTTCAAATGTGCTTAGGACAAAGTTATTCATGGATAAACATGTTTGACAGAAATCTGCCCCTTTCTCTTTGTTGCTGCTGTTAACCAATCTCAATTATTCACTGTCATTCAATTAAATCATATTGCTGCCTGTGCTGTAGTCGCAAAGTAACCAGAAGATATATGGGACATTCTCACAATCTTTTGACTTTTGGGAGAAAAAATCTGACAAAATTAAACTTGCTAAAATAACATTTTAATCTGATAGACGAATGCCTTAATGATTCAAAATAAAGAAAAAAGGGTCAGAAGTGAAAATTTTTTTATTTAACTGAGGTTTAAGTTAAACTTGCGAGTTTAATTTTCCTTACCATTTTACCCCTATAACTTTTTATTTTCTTCTAAATTTTTACTTATATGAATTTGCATAGTACCCACAGGACATTCAAATAAGAAATAATAACAATGTAGTACTTTTAATACAGAATTTTTGTATAACATTGTCTTAAAGGGGTGTTAAAGAAGGGACGGTAAGGTAAAAAAAGGGGATGATATTGGAGAAAAGGGACGGTAAGGAAAATTACCACCTATTTTTAGGAAAATTGTGTTAAGACTAAGTGATAGCCACAATGTTCATTGATTTTTAGAAACAGTTGTTAACATTGGATTAAATTAATTTTTTTTTAATTTACCTTGAAAAGTGTAGGAATAAACCTTCGGGATGGTGAGACTACTAATAAAGCTACGATGCTTCAAACTGATATTTAACCCTCTAAGTGTTTGGGGCGTAATATTCCGTTCACTAAGCTCCAGATTTCACAGCAATACAAGCAATATTTAAGATAATATAATTCTATAGATTTACTGAATTTTAAATACATTGAAGAATGATTAATTCTCTCAAGGATTAAATTCATATTTGTAATTGAATTTTTATTATAATATTGAAATAATCATATTTTCTTAGCATTTAAAACAAAATGCAAAGAAAACAACATTACAATTTTACCCTTTTGCAAGACGCTCGAAGGGTTAAATTCTACAGTAAATTTCCTGCCAAAGAATTTTAGACATTATTTCTCTAGCATACTTTTGCATGAGAAAAAAACTTGAAAAAAATTATGTGGCTGCATCTGAAATGATTTTCTGTATAATTTTAGAAGAGGGATGGTAAGGAATCTAAAACTCAAGGACAGAGTTAAAAAAATAATAACAACCCTAAAAATGTGTGCATGTTAATTTTTAGCTAAATATTTATATAAAACAATAGCTCCTGTTTCAGAAAAAAAATTACATCAAATTACTTTTATTGAAACAATTTTATCCAGATAGCTCCAAACTTAAAAATCAGCGTCAGGGACACGGGACAGTATAGGAGTTTTCCAGCTGTTTGGACCCCCAACATCGTCCAAAACTTATCTATCTCATTAATATTGTTGTGCAATCATGCAATGAGATGTTCCCCAGTATATGAAATAAAAAAACACAAAAAAGTGTATTAAAATAAAAATTATTATTCAGGGACATGAAAGTCAAAAGATTGTGAGAATGCCCCATATGCTGTAGCTTTTTGTGAGAAACAGAAGTTATACAGAGGTTCTTAAAAAATCCAGAAGCTATACAGCTTATACCACCCCTCCATATTACATTCCTCATAATTACTATCCTCAGTCTGTCATATTTGTTAATTTAAAGGTGTTTCATCCACAAAGTATGGGAGATTATTGTGGGTTGTCACAAAAGTCATGCCTTCCCCCACATTACCTGTGTTATCTTAAAAATTCATCAGTGTATGTGTTTTGATGACGTGGTTTAATGGATGTGATTTATACCTTCACTACTTAATTAGTTTGATTTATATCTTCAACAAACATTGTTGAATGTCAAAATAATATCTTAACGTTACATTATTTTTATTGTTTCCATGCTGAATATTCTTAATCATTATAGATTTTGATTTTATATTATTTATTGGGCTGTACCAGTTTATATTTTTATATGGCATTATAATTGATAATGTTTTTGGATAACATTCTAAAAATAAAAATGTTATAAGTTTTCACTGGGGTTAGCTGTCACGTATGTGTAGACAATTTGTCTCACACGACAACCAACCTTAGCTCTAGAAACTACCTAATAGTTAAATTGTATTTTATTTCAGCAAACAAATTCACTTCTTAAGCAGGTGAAGAATTTAAAAAAAAAAGTATTGCTTATTGGGAAATTCCTCCTGATATTATGCTGAGATCAGTAAGAAGGATAAATATTGAGTGTCTTTCAATTTGCCAAGCAGCTCATGATTTTAACATCAATTATTGCACGCTAGCTAGATATGTACAGAAAATTGATAAAATAGATGTAACTGGTGTTGTTGATATTAAATCAATACATATAACTGTGTGAAAAATTGATGTATTTTTAGCTAGAATAGAAAATGGCTTGTATGTTAGTTACTGCAGGCATTGAGCATTTTCTTTTGATTTAACTCCAAAAGAATAAGTAAAATGTCATATGAATTGGAAGAAGCAATTAAACTAAATATATTTGAAAACTGGATATCCAACAAAATAATTAATCTATACTGGCTAAATTTGTTCATCTAGAGGCATCCTATTTTGCCCATTAAAATGCCAGAGACTACAGCTTAGAAAAAACAATTTAAAACCCCATAATGTAGCAAAATATTTTGCTAACATAAATGATATGATGATCAGATTTTAGTTTCTCCATCGGGACATCTGATATAAAGACTAAACTGGAAAAATTAAAATTCAAAGAAGAAATAAGATAAGACTCAAAAGGGCTTTAAACAACTGGACTTCGTTGTTTCTGCCGAGAGAGGAAATTAAGTTATGCTGGCAGCATTATTGGCATCAAGAAATCATCTAGCCCCACTTTTTGTTTTTCTATTTATTTTAAGAACAATTTTTTTTGCCAGTCTCCCTCTCTCCTCAGTATCTTACCTATCAGACTGAAGTCTAGAGCTGTATTTTGTTGAATTTTTAGCCCACATTGTGCCGTTCTCTGCACTTATAGAAAAAAATTGGCAGTGTTACTGTTAGACAATGATGGTTCTGACCCAGTATTCACAGTCTCAACTTTGCCAAAGAAAATGTCACTGAATTAGTTCATCTTTCTCATTTTTTCAATATATTAACAAAATATATCAATACTGAATGTTATACATGGATGTTGAACAATTCTGTGAAAAAACTTAATGATTGTATGATGTCCCTAAAACAGTTGGTACAACTTTCTCTCTGCCAGTGACTCCTTCTACAATTCAATCTGCTTTTTGTGACAAATGGCTATTTCTGTTTAATGAAAACATCTCTGTCAATGAAGATTTTCTGCCTTCATATGTCATAGACGAGTCATTAGAATCCTCTTGTGAGAAAACTATAGTAAACTCTGAATTTGCTCCAAACCACCAAATTTCAAATCTTCCGCAGAAGAATTAAATGTGTTCAAACATCTATACCAGAAGCAATCTCTGGATGCTCGGAGAACAGAAATCTCTTAAATATGTCTCTTAAAATTATGCATCCTTTGCCTAGAGCAAACTATATAAAAAAAGGCCAAGAGGGAAACTATCATACAAGGGCAATCAAAATTTTGATAGACAACTCTGTTAAGAAGAGACTATAAGAGGAGCAATGAAATAAACAGGCTAGAAAAAAATAGAAAAAAGAGTCCACAAAGTAAAAGTGGTGAATTGAAAAACTTCCAAGAAAATAAGAAGGGATGAAAGTGATAAGATATTGATAATGATTAAGAGGTGTGCAGATTGTGTAGACTTGTACACAAACAGTTTGCCTAAAGAAACTTGGGTGCAGTGCCTTGAATGCAGACAAGGGGCCTATGAACTTTTTACTTCAAACCCCAAAAGCATTTTTTAGGCTTGGCACCACTGCCAATCTGATTTTTCATTTGATGATTGATATGATTTCAGTGTTCTAATTAACCTCTAGTTTTAATATCCTTCTGCAACTGCATATCTACATTTTTTTTATATCTTGTGAAAAAGCAATTTCGGTTATTGTATTCTTTATATCAAGTTAAACCTTTTTAAATAAATTTTCCAGCCAAAACTTCATAGATATTTCATGTGACAGACAATCTTACATTTTATGATAACCAGCCCATAACTGGGGTAAGTTGTCACAATATTCCTAATATTTTCAAAATTGTAGCAAGAAAATGTCTGCAAAAAAATTTGGCAATCTACAAATTTAAAAATGTTCCACTAAATATAATGGTTTCAATATTTTTAACATGAGTATATCAAACTGTTCAAAAATTAAAGTTTTATTTTTGTGGTAATTAACCCCGGTCTCTCTTATATATTTTATTTTGCTAAATAATTATGATATAATCAGTGCATGTTTAAGCACTGAAATTAAAGTTCAGTTCAGTAATCATGCAATAAAACTAAAATAAAACTTTAGTGTTATAATCAAGATTATAAACAAATTTCTTTTTTTTTTTTCAGGTTATCTAATGAAGATAATCTAATGACACTGAAAATTATCAGTTGTAAAACAAGGTATAAGGAACTCATAACTGATTTAACTGAAGAAAACTTATTTATCAAGTGCAGCAAAGATTCACCTACATGGTTAAACATTAGTGCGTATAAAAGTATCATTTGAAATTTATATAAATAATGAATTTCTTACTATAATTTTTAGGCCAGAGTTTTCTGTCATTCAGAATAAGAAATTTTAATTAGGTATCAAAACTATAATCATTGTGGTATATTTCTACTAATCTTCAAGGCTGATTATTATTGTTAATCAAATATGAAACAGTAATCACTTTGGTAGGTTTCTACTAATCTTCAAGGTAGATTATTATTGTTTAGAAATAGTAGTAGGCAAAATAACAAAATTTTTAGTTACTAGTAGCAACAATGCATTTTAAAACTTAAGTTAAATTCCAAATTTTTCTAACTCTAATTTTCATTTTTCCCCATGGGGCATCCAGAAAATAAGTTCTATTGTTCAATTAAAAAAGGGCAAAATGTAAATGAACAAAACACTTTTTTGTACACTCTAAGTATAAGTACAAACATTATCATGTGTTCCTTATCAAGCAGACTGTTCCAGCCTTCAATAAACTGTACCATTAAAACATGCATGATTTGTTCATGCATGTTTCAAGAATTTATTTCACGTCTTCAAGAATTTAATGTTGAATTTTAGCTTCTAGAACATTCTGCATATTTAAAACTATATATGGCTGAGCTCACTTTGTATGTGGCAGGTGTTTCAGTTTTCATAAACTGCAATTCAGTATCAAGAATATGCACTAGTGCTTTCCATAATACTAACATTTTGGATTTGCTGGTGGGCCAATAACTCAGTGCACCTGCAAATTCTTGTGATTACTAAATAGCTGCAGAATAAATTATAAACAAAACTTATTTTCTGGATGTCACCTGTATATGAAAAGCAGTAAAATATTAAAATCCTAATAAAAATCTAAAATTTAAATTAAATTCCAAATTTTCTAACCATTTAATTCTTAACTTTATACCCATAAAATAACATTTTAAACTTTTCAAATATCATGATCAGAAACTCTTTTGATCAAAAATTTTTTTGTGAAGACATTGTCAAGTGTTCATTATTTTTACTATATATTTTTATGTCGTTAACATCTGAGCATTTTACTGAATTAATTTATTTTGCACATTGAAAATTTTCAGACTTATAATTATTTTTATGCAAAGACATTTTTAAGTGTTGCATATAAAATTATTTTATGATTGTGCATTTTAATGAAATAAGTTATTTATGTAATATTGCATATTAATAGAAGATCCTTGTTATAGTGATTGTTGTTTTAATGATTTATAGAGTATGATAGAAATTTTCAGGTGCTTATTTTTTCTTTTTTCCAAATCCAGACTTTGAGGGACCCATTGACCTGTCTTGCACAGTTTTCTTTCATTAATCTAGCGTCAAGCGCAGCTTAATTTTTCTCAGCACTTCATTTCAGTTGTTAATAAAAGAATTTTTAAAAAATCTTACTGTTAAATTTGATTCAAGTTATGTTTTTCATATATATAAACATTATATTTATTTAATGTTCTTATAATGTTTGCATCTGATTATATGGAAAACAAATTCTGCATTTACGTGAAAAAATGTTATTATAGTATAAAACTGTACAAGTTGACAGATAGTCATTTCATTCAGAACTGTGCTGTGGAAGTGGATCAATCAATCAATCAGAAAGTGCAAAATATTTAAGCTAATTTCTTGTTTTAGAAGTCACATGCCTGATTGAGTAAACTTACACTATTAACCTGTTAACACCAATTTATTTTAAAGCTTGACTTTAAATAATATATTTTTTAAAAATGCATTAGGGTGCCAAGAAATAAGAAGATTTGTTTTATTTCCATTTCAGAATTAGAGATATGTACTGTTCTATCTTTACCTCTCTACCTCAGATAGGTTGCTGGCTGGATGTACAATTCATTTGAAGTTCCACTTTTAGTCTTTCCATGTTTAAAACGGCATATCTGTTATTAAATTTTTAAAATGTTGTAATTTCAAATTTCATATCCCAAAAACTGGACTATACAAGACAGTAGGTTAAATGGACAATAAAATTACATCCAGTGCACACTTACATAGCATAAAACACTTATTTTTGAATTATTCTACTTGAAAGGAATATATATGTGTGTATATATATATATATGTGTGTGTGTGTGTGTGTGTTTAGTTTGGCATTTTAAGAGTTGTTACAATGCCAAATTTGATTTGTGGAGTATGAGGAAAATAACTTTTCTAACTTTTTAAGATAATAGTAATTTTATACATTTTCCATAAATCACTAACATTCCATCAATACATCCTTGAAATAAATCCATCATATTAAATAAAGAAAAAAATGCAGAGACATGTAATTGTCATGTTTCCTAAGAATCTCCCATTTAGCCCTTAAAAGGAGCAGTGTACTGATGATATATATGGTTTTTATATATAGAAACCATTCTCTACTTCTCTTAAAAGAGTTGATGTCCATAATTATTTTATTTTGCTGCTAAAAAAGTGAAAAAAAAAAGTCAGTAAATACACTGTTTTAGATTTAGGCTCAAATCGCATCAATGTGATCGATTTTGGTTTGCTTATCAGCCTATTTGATGTGGTGTTCCATTGTCGTTCACGACAAGCTATCAACTGCCACTAGCGTCTCTTTCGTGCGCTATTCCCTACGACAGCGATGGATAGCGGTTAAGTCCATTCTAAATGCAGGTGGGAAGGGTAGACAGGAATTCTGCGTCAGCACTAAATCGCACAACGTTTAGGTATAAACAAACTGAAGGCTCCTCCCACTTTAGAAACGAGCGCCATCTACTGGCTAATCTTCTAAAAATAACATGTAGAAAGGTTTTTAATTAATTTTGTATTTCTTTTTTCTTCTTAACAACGAAAAAAAAAATATTCTTCATTGTATTCTTAAAATAATAATAACAATAAAAATTATAATATGTTCTTTCTGTGACAAAAAAATAATAATAATAAATAAATAAATAAAAAGAGTGTTTTGGGGGGAGGGGGTATATTTTAATACCAAATATTTAATTTAAATGCTTTAACATTGAAGTTATATTAAAATATATGTGTGTATCTTGACTTAGGACTAGCATCTGTTAATAATAGCATGTTTTATCTATTTGTTATTTATTTCTTTTATTTTTTTTTACTTAATTTTTTTTCTTCAGATTTACTAGTTTATGATGTCATGCAGTAAACTGAAAAATTTATGGCTAATCATAGAAAAATTTTATTTAATTATTATTATTATTTAAGAATTTAAAGAAGAACATTTTTTAATTCATAATTTTTGCATCTTGTTAAGAAACAAGAGAAATTTAATTTGAAGAACCCCCTAGGATCTTATTTTTCATAATAATATTTTGAAACTAAATAAAAGAGAAAGGGGGACAAAAAATATTAACAATTACTTTTTCTTAATTTTAGCTATCAATTGCTTTCCAATACCTTTAGCTAAATCTTACTTAAATAAATAATAAATTTTTATAAATAAAAAAGACAAATTTATACAAAAGAATTCTCATAGCCATTCATAAGTTTTTAATAATTTAGTGCAGAAAAATTGTTTCTAATGTAAAAACAACAACAACAACAGAAAAAGGCACAATTAAATTTAAGTTATTTTTGATAAATAGCTATTTAAGAGTTCCTTACATGGGAAAAAAAAAAAAATCATACTCTTACACTTGGACTTAAAAAAAATAGTAATAATTTTTTTAAAGTATATTTAAAAATTTAAATCCAAATTTTGCAACATTTAAAGAATCCTATAAATTAATTCATTAATTTAATTCAATAAGTATAGTACAAGCTTTAAGTAAGATTTAGATGAAGATATTGGAAAATAACTGATAGCTAAAATTATTAGAAAGTAATTCTTAATATTATTTTTTTTTCTCTCCCTTTCTCTTTTATTATGTATAAATTTAAAAAATTATTATGAAAAATAATATTCTAAGGCGTTCTTCAAATTAAACCTTTCTTGTTTCTTAACAAGATGCAAAAATAATGAATTAAAAAAAAAACCTTTTCTTTGAATTCTTAAATAATAATAATAATTAATTATGATTTTTCTATGAACAGCCATATTTTTTCAATTTATTGTATGGTATCATAAACTAGTAAATCTAAAATAAATTTTTTTTAAAGTAAAAACAATAAAAGAAATAAATATCAAATAAATAAAACTTGCTAATACTAACAGATGCTTGACCTAAATCAAGATAAAAATATAAAGTTTTTTTTTTTTTTTTTTTAGGTTTTCAGTATAGAAAAGTATTTATGCATATAAATTGCAGTACATATACAGACATATACTTAAATATAACTTCAATGTTAAAGCATATAAATTTAATATTTGGCATAAAAATATATCCCCTCCGCCTCCCCCCCCCCCTCTCCCTCTCTCTGTTTTAAACTTTACTTTTCAATTTTATTTTAAAATTTCAATTTTATTTTTAAAATCTTTTATTAATCTGAATTTAAGATACTGAAAATAATAAATTCGTGAATTAAGAACTGAATTTTTAATTTTAATTCTTGATCCTTCGGATTTTAAAGTCTATTCTGCCATATAGTAGTGCTCAAATGATGAAAACATTTAGAAAAAGAGTGCAAATTTTCAGCTAAGACCTGGTTTAAATCAAGATAATGACGGATTTCTAATTCTGCCTTGTATCGACATGAAATCAAAAACACGACAGTGTGGAACCATATTTTGTTGGAGAATTAAATTTCTTATACTATACTAATTGAATTAAGTTAATGATTCAATTTATAAGGTATGAAAGATAGAGGTGTGTGCGTGTGTGTGTGTGTGTGTGAGGGGGGGGGGTGATAATATGTTTGAATACCGAATAAATGTCGAATTATATTTAAATATATGTGTGTGTGTATATACTGAAAATTTTAAGGCTAGTCATTGAAAAATGGTATTTATTTTTTTTTAAGAATTCAGGTAAGTTTTTTTTTTTTTTTTATGCATTTTTCTTGCATCTTGTTAAAAAATGAGAAAAGTTTAAAGATTCTCTAGAATCTTATTTTTCATAATAAGATTTTAAATTTATGCTTAATAAAGGAGAAAAAATAAAACAATAATATTGACAGTTACATTCTAATAATTTGAGCTAGCAATTACTTTCCAATACCTTTAGGTAAATCTTACTTAAATATGTAAATGATTTTTTTTTTTTTTTTAGTATAAAAATAGTACAATTCATACCCAAAACATTTCTCATAACCATTCACAAGTTTTTAATAATTTGCGAAAATAAATATTTTTAATGAAAAAAAAAAGCTATCAGTTATTTAAGTTAATTTTGATAACTATTTAAGAGTGTGTTAAAAAAAAAAAAAAAAAAAAAAAAAAAACTACAATATTCTCTTAAATATGGACTTAAAAAAACCTTTTGTTTTTTAAAATATATTTAAAAATGTTATCCAAATTTCGCATTTACAACTTTTTAAAAACCCTATAAATTAATTTATTAATTTAATTCAATAATTTTATTAACATTAGTTTTAAAATCATCACCTTAACAGAGAAATAAAATAGCTATTTGTATTATTCACAAAAAACCACGTTATACTCTATAAATTGAAATAAATATTATTGGAATATTAAAATCACAAATAACTAATATTTATTTGATTTTTTCTTTAAAAGTACTTTTTAAAAACAACAGCCTTTATCACTTTAAGAAATGCTTATTATTAAGCATATATTTACATAATTAGGTTTTTAATGAAATTAATTAGATCGGCATACAAGTTAACAGTAATATTTTACCAATCATACCTTTTTATCATCATCTAAATATAATTATATATATCTTGACATTTTAAAATTTATTATAGGCATGAAAGATACTAACATATACCCCTTTCTTTCCAACAAACAAGTATGTAAACAAAACAGTAAATCTTCCTTTTCATACATTATACATACATCAGAAAAATTGCAAAAATAAAATACAAGAGCATATAAATTTAAAAAGATGGAAAATTGATTTTATTTGATGAGAATGAATATTTAAATGTGCATTTTCTAAACTCTTATAAGTTATGTTTTTCTTGGAATAAGGAATACACCTTCCTATATCTATGATGTTTTTAATAATAAAATAGTCGTTAATGACGATATACAAGATTTTAAGAAGCTGCATATATCACTCTTAACGCCGAAATCAGAGTAGTAAATAAATCTGAACATAAACAATGATGACGCAAACATCACGTGGTTAACGAAGCAAATTTCTGAGCTCTCCCAACCTTCCCACCTGCATTTAGAATGGACTTTACCGCTATCCATCGCTCAGGTAGGGAATAGCGCACGAAAGAGACGCTAGTATCAACTGCCATGGGGCTAATCATTATCACATTTCATCATTTCATAAAGATAGTTTCTTTTGTTGATTTTGTATGCTTTGCTTCAAAACTTTAAAAAAATAAAAGTTACAACTGTGACCACATAGTCTTCAGAAAAGAAAGGTCAAAGAAATAATTCATGGCTGTTGTCATGCAGTTATGTATGAATTGGAGCTTTAAGCTATGTACAAATTTTCTTTACCTGTTGTGCCCATTGTAATTTGATTGCTTGAAATTCCGCTAGTGATATTATTCAAATATCCTGTGAAAATTGATTTAAAAATTGAAGAGAATAACAAAATCTTATTTTCCAATTAAATAATTTTGTCTTATGTATATATTTTTGTGCATTCTTATGCTTTATTATATTACTTTTTATATCTTAATCTCTGTTAGAGCAAAATTGTTTTCTCTTGTACAGATTTATTTATAAACTGTGCTTACTATACATGATTTTTTTTTTCTGATAAATGAACATTTTATAAAATCTTTTGTATTTTCAGAGTTCCCATGCATTGTTAAAAGTAGCTATCAAGGTTAGTATTAAACTGCATGTTATTGAAGTATGTATAATATGCAATATTATATGCAATTATATATTTTTTTCTGATATAAAATTTTTTGTCAATAATTTTTTCACCAATATTAAGTTTTCTGTTTGCTGTTTAACTTATTAATTTTGAAACTTAATCTTACAAAATACAATGCATATGATGTGTTTTGATTTAAAAAACTTGAAATGTAAATGTTAATTTATGTGTGTTATCATTCCTGTATGTATCTTTTTTTTTCTCTTTCTTTTTGTTCTAGTATGTGTTTCTGAAATGCAAACAGAAGATGATATAATTGAATTAGTTTTTGATGGCAGTAAAGAGTTATGTTGTAATGGTTTCAAAACAGACATTATGTGGACTCTTTCAAACCGTGGTGAAAGTATGCATATTTGCCTTCTTATTTTTTAAGATTAATTTTTGAGGATAACTATTTTGATTTTCTTGGAAAAAAAAAGAATATTTATATATAAAAAATATATAAATTGCTACATACTTGCCTATAATCTCTTCAAAAGTTTTTTAGTTTTTATGTGTGTAAGTTACAGTACACACATTCTAATTCATTTTATTTTTGTTCACAGGTGTATATTGGCCATGTAAGTTAGTTCAAAAAAGTGCAGTGAATTATAACACTTATTTATTTACATTTCTGCTTCCTCCAAATGTTAAGATGTGGGTACCTATTGGCTGTCATGTGTTTCTGAAATCTGATATTGAAGGTTAGTTATGTTTAGTAATATGTACTTTTATTAGAGCCTCAACTTTCGAGAAATAAAAGTTTCACAAATAGGCAAGCATTTATGCCCCATAAAATTCAGTGTTATGTTTTAAAAAAATGCATTTATGCATACATGAAAGTTTGTTATAGATTGCTAATGTTTTTTACTTATTTTTTGCGAATAAACTTGCATAAGTGTAAAGAAAATCATCATTGTCAGTTAAAAAATACCTTTAAATCTCAGCCAAAATCTTTTATGAAATTATTCAGTTTTACATTACAGATATCTATAGGGGAGATATGATACACTTTTTTAAAATAATTTTTTATAGCCCTTAGAAAGCTTTTGTTAAAAAAATATTTCATGTTTTCTTATAAAGTGACCTTTTATTTATTTATTAAAAATATAGTGAATTTAAAAAATAATCATTAAAAAAATGTCTCCCAATTAATCTGAATGGTTACTATAGTATCAAATCTTCCCAGTACTGGGGAGTATTGATACACTTGCAAGAGATTTGATACATCGTTATGTAAAATGAAAAAAAGAAATGCAGACAATTCAATTTGTTTCATATAATTTTTTATGATTAATGTTGAAATATTTTAGAAAAATTTAAAGAGAAATGACATTGACATATTTTTGTTTCACTACTGTTTTTTACAAAAGATTTAAACAATCCTATTAACTAGAGATGTCTCATTTGTTGAGGAACGACTCCAAAGGAACGAATCCGGCAGTGAAACTGAAGGAACGATTCCATTCTGTAAAAAGGAATTGGTCCTTTTTGGAACGGTTCCTCGGATTCGGTCCTTTTTGGAACGGTTCCTCGGATTTGGTCCTTTTTGGAACGGTTCCTCGGATTCGGTCCTTTTTGGAACGGTTCCTCGGATTCGGTCCTTTTTGGAATGGTTCCTCGGATTCGGTCCTTTTTGGAACGATTCCGAAAAGGAACGACTCCTCGGAATCGGTCCTTTTCGGAACGATTCCTCGGAATCGGTCCAAAATGTACCGACTCTGAAAAGGACCAATTCCTCGGAGTCGTTCCATTTCGGAATCGTTCCAAAAAGGACCGAATCCGAGGAACCGTTCCGAAAAGGACCGATTCCTCGGGAATCGGTTCTTTTCTTGTAGACTGGCCAGTTTTAATAAATTAAAATACGCTATTTTATTTCAAAATAACAGATTTTGATTCTATTAAAGCTGACTTTATTGCCAAAATATCCTTCTAATGTGTGTGCCCCTCCCCCCCCCCCTCCTCAAAAAAAAAACGAAAAAAAAAGAAAAGTAAAGAAAGAAAGAAAAAAGAAATTGAAGTGCGGGGCGGAGTAGGGCGTTTAATAAACATTACTATTTCATCATCTTGTGCTAAATTAATCTGAAATAAATAATTAAAATATTTTATATGAATTGGATTTTTTTACACCTGAGTGAAAAAGTGCCCGAGATGGGATTCGAAACCAGAAACTTTGCGTGCTTTACCGATTCAGTACCTGGACCCCGAGGGTAATGGAACACCATGTGTACTTTAATACACTAATACATATTCTAATTGGTAAATGTATCATACGAAATGAATTTTTTCTAAATGAATTCTTAAGGCTGTTCTCAAATCCAAAAGGATAAATTTGTGACAAAAGTTTTAATTTATTTTTATTCAGAAATGCATGAAACGAACAGGTGTTGTTGTTCAGAAGCTATGTAATCGAGCTGTTTTTTCCGTTTTTTTGCAAACGCAATAGGCCTTTCAGAAAATAGTGTCAAAGTGGGCGTTTTGAACCGAATTTCCGCGCGAAAGAGGCATCATTTCTCAAAAATGGGTGAAAAACATGTTTGTCACGTGATCAAAATCTATTAAAACTCAATAGGTAATTTACTGATCAAAAGATGGAAAACACAGTTTGATTCCAAATCGCTTCCATGGTCAAACATTCCAATTTTATATCTTTCCGCTAAAAAATGAATTTGTAAATGTGTCAAAACGTTTTACGCTTGTTGAGCAGATCACTTAAGAACAGCCTTAAGAAAAACAAAGAAAATGCTTGTTTAATTACTAGTGAAAAATATTTTTTTTAATCTGACTAGAAACAGTTTTGAATAATGTAAGAAATATATCACTAGGCCATAAAAATTGCATTTTAATAGGATAATAATAACTGATTTTCAATTATTTTAATAATTGTAGAGTTACGCACTTTCATGCATATTTCACTATTTCATGTTTTTTCCTCAATCATAATTTCAATTTGAGAATCCTCTTTGTCAAAATAAATATATGACCAGCTACGAGCGTTCGAGTACCACTTTATTTCCACAGTTTGGCGTCTTGTTTTTCTCTCCTGAAGAAGATGATTAAAAAAATCTTGAAACTCCCTAAGATTGTTGTTTTAATCAACTTACATTGAGGTTTATTACATAGAGTAAAATCTGTTAGAACAAGGAATTTTTGTAAAACGTTTCTTTCTTTCTTAAGATAATGAATATTTCAAAAAGCATAATGTCTAATAATAATAATAAGATAACAGTAACAGTGGTGCGTGGGATTGAAATAATTTAACCGCGGTTCGCTCTCTTAATGGCTGTTTTGAGTATAAAAACGGGAAAGAAAAATCACGTGCTACATATAGATTATCGGACTTTCTCCAACACTGCGACATATATAAAGCTGCATATTTTATGCTTGTTTCGGTTTAATAGATTTATGTTAACCCTCCGCCTACCAGAGGGGTTCATGGCCCTGACAGGTACATTTATAATGATATTTCTAATTTATTTAAAAAACTGAAATTTCTGTAAATATGAGTTTTTCTGGGATGTTCTATTCTTTTGAGTAGAACATTCCAGAAAAAGTCACATATTTACAAAATTTTCATTTTTTAAAATGTGAAAAATCAATTTGAATGTATCTATCGGGTCTGTTGCACCGGTCTGGTATGCGGAAGGTTAATATTGCATTTAAAATGTTTTACAATATACGAATTTAATTATTGGTTTCCAAAGAATGCACGTTGTGATTTTGTACAGTTTTTTCAATTGTTATTTTACTTCTATTTCTTGCTAAATAATTAGAATTTAAATAACTGTGACTTTGTTTTAATTCAACGTAAAATAAAAGCAAAAAAAAAAATCGTTTATCGTAATAATTTCTTATAATAATTCAGATTTCTTGATCGTTATTGATACTCGTAAATCCCGAAATCAACTAATCGATAATGCCTGTTACTGTGGTGATGGATAATACGTATCTGAGTTTAATTTCGATCAAATCGAGGCTCCCTTCATGCTAAACTAAATTTAATGTTTCAAGCCTAATACCAAATTTCCGTTTTTATTGAGGTAAAACTTACTGCAAATACGATACTAAATTTTTTGTATTTTCCTTTCTTATTGTTATTCTTTTCACTTAGAAGATTTATTTATTTATTTTCTTTTTTTTCTCAAATTACATAAAGTTTTCTGAAAAGTTCGAATTTAACAAAATGTTTTATCTATTTTAAATAGTTTTGACAATAAAAAGTTTAACTCCGAATAAAAAATAGTCAAATTCTCAAAAAATTAAGGTTGGTATTATCTATAACACGTTTGCAACAGATATCTTTCATTCAACGGCCGAAACATCGTCAAAAGGATAGTTCTTTATATAGTACACTCTGTAATAATAATGGACATACTTTTAATTTGTTTAATTTAATTAAACCAATAAACCGTTTTTCAGTTAAAATGTTAGCAAATTTCAAGTTTAAAGAAATAGAACTTTGAAGTTTAGTGAATCACTATATCTTTTGGCAGAGATAATATGTACTATATATGAATAAAATCATATATATTACTATATATATATATATATTATAATATTAATGCATATAATATTATCTTATAAATATCACTAGCCATAGCCATGCTGCTAATGAATCTGTTTACAAATCATCTGAAGGAACTTCTACCCTTTCGTGTAACACAAGTGTTCCATGACTTCATGTGTTATGAAGCTCCAAAGATCCCAATCCAAACAAACATATTAGCATTGCAATTCACTCACACCGAACTGAGGTTCTGTATGATATAAGTGGAGAGAGGGTGACGGCGGATGAGGGTGTGAAATTAGAGAAATTCCTGTAGGTTCTCGTGAAATTGGAGATTCAAAAAGAGTTGTAAGTTTATTGAAATTCTACGTAGTTAACAGCAGTTCCCAAATAGCGATGTTAGGGTAAAAGATAAGACATACATCAGTCACTCAGGAAAGACAGTGTGCAAAAACGTGCTTTACTTTTTAACTCTTTCCAATAAAGTTAGTGTTTATTAATGCGGTTTGTCTGTCCGTCAGACCGTCTGTTCAAGCTCTAAGGCAAGTCACACACTAAGGCGACACATAAGACATGTCGCTTGAATTCGCTAGAAAAACTGGTTTAAAACAAGTTTGCAACAACTTCGTTCTTTGTTTCACCCTGTTTATGCACTTCATGTTGCACTTTGTGTCGTTCTGTGGTCTCAGTGTGTAATATACCTAACTCCCGTAAATATACTCGGATTCACATGCAATTGATATATGTTAATGATGTTTACCATGAGATGTTTGGTATTTAATATGAAGAGTGTAGCATTAATAGTTTATTTACAGGGGCACTCAAAAGTATTTCGTTACATTATGGTCAACGGGAAAAAATCGTTTGCAGCGCATTTTAATGACATTAAGCTATTTCAAATGCATTAAAATTGATATATATCACTGAATTGCACTACAAGATGATTGCTATAGAATAGGGTGTTTCACTTCTGAACCAGATCCTGAAGGCGGTGATAATAATGTTGATGAATTATGCGAAATATCCTGTGTGCGTAAAGTTAGGGAGCTGAGGAGAAAGACGATAAAGGGCATAAAGTTATTGAAAGTATGGACACTGGAACAAAAATGTAATCTACTTTAACTAGTTACATATCCAAACCAGTAGGGCCATCCAAATGAAAAATGAGATTCAGAATGAAAAATGAAATTAAGATTACCTAGAGGTAGATTTTGAAGAGGAATCTATGAGACTAAAAATTCCTAGACCCTGGTGACAAATATCAGAGCAATAATAAAATTTCCTATACAGGATGTCCACTCTCAACGATGTCCAATAGCTAATTCCTAAACCGTTAGTCATAGCCATATAGTTCCGATTACAAAAATGTTTTAAATGGGGGTAAAGAAGTATTTAAAAAGTGATTTGGATCAATAGAATCATTTCTTGAAAAATTATGAAATTTAATTTTTTATACGATCCCCCGGTCCTTCAAGTTATAGTTAGTAAAACTTTCCTATTACACTTACAAGTAAGACAAATAAAAGTCCTATTATTCTACGACTAAAACTGACCGAAGTAACAGCTGTTTCAACTTGGAGCATATTTTTTGCTGCGAAATAGGGGTCATTTACAAATTTACTAGAAATATAAATAATCTTCAGATATATAAAAAATATAGTTGATAGTAAAATTAACATTGCATTATAAATTTGAAATCTATAATCTTTCTGAAATATTAATGCAAAATTATACAGCTTGTACTAAACATATAACAGGAAAAAAATAATAGAATTTTCATTAAATAAAATGTTGAAAAGCAACAGCCTCAATTCTTTACACACTGAATCCAAAAATGGCCTTCATTTTTTATCACAAAGTACAGATTTTTTGCAAATTGTAAATTTGAAAGCTAAAAAGTGAAAAATTTTTCAGAAATCTGATTCTGATAGTATAAAATAGATGTGATTGTTATTTCTTTAACTTTTGATAATTGATTTTTATGTATTTTTTACTATTGAATCCGAAAATGACCTTCATTTTTAACCATCACATCAGGATTTTTCGCAAATCGTAAATTTCAAAGTTTAAAAGTTCAAAGTTTTAATTGAACCTCTTCCCTTCCCACATCATTGGATCCCCGAGCTGTTTAGCTGTAAGAATCCCAGTATAAGCCAAAAATTGAGTAAATTCTTGAATTAAATAAAATTAAATTGAATAAAAGAAGTTTTACATCCATTTTATAGTATCAGATTTTCGCTATTTTTTAACTTTGAAATTTACCATTTACAAAAAAGTCTAACATGATGGTTAAATATGAAGGTAATTTTTACATTCAGTGCTAAAAAGCACATACAAATCAGTCGTAAAAGTTAAAAAATACAACCATCGACTCTATTTTATAGTATTAGCTATTTTTTCAATATTGAAATTTACTATTTTGAAATTTACTATTTGCAAAAAATTCTGACATGATGATTAAAAATGAAGATTTTCAGATTCAGCGCTAAAAAATACATAAAAATCATAATTTTAAAAATTCATAATTTTAAAAATAAAAAAACACAACCATCGCAGTCTTGTGTTATCTAATCTAAAACTTTTTGGCAGTAATCCATCCGAAATTTTTTATGTTACCCTGTAAAATAAGTACATAATGGTAAGCACTGAAAATCATAATATTACATTGTCATCTGATTTACGTCAATATGTAAAATTTAACCTCGATCGCATATTTTAAAGTGAGTTGAATTTCGAGTACAAATTTTGAACTGGAAAGACATACATACGATCGTTTCAAGTTAACCCGTTACCCGCTGGTGTTGCGTTCACGCAACGGTCAAAATAATTGCTCATGCTTACATTAATTACTTTGTCACCACTATTTTACAATTAAAAAAATTGCCTTATTTATTGGCAGAAATTTTGATATTTTAATAAAGCGGAAATTACCTTTCTGAATTTGTGGTGACAAGTGACTTTCAACAAGAAATTTGAAAATTCCTACTTATAGTTTTGGCGGTTAATAAGTTAAATAAAAGCTTATAGAAATAGCATAGTTTTTGTTAAAAAAATCATGAAAAGAAACAGCTTCAAATCCTTGCAAAAATCTGTCGTAATAAGATTTCTTTCAAAGCGCAGCTACACATAAAATAAATCCTTCACATACTTTAAGCACTTTGTTTACGACCCCTAGAAGCATGGCTAAACTCATGTGTATTCGGATGCAGAAAAGGGGCATAAGTCTTGTATTTCAAAGTTTTGTATAACTTCATGAATTTTAGTGTTAGATGAATGGGATTTTTTTTGTGCTTCTTTTAAGAGAACAGGAAATTTTTACTAAATATCTCTTATAGGGCAGAGGACCGTATAAAAAATTAAATTTCGTAACTTTTTTAGAAATATTTTTATTGATGCAATCGACTTTCAGAATAATTTTTTACCTTATTTAAAACATTTTTGTAATTGGAACTATAGGTCTATGACTAACGGTTTAGGACTTAGCCACTGAACATCGTTGCGAGTAAAGACACACTGTATAAAATAATAATATAAATGGACAGTCATTTGATGACATATTTTCAAGAGAAACCAATGATTACACTGAAAATCGAATAGACCTTGCACCGAGGAGGTCCAAATTTCCAAGAGGAATTATGCTTTATACCATAAATCATAAAGTTAGAAATAACTGCAAATTAATTGCACACGCTGATCAATGAAATGAACTCTTAAAAACAAAATCATCTGTCCAAAACATTACAAAATTAAAGCGACTGGATGCCTAAGAAAATGGATGGGTACATAAGAAAATAAATTAGTAAAAACTATTATGGATTGCATGTGGTTCTCTTTATCTCGGAAGTGTTTTCTTCCTCCTTGGAATCCTTTATTTTTCAAAATCGTTCATTTTTTCTCGGAATCGTTCCTTTTTTCTCGGAATCGTTCCTTTTTCTCAGAATCGTTCCTTTTTCTCGGAATCGTTCCTTTTTTCTCGGATTCGTTCCTTTTTTCGGAACGATTCTGAAAGGAACGACTCCAATGAACTCGTTCCTTTCAGTGAACGATTCCTTAAAAGGAACGATGTTGCCCATCTCTACTATTAACACACTTTTTAAAAAATAAATAATGAAAAAAAAACTATAGAGAAGTGATCATTACTGATTTGCAAATAATTTAACATAAATTTGGCTCATTTAAGCTTTCTTTAAAGAAAAACTTATAATTCTATCATTTTGATAAGCAAAGTTGGGTGGTTTTAATGTGTTTTCAATTTGCTCTTTGTCAGTTATAGAAATATCTTCCATTTCAGTCCATTTAAACTTTTTTTCCTATTCACAACGCACAAAGCAAACTAACCATCTATCATTGCACTGCTTCTGTATGTAACCTACATAATGGCAAATGGTCTTTTTAGCAGAAAAGGCCTCAATGTTAAGAGAAAAAAAATAGGTATCTTTGAAACAATTAACATCAAAAGGATAAATTCCAATCTTTTTAAATCCAGATAAAATAAAATAATTGTTCGAGTAAATGATTTCAGAAAAGCTTTACCAATTAATCCTCCTTACCACTTTCAGTAGCTCTTGCTGGAAAACAATAATGAATATTACAGTACCATATTAGTTTGCAACAATTTCAAATATACACTTGTATCATTTCTCTCCAGTATTAATGTATCATTTCTCCCCATCATGCATTATTGTAATTTCAATCACTTTGTATAAATGGCAATCTAGTTTATAGTAAAACTAACTCCAACAATGTGCTTTATAAATAAAAAAAAATTACAATATATTATCTTCACAATAATGAGAGTTATGAAAGAAAATCAGTATTTGGAAAAATTTACATTGACATTCCAAAAATCTTCAAAATTAAAAGAAAAGCAAAGTTGTCATCTCTTTACTTTTAAGTCCAGCTAATGGTGACTTCTGCAAATAAAAGAAGCTTTTAAATGCATTAGAATGGTTGTTAATGTCATTTGTTGAGAAAAATTGCCAATGTATCAATCCTCCCTATGTATCAAACCTCCCCTACTTGAAGCATTTAAAAAATATCTATTTTATGCTAAAAAATTCTGGAACACAGTGTCATATGTGGAGCTGTTTTGAACTTGTTGAAATGGAGTTGCAACTTGCAACTCTAGTTATTTTTGGTGCAACAACTAGTACAGCATCAGAATTTTTATATAACCATAGAACATTTCTACCACCAACCTGTGGAGTTGGTGGGAAAAATTGGGCCTGACTCTGACAATGGAGCCCTGCTTGTAAAATGGGCGACTCTGACTCCGAGTCCGGGAATTTTAACAGTTCTGACTCCGACTTTTTAACTCAAAAATGGGCCTCTGACTCCGCAGCCCTGGTTACAACTAAGAAGCTTTCAATATAAGCAGATCAAACAATGTGTTTAGCACCAGAACCTTTTAGCTTATAGCAGACTAGCTATGTTATCATTCAGTGTACTGTCATCAGTGCAAAGAATGATGGAATTTTGCTCATATATATGGAAGCGAAGCAGATTCGAAGGATGGTTTTACTCACCAATAGAATTAAAGAAAATTACAGGGGGCAGCCAATAGAGAAATTGTATAGGGTAGTGTGAAAAAATGCAAATAGAAATTAAGAAAAAAGAGGTTTTATAAAATATTTCCATCAGTCTGATAAAGGGGAAACAGTGAAGTCACAATTAATAATGTTTTAATAATTTTTACTGATATGGATTGCTTCAAGAATAGATGTGGGTTTAGAGATAATTATAGCTGAGTTAAAGTCAAAGTTATGTTTCATCTCCCAGCAATGTTTTGCAATGGCAGATTTCTTAGTTTCTTATTTTTGAATATATTTCTTGGGTTCTTTAATTCGAAATTTTAAACCACGTTTCATTTATCCAATATAGGAACCATATTATAAGAGTGTTGACAATTAATACTATAGATACCCAATGAATTAAATAACTCATCTTTCAATTTAGATAGAGTAAGTTTATTGGCAGAGGTGAAAATTATTTTGAAATCCTATTGCCTAAAAATTTTAGCAATGGGAAGGATGAATTTTGGAAAGTAAGGTAAATAATGCTAATATTGGAAATAGAAGAAGACTGACATGAACTTGAGGAATGAGGATGCTGTACTTTAAATAAAGCAGTATCAATAATGGGAGGGTTGTAACCTCTGTCAATAGTAATAGCTTTAAGATATTGAATTTCAGAATTAAGTGATTGAGAATTAAAGCAAACAAGAATGGCATGATTAAAGTTATAAAACACAGCCATTTAAAACCTTTTTATGCCTTTATAAATTATACTTTTAAAAGTTTCACTTAAATATCTATGCAGTAATCTTTAAAAGAATCTTAGTTGTACATCAGAAAATATTGCTATTTTTTTATTCAGTACGGGCCAGGTCAGGTCTGATTTCATTGATTTTTGAATCGGTTGGGTAGAACTTTAAGATTTTACTCTGGGCCATGCCGAACATTTAAGTTTTACTTCAGTCCAGGCCATGTCAAGATAGCTTTCATTCCAGCCTAGCTGGTCCAGACCTTGTTCCTGATGTGATTTAATGAATGATACACAAAGCCCTATAACCATGGGTGCAAGTTTTCCACCCATGGGACAGAATTCCATCTTTTGAAAATGCACGAGGACAGAAACAAGATAGGGAAAAATGCCCGAGAACTGAAAAAAAAAACATTGATGTGTGCCGCGAAAAAAATGAGAATTTCATCAAACATTTCATTCATAAAAATGCAAATTTCAATCAATCACTGCAGCTAGCAATCATGACTTTTGTCAAATGATTACAGAAAAACTCTCGAACTTCACCAAGAGGTCACATAAAAAAAAGCTGCGGATTTTATCAATAGGTCACTGAAAAAAGACTTATTCTTAAAAATTTCATAATTTCATCGATTGCTTGAAAAAAAAAAGTGCATTTCATCAATCAGTTATGGAAAAAATAGTAAATTTCGTCAAGGTTGCATAAAAAAATCGCAAATTTTGTCGAACGAAAGTGGAATAAAATCACTAATTTTGTCAATC
Source organism: Maratus speciosus (assembly GCA_963932465.1). NCBI lineage: Eukaryota > Metazoa > Arthropoda > Arachnida > Araneae > Salticidae > Maratus > Maratus speciosus. The sequence continues at coordinate 465,084,582 of OZ010796.1, forward strand.
GCTTGAAAAAATGACGAATTCTGTCAATCAGCCATGTAAAATAGCTTAAATTTCGTCAATGGTCACAGAAAAAAAAATTGTGAATTTCGTCAAACAATTGCAGAAATTAACTGGGAATGTCATCGACCAGTTGTGTAATAAAACCATTAATTTCATTAAGAAGTCCATAAAAAAATCGCAAACCTCACCAAACAAGTACAAAAATTAATTGTGAATTTTGTCAAATGATCGTGGAATAAAATTGCTAATTTTGGCAATTAATTGAAATAAAACCCCCCAAATTATGTCTGTCTGTCAGTCAGTCAGTCATGGAAAAAATTGTAAATTTCGTGAATGGTCGCAGAAAAAAACTCACTAATTTCATCAAACAATTGCAAAAATTTATCATGAATTTTGTCGAATGATCGTATAATAAAATCACTAATTTTGGCAATCGCTTGAGAAGTTTATCCCTAATTATGTCAGTTATTGGTGGAAAAAATTGTAAATTTTGTCAACAGTCTCGGAAAAAAAAATCTACAATTTCATCAAACAGTTGCAGAAATTGATTGTGAATTTTGTTGAATGATCATATAATAAAATTTCTAATTTCGTCAATTGCTTGAGGAAAAAAAAATCTGTCAATCGATCGTGGAAAACATCATAAATTTCGTCAACAGTTTCAGAAAAAAATCACGAATTTCGTCTAATGATCACATAAAAAAACATATTGTTAGCTAATTTCATCAATCGCTTGAAAAAATGGCGAATTCCATCAATTGGCCATGGAAAATATCTTAAATTTCGTCAATGGTTGCAGGAAAAAAATCGCAAATTTCATCAAACAATTGCAGAAATTGATCATGAATTTTGTTGAATGTTATCGACCAATTGTGGAATAAAACCGTTAATTTCATTAAGAAGTCCATAAAAAAACACACATCTAACCAAACAAGTGCCCCACAAATTATGTCAGTCGGTCATGGAAACAACTGTAAATTTTCTGAATGATCGCAGAAAAAAATCGCGAATTTCATCAAACAATTGCAGAAATTGATCATGAATTTTGTTGAATGATCGTATAATAAAATCACTAATTTTGGCAACGCTTGAAAAATTTATCCATAATTTTGTCAGTCGGTCGTGAAAAAAATCGAAAATTTTGTCAACAGTTTCGGAAAAAAAATCGACAATTTTATCAAACAATTGCAGAAATTAATCATGAATTTTGTTGAATGATCATATAATAAAATTGCTAATTTCGTCAATTGCTTGAGAAAAAAAAAAATCTGTCAATCGATTGTGGGAAATATCATAAATTTCGTCAATGGTTGCAGAAAAAAAAAATCACAAATTTTGTCTAATGATCACATAAAAAACAAATTTTGTCAAACAAGTGCAGAAGCTAATCACAAATTTCGTCAAAAGTTTGCAGAATAAAATTGCTAATTTCATCGAACGGTCGCAGAATAAAATCTCTAATTTTGGCAATTACTTGAAGTAAGTCGTGAAAAAATTGTAAATTTCATCAAAAGTCGCAAAAAAAATTCAAACAATTTCAGAAATTAATTGCAAACTTTTTCGAATGATCGTAGAATAAAATTGCTAATTTGATCAATTACTTGAGAAAAAAAAAACTGTGTATTCTGTCATTCGATCCTGGAAAAAGTCAAATTTTGTCAATTGTTGCAGAAAAAAAATCACGAATTTAATCAAAATATTACTAAAATTAATTGCGAATTTTGTCAAACAATCACGAAATAAAATCATGAATTTCATCAAGATGCCCATAAAAAATTGTAAACAAATACAGAAATTAATCACTGTTTTCATCAATCACTCGAGAAAAAAATCACAAATTTCATCAATCTGTCATGGAAAAAATCATAAATTTACTCAGTCGGTCATGGGAAAAAAATTCACAAATTTTGTCTAATGATTGCATTAGAAAAAACCAAATTTTTTCAAACAAATGCAGTTATTAATCTCAAATTTTGTCAAAAGATCGCTTAATAAAATCCTGAATTTTGTCGAATAATTGCAGAAAAAAAATTTGAATTTCGCCAAATGATTGCGGAAAAAAATTACGATTTTCGCCAAATGATCACTAAAGAAAATCACGATTTTCGCCAAATGATCACTGAAAAAAAATCACGAATTTCAGTTGCAGAAGAAAAAATTCACAATTTTCATATTTGGTCATGGAAAAAGTTGTATATTTGAATCAAGTTATAGTTTTCTGTACATATAAAAATGATAGTTAACTTGACAAATAGTAGTTTTTCAAATCAACTGTGAAAATGCAATATATTTATTACAGAAAATAAAACATTATAACATAAGAAATTTATCAATGTAGTACTTATTTTGTACTTAATACAATGTAGTTCGCAAAATTCAAACATAAGTGTTGGGAAAAATGTCCTAAATTTTACTTTCACATGTAAATTTCATCTTTTTTGTTATTTTCTGAGTGGCATTCCTGGTTTCCACATGTTTGAATTTTACTGCATATAGTATTTAATATTTTATGTTTTCTCTGAATGGACATGGTGCATGTGTGCATTTGGAGGGGGGGGGGGGTAGCAAGGAGTTCAAAATATTTTCAGTCTTGGCCACATCCCAAACTTGCATCCACGCCTGTACTAAAGTCTGCTTTTGAAGTACTGGATTGGGTCATATGTGGTGTGCCAATTTATACTGATGATCTACCTATTTAACACCTAATTTAGCATAAACATCATGACATTTGTACTAAATTGGATTTGGAGAATTGATTTAATTTTGAATTATTGCATTTGTTTACCCACATAAGATATATCAAAACAAGTCCTTAGTGAGTAAAAACAACTTTGATCACTGATGATCACGAACCTATCTGAGTTGAATTTTCTTTCTAGGGGTTTTTTTACTTTTATCTTTTTGGGTCCATACTTGGATAATGAAATTGGAGATTAAACATAGTCACATAAACTAAAAAATTGCACTTCACTGCATTAAATATGCTTAGAATAATCTCCATAAATATAGTTCAATTGGAAAATACATAACTCAATTAACACCATTAAACAGTAAATGCTCATATGCAGTAATTTGCACAGTAGCCTATGAATTATTTTGTGTAGCCCTGTATGTGATCTATAGAATTTATACACATCACATAGTATGCAAAAATTTAGTTAAATATAAAAACACATACTACATCTGAAAATGCACTTCCAGCTTTTATCGCTCATAGACAGTATTATAACTGAATTATTTTTTGTGCCCTTGTAAATGAACAATAACTGTTATGCACATCATATTCTATACTAAGCATCTTTTAGTGTGCCTCAATAATGCATATAAATTTCATTATATTTGAATAGTGCAACATAATTAAATACACAATTAAATTTAAAAAATCAAAAAACCCAACTGCATAAAAAGTGAACTAATTAATTATTTCTCATCAATGTGAAACTATTTTTTTTCAATTCCTACTATTAGCTCAGACTCTTGCTATATATATCTTGTTCAAATTTTCAATCATTAATAAAATACTTATTATTCATCCAATCAAGCTCAAATAAATTTTTTTTAACTTGTAGTGGATGACACTTGATGTTAATCCAGTTTTTTTCAAATATTAATTCATTAATTAAATTAAATTAATTAATTTTCAATAATCGAGAGAGCCCTCTTCTTGATCAAGGTATTTTAAGACCGAGAGAGCCCTCTTCTTGATCAAGACATTTTAAGCACCACTCAAGAGGAAAGAAGAATGGGAGAAAAAAAAATTCTCTTATTGACCTAAGTAGGAATTGACTTAAAATATTTTTTTTTTTTTATATTACTTGTTTATATTACTTACCTATTTTTTTATTTACTTGTATTGATGACTTTTAAGTTGTGTTTAGTTGTTAGTTCCTATCTATAAATACTGTTTTGATGAGGTCTATAGATGTCTATGATGGTTAGAGTTGCAGTAAAGCTAGAGATCCTGCATATACAACTTCCAGGTTGTATAATATTTCAACGGAGCTTCTGACTGTAAAATAGTCAATGAAACATTGTCTGCATTTTGAAAGACCTATCCAATGATATGCCACTCAATAGGGTGCGTAAATTTTTTTTCGTCTCTACCGCCATTTTGTATTTTATGGCTGCCATTTTGAATTTATAAAAAACAAAACCTAGCCTATAACCATCGGGCCGTTAAGACAAATTAATAGAGACCTCATTCATTAAAATCCATCCAGCCATTGGGATGTTTCAAGGGTATAAAGAAATCCATATACACAGATACGCGTGAAACACATAACCCTTCTTTTCAGTCGGGTAAATATACTGGAAATTGTTGCCCCCCCCCCCATACATCATTATGTAAATGAATGATAAATGCTTTACAAACCATTTTAGTCGGTAGAACGTTAGGGCGCTATACTGATGGCTTGGGTTCGGGTCTCGGCATGGAATCTTTTTCACCTTTGCGCCTCTTAAGCAATTACTTTGAAATTTGATTTTCATTTGAAAAACCATATTATACAGAAAGTATGTTTTAATGCACTTCATAAATGCATATCAATTTCATGTTTGAAAGCATAAGAACATTAAAATACACTGCAAACTATTTTTTCCTATAGACCATAAAGTAATGATATTCTTTTGAGTGTCTCTAAGTCAACTATAAATGCTACACACTCCATTTTTGTTACTGCACATGCCATGCTAAACTTCAGTAACATATATCAATTACATGGCAACATGAGTATATTTGCAAGAGTTAGAGGGAAAAACCAAGCTATCAATTTGATGTATGCCGTATGATGAAAGGTGCTCACATTGAACACTTGTAAGCTTGTAGGTAAAACTGTTTGAGTTGCTCTTTCATTTTATGTATTAATTATAATTTTAAGTTTTATGTAATAAATACTACCAAGCATTAAAACCTGATATTCATTTAGAAACACCCTGTATATTAAATTAAATATAGATTATAGAAATAATTGAGAACTAAGAAAATAATAAACATGTTTTAAGAAGAGTACAGAGAAAAAAGCAATTAAAAACATTAATTTCCTGAGGAGATGTTTTAAATTTACATATGTATTCTACATGCATAGACTTAGCATTAGTGAGGGAAATTCGGAAGTTGGGTGACTAGCAGCCTTAAGGGGTTTTTTTTCTTTGGAATTTCCTAGAAATATAGTAACTGAATATTAAGAAGAATCTTTCAAATCATATTTAAACACAAAGTGTTTTCATTAAAAAAATTACAGAGATAGTTATTTTTAAATGTCCAAGTTGTTTAGAAAATTGAAGTTGTTTGTGTTAGAAATTAGGAAATTGAAGTGTTAGTCACTTGTTTCCTATAGACCTAGTTAACAGAAACATACTTTCCTCTCAAACTTTGCAACTATAGTTTCAGATAAACTATGCATAACAATTATAAAAAGAAACATATTTTATAATTTATGATTTGTAAATTCTAAGAGTTTTGTTTATAATTTATTGTATTATTTATTATATTTATATTGGTTTGTTTATTTTGTTTATTGTTGTAGGTTTTGCTGATGGATAGAGTTTATTAGTGTTTCACGTATGAAGTAAAAATGAAAATAATTTTTTTAAATGTTGCAATTAGCTGGCCGGTTCTGGTTAGTGCTTGACATTTCTCTAAATATTGTTCTCATTTGAAACTTTTAATTATGCTGAATGCCTATATTTTATATTTCATAATGTAGCAATAAGGGAAAGCAATAAAATAAACTGTTTTTATGACATGTGACTGAAAACATACTGGCTATTATAAGAAATAGTTATTTTAAAATGTCCAAGTTGGTTTAGAAAATCGAAGTTGTTTGTGTTAGAAATTAGGAAATTGAAGTGTTAGTCACTTGTTTCCTATGGACCCAGTTAACAGAAACATGCTTTCCTCTCAAACTTTGCAACTATAGTTTCAGATAAACTATACATAACAATTATAAAAATAAATATATTTTATAATTTATGATTTGTAAGTTCTAAGAATTTTGTTTATAATTTATTGTATTATTTATTATATTTATATTGTTTATTGTTGTAGGTTTTGCTGACTGATAGAGTTTATTAGTGTTTCACGTATGAAGTAAAAATGAAAATAATTTTTTTTTAATGTTGAAATTAGCTGGCCGGTTCTGGTTTGTGCCTGACATTTCTCTAAATATTGTTCTCATTTGAAACTTTTAAGTATGCTGAATGCATATATTTTATATTTCATTATGTAGCAATAAGAGAAAACAATAAAATCAACTGTTTTTATGACATGTGACTGAAAACATACTGGCTATTATAATTCTATTTTTGCTATTTATTAATTTGTTTTGAGAAAACTTATTTGAATGATGCATCATTCAAATAAGTTAGTAATGAGCTCGAAGTAGCTAGGAGTCGTTCGGTAGCTTCATCGCCCCGAGCCCAACCCTTCCCGCTTTTCGGTGTCTTTAATTTGTGTAATTTCCCTTTTAAATTTGTCCAGTTTCAATTTTTGATTTTTTTTTTCAATCTTGCTTTTGCTAGAGAGTCTCTTACTCGGGACGTGGCTGGGGACCTATGAAACTTGCCTCCGCAAAAGAGTCGGAATAAGTGGAAGAATAAAGGGCTGTGGACGAATAGAGGCCGCTCGCCGTGGCAGTTGACCCACCCGCCCTCCCCCAACCGCCGACCGAGACTAATAATGAGCTCGAAGTAGCTTCATCGGTAAAAGCTATGAAACTTGCCTCCGCAAAAGAGTCAGAATAACTGGAAGAATAAAGGGCTGCAGACGAATAGGGGCAGCTCGCCACGGCGGTTGGAGCTCGAAGTAGCTAGGAGTCGTTCGGTAGCTTCATCGCCCCGAGCCCAACCCTTCCCGCTTTTCGGTGTCTTTAATTTGTGTAATTTCCCTTTTAAATTTGTCCGGTTTCAATTTTTGATTTTTTTTTTTTTTTTCAATCTTGCTTTTGCTAGAGAGTAGCTTAACCATCATGATGGTTAAGAAAAACTGGTGTGTATAATGTAAGGAGACAGATGCAAAGGCTCATGTTAAATGAGCAATATAAAAGGTGTTAAAATATTTTAAACATGATTATGAAATGGTCATTTAAATAAAAGTCTGTCAACTTTGAGGTATTTAAATGTTATTTTAGCACTGATTTCATTAATTACAACAATCGCTTATTGATATTATTTAATATACCCAATTCCTGCCTTATTTAAAATAGAATATTCAAATCAATCAGAATGAAATTTAACTTGTACTTAAAAAATTAATGTAGTATTCATGAATTTTTTTAAACGTATTCCCTATCAAAAAGTACCTTTAAATTAATTTTGTGTTTGTTAATATCTCTATAACAATAGCCTAAGTCATGTGACTGTCAACAACAGTTCTGGGTTTACCGCTTCACTTTCTATATGCCAGGCTGCCATTTTGGTACTTTTATGTTAGCCGAGCGTAGGTTTGTAAATTGCTAAATATTGTTCTATCGCCATCATTTCATTTAAAATCTAAACCTATCACTCATTTAATTTAAAACACATAAATTTGAAATACATATATCATATACATCTAAAATGTCTTTCATTCATCTCATTTAAAATACAACAAATAAATAAATAAAGGTATTTTTCCAGTATTGGTATTTGGCGAGAAAAGAAACTTGACAACATATTTTCTGACAACCTATTTACTGTTTCATATGCACAAGCATTTTCTTCCATATGTATACAATTTATTTAATATAAAGAAGCCGCTTATCTGCTTTTATTTAGAAACAAAAGTAATTTGTATATAAAAGTATGTATATAAATGAATAAATAAAATGTTATATCAATTCATATATAAACAAAAATGAAAGTTCATCAGGTTTGTTTTCATAGCTGTTTATATATTTTGGCAACATATCTCCCCGGGGTTGGTATGGTTCTTGAAAGTCCTTAAAAGTGCTTACATTTTTCAAATAAAATTTTTGGTACTTAAAAATACTTATTTTCATGCAAAATCTGCAAAAAGTCCTTAAAAGTACTTACTTTTATTCTTGTATTATTTCTTAATCAGGGGTGAAACTCGTGTGCATTTCTTTGAATTTCTGATTAAAAAATATATCTTAACCCTCCTTTGCCTTTCCTTCTTCCGAAATTTCACATCCTCCTTTTGCTCATTCCTCCACAATACCAAAGTTTAAAATCTTTAAAACTTAATTTTTGTAAACTTTTTCTACTCTATTTGTTACTTTAGAGTGAATAAATAATAATCAGTCTAAATTTCATTGACAATTCATTTCGTTAAAATTTCACACACTCAAAATTTTGCTTCCCTGTTTTTGTCTCTCTCCCCCCACACACACACAGTACTCGAAGTTTAAAAACTCTTTAAAACTATATTTCAAGTGAAAAGCAAATTTCAAATTAATTGCTTAAAAGGCACAAAGGCCAGCCTAGTGAAAAAGATTCCATGCTGGGACTCGAACCCGGGCCATCAGTATAGTGTACTGACGTTCTACCGACTGAACCACATGGAATGATACCCAGCCTGTTTCTCTCTGGAAAAATTTCTAAATATTAATACTCTTTAAAACTGTTTAATTAAAAAAATTAATAAATCTGCTCTATTTTTCATTTTATTGTCACTATAAATAATCGATCATGAAGATGACGATTTCTCTTTCCACCTGAAATTGGCATTTTGCCTTTCCTCCAGCTCCCCCCCCCCCCCCTGCCCCACTTAAAGATTACTTGCATTTTTTTACATTTTCGCAATAGCTCTATCTCAAGAACTAATACATGAATTTTCATCGAACCTCAGATTCAGCTATACCTTGATAAATATTGGTACTGATTACGTTTTGGTATAAATCACCAACAGGTGATGCTGCTATGCTGCCTTTTTTTAC